>CM065910.1:23765000-25015000 GCA_033439115.1 Firmiana major
TATCCACTTTTCCTCTTGAAAATCCCTTTTCTATTAAGAATTTTGACAACCTTTCATACCAAGCTCTAGGAGCTTGTTTTAACCCATAAAGTGCCTTAGATAATTTAAAAAGATGTTCAGGAAATTCATGATTTTCAAATCCGGGAGGTTGCTCAACATATACTTCTTCATTAATGAAACCATTTAAGAATGCACTCTTTACATCCATTTGATATAACTTGAAGTTTTTATAACATGCAAAGGCAAGTAACATTCTTATTGCCTCTAATCTAGCTACCGGTGCATATGTTTCATCATAGTCTATGCCTTCCTCTTGTCTATAGCCTTGAGCAACTAGCCTAGCCTTATTCCTTATGATCACACTATTTCATCCATCTTGTTCTTGAATATCCATTTAGTTCCAATTATAGAGTGATCACTAGGTCTAGAAACTAGTTTCCATACTTTGCTTCTCTCAAATTGATTTAATTCTTCTTGCATTGCTAGGAACCAATTATTGTCATCTAAGGCTTCATTGACATTCCTAGGCTCTATTTGAGATACAAAAGCTATATATTGGCACATATTCCTTAGTGATGATCTAGTTCTAACTCCAAGAGTTGGATCTCCTACTATTTCACAATCTTTTACATATCCTAACTCTCTTGGTGCTCTAGGTTCTCTTTCTAAAACCTCTATTTCTTCTTCATCTTCTTTATTCAAGTCAAGCTTTTCTAGAAAGTCATCTTCTAAGCCTTCATCAAATATTCCAACATTTTCATCATTGGTTGAATCTTTAGATACATTATTTGATTCATCAAATATAACATGAATAGACTCTTCAACCACTAATGTTCTTTTGTTATATATTCTAAAAGCCTTTGAATTCAATGAATATCCTAGAAATATTCCCTCATCACTCTTGGCATCAAATTTTCCTAAATTATCTTTTCCATTATTTAGAACAAAGCATTTGCAGCCAAAAGGATGGAAGTAACTAATGTTAGGCTTCTTACCTTTGTAGAGCTCATAAGGAGTTTTCTTTAGCATGGGTCTAATCATAGCTCTATTAATTATATAACATGATGTGTTTATAGCTTCAACCCAAAAATACTTTGGTAAGTTATTCTCACATAGCATGGTTCTAGCCATTTCTTCCAAAGTTCTATTTCTTCTCTCAACCACACCATTTTGTTGTGGTGTCCTAGGGGTTGAAAAATTATGGCTGATTCCTTGATCATTGCAATACTCATCAAATCCTATATTTTCAAATTCTTTGCCATGATCACTTCTAATGCTTGTTATTGTGTATCCTTTTTCATTTTGAGTCATCTTTGAGTAGGCTATGAATTTCTCTAAGGCTTCATTTTTTACTCTCAAAAAGAACACCCAAGTGAACCTAGTATAATCATCAACTATTACAAATCTATAGTGTTTCCCACCTAGGCTAGTGGTTCTAGTTGGTCCAAATAAGTCTAAATGCAGTAATTGAAGAGGCCTAGTGGTGGATACACTATTCTTAGGCTTAAATGTTGTCCTCTTGTGTTTTCCTTTAACACAAGCTTCACATATTTCTTCATGATCAAAGGATAGTTTGGGTAAGCCTATGACTAGATCCTTTCTAGCTAACTTAGATAACACATGCATGCTAGCATGACCTAGTCTTCTATGCCATAACCAAGATTCCTTTTTATTGTCTACCATTAAGCATATATTTTCATTTTTGAGTTCATTAAGATAGACAATATATATATTTCCTTGCCTATGACCTAGAAAAAGAACTTTATTTGACTTAGGATCTATAACATTACATTTCATGGAATCAAAAATTACTTTGTAACCTTTGTCACAAAGTTGACTAATGCTTAGTAAGTTATGCTTTAGACCCCTAACAAGTAATACTTTTTCTAAAGAAAAATGATCATTACCTATTGAGCCACTTCCTTCAACTTGGCCTTTGGAGTTGTCCCCAAAAGTGACTTCTCCACCAATTTTTGATTTGAAAGAATTGAAATGGCTTCTATCACCCGTCATGTGCCTTGAGCATCCACTATCTAAGTACCATGCTTCTTTTGCTTTAGTTTTGTGGCTATGCTCAATCACCTACAAGAAATCAAACTCAAGTCTTAGGTACCCAAATTTTCTTGGGTCCTTGGAGGTTAGTGAATGCAATTCTTGATCCCCTTGGGATCCATTTTGCTAATGCATTAACATCCTTTGAGTGAATTACTTCTTTTGGAATGCATATCCTTTTTACTATTTTTCCTTTAAGATTCCTCATTTTTATATTACAATTATGTGATGCATGTCCCTTTCTATTGCAATATGAACCAGTAATTGCAGGTTTATTCATGCTCTTCCTAGCAATAAAACTTTTAAGATGGGTCTCCCTACTCTTAGCATTATATCCTAAGCCATTTTTATCAAAGAATGCCCTTTGGGTCTCTAGCATGCTATCTAACTTTTGTTGACCCATGTGGAACCTATTAAATGAATTATGTAGATTGCTATTTTTCTCTTTAAGGTTACAAATTTCTAGATTTGAAATCTCTATTTTCTTTTCACATTCTAATTTATCCAATTGCAATGTTTCATTTTCTTTTCTTAATTTGGATATTATCTTTTTATATTTCATACTCATAGATTCATACTCTAATGCAAGATCATCAAATGCATCTTGCAATTCATCAAAAGAATATTCATTGAGGCTTGAAGTTACCTTTTCATCCTCATTGGCCATGAAGCACAAGTTGGCAATGTCCTCATTTGATTCATCATCGGAGCAGTCACTGTCGCTCCATGTTGCCACCATTGCCTTCTTTTTATGGAACCTATCATTGGACCTTTTAAGAAGAGGGCAGTTAAATTTTATGTATCCCGGTTTTTTACATTCATAACACACAATAGAGTCTTTTCTACCTACTTCTTCTTGGTCTCTCTTAATGTTTCTCCTATTGCTACTACTAGCTCTCATTCTCATGAACTTGTTAAATCTTTTGGCAAACATTGCCATCTCAAGATCCTCTTCACTACCACTCTCATTTTTAATCTCCTCTTGAGTAGTAGATTTTAGAGCAACTCCCACTTTCTTGGGTGGCTCTTCATTTCTTCTAAGTTTCATCTCATAAGTGAGCAAAGATCCTATCAATTCATCTAAGGACAATGTATGAGGATCCTTAGATTCCTCAATTGCAGTCACTTTAGCTTCCCAAGATTTAGGTAAGCTATTTAAAATTTTCTTTACCACTTCAATATTAGAATATATTTTTCCTAACGATTTTAATCCATTAATTACATCTGTGAATCTAGTGAACATATCACGAATTGATTCTCCTTCCTTCATTCTAAAAAGCTCATAATCATGTGTGAGCATACCTACTTTTGTCTCCTTCACTTGGGTTGTACCCTCATGAGTTATTGTCAATTTGTCCCAAATTTGTTTGGCATTATCACACCCGGAGACTCTATTGTATTCATTAGGACCTAAGGCACAAAATAATGTGTGCATAGCTTTGGCATTTAGCTGAGCACACTTAATATCATTTGAGTCCCATTCATCTTCTTCTTTAGGGATATCTCTTCCCTCTATTCTCTTTGTAGGGATTTGTGGTCCTTTAACTATAATTCTCCATACTTCATAATCATTTGCTTGAATGAATAACATCATCCTAGTCTTCCAATAAGCATAATGCTCTCCATTAAACATTGGAGGTCTAACCGTAGAGTGCCCCTCTCCTACCAAACTAGTAGCTACATTGTTATGAGCCATTTGATCGTTTCTAACTCTTAGGAAGTTGTTCCTATGTGATTAAAGAGTCCTAGCTCTGATACCAATTGTTGGCTCTACCGAGAGGGGGGTGAATCGGTTTACTAACAATTATGGCAAATTTTAATTTAATCTTATATCAATCAGAAAATAATAGCTTGCAATAATGAAATTAAACAATTTAATGCAAAGTAGGGAAGAGAGAAACAAACACAGTCGTTTATAGAGGTTCGGCCAAACTCTTGCCTACGTCCTCTCTCCTTGACCTTCTTGTCAAGTGCTTTCTTTCTCTCTTTCAATAGAGCTTACAATGTTCCTTTTACAGGTTAAGGAATAACCTCTCTACCCTTAGCAATACAGAAGTGTATTCACCCTTTTACAATTCTCTCTCACTGAGGAACAATCCTCTTCTCTTTTAAGGTAAGGTTGAATACAAATTGAAGCTTTAAAGTGGGTAGCAAAAATAAAGCTTTTTGCACTTAAGCTTATACAATGGATCTCAATAAATGAGCTATGACGACACAAGGAATGAAAGAATTAAAAGCTTGAGAGTGTTAGGAATGTGCAGCAATAGTCTCTGTTTTCTCTTTGTCTTCAATGCTTGGTTAAATACTGAAGGATTGGTAGTTGGAGCATTTAATGCTGTTTTTCCCGTTGAGATTTTGCAGAAACTAGCCGTTGGGTACCTCCAGTAGAGTGCCAGATCGATCTGCCATCTTGGCCAGATCGATCTCTTAGTTATAAATCCTGTAAGATTGAAGCACAAATACACAAGGAGATCGATCTCATAGGTTAGCAGATCGATCTGTTAGTTTGAAAATAATGGGGGAGATCAATCTGTCGAATAGGCAGATCGATCTCCTAATCTCTTTGTTTGAGGCAAGATCGATCTACGGATCGATCTGCCATGCAGTCTCGTAGTGGGGAGATCGATCTCTCAACAACACAGATCGATCTCCTTAGCTCTCTGACTTTGAGGAGATCGATCTCTTCCTTACCAGATCGATCTCTTAAGTTCTCTGTTTGAGTGTGGATCGATCTTCCAGATCGATCTACAGTCTTATGCTTTTAAAGGAGATCGATCTCTTCCTAGACCAGATCGATCTCTCAACTCTAGCTTTAGCCAGATCGATCTCTTAACCCTTGCAGATCGATCTCACTCTTCCTTAATACCTTTGTAAAGGTTTAAGGCTTGGCAGATCGATCTCATACCTTCATGAGATCGATCTCTCATCAGGTAAAAACCCAGGAGATCGATCTCTCATCAGCCAGATCGATCTCTCATCAACAGAACTCTAAGTTCTGGTACTGATAACCTCTAAACATGTTTTTATATCATCTTAATACTATTGAATTAACTTGTTTTGTCATTTCAAAATACATTAACTCAACAATATTTTTCATTGAGAATTTTAATGGTTGACAGATGACTAAAAATAAAGGGCTTAAAGCGAAAAATGCGCGAGGTAAGCCACAAAGAAAATATGCAAGGGCTTGAAACGAAAGATGGGCGAGGTAAGTCACGCACCTAAATAAAAGACTTGAAGCGAAAAATGCGCGAGGTAAGCCATGCACCCAAACAAAGGGCTTGAGGCGAAAAAGGCGCGAGGTAAGCCATGAAGAAAATGTGCAAGGGCTTGAAGCGAAAAATGCATGAGGTAAGCTACGCACCAAAATAAAGGGCTTGAAGCGAAAAATACACGTGGTAAGCCATGCACTCAAACAAAGGGCTTGAAATGAAAAATGCGTGAGGTAAGCCACGAAGAAAATGTGTAAGGGCTTGAAGCGAAAAATGCACGAGGTAAGCCACGCACCCAAATAAAGGGCATGAAGAGAAAAATGCGCGAGGTAAGCCACGAAAAAAATGCGCGAGGGCTTGAAGCGAAAAATGCGCGAGGTAAGCCACACACCCAAACAAAGGGCTTGAAGCGAAAAATGCGCGAGGTAAGCCACGCACTCAAACAAGGGCTTGAGAATTTGACTTGAGAATTTGGCATTAAAGTTCGATCCGAGAATTTAACTTCAGAGTTTAACTTGAGGATTTGACGAGAGACTACGAGGAGAATATGTGTACTCTTCTGCAAGGTTATATCTACCGAAGGAGTGGGGAGCAATTGTTGTGCATAAAATAATAAATAATAATAAAAATATATATTTGAAATAATTACATTGCGCCACATGGCGCATTTGAAGGAAGGGGCGGGAGACTACCCTCCCGCACTGTAGGCGGGAGAGTGCGGGAGGGTAGTCTCCCGCACAGATAAGAGGCGGGAGAGTCTCCAGCCTCTTGAAATTTAACGCGCCACGTGGCACACGACGGACGCACCACGTGGCGCAAAATTGAATATGCGGGAGGATACCCTCCCGCACTCTGGCGGGAAGGTACCCTCCTGCGAAACTGAGGCAGGAGCCCGCCTCCGTTTCCTTTGTGCCATGTGGCACAAGAAATGTAATTGCGGGAGATTATCCTCCCGTAATCTGGCGAGAGGGCTCCCCCGCTGCCCCTCTCGCCCATCTTTGTGGGTGTGTCACGTGGCACGCCCACATTAATCTTGATAAATAGAAAAATTATATGTGGGGAATCAGTTATAATTTATTTAGACAATTTTACACTTAAATATTTTTGATTCTGCAGATCCGTAAAATAGTAAAAAATATTTAATTAGTAGATAAATACGTTATTAAAACTGGAATCAACCCCTATAAAAAGGGATCAGGTATGATCTATGAATGAAGTCTCTATTTGCTTTGCAGAGACTTTGCTAAATTTTTTTTTGACTTAAGTATCGGAGTGCTTACGCAGGGAAAAATCCCTACATCCCTCTGATCATTCTTTTTTTTTTTTTTACAGAGGTTTCGGTAGCACGTGGTACAAAAATTAAGGTGAAGACGTCAGCAATTTGTCACTGTTATAACTGAGTAACAACACCTACTAATTGTGGAGGACTAGGTATGAAAAAAATTGGAATTACAAAATAAAACTCTCATTCCTAAAATCATTTGGAATATTTGCTAACACAAATATTTTATGCCACCAACTTCTTAGACAAAAATATTTTCCAACTTCAAACATATTACAAGCTACAACCAAAGCAACAACATCGTCGTTATGGAAAGGAATTGTAAATTGCATACCATTAGTAAAAAATAATTTAAAATGGCGGGTTGGAAATGGACGGACCTATCATTGGTCTACCGTTGAAGCTCTAGCTACCCAAGTTACCATTATTATACCTCCCAATACACAATCTCCCACTGTCAGCCAAATTATCGATCACACCACGTCAACATGGAAACTCGACCTATTAGGCCCATATCTTGATAATATTACAATTCAACACGTACAAAGAATACCTCTTCCCATAATGAAAACAGAAGACAAACCTTACTGGGCCCTTTCAAAATCATGAAATTTTACAACTAAATCCCTTTATAAAAAAACTTATACCAACACATAAACCCTTTGAAAGCCCCCTATTTCCTTGGAAGCATATTTGGAAACTAAGTTTTTCCTCTGGTCAAATTTTTTTTTCTATGGCTCACAGCTCACTACAAGCTCTCGACGGCTACTTTTCAATTCTCTAAAGACTCAATTGCCTCGCCTATATTCCAACTATGTCGACAATCAGAAGAAAGATTAAATCACCTTTTTAATACCTACAGTTATTTTGCACCTATACGGAGAAAACTCAATTAGAGATGGAATGCTAATAAACTATATTTAACATTACTTCTAAAACCACTTAAAAACAACCACCCATAACAACAAACACTAACACATTATTTCCTTCCAGTTCATATATTTCCACTATCCTTCCGCGAATCTGGAAATCGAGGAATGACATTATTTTCAATAGCATACTCCACACCACATCTTTCTTCAAACAACCTATGCACTCATTGCTTAGATTAACCACAGAGAATTTATCGCCATCATCCTCAAAACCCTCCCTAAATTACATTTCTATCTTGGTCCCCACCCTATTTCCCCTACCTCAAATTAAATACAGACGGATCCAGTTTCAGTGATCTAGGTACTGCAGAATGTAGAGGTATCGTATGTTACGAGTCCAACAATTGTTTTAGAGCATTCTCCATTTATCTTGGCATTACAACGAATATTATAGCAGAATTACACGGCAGTCAGATAGGAATTTAGATTGCATTATCAAAAGCAATTCTGTTCCTATTGGTTGAAACTGATTGCCTCAGTTCTGTCCAAATGTTTACCAGGACACAGGAGCTGTATCCTCTCTAGGAGCTCATCCTTAGTGACTGCATTAGACTATCTACAGCTTTGAGAAGTTGAGTATCTCTTTTGTCTACAGGGAATTTAATCAAGCGACAGACTGTCTAGCATCTCAAGTAGCACAGAACCAAACGACAACTTTTGCCGAAGCTCCAGCATTTTTATTACCACTTTTCTCTTTTGATCAATGTGATATTGGAACTTTTAGATTACAAAGTCTGCTATACCTTGTACTGTTAATCTTAGTTAAATAATATCCTTTTGTTTTCTTAAAAAAAAAAAAATCTACCTTTCTTCTTCAGAAACAAAATTTGGAAATCCATACCTTCTCTTACTTGCTAGGATTGAAGTAATAAAATTTCCTTGGCTAGCTTTTAACATTAAGATTACGTCAAGGTATTTATTTTATGGCTATTTTTTTTTAAGTTAAACAATTAATGATGAATTTTGACAATTCATTGGATCAAAACTAAATATGTGATTGGGATTAAAATATAGGGAATTGCATTTTTTGTAAAGAGTTTTAATTTGATATGTTCCGTTATGTTTATTTTATTTTCAATTTTTTAGATTTATATAGATTTCTAATCCAAGAGTATACAATTTTAAAAGATTTTGATTTTGTTGGCTCCAATCTAAATCGTAAGAGGTGAATCAATTTCTAAACTTCTTATTAATTTAAGTGCTTTTTTTAGTTAAGGCACAACCTACACTATCTAAGTGATATACAATCAAGCAATAAGAAGTAGTAAAGCAATGATCAATACACAAAATAAAGAATGTAGGGAAAAAAAACTTTACACAAAATGATTTATAGAAGTTCGGCATCTTTGTGTATGTCCTCTATCTTGAGACTCTCCCTAAGATTTCCACCAAATTCACACTTTCGAAAATAACACAACCTCTCCATTTTTCAGGTTCAAGGAGAAAACCTTCTGTTTTATAGGGTTCAAGGATAACTTTCTTTTTTTCACATGCTCAAAGAAAACCAATACTTTCTTTTTTGTAGGCTGAGGGATTTAATGTTTACAACAACTCTTTTTTTAGCTTAAGAGCAAACCTTGGACTACTTAATCTCACTTAGAAATAATCTCAACACTCCCCTTTTATAAATTTAGGCATGGGTTTACAATGTGAGTAAGGATAGGCCTCTACTAAGGTAAGATGAAAAACTCTTTAGTTCTTTGAAAGAATTTTGCAAAGACAATTAATGTGGAAATCTAGACTTTGTCTCTTCTTTTCTTTTTTAACTTGTAACTCTTAAAAATGAGTATAACTTCAGATTTAGAACTTTGGCTATCTATTCATTTTGCTTCAAGCTTCTTGCTTTTATAGTCAACTTTAAGACCTGGCTGTTAGAGTGACTTTCCCATTAGTAGACATATAAATTCAACAGTTGGAATTTACCAAGCTTTAAGTTATCACTACTTCCTTAATGTATCGATACTCTTGAATAGAATCCCACATAAACAAAAGTAACGGTATCGATACTATCTTTAACTGTATCGGTATCTAAAACAAAGCATTAGCTTCTATTTCAAGGTCATGATAGTGTATCAATACTTTGTTAGTCATGTCAATATTCAAATTCATATCGTATCAATATACATTCAACTGGTATTGATACTTTCACATAAAACACATGTAATTGGCTAAGGAAACAAGATTATCTTGGAATTAAATATGTTGGTCCATCCTAGTTCAGCCGGTAAGAGATCCACTCAACCGTATTGTCCGCTTTGCGCCCCGTCTTTACGGCCCCGCCCTCACGGTTTTATGCGTCCTCAGAGGTTCGAACCCAAGACCTTAAAGTCTTTGTTCTTGCACAGATGATACCAATTGTTAGAACAATTGGTATCATCTGTGCAAGAACAAAGACTTTAAGGTCTTGGGTTCGAACCTCTGAGGACGCGATAAAATCGTGAGGGCGGGGCCGTAAAGGCGGGGCCCAAAGCGGACAATACGGTTGAGTAGGTCGCTACCGGCTGAGCTAGGATGCCACAACAAAAAACGCAACAATTGGTATCATCTGTGCAAAAACAAAGACTTTAAGGTCTTGGGTTCGAATCTCTGAGGACACGATAAAACCGTTAGGACGGGGCCGTAAAGGCGGGGCCCAAAGCAGACAATACGGTTGAGTGGGTCGCTATCGGTTGAGCTAGGACGCCACAACAAAAACGCTCGAACAATTGGTATCCTTTGTGTAAGAACAAAGACTTTAAGGTCTTGGGTTCGAACCTCTGAGGACGCGATAAAGCCGTGAGGACGGGGCCGTAAAGGCGGGACCCAAAGCGGACAATACGGTTGAGTGGGTCTCTATCGGCTGAGTTAGGACGCCACAACAAAATATGAAACTATAGTTTCCATCTTTAAGTTCATACATATTTGACTCTTTTCATATGTAAAGCATGATCATACTACAATCAAATAATTAATTCCATCATGCTTATAATTCTATTCATATGTTAAGCATGAATATACAATAATCAAACAATTAATTCCACCATGCTTATAATTCAAATTATGTTCCACTTAAGTTCTTTAAAGTCATATCGAAATTCTAGTATTTAAAAGTCAAAAGATATGATATACTCTGTTATGCTATAATATTTTCTTTTATTTATTTATTTTAATGAGCCAACACAGTGAATCACTATTTAATATGACATTATAGTGACAAAATACATGTGGAAAGAGTTGTTGACTCTAATAAGTTCTTAGTGATTGAGCTATTGGCAGTAGTCACCAAGTTTAGGAGTAATTTTAGTGTTT
This sequence comes from Firmiana major, assembly GCA_033439115.1. Classification (NCBI taxonomy): domain Eukaryota; kingdom Viridiplantae; phylum Streptophyta; class Magnoliopsida; order Malvales; family Malvaceae; genus Firmiana; species Firmiana major. Next base: position 23,775,767 of record CM065910.1, read on the forward strand.
CTATCAGGACTGGAGATGGATCATTAATTCGAATTGAATATGGTATTATAGAAATGTTTAAGAGGTATGCTAGTTTTGTGGATATTCATTTGTATATCCTTGGTAAAACAATTGAACCTCTTGTGATAGCATATTTAAATCACTTATTAAAGAATAAAGGTGGAATTGATGGAGAACTGCATGAAGGATCGAAGGCGAAACAATAGAGATTAATGCTAACAAAAGTCATTCAAAAGATTTTATTTTTCTTGGTGAAGTTGATAAGAACCCCATTACAAGGGTTAAAGGCAACAAAGCATTTACTAGTGTTGTGAATGGCTCATCATTTATTTCACAAAAAGCTCATAAATATTAAACAAGAGACAAAATGTGTGAAATTGTCATGAGGATTGATGAATATGTAGATTTGCGTTATGAAATCTATACATTTACTAATGGTGAAAATGATAAGTGGTTACCCAATCATGAAGATGATAAAAATAGTTTTGACAGTGTAGAGGTTAATGGTGAAGCAGATGATGGGATTGATGGTCATGATGACAAAGAGTTTAGTGATGCAACCTTTAGTTTTTCTGGTGACGAAACTCATAGCATAATGGATTAATAATTAAAAACAAAAAACAAAAATATTTTATTTAAATTGCAATTATTGCGTCAAACCATTTAAAAAGTAACCTAATGAGAGAATTGTCCTTATATAGTATCAAGTTATCTTCAGTGCAAAACATTTTAGGGAAATTCTTCTGGATTATGGTGCAAAAGAAGGTTATAGCTTTGAAAAGATAAAAAATGAGCCATGTAGATACCCCATTTTGTCTCGATCTTAATTTATAGAACCATAGGTAATTAATTTGGTTAATTAGGTGGCCTTGCATTTTTGTAATTGATTGTTTTAGTTAATTGATTAGTTTAATTTAACAAATTAGGATAATTTGATTGATTATTGTGATTGATTAGAATGAACACTAAGGTTATTTAATTTTTAGATTTAGATTAGGATTATTATTTCATTTTTTTGGATATTATTATTATTATTATTATTATTATTATTATTATTATTATAGGATAATTTCAAGATTTATTTTGATTTTAGGATAATTTTCATATTAGCATTAGTTTGGGATTAATTTATGATATTATTAACGTTAGTAATAAAAATATTACAAGAAAAAGGGGCAACAGCGACGGATTTAGAGATGGATTTTCCATTGCTAATTTTTGCTTTCTGTTGCAAATGAGTATTTGCGACGGAATCAGGGACGACACTTTCCATCGCTAATTCCGTCGGTAAATTTGAAGTCGCTGAAAATTTTCTGTTATTGAGAGAAAAATTTTGTCGTTAATTCCGTCGCAAATAATTTCCATTGTTGAAAATTTTTTTTGACAGAATTCCGACGCTATTTTTATTTTTCAATTAAGCAAAAAATCCGTTGCTAAAAGGGTTCAACGACGAATTTTCGTCGCTAAGTTATATATATATATATATATATATATATATATATATATTTGAATTAATTAAATTTTTCGTCGGTAAAAGGATTCAGCGATGAAATTTCGTCGCTAATATATATATATATATATATATATATATTTATATATTTGAATTAATTAAATTTTCGTCGCCAAAAGGATTCAGTGACGGATTTCTATCGTTAATATATATATTTGAATTAATTAAATTTTCGTCGCTGAAATGTTTTAGCGACGGATTTTCGTCGCTAATTTATATATTTATTTTTTGAATTAATTAAATTTTTCATCGCTAAAAGTATTCAACGACGAAATTCTGTATCTGAATTGGATATTTATTCATTAATTTTTTCGTCGCTAAAAGGTTTCAGCGACGAAATTCTGTAGCTAATTTTGATATAAATATATTTAAAAATTGAATAAATTTTCCGTCGCTGAAAGGCTTCAGCGACGGATTTTCGTATCTAATTTTACTATATATTTTTAATATTTTTATTGCTTAAATTCGAGTACCTAAAATAATGAAACAGACATGTAGAAATCGATAAAAACAAACATAAAATATATATCACAACTATATATCAAAACTAACATAAATTATTCCTTGAAAATCACCATCATATATAGTTCGATCAGATCATCATCGCAAATATCATCCAGAATTCATAAGAAAACGAAATAAAATTAAAAAAAAAGGGTACTCTCACTGATTAGTGTGACCTTCTGTAAGACCCCGTATATGTATCAGGGTAATGTGTGTACTTGGATTAAATAATATGAATGGACTTGTGATGTAAAATATGATTGATGTAAGTCCATGGATTCAATGTATGTATGTGTAAAATAAGTTGTAACGTACATACGAGTTTCATTGAGTATGAATACGGAGAAATGTGTGTCACGACCCAAACTACCCAAAAATCAGAGTTAATTTTTCGCGTTTTTATTATTTTCTTACTTTAATTCTTACCTGTCCTCGAATCGTGACCAACACTCCACTACTAATTGGGCTGTGCGTCAATGCCAGTCCCACCATACATCTACCCCAGTACTTATTTCTTCTCCAGTCATTTATAATTGTTATATTATTTATACATCCCCTAAAGTTACTTACAAACATGTTACTGTGCTATGCTTATGTAGATACAATAAGTACAAGTGTATATACCTTATGTTGATGGGCAGCAGCGGATATCCGGAATACAGTACTGAGTCGCCTCAACTTCAACTGGAGATCATCTGTGGGAGAAAATGAAAGGGGTGAGCACATCAAGCTCAGTAAGGCAATCCTACGAACAAGTAGGTAACCATACTACCTACATGAACGTGGTGCCATGCATAAACCACCCTTTCTCCACACATTTTAAAACATATGATATGATGTTGTGATGTTATGTAAATCAAGTTGCACGGAAAACTCAACATGCAATTATTTTAAATCATTTCTTTCTCTTTAAAAATTTCACAATGAAGTCAGGACTCGACCCCTCCTTCGGGTGATCCTGACTCACACAAAACCATGGAAATAGAATTTCTCAAAAGCATCGGTATCGAAAACATACGTATATATATACAAGATACGAGACTAGGCAATACTGTATATCGGTAATAACCAGGACTGGCCAATATGTCCTCGTGAGTCCTCTAGCTTCACGGATCCCAGTGTGCGAGGTCTCACCCTGATCGAGAACTGCCCGGGAGGTGGGTCAATCCAACCCGTCAGTCTTATCCGATCTCACGCATCCGTCGATGCCGTATCCGAAGATACCCCGTATCACAAAGATACCGTATCACAAAGATACCCCGTATCACAAAGATACCGTATCCGAAGATACTCTGTATCACAAAGATACCGTATCCGAAGATACCCCACGGTACATCGTACTCCATGCTACTTGCACGGTACATCGTACTCCATGGACCCATATCACTCTAGGTACTCCAGCCCAATTGGCCTGCTTCCCACAGAGGTTTTCATAACTCAATACTCGTTGCCATGTCTCAAAACGCACGTGCGAGCCTATTAAATCGGTGACACACAGTCTACCCGATGCTCCAAGCACGGCTCATTGTATGTTCTCTTAAGAATCAGTGCGAGCGATGCTCAGCACTCTCATCAAATCAAGTAAACTTGGCAGAGCCCGCTTTACATCTCCACAAGGCCGCCAACCTCATCCCTCACTCTCACCCTACTTAAGAGGTCTATTGAGCCTGTTGGGCCTTTTGGCTGACTCCAAGGGCAGACAGCGCTACTCCACAAATCCAGTAAAACTAGTGCGAGCTAGGCTCAGCACTCTGTATACAAATCGTATGAAAATCTTATAAAATCTGGTGCGAGTTAAACTCCCGCACCCTGTCATGAAAATCATGTAAAATCTGGTGCGAGTTAGACTCTAGCACCATGTCACGCAAAAGCATGTGAAATCTGGTGCGAGTTATACTCTAGCACCTATGCATGTAAAACTCTAGTGCGAGCTCTCGCTCCAGCACTAATGCATGCATCACACAAGTCAAACATCGTGCGAGCTGAGCTCTAGCACGTCACATGTAAATAAAAACATGTAGGCGGCTCGGTTATTTCCAAATAATTTTCACCGAAATCACATCAATTAAGATATGCAATGCTGTGCATTTTCTTTTAAGGTGAGCCAGCCTACTCATGCATGCGTTGAAATACCTCCAGAACGAGCAGGAACCTCTTGTCCTTGCTCCTCCCAATTTTTCCTAAGTTTTTTAGATTTTACCCTTAACAAGGGTATTTTAGTAATTTGCCCATTCGGGGCACTAAAATTATTCTTCGACCTCTAGACCCTTCAGAATATTTTAAGGACTGCAAATGAACTTGAAATTGCGTAAAGTTACCTCTAGCAGTCCGCAGAATTCCCTTACCTCGATTCTCGTCGAGTCTGACCTTTTTCTTTTCCAATGTAGTCCCATCGCGCAGTCCGATATGCTTCCAATCCAATGCCCGGAACTGCGTATTAACATTCCTCAGGTCAGATATTATGCAATTTAATTGTATCTATTACTTTCTGGGCTTAATTTAAATCATTGGGCCCGTTTACCCTTATTGGGCCCGATTGCACCTTAATGGGCCTTAATCGGCCTTAAGCCCGCTTTTCACTAAATTCCCACTTATCGAGGCCTATTGGGCTCATTGGGCCCACCAATAATTTATCGGGCCTCGTTCTACTTCTCGAGTAGCTAAATTAAATATTTACGACAATTAATCTAAATTTCCATAATTTTATTCAATTTATGCGGAAATTAACTCAACATCTCGCATAACGAGAAAATTGTCGTAAATAGGGATCACTTACCCGAGATTCCATGCTAGTCCACAAATCGAGGCTGTCTCGAGCCCTCGGTTGATGCCAATCGTCGAGCTACACATTTAATTACATTTTCGGGTAAACTTTTCGGTCGAAATTTAATTAAATAAAATATTCTAAATTTAAATCGGGTCAATTTGACCGCTTATCGACTTACCCGAAGCTCGATTGCATCACCGGAATTTTCCCCAATTTTTTTCTCTTTCTTTTTCCCTTTTTTCTTCCTTTTTTCCTCCTCTTTTTGGCTGAACCGGTTCAGTCCGGTTCGGACCGGTTCAGCCGACCGGTTCACCCCGGTTCAACCGGTTCACCGCCGGTTCGCTGCCTTGCCGGTCGGTTCTCCGTCGGCTTCCACCGCCATCAGCTCCGCAAGGCTGTCCGCAGCTTGAATCTGGGCTCGGTTTCGCCCAAGGCCGCCGGAACGCCTCCGGTTCGGCCTCTTCTCCTCTTCGCTGTCGGACCCGTCTCCCTCTTTTGGTCGTCGCCGCCGATTCCGGCCGTCTCGTCGGCTGCCACCGGTGCCAAAAGCACCGCCGTCGACTGGACTCTCCAAATCGGGCCTTGGTTCCGGTCGGATCGCCGCCGTTCGCCGCCGGTGGCCTTCTCTTTCCCGCGGCCTTTCTCTCCTCCGATCGGCTTCCTCCGGCGTCGGTAGGCTGCACCGCCGGTGCCATTGAGATCACCGGCCTCCCCTCTTTCTTTTCCGGCCCTTGGTCGAGCCTTTGGCCGCCGGACGGTGGTCGGCCTTCTTCGGTCTTCTCGGTTCCGTTTTCTTCTCTCTCTCCCCGAAACTTTCGTTTTCTTCAGCCTTTCTCTCTCTTTTTTTTTTTGTTTCAATTCTTCTTTTTTTTTTTGTTTTATTATCTTATTTAACAATTTATTTTTATTTATTAAAATACACTAAAAATACCAAAATATCCCTTAAAATTATTATTTTTATTTTAATTCAATTTATTTAATTTTATTTAATTTATTTATTATATTTTAACCTCTTTTTCGGGTATAATTTCTCGATTATTTTCGGGATTATTTTTCCAAACTAAAAATCCCGATTAATTCCCATAAATTACTATCTTGATCAATTTAATCCGAAATAATTTTATTTCACTTTTATTGACCAAGATTTCTTAAATCCATATTTTTAATTAAATTTCCTTATCGAATTTATACCGGCTTTCGGTCTTTTGACCATTTTGCCCTTACACGTGTTCGGGATTAATTTAACCCGACTTCCTTCACAAATACTCCTCATCTTTTCTTATTTAATTTTTGTATTTTAATTAAATTCGGGTCTTACAATTCTCCCCCACTTAAGGAATTTGGTCCTCCAAATTAGAACCAATTTATATGAGTCCATATACAACTCCGGGTACATCAATCGTATCATGCTCTTAAATTCTTATGTGACCTTCTCCGGAGTGTATTACTACCAAAGGACTTAATTAGGGAGATTATCTTAAACCCCAATACTTTCTCTTTCCTGTATAATACCCGAATCAACTTCTTCGATATACTTGTATTTTCATTAAATTGAACTTTTGGAGTTCATATCCTGTCACCTCTGCTGGATCTGGATAGTATTGCCGAAGCATCAAAAGTGGGACACATTGTGGGTGCCTGTTTATTCAAGTGATAACCACAACCTACAGGTCTTATCTCCCACTTGTCCAATCTCTCAAAATATTCCATCCAGCGCGACTCAATTTACCTTCTTCCAAAAGTTCGCTATGTCCTTACTCTCTTAGGACGAGTAACTTTCAACCATACTACTTCACCAAAGGTGAATTTCAATACTTGTCTATCTGCTCTGAGGTGTTCTTAATCTCTCATTCTTAACTAAACATCCTCAGAGACTTATTATCCAAAGTCAAAATAATTATATCTGTCACCCACTTTTTCTTATCCAAATTTGGGGAACAACCCCTACAGCCATACACGGCCTCATATCTTGTTATCCCGATACTCAATTGCCAATTATCGTTATTGGCGACTTCAATTAGAAATCAACTGATCATTCCAGGAGCTTATAAAATCAATGGCACACGCTTTCATCGGATCCTCCAGAACTTATACAGTCCTCTCTGACTGATCATCTGTCTGAGGATGGAAAGCTGTGCTAATACTCAGTCGGGTTCCCATAGCTTCCTAAAAATATTCTCTGAAGTAGAAGGTGAAGCGGGAATCCCTATATGATACAATGCTCACTGGAACGCTACATAATGTTCCACAATCTTCCTTATACTTGAATCCTCATACACACTCTGAGTATCTGGGGATTTCATAACCAGAAGGTGGGTAGACTTAGTCATTCTGTCGGCTATCATCCAAATAGCCTCATAATTCACCGGGGTTCTCTGTAACCCATCATGAAATTCATGGAGACTTGTTCTCATTTTTCCGTGCCGTGTCGATATAGGTAGGTGCTGCAATAACTTGCAGACTTTTAATACTCTACCTTATTCTGCTGACATACTAGGCACTTTTCACAACCTCTACCATGTGTCTTTCCACATCTGACCACCAATACCCTTATCGAGATTTCGATATATAATCATTACTTTCCGTATGCACTGTATATCCCGAAGAGTGAGCTTCTGACAACATTACTATCTCATCATCTGTGGTCCTGGGGAGCACTTATACTGTCTCTGAATCCTCAGTAACTCATCATCACCCACTGTGAACTCTATCACTGTACCCTTCTGAATCAGATCCAAACTATCGACATCCGGTCGATCATCACGCTAAGCCTGGCAAATCCGGGCACTCTCATCCGGTACTAGTCATCAGGCTAGCCGTCACATAGTCATACCAATCACTGTCATCATCAGAAGGGATCACATCTATACTGAGGCTCACAACTGCATCTAGCAGCTCACGCTCCCTGACCATCATATGTAATACCATCCCAAGGCTCTTTATGCTCAAGGCATCAGTCATCACATTAGCCTTTCTTGGGTGGTACAATTTTCATAAATCAAAATCTCTCAGAAGCTCTAACCCAATATGTATTTTCATATTCGTCTCTTTCTGTGAAAACAGATACTCGAGCTTTATGATCAGTGCATATCCACAATTTCTCACCATGTACTTAATAGTACCATATCCTCGGTACAAATATTGTTGCCAACTTTAAATCATGGGTCAGATAGTTTATTTCGTGATCAAGGAGTTGTCTGACTCCAAAATTGACTATCTTCCCATTATACATCAATACACAGCTCCATCATAATTTTGAGGTATCCATACTCACTGAGAACCCCTTGAGCTGTTGGGTATGGTGAAATTAATCACGGTGGTCAGTTCATACTTCATCACGCCAAATTCACGTCACATCAATCATCTTATTTATCATCTTATTCCAAGATCACGTTTTCTTAATTAAACGTGTCAACCAAATAGACCATGTTGAGAATCTCGCAACAATCCATTGTAAAAGCCATCTTCCAATTGTTGCTTATAATTCGCCCTAGGCTTTAACTACACCCAGCATATCACCGATACTGCTGATTACAATTCGGTCCAACCCTTGACTTATTTACGCATAAGCGTATAAGATCCTTCTCAACCGCTTACGTTTTCAGGTACTAACTCGCGTCATTCCTTTTCTTTGCCTTAACCGCTCTTATTAAATTTTATTATGTTAATCTTTATGATTTGTCGAATTTTATAATTCTTTATCGTCTTAGTAAGGGTATCCTAATGCTAACGGTATTTCTTACGCCGATCGATTTCACGTTATAGGATAAATATATATATATATCTAGACGCTGTCAAGTCTTCAGGCGGGGAGGTATTTTGAAATACCTTTATTGGCCTTCAGACTTAACCACAACTACCGGTTATGGTTATACCCATCTTTATCCTTGGTTATAATTTATATTCCTTACTAATTGCTTAATCCCAATTACTTCATATCGTAAGGATGTTCTTACCTAGCATACATCTCTTACTCCAATACATCTTGTCTTTAGGATCTATCTTATCTCGAAGATTTTCTCCTTAGTGTATCAATTATAATGAAACTCTTGTCTTTATTCATTCTGTGAGTACAATCCCTTTACTCCTTAAATTTCAACTGTCGCACCCCTTTTTGTCACTTAAAACCTCTATATCTATATTCCGTTAATTAATCCTCCTCTATTGGGGTACTCATTTATCAGTATCGTCCAATGATGTAGGCATTCATGCCTTTTACTCACTTATATTCGAATGAAGGCGGTATGAATAAATGTGTGGCACCAGGATCAATGAACATATGTACTTCGTTATTATTCATAATAAGTGTGGTATCTTACACCACATCCATGAAACATCAACAGTGTCCTGGTCCAAGACATCCTCTCGCCTTCGTCCAACAGCCTACTTTCCTTTTTTTTTTTTTTTTGGCTACGGCTTCCCTTTTCATTGCAGCTATACCAACGAAGTTTTCCTCTCTGTCTCTTTACTTTCCTGTGGGACGATCTCGCCCAACTCTGTGCAAATCAAATCAATGGTCCGTCTTTACCACACTTAACGGCCATTTCCATCAATACCGTGTAGGTATAAACCCTCCTTCCGTGGTATCCACCACATATCTCGCACAGCTTACAGTGCTCACACTGCTACTCTGCTTCGTAGCAGGTCGGGGTCCTCCAATCACAATACCCCTCAAGAGTGCCAAAATTAGATGCACTGGGGCCTTACCCATTATCTCAGCCCATACACATCAAATCTAATCTTTAACCAATTTCCATTTTCCCATTCTGACATTTCTGTCATTTCTCGATTCTCTTTTATGTCTCTATTTCAGCCCTCATTACCTTTCTCAATCTCAAAGGCGTGCAATTCATGTTCTTATTTACCAACTGTAAATCTGCGCACTGCCTCGATATAGGTAATCTCTCACGGGCCAATCGGACTCTAATTGAAAAGTTGAGTCATTCCATGAACTTTTAGAAATCTCGACTGTCACTTGTTCATTTGTCGAGGTAATATCTGCCCAGAATACAATCGAGTTTCATACCCATAATTAAATCAAATCCCCTGGGTCAGAGTATTAACTTTTATCCAAAATTTTCCTTTAAATCATGTCCGGGATATCCTGTCACCGGAATATATCCAAGATATTTCTCATCTCAACTCTTAAGATGGGTCGAGCGGGTTTCCACCAATGCTCCGCTGCGCCCTCTGATCTCATACATAATCGGAGCAATTTGCTCCTCAAAATAATCTCCACACTCCGCTCCGATCTCGCGAAGCGTGTCTCAATACTGTCCGATCTCTCTGTCGGACTCTGTGAGGCATTCTCAACATTAGCCTCCATTTCAATTCCATCATGATTCTCAAAATCAAACTCAGCACGACTTAGCAGACTCAGGTCTACCTCTACGACCTCTACCTCGTGCACTATCTCATCTAGCGCGACTCATATTAGGCATTCCTGCATTCTCAACCATTTCTTAGTCAAGCCCATCTCGATATACACTATTGTATCTAACTAAGCACAGTAACACGGGGATGTAATTTCCTAATTACTGACACTGACACACATCAGACCAATTGTTGCTCTGATACCACCTTTATATGTCACGACCCAAACTACCTAAAAATCAGAGTTAATTTTTCGCGTTTTTATTATTTTCTTACTTTAATTCTTACCTGTCCTCGAATCGTGACCAACACTCCACTACTAATTGGGCTGTGCGTCAATGCCAGTCCCACCATACATCTACCCCAGTACTTATTTCTTCTCCAGTCATTTATAATTGTTATATTATTTATACATCCCCTAAAGTTACTTACAAACATGTTACTGTGCTATGCTTATGTAGATACAATAAGTACAAGTGTATATACCTTATGTTGATGGGCAGCAGCGGATATCCGGAATGCAGTACTGAGTCGCCTCAACTTCAACTGGAGATCATCTGTGGGAGAAAATGAAAGGGGTGAGCACATCAAGCTCAGTAAGGCAATCCTACGAACAAGTAGGTAACCATACTACCTACATGAACGTGGTGCCATGCATAAACCACCCTTTCTCCACACATTTTAAAACATATGATATGATGTTGTGATGTTATGTAAATCAAGTTGCACGGAAAACTCAACATGCAATTATTTTAAATCATTTCTTTCTCTTTAAAAATTTCACAATGAAGTCAGGACTCGACCCCTCCTTCGGGTGATCCTGACTCACACTAAAACCATGGAAATAGAATTTCTCAAAAGCATCGGTATCGAAAACATACGTATATATATACAAGATACGAGACTAGGCAATACTATATATCGGTAATAACCAGGACTGGCCAATATGTCCTCGTGAGTCCTCTAGCTTCACGGATCCCAGTGTGCGAGGTCTCACCCTGATCGGGAACTGCCCGGGAGGTGGGTCAATCCAACCCGTCAGTCTTATCCGATCTCACGCATCCGTCGATGCCGTATCCGAAGATACCCCGTATCACAAAGATACCGTATCACAAAGATACCCCGTATCACAAAGATACCGTATCCGAAGATACTCTGTATCACAAAGATACCGTATCCGAAGATACCCCACGGTACATCGTACTCCATGCTACTTGCACGGTACATCGTACTCCATGGACCCATATCACTCTAGGTACTCCAGCCCAATTGGCCTGCTTCCCACAGAGGTTTTCATAACTCAATACTCGTTGCCATGTCTCAAAACGCACGTGCGAGCCTATTAAATCGGTGACACACAGTCTACCCGATGCTCCAAGCACGGCTCATTGTATGTTCTCTTAAGAATCAGTGCGAGCGATGCTCAGCACTCTCATCAAATCAAGTAAACTTGGCAGAGCCCGCTTTACATCTCCACAAGGCCGCCAACCTCATCCCTCACTCTCACCCTACTTAAGAGGTCTATTGAGCCTGTTGGGCCTTTTGGCTGACTCCAAGGGCAGACAGCGCTACTCCACAAATCCAGTAAAACTAGTGCGAGCTAGGCTCAGCACTCTGTATACAAATCGTATGAAAATCTTATAAAATCTGGTGCGAGTTAAACTCCCGCACCCTGTCATGAAAATCATGTAAAATCTGGTGCGAGTTAGACTCTAGCACCATGTCACGCAAAAGCATGTGAAATCTGGTGCGAGTTATACTCTAGCACCTATGCATGTAAAACTCTAGTGCGAGCTCTCGCTCCAGCACTAATGCATGCATCACACAAGTCAAACATCGTGCGAGCTGAGCTCTAGCACGTCACATGTAAATAAAAACATGTAGGCGGCTCGGTTATTTCCAAATAATTTTCACCGAAATCACATCAATTAAGATATGCAATGCTATGCATTTTCTTTTAAGGTGAGCCAGCCTACTCATGCATGCGTTGAAATACCTCCAGAACGAGCAGGAACCTCTTGTCCTTGCTCCTCCCAATTTTTCCTAAGTTTTTTAGATTTTACCCTTAACAAGGGTATTTTAGTAATTTGCCCATTCGGGGCACTAAAATTATTCTTCGACCTCTAGACCCTTCAGAATATTTTAAGGACTGCAAATGAACTTGAAATTGCGTAAAGTTACCTCTAGCAGTCCGCAGAATTCCCCTACCTCGATTCTCGTCGAGTCTGACCTTTTTCTTTTCCAATGTAGTCCCATCGCGCAGTCCGATATGCTTCCAATCCAATGCCCGGAACTGCGTATTAACATTCCTCAGGTCAGATATTATGCAATTTAATTGTATCTATTACTTTCTGGGCTTAATTTAAATCATTGGGCCCGTTTACCCTTATTGGGCCCGATTGCACCTTAATGGGCCTTAATCGGCCTTAAGCCCGCTTTTCACTAAATTCCCACTTATCGAGGCCTATTGGGCTCATTGGGCCCACCAATAATTTATCGGGCCTCGTTCTACTTCTCGAGTAGCTAAATTAAATATTTACGACAATTAATCTAAATTTCCATAATTTTATTCAATTTATGCGGAAATTAACTCAACATCTCGCATAACGAGAAAATTGTCGTAAATAGGGATCACTTACCCGAGATTCCATGCTAGTCCGCAAATCGAGGCTGTCTCGAGCCCTCGGTTGATGCCAATCGTCGAGCTACACATTTAATTACATTTTCGGGTAAACTTTTCGGTCAAAATTTAATTAAATAAAATATTCTAAATTTAAATCGGGTCAATTTGACCGCTTATCGACTTACCCGAAGCTCGATTGCATCACCGGAATTTTCCCCAATTTTTTTCTCTTTCTTTTTCCCTTTTTTCTTCCTTTTTTCCTCCTCTTTTTGGCTGAACCGGTTCAGTCCGGTTCGGACCGGTTCAGCCGACCGGTTCACCCCGGTTCAACCGGTTCACCGCCGGTTCGCTGCCTTGCCGGCCGGTTCTCCGTCGGCTTCCACCGCCATCAGCTCCGCAAGGCTGTCCGCAGCTTGAATCTGGGCTCGGTTTCGCCCAAGGCCGCCGGAACGCCTCCGGTTCGGCCTCTTCTCCTCTTCGCCGTCGGACCCGTCTCCCTCTTTTGGTCGTCGCCGCCGATTCCGGCCGTCTCGTCGGCTGCCACCGGTGCCAAAAGCACCGCCGTCGACTGGGCTCTCCAAATCGGGCCTTGGTTCCGGTCGGATCGCCGCCGTTCGCCGCCGGTGGCCTTCTCTTTCCCGCGGCCTTTCTCTCCTCCGATCGGCTTCCTCCGGCGTCGGTAGGCTGCACCGCCGGTGCCATTGAGATCACCGGCCTCCCCTCTTTCTTTTCCGGCCCTTGGTCGAGCCTTTGGCCGCCGGACGGTGGTCGGCCTTCTTCGGTCTTCTCGGTTCCGTTTTCTTCTCTCTCTCCCCGAAACTTTCGTTTTCTTCAGCCTTTCTCTCTCTTTTTTTTTTGTTTCAATTCTTCTTTTTTTTTTTGTTTTATTATCTTATTTAACAATTTATTTTTATTTATTAAAATACACTAAAAATACCAAAATATCCCTTAAAATTATTATTTTTATTTTAATTCAATTTATTTAATTTTATTTAATTTATTTATTATATTTTAACCTCTTTTTCGGGTATAATTTCTCGATTATTTTCGGGATTATTTTTCCAAACTAAAAATCCCGATTAATTCCCATAAATTACTATCTTGATCAATTTAATCCGAAATAATTTTATTTCACTTTTATTGACCAAGATTTCTTAAATCCATATTTTTAATTAAATTTCCTTATCGAATTTATACCGGCTTTCGGTCTTTTGACCATTTTGCCCTTACACGTGTTCAGGATTAATTTAACCCGACTTCCTTCACAAATACTCCTCATCTTTTCTTATTTAATTTTTGTATTTTAATTAAATTCGGGTCTTACAATGTGTCCTAGCAAGTGATGGATGTGATTGAGACTCAAAATGAGTAGTGTGGTAAAATGGAATGGAGTTATGCTTCCATTTGATTTTATGTAGCATACCTTTGAACATACAATGAATGCACACAAGTTTCAATGTGCATAAGGTATGAATGGATGCCATTTTCAAGTTATAAATGTGGAATGGATGAGGAAATGGCCATGGCAATAGATTGAAGGTGTGTTGGTATGAGTTGCAGCAATGAAACTGCAGGAAATCTGGAAAACATGAGGTCCAGATCGATCTCCTAGGATGAGAGATCGATCTGGAAGAGCCAGAATGCTCTTATTTGGGTGAACGAATAGAGCAGATCGATCTCCAATGGAGCCAGATCGATTTGCCAAGCATTCTGTAAGTGAAAAGATCGATCCTCAAGCAGCCAGATCGATCTCCTTAGCTCTCTGTTTGGGACCAGATCGATCTCATGCTTTGACAGATCGATCTCATGCCTCAACAGATCGATCTCATTGCTTCGACAGATCGATATCAGGCTTAAAAATGCAGTGAAAAAGAGGGATTTTAAAGGACCAGATCGATCTCCTCTTGCACCAGATCGATCTCCTCAAGTCATTTCTATATAAGGAGAGCTGAAAAATCTGGAAATCTCGGAAAACACTTAACCTTACAATTTCAACCCCAAAAACCTAATTTTCCCTCTCTAAAAATCAACCATTTTCAGTGAGATTTGAAGAGAGATCATTAGAGGCAAAGTTGTTCCTATCAAAGAGGAGAACAACATAGTGAGAGGGCATTTTCCCATTTTTGAAATTGAAGGAGTTGAGGGCATTACCAATTGGAGCAAGAAGAGAAATCATATTGGTAAGATTCTAACACTCCAATCTAAATGCATTAGCTATTTAATTGATTTTGGAGTTGATTGGTATGAGTATTGATGGATAAACTACCTAAGAATGTAGTGGAAGTGGTGTGACCTAGAAATCTAAAATGGGTATAATGTGAGGATATGTGGGATTGAATGAGTTTATGATTTGTGGCACGCTAAAGTTGTTATTGGGGTATTGTTTATGATTTTAGATGGTTAAATGAGGTTACATTGTGAGTTTGGAGGAATTGTGGAAATGGGTATGAATATGCTTGATAAATGCCATAGTGAGGGGATTCATGAAATATGAACGCTATGAGCTTTATGTCGATTTGATATCGACTTTGAAAAAGTTAATAGGCCTAAGAAGGTCCATAGACTCGAGTTATGGATAAAGTAATGAAACGAGGCCAAATAAGCTTTAATAGAGGCTATAGATTAAATTGACTATAGCAAGCACAAGGGTTGCAATATATGGGTCGAATATAATGCGGGATACGATTTTGTGCAGTCCCGAAGAGTTCGTTGAAGGAGAACCAAATTGTACGAGTAAGCAGCTTAAGGAAGTGGAATCACGCATCGAAATTCCAGGTAAGGGAATTTTGTGAGTATATAGAGATAGCTGCTCGTATTTTGAACTGGGTGAATATTGGGTGTTGTATGAAATGCATGAATTGCTCAAATAAATGTTGATGGTATTTGTGAAAGATGATGGGTATATGCGTGGTTTTGGTTTTGAAGTGGATGTTATGAAAAAGGGATAGTAAGGCTAATAATTGCATAAATCATGTGTTTTGAATGCTTTTACAAAACACAATGCTTTGATTTGAGCAAATAAAAGGATAGGCTGGCTAGTACTTGAATGATGTTGTGAAATAGCCCATACGAGGCACTAAGCATATTATGAGATGTTTTGAATGCATGTAAGCCGCCTATCGCGTGAATGTGATATAATTCGCGTTAGAGCCTCGCTCGCACGAGATTTCTATGTTTTCACTTGTGTGAAACGTGCTTGAGCTTAGCTCGCACTTTGAAATTGGATTGTGATGATGTTTATAAACCGTACTGGAGCTTCTGCTCGTACGTGGATTGTGAATGGTTATCTTATGAGTATAACCGTACTAGAGCTATGCTCGTACGCGCCTCTTTATGAGAAGATGCATGATGCATGAGTCGTGCTAGAGCTTTGCTCGCACAAGCTTGTACAATGGGATTCGTATAGGGTTGTGAAAGTGGGTAAGATCCTTAAGCCTTACATCCTTAAGCTAACATCCTTAAGCCCGAGGAGGCAGGGAGGCTCTGTTAGGCGGGGAGGCTCTGTTTGGTGGGGAGGCTCTCTTACAGTGGGATCCTTAAGCCAACATCCTTAAGCCCAAAGAGGCGGGGAGGCTCTGTTAGGCAGGGAGGCTCTCCTACATGGGTATGGAAAAAGGTAAGATCCTTAAGCCCTACATCCTTAAGCTAACATCCTTAAGCCCGAAGAGGCAGGGAGGCTCTGTTAGGCGGGGAGGCTCTGTTCGGTGGGGAGGCTCTCTTACGGAAAGGACCCTTAAGCCCTACATCCTCAAGCTAACATCCTTAAGCCCGAGGAGGCAGGGAGGCCCTGTTAGGCGGGGAGGCTCTGTTCGGCAGGGAGGCTCTCCTTCACGGAATATGGAAAACTCCTGGTATGGGGTAGGTAAGACCTAGGAATGGCACCCCCAATCACGATATGAGTTTGCGGAGTACGCTGTACCGTGTATATCACATGGAGTACGATGTACCGCATGATGGTTATGTGATGAGAAAGTCTGGCGAGGGATAATCCATCCTCGTGCCAGCATGATACCCCGCACACCTGGATGCGTGTGGTCTGGGATGATTTATGATGTAATGATTCACATAGGCACTTTTGATATAGTGACCTAGATTTATACACATGCGTGAATTGTGGAATGTAAATGTGGTTGTGGTTTGTGAGTGGATTTGGTGGTGTTATGTTGTTGGTTCAAAAAGGAAGTTTCTAAATGAATTGCCCTTTTATGAATTTAAATGAGATTAAGCATGAGATGTTTTATACATGATGTCTCTACCATGTTTTATATGCCAATGCAAATGATTTGATACATGATATATATGTATATTCACATGGCATAGATTTATTCCTCATGCTCCTACTATAAACGATTTATGCATAACACTATCAGCATGTAGATAGAGTAGTTATCTACCATGCTTGCATTATTGCCTTACTGAGCGTGTGGTTGCTCATCCCACTCTATTTTCCCCCTACAGAGCGTGCATAGTAGCCCAGTGAGGACTGAGGCGTATTATTTTGGACTCCGTTGCATCTCCATCGCTAAAAGGTATATACACAGTGATTCTTTTTGTATCTAAACAATGTAAAAGCACAGTATTCTTTTGAGTTGTACTTATGGGGGATGTAGATGTCAGTAAATCATGTATTCATATAAGTACACAATTAAATGCACATGTATGACATCGTTTTAATTAATCGAGAATGAATGAGATGTGGTGTTTATTATTGACTCACAGCCCAACAGTGTGTGGTGAGCTTAGTTCACGACTGGGTAAGGTAACAGTAAAACGCGAAAAATTTTCAGCGATTTCGGTTAAAGAGAATGGAATTGGGTCGTGACACCTTCAGATCCAGATGGTCCAAGTCCAGGTGCTCCTATGTTATTGGCATTCCTTGCCATCAAGTTCATCATCTGATCCATAAAATCAGACAACTTTCCTTCCAGATTATCAAACCTATTCATCATGACTCTAACGTCATCTTTCACTTGTTGCACCTCTGAATTTGTATCAGGAGTACCGATTACACCAGGAGTAGGATAAGGAAAAGGACCATAAGCTGAATGAGATGTGCAAGAAGATTGAGTAGAAACAGAGGCAGATGCAATGTTTGTGCCCATTTGTAAATCAAGGCGATGTGGCCTAGTCCCAAATCCGTACGTATGTGTACGCATAGTCTCCATCCCTCCAATTACCTCACATCATGCAGCTAGATCAAAATGAGGATGGGTGCTTATATCCTCACCGTATTTCTGAGTCAATGAAGTAGCGTACTTTTCCTACAATATAATTAGAAGAAGGATATTAAACAGTAAACTTAAATAACGAGAAAACCATATTAGAAGCCAATAGAATGCATTACGTACACTGACAGATTTTGTTAGACCCAGATTTTATGTAGCTTATACCTTATGATTCCTATGTGTACGAACACACCGTTATTATAGTTGAATCATAAGAAGAGTATTTATTAGACTTAAAGTGTTAGTGAAATGATTTAACACGCAAAAGCTACATAAAAAGCCTAATAGGAGCTATAAGTGTCACAGGCTAAACCGAGTAAATCTAAATCATTCTGATTGAAAATAAAAACTTAAAATGAGAAAACATAGAGAGCTCATGAAGGAAAGTCAGCTTGATTTAGTCCCGAACATAGAAAATGAGAGTAAAAGCTAAAAAGGGTAAAATGGACCTTTTTGGCGAGATAAGGTGTTTCGGGTGAAATTATCCACCGAGAACAGTTGAAACATAAAGACGAGAGTGTAAGACATAAGATATGACACTTTAAAAATTTTGAGAAAAAGTCAACTTGGTCAATGGTTAAGGAAAAAGTCAACTATAGTTAAGAAAGTGGACTTTTACCATAGTTGACTAATCATGGTTAAAAATTAACCTAAGTGTGGAGAAAAATTTGGAGAAAAATATTCTTGGCCAGAATACAAGACAATCATCCCCGAAAGTAAGAAAAATTTATTCGGAAGGATTCCGAATTTAATTAATTGTTAAAAAACGTAATGGGCCTAAGGTGAAAATTTTAAAGCCCATTAAGGTATACTAAACGTATATCGAAATTCTTAGGTCCTTTAGACCGAATTGTTGGACCAATTGATTGGCCAAATATTGAGAAAATTAAAGGCCCAAGATATAGTAAAAATTTCAGCTCGGAAACCCATTAAGAAAGCCCAAACCGAGAAGCCCAAATGGAAAGCCCATGAGATAAATATCTAACCATAGTTAAAGCTAACCATGACTCATAAGGTGACTCATTAGGTGACCATGGCTAAGGCTTAGAAAGTCAAGCTTAATGGCTGGAAAATAAAGCTTAATGGCTAAGTAAGTAGCTTATAAAATCAGCCACACCATTGTCATCTTCATCACACCAAATTCGGCTAGAAGAAGAAACCATTGAAACATATTATCCATGCTTTCTCTCACTAGAAATCACTAGGAATTAGGCATATTTGGAACTTGCATCCTTCATAGAAGTTGTTCCAAATTGAAAGGAGAGTGACATGTTGGAATTGGCTATCAAGGAGCCATAGAGTGCAAACCGAGAGCCTTCAAAGATTCGGCCAAAGGGTGAACACAACAATTGGTATAATTTCTAGTTTTCAATTTCATATATATTAATGTATGAATGATTTTAAGTATATTGATATATGTTTTAAGCATTGAAACATAGTAAATCACTATGATGTTGGTTAGGCCAATAGTGAGTAGTGAGATATTGATTTATGTCCATATGATTTTAAGGCGTAAATAGATTAATGTACATGTGTTAATGATTATGGTGTAATTAGAATTAATCAATTTGATTAATTAATACATGTAATTAGTTGGCAATCAAGGTGTTTGATAAAATGCCTAAATGAACTATAAGATGTTTAGTAATGTTTCCAACCAAGTGTTTGTGAAAATGCCTAGGTGAATTGGCTAAGAAAGAGACATGGCCGGCATGCCATGGTGTAACCGATCGCATGGGTAGCTCTCGGCCATGGCATGTGGCCGAGAGGCCCAATGGGCCAAGCCCAAATATTTTAGGCCCAATATGATGTAATGGGTCTAGGACAAGCCCAATAAGAGTTGGTGAACCCCACAAGCCCAATAGGTCCAACGAAAATAAATAGTAAAATGAAAATGGGCTTAAGGCATAGTTAGGCCCATTAAGGATTATTAAAGCCTATTAAGGGAAATAGACTGTATTTAATGTGAAATACAGTAGGAAAGGTGTAACTAGCCTGATAAATGGTTATATGCAGCTCCAGAGAGTATTGAAGAAGCAAATCGGACTGCTGAAACGAGCAGCGCAGAGAAAGTGAAATTTCTCGAGTGATTGCAGGTAAGGGACTTTTGTGAGTAGTTAGAGATACCTGCACGTATTTTCATATGCTTTTACATTCACTTAAAAACTCTGAGGGTCAGAGAAATTGAATAATAATTATTGAGACCCGATAGTGGCAAATTACGATTTTACCCCTAGTTAGTCAAAAAGTTAACTTTTGAAAAAAGTTGTAAAAAGCATGGAAACCACTATTTTGAGTGTTTAACTGCTGTTTAGCAGGAGAATAAATAGATGGGCTAATGATTTTAAGGTTAATGTGAATTAAGCACACTTTATAGTACTGATTTTGATGTTTTGTAAATTATCCCTTTTTAAAGAGCCATCTATTATATTTTGTGAGAATGAATCGTGCTGGAGCACAGCTCGCACTGGATTTCATATATTTTTCACATACATTAGTGCTGGATTTTGATTCGTACTAGATTTCCATGACATGCATGATAGAGTACTGGAGTTCTTACTCGTACTCAGTTTTATATGATATATGCATGACAGAGTGCTGGAGCGATTAGCTCGTACTTGAGTTTTACATGAGATACATGACAGAGTGCTGGAGCGTTGCTCGTACTCTATTCTTCATTATTTATACATGACATAGTATTGGAGCTATTGCTCGTACTTGATTTGATGATATTGTGCATAGCATGGTACTGGAGTTATTGCTCGTACTTGATTTAATACATGAACTATGCATTGACCTAGTTCCTGGAGGTTTACTCGCACTAGAGTTGAGTTTGTGATGTGAAACAGTGTTTGAGCGGAGTGTCGACTGTGAGTTGCGCTCAAAGGCGCGCACTATATGTGATATATAATACATGTTACAAACCCATGCCCGAATCCTTGTGTGACTGAGTGTCACATTATGTGAGAGGATATCCGCATGAGGGTATTAGAGATGTGGTATGATATTCCATGGTTTGAGGGCTAAGACCTATGACAGGCACCCCAACTGTGATGTAGGGTCCACGGAGTACGTTGTACCGTGCGAATGGCATGGAGTACCTTGTCGTACCGTGCATTCGGCATGGGAGTACACTGTACCGTGTGATGTTGTGGAGTTGAGGAGGATATAGCTGGCGGTTGTGATGGACTGACCCGTCTCCCGTTGCAGCAGTGATGCCCCGCACACTAGGATTCCGTGTAGCTGGGGATCGCATGTCGGATATGATCATAGTCCAGGATACTATTTACATTTCACCATAGAGTCTCACATGATATATCACTTGATTGACTGATTTAAATTGTGGACAGACCTGAGGGATGGGTCGGACTCCGATTTTGTGATGTGAATGATTTAAATGCCATATTTATTGTGATTTAAATATACATGGCATGATTTATCTAAAGGCATGATTTATATAAAGATGCATTGTTTTGCACTACATGCCTACATTTGAGAAAGAAAGTATGATTTTTGTACATGGGATTTAATCTATACAATTATACATATATATATATATTTAAAGACATGCTTTTAAAGTGAGTTAAGGAAATAATGTTTTCAAGGCATAACATTATTATGAGTAGATAGTGTAGATATCTACTTGCTTGCCTGATTTCCTTACTGAGCGCGTTGTATGCTCACCCCCCTTTTTTTACATCTCTCTACAGAGCATCAGCAGTAGAGCGAGAGCTATTGAGGGATAGTATTCCCGAGTCCACTGCTATTTCCTATCGATCGCCAGGTATACAGATTTTATACGGTTATATATGTAAACATAGAAACAGCACAGCGATGTATGCGATATATATTATTGAGAATGTATTTGTGTTAGATTTTATATAATCTCACATGTATTATAAAAGCAATTACAGTCAGTAACAGTATATTGACATATATGTATGATAATGGATAATGTGGTAAGCGAGGGTTCTGACATCGAATCACAGCCTAACCATTGAAGAGAGGAAAGGTAAGTTAAAAATGCGAAAAATTTGTAGTGATTTTGGTTAAAGTCATGGATTGAGAACGGGTCCTGACAGATTTGGACTTGTTGTCCACATAATCACCATCTCCACCTAAACGTCTATGCGTCCGATCAAACAATTCTTTATATGTCGGTGCTCGACCTAGACGTAGCGCCTACATTAAAAGATATGTAATTTTTCATAGAAAGATATGAAATTCTTGTAAGCAATAAAAATTATATTAAAAGAAATAAAACAGTAAAATACATTTTATTATTTGGACTTACCATCCCATATTCATGGACCAAAAAAGATACAGAACCGCTTGTATGCTGTTATCGTTCATTCTTTTTTCGTCAACCGATTCTGTTTTCCTTTTTTTGACTTCTCCTCCCACCTTTCAGTCCCCCATTCATTCTCAACTAATTGATCCCATATTTGGACTGGAATCCACTTGGACTTGTTGTAACCTTTGCAGTCAGATATTTTATCCGTATTAAAATATTGCACTGCTTTTCTTCTCTCCAACTGCAGCAGGTCTCTAAAACGTGACTTGCATAAGTGCTTCCAAATTGTATAGACATTATTCGTTTGGTTAGCTGACCACTTGAACTTCTCTTGCAAAGAAAAACAAATGATAATTATCATTTCGATACGTTTTAAAAAATTATCAATTTATTTACTTCAAAGTAATATACTTGAAATTTATTCCACATCTATGCTTTCACTTCATTTGGAACCCTTTTTCATGTTGGCCATGGTCCCGAGTAATGTTGTTTAATTAAATTGGATATAGTCCTCACACCTTTCGAGTCTTCAAAAGAGCTGTAAAAAAAAGATATCTTAAATATTATACCATATTTAATATCATAATTGTATGAAAATAAAACAAAATTAGAAGCAATATACTTGTTACCAAGTGGCGTTAGGAATAACCTATGCTCTGGATTTTGCGGTGTTTCAAGGCTCTGATTTGAGCCTCTTGTTCTTTTCCGACCACTACCACTCCCACTACCACCCGCAATTTGTGTAGCCTCCTCTGAATATTCCTCAATAGATATTCTTCGCTCGGGTAATGGTTGTTCTACCGCTGATGGAGGAGCTGGAATGACATCATCATCGTCGTCATTATCGTCATCGTCATCATCATGAGCTGGATCAGGTCGACTTGAAGCTGGAGTTGGTTGCGCGAGAGGTCGAGAATGAGGCTGATTTGGACGGTGAGCTAAAGGTCGATCACGAGCCTGAGCATGAGACTCAGTAGGATGCTGAGATTGAGGCTGAATGTCAGAGTCAAGATTATAGTCAAACTCCAATCCAGGTATAGTCTCCATTGCAGGTGAAGGAGACTTGGAGATAGATGATCGTTGTGCTAACTTTTTCAATCTTCTCATCTGCAATACAGATACAAAAATTATGTTCAGAAATAAGTAAATAAAGTCCAATAATATTTATTTTACAATCAAATGTCTAATTCTTACTATTCATTATTCTAATCACTGTCATCTTCTCTATCATTACCAACTGCTTCATCATTCCATACTTCATCCTCCTCTTCTTCTTCTTCTTCTGCAAATTTATTGACTTCTTCATATTCTCCACTAATATGAACAGTAGGGTTGTCCAATTCGTCTGAATATGTAACTATTCTAGGGTTTGAAACTTCCACTTCTTGGTAAACTCCTTCGTTCAAATCTAAAATTTGTCCACCGTCATTTCATCAAAGGTTAAATCTACTTTGTGCCTTTGTTTTGAATACGCCCCACCAATGATAACGATTTTTTTTTGTAGAAGGATAATGATTAAAGTACACTTGTTGGCTCTGTTCAGCTAATATAAAGATTCGTTACTGACAAGTATAGATTTATGCTTGATATTAACAAGACCATGACAGGGATCAACATGAAGACCTCGTTCTGTATCAAACCAATGACACTTGAATAACACAACTTTATTTCCAATTTCAAAGTACTCTAATTCGATTATATCTGTCAGTATGTCATAAAAATCACGATCAAAATCATTGTAACAGCTGCCTTTGACACATACACCACTGTTCATTGTTTTTTGAGATCGACCATAATCCAACATATGAAACTTGAAACCATTTACAAAATAACCTTGATAACTCCTTATCATACGTCCAGGACCATGAGAAATCTCAATAATACATGGATCTGTTTGATTGGCATGTTCAAATACCTGAAACCCCGCGAAACCAATCATTAAAATTTTAAAAATTAAGTTCAAACTACTGATTGTTCTATTTTTATAGTACTTACAAATTGTTTAAGACATTTTGGAAAATGATCATGACATGCTTTCTCTAATTGTGCATCGCTGATATTCAGATGATCTCTTTTAATCATATCATCAAATGTCCTACAATGACATTTGAAACTAAATAAGAGAACAACTATATGAGCTATATAATTCTAAATTCTTAGATGGGTTAGATTTAGATAACTTACTCAATATAGGGGACTATTTCCTCACAATTCATTAACACGTATATATACGCAACATTGTATTCATCTTCCTCCAAGTATTGAGCATTATTTTTTGTCAACCCAATTGGTCGACCCAAAAGTTTAAAAATGGACAAACGTCCTATCGGATCGACATCTCCTCCATCATCATTACGTGGTGGACAGGTCAATCTTGTTTGAACTTCAAGTTCAAAATACAAGACACAAAAGTTTCCAATCTCCTCCCTTATGTATGCCATACATATCAACCCTTTTGGATGGGTTGGATTTTTCATTTTCTTTTTTAAGTGATGCAAAAACCTGAAGTGAATATTGTAAGCAATTAAAATTTATTAACTTTTTCAGATAGAATATTTGGGATGATAAATATTAATATAAAATTGAATAATGATTAACTATAAGTCATTACCTCTCAAATGGATACATCCATCGATATTGCACTAGACCGCCCACCATAGTCTCATAAGGCAAGTGGATTGGAAGATGCTCCATACAATCAAAAAATGAAGGGGGAAAGATCTTCTCTAGTTTGTAAATGGTTTGTACAATGTTCCTTTACAAAACTTGCATGTGATCTACACGTATTTCCAGTAAGCATACATCTCTGAAAAAATGAGATAGCTCTGTGATTGCATCCCAAATTGGATTAGGGACAAAATCACGAATAGCTTTGGAAAGTAAGCACTGCATAAAAATGTGACAGTCATGAGATTTTATTCCGTAGAACTTGCATTCATCGACATTAACACACCGAGCTATATTTGATGCAAATCCATCAAGAAGCCTTAACCCTTTAGCCCAAACACATAGTCTTTTTTGCTCTTCCATGGTTAGAGTGAATGAAGCTTTAGGCTTTAATGTTTTTCCATCACTTTTCACCAATTCTAATTCTTTTCTTTTGCAAATCAGGGCCATATCCATTCTTGCCTTTATATTATCTTTAGTTTTACCCTTAACATCTATCAGGGTGTTGAACAAATTGTCAAAAATATTTTTCTCAATATGCATGACATCCAAATTGTGTCAAATAAGATTGGTATGCCAATAAGGCAATTCCTTGAATATACTCTTCTTCACCCAATTATGAGATACCCCAAACCCTATGTCACGACCCATTTTATCTTCTTATTTTCGAAAATCACTATAAATTTTTCACGTTTTATTGTTACCTTACCTGGTCGTGAACAAACTCACCACACACAGTTGGGCTGTGAGTCAATAATAATCCCCTCGCAATATCCATTCTTAGTTAATAAAAGTGATGTCATACATTTGAACGTCAATCATTCATTTATATAAAATATGATTATTGACATCTACATCCCCCATAATTACATTTCAATTGGCTACTGTGCTTTTACATTGTTTAGATACAAAAAGGAATCACTGTGTATATACCTCTGAGTGATAGAGATGCAGCGAATGTCTTAACCAAAATGCCTCAGTCCTAACTGGGCCACTATGTACTCTCTGTAGGAGGGGGAAAATAGAGAGGGATGAGCAACCACACGCTCAGTAAGATAATAATGCAAGCATGGTAGATAACTACTCTATTTACATTCTTACAGTGAATGCATAAATCGTTTATAGTTCGGAGCATGAGGAAAAAAAACTATGCAATATTCGTATACATATATCATGTATATAAATCATGTAAATTGGAATAATAAAACATGGTAAATCATCATGTACAAGCCATCTCATGCTCAATTGTCAAATCACATAATAAAAAGGGAAATTCACTGGAAACATCTTTTTTAAATCACATCATAAAGCTTTTTCTCAAACACATAGAATCCCATCACAAACCATTTTCTTAATCACAAACATCATTACCATTTCACAAATCAAATCCCACAAGGCTCGACCCCTCTCTCGGGTCTACCTTGGATAATCACAATCACATATATGTAATAAAAACCAGGTCACTATATCAAAAGTGCCTATATGGACCAACTACATCATAAATCATCCCAGACCACACACATCCAGGTGTGTGGGGTATCATGCTGGCACGAAGGTGGATTATCCCTCGCCAGACTTTCTCATCACATAACCATCGCGCGGTACATCGTACTCCATGTGATATACACGGTACAATGTACTCTACAGACTCATATCGTGATTGGGGATGCCATTCCTAGGTCTTACCTACCCCATACCAAGAATTTTCCATATCCATGTAGGAGAGCCTCCCTACCGAACAGAGCCTCCCTGCCCCTCCAGGGCTTAAGGATGTTGGCTTAAGGATCCTTCTGTACCCATGTAGGAAAGCCTCCCTACCGAACAGAGCTTCCTTGCCCCTCCAAGGCTTAAAGATATTGGCTTAAAGATCCTTCCGTAAGAGAGCCTTCCCATCGAACAGAGCCTCCCCGCCTAACAAAGCCTCCCCGCCTCCTCGGGCTTAAGGATGTTAGCTTAAGGATGTAGGGCTTAAGGATCTTACCGTAAGAGAGCCTCCCGACTGAACAAAGCCTCCCCGCCTAACAGAGCCTCCCCGCCTCCTCGGGCTTAAGGATGTTGGCTTAAGGATGTAGGGCTTGAGGATCTTACTAACTTTCACGACCTCATACGTATCACAATTTACAAACTTGTGTGAGTAAAGCTCTAGTATGACTCATGCATCTTATCATAAAGAGACCACGTACAAGCATAGCTCTAGTACGGTTATACTTATAAGAAAAACCACTCGAAAGTCATGTACGAGCAAAAGCTCCAGTACGGTTTATAACCATCATCATAGTTTCCAAATCAAGGTACGAGCTAAACTCTAGCACGTTTCATAGAAATGAAAACATCGAAATCTAGCGCGAGCGAGGCTCCTGCGCGAATTAAATCACATACACACGATAGGCGGCTCACATACATTCAAAACATCTCAAAACATGTTTAATGCCTCACATGGACTATTTCACAACATCATTCAAGTACTAGCCAGCCTATCCTTTTATTTGCTCAAATCAAAGTATTGTGTTTTGTGAAAACATTCAAAACACGTGATTTATGCAATTTTTAGCCTTACTATCCCTTTTTATACATCCATATAAAACCAAATCATCCAACATTCGCAACCATTTCCGCATACCAAACAACCAATTTCTTAAACATTCATGCATTTCATAAACACCCCATATTCCCACAAAATACGAGCAACTACCTCTATATACTTACAGAATTCCCTTACCTGGAATCGCACCGCGTGATTCCATTTCTTTAGCGCAGCTCACTCGTGCGGTCCGATTCGTCTTCAACGAACTCTTCGGGACTGCACACAATCATATTTCACATTATATTCGATCCATATAACAGGACATCGTGCGTTCACTATAGTTGATTCGACCTATAGTTTCTATTAACGCTCATAAGGCCTTGTTTCATTTCTCGAGTCTATGGATTCCTTTTAGGCCTATTAACTCATTCCAAATCGATATTAAATCGATATTAAGCTCATGTGTTCGTATTTCATTGATTTTCTCACTATGACATATTATCAAGCATCTCATATACCCATCTTCATAACTTCTCTAAACTCACAATATAATTTCATTTAACCATCACAAATCATTCATACTACTTCAACAACAACTTATCATAACCCATAAGTCATCAACATACCTAATACACACTTTCTCACACTAGACTATATCCATTTTCTAGGTTATATGTGTTCCATTACTTCCTAGGTGATTTCAATCATCCATATACATGCCAATCAACTCCAAAATCAATAAAATAGACAATGTACTTGGATTGGAGTCTTAAAAACTTACCAAATCTGGTTTCTCTTCTTACTCCAAAGAAAAATGTTCCTTGCTCCTTCAATACCAACAATGAGGTTTTAGGTTTCAACTATGTTGTTCTCTTCCTCAAGATGAACAACTTAATGTCTAATTGCCTCCCCTCAATTCTTACTGGAATGGGTGGATTTTAGAGAGAAAAATCTAGGTTTTGGGTTGGAAATGGAAAGAGTAATGTTTTTCCCGAAATCTGCAGATTTTTAACTCTCCTTTTATAGAAATAGCTTAAGAAGATCGATTTACCCTAGGAGGAGATCGATTTGGTCCCTTAAGATCCCTCTTTTTTCATGAAATTTTAAGTAGGAGATCGATCTGTCGAAACTTGAGATCGATCTGCTCCTAAACAGAGAGCTAAGGAGATCGATCTGTATGCTTGAGGATTGATCTTTTCATTACAGAATGTTTAGGAGATCGATCTAGCCCCATTGGAGATCGATTTTCTTTATTCCATTGCTCAAATAAGAGCATTCTGGCTTTTCCAGATCGATCTCCCATCCTATGAGATCGATCTGGCTTGTATATTTTCCAGATTTTCTACAATTTTTCTGCTGCAACTTACACCAAAACATCCTTAATCTGCTACCATGGCCATTTTCTCATCCATCCACCTTTATGACTTGAAAATGACATCCATTCATACCTTATTCACATTGAAACTTGTGTGCATTTCTTGTATATCCAAAGGTATACTATATAAAACCAAATGGAAGCATTTATATTCATGCAACTTTCTTCCATTTACCACACTACTCATTTTGAGTTCCAATCACATTTATCACTTATAATAACTTATTTCTTCATATTCATACACAATGAAACTTGTATGTACATTACAAATCATATTACACATATGTACATTGAATTGATGGACTTACATCAATTACACTTTACATTACAAGTCTATTAGCATTCATTGATCCAATTACACACGTTACAACTATACATGTACGGGGTCTCACATTCTCCCCTCCTTCAAGGAATTTGGTCCTCCAAATTCGAACCAAGTCACTCTTCAAAAAGTTGGGGGTACTTCTCCCGTATCAAGTTCTCCAATTCCTATTTAGCCTATTTCGCCGTGTGATGTTGCCAAAGAACTTTCACTAAGGGAATTATCTTTCCGTAGCACCTTCTCTTTTCTGTCTAATATCTGAACCGGCTTCTCAAAATACGTCATACTCTCATTGAGCTCCAATGAATCATATCTTATCACGTGTGTCGGGTCTGGGTGATACTTCCGAAGCATAGAGATGTGGAAGATGTTGTGGACATTTGCCAAGTCCGGTGGCAATGCCAACCTATGCGCCTTATCTCCTACTCTCCAAAATCTCGAAGGGTCCGATATATCTAGGGCTCAACTTGCCCTTCTTACCAAATATCATAATACCCTTCGATGGTGAAACTTTTAGAAATACCGACTCACCCATATCAAACTATAGTGGTCTTCGTCTCTTGTCAGCATAACTCTTTTACCGGCTCTGAGCTGACTGTAATCTCTCAAATATTAACTGGACATCCTCAGATGCCTGCTGCACTAAGTCCAGAGTAAAAATCTATCTGTCACCAACCTCTTCCCATCTAATGGGGGATCGACATCTGCATCCATACAGTGCCTCATAGGGTGCCATCCCGATACTCGCATGATAGCTATTATTATAGGCAAACTCAGCTAACTGCAGGTGATCATCTCAAGAGCCTATAAAATCTAGCACACACGCTCTCAACATATCCTCGAGGGTCTGTATAGTCCTCTCTGACTACCCATCTGTCTGAGGATGAAAAGCGGTGCTAAAACTCAGTCGGGTCCCCAGCGATTCCTGAAAATGTTCCTAGAAATGGGAAGTGAAGCAGACATCCCTATCAGAAACAATGCTCACTGGTACACCAATATAGCTGTACTATCTCTCGAATATACAGGTTCGCCAACTAACTCAGAGTATAGGTAGCTCTCATAGCTAAGAAATGGACGGACTTAGTCAACCGGTCCACAATAACCCATATTGCATCATGACCTCTACGGGTCCTCGGTAACCCCATCATAAAATCCATGGTGACATGCTCCCACTTCTAAGTCGGTATCGGTAGAGGCTGCAATAATCTTGTAGGCTTCTGATGCTCTACCTTCACTTGCTGACAAACGAGACACTTAGCGACATATTCAGCAATGTCTCTTTTCATTCCTGACCACCAATAAACCTTCCGAAGGTTTTGATACATCTTGGAACTTCCCGGATGTATCGTATACTTTGATGAGTGAGCCTCTGATAAACTTGACCTCCTGATCTCAGGATCCTCGGGAACACATAATTTACCTCTGAACCTCAATGTCCCATTAGCACTCAGCTCAATATCAGTACCCACACCTGTCTGTATCTACCTCAACTAATCGATGTACCATCGATCGCTCTATTGGGCTTGCCGAATATGGCCAATCAATTCTGGCTCCAGTCTCAAACTAGCCATGATCTCAAGTCTCTTCGATCCAGGTGGGGTTACATCCAAACTGAGGTCCGTAAATTATTCCAATAATTCATGTTCCCGTACTATCATATAAGACACCAACCCAAGGTTCTTCCTACTCAAAGCATCGGTAACTACATTTGCCTTACTCGGGTGGTACATGATTTCACAATCACAGTCCTTTAAAAGTTCGAGTAATCTCCTCTGTCTTATATTCAGCTCTTTCTACAAGAATAGGTACTTAAGGCTCTTATGATTTGTGAACACCTGAAATTTCTCACTATAGAGATAGTGGCGCCATATTTCAAAGTAAACACCATGGCCGCCAACTCCAAATCATGTGTCGAGTGGTTCTTCTTGTGATCTTTCAAACTGTCTAGTTCTATAGGTAACTACCTTCCCATCTTACATAAGCACACAACCCAGTCCCTGATGTGATGCATCCGTATACACCAAGAATCCTTCTGAGCTGGTAGGAATGGTGAGAACTGGAGCAGTGGTCAATCGACACTTAAGCTCCTCAAAACTCCTCTCACATGCCTCATCCCATACAAACTTAACATCCTTATGTGTGAGGCGTGTCAATAGAGCAGCTAGTCTGGAGAAACCCTCTACAAATCTCCGATAATATCCTACTAATCCCAAAAAACTTCTGATCTCAGTAACTGTCTTGGGCTGTTCCCACTGCGCAACTACCTCTATTTTGGATGGATCTACTGATACCCCATCCTTCGACATAATATGTCCTAGAAATGAGATCTGTTCTAACCAAAAGTTACACTTATTGAGTTTGGCATACAACTCTTTCTCTCGAAGGGTCTGCAGAACTATCCTCAAGTGCTCCTCATGATCCTCCCTAGACTTAGATAAACCAAAATGTCATCTATGAACACAATTACAAACTTGTCCAGGTATGGCTTAAACACATCACTCATCAACGCCATAAATGCTACGGAAGCATTCGTCAATCCGAATGGCATCACCAAAAACTCGTTGTGGCCATAACGGGTATAAAATGTTGTCTTGGGTACATCTCCACTCCTGATCCTCAACTGATGGTACCCTGACCGTAGATCTATCTTTGAAAACACTTGAGCTCCTTAGAGCTGATCTAGCAGATCATCTATACGTGGAAGGGGGTACTTGTTCTTAATGGTGGCCTTATTCAACAACCAGTAATTTATACACAGTCAAAGGCTTCCATCCTTCTTCTTTACAAATAGAACCGGTGCTCCCCAAGGTGAGACACTCGATCTAATGAACCCCTTCTCTAGCAACTCTTGCAGTTGTTTCTTCAGCTCTTCTAACTCAATTGGTGCCATTCTATATGGTGATTTTGATATCAGCTCGGTACCAGACACTAACTCTATGCAAAATTTCATTTCCCTTTCAGGTGGTAGTCTCGATAATTTGTCTGGAAAGACATCAGGGTAATCCGTAATTACAGGTATGTCCCTCAATTCCGGGTGTGCCTCATCTCTATCAACCACGTAGGTAATGAACCCTTCACATCATTCTTTCCTCCGTTAGTATCGCAAGTCATTACATCAACATTCAACATAAGCATATAGATTCATCTCTCAAGTAAATTAAACAAAATTATACTCTTTTCGTTCATCATAATTATGTGATTTCATTTCATTTCATAAATCTTACAACATGGTTTTCTATATCTGGAAACATCAAAGTTTTTGCATGACAATCCATCACAACCCGATTGACAACCAGCCAATCAATTCCTAAGATTACATCAAAATCATTCATATTTAACAAAATTAAATCGGCTGCCATTTCTTTTCCCTCTATCTTTAACTCACAATCCCTACATACATGCTCAGTCAATTGACTATTATTCATGGGTATGGAAATCATCAACATTTTATCCAACAATGTTGGTTTCATATGCTTTAGTAATTTATGTGCAAAGGAAGGTGATATGAAGGAATGCGTGGCACCGGGATCAAACAATACCAATGCTTCTAAATCAAAGATTAGGATGGTACCTTTAATCACATCCGTTGAAGCATCTGCGGTGTCCTGATCCAGTGTGTGTACTCTTCCACTGCTCACACCCGCTGTCTGCTTCCCTTTTTCCTCAGTTGTGGCCCTCCTCCTTGGGGCAGCTGTCTTAACTGGAGCTCTCTCTGGCTCCCTACCCTTCTGTGGGGCAGTCTCAATTACCTCAGTATAGTACCTCGAAATATGTCTGGGCCTCCCACACCTAAAACATGATACAGGGGTATCTGACATGGTTTAGTCCCATGGTATCTCCCACATCTCCTACACTGGTCAGTAGTAGGTCGTGGTCCTCCAATCACATACCCCTCGGTGCAGTCCAAGCTGGGTACACGGGAGGTTTAACAGCTCTCTCCTGCACCTTATCGATCTTAGGTCTCTTCTCAAAAAACCTCTGGCCTCCCCTCTTGGCCACTCTATCCATCTCGGATCTCCTTCGGTCTCTGTCTCTTCTGACACTAATCTTCCCAAGCTCGGAGGCATTCTGCTCAAAGTCTTGCTCACACAACTGAGCCTTATGTACTGCTTCCTCATAAGTCTAAATATCAAATGGGGCTAGCTTAGTTCGGATGGCCAATCTTAGTCCATCAACGAACTTCTGAATCTTTCAGGTCTCACTACCCATCGTGTCCGGGTTGTATCTCCCCAAAGATATAAACTTGGACTCATACTCGTCCATAGTATGGTTCCCCTGAACTAGATTCATGAATTCCATTTGCAGTTTTCTCTGTGCGGTAGCTGGAATGTGCTGTCTCCTGAAGGCCTCCAAGAATATCTCCCATGTAATCTCATAGTGTCTAGCCCTCAAAATACCTTCGATAGATCTCCACCAGTGCTCTACCTCGCCTTTCAGCATAAACACGACAAAGGTAACCTTCTCTGCTGAAGTGCATCAGAAAAACCTATACAGTTTCTCCATCTCATACACCCAGTCCTCCGTGACAACAGGGTCCTTCACCCCTCTAAACACTGGGGGTTTCAATGCTTGGAACTCTCGCAGTCTGCTCAAGTCACAGTTATAGCCCAAATCACTATCGCTCTGCTTTGGAGCAATAGGAGAATCCGTATCCTGTACTAGAGGACTGCACACAATCATATTTCACATTATATTCGATCCATATAATAGGACATCGTGAGTTCACTATAGTCGATTAGACCTATAGTTTCTATTAACGCTCATAAGGCCTCGTTTCATTTCTCAAGTCTATGGATTCTTTTTAAGCCTATTACCTCATTCCAAATCGATATTAAATCGATATTAAGCTCATAGTGTTCGTATTTCATTGATTTCCTCACTATGGCATTTTATCAAGCATCTCATATACCCATCTTCATAACTTCTCTAAACTCACAATATAATTTCATTTAACCATCACAAATCATTCATACTACTTCAACAACAGCTTATCATAACCCATAAGTCATCAACATACCCAATTCACACTTCCATTTTTTAGGTTATATGTGTTCCATTACTTCCTAGGTGATTTCAATCATCCATATACATGTCAATCAACTCCAAAATCAATAAAATAGACAATGTACTTGGATTAGAGTCTTAAAAACTTACCAAATCTGGTTTCTCTTCTTACTCCAAAGAAAAATGTTCCTTGCTCCTTCAATACCAACAATGAGGTTTTAGGTTTCAACTATGTTGTTCTCTTCCTCAAGATGAACAACTTAATGTCTAATTGCCTCCCCTCAATTCTTACTGGAATGGGTGAATTTTAGAGAGAAAAATCTATGTTTTGGGTTGGAAATGGAAAGGGTAATGTTTTTCCTGAAATCTGCAGATTTTCAACGCTCCTTTTATAGAAATAGCTTGAGAAGATCGATCTGCACTAGGAGGAGATTGATCTGATCCCCTTAAATCCCTATTTTTTTGACATTTTAAGTAAGAGATAGATCTGTCAAAGTTTGAGATCGATCTGCTCCCAAACAGAGAGCTAAAGAGATCGATCTGTATGCTTGAGGATCGATCTTTTCATTACAGAATGTTTAGGAGATCGATCTGACCCCATTGGAGATCGATCTACTCTATTCCATTGCCCAAATAAGAGCATTCTGGCTTTTTCAGATCGATCTCTCATCCTATGAGATCGATCTGGCCTGCATATTTTCTAGATTTTCTACAGTTTTTCTACTGCAACTTACACCAAAACATCCTTAATTTGCTCCCATGACCATTTTCTCATCCATCCACCTTTATGACTTGAAAATGACATCCATTCATACCTTATTCACATTGAAACTTGTGTGCATTCCTTGTATATCCAAAGGTATACTATATAAAACCAAATGGAAGCATTTATATTCATGCAACTTCCTTCCATTTACCACTCTACCCATTTTGAGTTCCAATCACATTCATCACTTATAAGAACTCATTTCTTCATATTCATACACAATGAAACTTGTATGTACATTACAAATCATATTACACATATGTACATCGAATCCATGGACTTACATCAATTACACTTTACATTACAAGTCCATTAGCATTCATTGATCCAATTACACACGTTACAACTATACATGTACAGGGTCTCACACCTTAGAGGTTTTTGTGGACCACATTTTTTACCGTATGGTAAATTTTCGATGGCATCCAATCGTTACAATACTTTTTCACCTGACAATCTCTGCACTGGAGGATCATAGTCTACCCTTTTACTAAATTTGTCACGTTGCCTCCTGAAACGATGATTAGGAGGTAAAAATTGACGATGACGATTGAAAAAGCAAGGCTTTCGTCCATACTGCAACCTAAAGGCCTTTATACATTGCATGCAATAAGGACAAGATAATCGACCATGGGTGCTCCACCCAGACAACATTCCATAAGTAGGGAAGTCATTAATCATCCAGAATAATGCAGATCGAAAATACTGTTTTCTGTGAGTATCATAAGTCTCAACACCCTGTTTCCACAACACCTTTAACTCATCAATTAAAGGTCTCAAGAAAACATCAATGTTATGTGATGGACTTTTTCGTCCCGAAATTATCATATTGAGAAACAAATATGGTTGCTTCATGCACATCCATGGAGGTAAATTGTAAACAGTAAGCATTACTGGCCAACAAGAGTATGATCTCGATGCTGGCCCATAAGGAAAAAATCCATCGGCACACAAACCAAGTCTTACATTCCGAGGATCAGCAGCAAATGATTGGTGAATACGATCAAATTGTTGCCATGCCTCCCCATTAACAGGATGATTGAGCACTCTGTTAGTATTTCGACTTTCAGCATGCCATGTCATAAACTTAGCAGTTACTGATGACATAAAAAGCCTTTGCAACCTCGAAATTAATGGCAAATAATGTAAAACCTTATAAGGTTTCTTTTTTCCTTGTCCACCAACTGTTGAGATAGGTTTATATCGAGGATGACCACATATTTGGCAATACTCCTGCTCTACATATTCTTTATCAAACAACATACAATTATTCTTGCATGCATCTATTTTAACATAACTAAGACCCAATTTTTCTAGCTTCTTATTCATTTCATAGTTGGTGTGTGGAAAATTATCATCTTTTGGTAACATAGGCTTCATAATCCCCAACAAACGATTGAAGCATACTTCACTTATATTAAACTTTGACTTTCAGTTTAAAAGTTGTGAAACAATCGATAATGTTGTGTCCATTGAACAACCAGGCCATAGTGGTTCATCTGCATTATTCAAGAGAGAATATAAGTATGTAGCAGATGAATTTGGATGTTGCTCCTCACTTCTTGAATTATTCACATAATTACCAATTATGTCATCATCCATATGAAAAGCATCCGTAACCATTCTAACAATGGATTTTGTTCCTCATGTCTCACCTCAGATAGTGGATCAACTGTTTCATTTATATTTTGCGATGACTGTCCTTCTTCAATTTCTTCGTGTTTATCCCAAATGGTATACCCAACAACAAAACCTTTGTAATAAAGGTGTTTACGCACCTTATCGACTTCCAAGAATTGTTTATTCATACATTTGCTACAAGTACATTTAATTCGATTTCCACTAACTACCTCCGGATGACAAAATATAAAACTAATAAACTCTTCAACTCCATTCGAAAATTCATCTCTAATGAATCTATCTACATCTAATCGACAATACATCCAAGATTTATCCTTATCCATTTTTCATACAGAATACAGTATCTGAAAATATAGAATAACAATTACACTCTATCACAAAATAATTTTTGTCAATTAAGTAAAATCAAATTTTTTAACTTAAGCAAATCATTAGAAAAATTTTATAATAATTTTTTAAATTTTGTACCTCATGAATGAATAACTCTAAAACTTAACTGTTCATTAAAATAAACCTATTTAAATTTCGTTCATATTTACTTTAATTATTTATTAATTTCCAAATAATATATACAACTAAAAAATAAAGAAATTTTGTAATACATATTATAAACATGGAATTTAAATTGAACTTACCTTTAATGTATGTCGTATATGACAGTTGAATTTGAAAATAAAACCTGGAGTAAAAAAAATTAAACATTGATAGTATGTAATGTGCATATAATAAAATTTAACATCTATAATAACAAAATAAATAAGCTACAAAATTAAATTGTTACAAAATAAATCAAATTAGCTAACATTAATATATCTAGGTTTAAATCTTCGAACTGAATATGTGGAGGATTTTATTTAAAGTCCTAAGTTTCTTTTGAAATTTCGACAGCATAACGACTGCAATTTGTCTCTACCCAACCTACAAATAATATTATATAGCAGTCCAATTCCTCAATACAATTCATGCATATTAAATCATCTCAACAACCTTAGTTATCCATAACTAACAATAATGCTTTCCAATCACATCAGCAACCACCATATCATAAAACCATTTTTTTATTCAACACTAAAATCAGTAAACTTATATTCATAACTTCAGCTAAAATAATTATAAATCAATTAACAAAATGAAAATAACCTAACTCGTATCACATTGCTTTAAACATTTCACAGAAAGCTTAAGCCTTTTATTATGTCACCAGCGTGTTCATATTTAGCCTACCCCAAGCCAAATAATCATCAGCAACAATAATAATAACATTTAAACTAAAGCTGTGAGACCCCATATATGTATAACTTGGTATATATGTAAATGGTGATGTACTTGTAAGACCCGAATTTAACTAAATACGAAAATTAAATAAGAAAAGATGAGGAGTATTTGTGAAGGAAGTCGGGTTAAATTAATCCCGAACACGTGTAAGGGCCAAATGGTCAAAAGATCGAAAGCCGGTATAATTTCGATAAGGGAATTTAATTAAAAATATGGATTTAAGAAATCTTGGTCAATAAAAGTGAAATAAAATTATTTCGGATTAAATTGATCAAGATAGTAATTTATGAAAATTAATCGGGATTAATCGAGATTTTTAGTTCGAAAAAAAAAAATAATCCCGAAAATAATCGAAAAATATACCGAAAGGTCACCCGGGACAATATCCCAAAAATACGGAGAACTCATACCCGAAAAAGGATTAAAATAAATTAAATTAAATTAAATTAATTAATTAAGAATAAAATAATAATTTTAAGAGGTATTTGGGTAGTTTAATATATTTTATTGAATAGTAAAATAATTAAAATAAATAAAAATAATAATAAAATTGATAAAATAAGAAAAAAAAAGTAATTGAAACAAAAAAAAAGGGGGTCGGGGAGAGAGAAAGAAAGAAACAGAAACAGAAAAGCAGAGAAACGGAAGCTGTGTCGGGGGAAGAGGCCGGACGACCACCGGCGATCCCTGTCCCAGGCCGCCCACCGGAAAAGGAAGCCCGACGCCCGACGAACACGATGGTACCGGCGGTGCAGCTTACCGACGCCGGAGGAAGCCGAACGGAGGGAGAGAAACCCGCGGGGAAAACGGAGTCGGTACCGGCGATCCACGGTAGCTGGGGGCGATCGGCGGGCACCGGCGTGACCAGGAAGAAGAGCCGATCCTTTTGAGGCCAATACCGACCTGCGAAATCGTCGGAATCCACCGAATCGGGAGGAAACAGCCGCGGGGGAGAAGAGCTGATTCCCGACGATCGGCGGCGATTCAGGCTCGGCCACCCCTAGCCGAATGTCCCCGAGGCCAAGGCGAGTCGATCGGTGGTAGCCACAACCGTCGAAGTGGTCGAAAAACGCCGAAAACGGCGGAGGAAAGGAAATGGGTCCGACGGTCGAGGGAGAACTACCGGACCGGCGGCGTTCCGGCGAGCTTGACCCAAACCGAGGGCAGATCTGAGACGCGGACAACCTCACGGAGCCACTGGCGGTGGAAGC
Organism: Firmiana major; assembly: GCA_033439115.1. Classification (NCBI taxonomy): domain Eukaryota; kingdom Viridiplantae; phylum Streptophyta; class Magnoliopsida; order Malvales; family Malvaceae; genus Firmiana; species Firmiana major. The sequence goes on from CM065910.1 coordinate 23,814,848, forward strand.
CGGTGGAGAACCGGCCGGCAAGGTGGTGAACCGGCGGTGAACCGGCCGAACCGGAGTGAACCGGCGGTCTGAACCGGTCCGAACCGGACTGAACCGGTTCAGCCAAAAAGAGGAGAAAAAGGGGAGAAAAAGGGAAAAGGAAAAAGAGAAAAAAATTGGGGAAAATTTCGGTGATGCAATCGAGCTTCGGGTAAGTCGATAAGCGGTCAAATTGACCCGATTTAAATTTGGAATATTTTATTTAATTAAATTTCGACCGAAAAGTTTACCCGAAAATGTAATTAAATGTGTAGCTCGACGATTGGCATCAACCGAGGGCTCGAGACAGCCTCGATTTGCGGACTAGCATGGAATCTCGGGTAAGTGATCCATATTTACGACAATTTTCTCGTTATGCGAGATGTTGAGTTAATTTCCGCATAAATTGAATAAAATTATGGAAATTTAGATTAATTGTCGTAAATATTTAATTTAGCTACTCGAGAAGTAGAACGAGGCCCGATAAATTATTGGTGGGCCCAATGAGCCTAATAGGCCTCGATAAGTGGGAATTTAGTGAAAAGCGGGCTTAAGGCCGATTAAGGCCCATTAAGGTGCAATCGGGCCCAATAAGGGTAAACGGGCCCAATGATTTAAATTAAGCCCAGAAAGTAATAGATACAATTAAATTGCATAATATCTGACCTGAGGAATGTTAATACGCAGTTCCGGGCATTGGATTGGAAGCATATCGGACTGCGCGATGGGACTACATTGGAAAAGAAAAAGGTCAGACTCGACGAGAATCGAGGTAAGGGAATTCTGCGGACTACTAGAGGTAACAGTACGCAATTTTACATTCATATGCAGTCCTTTAAAACTAATTGAAAGGTCTAGAGGTCGAAAAACAATTTTAGTGCCCCGTATGGGTAAAATTACTAAAATACCCTTGCTAAGGGTAAAATTCTAAAAAATTTAGGAAAAATTGGGAGGAGCAAGAACAAGAGGTTCCTGCTCGTTCTGGAGGTATTTCAACGCATGCATGAGTAGGCTGGCTCACCTTGAAAGAAAATGCATAGCATTGCATATCTTAACTGATGTGATTTCTGTGAAAACTATTTGGAAATAACCGAGCCGCCTACATGTTTTTATTTACATGTGACGTGCTAGAGCTCAGCTCGCACGATGTTTGACTTGTGTGATGCATGCATTAGTGCTGGAGCGAGAGCTCGCACTAGAGTTTTACATGCATAGGTGCTAGAGTATAACTCGCACCAGATTTCACATGCTTTTGCGTGACATGGTGCTAGAGTCTAACTCGCACCAGATTTTACATGATTTTCATGACAGGGTACGGGAGTTTAACTCGCACCAGATTTTATAAGATTTTCATACAATTTATATACAGAGTGCTGAGCCTAGCTCGCACTAGTTTTACTGGATTTGTGGAGTAGCGTTGTCTGCCCTTGGAGTCAGCCAAAAGGCCCAACAGGCTCAATAGACCTCTTAAGTAGGGTGAGAGTGAGGGATGAGGTTGGCGGCCTTGTGGAGATGTAAAGCGGGCTCTGCCAAGTTTACTTGATTTGATGAGAGTGCTGAGCATCGCTCGCACTGATTTTTAAGAGAACATACGATAAGCCGTGCTTGGAGCATCGGGTAGACTGTGTGTCACCGATTTAATAGGCTCGCACGTGCGTTTTGAGACATGGCAACGAGTATTGAGTTATGAAAACCTCTGTGGGAAGCAGGCCAATTGGGCTGGAGTACCTAGAGTGATATGGGTCCATGGAGTACGATGTACCGTGCAAGTAGCATGGAGTACGATGTACCGTGGGGTATCTTCGGATGCGGTATCTTTGTGATACAGAGTATCTTCGGATACGGTATCTTTGTGATACGGGGTATCTTTGTGATACGGTATCTTCGTGATACGGGGTATCTTCGGATACGGCATCGACGGATGCGTGAGATCGGATAAGACTGACGGGTTGGATTGACCCACCTCCCGGGCAGTTCCCGATCAGGGTGAGACCTCGCACACTGGGATCCGTGAAGCTAGAGGACTCACGAGGACATATTGGCCAGTCCTGGTTATTACCGATATACAGTATTGCCTAGTCTCGTATCTTGTATATATATACGTATGTTTTCGATACCGATGCTTTTGAGAAATTCTATTTCCATGGTTTTGTGGGAGTCAGGATCACCCGAAGGAGGGGTCGAGTCCTGACTTCATTGTGAAATTTTTAAAGAGAAAGAAATGATTTAAAATAATTGCATGTTGAGTTTTTCGTGCAACTGGATTTACATAACATCACAACATCATATCATATGTTTTAAAATGTGTGGAGAAAGGGTGGTTTATGCATGGCACCACGTTCATGTAGGTAGTATGGTTACCTACTTGTTCGTAGGATTGCCTTACTGAGCTTGATGTGCTCACCCCTTTCATTTTCTCCCACAGATGATCTCCGGTTGAAGTTGAGGCGACTCAGTACTGCATTCCGGATATCCGCTGCTGCCCATCAACATAAGGTATATACACTTGTACTTATTGTATCTACATAAGCATAGCACAGTAACATGTTTGTAAGTAACTTTAGGGGATGTATAAATAACATAACAACTATAAATGACTGGAGAAGAAATAAGTACTGGGGTAGATGTATGGTGGGATTGGCATTGACGCACAGCCCAATTAGTAGTGGAGTGTTGGTCACGATTCGAGGACAGGTAAGAATTAAGTAAGAAAATAAACAAAAACGCGAAAAATTCACTCTGATTTTTGGATAGTTGGGTCGTGACAGTACTTGCATTATAAAGTACATGTAATGTAAGTCCATATGTTTAATGTACACACACGTAATAAGAGTTGTGATTATATGTACAAGTTGCATTATGTATGAATATGAAGAAATGGATTTAAACATGTGAAGAATGTGAGTAGAATGGAAAATGAGTAGTGTGGTAAAATGGAAGGAAGATTTTATAAGTTATACACTTCCATTTGATCTATATCATGTACCCTTGGATATACAAAGATTTCACACAAGTTTTAATAGGTATAAAGTAGGAATGGATGCCATTTTTAAGTCTCAAAGATAATCGGATGAGAAAATGACTATGGTAGCAAATTAAAGTTGTTTTGGTGTAAGTACCTACAGAAAACTGCAGTAAAATCTAAAAATATGAAGGCTAGATCGATCTCATAGGATGAGAGATCGATCTGAAATAGCCAAAATGCTCTTATTCAAATAATAGGAATAGTGCAGATCGAGCTCCAATGGAGCCAGATTGATCTTCTAAACATTTTGTAAAAAGAAGATCGATTTCAAGATAAACAGATCGATTCCCTTAAGCTCTTGGGTTGAAACAAGATCGATCTCCTCCCAAGCCAGATCGATCTTCTGGAGCTACTACCTAAGACAGATCGATCTCTAATCTTTGACAGATTGATCTCATGCCCTAAAATGCTGTGAAAAAAAGGGATTTTAAGAGGACTAGATCGATCTCACTCTACGATTTTTAATCCAAAACCTAACTTTCTCACTCCTGAATCCACCCATTTTTAGTAAGATTTGAGGGAGAGCTAATAGAGGCAAAGTTGTTCACATTAAAGAGAAGAACAACATAGTTGGGAGGCATTTTCCCCATTCGTTGGATTTAAGGAACAAGGTACATTTCCATTAAAGCAAAGAGGAAATCAAGCTAGGTGAGTTTCTAATGCAAATACTCAAGTACATTTGTTTGGATATTGATGTGGGGAATGATTGGTACGCATAGAAATGGTAGAAACTACCTAGAGTAGAATGAATCCACCACGACCTAGAAATGGTCTAGTGTGAGAAAGTGGAATGTATTGAGATTAATGATGAATGGGATATCTTGAGGTGATAATAGTGTTATAGGTATGATTTTAAGTTATTGTTAGTGAATAAATTGTGGGATTTACCTAAAAGGGGTAAAATGTGGAATAAGGCATTGGTAAAATGCATAAATGAATTATATTGACTAGTGAGGTCAAAATGTAAGTTAACAACATTAACTCAAGTGATTTGGATGAATGAATCGTAGCTCCCGAGGATACAACAGAGCAAGCCGAGCTAAGACCGCAAGAAGCTAAGAGGAAGAGAGAGTCGCACTCAAGTAAATTGAGGTAAGAGAATTGTGTGGACTCTTAGAGATATCTGTGCACAATTTGGGCGCTTAAATGCTTTGCTAGAGTGCATGTGATACTAGAAAATGATATTGGGTGATCGAAGGGCAAAGAGTTGGGTTTTGAGAAATTTGCATGAAAACAAAGGCATAATACTTTGGAAAATCATGTTTTATAGCTTTTTAACAAGTGATTGGTAGGTTGGCTAACATTTGAAATGAATTGCAAAAGAAATGAGCTGTTTTGGTTTGTTAACCATACTTTACAAAGAATTGAGCCACCTACATGGTTTTCGTGAGAATGAAAGTGTGCTAGAGCATGACTCGCACGAGATTTGATATGTTTTATACGGATGAGTGCTGGAGCTTAGCTCACACTAGTTTTCACATGGATTTTATACTGGTTTTGGCATGGTGTTGGAGCATAGCTCGCATTAGATGCCCACCTTATTTGTTACCGTGCTTAGAGCTTCGGGTCGACTGGGTGTCACACCGATTAAATAGGCTTGCACGTGCATTTTTGATATTTGACATGTTGATAGCCGTGTTAGGAACTTCGGGTAGATAAGAAGTCATACCGATTAAATAGGCTCACACATGCATTTTTAAGATGTGGCTGAATATGTTGTGTTGATATAGGTCCACGGAGTACGTTGTACCGTGCATGTAACATGGAGTATGTTATATCGTGTTGAGATTGTGTTATGCCATCTACGTACGAGATCTGCAACGGACCGATGGGTTAGACTTGACCCACCTCCCGTGTGGAAGCAGATAGTGGTGATAACCCGCACACCTGATCCGTGTAGTCGATATCACAGGAAATGGCCATAGTCTTAGAGGATATTTTCCTTATTGTATTGCCTATCTCACATGTCTATTGCTTTGTGAATAAATCCATGTTTGAAATGATTTGTGGGTCAGGACAGTCCGGGGGGAGGGGCTGAGTCCTGACAAGTGTTGGATTATTTTGAGATGACGGTTTGTTAATGGTTTTAAAGTGCACGTACGCATGATGTGTTTTCTATTCCTTATTTGTGAAATATGCATTATGGATATTCCATGCTTTGAATTGAATTGTGCACTGAATTTTAATAGCATGAATGCTTTACATACCATTAGCACAAGCATGAACTTATATTTTGAGAAAATGATAATGTATGCTTTGAGCACGGCATCACGATCATGTAGATAGTGCAGTATCTACTTGTTCGCATGATTGCCTTACTGAGCGTGTGGTTTGCTCACCCTCTTATTTTCCCCCTCTCTATAGAGCTTTGAGTATAGATTGAGCGTGACTGGATGCGTTCCCTTTTGGTATCTGCTGTATCCCATTGCATAAGATATACTCACTGATGAGATTTTTTTGTATCTAAACTTTCTATAGCATAGTAGCATTTTATATGTAACTATTGGGGATATAAAGCAATGTAAACAAATGTAAACAACAACTCTGATTTATTTATACAAGTGTTTACTTGTAAATAATATGCAATTTAAATTGGTATGGTGAAATGAGATAGACATTGACACACAGCCCAACTGTTGAGGAGAGTAGCTATTCACAATCGAGAAAATGACGAATAATAAATAATGCATGAAAATACGAAAAAGTTGTAAGTATTTTGGTAAGTTAAGGGTTGTGACAAAAGTTGGTATCAGAGCTGAGTTGGTCTGACGTGTGTCGTATCGAAAATACTTAGTAAGTTGGAAAATTACATCCCCATGTTACTGTGTTTGTTTAGATACAAATTGTGTGTATGTCGATGGGTTGACTAAGAATCTGATGTGAATGTTGGGAGTTGAGCAATTATGCCTAATACCAGTCGTGGTAGAGGGGCGAGGGCGCAAGTTAGAGGTTGTAAAGGTAGGCTTGGGGGTCGTATTGAGCTAGAAACACACGAGGCTCTGGAAGAGTTTGAGGTGGAGGCTGAGGTTAAGCATGCTCCACAGGGTCCAGAGGAGAGACCCTAGAGTACTGAGGCACGCTTCGCGAGGATTGAGCAAAGCATTGAGATGATCTTAGAGTTGGTCACTCAATCATTGCCTGAAGATGAGGGTAGACAGAGTCCCGCTACAGAGGGTGATGCCGAGCAGGCGACAGCTCCTGAGGTACGGGCTCGGCCAGCCCAGAGACCTCAGACAACAGATACACCTACACCCCCACCGGCACAGGATATGCCTATGCCTGTTGCTACACCACAGGCTAGTAGAGGCTGGGGTTACGGTTGTGATTTGGACAGACTACGGCAGTTTCAGAAGTTTGGACTGCCGTCTTTCAATAGAGTGAAGGACCCAGTAGCTGCTGAGGATTAGATAAATGAGATCGAGAAGCTGTATAGGTTCTTTGAGTTCACTACTACCGAGATGGTAGTGTTTGCAGCTTTTATGTTGAAGAGATCAACAGAACATTGGTGGAAATCCACCAGGCCTATTTTGAGAGCCCAACATACTAAGATCAGCTGGGATATATTTTTGGGGGCATTCCGGAGACAGTATGTACTGGATACCGCTCATCGAAAGATGAAGATGGCATTTTTGGGATTGACCCAAGGGAGTAGGATTGTGGATGAGTATGAGACGACTTTTATCTCCTTGGGCATATATGATCCCAACACGATGGGTAATGAGGTAAAAAAGATCCAGAAGTTTATAGATGGATTGAGACCGACTATCAGGTCCAGATTGGTTCCCTTGGATATACCGACCTACGAGGAGGTAGTACGCAGGGCGTAATTGTGCGAACAAGATGTTGATAGGATTGCCTCAGAGTTTGGGAAGGTTGGTAAGATGAAGGATAGAGATAAGAAGAGACTAGTGATGGATAGAGGCTTCAATTATAGGGGAAGCAAGAGGATTGCTGGGAAGAGGCCAAGGATTGAGGAGATCCGGTAGAGGATAATTAATCCTCCCATGTATCCAGCCATAGCTCTAGCTAAGGGAATTATGATTGGAGGGCCACGACCTACGACAGAGCAATGCAGCAAATGTGGCAGGTACCATGGTACTCGATCATGTTATGAACATTCTACAGTATGTTTCAGATGTGAGAAATCAGGGCATATGATCAGGGATTGCCCAGATATGACAAAGAGAGCCCCACAGAAGGTCAGGGTGCCAGAGAGAGCTCCAGTTGGGATAGCTGCTCTAAGGAGGAGGGCTACAGCTAAGGAAAAAGGGAAGCAGGCAGTGGGTGTGAGTAGAGGGCGAGTGCACGCACTGGACTAGGACACTGCGGATCAATCTTCTGATGTGGTCAAGGGTATCATTCAAATCTTTGATTTAGAAATATTTGTATTGTTTAATCTTGGTGCCACACATTCTTTTATTTCACCATCCTTTGCATGTAAATTGTTGAAGCATGTACGACCCACACTACTAGATAAGATGTTGATGATATCTTCCCCTATGAATGATAGTCAATTGACTGAGCATGTATATAGAAGTTGTAAGATGAGGATAGGAGGTGAAGAAATGGCAGCCAATTTAATTTTATTAAATATGAGTGATTTTTATGTAATCCTAGGAATAGATTGGCTGGCTACAAACCATGTTGTTATGGATTGTCGGGCTAAGACATTGATGTTTCCCGAGATAGAAAATCTTGTAGTAAGCTTTGTGAAATGAAATGAAAGATATGTTAAACATAAATAAAAGAGTATGATCTCAATTTATGATATTTGAGAGATGAATTTGTTTATCAATTACATATGTGTATGTGATGATTTGTGTTACTAACTATTGAAAGAATAATGTGAAGGGTTCATTGCTTATGTGATTGAGACGGATAAGGCACGTCCGGAGTTGATAGACATCCAGTGGTCAGGAAATTTCCACATGTCTTTTCGGAGGAATTACCAGGGTTACCTCCAGATAGGGAGATGGAATTTAGTATAGATTTGGCACCTGGTACAGAGCCGATATCCAAGCCACCGTGTAGAATGGCTCAAGTTGAGTTGGAAGAATTAAGGAAATAGTTACAAGAGTTGCTGGAGAAGGGGTTCATCAGGCCAAGCGTCTCACCTTGAGGAGCACCGGTTCTGTTTGTAAGGAAGAAGGATGGAAGCCTCCGACTGTGTATAGATTAACGGTTGTTGAATAAGGCCACCATCAAGAATAAGTATCCCCTTTCACGCATCGATAACTTATTGGATCAGTTTAGGGGAGCGCATGTCTTTTCCAAGATAGATCTGAGATTTTGGTACCATCAGTTGAAGATACGGAGTGGAGATGTACCCAAGACAGCTTTTCGCAGTCGGTATGGACATTATGAGTTTATAGTTATGCCATTCGGGTTGACGAATGCTCCCGCAGCTTTTATGTCGTTGATGAACGAGGTATTCCACCAGTATTTGGATCGATTTGTAATCGTGTTTATTGATGATATACTGATGTACTCAAGATCTAGAGATGAGCATGAACGACATCTAAGGATAGTGCTACAGACCCTCTGAGAGAAGAAGTTGTATGCTAAACTCAGTAAGTATGACTTTTAGTTGGAATAGATCTCTTTTTTGGGTCATATAATATCAAAAGATAGAGTGTCAGTGGATCCATCTAAGATTGAGGCCGTAGTTCAATGGCAGAGACCCTAGATAGTGACAGATATCAGAAGTTTCCTGGGTTTAGCTGGGTATTACCAAAGGTTTGTAGAAGGATTCTTGAGATTAGCTACTCCTTTGACATGCCTCGCGAGAAAGAATGTTTAATTTGGCTGGGACGATAAATGTGAGGAAAATTTTGAGGAGTTGAAGATGAGGTTAACTACAGCTCTGATACTCACTATTCCTACCAGGTCAGGAGGTTTCTCGGTGTATACAGATGCTTCACACTAAGGACTAGGCTGTGTGTTGATGCAGGATAGGAAGGTAGTAGCCTATGGATCAAGGTAGTCGAAGGATCATGAGAGAAACTACCCAACCTACGATTTGGAGTTGGCGACCATAGTGTTTGCATTGAAAATATGGCGCCACTATCTTTATGGTGAGAGATTTCAGGTTTACACAGATCATAAGAGCCTTAAGTACCTTTTCTCTTAAAAAGAGTTGAACATGAGACAAAGGAGATGGTTCGAGCTGTTAAAGGATTCTGATTGTGAAATCTTGTACCACCCAGGTAAGGTAAATGTAGTTGCTGATGCATTGAGTAGGAAGCATCTTGGGTTGGTGTCATTCATGATGGTCAGGGAACACGAGCTATTGGAACAGTTCACGAACCTCCGTTTGGATATGACCCCGCCTAACGCTGATAGTGGATTCATGATAGCTAGCCTGCAGTTGGAATCGAATCTGGTTAATCAAATCCCACAGGCTCAGTGAGTTAATCATCAGTGCAGTGATATTGTAGGGCAGATACAGAGGGGTACAAAGACGAACTTTGAGTTGAGTTCAGATGAATTGTTGAGGTTCAGAGGTAGGATATGTGTTCCTGATGATGCAGAGATCAAAAGATTAATCTTGACAGAAGCTCACTAATCGAAGTATACGATACATCCAGGAAGTACCAAGATGTATCAAAACCTTCGAAAGGTTTATTGGTGGTCTGGGATGAAAATGCACATTGCTGAATATGTTGCTAAGTGTCTCGTTTGTCAGCAGGTGAAGGTAGAGTATCAAAAGCCTGCAAGGTTATTGGAGCCTCTACCGATACTAACTTGAAAGTGGGAGCATGCCACCATGGATTTTATGATAGGATTATCGAGGACCCGCAGAGGTCATGATGCCATATGGGTAATTATGGATCGATTGAAGAAATCAGCCCATTTTCTAGCTATGAGAACTATCGATACTCTGATCTAGTTAGCAAACTTGTATGTGCGCGAGATAGTTAGGCTACATGGAATTTCAGTGAGCGTTGTTTCTTATAGGGATGCTTGCTTCACTTCTCACTTCTGGGAACGTTTTCAGGAAGCGATGGGCACCCAGTTGAGTTTTAGCACCGCGTTTCATCCTCAGACAGATGGTCAGTCAGAGAGGACTATACAGACTTTGAAGGATATGTTAAGAGCGTGTGCATTGGATTTTAGAGGCTCTTGGGATGATCATTTTCCACTCGCAGAGTTCGTCTATAGTAACAGTTTTTATGCAAGTATTGGGATGGCACCATATGAGGCACTGTATGGGTGTAGATGTCGTTCCTCTATTGGATGGGAAGAGGTTGGTGATAGATAGATCTTTACATTGGACTTGGTAAGACAAGCCTCTGAGGATGTCCAGTTGATTTATGAGAGGTTACAGATAGCTCAGAGCAGACAAAAGAGTTATGCTGATAGAAGATGAAGACCACTAGAATTTAATGTGGGTGAGTCAGTGTTTTTGAAGGTCTCCATCGAAGGGAATTATGAGATTCAAGAAGAAGGGAAAGTTGAGCCCTCGATATATAGGGCCATTTGAGATACTTGATAAGGTGGGAGATAAGGCATACAGGTTGGCATTGCCACCAGAGTTGGCAAGTGTTCATAACGTCTTCCACGTATCCATGTTAAGGAAGTATCATCTGGACCCGGCGCATGTAATAAGGTATGAACCTTTGGAGCTCAATGAGGGTATGACATACGTTGAAAAGCCAGTTCGGATATTGGATAGAAAAGAGAAAGTGTTGAGGAAAACGACAACTCCCTTGGTGAAAGTTCTTTGGTAACATCACACGGTGGAAAAGGCCATATGGGAATTGAAGAGTTTGATGTGGGAGAAATACCCCGAGATATTCACGGATTAACTTGGTTCTAATTTGGAGGACCAAATTTTCTAAGTGGGGGAGAATGTGAGACCCCATATATGTACAACTTGGTATATATGTAAATGGTGATGTACTTGTATTATAAAGTATAAGTAATGTAAGTCCATAAGTTTAATGTACACACATGTAATAAGAGTTATGATTGTACGTACAAGTTGCATTATGTATGAATATGAAGAAATGGACTTAAACATGTGAAGAATGGGAGTGGAATGGAAAATAAGTAGTGTGGTAAAATGGAAGGAAGATTTTATAAGTTATACACTTCCATTTAGTCTATATCATGTACCCTTGGATATACAAAGATTTCACACAAGTTTTAATAGGTATAAAGTAGGAATGGATGCCATTTTTAAGTCTCAAAGATGATCGGATGAGAAAATGACTATGGTAGCAAATTAAAGTTGTTTTGGTGTAAGTACCTGTAGAAAACTGCAGTAAAATCTGGAAATATGAAGGCTAGATCGATCTCATAGAATGAGAGATATATCTGGAAGAGCCAAATTGCTCTTATTCGAACAATAGGAATAGTGCAGATCGATCTCAAATGGAGTCAGATCGATCTTCTAAACATTCTGTAAAAGAAGATCGATTTCAAGACAAATAGATCAATTCCCTTAAGCTCTCGGGTTGAAACAAGATCGATCTCCTCCCAAGCCAGATCAATCTCCTGGAGCTACTGCCTGAGATAGATCGATCTTCAGTCTTCGACAGATCGATCTCATGTCTTGAAATGCTGTGAAAAAAGAGAGATTTTAAGAGGACCAGTTCGATCTCCACCCAGGGCATATCGATCTCACCAAGCTAAATCTTTAAATAGGAGCAGTTGGATCTACAGATTTCAGGAAAACACTCTCACTCTACCATTTTCAATCCAAAACCTAGCTTTCTCACTCCTGAATCCACCCATTTTTAGTAAGATTTGAGGGAGAGCTATTAGAGGCAAAGTTGTTCACATTAAAGAGAAGAACAACATAGTTGGGAGGCATTTCCCCATTCGTTGGATTTAAGGAACATGTCACGCCCCGAAAATGCGAAAAATAGGGCTAATTTAAAACTTTTTACTCATTAATTCGCAGTTAAAGGTGCATTCCTGTGCAGTGTCATACATCATCATAAGTATCATTCCTCAGGATCTCATCATGATATAATAAATATTGTATTATATCCATTACTCGATTACAAGTAAATTAATCCTAATACATCCCATACAATGTTATACATCAAGTGTCTGCAATTACAGTAATTGTCTGGGTACATGAAAAGATAAAAGATACCTTAAAATACAATATATGGCCTGGAGCTCAAGTCCTCCACTAGCCACTACTCCGTACGTCGCAGGGAAACCCTTTTCACTTGAAGAAATCTGGGGGGAAAAGAAAACAGGGTGAGCTTCTAAATCGCTCAGTAAGGGGGTTAAGGAACTCATTTCATAAACCAAAATGCACATCACAAAATGTTTATTTGTATGTGAAACTCATTTGAAAACCATAGCATGAAAGTACTCAAAACGACATTCTCATGTGTCAAGTCATGTGAAAACGTGAAGTAAAAGGCTCACTCTAGAGCAATAACAAAGCATGTGAAATTAATGTGATAAACGCTTTCTCAATGCACATGATAAAATCACTGAAATAGTAATGCACGTGGCACAGCCACTAAACACACGTGGCATTGCCACTGATTTAAATTCACACGTGGCATAGCCACAAAACACACGTGGCATGGCCACTGATTTAAAATCACTCGTGGCATGGCCACTAAACACATGTGGCATAGCCACTGATTTAAAATCACTCGTGGCATAGCCACTAAACACACGTGGCATGGCCACTGATTTAATTTCACACGTGGCACAGCCACTATCTCACGTGGCAAAGCCACTGATTTGAATTCACACGTGGCACAGCCACAGAATAGGGTTTCACGTGGCAACGGCCACCAAATTGGGTTTCTCACGTGGCAACGGCCACCAAATGGGGTATCACATGGCAACGACCACCAAGGGGGTATCATGTGGCAACGGCCACCAATGGGGTATCACGTGGCAACGGCTACCAATGGGGTTTCACGTGGCAACGGCCACCAATGGGGTTTCACATGGCAACGGCCACCAAATTGGGTTTCTCACGTGGCAACGGCCACCAAATGGGGTATCACGTGGCAACGGCCACCAATAGGGTATCACGTGGCAACGGCCACCAATGGGGTTTCTCACGTTACTAGGACGGAGAAGAAATTGGGCTTACATGCTACCAGAGCAATGCCCGGTGTGTACTCACAACTACACACCTAAGTCTTATCACATAAGACTGGTTTGCCTTCACGTAGAACTCATAGGGGTTTTTCACTCATAAAACTCAATTGAAAACCGTTTTGTACTCAACACAAAACGTAATAAAACCGAGTTCCAACCGGCAAAACACGCACACATTTTTCAAATCTCGATATTGCCTTAACGTAGAGCCCAATTCGTTACTCACACAAAATTCAACGGTTTATAAAGCAATTTCACACTCAGCTTATAAACTCATAAAATTATGGGCTCCAACCGGCTATAAAAATCGTGTGCAATTAAATCTCAATACAACACTCAACATGCTTGTTTTATAAACCACAAATCATGCTATAATAGTTTACAAATTATATACACAAATGGTTTAGATTTCCCTTACCTCTTTGCACCTCGTATAGTGCAATCGTTTCCCCCGTATCACGGACTAGCCTCGCATTCCACTCTGGAACTCCCGAGCTGTCCAAACGATGTTAAAACATCAATACTCAATTATCTCATCAACCTCAATTCTCAAAATCGAGCATAATTGCTCATAACTCCTCAAATCCCTTGATTCTCGTAACTCTACCCCAAACTACACTCTCATTCACAACATCTCAACGTTCTACATTTCTAATACCAATTATCTATGCTAATTCACCACATTTGTCTGAATTTCCATTTATAGCTCAAATTCTTAAAATTGCCAAAATTTCTAAATATAGTTATCACTCCAACCACATTGCAATTTCATCAATCCCTAATCATTTCTCAGCTATTTCAACTCAATGACAACCACCAATATCATCAAAATCATCTCAAATATCAAGATCGAGGTTTAGAAATTACCCAAAGCTTGTGAGACGCACAACCCACGCCTCGATCCGATTCGTCCTTCGATTTCCAAGTATGTTGTTCTCCCTTTGATGAGGAACAACTTTCCTTCTTACCACAACTCTTGATTTGGCCGGAAATGGGTGTTTTGGATGAGTGAGAAAGTTAGGTTTTCGGTGGAAATGGGGTTGGAAGAGAGAGAAAGTGAGTTTGCAGGAGAAAAATAGGGGTTCCTTATATAGGCTGGAGGTAGGAGATCGATCTGTCTCTCTAATGTTAGGGTACCCTCTGGGTCTCTCTAATCTGCCCTTCTGCACCTCAATCCTTCCTTTTCTGAAGGAACCTCTCCGAGCCTCCGTTTGGAAAAGTGCTGGCCTCTTGCCCTTATCTCTATTCACTGCTCTGAGCTCATTCTGAGATTGTACCATCTCAATTCCTCTTTCAATCTCTTGTGCTCGTCTCAGAGCATCTCTAAACTCAGTAATACATAGCCCTATCAATCTATCTCTGATGACGGGCTTCAACCCATACACAACTGCTCTGTGCGGAGCTCTTCACTCTTGAAGGTCTCTGGGTCATATCTCAATAGCGCTGTGAATTGGCTCTCATAGTCATCCACAGATATGTCACCCTGTACCAAACTCAAAAACTCGGCCTGTTTCTTTCTCTGGGCGGCTCGTGGTACATATTGGGTCATAAAGGCTGTCTGGAACTCTTCCCAACCAATCACATCCTGGCGGGACATCAGAATACCCTGGGTAGTACCCCACCAATCTTGAGCTCTCCCCTTCAGCATATAGGCACTCATACTGACCCTCTCAGCATCGGTGCACCCCAGAAAATCAAATATAACTCTCAATTCCGTCAACCACTCCTCAGCCTCTGTAGGATCCTTCTTTCCCTTAAATGCGGGTGGATTCATCTTCAGAAAATCCTTTAGTTGGACAATACTTCTGTCCTCAGGCTGAGTGACGGGAGGCACTGGGGGTATGGGAGGTCCTTGTGGTGGTGTAGGGGTAGTATCCGAGGCATTAACTCCAAAGTGTTGCGCGAATAACGCTGCCATCTGCTCAAAATCTTGCCTCACATCGGTCTCATGGTGAAGGATTGCCCTCAACCTCAGAAACCACATGGATTGGAGCCTACTAGACAACAGCCTCAGAGAGTGGATCCCCGGAGATGGGCCACTGAGGCAGAGAAAGGGAAGAAACCTGTGGCACAGGGACGTGTGTTTGCCCTGGATAAGGAGACCGCAGACACTTCGGCAGAAACTATAAGAGGTACACTCTCTATCTGTGATCATAAGGCTCATGTGTTGATTGACTCAGGATCCACGCATTCCTTTATTTCTGAGCATTTTGCATGTAGATTAAACTTGAAGTTTGAACCTCTAGAATATATACTTCATGTAAATACCCCTATGCGTGAATCCCAGAGAATTGAGTTAATCTGTAGAGGATGTGAAATAAAGGTGGGAGATAGAGTGATGTTAGCAGATCTAATCATGTTGAATATACATGGGTTCGATGTAATTTTGGGAATGGATTGGTTGGCAGCCAATCGAGTGAGCTTAGATTGCTACACTAAGGTTGTAACTTTCTCCCTATCTGAACCTTACAGTGTACGATTGAGATATTGAGGAAATGAATATGTGCAATTCTAGTAAGTAATTTGAGAATTTTAATATTATTTTGGAGAATATTAAATATGATTGTTCATGTGAAGGTTATGAGACACTAATCTCAGACGATGAGCGGGAACATCTGAGGATTGAGGATATACCTGTGGTGTGTGAATTTATGGATGTTTTCCCAGATGAATTGCCAGGTTTACCATCAGAGAGAGAGCTGGAGTTTACCATTGATTTGGTACCAGATACTCAGCCAATCTCTAAACCTCCCTACAGGATGGCATTAGTGGAACTTGAAGAATTGAAGAGACAACTACAGGAGTTATTAGATCAAGGGTTTATTAGACCCAGTGTTTCGCCGTGGGGAGCGCCAGTACTATTTGTTAAGAAGAAGGATGGTAGTCTCAGATTATGTGTAGACTACCGATTGTTGAATAAAGCCATGGTGAAGAATAAATACCCACTACCCAGGATTGATGATCTACTTGATCAGCTAAGAGGGGCATCAATCTTTTCTGAAATTGATTTGAGATCGGGCTATCACCAATTGAGAATTAAGGAAGAAGATATTCCAAAGACGGCCTTTAGGACGAGGTACGGCCATTACGAATTCCTGGTGATGTCCTTTGGATTGACGAACGCCCCTGCAGCATTTATAAGGTTGATGAATGAAGTGTTTAGAGACTATCTAGATAAATTTGTGATAGTCTTTATTGATGATATCCTGGTATACTCTCGGTCGCATGAGGAGCATGCACAGTATTTGTGGTTAGTACTTCAGATACTCCGAGATAAGCAATTATACGGAAAGCTTAGTAAGTGTGAGTTTTGACTAAACCGGATAGCTTTCCTTGGTCATATAGTCTCAGAGGAAGGAGTATCAGTGGACCCAAGTAAGGTGGAGGCTGTGCTTAATTGGGAGAGACCGAGGATAGTCACTGAGGTGCGAAGCTTCCTTGGTTTGGCAGGATATTACAAAAGATTTGTGGAAGGATTTTCCCGGATTGTTGCCCCTTTGACTAAGCTCACGCGCAAGGAGACTCCATTTATATGGACTGATCAATGTGAGCTCAGTTTTCAGGAATTAAAGAGGAGGTTGACGGCGGCACCTGTGTTAACTATCCCGGAGGGATCAGGAGGATTTTCGGTGTATAGTGATGCATCTCATCAAGGATTGGGGTGTGTGCTTATGCAACACGGAAGAGTGGTCGCATATGGATCGCGACAGCTGAAAGACCATGAGCGAAATTACCCCACGCATGATTTGGAGTTAGCCGCTGTGGTATTTGCTTTGAAGATCTGGCGACACTACTTATATGGGGAAAGATTCCAGATCTTCACTGATCACAAGAGTTTGAGATATCTCTTTGATCAGAAAGAGTTAAACATGAGACAAAGGAGATGGATGGAACTCCTTAAGGATTATGACTGCGAGATTCTATATCATCCGGGTAAGGCGAATGTAGTTGCTGATGCCCTGAGCAGGAAGAGTATGATATCTGCTATGATGATCAGGGAATAGGATTTACTGGAGCAGTTCGTCGAACTTCGGATCAGAGTTAAAGAGGTAGAGACTGGATTTTTGGCTAGCCTGCGGATAGAGCCCAGGATCATGGATCAGATTAGAACTGGGCAGCGCAGTGATCAAAGATTGATAGATATGGTTAGCCAAGCTGAGCAGAGTTCGCAGTCGGATCTCACCATCAGTGAGGATGGATTATTGAGGTTCAGAGGACGGATTTGTGTACCGGACGATGATACCCTAAAGAGACAGATACTGAGAGAATCCTATTGCTCGCAATACACCATGCACCCAGGGAGTACTAAGATGTACTGAGACTTGAGAAAGGTGTATTGGTGGAGTGGTATGAAGCGAGACGTGGCAGAGTATGTGGCCAGGTGTTTAGTATGCCAGCAAGTGAAAGCTGAGCATCGGAAGCCCGGAGGACTACTACAGCCTTTACCTGTACCTACATGGAAATGGGAGCATGTCACTATGGACTTTATTATGGGTTTACCGAGGACCCGAAGAGGTCGTGACGCGATATGGGTCATTGTGGATAGATTGACCAAGAGTGCCCACTTCCTTGCCATCAAGAGCACAGATACTGTGGATGCCTTAGCTGAACTGTATGTCAGCGAGATAGCTAGATTACATGGGGCTCCAGTGAGTATTACTTATGATAGAGATTCCCGATTTACTTCTAGATTTTGGACCCAGTTTCAGGAGTCCATGGGATCTCGATTGAGTTTTAGTACCGCCTATCATCCTCAGACAGATGGTCAGTCAGAGAGGACTATTCAGACCCTGGAGGATATGTTGAGGGCGTGTACGATGGATTTTAAGGGATCATGGGATGATCACCTGCCCCTAGCAAAGTTTGCATACAATAACAGCTATCATGCGAGTATTGGAATGGCACCTTTTGAGGCTCTATATGGTAGGAGGTGTAGATCCCCTGTAGCTTGGGAAGAAGTCGGTGACAGAAAGATAAATGCCCCCGAGCTTGTTGAGCAAGCCGTACAGAGTGTGAAACTCATATGTGAGAGGTTACGGGCTGCACAATGTAGACAGAAAAGCTACGCGGATGTACGTAGACGGCCACTCGAGTTTGAGGTTGGTGATCCAGTATTTCTGAAAATATCACCGAGTAAGGGTATCATGCGATTTGGGAAGAAAGGGAAATTGAGTCCTCGATACATAGGACCATTCGAGATTCTTGAGAGAGTGGGAGAGGTAGCTTACAGATTAGCATTACCCCCACAGATGTCCGGAATACACAATGTTTTTCATGTGTCTATGTTGAGGAAGTACCACCCGGACCCTTCCCATGTTATAGAGTATAACGAGATGGACATTCAAGAGGACATGAGCTACACTGAGGAACCCGTCCGGATTCTTGATAGAAAGGAGAAGGTACTGAGAACCAAGAGCATCCCATTAGTGAAAGTTTTGTGGAAACATCACTCAATGGAAGAGGCAACGTGGGAACTAGAGAGTCTCATGAAGGAGAAATACCCCCATCTATTTGACTAGTTAAGTTGAATTTGGAGGACCAAATTCTTTTTAAGGTGGGGAGGATGTGAGATCTGAGAATTTTAGATATATTTTAATGATGTAATAAGAACTTGAAGTGTAAATTATTGAGCTAGATGAATTGTGGGAATTATAATTGGAGATTTATATGTTAAGTGTGTAAAATAAGCATGAAGTATGAGGACAGATCGATCTGGGAGAAGGAGAGATCGATCTGGTGAGTTAAAAATGACGAGGAAGGAGGAATTTGAGGAGCAGATCAATCTCCAATGGAAGAGATCGATCTCCAAATGATTCTGTTTGAGAAAGGATCGATCTCATGAGGAAGAGATCGATCTCCAAATGATTCTGTTTGGGAGAAGATCGATCTCCTTAGGAGCAGATCGATCTCATAAAGCCATAAAGAGATCGATCTCACCCCTCGACAGATCGATCTCCTAGGCATAAAATTGCCCAGATCGTCCCCAAAATTCAAATGCAGATCGATCTCACCCCTCGACAGATCGATCTGCGTTTGAATTTTGGGGACGATCTGGGCAATTTTATGCCTAGGAGATCGATCTGTCGAGGGGTGAGATCGATCTCTTTATGGCTTTATGAGATCGATATGCTCCTAAGGAGATCGATCTTCTCCCAAACAGAATCATTTGGAGATCGATCTCTTCCTCATGAGATCGATCCTTTCTCAAATAGAATCATTTGGAGATCGATCTCTTCCATTGGAGATCGATCTGCTCCTCAAATTCCTCCTTCCTCGTCATTTTTAACTCACCAGATTGATCTCTCCTTCTCCCAGATCGATCTGTCCTCATACTTCATGCTTATTTTACACACTTAACATATAAATCTCCAATTATAATTCCCACAATTCATCTAGCTCAATAATTTACACTTCAAGTTCTTATTACATCATTAAAATATATCTAAAATTCTCAGATCTCACAGAACAAGGTGCATTTCCATTGAAGCAAAGAGGAAATCAAGCTAGGTGAGTTTCTAATGCAAATACTTAAGTACATTTGTTTGGATATTGATGTGGGGAATAATTGGTACGCATAGAAATGGTAGAAACTACCTAGAGTAGAATGAATCCCCCATAACCTAAAAATGGTCTAGTGTGAGAAAGTGGAATGTATTGAGATTAATGATGAATGGGATATCTTGAGGTCATAATAGTGTTATGGGTATGATTTTAAGTTGTTGTTAGTGAATAAAATTGTGGGATTTACCTAAAAGGGGTAAAATGTGAAATAAGGCATTGGTAAAATGCATAAATGAATTATATTGACTTGTGAGGTCAAAATGTGAGTTAACAACATTAACTTAAGTGATTTGGATGAATGAATCGTAGCTCCCGAGGACACATCGAAGCAAGGCGAGCTAAGAGCGTAAGAAGCTAAGAGTAAGAGAGAGTCGCACTCAAGTAAATTGAGGTAAAGAAATTGTGTAGACTCTTAGAGTATCTGTGCGCAATTTGGGCAATGCTTTGCTAGAGTGCATGTGATACTAGAAAATGATATTGGGTGATCGAAGGGCAAAAAGTTGGGTTTTGAGAAATGTACATGAAAACAAAGGCACAATGCTTTGGAAAATCATGTTTTATAGCTTTTTAGTAAGTGATTGGTAGGTTGGCTAACATTTGAAATGAATTGCAAAAGAAATGAGCTGTTTTGGTTTGTTAACCATACTTTGCAAAGAATTGAGCCACCTACATGGTTTTCGTGAGAATGAAAGCGTGCTAGAGTATGACTCGCACGAGATTTGATGTGTTTTATACGCATGAGTGCTGGAGCTTAGCTCATAATAGTTTTCACATGGATTTTATACTGGTTTCGGCATGGTGTTGGAGCATAGCTCGCATTAGATGCCCACCTTATTTATTGCCGTGCTTGGAGCTTTGGGTCGACTAGGTGTCGCACCTATTAAATAGGCTCACACGTTCATTTTTTATGTTTGACATGTTAATAGCCGTGTTAGGAGCTTCGGGTAGACAAGAAGTTGTACTGATTAAATAGGCTCACACGTACGTTTTTTAGATGTGGCATGCTATGATATGTTGATATGGGTCCACGGAGTACATTGTACCATGCATGTAGGATGGAGTACGTTGTACCGTGTTGAGATTGTGTTATGCCGTCTTCGGATGAGATCTGCTATGGACCGGCAGGTTAGACTTGACCCACCTCCCTTGTGGAAGCAGATAGTGGTGATAACCTGCACACCTGATCCGTGTAACTGGTATCACAGGAAATGGCCATAGTCCTAGAGGATATTTCCCTTATTATATTGTCTATCTCACATGTCTATTGCTTTGTGAATAAATCCATGATTGAAATGATTTATGGGTTAGGACAGTCCGAGGGAGGGGCTGAGTCTTGACAAGTGTTGGATTATTTTGAGATGACAGTTTGTTAAAGTGCACGTACACATGATGTGTTTTCCATGCCTTGTTTGTGAAATATGCATGATGGATATTCCATGCTTTGAATTGAATTGTGCACTTAATTTTAATAGCATGAATGCTTTACATACCATTAACACAAGCATGAACTTATATTTTGAGAAAATGATGAAATGTATGCTTTGAGCATGACATCAAGATCACGTAGATAGTGCAGTATCTACTTGTTCGCATGATTGCCTTACTGAGCGTGTGGTTTGCTTACCCCCTTATTTTCCCCCTCTCTATAGAGCTTTAAGTATAGATTGAGCGTGACTGGAGGCGTTCCCTTTTGGTATCCGCTGCAGTCCATCGCATAAGGTATACACACTGATGAGATTTTTTTATATCTAAACTTTCCATAGCACAGTAGCATTTTGTATGTAACTATTGAGGATGTAAAGCAATGTAAACACATGTAAACAACAACTCTGATTTATTTATACAAGTGTTTACTTACAAATGATATGCAATTTAAATTGGTATGGTGGAATGAGATAGACATTGACACACAACCCAACTGTTGAGGAGAGTAGCTGTTCACGATCGAGGAAATGACGAATAATAAATAATGCATGAAAATGCGAAAAAGTTGTAAGTATTTTGGTAAGTTGAGGGTTGTGAAAAAAGCCCTACCTAAAATAAACCCCAAATTGGCCCAAGCTGAATCTGTCAAAACCCCTAAATCATGGCAAAATTCAATCAGTGCAAATAACACCCGAAATTAAGTAGTTAATACTGAAATTTCGTTGTCATATGGCAACAGTTAGAATCAAAGTTATTCACCAATAGATAGACATTTGGGATAGACAATTTAATAAAAGGTAATAATCTCTAGGTCTATGGCCATAACCTGTGATACCGGCTACACGGATCAGGTGTGCGGGATATCACCATTATCTGCTTCCACACGGGAGGTGAGTCAAATCCAGCCGGTCGGTCCATAGCAGATCTCGTCCGAAGACGACACATCACAATCTCATCACGGTACAATGTACTCCATGCTACATGCATGGTACAACGTACTCCATGGACCCAATCAACACATCATATCAAGCCACATCTCAAAACGTACGTGTGAGCCTATTTAATCGGTACGACCTCTTGTCCACCCAAAGCTCCTAACATGGCTAATCAATCATGTCAAATCAATATATGTACGAGCCTATTTAATCAAAGTGACACCCAGTCTACCCGAAGCTCCTAGCACGGTTACAAGCAAGGTGGGTATCTAGTGCGAGCCAAGCTTTAAGCAACATGCCAAAACCAATATGAAATCCATGTGAAAACTAGTGCGAGCTAAGCTCCAGCACTCATGCGTATAAAACACATCAAATCTCATGTGAGTCCTAATCTAGCACGCTTTCATTCTCACGAAATCATGTAGGTGGCTCAATTCTTTGCAAAGTATGGTTAACAAACCAAAACAACTCATTTCTTTTGCAAATCATTTCAAATATTAGCCAACCTACCAAATCATTTGCTAAAAAAGCAATAAAACGTGATTTTCACAGCAATATGCTTTTGTTTTCATGCACATTTCTCAAACACGCAACTTTTACCCTTCAATCACCCAATTTCAATTCCTAACATCTCATGCAATCTAGCAAAGCATTTAAGTGTCCAAATTGCGCACTGATATCTCTAAGAGTCCACACAATTCACTTACCTCGATTTACTTAGTGTGACTCTTTTCCTCTTAGCTTCTCACACTCTTGGCTCAACTCACTCCGACGTATCCTTGAAAGCTGTAATTTATTCATCATACGTTCGAGTTAGTATTGCCAACTCTCATTCAACTATATATTCCACCTAATGCCTTAAATGCTCATTTTACCCTTTTTGGGTAAGCCTCTCTATTCATTCTATATTATTATCTTAAAATTATCTCCTCAACACCATTATCATCTCAAGATATCTCATTCATCATTTATTCCACCACATTTCACTTCTCACACTAACCCATTTCTAGGTTATATTCATTTCATGGCATTCTAGGTAGTTCTACCCACAATGTGCACACCCAAATCAACTTCATAATCATCAACTAGATAAATGTACTTGGATTTGTGCACTAGAAACATACCTCTTTAGATTTCCTCTTTGCTCCAAATAGAAATGCCCCTTGTTCCTTCAATCCAACAAATGGGTAAATGCCTCCAAACTATGTTGCTCTTCTCCTTGATGTGAACAACTTTGCCTCTAATATCTTCCCTCAAATCTCCTTGAAAATGGTTGGATGTAGAGAGAGAAAACTAGGTTTTGGGTTAGAAAGGGAAGGAAATGGTTTTGTCCTGAAATCTGCAGATTTTCAATGCTCCGTTTATAGAAATAGCTTGAGGAGATCGATTTGGTCCCCTTAAATTCCTCTTTTCCACGAAATTTTAAGTATGAGATCGATCTGTCGAAACTTGAGATCGATCTGCTCCAAACAGAGAGCTAAAAAGATCGATCTGTGTTCTTGAGGATTGATCTTTTCATTATAGAATGTTTATGAGATTAATTTGGCCCCATTGCAGATCGATCTGCTCTATTCCATTGCTCAAATAAGACCATTTTGGCTCTTCCAGATCGATCTCTTATCCTATGAGATCGATCTGTCATTCATATATCTAGATTTTCTGTGATTTTTCTGCAGTAAACTTATACCAAAACATCCTTAATTTGCTGCCATGGTCATTTTCTTATCCAATCACCTTTGAGACTTGAAAATGGCATCCATCAATACTTCATACATATTAAAACTTGTGTAGAATCTTTGTATGACTAAAGGTACTTAATATAAACCAAATGGAAGTGCTCAACTTATGCAAATCTTCCTTCCATTTTACCACACTACTCATATTCTATCCCATTCACATTTTTCACATGTTTAAGTCCATTTCTTCATGCTCATTCATAATGTAACTTGTACGTACAATCACAAATCTTATTACAAGTGTGTACATAATCTTTTGGACTTACATCATTTATACTTCACATTACAAATGTATCATCAAACTTATGACTTCATTTACATTTTTATGTAGATATATACAATTATACATGTACAGGGTCTCACATAAATAATAAAATTTAATTCAAAGAAAGAAGTAAAATCTATAGAAGAAAAAAATCATGGAGTATGGAGCTATAACAATTAGTAGTAATTCAATCAATAAAATTACTAATACTTTTTGAATTAATCTCTTATTTATACCAACTAAATTGTTAACGCTCAATCATTACATCCTCAACTAAATTTATTTGCACATTAAATCCCTATTATAGTAAATATTGAAATATTTATAGAATGAAAAAACAATATACTATATGGAGTTTTACCCAAATGTGCATCCCTTGTAACTTTTAATCAGGGAAAGAAAGAATCAATAAAATGAACATAAGAGAGATGTTATGGTAGAGAGATTACATTTTTTATTTATACCAACTAAATTACTAACACTTAAATAACACATACTCAACTAAACTATATCACAGTCAATTGCTAAAGACATTTCACTTCACACCTACCAGAAGAAAAGAAATAATCTATAACACCAAATTCAGTCAAAACCACCAAATATAAAAAATGAATATCAATAAGAAGCCATAAACAAATTTTCAATTCAGAAAGTACATTGAACATCAACTAACTAATTAGAAACATAAAATAAGAAAATCAAATAGTTGTCAAGCATGATTTTAGTATTTAAACATTTGTTCACTTAGGAATATCATCAAACAGAACCAATGCCCACCAAAAAACAAACACAATCCATCAACAATATTAGAGAAACACAACCAAATAAGGCCAAATAAAATAAATGAAAAAAAAACCCAACCTTATCAGAAACATGAACACAAATAGAGCAACCGCCGACATGGACTGAAGAATCCATTAAATACCAGACCGATAAAGAAGATATATGTGTTTGCACAGAAGAAAGAAAATAGGAGGGAGGAAGAACCTAAAACATAGGAAAATATAAGGATGACGCCATGGACTGGGCCAGCGTACTTCCTTTCTTGCAATCTTTATAATACGCTTCTGATTGTCTTATGTCAAATATAATTGTTGTGCATGATATGAAGAATATAAAAAGTGCGCCACGTGGTGTACGAGGAATGCGTCAAGTAGTGAACGAAGAAAACGGGTATAGGCATGAGAAAATCTGACATTTAATGAAAAGGGCATATGCGTAATTAGTGATAGAAAGAAACCCCTATAAATAGGGGCCAAGTATGCTTCATAAATCAGATCTGAGAACTCCCTACTAAAACTCTGCCAAATTCTCTGTCTGATATAAGCATTAAAGTGCAAACACATGGAATAACCCCTGCATTCCTCTGATCTTCTTTTTTTTTTTTTGCAGAAGCTCTCGACAACACGTGACAGGGAACTAGAAGAGAAGATGTCAGCGATTCGTCACCAGTGTTTCAGGTAACAACAATTGACGTCGTCTGTGGGAACGAAAGAAAAGCTATGAAGGCAGGGGATCATCTACTTCTTCAATAGCTGCCTTAAACAAAGCATGGCGGTGGTCTTCAGTTTGATGAATAACTTGTGAAGTCGTCAATTCTCAACTTTATTTGATTCTGTTAAAGTAAAACCCAATTCTTTAAAACCTTTCATTAATGGGAATTCGAGGAGAAGGAATTGGAATCCAATTCCAGTACCTTCCAGATTAGTCCCTGAACTCAGAGGCCAAGATTTTGACTTCATGAATGTTGCACATAGCCACCTCATTCACTCTGATTGGGATAAGCTTAATGCTTTGTCTACCTACTTGACCCCATTTAGAGTTAAGCATATTTTATTGAAGATTCAAAAGGACCATGTTCTTTCTCTTGAGTTCTTCAATTGGGTTAAAACCCAAAGCCCCACTTCTCATTCCCTTGAAACTTATTCAATGATTCTCCACATTCTCACAAAAAATCAAAAATTTAAATCTGTAGAATCAGTCTTTAGGATTATTATTGTGTCTGGTTCATTGAAATTGCCTGCTAAGTTGTTTGATGTGATACTGTATTCTTATCGAATATGTGATTCTTCTCCTCGTGTGTTTGATTTACTGTTTAAGACATATGCACATGCAAAGAAGTTTAGTAATGCTACAAATGCTTTTCTTCGAATGAAAGATTATGGGTTTTTGCCTACTATTAAATAATGTAATACATATTTAATCTTGCTGCTTGATTTACATAGAGTGGATATTGCTTTGGGATTTTACAGAGAAATGCAGCGTTGCAGGATATTTCCCAATATATACACTGTTAATATTGTTATTCACGTAATTTGTAAGCAAGAAAACTTAAGAAGGCTGTGGAGGTGTTGAGAGAAATGAAGAGCAAGAGTGAAAAATCCATGAAGTCGTTGCCAAGAAATGTCATGAATGGGAATCTTCTAAGTTAGAGCTTGAACGTCAGCTTTTGGACCTCAAGTCTCAACTTCAAACCACGGAAAGTGAGATTGCTGTCTCAGTTGGTCCTGATCTTCATCCGAAGCTTAAGGCATTTGAGAAAGAAAATTCAGCCCTTAAACTTCAAGTCTTTTCTCAAGTCGAGAAGCTAGAACTTAGGATTATTGAGAGAGACCTGAGCACCCAAGCAGTTGAAACTGCCAGTAAACAAAATTTGGAGAGCATAACGAAGTTGGCTAAGCTTGAAGCCGAGTGCCTCAAGCTGAAAGCCATTGCTTGTAAAGCATCCTTTGCTAATGATCAAAAATCATACACTGCCTCCCCAATTTGTGTTGAATCTTTTACAGATAGCCAATCAGAAAGTGGGGAGAGGCTACTTCAGTTAAAACTGATATGCGCAAGATGAATCAATGCGATACAAGTCACGCTGATGCATGGGCATATGCCCTAATTACAGAACTTGATCAATTTAGGAATGGGAAGGTTGTGGGAAGGAACATCATAGCCCTTTCAGTAGAAATCAATCTCATGGATGATTTTCTTGAAATGGAAAGGCTTGTAGCTTTGCCAGATACGAAAAATGGAAGTGGTTTTAATGAGGCTGACCCTATATCTGATCAAATCAATACAGTTGAAAACCCAATAAAGGCTGAAATTGAAACCTTTATCCACCGGGTTACTGAAATAAAGGAGAAGCAAGTGATGACTGAAGCAGAAAAGTTGGAATTGCATATGGCTTTCATTGAATCTCAAAAGCAGCTTAAAACATTGCAGATTCAACTTAAGGAAGCAGAGAAAAAGTTAGATGGTGTGGAAACTCAATTAGCTCTTACTGACAACTCAATGAAAGCTGCAGATGAGCAAGTAAAAGTTTCAAACATGAATAAAGAAGTGACAGAATCAAGACTTAGGGATGCTGAAATTGAAATAAAGACCTTAAAGTCCAAACTTACTTTCTTAGAAGAAGAGGTTGAAAAGGAACAAGCATTATCTGCTAAAAACATGACTTAGTGCAAAGAATTGGAGGATGAACTTTTAAAATTGAAATGTGAAGCCAAGCTACGAAATGAGGTAGAGCTCCAGCATGTGGCAAATTATAATAAAGGTTGAAATTACAGCAGGACAAGGAGCTAGCAATTGCTGCTAGTAAACTTACTGAGTACCAGAAGACAATTGACACGTATTCTCAGGCTCGATGTGTTCCCATTGGAAAGGGGCTAGAGACAGAACTTCCTGAAGTTGTCAACTGTTCAGCCAAAACAGGATTGGATATGCTGGCAAAACACCATTGTAAGGCCATTGGATTTATATCGTTTTCTTCTTACCAGACAGTGAAGATGATTTTGCCTCATATATTGAATTCCTTCGCTACCTTGGTTGAAAAAACAGAGCTGGTGTTGCTAAGTTCTGTGACGCCCCAGAAGCACGAAAAACATGGCAAATTTAAAATTTATTTACACATTTCACAAATTCTAGGTGCATTCCTGTGGAGTGTCATGCATCATCATATATAAATTATAAACTTACACCTCAAGATCTCATCATCCAACATCTATATATTACATCATATACATTCTTCAATTCCAAATTAATTAATCCTAATACATCTCATACATCATTGTTCATCAAATGTCTGTAAATACAATATTAGTCTTGGTACATGAAATGATAAATTATACCTTATAGTACAATATATAGCCTGGAGCTGAAGTCCTCCACAGCCACTACTCTGTATGTCACAGGAAATTCTCCTCATTTGAAGAAATCTGGGGGGATATAAAAACAGGGTGATCAGTTAAATCGCTCAATAAGGGGGTAAGGGACTCATTGATAAAATAATGATTTGCACAGCACAATCATTTTGTTTTGTGGGTGGAAACCAAATAAACTCAGTAGAAAAGTGTAGCATGAATAATCAAAACACCATCTCAACTCATTTCTCAAAGCTCATGCAGAAACATGAGAATAATTGGTTTAATATAAAAATCACAGTTACAAGCATGTAGAAAATAGGATGCGATAATGACTTTTCTTATAAAACATGATGAAAATCACCGCAATAGTAATGCATGTGGCACAGCCACCAAACACAATCTCATGTGTAAAATTAGACTAGGCAAATAAAACTCATATAAAAATTTGTCATAGCACATCAAAACAATTGAACTCTCCCCTAGGCGGACATCCCTAATCGAGAGATTTCGTCGACAATAATACACCCATGGTCATGGTTCGCTGTAGACTTGATCAGAGTCGTACAACCGTCAGTCTTACATGCTATCAAAGAACGGTCCGGCCTTACATGCTATCAAAGCAATGCCACCCATTGCTACCGCGGAGCGGGGTCATCTCGTGTTACTAGAATAGAGGCGTCGGTCTTACGTGTTACTAGAGCACGACCCGGCCTTACATGCTACAAGAGCAAAGCCCAATGTGTATTCAACATGACATACCTAAGTCTCAGTAATAGCCATTATCATATAAAACTGTTTTGCCTTCACATAGCGTTCATAATGGTTTTTCTCATAAAATTCATCTTAAAACCATTTTGTACTCAACACAAAACATGTCAAAACTGAGCTCAAACCGGCAAAATCGTGCACACATTTCTCAAATCTCAGTACGCCTTAATGTAGAGCCCAAATCACTTTTCACTTTTAAACTCAAAACGGTTGTAAAATAATTTCACATTTAGTTTACAATTCATAAAAATTGGGCCCTAACTGGCTATAAAATCGTGTGCAACAACTCATTCACAACTCATAAGAACATGTTTATTTTCTCAAATCACATTTCATGCTACAATATCATCACAAAATCGCATACACAAATGAGATTAAGTTTTCCCTTACCTCGTTGCACCTCGTATAGTGCAATCGTTCCCTCAAACTGTAAGACCCCGTATATGTATAAGGGTAATGTGTGTACTTGGATCAAATAATATGAATGGACTTGTAATGTAAAGTATGATTGATGTGAGTCCATGGATTCAATGTATGTATGTGTAATATAAATTGTAACGTACATACAAGTTTCATTGAGCATGAATACGAAGAAATGAGTTCTAGCAAGTGATGGATGTGATTGAGACTCAAGATGAGTAGTGTGGTAAAATGGAATGGAGTTATGCTTCCATTTGGTCTTATGTAGCATGCCTTTGAACATACAATGAATGCACACAGGTTTCAATGTGCATAAGGTATGAATGGATGCCATTTTCAAGTTATAAAGGGGGATGGATGAGAAAATGGCCATGGCAATAGATTAAGGATGTGTTAGTATGAGTTGCAGCAAAGAAACTGCAGGAAATCTAAAAAACATGAGGTCCAGATCGATCTCCTAGGATGAGAGATCGATCTGGAAGAGCCAGAATGCTCTTATTTGGGTGAACGAATAGAGCAGATCGATCTCCAATGGAGCCAGATCGATCTGCCAAGCATTCTGTAAGTGAAAAGATCGATCCTCAAGCAGCCAGATCGATCTCCTTAGCTCTCTGTTTGGGACCAGATCGATCTCATGCTTCGACAGATCGATCTCATGCCTCAACAGATCGATCTCATTGCTTCGACAGATCGATCTCAGGCTTAAAAATGCCGTGAAAAAGAGGGATTTTAAGGGACCAGATCGATCTCCTCTTGGACCAGATCGATCTCCTCAAGTCATTTCTATATAAGGAGAGCTGAAAAATCTGGAAATCTCGGAACCTCCCAATTTCAACCCTAAAAACCCAACTTTCCCTCTCTAAAATCAGCCATTTTCAGTGAGATTTGGAGAGAGATCATTAGAGGCAAAGTTGTTCCTATCAAAGAGGAGAACAACATAGTGAGAGGGCATTTTCCCATTTTTGGAATTGAAGGAGTTGAGGGCATTACCAATTGGAGCAAGAAGAGAAATCATATTGGTAAGATTCTAACACTTCAATCCAAATGCATTAGCTATTTAATTGATTTTGGAGTTGATTGATAGAAGTATTGATGGATAAACCACTTAGGAATGTTGTGAAATTGGTGTGACCTAGAAATCTAAAATGGGTATAATGTGAGGATATGTGGGATTGAATGAACTTATGGTTTATGGCATGCTAAAGTTGTCATTGGGATAATGTTATGATTTTTAATGGTTAGATGGAATTACATGGTGGGTTGGAAGAAATGTGAAAATGGATATGTATGTGATGAATAAATGCCATAGTGAGGGGATTCATGGAATATGAACGCTATGAGCTTTACATCGATTTGATATCGATTTTGAATAAGTTAATAGGCCTAAGAAAATCCATAGACTCGAGTTATGGATAAAGTAATGAAACGAGGCCAAATAAGCTTTAATAGAGGCTATAGACTAAATTGACTATAGCAAGCACAAGGGTTGCAATATATGGGTCGAATATAATGCGGGATACAATTTTGTGCAGTCCCAGAGAGTTCGTTGAAGGCGAACCGAATCGTACGAGTAAGCAGCTTAAGGAAGTGGAATCAC
This sequence comes from Firmiana major, assembly GCA_033439115.1. Taxonomy (NCBI): domain Eukaryota; kingdom Viridiplantae; phylum Streptophyta; class Magnoliopsida; order Malvales; family Malvaceae; genus Firmiana; species Firmiana major. Next base: position 23,845,817 of record CM065910.1, read on the forward strand.
GCATCGCGATTCCAGGTAAGGGAATTTTGTGAGTATATAGAGATAGCTGCTCGTATTTTAAACTGGGTGAATATTGGGTGTTATATGAAATGCATGAATTGCTCAAATAAATGATGGATGGTATTCGTGAATGATGACGAGTATATGCGTGGTTTTGGATTTGAAGTGGATTTTATGAAATGGGATAGTAAGGATAATAATTGCATAAATCTAATGTTTTGATGTTTTTCCAAAACGAATTGGTTGGCTTTAAGCAAGCTCGTAGATAGGACGGCTAGTAATGTATGGTTGTTGTGGAAAAGCATTTGTGAGTGCTAAACCCGAATTACCGGGATTGATGAATTGTATATGAGCCGCCTATCACACTTGTATGACGTAAATCGCGCTAGAGCCTCGCTCGCGCTGGATTTCTATGTTTTCATTTGTATGAAACGTGCTGGAGCCTAGCTCGCACCTTGATTTGGAAACTATAGTGATATTTATAAACCGTACTGGAGCTTCTGCTCGTACGTGGATTGTGAATGGTTGTCTTATGAATATAACCGTACTAGAGCTATGCTCGTACGCGCCTCTTTATGAGAAGATGCATGATGCATGAGTCGTGCTAGAGCTTTGCTCGCACAAGTTTGCAAGAGGGGATACGTATAAGGTTGTGAAAGTGGGTAAGATCCTTAAGCCTTACATCCTTAAGCTAACATCCTTAAGCCCGAAGAGGCAGGGAGGCTCTGTTAGGCGGGGAGGCTCTGTTTGGTGGGGAGGCTCTCTTACGGTGGGATCCTTAAGCCGATATCCTTAAGCCCAAAGAGGCGGGGAGGCTCTGTTAGGCAGGGAGGCTCTCCTACATGGGTATGGTAAAGGTAAGATCCTTAAGCCCTACATCCTTAAGCTGACATCCTTAAGCCCGAAGAGGCAGGAAGGCTCTGTTAGGCGGGGAGGCTCTGTTCGGTGGGGAGGCTCTCTTACGGAAAGGACCCTTAAGCCCTACATCCTTAAGCTAACATCCTTAAGCCCGAGGAGGCAGGGAGGCTCTGTTAGGCGGGGAGGCTCTGTTCGGCAGGCAGGCTATCCTTCACGGAATACGGAAAACTCTTGGTATGGGGTAGATAAGACCTAAGAATGGCACCCCCGATCATGATATGAGTTGCGGAGTACGCTGTACCGTGTATATCACATGGAGTACGCTGTACCGCATGATGGTTATGTGATGAGAAAGTCTGGCGAGGGATAATCCATCTTCGTGCCAGCATGATACCCCGCACACCGGGATGCGTGTGGTCTGGGATGAATTATGATGTAATAGTTCACATAGGCACTTTTGATATAGTGGCCTAGACTTATACACATTCGTGAATTGTGAAATGGTTGTGGTTGTGAGTTAATTTGGTGGTGTTATGTTGTTGGTTCAAAAAGGAGGTTTCTAAAGGAATTGCCCTTTTTTGAATTTAAATGAGATTGAGCATGAGACGTTTTATGCATGATGTCTCTACCATGTTTTATATGCCAATGCACATGATTTGATGCATGATATATATGTATATCCACATGGCATAGTTTTATTCCTCATGCTCCTACTATAAACTATTTATGCATAACACTATCAGCATGTAGATAGAGTAGTTATCTATCATGCTTGCATTATTGCCTTACTGAGCGTGTGGTTGCTCATCCCACTCTATTTTTCCCCCTACAGAGCGTGTATAGTAGCCCAGTGAGGACTGAGGCGTATTATTTTGGACTCCGCTGCATCTCCATCGCTAAGAGGTATATACATAGTGATTCTTTTTGTATCTAAACAATGTAAAAGCACAGTATTCTTTTGAGTTGTACTTATGGGGGATGTAGATGTCAGTAAAACATGTATTCGTATAAGTACACGATTAAATGCACATGTAGGACATCGTTTTAATTTATTGAGAATGAATGAGACGTGGTGTTTATTATATGCTCACAGCCCAACAGTGTGTGGCGAGTTTAGTTCACGACAGGGTAAGGTAACAGTAAAACGCGAAAAACTTTCAGTGATTTTCGGTTAAAGAGAATGGAATTGGGTCGTGACACAAACGATGGACTAGCCTCGCATTTCTCTCTGAAACGCCCGGGCTGTCCAAACGATGCTAAAACATCAATAATTCATCTCAATCACATCATCAAGCACATATTTGCTCATATTCTCATTAAATACTACAAACCTCATTTTTCTCATATTCCTATTATAATCCACATTCTCATCCACTACATTTCAAATCCTACATTTTTTATGCATAATATCCATGCCAAAATCACCTCATTGCCTCGATTCCAATTTATAGCCAAAATCCCAAAATTACTACAAATTTTATAATATCATCATCACTCCAACAAAATTACAAATCTCATCAACTCTAATCATTTCCTAGCTATTTTATCACAACACCCATAGTCACAATCACCAAAATCACCTCAATATCAAAGATTAAAGCTTAGAAATTTACCCAAAACTTATGGAGAGCTCTATTCACACCTCGATTCAATTCATCCTTCGATTTTCAAGTATGTTGTTCTCCTTTGGATGAGGAACAACTTTCCTTCTTGCCTCTGCTTGAGATTTAGACGAAAATGGGGGTTTTGAAGGAGTGAGAAAGCTAGGGTTGCGAAAATGGTGATTTGGGGAGATAGAGATCGTTTTCCAAAAAAAATAAAGGGGTCTTTATATAGGTCGAAGGTAGGAGATCGATCTGGTCCTTGATGAGATGATCTCTCTTTGAATTTGGGAACGTTTTGGGGTAATTTTATGCCTAAGAGATCGATCTATCATGGGGTGAGATCGATCTCATTATTTGCTTCATGAGATCGATCTTCTCCTTGAGGATATCGATCTTCTGTTTACAGAATACTTCATAAGATCGATCTGCTCTTTGAGGAGATCGATCTTCTACTTACAGAAACATTTTGAGATCAATCTTCTTGCCTATGAGATCAATCTGTCTATTAGTTCTTGCACATTTCCTTCATTCTGGAGCCATGAGATCGATCTCTCATCCTCAGAGATCGATCTGGCCTTCACAATTTGTACTGCTGCTACATCAATTTGCAGAAAACTCTATGTAAAACTTCTCAAAATCTACCCTATAGTCCATATTTCAATCCATACACATTCAAGACTTAAAAGCCTCATCTTCTTATACTTCATCATATTTAAAACTTGTGTGTACATTAACATATCATAATTACATACTCCAAATTACAGTTCTCATAACTGAGGTATACAGAATTCTCAGTTCTCACAAGTTTGATGATTGGACAACGTTATTTTTGGTGTCTCCATCAGAATTCTTAACAAAGGTTCTGAAAGTTATAGAACCTGAACGACTTTGTGGTGTTGTTTTAAAGTTGCTACCTCAGGTCCCTAGCACTACACCACTGCAACCGCGTCCACCTCTTCTCTCTTAGCTTGATTTTAGTCTTTCACACTTGAAAGAAGAATAGCCTCTGTAGATAGAGTATGGAAGGGTTTTACAGGAGGACACTAAGCCTCCTGCACGGCCACTTGGGCAATCTACCATGCAAAGTCAACTACCCAATAATGCGGCTACTCTATCCCAAACTGGTGTTGCTTTAACACCAGATCTAATTGCTACTCTGGCCTCTTTTCTCCCAATAACCTCACAGTCTGCTGCTGTAAGAGGTGTTCAGCTCCATTATTTTCACCAACTTCACAGTCCTCATTTGCTCAAAACATTGCACCTAAAGGTGCTCCTGCATATTTTTGGAACTAGGATCAGCAATCTTCTGAATATGCAGTCCCACATTTCCAACAGTTTAATTCTCTGGCACAATTACCACCAGTTCAGCCTTACTCATCTATATCAAGTACACCCATCCATTCTGCCCAAATGGCCCTTGGCAGCACCCAATTTCAGGAGTCTTCAGTCAACTTGTCACAACATTGTGCTGCATCTTCAAGGCCATCGACTAATTTCAACATCCCTTCTCAAAGTGAACATGAAGCAGTTTCTACCCCTATTAGCCAGCAGTATCAGCCTGAAGTTCCTCCCAATACACAGAAAGGCTATGGAATCATGCATGGAGCAGATGCTCTAGGTTGTATGGTGCATTAGTTTTTCAGCTGTCAGACGTAAAAAGCTTCAACAATTTTGCCAAAAGAAGGATGGTAAAGGAGGTAGCAGTCAGGGAAAGCCTTCCAAAAAATCTAACAAATCTGAGCAGCATGAATCTAATGTTGAATCAGCATCTTCTGTTACCGAACTGGCGGTCTCATCACAGGTCTCTAAAGAGGAAACTACAGCTGTTGGCTTGTTAGGGTCTATAGAGAGTTCATTACCTTTCGGGCTTGATACTGCAGCAATTGTTTCATCACTAAAGCCCATTGCATCTAAGACACGCAATGTCGAGACTGTAGTAGCCCATAATGCTGGATTACCCCTTTAGGGTGTAGCCCTTAGTGAGTGTGATGTTGATTCTTCAGTTCCTAATGGAGGGGGAAGTACTCAGAGTGTTGATAATGAGGCGAGCGCTAAAATAGATTCCTCAACTGCAAATATCCCTATTTTTGAAGGGAAACAAAACATGATTATGTCACACATCCATCTGCTTCAGTTGATACCGCAGAAGGGACAGTGGTTAAACTTGATTTGACGGGTGTCAACAAGGAAACAGAGCAGAATCTACTACTTTCCCAAGATGATTTTCTTGATATGCCCTTATCTCAAGCAAGGGGAGATCATGTAACAAATGTAGGAAGCTGATAATTTCGGGTTGAACCAATTTGTTAGAGGCGATGAAATAGAGTTTGAAGTTGGTGGTAGATTTCCTTTGTCTGAGCTTGGTGAATGAGTTGAATCTCTTAAACTTACTACTTCAAAAGAGACTAGCACAGAGGGGCCATCCAGTGGAGCAAAGCTAGCCATCAGCAGAGATGATGCATCTATATCTACTGGGGCAACCAGCAATTCACAAGCAGATGGAAGTTGGTTGCTAGTTCTCAGCTGACAAATAAACAGGCAGAATATGTAATACCTTATTCGCCTCTTGAAGAAGAACAAGGAACTTGCTCTTCATTTGGTGATTATGGTGATGACAAGACTTTTAAAGGAAATCAACAATATTTACCGTAGGGCTCCTTTGTTTCTCATGATGGAAGTCATGAAAGATATTTTCAGAAAAAAGTGGCAAGTTTATCTAGTCTAACCTTATCTCTTGCTAGAGGTGGTTTTCCAGTCAGACTTTCTCAGCTAGTATAAATGATAAAAAGTCTTGATGGAGATGAATATAGGCTTCTACTAAACTCGCAAGATTTAGTTTCCCTTGTAAATGTATAGACTGATAGTTTAGCACCATCTTACAATCCAGATTTATTTGAGAAATTGAAAGATGAATTATATCTTGCAAGTTTTACAAAAGATATATTTTACTTAAAGCTTTCTGAGCAGTCAGATCTGCATATGGAATCTGAACGGCATTGCCATCAGCTTATTGATGAGATATCCATGCTTCGTTCTTCTATCAATGAGGTTCTTGAGAGGAATGCATGCATTGCAGAAGAGCTAGAACAGTGCAGGTCTCAACTCCAAGATTTTGCTAGTGGAAGGGAGGAGCTGCAATACCAATTTCATACTGCTTTGGCACAGGCTGAGGAATTTTCTTCTAAAGCAAATGAGTTACAGATTAAACTGGTAAGGTCACAAGAGGATTCATCAAGCTTCTTGTCTAAATTAGCTTAATATAAGAATCGGGTGGCTACCCTATAAGCGGATAATGAGAACTTGAATAGGACTCTTTATTCCCTGACTGAGGAAAGAAAGACCCTTGCAGAGGAAAAGTAATCTTCTCTCCATGAGAATGAGAAACTGTTAACGAAGTTAGCTGGATACAAGGATTTGGTGGTCACTCTCCAAGAGGAGAGTGAGCAGTTAAATGTGATTCTTGCTTCATTGATTGAGGCGAGAAAGACACTTGTGGAGAAGAAACTGTTATCCCTTCATGAGAATGAGAAGCTACTGATAGAATTAGCTATTGCAAGGGCTTGATTGAAACTTTACAGGTGGAGCATTCTGACATAATCAAGATTCTTTCTCTAATTACAGAAGAGAGAATGAAGCTTGAAGAAGAAAATGAGTTTCTTGCACAAGAGAAAGATAAAGCAGCTCTTAAATTGGAAGAGTGTAAGGGTTCACTCACTGCTCTACAAGTTGAAATGTCCAACTTGAATGGGAACCTTGCTTTAGTTACAAAGGGAAGGAAGAAGCTTGAGGAGGACAAGGAGTATTTTGTCCCTGAGAATGAGAGACTTGTTTCTGAGTCGCTTGTTCTTCAACAGCAGTTAACTACTGTACGTGAGGAACACATGCAACTTGAGGCTGAGCTAAAAGAAGAAACAATACGCCTAGAGCAGCTAATGTAGGAAAATAGTTTTCTTAATACCAGTCTGGACATGCATAAGGCCAAGATAGTGGAAATTGACAGTAGGGAAACCCACAATGTTGAAGTTGCGAGTCAAGTAAAAAGTTTGGCTATCGATAGTAGGGTTTACCAAAATGTAACTGATAATGAACATTCCTGCCAAATCCCTTGGAAGCAAGATCCTAAAATTTCCACTGTGGAAACCTTGCCCGTCGATGTTGTTGGTTGGCCATCAATTGCGCTGCTTGAACAAAAAATCTTTGATGATTCTTCTGGTTTTGTAGTCTTGAAAGGACACTTGAAGGAGGCTGAGAGAAAATTACAAACTCTTAAGAAGGTAATCGAACAAATGCATTCTCATTCAACCTCTTTACAACTCTATAGCAGTAAATTGGTTGTACCCGAGGTATCTAAACTGATTTTAGCTTTTCAGTCAAAGACGCAAATGATGAACCTGAGGTTGAGGAAAGAGATTTGACTGAATCTCAATCTATAGGAGACCTATTTAATTTAACAAAAGAGGTAACAGAAAATTTGAGAGCAGTTCTTATGCTCTTGGGTCAAGATGCTGATAATGCCAGTTCACTTTATAAAGGGGAGCGAGATTGTAAAAAATCTGATAATTTCATATTTGGGGAGCTGAGGCTTTAGCACGAAGCTTTGAAGGAATACAGTTATAATCTCGAAGCTATAAACATCGAGCTGGGGATTCTCTATGAAGCTTTTAAGCAGCATGTTTTTGAAATTGAAGCTAAGAACAATGAACTTAAGGTTCTCTATGAAGCTCTAAAGCAGCAAGGAAGTAGCATCAGTGCTGAATATGCTGAGCTTGGTAAGAAATTGATTGAGTATCAGTCGAGAATCATTGAATTGCAAAGTCACTTTTCTGATTTATAGCTAAGGTCAGATGAGATGGCTTTTGCTTTAAATCAACAGTTGGAAAGTTCGTAGAAGGAAACAGCTGAGAGGGAATTGATGCTTCAACTCGAATGGAAATCTATGGTTACTCAGATTGTTGAAATAGTTGGTAAGCTGGATGATTCTATTGGGAGGATTTCCAACTCCAGCTTCTCGAATAACAGCAATAATATCTCGGATGCAAATAATTGGGTTGCAATTTCTGTTAGTGCTGCCATTAACATAATTTGAGATCTACAAGGGAAAGTAGAAGTTGCTAATATAGGTCATGATGCAATATCTAATTCATACAAAAAAGTCAATGAGAAGTATAATGATTTTCTCAAGAAGAATGAATTGATGGAAGGGATACTACATGAGTTTTATAATGATTTAAAGAAACTTGTGATTGATTCTTGCTTATTGGTAGGTGAGCTTGAGATGAACCCACAAGTTGAGAAGCCCCCTGATCCCTTAGATTACAACAAGTATAAGATCCTCATTGAACAACTGGAGAGTGTTTTGGGTGAAAGGCTGCAGCTCCAGTCCGTAAATGACCAACTTAATTCAGAATTGATGAATAGGACAAGAGAATTTGAAGAAATGAGTAGAGAATGCCTCAATTCAAATGCCATTCCAAATCTTATAGAACATATTGAGAATGTTGTAAAATTGGAAGACTATGAGACTGACTCAGATAAGGCACCGAGTTCCCTCCTTGAATTGTTAGTTTCTTTGCTTGTTAAGAAATACAAAGACATTGGTGAGCAGGTGAGTGATTGTAAATGGGATTTTGTATCTCAGAAGATGGAATTTACGGAAGTAGAGGAAAAGATACATCAGTTAGATGCATTGAAACTTCAACATGAAATGGAAATCCTCACTCTGAAGGAAAGTTTGTGCCAGAAAGAGGAAGCCCTTATGAGTGTACATTCCGAGTTACAGGAAAAAATAAGTGAACTCAAATAGTCTGAGCAGCGAGTATCTTCTTTTAGGGAGAAGCTTAGCATAGCTGTGGCAAAGGGGAAAGGTTTGGTGGTGCAACGGGATGGTCTTAAGCAGTCACTTGCAGAGACATCTGTTGAACTGGAGAGATGCTCTCAGGAATTACAGGTGAAAGCTGCCCAGCTTCAGGAATTAGAAATGAAACTGAAGACTTACTTAGAGGCAGGTGAGCGTGTGAGAGCATTGGAATCTGAACTTTTATACATTCGTAACTCAGCTACCGCATTAAGAGAATCATTTCTTCTCAAAGACTTTGTACTGCAGAGAATTGAAGAGGTCTTAGAAGACCTAGATCTATGTGAGCATTTCCATTCTAGGGATATTATTGAAAAGGTTGATTGGTTAGCAAGGTCCACCACCAGGCATTGGAAATGGATAAGCCATAAGAGCCTGAGGCGCGATAGCGTCACTGTGGCCAGGTGTTGAAGATGTATAAGCCATAAGAGCCTAAGGCGCTATAGCGTCACTGTGGCCAGGCGTTGGAAACATATAAGCCGTAAGAGCCTGAGGCGCGATAGTGTCACTGTGGCCAGGCATTGGAAACGTATGAGCCATAAGAGCTGGAGGCACGATAGCGTCACTGTGGCTAGGCGTTGAAGATGTATGAGCCGTAAAAGCCTGAGGAGCGATAGCGTCACTGTGGCTAGGTGTTGAAAACATATAGGCCATAAGAGCCTGAGGTGCGATAGCGTCACTATGGTCAGGCGTTGAAGACAGACAAGCCGTAAGAGCCTGAGGCGCGATAACGTCACTGTAGCCAGGCGTTGGAAACATATGAGCTATAAGAGCCTGAGGCCCGATAGCATAATTGTGGTCAGGCGTTGAAGAACTATAAGTCGTAAGAGCCTGAGGTTCGATAACGTCACTAGGGCTAGGCGTTGAAGACAGACAAGCAATAAGAGCCTGAGGTGCGATAGCGTCATTGTGGCCAGGCGTTTGAAACGTATGAGTCATAAGAGTCAGAGGCACGATAGAGTCACTGTAGCTAGGCGTTAAAGACGTATGAGCAGTAAGAGCCTGAGGAGCGATAGCATCACTGTGGCCAGGCATTGGAAACATATAAGCCATAAGAGCTTGAGGCACAATAGCATCACTGTGGCCAGGCATTGAAGACAGACAAGCTGTAAGAACCTGAGGCGCAACAGCGTCATTGTGGCCAGGCATTGAAAACGTATGAGCTATAAGAGCCTGAGGCGCGATAGCGTCACTGTGGCCAGGCATTGAAGACATATAAGTCATAAGAGCCTGAGGTACGATAGAGTCACTGTGGCCAGACATTGAAGACGTATAAGTAGTAAGAGCTTGAGGCGCGATAGCATCATTGTGGCCAGACGTTGAAGACGTCTAGGCCGTAAGAGCTTGAGGCACGATAGCGTCACTATAGCCAGGCATTGAAGACGTATAAGCCGTAAGAGCTTGAGGCACGATAGGGTCACTGTGGCTAGGCGTTGAAGACGGATAAGCCATAAGAGGCTGAGGAGCAATAGCGTCAGTGTGGCCAGGCGTTGCAAACGGAAAAATTGTAAGAGCCTAAGGCACAATAGCATCACTGTGGCCAAGCATTGCAAACGGATAAGCCCTAAGAGCCTGAGGCACAATAGTGTCACTGTGGCCATGCATTGAAAACGGATAAGCTATAAGAGCCCGAGGCCCAATAGCGTCACGGTGGCCAGGTGTTGAAGACAAATAAGCCGTAAGAGCCTGAGGCGCAATAGCGTCACTGTAGCCAGGCGTTGAAGACAGAGAAGCCATAAGAGCCCGATGCACGATAGTGTCACTGTGGCCAGACATTGAAGACAGATAAGCCGTAAGAGCCTGAGGTGCGATAGCGTCACTATGGCTAGGCGTTGGAAAAGGATAAGCTGTAAGAGCCTGAGGCGCGAGAGCGTCACGATGGTCAGGCGTTGAAGAAAAATAAGCCGTAAGAGCCTGAGGTGCGATAGCGTCACGGTGGCCAAACGTTGAAGACAAATAAGTCGTAGGTGCCAGAGGCGCGATAGTGTCACAACGACCAGGCATCTAAAAAGACTTACCGCAAGAGCCAGAGGAGCAAAAGCGTCACGACGGCTAGGCATTTGAAAACAAATATGCCATAGTGCCAAAGGCGCGAATGCGTCACGGCGGCCCGATACCAGGAGAATATTTATGTAAAAAGGCTTGAAGCGAAAAACGCGCAAGCTAAGCCATGAAGAAAAAGTGCAAAAGCTTGAAGCAAAAAATGCGCGAGGTAAGCTAAGCACTTGTCACACCCCGAAAACACAGAAAACAGGGCAAATTTAAACTTTTATTTACATCAATACACATTTATGGGTGCATTCCTGTACAATATCATGCATCAATATTTGTATATATATCATAAAACCATACCTCCGGATCTAATCATCACATAATTAAATATATCAAATCAGATACATTCCTCAACTCAGATTGAATTATCCTAATACATCCCATACACTATAGTACATCAAGTGTCTGTAAATACAATTATAGTCTGGTTACATGAAATAATAAAATGTACCTCAAGTACAATATGTGGCTTGGAGCTCAAGTCCTCCACTGGCCACTAATCCATACGTCGCAGGAAAATTCTCTTCACTTGAAGAAATCTGGGGAAGAGATAAAACAGGGTGAGCTTCTAAATCGCTCAGTAAGAGGATAAGGGATTCGTTACTAGAAAATAATTTGCACAACACAATCATTTTGTTTTACATGATAAACTCAATAAACTCAGTGAAAAATGTAGTATGAGTTGTTAAAACATCATCTCAAAGCCCATGTAAAAACGTGATAATAAATGGCTCAATTCAAGGTTACAAGCATGTAGAAATCAAGATACGATAATGGTTTTTCTCTTTAAAACGTGATGAAAATCACCGCAATAGTAATGCACGTGGCACGGCCACTAAATAAAATCTACACATGGCATAGCCACAAATTAAAATCCGCACGTGGCACAGCCACCACACACATGTGGCACAGCAACTGATTTAGATTCGCATGTGGCACAGCCACCAAAAACATGTGGCATAGCCACCAAATACACGTGGCACAGCCACCAAATACACGTGGCACAGCCACTGATTTAGGATTCACATGTGGCAGAGCCACCAAATACACGTGGCACAGCCACTGATTTAGGATTCACACGTGGTAGGTAACCAACGCAAACAGAGTAGGGGTCATCTCACGTTACCAGAACGGAGGAATATCGTGCTTACATGCTACTAGAGCAATGTCCGGTGTGTATTCAAAATAACACGCCTAAGTCTCAATCAATAGCCATTATCATAAAAATCGTTTTGTCTTCACGTAAAGCTCATAATGGTTTTCTCTCATAAAACTCATTTCAACCGTTTTGTACACAACACAAAACATGTTAAAATCGAGCTTCAACCGGTAAAACCACGCACACATTTCTCAAATCTCAGTATGCCTTAACGTAGGGCCCAAAGCATTTTTCACATTTTAAACACAAAATGGTTATAAAACGTTTTCACATATAGTTTACAACACATAAAAGTTGGGCCCCAACCGGCTATAAAATTGTGTGCAATTCTCATTCACCACACATAAAACATGCTTGTTTTCTCAATCGAAAATCATGCTACAATATTATCACAAAACACATACACAATGAGTTTAGTTTTCCCTTACCTCTTTGCACCTCGTATAGTGCAATCGTTCCCCCGTATCATGAACTAGTCGAAAATCATGCTACAATATTATCACAAAACACATATACAATGAGTTTAGTTTTCCCTTACCTCTTTGCACCTCGTATAGTGTAATTGTTCCTTCGTATCACGGACTAGCCTCTTATTCCACTCTGGAACTCCCGAGCTGTCCAAACGATGTTAAAAACATCAATATCTCAACTCAATTGCATTATTGAGCACACATTTTCTCATATTCTCATTAACACCTCAAATTACTCAATTCTCATGACTCTATCACAATTCACATACTCATCCACTACACCTCACAATCCTACATTTCTCATACCATATCCTATGCTAAATTCACCACATTGTCTCAATTCCAATTTATAGCCATAATTCCCAAAATTACCACAATTGTATAATAACATCTCTACTCCAACAAAAATCATAGTTTCATCAATCCCTAATCATTTCCCAACTGTTTCATCACAATGCCTATGCTCACAATCACCAAAGATTACTTCAAAATCAAGGATTGAAGTTTAGAGATTACCCAAACTTGTGGAGTGCTCAACTCCCACCTCGATTCGATTTCCAAGTATGTTGTTCTACCTTGGATGAGGAATAACTTTCCTTCTTGCCACAACCTTTGATTTGGATGAAAATGGGTGTTTTGGAGGGGAGAGAAAGTTAGGGTTCGAAAATGGCGATTTGGGGAGAGAGAGAGATTGATTTCCAGGAAAAACAAAGGGGTCTTATATAGACGGAGGGTAAGAGATCGATCTGGCTCTTGATGAGATCGATCTGCATTTGAATTTGGGGACGATTTGGGGTAATTTTATGCCTAGGAGATCGATCTGTCGAGGGGTGAGATCGATCTCTTAATGGCTTTATGAGATCAATCTGCTCCAACTATGAGATCGATCTCTAGTTTACAGAATGCTTCTGGGATCGATCTGCTCCTTGAGGAGATCGATCTTCTCCTTAACAGAAACATTTTGAGATCGATTCCTTCCTCATGAAATCGATCTCTTCATTACAGGATCATAAGGAGATTGATCCTCTTCCATTGGAGATCAATCTGCTCGCTTAAATTCCTCCTTCCGTGTTATTTTTTGACCTACCAGATCGATCCTCTCTTCTCCAAGATCGATTTGGCCCCATAGTTTCACACCTTAACATAAAATCTCATTTATAACTCATTCATCATTTAAAATTTCATTCCATACCACCTCAATATATGAGTACGTCATATTTAGTTCAATCAATTACACTTTATGTTCTCATTACATAATTTGATATGTGTAAAATTCTTAGATCTCACATCCTCCCCATCGTAAAAAGAATTTGGTCCTCCAAATTCAACTCAACTCGTCAAATAGATGGGGGTATTTCTCTTTCATGAGACTTTTTGATTCCCACGTTGCCTCTTCCATTGAGTGATGTTTTCACAAAACTTTCACTAATGGGATGCTCTTGGTTTTAAGTACCTTCTCCTTTCTATCGAGAAGTCGGACGGGTTCTTTAGTGTAGCTCATGTCCTCTTGTATGTCCATCTCTTCGTACTCTATGACATGAGAAGGGTCCGGGTGGTACTTCCTCAACATTGATACATGAAAGATGTTGTGTATTCCTTACATCTGTGGGGGTAATGCCAATCTATAGGCTACCTCTCCCACTCTCTCAAGAATCTCAAATGGTCCTATGTATCGAGGACTCAATTTGTCTTTCCTTCCAAATCTCATGATACCCTTACTCGATGATATCTTCAGAAATACTGCATCACCAACATCAAACTCAAATGGCCGTCTACGCACATCCGCGTAGCTTTTCTGTCTACTCTGTACAGCCCGTAATCTCCCACATATGAGTTTCACACTCTGTATAGCTTGCTCAACAAGCTTGGGAGCATTTATCTTTCTGTCATCGACTTCTTCCCAAGCTACAGGGGATCTACACCTCCTACCATATAGAGCCTCAAAAGGTGTCATTCCAATACTCGCATGATAGCTGTTATTGTACGCAAACTCTACAAGGGGCAGGAGATCATCCCATGATCCCTTAAAATCCATCGTACATTCCCTCAGCATATCCTCCAGGGTCTGAATAGTCCTCTCTAACTGACCATCTGTCTGAGGATGATAAGCGATACTGAAACTTAATCGAGATCCCATGAACTCCTGAAACTGGGTCTAAAATCTGGAAGTAAATCGAGAATCTCTGTCAGAAGTAATACTTACTCGAGCCCCATGTAATCTAGCTATCTCGCTGATATATAATTCAGCTAAGGCATCCACAGTATCTGTGCTCTTGATGGCGAGGAAGTGGGCACTCTTTGTCAGTCTATCCACTATAACCCATATAGCGTCACGACCTCTCTGGGTCCTCGGTAAACCCATAATAAAGTCCATGGTGACATGCTCCCATTTCCATGTAGGTACAGATAAAGGCTATAGTAGTCCTCTGGGCTTTCGATACTCAACTTTCACTTGCTGGCATACTAAACATCTGGCCACATACTCTGCCACGTCTCGTTTCATACCACTCCACCAGTACACCTTTCTCAAATTTCGGTACATCTTAGTACTCCCTGGGTGCATGGTGTATCACGAGCAGTGGGATTCTCTCAGTATCTATCTCTTATCATCGTCCGGTACATAAATTCGTCTTCTGAATCTCAACAATCCATCCTCAACAACCCAGGATCATAGATCAAGAAAACTATGGTCAACCTTTGATCACTGTGTTGCCCAGTTCTAATCTGATCCATGATCCTGGGCTTTATCCGTAGCTAGCCAAAAATCCAATCTCTACCTCTTTAACTCTGATCCGGAGTTCAGCGAATTGCTCCAACAAATTCCATTCCCTGGTCATCATAGCAGATATCATACTCTTTCTGCTCAGGGCATCAACAACTACGTTCGCCTTACCCGGATGGTATAAAATCTCTCAGTCATAATCCTTAAGGAGTTCTATCCATCTCCTTTGTCTCATGTTTAACTCCTTCTGATCGAATAAATACCTCAAACTCTTGTGGTTAGTGAAGATCTGGAATCTTTCCCCATACTGTAGTGCTGCCAGATCTTCAAGGCAAACACCACAGCAGCTAACTCCAAATTATGCGTGGGGTAATTTTGCTCATGGTCTTTCAATTGTCGCGATCCATAAGCAACCACCCTTCGATGCTGCATGAGCACACACCCCAATCCTTAATGAGAAGCATCACTATACATGAAAAATCCTCCTGATCCTTCAGGGATAGTTAACACAGGTGCCGCTGTTAATCTCCTCTTCAATTCCTGAAAATTTAGCTCACACTGATTAGTCCATATGAACGGAGTCTCCTTGCACGTGAGCTTAGTCAAAGGAGCGACAATCCTGGAAAATCCTTCCACAAATCTTATGTAATACCCTACCAAACCAACGAAGCTTCGTACTTCTGTAACTGTCCTTGGTCTTTCCCAATTAAGCACAGCCTGTACTTTACTTGGATCCACTGATACTCCTTTCTTTGAGACTATATGACTAAGGAAAGCTATCCGATCCAGCCAAAACTCACACTTACTAAGCTTTCCATATAATTGTTTATCTCGGAGTATCTGAAGTACTAACCACAAATGTTGTGCATGTTCCTCATATGACCGAGAGTATACCAGGATATTATCAATAAAAACTATCACAAATTTATCTAGATAGTCTCTGAACACCTCGTTAATTAATCTCATAAAGGCTACAAGTGCGTTCATCAATCCAAATGACATCACTAAAAATTCATAATGGCCATACCTTGTCCTAAAGGCCGTCTTCGGAATATCTTCTTCCTTAATCCTCAATTGGTGATAGCCTGATCTCAAATCAATCTTAGAAAAGACTGAAGCCCCTCTCAGCTGATCAAGTAGATCATCAATCCTGGGCAATGGGTATATATCCTTCACCGTGGCTTTATTTAATAATCGGTAGTCTACGAATAATATGAGACTACCATCCTTCTTCTTAACAAATAAAACTTGTGCTCCCCACGGTGAAACACAGGGTCTAATAAACCCTTGATCAAATAACTCCTGTAATTGTTTCTTCAATTCCTCAAGTTCCACTAATGCCATCATGTATGGAGGTCTAGAGATCGGCTGGGTATCTGGTACCAAATCAATGGTAAACTTCAACTCTCTCTGGTGGTAAACTTGATAACTCATCTGGGAAAACATCCGAAAATTCATACATCACAAGTATATCCTCAATCCTCGAATGTTCCCGAGCATCATCTGAGATGAGTGTTTCATAACCTTCACATAAACAATCATATTTAGTACTCTCAAGAGCAACATCAAAATTTCAATTTGCTTATAAAATTCCATACGTCTATTTACTCAATATTTCAAACATACACTGTAAGGTTCAGGTAGGGAGAAAGTTACAATCTTAGTGTAGCAATCTAAACTCACTCGATTGGTCGCCAGCCAATCCATTCCCAAAATTACATCAAACCCATGCATATTTAATATTATTAGATCTGCTAATATTACTCTATCTCCTACCTTTATTTCACATATTCTACAGATCAAATCAGTTCTCTGGGATTCATGCATAGGGGTATTTACATGTAGTATATATTCTAGAGGTTCAAACTCCAAATTTAATTTACTTGCAAAATACTCAAAAATAAACGAATGCGTGGACCCTAAATCAATCAACACATGAGCCATATGATTACAGACAGAAAGTGTACCTCTTATAGTTTCTGCAGATGTGTCTGCGGTTTCCTTATCCAGGGCAAACACATGTCCTTGTGTAACAGGCTTCTTCCCTTTCTCTGCAGCAGTGGCCCATCTCTGGGGATTCACTCTCTGAGGCTGTTGTTTAGTAGGCTCTGGAGTATGTGGTCTCTGAGGTTGAGGGCAATCTTTCACCATGTGACCCATGTCTCCACATCTAAAACATTCATGGATCAACCCAATACAATTTTCCTCATGCATTCAGCCATAATTTCTGCAAACCCTTATCTCAGGCCTGACATCTCGAGGGGTCTCCCTAATGACGGGATAAGCTCTAGGTCTCTCTAATCTGCCCTTGTGCACCTCAATACTTCCTCTTCTGAAAGAACCTCTCTGAACATCTATTTGGGAAATCGTAGGCCTCTTGCCCTTATCCCTATTCACCGCTCTGAGCTCATTCTGGGATTGTACCAATTTATTTCCCCTCTCAATCTCTTGTGCTCGTCTCAGAGCATCTCCAAACTCAGTAATACATAGTCATATCAATCTATCTCTGATGATGGGCTACAATCCATATACAAATCTCTCAATACAAAGCTCTTCATTCTTGAAGGCCTTTGGGTCATATCTCAATAACGCGGAGAATTGACTCTCATAGTCATCCACAGACATATCACCTTGTACCAAACTCAAAAACTCAGCCTGCTTCTTTCTCTGGGCAGCTCGTGGTACATATTGGGTTCTAAAGGCTGTCTAAAACTCTTTCAAACCAATCACATCCTAACGGGACATCAGAATACCCTAGGTAGTACCCCACCAGTCTTGAGCTCTCCCTTTCAACATATAAGCACTCATACTAACCCTCTCAGCATCTGTTCACCCCAGATAGTCAAATATAACTCTCAACTCTGTCAGTCACTCCTCAGCCTCTGTAGGATCCTTCTTTCTCCTAAATACGGGTGGATTCATTTTCAAAAAGTCCTTCAATCGGACCATACTTCTGTCATCAGGCTGAGTAAAGGGAGGCGCTGGGTCCATCTGTACTCGGGGCACGTGAGGCCCTTGTAGTGGTGTAGGAGTAGTACCCGAGGCATTAACTCCAAAATGTTGCACGAATAGCACTACCATTTGTTCAAAACCTTGCCTCATATCGGTCTCAATCCGGTTAAATCGAGAGTTAGGACTCTCTGGTTGTGGAGCAGGTGGTGGAGGTGGCTCTGCCTGCCTCCTCGAACGACCTTGTAGTCCACTCATTCTTAATCTCAATTTAGTCCCTGCGCGTACACATTAAACTTGATTGAAATCTCAATCCTCAAATTCAGTTCATGACTAGACTATTACAGACACTTGGGATGTATTCTATTTCGCTTAACCGACATTGACAGTACTAGACACCCTAAGCTCTGATATCAAGAAAACTATGTCATGTCCCGGAAGCGTGGAAAACAAGGCAAATTTAAACTTTTATTTACATCAATACACATTTATGGGTGCATTCCTAAAAAGTGTCATGCATCAATATTTGTATATATGTCATAAAACCACACCTCAGGATCTAATCATCATATAATTAAATATATCAAATCAGATACATTCCTCAACCCAGATTGAATTATCTTAATACATCTCATACATTATAGTACATCAAGTGTCTGTAAATACAATTATAGTCTGGTTACATGAAATAATAAAATGTACCTCAAGTAGAATATGTGGCCTCGAGCGCAAGTCCTCCACTAGCCACTAATCCGTACGTCGTAGGAAAATTCTCTTCACTTGAAGAAATCTGGGGGAGAGATAAAATATGGTGAGCTTCTAAATCGCTCAGTAAGAGGATAAGGGATTCATTAAAAGAAAATAATTTGCACAGCACAATCATTTTGTTTTACATGATAAACTCAATAAACTCAGTGGAAAATATAGCATGAGTAGTTAAAACATCATCTCAAAGCCCATGTAAAAACATGATAATAAATGGCTCAATTCAAGGCTACAAGCATGTAGAAATCAAGATGCGATAATGGTTTTTCTCTTTAAAATGTGATGAAAATCACTGTAATAGTAATGCACGTGGCACGGTCACTAAATAAAATCTACACGTGGCACAGCCACAAATTAAAATCCACACATGGTACAGCCACCAAACACACGTGGCACAGCCACTGATTTAGATTCGCACGTGGCACAGCCACCAAATACATGTGGCACAGCCACTGATTAGGATTCACATGTGGCACAACCACTGATTTAGGATTCACACGTGGCACAGCCACTGATTTAGGATTCACACGTGGTAGGTAACCAACGCTACCAGAGTAGGGGTCATCTCACGTTACTATACTAGAGCAATGCCCGGTGTGTATTCAAAATGACACGCTTAAGTCTCAATCAATAGTTATTTTCATAAAAATCATTTTCCCTTCACGTAAAGCTCATAATGGTTTTCTCTCATAAAACTCATTTTAAACCGTTTTGTACTCAACACAAAACATGTTAAAATCGAGCTTCAACCGATAAAACCACGCACACATTTCTCAAATCTCAGTACGCCTTAACGTAGGGCCCAAAACATTTTTCACATTTAAACACAAAATAGTTATAAAACGTTTTCACATATAGTTTACAACTCATAAAAGTTGGGCCCCAACCGGCTATAAAATCGTGTGCAATTCTCATTCACCACACATAAAACATACTTATTTTCTCAATTGAAAATCATGCTACAATATTATCACAAAGCACATATACAATGAGTTTAGTTTTCCCTTACCTCTTTGTACCTCGTATAGTGCAATCGTTCCCCCGTATCACGGACTAGCCACGCATTCCACTCTGGAACTCCCGAGCTGTCCAAACGATGTTAAAAACATCAATATCTCAACTCAATCACATTATTGAGCACACATTTTCTCATATTCTCATTAACACCTTAAATTACTCAATTTTCATGACTCTATCACAATTCACATACTCATCCACTACACCTCACAATCCTACATTTCTCATACCATATCATATGCTAAATTCACCACATTGTCTCAATTCCAATTTATAGCCATAATTCCTAAAATTACAACAATTTCATAATAACATCTCTACTCCAACAAAAATCATAGTTTCATCAATCCCTAATCATTTCTCAACTATTTCATCACAATGCCCATGCTCACAATCACTAAAGATTACTTCAAAATCAAGGATTGAAGTTTAGAGATTACCCAAACTTGTGGAGTGCTCAACTCCCACCTCGATTCGATTTATCCATCTATTTCCAAGTATGTTGTTCTCCCTTGGATGAGGAACAACTTTCCTTCTTGCCACAACCTTTGATTTGGACGAAAATGGGTGTTTTGGAGGGGAGAGAAAGCTAGAGTTCAAAAATGGCGATTTAGGGAGAGAGAGAGATTGATTTCCAGGAAAAACAAAGGGGTCTTATTTAGACAGAGGGTAGGAGATCGATCTGGCTTTTGATGAGATCGATCTCCATTTGAATTTGGGGAGGATTTGGGGTAATTTTATGCCTAGAAGATCGATCGAGAGGTGAGATCGATCTCTTAATGGCTTTATGAGATCGATCTGCTCCAATTATGAGATCGATCTCTAGTTTACAGAATGCCTCATGAGATCGATCTGCTCCTTGAGGAGATCGATCTGCTCCTTGAGGAGATCGATATTCTCCTTAACAGAAACATTTTGAGATCGATTCCTTCCTCATGAGATCGATCTCTTCATTACAGAATCATAAGGAGATCGATCCTCTTCTATTGGAGATCGATGTGCTCGCTTAAATTCCTCTTTCCATGTCATTTTTAACCTACCAGATCGATCCTCTCTTCTCCAAGATCGATCTAGCCCCATAGTTTCACACCTTAACATAAAATCTCATTTATAACTCATTCATCATTTAAAATTTCATTCCATACCACCTCAATATATGAGTACATCATATTTAGTTCAATCAATTAACTTTGTATTCTATTACATAATTTGATATGTGTAAAATTCTCAGATCTCACAGCACTCAAATAAAGGCTTGAAGCAAAAAATGCATGAGGTAAGCTAAACACTCCGATGAAAATTCGACTTCAAAATCTAACGTAAGGACTAGACGTGAGGTTACGATGAGAACATATATACTTTTTCACAAGGTTATACCTAGCAAAAGAGTGGGGAGCAATTGTTGTGCATGATATGAAGAATAAAAAAAGTGCGACACATGGCACACGAAGAATGCGCCAAGTGGCACACGAAGAAAACGGATATAGGCATGAGAAAATCTGGCATTTAATGAAAAATGCAATTGCATAATTAGTGACAGATAGAAACCCCTATAAATAAGGGCCAGGTATGATTCATAAACCAGATCTGAGAACTCCCTACTAAAACTCTGCCAAATTCTCTGTCTAACATAAGCATCAAAGTGCAAACGCAGGGAACAACCCCTATGTTCCTCTGATCTTCTTCTTTTTTACAGAAGCTCTCAGCAACATGTGGCAGGGAACTCGAAGAGAAGATGTCAGCAATTTGTCACCAGTGTTTCAGGTAACAACAATAATTAAGCATCATTTAATTAGTTTATGTGTGTGTATATATATATACATATATATATATATGCATATGTATATATCATATCATCATGAATACATAATTCAAAATGTGCTATGAAATGGAACCCTAATTATCTACTTAAACCAAAGAACTCACAGAATGGATAGCAAACTTTAACATTAATGCAACATGCAACTATGCAAGTCCATCTCTTATCTATTTGACATAATTAATTCTAGGCATCAAGACAGAGAGCACAATCTAAAAAATCAAAAGCTGTGAGACCCCATATATGTATAGTTGTAATGTGTATAATTGGATCAATTAATGTGAATGGACTTGTAATGTAAAGCAAAAGTGGTGTAAGTCCATGGATTCAATGTACATAATGGTAGTATGATTTTGTAAAGTACACACAAGTTCCATTTTATATGAATATGAAGAAATGGACTTTTATAAGTAAGGAATGTGATTGGAACTCAAAATGAGTAGTGTGGTAAATGGAAGAAAGTTGTATGAATATAAATGCTTCCATTTGGTTTTATATAGTATACCTTTGGATATACAAGGAATGCGCACAAGTTTCAATGTGAATAAGGTATGAATGGTGCCATTTTCAAGTCATAAAGGTGGATGGATTAGAAAATGGCCATGGCAGCAGATTAAGGATGTTTTGGTGTAAGTTGCAGCAGGAAAACTACATAAAATCTGAAAAATATGAAAGCCAGATCGATCTCATAGGATGAGAGATCGATCTAGAAGAGCCAAAATGCTCTTATTTAGGTAATGGAATAGAGCAGATCGATCTCCAATGGGGCCAGATCGATCTCTTAACCATTCTGTAATGAAAAGATCGATCCTCAAGCATACAGATCGATCTTCTTAGCTCTCTGTTTGGGAACAGATCGATCTCAAGCTTCGACAGATCGATCTCTTGCTTAAAATGCCGTGAAAAAGAGAGATTTAAGGGGACCAGATCGATCTCCTCCTAGTGTAGATCGATCTCCTCAAGCTATTTCTATAAAAGGAGCGCTGAAATTTGAAAATTTTGAGAGAACAACATCACCCTTCCATTTTTCACCCAAAACCTATATTTATCTCTCTAAAATCAGCCATTTCCAGTAAGAATTGAGGGAAGGCTATTAGATACCAAGTTGTTCATCTTAATAAAGAGAACAACATAGTTGAAACGCAAAACCTTATTGGTATTGAAGAAACAAGGAGCATTTTTCATTGGGAGCAAGAAGAGAAACCAGATTTGGTAAGCTTATAAGACTCTTATCCAAGTACATTGTCTATTCTATTGATTTTGGAGTTGATTGGCATGAATATGGATGATAGAAATCATCTACAAAGTAATGGAACACATATAACCTAGAAAATGGATATAATATAGAGTGAGAAAGTGTAAATTGGTTATGTTAATGATTTATGGGATTTGTTGAGTTGTTATTTGAGTAATGTGGGTGATTTGAAATGGTTATGTGGAGTTATATTGTGAGTTTAGAGAAGTTATGAAGATGGGTATATGAGATGCTTGATAAAATGTGATAGTGAGGAAATCAATGAAATATGAACACTATGAGCTTAATATCGATTTAATATCGATTTGGAATGAGTTAATATGCCTAAAAGGAATCCATAGACTCGAGAAATGAAACGAGGCCTTATGAGCATTAATAGAAACTATAGGTCGAATCGACTCTAGTGAACGCACGATGTCCTGTTATATAGATCGAATATAATGTGAAATATGATTGTGTGCAGTCCCGAAGAGTTTGTTGAAGACGAATCAGACTGCACGAATGGGCAGCGCTAAGGAAACAGAATCACGCGTCGTAATTCCAGGTAAGGGAATTTTGTAAGTATATAGAGGTAGCTGCTCGTATTTTAAACTCGTGGGTATATAGGGCTTTGGAAATGTGCATGGATTTATAGAAATGTATTTTGACGATGTAGGGATGTGACTATGAATAATTGTATGAGATTTGGTGGTTGAAATGGTATTGTAAAGAAATGGGATAGTAAGGCTAATAATTGCATAAATCCAGTGTTTGAATGCTTTCACAAAACATGTGTTTTATTTTGAGCGAGTTGATAGATAGGCTGGCTATTATTGTTTGATGTTGTGTGATAGCACATGTGAAGTGCTAAAAACATTTTGAGATTTGTTTTGAAAACTCATAAGCCGCCTATCATGTTTATGTAAATTAAAATGTGTTGGAGCCTAACTCGCACTGGGTATTGATGTTCTCACATGTTTGAACGTGCTAGAGCTTAGCTCGCACCTTGTTTTAAAACTATAACGATGTTTTATAAACTGTACTGGAGCTTTTACTCGTACTTGGTTTTCGAGAGGATTTCTTATGCATATAACCGTACTGGAGCTATGCTCGTACGTGGTTTCTTCATATTTTTATATATAAATGTTGTACTCGAGCGTTGCTCGTACGAAGTGATTTATTATGATGCATAAATTCACGCTAGAGCATAGCTCGCGCTGGTTTTCACACAGTGGTATATATGAGGCCGTGGTGAGAGTGATACGGATTGGTGTTTAGGGAACCCAATAGGCCTAACAGACCTTTTGAGTGGGGTGAGGGTGAGGGGCTAGGACCTAAATCAGGGAACCCAACAGGGGCGAGTAAAGCCATAAGGGGCTAGGACCTGGTATTAAGAGTACTCCCACGTGCACTTGAGACTAGAGGTTTCACTCAGTATGGGGTAGATAAGACCTACTGCAGGCACCCCCAACCATGTTATGGGTCCGCGAAGTACGATGTACCATGTATATCATATGGAGTACGATGTACCACGTGGTTGAGTTACTGATGAGAAAAGTCTAGTGGAGAACTAACACACCTTCGTTCTAGTATGATACCCCGCACACCGGGATCCGTGTGGTCTTTGATGATATGTGACATAGTTGGCCAATTTACATGATTTAAATACATGATATATGTATACGCATATGGCATAGTTTTGTTTTCCTCATGCTCCGAACTATAAATGATTTATGCATACACTATCAGTATGTAGATAGAGTAGTTATCTACCATGCTTGCATTATTGCCTTCGTGTGGTTGCTCATCCCTCTCTATTTTCCCTTCCTACAGAGCGTGCGTAGTAGCCCAGTGAGGACTGAGGCATTGTGTTTTTGGACATCCGCTGCTTCCATCGCCGAAAGGTATATACACAGGATTTTTTTGTATCTAAACAATGAAATGGCACAGTAATGATTGAGTTGTAATTATGGGAAATGTAGATGTCAGTAAACATGTTCTGTATAAGTGAATGATTTAATTTCGAATATATGACATCGTTTTTATTAATTATGGATGAATGGTAAGTGGTGATTATTATTGACTCACAGTCCAACTGTATATGGTGAGTTTGTTCATGACCGGGTAAGGTAACAGTAAAACGCGAAAAATTTATAGTGATTTTCAGTTAAAGAAAATGAAAAAAGGTCGTGACAAAAGCTTTCCTATTCCTTTCGTAAAATGATATTTAGTGGATAATGAATATAAGCAAAAGTTACTTACAGAACATGAAAGCTAAGGAAAGTTAGATTTCTGTCCAATCTCACCGAATGCTCCCATCTAACCTATTCTATTTGTATAAACAAAATAACATCAAGGCAAATAAAAAAAATCATAAAATGCTTTACATTAAAATAAATAAAAAAGAAAAAAAATATATTTAAATGACCTCTGAGTAAATAACATAGTAAAATGAGGACGACTTAACGAACTCTTTACATCTAGTTAGATCCGACAAATACAGACACGACACGAGTGACACGACACGAACATGATACGAAAAAATCATGTACGTGTTTGAAAAATTCGTGTTTCGTGTTTAGCCGTGTCGACATAACTTTTGACACGGTAATTTTCATGTTTAGCCGTGTCTGACACGGCTAAACACGTATAAGACACGAAAACGTGTTTTCTTAAATTGTATCACACGAATACACGGTTAATACGTACACGACACGAGAAACACATTTTCTTAAATTATTGTTTCTTACATTGTATTGAGTTGGTATCTACGAATTTAATGTTTGAATGTTTGTTGACTATTTATGTTTTATGACTTAATGTTAATTCTTTATGTTTTGTTTGTATATTTTGTAATTTTAAATAAATATTATAAATGGTATGGATTGAAAATTATTATTATGTTATATTTGTTAACAATATTTGAATGTATGTAAATTAAATTATTGTTATAAATCAGTAAATATTATGATTTTTTTATTTTTGATTATGTTTTATTTTTAACCGTGTCATTGTGTTTATTCGTGTCGTGTCTATTCGTGTCGTATAACACATATAATTATAACGTGCCAACCATATCGTGTCACGTGTCACGTGTATAAAATACGTGTCGTGTTTGTGTTTACGTTTCAGACATATTTTATAATTCGTGTTGTGTTCGTATTTCATAAATTCGTGTCGTATTTTAATTCATGTCGTATCAACACAGATTGCTGGGTCTACATCTAAGCATGTTCATTAACTTCCTGTAAGTAGAGAAATGGTACATAAGCTGAAGCAGATATTTTAAGAAAATAAAATAAAAAGTTATTTTTGGCCAAGCAAAATAATTTATCTTATTTCTACGTTTTGTTTATTAAATAATAAAGTGTAAATACCGCAAAGTATATGCCCCGAATTCGTTCAGACATTTTCACAAACAATTAGTCAAGAGTTGTGAAGATGGAGTAACACGCGAAAATAAGAAAAGCTTAAAGAAAATGAAATTACCATTTGCCATTTCTATATGAAGAATAAAGAGTGGAAAACATTGCGTTATTTTTTGGCTAAGGTGATGTTATGGTGATCGACACTTAAGCAGCATTTATACCAAGGATTATAAGTATTTCTACTTTGCCTATTTAGCATCGTTAGCCATTCATCCATTGTTGTGAAAAACGGATCATAAGTATAAGGTTTTTGGTAAAATAGGTTTCAAAATTTTTCCAAGATAACTTTTAAAAAAAATCATAAATTATAAGCATTTATAATTGATTTGTGATAATGGTCATGCCCATTAAAGTCCACGTATACAAACATTGACCAACAGATGACAGCCACGTGTCAGATACAACCACCAAGAGGCATAAGCCACGTGGTAGATACCGAATGGTGGTGATAGAGTCCTCCAACGATAGAGTTTCTATGCGTTAGAGTCCTTCGGCGATAGAGTTTCTATGCAGCAGAGTCCTCCACGATAGAGTTATTATGCGGCAGAGTCCTTCGCGATAGAGTTACCATGCGGCAGAGTCCTTTCGCGATAGAGTTACCAAGCGGCATAGTACACACACGACAGACCTCTGCGTTTTTGAGTCCAGCAGCTATAGGCGATAGACCTCTGCGATAGAGTATGTATGAGACAGACAGAGGGGGCGACAGAGTCATTGCGACAGGGTGAGTCGCGGCAGAGGTCTACGAACCTCTGTCACATGTTGAACTCACCCGCACAGAAGTAGACTCTGAGTCCGCGACAGAGTATCTAATAACTCTGTCGTAGCCCAGACACGCGCCTGGGCCTCAGATCCGAATCCCATAGTTTTGGGCCCAAAATATTCGCAAGCCCTGGAAAAATATGAAGCCCGACTTAATTCTAAAAAATGTCTATAAATACACCAGGTATGATTAAAAAAAGCCCTAATCTCTATTTTACTTACAAATACTCTGCTAAAACAGTCTTTTGACTTAGGCATCAGAGTGCGCATGCAGGGACAGATCCCTGCGCCTCTCTGACTTTCACTGTTTTACAGAATATTCGAGACACGTGGAAAAGATCACATCACCATCATTTCATTATTGTTTAGAGCAACAACAATTGGCGTCGTCTGTGAGAATCAGAACGAAAAGTCAGATTCCCTATCAAAATGGTGAGAACACGCTCGATAGCAATGACAAATCTGGGAGAAGAGAATTCTGAGTCCTCCTATTAGACCAGAGTGAGGACAAGAGAAAAATGAAGAGGGCGACAGAGTTGCCTCTATTTCCCTTGATGAATTTGAGGCTTTGAAGCGTCGGAACAATGAGACCACAACAACGTTCAGGGCTATGGTGAATTTCTTCAAGACTGCTCTGTCACAATTTAGCTTACCTCCAGAAGTGCAACAGATGGTAGGGGAGAACATCCCGAGGCAGACTCACGAGAAAGGTCAACCCTTTACCATGGTGAATGCTGGACAAGGAGATTGGGGATAGAATATTACCACTGGCCTGATTTTGAACTCTGCCGCAGGTTTGAAAGATAACCCTGCCGTATCCTTGAGAGTAAACTCTACCGCAGGACTGAGGAGGCGCACTGCGGCAGGGTTGCGGGAGGTGAACCCTGTCTCAGGTCTGAGGCGAATGAACATTGCCTCCAATCCAACTGAGTAGGACTCTCCTGCAGAGCACAGGCAGTAGAGCTCTCCCGCAGAGTATAGGCGGCAGAACTCTCTTGCAGATTACAAGCGACAAAGCTCCCCCGCAGAGTACAGGCGATAGCACTCTCCTGCAGATCACAAGCGACAGAGCTCCCCCGCAAAGTATAGGCGATAGAACTCTCCCGCAGAGTACAGGCGGCAGAGCTCTCCCGTAGAGCATAGGACTTTTGCAGCAGAATTGGAGCATGACTTTGAAGACCACAGGTCTGGAGAGCGACAGAGACAGAATAGTCATGACCCCCAAGACTATTTTGAAGGTACCAGGTCGAATCACGGAATGGGAGGTGCTGGAAGAAAGGATATAGGGCACGCCCCTAAAAGCAGGGAAACCTTAAACGAGGAGGAGATATTGAGCCAGGGAGCGGACCATGTGCAAAATCTCCAGAACAGAGGAAGAAGGACTGCTTACCACTCAGACTCTTCTAGTCCCGAAGAGATAGGGGCACGCTCGACTCGAGGGTCAAAAAATGTTGAGAAGGTTGTCAAGAGGATTTTAGAAAGAAAGAAGTTAATGTCTCCTGATGACAGTCCGAGAAGGAGAGTTCCTTTCAGTGCAGAGATTATGGACAAACCCTTGCCGAAGAAGTTCAAGATGCCTTCTATTGCTACTTACGCTGGCAAAGCAGACCCATACGACCATATACAGAGTTATGAGTCTCTCATGTTGAACAATGGATGGGAAGATGAAATCATGTGCAGAGCCTTCTCGCTTACACTATCGGGGCATGCGCTAAAATGGTTTAACAGGTTAAGTGAGGGTTCTATCTCATTCTTCGATCAGTTACAAAGTAAATTTTTGAGAGCCTTCATGATCAATAGCCAAAGGAAGAAGGACGCTACTTATCTGCCGACCCTTAAATAAGGGAATAAAGAGCCGTTGAAGATTTATGTAGATCGTTTCTGAGATGCAACCTTAGAGGTGAAGGATCTACCAGTAGGAGTAGCCGTGGCTGCAATGCTACAGGGGACGAAATTCGAGAAGTTGCAAGAATCCCTCTCTCTTGATCAGCCAACAACCCTTTCTGATTTATTTGCTAAAGCAAATAAATACGTGGCTCAAGAGGAAGTAATGAAGATGGTACAATCCAGAGAGGCAAGGGAGGGAAGAAAAAGAGAGAGAGATGTACCTAAAAGAAGCTCCCCAAGACCTGTCAGATTAGACAAGGCTCCTAGACTCAGGTATGAAGGTTATACCAGATTGAATGAGCCTTGCACCACGATACTTACAGCTATTTAGGGGACAGGACTATTGGAATTCCCTAAAAAGAAGATTGGAGATGTGAGACGAAACCCTGATGCCTATTATGAATTTCATATTGCTTATGGTCACCCCACTGAAAGATGCAAAGATCTGATGGATCAACTAGAGAGGTTAGCTAGAAAGGAGAAAATTAACCGCTTCCTGTGGAGAAGTGAAAGGCCCCGTTATCCTCTGCAAGATCGAAGGAATGATCGATCGCGAAATATGCAAAATAATGATAACGGAAGAAATAGGCCAAGGGATGAAGCAGCTAGGCCTATCCCTCGAGGTAATCAGTCGAACAACAAACCTACCGGCCCGGTAATAAATGTTATCGCAGGAGGAGAATCGATGGTAGAAAGCTCATCTGCCTCCCGTAAAAGTTACGCAAGATAAGCATATCAGGTTCATGCTGTGATGGAGGAGAAGGCAGATGAAGAACCCATTGTGTTCACTCTGACAGATAAGGGTGATATTGTCGTGCCTCATGACGATCCCATGGTGATATCCTCAGTGGTGGCGAAACATCCAGTGAGCAGAATACTAGTCGATAATGGAAGTTCGATGAACTTAATCTATTGGAATTGCTTCGAGAAAAGAGAAAATGAATGTATTCGAAGATAGATTAAGACCTGTTATGACACCATTGTACGGATTTATGGGTGAGAAGGTGTAGCCGGGTCTATAGAGTTGCTTGTGACTCTAGGGAAAAGTCTAAAGGATGTGACACAATAGGTATTGTTCATGGTTGTGAGGTCAACATCAGCTGCTTACAACATGATCCTAGGGAGGCCTGTATTAAATGATATGAGGGCGGTGATATCCTCTTGTTACTTATTAATGAAGTTCCTTACTCCCAACAAAGTTGGGCAAGTACTAGGAGATCAAAAAAGGGCTCATACTTGTTATATCTCTTCTACCGCCAGTAAAGGAGTACAGAGAAAGGAGACTTTGTGCATAGATGACCCTCCTAAGCCTCAACCTGTGGAGAAAACGGAAGCTATTGAGCTAGTCAAAGGGGATGAAGAGAAGAAGGCATTCATAGGAACTCAGCTGAATAAACAAACAAGAAGGGAGATAGCTGAATGCCTACAGAGAAACTCGGATGTTTTTGCTTGGACCTCGGCTGATATGCCCGGGATTAATCCTGAAGTGATTTGTTATGAGCTTAATGTCTCACCCGGGCATAGGCCTGTCAAGCAAAAGAAGATGAATTTTACCCCTAAAAGACAGAAGGCGATCACTAAAGAAATTAATAAATTGTTAGAAGCCGGGTTTATTAGAGAGGTCTACTACCCTGAGTGGTTGGCTAATGTAGTAATGGTAAAGAAATCCAATGGAAAATGGCGAATGTGTGTGGATTTCACTAATTTGAATAAAGCTTGCCCTAAAGATTCGTACCCTTTTCCTCGAATTGATAGGCTTGTGGATGAAACGTCCGGATATGAACTCCGTAATTTTTTAGATGCTTTCTCCGGATATCATCAAATTATGCTCCACCCAGAAGATGAAGAGAAGACTTCTTTTATAACCGACGATGGAACATACTGTTATCGGGTAATGCCATTCGGTTTAAAGAATGCTGGAGCCACATATCAGCGAATGGTGAACAAAGTGTTCAAAGATCTTCTGGGAAATACTATAGAAGCCTATGTGGACGATATGATTATCAAGAGCAGAGCAGGAGAGTCTCACGTTCATAAGATGTCCAAGGTGTTTGATGTGCTGAGGGAATTCAGTATGAAGCTAAATCCCAGCAAATACTCATTTTGAGTTAGATCGGGGAAGTTCTTAGGATTCATGATCACTGACAGGGGTATTGAGGCAAATCCTGAAAAGGTACAGGCAATTATAGACATGAAGCCACAATGAGAGATGTCCAAAGGTTGACAAGCAGAATAACAGCTCTAAACAGTTTTTTTGTCAAAGTCTGCAAAAAAGAGCTTGTCATTCTTCAAAACTTTGTGGGGCGAAAGGAATTTTGAATGGACAAATGATTGTCAAAAAGCTTTTGAAGGCTTAAAGGAATACTTGAAGCAGTTACCTTTGTTGACAAGACCTTTGGAAGGGGAACAGTTGTATACGTACTTGGGAGTCAGTGAATTTGCCGTCAGTACGGTACTACTGAAGAAAAATGAAATAGTGTACCGTCCCATCTACTATGTGAGTAAGGTACTACTAGACCCAGAGACTCATTATCCGTTGGTCAAAAAGCTAGCATTGGCCCTTGTGATGGCCTCTCGTAAGTTGCACCCTTATTTTCAGGCACACTCCATCACTGTCTTGACAGATCAACCGTTAAGGCAAATCCTTCATAAGCCTGAACATTCAGGGAGGCTAGTGAAATGGGCAGTGGAACTTGGAGAATATGATATCACATTCCAACCCAGGTAGGCTATCAAAGGCCAAGCTTTGGCAGACTTTATAGTAGAATGTACTAGCTCGAGCGACAATAGTGGAAAGGAAACTCAACCGTGGCTACTATATGTTGACGGAGCATCAAGTGCGAATGAAAGTAAGGTAGGTGTAGTCTTAGTGTCGCCGGAAGGAAAATCCTTAGAATACTCTTTGCGGTTTGGGTTCCCTAGTTCAAACAATATAGCAGAATATGAGGCTCTGGTTGCTGGAATGAAGCTGGCAGAGCGGTTGCAAGTTCACCACCTGGTGGCGCATAGTGATTCTCAATTGGTGGTAAACCAGCTCAGTGGGCAGTATGAGATTCAAGAGCCGATGCTACTCCCTTATCTAAAGAAAGTCCAATCTTTGGCTCAAACTTTCGAAGACTTTCAGCTAATACAAATTAATCGGTCTGAAAACACACATGCAAATTTATTGTCCAAATTAGCCTCCTCCAATGAGACCGGAGGAAGAATAGTAAAGGTGGAGAGACTCGAGCGGCCTAGCATTGAAGAGGTCGAAGTATGTGACATTGAAGTGGGGGACGATTGGAGATCCCCATTCAAACAGTATCTCACTAAAGGTACACTCCCGTAAGATAAGGACGAGGCTCGTCGCTTAAGGATACAAGGGGCAAAGTTCGCACTGATAAACGAGGAACTGTACAAAATGGGGTATTCATCGCCTTTGTTAAAGTGTCTGGGGCCAGAGCAAGCAAACTATGTCCTAGCTGAGGTACACGAAGGAATTTGTGGTGAGCACTTGGGAGCTAGAGCCCTTGCTACTAAGATATTGCAATCAGGATTCTATTAGCCGACATTGAAAAAAGATGCGATGGACAAAGCAAGCAGGTGTGACAAGTGCCAAAGGTTTGCACCAATGACAACGGCCCCAGTGACTCCCTTCCAGAGTATGGTACAACCAACTCCTTTTGCACAATGGGGATTGGACATTCTAGGGCCCTTCCCATTAGCTACGGGTCAAAGAATGTTTTTATTGGTTACCACCGATTACTTTACAAAGTGGATTGAGGCAGAGCCTTTAGCTACAATCATGGAGAAGAAAGTGGAATTGCTGGTGTGGAAAGATATTATCTGCCGGTTCGGAATCCCACGTATCTTAAATATTGATCACGGAAAACAGTTTGATTGTAACGCCTTCCGTGAATTCTGTAAGCGCCTTGACATTCAGCTAAGAATTTCTTCTATATCATATCCTCAAGCTAATGGACAGGTCGAAGTCAGTAATCGAACTATCATTCTTGGGTTGAAGACCAAATTGGACAAAGCTAAGGGAGCATGGGTGGACGAGTTGCCTAGTGTCTTATGGGCATATCGTACCACTAGTCAGGTATCGACTGGGGAAACGCTGTTTAGCCTTGTATACGGCACTGAAGCATTAATTCCCATGGAAATTGGAGCACTGTCATCCAAGGTAGTGCCTTTAATGGAAGAAAAGAATTCACAGGGACTAAGGGAAAACCTAGATTTTCTTGATGAGCATAGAGAGGCCGCAGCTATTCGGTTGGCATCTATTATCAGAGGGTGGTCAACTACTACAACAGTCGGGTGAAAGATAGACCGATGTTCGAGGGAGATTTGGTGCTTAGAAAGTCACATATCACGAATGCCTTGAGGGAAGACGAAAAATTCAGAGCCAATTGGGAAGGTCTATACAGAATCAAACGAAAGATTGGGCCCAACACCTGCATCCTGGAAACTCTGTAAGGGAAGAAAATAGGGAAAACATGGAACTCAAATCATTTGAAATTGTATTTGAATTAATCATTATGTTTTCTTTCTCGACCCTTATATTCTCGTATTATTGTTATCTGTTTACTCAGTCACAAGATACCATTATCTGATCATTATGCAAATTGTTCTTCTATTATATCTCCAGTTTTTGTAAATCTAAATCTTGTGACAGGAGATAGACGAGCCGTAAGAGCCTAAGGCGCAATAGCGTCACTGTGGCCAGGCGTAAAAAATCAGACGAGCCGTAAGAGCCTGAGGCGCAATAGCGTCACTGTGGCCAGGCGTAAAAAATCAGACGAACCGTAAGAGCCTGAGGCGCAATAGCGTCACTGTGGCCAGGCGTAAAAAATCAGACGAGCCGTAAGAGCTTGAGGCGCAATAGCGTCACTGTGGCCAGACGTAAACAATCAGATGAGCCGTAGGAGCCTGAGGCACAATAGCGTCACTGTGGCCAGACAATGGAAACGTA
This sequence comes from Firmiana major, assembly GCA_033439115.1. Lineage (NCBI taxonomy): Eukaryota > Viridiplantae > Streptophyta > Magnoliopsida > Malvales > Malvaceae > Firmiana > Firmiana major. The sequence continues at coordinate 23,879,351 of CM065910.1, forward strand.
TTGGCCATAAGAACTAAAGATGCACTCGCATCATGATGGTCAGGCCTCAGAAAAAGGTATGTTTACACATGTAATTCTTTCTGAAAGTATTTCTTTCTATCAAGAATTAGGGAGCATATACGAATAAATAAACATACAAGTACATAAAACAAATAAACAGATAAGCGATAAATAAGCAAAAGGTTAACTAACAAAGCAATATGAAGCATGAACAGATAAACTTTAACTTTATTCATTTAAGAAAATCTTTACAAGCATGAATAAATTCAACAAAAAAAAAACAACAAAATGTTCAAAAAGAAAAATAAAAAAATAATTCAGTCTGCACGAGATTGAGGCTAAGGATCAAGCGTCGACGGACCCTCGCATTCTAAGGACTGCTGACCATCTTCTCCGTCTAGGTCGTCGAGGGCACCAATAGGTTCGGGAGCATTATCCAGGCTCACAGGCTCCCAAGGATCGGTCAGGTTTACGAGATCATCCTGCGCAGCCTTCTTAAATTGCTCATCAGGGGATTCAGCCTCTGGTTCATATTTTGTCCAATCGGGAGCGTCAAATAACATTGCCTCGCGCGTATATTGAAGCTCAGGGAATTCTTCCCCTTCCCTATGCTTCTCCAACCAAGATCTAGCGAGGTAAAAACCATATTTTGCATATGGCACTGAAAAGTCCTCTTTTTGCTTTAGGCAATCTCTAGAAAGACAGTACTCCTTCACGGTCTCCACCCTGATGCTATCAATCTCAACTTGGTTAAGAGGGGAGTGGCCCGACTTTCTAGTTCGACGACGTATTATTCCAGCTCCTGATTGTGATCCATCAAGGACCCATATTTAGACTGCATACTGTCTAGTTCGGCTTAGGCCTATTGAAGATCTTCATTGAGTTTGTTAGACCTAGCCGTCTCGACAGTAAGATCCCCCTTAGCATGATTCAAATCCTGGAGCGCTTTCGAGAGCTGATCTTCTAAGCTTCGCACCACGTTTGGGAGCCTGGATAAGTTGTTGACAGTATTCGACAACTCCATGACTTTGTCCTTCAACTCTCGGATCTCTTTGTCAACTCGCTCTCTATAGGCTCGGTGTTGAGCATTGTTGGCCACGGTCCTCTGAGCAAGCTCAAGAGAAACACAAAAAGTCAAACTCAAAGTAGAGCAAAAAGAAATTAAATGAAAAAAGAATACGAAGATTACCCTCAGCGCTTCCACATCAGCTAAGTCTTCCCCCTCTGGATAATTCCTGAATATTCGAGCTTTGTCCCTCGGGAGAATAGTGGCCCAACTCAGTCGAGACGCCACCCTGAGAGAATCCAAGGTATCGTTGTCACGTACTCCCAGGTATACTCGAAACTTTGACCCCCTCATCATGAAACCACCGTCTACGGGATAGGATCTCTCATCAACAGGACCTATCCTAGGGAGAATTAGCCTAGTCCCTATTGACGGCTCAATGTACAAGTGCCTCCGATTCTTTCGTTGAGACGGACTTACATTGCACTCAGCACGCTCTTCAGATCGAGACCATCCAGAAGAATCGAAAGCCCTCCTTCAAAAGGAAGGAGCCTTCCCTCATCCCGAGAAGGATCCCTTTGTTCTGCAAGAGGAGGCATCTCTTGTCTAGAAGGAGGCGGGGTCCGAACCCGGGGCAATGGAGGTGGAACTGGTGCCTCACTGGGAACATCATCAGTTAAGCGAGGCCTCTTTCTAGTAGGATCGCTAGACAAACCTCCCTCCACCCCTTGACGCTCCAAAGAACGTTTAATATGGCTCATCTCTACAAAAGAACAAAGTAAATTATCAGAAACGTAGACAAAACCAACAAACAATAAATCAAATAGCGTGAAAAGTTACCATCAGGAGAATCAAAATGCTCCTGAAGGGAATCTATATTTAGCATATCATCATCCGGAAGAACCATAAAAGTTGAACCAAACCCCTCTCAGTCGCTCAGATCAGCTAAGGGATCACTCCCAGAGCTAGACTCTCTATTTGTGCTCCCTATATCCTCTTGCGACCTTAGAAGTTCTGGGTTCAACTCAGAAGGAATCGATGATGGAAGATTCGAGGGAAGAACAGAGGGGTCGACAATATGAATGGGACCCACACTCCAACCAGCAGACGTCAAATTTTCATTTGATAGAAGAGTATCAAGATTAATGGGATTATCAACTAATAATCTATTAATATCTAAGGACAACTGTTCCCTGAGCGTAGAAATCCAGGGGCCCTTAGGGATTTCACGTCTAGTTTCCCAACGAGTAGGGAAATCTAGGCCCCTAGGCATCTCCACAATAAGCCACTCTGATTCAAATCCATGAAGCTTATTGGCAGGTTTTTCAAATAACCTATTTTCAAATCCGAGCTTATACACCCGTTGAAGAGAATAGGGAACTAAATCGGAGCTACCTCGGAACCTAAAAAAGTATCAAGTAAGGGAAGAGACGGAGAAACACCCCTCAATCGGTAATGCACGGTAAAGCCAATTAATTGCATCCATGCATGAGGATGCAGTTATCCAGGGGCAATCCTATGTGTCCTAAGAAAAAAAGCTCCAAAGTCAAAAATTGGAAAACAAAGTCCTAGCTCTAAAGATGCCTTGAAAATAACTACCTCGTCGGACGCGCTACGTATATCATTTTCTTGAGGGTTTGGAAGTCTATAGGAGTACCCATCGGGTAATGAAAATCTCGATGTAAGATCCTGAATGTCAACTACCTTCAAAGTCGATCTAACTCCTAGCTCTATATGCTTCCTTACACCATGATCGGCCATTTTGGAACTCAAGAAAAACCACAAAGAAAAAACTATCGGCGACACAGTTTTACCTAACGACCAAAGATGCACTTGCAAAGGTGAAGGTAGATATTAGATTACAGCGTCAGAATATTTGCGATAGAGGAGTGGCAAACAGTACAAGAAAGGCGCGACAGAGTATTGGTTTACATGACAGAGTCGCGAAACAGCAATGGTTATGCGACAGAGTTGCGGTAGAGTAGCGACAGAGTTGGGTAGAGTAGCGACAGAGTTGCGACAGAGTGCGAGGAGAGTATGCGACAGAGTGATCCAATGTGAGAGAACTCAGCAGATACCGCGATGCCTGAGAGCTTACATATAAGCGCGGCTGAATTCGCATGTGCACAGTAATTCGCACACGCACAGCTTAGGAACAGTGAACCAAATGTTCAAAAAAAAAGAAAAAGAAAAAGAAGAAAGAAGACAAGTCATACTCTTTCGTAAGAAACTTTCCTACCAAAGAGTGGGGAGCAATTGATAATGGTCATGCCCATTAAAGTCCACATATACAAACATTGACCAACAGATGACAGCCACGTGTCAGATACAACCACCAAGAGGCGTAAGCCACGTGGCAAATACTGAATGGTGGCGATAGAGTCCTCCGGCGATAGAGTTTCTATGCGGTAGAGTCCTCCAGCGATAGAGTTTATATGCGGCAGAGTCCTCCACGATAGAGTTATTATGCGGCAGAGTCCTTCGCGATAGAGTTACCATGCGGCAGAGTCCTTTTGCGATAGAGTTACCATGCGGCATAGTATACACACGACAGACCTCTGCGCTTTTGAGTCCAGCAGCTACAGGCGATAAACCTCTATAGTAGAGTATGTATGCGATAGACGGGGGGCGACAGAGTCATTGCGACAGGGTGAGTCGCGGCAGAACTCTGCCGCAAGGACTGCGGCAGAGGTCTTCGAACCTTTGTCGCATGTTGAACTCACCCACACAAAAGTAGACTCTGAGTCCGCAACAGAGTATCTAATAACTCTGTCGTAGCCCAGACACGCGCCTGGGCCTCAGATCCGAATCCCATAGTTTTGGGCCCAAAATATTCGCAAGCCTTGGAAAAATATGAAGCCCGACTTAATTCTAAAAAGTTTCTATAAATACACCAGGTATGATAAAAAAATCATAATCTCTATTTTACTTACAAATACTCTGCTAAAACAGTCTTCTAACTTAAGTATCGAAGTGCGCGTGCAGAAACAGATCCTTACGTTTCTTTGACTTTCACTGTTTTACAAAATATTCGAAACACATGAAAAAATCACTTCAACATCATTTCATTGTTGTTTAGAGCAACAACAATTTGAAATGCCAGCAACGAATCTGAAAATACCCAAGAAGAATACAAAATGAATTAGCCGCAGATTTATGCTTAAAAGAACACTCTTCGCCTCTTGCTCGTTCGAATCAGAACCATCAGTCATCTTCTTCTTTTTTTCATCATCATCTTCTCCACCGCACGATTGCTGTGGTCATTGTGTTCAGGTTCGATTCCTTGAAGAACTCTTGGAGGTGGCCAATGAGCTCCTATTCTGACAACATTAGTTGGGGTAAAGGTTGGATTCGAGTTCGGAATTGATCTCTTCTTCTTCCGTCGACTATGTCGAAGACGTTTCGCATCATTCGGTGTCTCTTTTCTTTTTTCTTCTCATTCACTCTCTGTCTCTCTCTGATTGAATGTATTCTTGTTGGAGAAGCAATACTCTAGTTGTTTTGCTTAACCACAATTGTTTCAAGGAAAGTTTATCGGGCTGAGAGAAAGCAAGACAGACAAAAAAAATGAAAGAAAGTTGGAAAGGATACCTGTCAAAAAGCTACAGCCACTTATAATTCATGCATCAACTGGCACCTACAAAGTTACCACATCTGCCACCAAAGCAACAGTTGGCATGTAATTAAGCAATTTAAATTGATTTCAATTAACCTTGAAATTATCTTAATTTCATTATAGTACTTGCCAGTTAATTTGACACAAATTGGGCAGCAATTGAATTCTAATTGTTATTTCCAATTGTAATATATATATATATTGATTACATTTTAAATTAATAATTGATGTTGCACTAAACGACAACGAGGCGATGCTTTCCACGTATTAATGTTGCGCTAAACGACAAAGAGATGATGTTGATCCGGTTCCTTCCACGTGTATCGAATCCTATGTAAAAATAACAAAATCAGAGAGGCGCAGGGATCTGTCCCTGCACACGAACTCCGATGCTTAAGTTAGAAGGTTCTTTTAACTGAGTTTCTGTATCTAAGAAAAAGAGATTCAGTCCTCAAGAAAAAGATATTCTCCCTCTACCTTTTCTATACCTGGTGTATTTATAGGCTTCTTCTAGGATCAAGTCAGGCTTCATGTTCTTTCCGGGTTGGAGGATATTTCAGGCCCATAACTATAGGATTCGGGCCTGAAGCCCAGGCGCGTGTCTGGGCTGCGACAGAGTTATTAGATACTCTATCGCGACTTGGAGTTGGACGTCCTACGGATGAGTTCAACATGCGACAGAGTTACATGAACCTCTGTCGCAGTCCCTGCGGTAGAGTTCTGTATCGATCCCTGCGGTAGAGCTATGTCGCCATTGTGCGGTAGAGGTCTATCGCGAATTGTTCTATCACGTTCATACTCTATCGCCCTGAGACTGCGTCGCCTCTGGACTCTGCCGCCAGGGACTCTTTCGTGTACACTCTATTGCCTAGCTACTCTATTGCCACACTCCAGTTACTGTGTCGCCACCTCTCTTTACCAGCCACGTGGCTTATGTCTCTCCTATTTGTATTTGACACGTGGCGGTCTCTGATTGGTCGATCTTTGTACACGTGGACTTTGATGATATGACCACTATCAATTGCTCCCCACTCTTTGGTAGGAATATTTCCTGCGAAAGAGGATTTTTGATTCACTGTTCCAGAGCACATGCGGATTCCCGTGCACGTGTTGACGCTGTCGTGCCTCTATATATATAAGCTCCCTATCGTCGCGGTATCCACTGAGTTCTCTCGCATAAGACCACTCTGCCGCACATTCTCTCAATACTCTGTCGCAACTCTGTCACGTCAACCGCATCTCTGTCGCCACTCTGCCGCTACTCCATCGCAGGTTGCTGATACCCTTTCGCACCTCTATCGCATAAGCCATCACTATGTCGTGAGTCTGTCGCGTGGACAACAACTCTGTCGCCTGTGTTGTTTGTTGTACTTCTGTTGCAAATGCTCTAACACTATAGTTTACTGTCTCCCTGCTTCTCTGCTAGGTAAACTCTGTCGCTAGTAGTTTTTTATTCATGATTTTCCTTGAACTTTCAAAAATGGCTGGTCATGGTGTGGGGAAGCATATAGAGCTAGGAGTCAAGTCAACTTTGAAGGCAGCTGACATCCAAGACCTTATGTCTAGGTTTCCTTTGCCCGAGGGATACTCCTATAGGCTTTCAAACCCTCAAGAGAATGACATACGTCATGTGTCTGACGGGATAGTTATTTTCAGAGCATCCTTAGAGTTAGGACTCCGTTTTCCATTATCCAACTTCGGGGCTTCTTTCCTTAGGATGCACAGGATTGCCCCTAGACAACTGCATCCTCACGCATGGATGCAACTAATAGGATTTACCATGCATTGCCGACTAAGGGGCGTTTCTCCGTCTTTTCCCCTTCTTGATGCCTTTTTTAGGTTTCGAGGTAGTCCCGGCTTAGTTCCTTATTCACTTCAGCGGGTGTATAAGCCTGGATTTGAAAACAGGTTATTCAAAAGACCCGCCAATAAGCTTCATGGTTTTGAATCGGAGTGGCTTATTGTGGAGACGCCTGGGGGCCTGGATTTCCCTACTCGTTGGGAGACTAGACGTGAAATCCCCAAGGGCCCCCAGATTGCTACACTTAGAGAATAGTTGTCCTTAGATGTCAATAGGTTATTGGTTGATAGTCCCCTTAGTCTTGACAGTCTTTTATTAAGTGAAAATTTGATATCTGCTGGCTGGGGTGTGGGTTCCGTCCCTATTATCGGCCCTTCTGTTCCTTCCTCGAATCTTTCATCCTCGATTCCCCCTGAGTCGAACCCTGAGCTTTTAAGGCCGTAAGAAGATATAGGGAGCACAAATATAGAATCTAGTTCTGACAGTGAGCCTTTAGCTGATCTGAATGACTGGGAAGGATTTGGTTCAACTTTCATGGTTCTACCTGACGATGATATGATAAACATAGAGTCCCTTTAGGGGCATTTTGATTCTCCTGATGGTAACTTTTCATGCTTTTTTATTGTTTGCTGGCTCTGACCACGTTTTTGACCACTTACTTGTTCTTTTTCTTTTTTGTAGAAATGAGCCATTTTCAATGATCTTTGGCACGTCAAGGTTCGGAGGGCGGTCCGTCTAGTGACCCCACTAGAAAGAGGCTTCGCTTAGCTGATGATGTTCCCAGTGAGGCACCAGTTTCGCCTCAATTGCCTCGGCCTCAGACCCACCTATTCCTAGACAAGTGATGCCTCCTCCTCCGGAACAAAGGGATCCCTCTCGGGATAGAGGGAGAGCTCCTTTCTCTTCACGGGGGGCTTCTGGTTCGTCTGGACGGTCTCGATCTGAAGAGCGTGCCAAATGCAATATAATTTTGTCCCAACGAAAGAACCGGAGGTATTTGTACATCGAGTCGTCAATGGGGACTAGGCCAATTCTCCCGAGGATAGGCCCTGTTGATGAGAGATCCTACCCCGTAGATGGTGGTTACATCATGAGGGGGGCTGAGTTTCGGGTTTACCCAGGAGTTCGCGATAACGATACCTTGGACTCTCCTGGGGTGGCATCTCGGCTGAGTTGGGCCACTATTCTCCCGAGGGACGAAGCTAGAATATTTAGGAATTATCCAGAGGGAGAAGACTTGGCCGATATGGAAGTGCTGAGGGTAATTTTCTTTTTCTTTTTTCGTTTAATTTCTTTTTGCTATACTTTGAGTTTGACCTTTTGCGTTGCTTTTCAGCTTACTTAGAGGACTGCGGCCAATAACACTCAGCACCGAGCCTATCGGGAGCGAGCTGACAAGGAAATCCGAGATTTGAAAGACAAAGTCATGGAGTTGTCAAGTACCGTTAACAACTTATTCGGGCTTCCAGACGTGGTACGAAACTTAGAAAATCAGCTCTCGAAGGCTCGCCAAGATTTGAATCAGGCCAAGAGGGATCTTATTGTTGAGGTGGCTAGGTCTAACAAATTTCACGAAGATCTTCAACAGGCCCAAGCCGAACTGGACCGCATGCAGTCCAAATATGGGTCTTTAATTGATCGTAATCAGGAGCTCGAGCAATATGTCGCCGAGCTAGAAAGTCGGGCTACTCCTTCTCTAACTCAAGTGGAGATTGACAGCATCAGGGCCGAAGCCGTGAAGGAGTACTGTCTTTCTAGGGATTGCTTGAGGCGAAAGGAGGATTTTTCGAATCCATATGTAAAATATGGATTTTACCTTGCTAGATCCTAGTTGGAGAAGCATAGGGAAGGCGAAGAATTCCCTGAGCTCCAATATACACGCGAGGCGATGCTGTTCGAGGCCCCTGATTGGACTAAGTATGAACCGGGAGTCGAACCTCTTGATGAGCTTTTTAAGAGGACTGCGCAAGATGATCTTGCAAACCTTACTGGTCCTTAGGAGCCTGTGAGCCTGGACGATGCTCCTGAACCTATTGGCGCCCTCGACGACTTGGATGGTGAAGATGGTCAGCATTCTTTAGAGAGCGAGGGTCCGTCGACGGTTGATCCCCAGCCTCCTCCTCATGCAGATTGAATTGTTTTTCATTTTTCTTTTCGAACATTCTGTTGTTTTTTTTTTTTTGGATGTACTTGTAAAGATTTTCTTAAATGAATGAAATGAAAGTTCTGTTCATACTTCGTGTCGCATCGCTCTGCTATTTATCATTTATCGTCATTTGTCTGTTTATTTGTTTTACTCATATATTTATATTTGTTTTGTTTATTCGTATATGCTCCCCAATTCTTGATGGAAAGATGTATTTTCAGAAAGAATTTTACATATAAACATACCTTTTTCTGAGGCCTGACCACCATGACATGAGTGCGTCTTCAGTTCTTACGGCCTTTATGTTTCCATTGCCTGGCCACAGTGACGCATTGTGCCTCAGGCTCTTGCAGCTCTTCTGATTTTACGCCTGGCCACAGTGACGCATTGCGCCTCAGGCTCTTACGGCTCGTCTGATTTTATGCCAGGCCACAGTGACGCATTGCGCCTCAGGCTCTTACGGCTCTTCTGATTTTGCGCCTGGCCACAGTGACGCATTGCGCCTCAGGCTCTTACGGCTCGTCTGATTTTATGCCTAGCCACAATGACGCATTGCGCCTCAAGCTCTTACGGCTCTTCTGATTTTACACCTGGCCACAGTGACGCATTGCGCCTCAGGCTCTTACGGCTCGTCTGATTTTACGCCAGGCCACAGTGACGCATTGCGCCTCAGGCTCTTACGGCTTGTCTGATTTTATGCCTGTCCACAGTGACGCATTGCGCCTCAGGCTCTTACGGCTCGTCTGATTTTACGCCTGGCCACAGTGACGCATTACGCCTCAAGCTCTTATGGCTCGTCTGATTTTTCACGGCTGGCCACAATGACGCATTACGCCTCAGGCTCTTACGGCTCGTCTGATTTTTACGCCTGGCCACAGTGACGCATTGCGCCTCAGGCTCTTACGGCTCATCTGATTTTACGCCTGGCCACAGTGACGCATTGCGCCTCAGGCTCTTACGGCTCGTCTATATCCTGTCACAAGATTTAGATATATAAAAGCTGGAGATATATAATAAAAGAACAATCTGCATAATGATTGGATGTTAGTATCTTGTGACAGTGTAAACAAATAACAATAATGTGAGAACATAAGATTCAAGAGAGAAAACATAATGATTAGTTCAAATACAATTTTAAGTGATTTGAGTTCCATGTTTTCCCTATTTTCTTCCCTTGCAGAGTTTCCAGGATGCAGGTGTTGGGCCCAATCTTTTGTTTGATTCTGAATGGACCTTCCCAATTGGCTCTTAATTTTCCGTCTTCCTTTAAGGCATTCGTGATATGTGACTTTCTGAGCACTAGATCCCCCTCGGACATCGGTCTATCTCTCACTCGGCTGTTATAGTAGTTGACTACTCTCTGATGGTAAGATGACAACCGAATAGCCGCGGCCTCTCTATGCTCATCGAGCAGATCTAAGCTTTCCCTTAGTCCTTGTGAATTCTCTTCTTCCACTAAAGGCACCACCCTGGGTGACAGTGCTCCAATTTTCACGGGAATCAATGCTTCGGTGCTGTATACGAGGCTAAACGGCGTTTCTCCAGTCGATACCCGAGTAGTGGTATGATATGCCCATAAGACACTAGGCAATTCGTCCACCCATGCCCCCTTAGCTTTGTCTAATCTGATCTTCAACCCATGAAGGATAGTCCGATTACTGACTTCGGCCTGTCCATTAGCTTGAGGATATGATACAGAAGACATCCTTAGCTGAATGTCAAGGCGCTTATAGAATTCACGGAAGGCGTCACAATCAAATTGCTTTTCGTGGTCAGCATTTAAGATGCGTGGGATTTCGAACCGACAGATGATATCTTTCCACACCATCGCTTCCACTTTCTTCTCCGTGATTGTAGCTAAAGGCTCTGCTTCAATCCACTTTGTAAAGTAATTGGTGGCAACTAACAGGAACTTTCTTTGACCCGTGGCTAATGGGAAAGGCCCCAGAATGTCCAATCCCTATTGTGCAAAAGGAATTGGTTGTACCGTACTCTGGGAGGGAGTCACTGGAGCCGTTGTTATTGGCGCAAACCTTTGGCATTTGTCACACCTGCGAGTTTTATCCACTGCATCTCTTTTTAATGTCAGCCAATAGAATCTCGATCGAAGTATCTTAACGGCAAGGGCTCTAGCTCTTAAGTGCTCACCCCAAATTCCTTCATGCACCTTAGCTAGGACATAATTTGCTTGCTCTGGCCCCAATCACTTTAACAAAAGTGATGAGTACCCCCTTTTGTACAGTTCCCCGTTGATTAGCATGAACTTCGACCCTTGTGTCCTTATGCGACGAGCCTCATTCTTATCTTGGGGGAGTGTACCTACAGTGAGATACTGTTTGAATGGGGATCTCCAGTCATCCCCATTTCAATGTCACACACTTCGACCTCTTCAACACTAGGCCGCTCGAGCTTCTCCACCTTCACTATCCTTCCTCCTGTCTCATTGGAAGAGGCTAACTTAGACAATGAATCTGCGTGTGTGTTTTCAGACCGATTAATTTGTATTAGCTAGAAGTTCTCGAAAGTCTGAGCCAGAGATTGGACTTTCTTTAGGTAAGGGGCCAGCATTGGCTCTCGAACCTCATATTGCCCGTTAAACTGGTTTACCACCAATTGAGAGTCACTATGCACTACCAAGCGGTGAACTTGCAATTTCTCTGCCAGCTTCATTCCGGCTACCAAAGCCTCATACTCTGCTATATTGTTCAAATTAGGGAACCCAAACCGTAAAGAGTATTCTAGGGATTCCCCCTCCGGCAATACCAAGACTACACTCTCTCCACTTCCATTTGCACTTGATGCCCCGTCGACGTACAGTAACCACGGTTGAGTTTCCTTTCCATCGTTGTCGCTCGGGCTAGTACATTCTACTATAAAGTCTGCCAGAGCTTGACCTTTGATAGCCTGCCTGGGTTGGAATGTGATATCATATCCTCCAAGTTCCACTGCCCATTTCACTAGTCTCCCTGAGTGTTCAGGCTTCTGAAGGATTTGTCTTAACGGTTGATCCGTCAAGACAGTGATGGAGTGTGCCTGAAAATAAGGGCGCAACTTACGCGAGGCCATCACAAGGGCTAATGCTAGCTTTTCGGCCAGAGGATAACGGGTCTCCGGGTCCAACAGTACTTTGCTCACATAGTAGATGGGGCGGTACAATACTTCATCTTTCTTCAGTAGTACCGCGCTGACGGCGAAATCACCGACTCCCAAGTACATATATAATTGCTCCCCTTTCAAAGGTCTTATCAATAAAGGTAACTACTTCAAATATTCTTTGAGGTCTTCAAAAGCTTTTTGACAATCACTTGTCCATTCGAAATTCTTTCCTCCCCGCAGAGTTTTGAAGAATGGCAAGCTCTTTTCCGCGGACTTTGACAAAAAGCGATTCAGAGCTGCTATTCTGCCCGTCAACCTTTGGACATCTCTCACTGTGGTTGGGGGCTTCATGTCGATAATTGCCTATACCTTTTCAGGATTTACCTCGATACCCCTGTCAGTGATCATGAAGCCTAAGAACTTCCCTGATCTCACCCCGAATGAGCACTTACCGGGATTCAACTTCATATTGAATCTTCTCAGTACCTCGAATACCCTGGACATCTGATGAGCGTGAGACTCTCCTTCTCGGCTCTTGATAATCATATCGTCCACATAAGCTTCCATGGTATTTCCCAAAAGATCTTTGAACACTTTGTTCACCATTCGCTGATATGTGGCTCCAGCATTCTTTAAACTGAACGGCATCACCCGATAGCAGTATGTTCCATCGTCGGTTATAAAAGAAGTCTTCTCTTCATCTTCTGGGTGGAGCATAATTTGATGATATTCAGAGAAAGCGTCTAAAAAACTGAGGAGTTCATATCCGGATGTTTCATCCACAAACCTATCTATTCGAGGCAAGGGGTACGAATCTTTAGGGCAGGCTTTATTCAAATCAGTGAAATCTACATACATTCGCCACTTCCCATTAGATTTCTTCACCATTACTACGTTGGCCAGCCACTCAGGGTAGTAGACCTCTCTAATGAATCCGGCTTCTAAAAGCTTATTAATTTCTTCAGTGATTGCCTTCTGTCTTTTCAGGGCAAAACTCCTCTTCTTCTGCTTGACAGGTTTGTGTTCGGGTGAGACATTAAGCTCATGACAAACCACTTCAGGATTAATCCCGGGTATGTCAGCTGGGGTCCAAGCAAAAGCATCCGAGTTCCTCCTCAGGCATTCGACTATCTCCCTTCTTACTTGCTCATTCAGCTGAGTCCCGATGATAAGCTCAATAGCTTCCATTTCCTCTACAGGCTGAGGCTTGGGCGGGTTATCTATGCACAAAGTCTCCTTTCTCTGCACTCCTTTGCTAGCAGTAGAAGCAATATAACAAGTACGAGCCCTCCTTTGATCTCCTCATACTTACCCAACTCCGTTAGGAGTAGGGAACTTCATTAACAGATAATAAGAGGATATCACCGCCCTCATATCATTCAGTACAGGCCTTCCTAGGATCATGTTGTAAGCAGCTGAGATCGACCTCACCACCATGAACAATACCTGTCGGGTCACGTCCTTCGAGTTTTCTCCTAGAGTCACAGGCAACTCTATGGACTCGGCCACCTTTACCTTTTCACCCGTAAATCCATATAGTGGCGTCATAACAGGCCTTAATCTATCTTCGGATATGTTCATTTTCTCGAAACAATTCCAATAGATTAGGTTCACCAAACTTCCATTGTCGACGAGGATTCTGCTCACCAGATGTTTCGCCACCACTGCGGATATTACCATGGGATCATCATGGGGCACGACAATGTCACCCTTGTCTGCCGAGGTGAACACAATAGGTTCTTCATATGCTTTCTCTTCCATCACGACATGAACCTGATACGCTTGCCTCGCGTAACTCTTACGGGAAGCAAAGGAGTTTCCTGCCATCGATTCCCCTCCTGCGATTACATTTATTGTCGGGGCGGTTGGTTCGTTATCTGGCTGATTACCCCGGGGGATAGGCCTAAACACCTCATTCCTTGGCCTATTTCTTCCGTTATCATTATTTTGCACATTTCGCGGGCGATCATTCCTTCGATCTCGCAGAGGATAACGGGGCCTTTCATTTCTCCACAGGAAGCGGTTAATTTTCCCCTCTCTAGCTGATCCATCAAGTCTCTGCATCTTTTCGTGGGGTGGCCGTGAGCAGCATGAAATTTGCAGTAGGCGTCATAGTTTCACCCTACATCTCCAATCTTCTTCTTGGGGAATTCCAACAATCCTGTCCCCTCGATAGCTGCTAGTATCACGGTGCGAGGCTCATTCAATCTGGTATAACCTTCATACTTGAGCCTAGGGACCTTGTCTAACCTGACGGGTCTTGAAGAGCTTCTCTCGGGTACATCTCTCTCTCTCTTTCTTCCTTCCCTTATCTCCCGGGGTTGTACCATCTTCATTACTTCTTTTTGAGCCACATATTTATTGGCTCTAGCAAACAGATCGGAAAGTGTCACCGACTGATCGAGGGAGAGGGATTCTTGCAACTTCTCAGACTTCGTCCCTTGCAGCATTACAGCCATGGCTACTCCTACTGGTAGATCTTTCACCTCCAAGGTTGCATCTCGAAAACGATCTACGTAGCACTTCAAGGATTCTTTATTCCCCTGCTTAAGAGTGAGCAAATAAGTAGCGTCCTTCTTCCTCTGGCTATTGATCATGAAGACTCTCAAAAATTCATTTCGCAATTGGTCGAAGGACGAGATGAAACCTTCGCTCAACCCATTAAACCACTTCAGCGCATGCCCGGACAGTGTAAGTGAAAAGGCTCTGCACATGATTTCATCTTCCCATCCATGTAGCAACATGAGGGACTCATAACTTCGTATGTGGTCGTATGGGTCCGCTTTGCCTGCATAAGTGGCCATAGAAGGCATCTTGAACTTCTTCGACAAGGGTTTGTTAATAATCTCCGGACTGAACGAAATTCTCCTTCTTTGACTATCATCAGGAGACACCAGTTTCCTCTTTTCCAAAATCCTTTCGATAACTTTCTCCACATTTTTCGACCCTCGAGTCGAGTGCGCTCCCCTTCCTTCGAGACTAGAAGAGTCCGAATGGTAAGCACTCCTTCCTCCTCTGTTTCGGAGACTTTGCACATGTTCAGCTCCCTGACTAAGTATCTCTTCCTCGTTTAAGGTTTCTCGGCCTCTAGGGGCCTGCCCTGTATCCTTCCTTCCAGCACCTCCCATTTCGAGATTTGACCTTGTACCCTCGAAACAGTCCCGGGGGTTAGGACTCTTTTGTCTCCGTCACTCCCCAGACCTGTGATCATCGAATTCATGCCCCAACTCCTCTGGAGAAATACCGCGCCATGCGGGAGAACTCTGCCGCCTAAATGCCGTGGGTCAGTTCTGCCGCCTGTGATTCACAGGTGAGCTCTGCAGCACATATGCTGCGGGTGAGTTCTGTCGCCTGCAATTCGCGGGTAAGCTCTGCCGCACATATGCCGTGGGTGAGTTCTGCCGCCTATGATCCGCAGGTGAGCTCTGTCGCATGTACTTTGCGGGAGAACTCCGCCATCTGTGATCCGCGAGAGAGCTCTGTTCAGTCGGGTCTGTGGCAGTATTCACTTCCCGTAACCCTGCCATGGGGTGCTTCCTCTGAAATGCGGTAGAGTTTACTCTCAAAGTCGTTGCAGGGTTATCCTCCAAACTCGCGGCAAAGTTCAGAATCACTCCAGTTGCAGTATTCTGCGCTCCTTCTCCTTGTCCGGCATTCGCTATGGTGGAGGGTTGACCTCTCTCGTAAGTCTGCCTCGGGATGTTTTTCCCCACCATCAGCTGCACTTCTGGGGGTAAGCTAAACTGCGGGAGAGCGTTTTTTAAGAAGTTCACCATAGCCCTCAACGCTATCGTCGTCTCCTCATTCTGACGTTTCAGAGCCTCAAATTCCTCCAGAGAAATCGAGGCCACTTGCCACCCTTTTCATTCTACCTTTGTGCTTGCTCTGATCTGACAGGGGGACTCACAGAATTCTCTCCCCCTGCATTTTCTGCTGTAGAACGTGTCCTCACCATTTTTATAGGGAATCTGACTTTTTGTTCTGATTCCCACAGACGGCGCCAATTGATGTTGCACTAAACGACAACGAGGCGATGCTTTCCACGTATTAATGTTGCGCTAAACGAGAAAGAGATGATGTTGATGTGGTTCCTTCCACGTGTATCGAATCCTCTGCAAAAATAACAAAATCAGAGAGGCGCAGGGATCTATCCCTGCACGCGTACTCCGATACTTAAGTTAGAAGGTTCTTTTAACTGAGTTTCTGTATCTAAGAAAAAGAGATTCAGTCCTCAAGAAAAAGAGATTCTCCCTTTACCTTTTCTATACCTCGTGTATTTATAGGCTTCTTCTAGGATCAAGTCGGGCTTCATGTTCTTTCTGGGTTGGAGGATATTTCAGGCCCATAACTATAGGATTCAGGCCTGAAGCCCAGGCACGTGTCTGGGCTGCGACAGAGTTATTGGATACTCTGTCACGACTTGGAGTTGGACGTCCTGCGGATGAGTTCAACATGCGACAGAGTTACGTGAACCCCTGCCGCGGTCCCTGCGGTAGAGTTCTGTCACGATCCATGTGGTAGAGCTATGTCGCCATTGTGCGGTAGAGGTTTATCGCGAATTGTTCTGTCGCGTTCATACTCTATCGCCCTGAGACTGTGTCGCCTCTGGACTCTGCCGTCGGGGACTCTTTCGCGTACACTCTATCGCCTAGCTACTCTATCGCCACACTCCAGTTACTGTGTCGCCACTTCTCTTTACCAGCCACGTGGCTTATGTCTCTCCTATTTGTATTTGACACGTGGCGGTCTCTGATTGCTCGATCTTTGTACACGTGGACTTTGATGATCTGACCACTATCAATAATAATACATCAAATTTTATATTACAATTTATTAATATATTAATAATTATAACATTATATTATTTACATTTTAATATAATAATTACATTTTAAATTAAT
Organism: Firmiana major; assembly: GCA_033439115.1. Lineage (NCBI taxonomy): Eukaryota > Viridiplantae > Streptophyta > Magnoliopsida > Malvales > Malvaceae > Firmiana > Firmiana major. The sequence continues at coordinate 23,895,917 of CM065910.1, forward strand.
AATAATATTTCAAAATTTATATTATATTTAAGAGTATTTCTTAAATTTATGACCTCATCAGTAAAATGTTAATTTGTCAAATAATAAGATGTTATTTTTTAACAATCAATTTGCATTGCAGTTATTTTACATGCAAAGTGTCAAACCACCCATTGGAGTGTAAAAAGAAAAGTGGGGATGTATTTAATTTAGAGAAATTCTAATCAATAGAGTATGCCATACAACCTATTTAAATATATTTCTTAACATCAAAAATACCCTTGTAAAAATTACATAATTATCCTGAATAATATTCTTACAAATTGATTTGTTGTACTCTTGGAAATGGGTTTCCAAGAGCACAATAGATCTCCTGGAAATCCATTCCTGTAAGCACAATAAAGTAGGAGCATCTTGCTGCCATCTAGCAACTGAAAATTTTCTAGAAAGGATGGGAATTGATTGGTTTTGATATAATAGAGAAAATAAAATAAAAAAATATGTAGAGCTTCTAGAAATTGATTTTTGAGAGCACAATAGAACTTTCAGAAATAGATTTTTGAGAGGACAATAAAGTTTTTGAAAATCCATTTTCGACAGCTCAATTTTTACGCTAATAGCATCTTGCTACCAAGCAGCATGCCAAGTAGAATACGGTGCTGTCCACAGCACTTTCCGATGAAAATCACCGGAATTTACAAAATTAGGAGGTGTGGTTTCGACATGAAGGATAAAATGCGAAAAAGATTAGATTTTTTACGTCATGATGAGTAGTTCTAGAAAGAAGATTTTAGGATTTAGACTTTTCTGGGAGATAGGATGTGAGATATAGTATATGATAATTTATTTTTATAATTTATGTTTGTTGTTGTCATTATCAACAATTATGTGTTGCTGACGTATCCACCTCGATTTTTATACCACATGCTTCAGAATATTTTGCAAAAAAGGAAAGGATCAAAAGGACGTAGGGGTTGTTCCCTGCGTTTGCACTCCAATGCAAGTCAGAGAATAATTTTGACAGAATTTTAATAGGAAATTGTCTTTTAGTCTGAGAATCATACTTGACCCCTATTTATAGGGAGTTTTCTCGTTTCTTAATTACGCTTTTGTCCTTTTTTATAAAAATGTCTCAATATGCCAGATCATCCTCAGATATGTCACGTGGCCCAGTATAATTGGCTGAAATGACATTCGGAGTTTTATTCATAACAATTGCTCCTCACTCTTTTGCGAATAAATTACTGATAAGCGAAAAGTATACTTTATTTATAATAGGTATTTTATTTTTATTATTTAATTATTTTTTTGAAAGGTCGACGCGACTGTCACGTTGCGATTGGCGCGACCCTCGGTACTTATATATTAAAATGGGATCGCTACTTCATTTCGCGGCAAGCTATCGATTGCGGCAAGCAGTGACCCTTTGCGGCAAGCAGCGACCCTTCGCGGCGAGTAGTGACCCTTCGCGACAGTCCTATTGTACGCGGGAAGCAATGAGCCTTCGCGACAAGCTTATTGTTAAGAGGCAAGAAGTGACTCTTGATGGCTAGACGAGGTACCGGCAAACAAATAAATTTGGGTTCCCCTTCTAGACTTAGGGAATCTGACTTTAAGTCCATTCGTAGTAATTTTCCTCTGCCTGAGGATTATTTTTATAGACTTCCAACTGATAAAGAATGCTCCCCTCAAGTGGTCAGTGGTGGCGTTCCCATTCATTTAGCTTCGCTAGAGTTTGGACTTCGTTTTCCCTTACTTGACTTTAGAGTTGCTTTTCTCCAACATTTCAGTATAGTCCCCGCTCAACTTCATCCTAATGGATGGGCGCAGGTGGTCGGGTTTACAATCATATACCATAGATGCGGTGTTACGCCTACTGTTCCTTTGTTTAGTTCATTTTTTTGAGTTCGTAGTGTCCCGAACTCGGCTTGCTTTAGTATTCATAGGGTTGCTGGGGTAGGACAAAGTAGCAAGCTTTTTGGAAGACTACCATCTAAGTTGCACAATTATGCTTCAAATTGGATTATTGTTGAGTTTTCGTCGTCTTTAAACATTCCCACTCATTGGTGTCTTCATGATCCTCCTAACATTTGTCGTCCTTCTGACTTAAGACATTTATACAGCTCTTTAATCTCCCAGCTGCAAGTAGATGATGGGAGTACTTTGCCATCTTTACTAACTCCAGAGAATATAACTACTGCTGGTTGGGGGCGCCTTTCCATTGTTCCCATTTTCGCACCTGCACCCGTCTTGTCTCCTACTTTAGTGGAAGAGGGTCAGGGTGTGAGGAACCCTTTCGGGTCTTCTGAAGGAAATTCTGATGAAAACTTGGAATGGGGCCAAGGAGAGGCATTTGGAAGCCCTTTTCTAGATTTCCCTTCCGATGAAAGTTTGGCTAACGTTCATTCTCTTAATGCTTATCTTAATTCGTGTGATTTCACATTGTATTCACATGTATACATAACTGTTCATTTCTTAAGTGGTCGTTTTGATTCTTTTTTGTTTCTTTTCTTTCAGGAACGAGCGCACTCGAAAGAGCTTGTACTCAACGAGATGAAACGGAGAGTGCTCCTGAAGCTGTTCATCCACAAAAACGAAGGCGTCCATAGGGTTCTGGATAGGTTAGGGAAACTTCTTCTCGAGGTCGAGCTCGAGATGATAGATCAAGACCCCCCTCCCCCCGCAACTTCTTCACTACATCATGAAGGATCGGGTTCTCGAACTCAGGGCAGGGGCAAACAACCTGCAGTAGAAGCTTCGCCTCTTAATCCCTAATTAGAGGAACATCATCGGAGGAATAGGGCAGAGTGCAATCTTACCCGTCCTTCACATACTGACCGATGGTTATTACATATTGAACCGGTCATGCGAGATGCTCCAGTGCTTCCACAGATAGCGGAGCTGAACACATCCCGATATCAAGTAGATGGTGGCACAGTCGTTCGGGGACAGAACTTTATTGTTTATCCTGGTGTTAATGATAATGACTCAATCCATGATCCATGAGTAGCATCTTGTTTAGGATGATCTACCATTCTTCCATGGGACGAGGCGGAGTTATTTAAGAATTTCACTACTTCTGATAACTGATCTGATTATTTGGTCATGCAGGTATTTCTCCATCTTTTTCATTGTTTCCTATTTGTTAATTGTATATTGATATTTGTTGTTAATTTCAGGCCGCTCAACAAGTGATTGCTAACAATGCGTGGCATAAAGCCTACCGGTCTCATGCGGATGTTGAACTTGCCCGATTAAGAGCTGAAAGGGTTGAATGGAAAAATGAGAGGACCCAATACATAAGGCTCCCCGAACGTGTTGATAGATTGAAGAAGGAAAAGGAAGAGTTGAATCTTGAGCACCTCTGCCTTCAAAGAGAGCATGCTGCCACCCGTGAAGAGTTGAACTCTTTCAAGTCTAATTATGATGTTGTTCTTGCTAAATTTCAAGACCTTCAGACTAATTTTAGTAAGTTGGAAGAGGAGAATTTGAAACTGCATCAAGAAGCTCAATCTTCCACCGTCAATCCAGAGGTGCGTGATCAAATTCATTCTAAAGCTGTTAGAGAGTATCGTCTGTCGCAGGACTGTTACGACAAGAAAGTTTTATTCTCTACTGCTTTCGTGAAATATGGTTTTTATATGGTGCGCTCCTGGTCGGAGAAAGAGAGATCCAGCGAGTCCTGTTCTGAACTGCAATGGTCCAAACGAGTGGAACAGTATACAAATGAATTCCTGGATTGGACCAACTATGAGCCTAACGGTGAAGACTTTGCCACTTACCTGGAGAAGGGGGCTCATGACAATCTTTCTAATCTTACGGGTCATTGGGAGCCTCGTCGGCAGGAAAGAGTGATTGATGCATTAGATAATTTGGATAATGAAGTGTCACGACCCAAATTACCTAAAAATTAAAGTAAATTTTTCACTTTATCATTTATTATTTAATTCTTACCTTTCTCTCATCGTGACCATCCTACAAACACAGTTGGGCTATGATTCGGTGTTAGTCACCTCTCACCTATTTACCATTTTATTTCCATAATCATATTTATATATCAGAGTTTACTATCTTTTGACTTTTAAATAAATACATACACAATGGTATTTATAACTCTACATCCCCGACATCAATGTCCGTTTACAGTACTGTGCATTACATATTTAGATACAAAACCATACAAATGTGTATACCTGTCTCTCGATGGGAAGCAGCGGATACCAAGCATGCAAGTCCTCAGCCGCTTAATAACTATTGCAAGTGCTCTGAAAAGATAAGAAAATAAGGGGGTGAGCAAACCACATGCTCAGTAAGGCAATTATGCAAGTAAGTAGATAGCTCCACTATCTACATGCTCATAATGCCATGCCCTTAAATCCATTTCTTTTCATTTAAAATTTCACTTACAAAGTCATGCATATTCAATGCCATAGTTTATCCAAAACTATTTGTGCATATATAAATCAAGTAATTCATGCATTCAAAGCATTTTATGTGACATCATTAAATCATAATAAGCATGAAGTAAAACAAGATCATGCATTCGTTCATGTCATGTAAGAAAAATCATGAATTTTAAATAAAAGCATGGAAAACTTCACATGCTACTGCATTTAAATCAATACATTAAAACTGCAGTAAAAACTAACCCTTCCGGGTCAATCAACTCATAAAACAATCTCATAATTCCATTTCAAACTCATAAAACAATTCATTAAAATTTCATTATAAAACTTTGGTTATAAAACCACCCTTCTTTCAGGGTCACATATCATAAAATCATATGAAATCATAAATTCGTCAAATCGGGGGCCTGACCCCTCCTTCGGGTCTACCCTGGTCTAACAGACCATAAGTTATATCATGTGAGACAATCAGGTAATTATCAGTAACATCGAGGACTATGGCCATATCCTAGTGATCCCTGGCAACACGGTACCTAGTGTGCGGGGTATCACACCTGAAACGGGAGGTGGGTCGTCCTACCCGCCAGAACAGCATAACACCAGGATTGCGAGGGCAAGGCTTGCTGCCTCGTGGCTAATACCACTCCACTCCAACAATCCCCACGGTACAGCGTACTCCTGTGACATACACGGTACAACGTACTCCGTGGACCCAAGCTCAATCAGGGGTGCCTGTAATAGGTCTTATCCACCCATATCATCTCTGTCTCAGAATGCACGTGTGAGCATATCATCTCACTGTGACACACAGTCTACAGGAGGCTCCAACACGGCTATATGCATGTAATATAAATCCCTGTGCGAGCGAAGCTCTAGCACGGCTCCATGCATATTCATGATATCAGAAAACCTCGTGCGAGCGAAGCTCTAGCACGGTTTCATAAAAATCAGTAAAATCTACATACGAGCAGCGCTCCAGTACGACTTAAACTGATTATAATTTCAAGTAAAATCCACGTACGAGCAATGCTCTAGTACGGATATGTATAAAAACTCAATGAAAACCTCATACGAGAAAAACCCCAGTACGACATTCAAATGAATTATGAAAACCATATAAAACTTTGTGCGAGCAATGCTCCAGCATAAATGAATGCTCAAGTAAATCAAATCTCGTGCGAGTTACACTCCAGCACGGCTTTATGCATAATTAAATCAAATCTCGTGCGAGTTACACTTCAGCACGGCTTTATGCATAATTAAATCAAAACAGGATGCGAGCTAAGCTCCAGCATCTCTCATGCATGTCAAATCATTAAAACTAGTGCGAGCAATCGCTCCAGCACCATTTTATGCATACCACGTCAAAACAAATCAAAACATGTCAAAACAGAGTGCGAGCTAGGCTCCAGCAGCTCTCATTTCACAATAATAAAAATCAGTGCGAGCACCATGCTCTAGCACATTTCATGCATATGATGTCACAAGTCGGTGCGAGCAAGCGCTCAAGCACATTTATGCACATTCACAAACGCAGATATAGTGCGAACTACATGTTGGCACTATCTGTTTCCATATAAACTTGATAGTTAGCCGTTTTCCAAAGAAATTTCCATTTAAATATTAATAACACCTACGTAGTGTTATTTTGGGAAACTTATGCAATTATTGGCCAATCTATCGATTTACTTTGATTAAAACCAAGAAAATTCCTTAATCATATAAATCCTTAAATCATGCATTTCATGCATGTCATGCTTTCACCATCCTTAGGTGAACTTCCCTCAATAGGGGTAAAATAGACATTTCACCTATTTCGATCTTTAAAAATTATTTAAACCACTTTTAGGATCATTATACAATAATCGCGTATACATACATAATCAGTGTATACAAAATCTATTAAAATATGCGTAGCTACCTCTAGCTACTCACACAATTCCCTTACCTCATTTTTCTGTACAGTCTGACCTTTCCACTGATGACTCGTCACGCAATCCGATTTGCTTCGAATCCAAATCAAATCTCCGGCACTGCGGATAAATGTTCATCAGGTCAAATGCAATACAATTTAATTGTATTTCATATTTTCTGGGATTAAATTAAATCATTGGGCCTGTTTACCCATATTGGGCCCGATTGCACCTTAATGGACCTTAATCGGCCTTAAGCCCGTTTACCACACTTTATCATGGCCTATTGGGCTCATTGGGCCCATCAGTATTTATTTAGCCTCATTCTAAATTCTCAGATATCTCAATTTAGTATTTACGACAATTTATCCAATTTTTCAGAATTTAATTCATTTTTTACGAAAATTAAATCCGTAATTTTTGCGTTAAATATCAATTACGCATAACGATATAAAATTGTCGTAAATAAGGGTCACTTACCTGTTATTCCATGATAGTACTCAAATCGAGACTGTCTCGAGCTCTCAGTTGATGCCAATCGTCGAGCTACATAATTAAATATATTTTTCGGGTAAACTTTCAGTCGATTATTTATCAATTTAAATATTTTAAAAATTAAATCGGTCAATTCGACCGCTTACCGACTTACCCGAAACTCGATTGCATCACTGAAATTTTTTCCAATTTTTTCTCTTTTTGTTTTTCCCTTTTTCTTCCTTTTTTCCCTCTCTTTTTGGCTGAACCGGTCCGGTCCGATTCAACCCAGTTCGGACCGCCGGTTCAGCTCGGTCCGGTTCGACCGGTTCAGTCCGGTTCGGTCGGTTCAGTCACCATTTGGTCATTCCGACGCCGTCCGGTCGGTTCCAGGCGTGATTTCGGTACCGTTCGGCTCACCTGCACCTGGGCATCCAAAATCGGGCCTCGGTTTGGACCAAATCGACGTCGATGGCTGCCGATCGAAGATTTTCTCCTGCGACATCTCCCTCCGTTTTCGGTGTTTTCCGACCACCTAGCCGCGCGTCGCTGCCGCCGATGGGTTGCGCGGGTTTCGGGCCTCCTTCGTCGGCCTTCGCCTGAGGTCCCTGGCCGCCGGTAGCTCGCCGGTGAGCCTCCTCTTCTTCCTCGGGTTCGGCTGCTTGTTTCGCGTTTTTGCTTCTCTTTTCCTCTCTGTTTTCTGTTTCAGATTTCGTTTCCTTTTTTTATTTTAATTATTTATAATTTAAATTTTATTATTATTTTATTTTTAATAATATTTTAATCAATTAAATATTATTAAATACCAAAATATCCCAAAATATTCATATTAAATTCATTTAATCCGTAAATGAATTTCTCAGTCCGATTTTACATTTTCGATATTTTTTTATTATTTTCGGGATTATTTTTCGATACGAAAATTTCGATTTATTCCAGTAAATTCATATCTTGATCAATTTAACCCGAAATTTAATTATTTCTTCATCATTGATCAAGATTTCACAATCCCCTATTTTTAATTAAATTTTCTTGTCCCGATTAATACCGAATTTTGATCTTTTGATCGTTTTGCCCTTGCACGTGTTCGGGAATATCATTTAACTCCCTTTTTGCATTTTTAAATGCACTCGAAAATATCAGGTCTTACAATCTCCCCCACTTAAGAGATTTGGTCCTCCAAATTAGAACCAAGTAAAATGATTCCTTAAATAACTTCGGGTATATCTATCGTATCATATACTGTCATCCTCAAGTGACTTTCTCCGGAGTGTAATACTACCATCATACTTAAGTAGGGAGATCACTTCAAACCTCAGCACTTTCTCTTTTCGTCTAATGCCCGAATCGATTTTCAATCATATGTTATACTTTCATTGAGCTAAGCCGTTGAAGCTCATATCTGATCACATATATCGGGTTCGGATAGTATTTTCAAAACATCATAAGGTAGGACACATTGTGGATGCCTGTTAATTCAAGTGGCCACGCCAACCTACAGGTCTTATCTCCCATTTGTCCAATCTCTCTACCAAATCTCGTTACGTCCTTAAGACAAGTAACTGTCAACAATACTGATTCACCCTCGGTGAATTTTCAATGATTTCTGTCTCTTGTCAGCATAGCTTTTCTATCTGCTCTGAGGTGTTCTTAATCTCTCATAAATCAACTGAACATCCTCAGAGGTTAATCTTACCAATTAGGGAACAATTTTCTATCTGTCACCCACTTCTTCTTATCCAAGTTAGGGAACAACTCCCTACGGCCATACAATGCCTCATATAATCTCATCCCGATACTCGAGTGACAACTGTGATCATTGACGAATTTGATTAGTAGCAACTGATCATCCCAGGAGCTCATAAAATCAATGGCACACGCTCTCATCACATCCTCCAGAACCTGTACAGTCCTCTCTGACTGACCATCTGTCTGAGGGTGGAAACTGTGCTAACACACAATCAGGTTCCCATAGCTTCCTGAAAAACGTTCCCAGAAATGGGAAGTGAAGCGGGAATCCCTATCTGATATCATGCTCACTGGAACGCTACACAATGTTTCACAATATTCCATACGTAAAAATCCGCCTACACACTCAGAGTATCTGGGGATTTCATAACCAGAAGGTGGGTAGACTTAATCAATCCATCGACTATCACCAGATAGCCTCGTGATTCATTCGGGTCCTCAGTAACCCATCACGAAGTTCATGGTAACTTGTTCCCATTTCCGTGTCATTATAGGTAGAGGCTGCAATAACCCTGCAACTTCTCGTACTCTACCTTACTCTGCTGACATACGAGACACTTTTCCACAATATCACTTTTCATATCTGACCACCAATACCCTTTTTCAGAGATTCTGATATATTTATTATTTCTCGGATGCACTATATATCCTGAAGAGTGAGCTTCTGATAATAGCACTATCTCAGCAACTATGGTCATGGGGAGCACTTATACTGTCTCTGAACCTCTGTCAGTCATCATCATTCACTGTGAACTCTGTCACTATACCCTTCTGAATTCGACCCACACTATCGACACCATGTCGATCATCACGCTAAACCTGGCAAATCCAATCACACAAATCCGGTTCTAACCTCAGGCTAGCTATCACAAAATCACCGTCATCATCAGAAGGGATCACATCACTACTGAGGCTCACAACTGCTCTAGCAGCTCCCGCTCCCTGACCATCATATGTAATACCATCCCGAGGCTTTTTCTTTTCAAGGTATCAACCATTACATTAGCCTTTTCCTGGGTGGTACTATTTCCATAATCATAATCCCTTAGAAGCTTTAACCTTCTTGGTTAACATATCCGACTCTTTCTGTTAAAATAGATACTCGGGGCTTTTACGATCAGTGCATACCCGAAATTTCTTACCATTTAAGTGGCGGCATCATACTTTCAGTATAAACGTTACGGCTGCCAACTCTAAATCATGGGTCGGATAGTTTCTGTCATGGTCCTTAAACTAACTGGATCCATAAACGACTATCTTCCCATTTTACATCAATACACAGCCCAATCCTTATTGTGGTATCCATACACACACTGAAACCTCTTGAGCTGTTAGTCATGGTGAGAATACTTACGGTGGTTAGTTTATTACTTTATATACCAAAACTCACTGAAGCCATTTTCATACTTATCATACCACTCGTATGAAATCTTTTCCCAATTGAAATGTGTCAACTGAGTAGCACATTTCAAGAAACTCATAACACCTTGTCTGTAAGACTGTTTCTTGTTGCTACTCAAGCTCTTCCCTGGACTTCGAATACATTAAAATATCATCGCTAAAGATGACAACCAATTGGTCCAGGTAAGGTTTAAATACCTTTTCGTAGTTGAGTTCCACTACATAATTCAATCACTCATATCATTGACCTATGTACGCATAAACGTATAATGTCATTTCGAAGTCTCTTCCGTTCAAGATATTAACCCACGTCATTTCTTTTTTCTTATAATAACAGCTTTTATAAAATTTTAATTTTTTTAAACCTTCATGATTACTCGAATTCTATATTTCTTTATCGTACCAGTAAAGGTACCCACATTTTAAATGTATATATTATGACTGTCGAATTCAATCTATAGATTATGCGTGCGCTTCTAGACGCTGTCAAATCTTCAGGCCGGGAAAGTATTTTAAAATACCTTTATTAACCTTCAGACTTGACCACATCGACTGGGTGTAGATATATCCACCCCTTATACTTGGCCGCAATTCATATTCACTACATAACTCTTAATCCAAATTACTTTACATATCAGAGATATCCTTAGTTTGTATACGCCTCTTATTCCAATATATTTCCTTTAATATATCACTTATAACAAACTCTTTCATTATTTGTCACACTTACAATTCACCTTTTCAGTGATGTTTTCACCCTTATTTTCAACTTACAATCCCTATACCCATATTCAGTTAGTGAAAATCAGCTAACTAGCATCATCTTGCTTAAGGGTACAGGCTTCACATCTTTCGCTAGCTTATAAGCAACTAAAGGCAGTATGAATAAATGCGTGGCACCAGGATCAATTAAAATAATTATTTCATAATTCACAACCAGTGTGGTATCTTCCACCACATCCGATGAAACATCAATAGTGTCCTGGTCCAAAGCATACACTCGCCCTCGGCCAACATCTTATTTCCATGTTAACTACCACATATCCTACACTGTTCACACTGCTACTCTGTTATACTGTTACGTAGCAGGTCGGGGTCCTCAAATCACAATACCCCTAAAATATTGAAATTAGATATACTGGGGTTTATCAATCAACTTACCCCGTGACTCATCAGCTCTAATCTTTTACCAAATTACCTTTTCCCATTCTGACAACTCTGTCATCCTCTATTCTCTTTTGTCTCTATTTCGGCCCTCACTACCTTTCCCAATCTCAGAGGCGTGCAACTCATAATCTTATTCACACACTGTAGTCTGCGCACTGCCTCGGTATAGGTAGTGATATCTAACGGGCTAATCGGACTCTAATTGACAATCTGAGTCCTTCCATGAACTTTCAGACATCTCGACTCTCACTGTTCGTCGTGTCCGAGTCATATCAGTCGGTGCGAGCAAGCGCTCAAGCACATTTATGCACATTCACAAACGCAGATATAGTGCGAACTACGTGTCGGCACTATCTGTTTCCATATAAACTTGATAGTTGGCCGTTTTCCAAAGAAATTTCCATTTAAATATTAATAACACCTACGTAGTGTTATTTTGGGAAACTTATGCAATTATTGGCCAATCTATCGATTTACTTTTATTAAAACCAAGAAAATTCCTTAATCATATAAATCCTTAAATCATGCATTTCATGCATGTCATGCTTTCACCATCCTTAGGTGAACTTCCCTCAATAGGGTAAAATAGACATTTCACCTATTTCGATCTTTAAAAATTATTTAAACCACTTTTAGGACCATTATACAATAATCGCGTATACATACATAATCAGTGTATACAAAATCTATTAAAATATGCGTAGCTACCTCTAGCTACTCACACAATTCCCTTACCTCATTTTTCTGTACAGTCTGACCTTTCCACTGATGACTCGTCACGCAGTCCGATTTGCTTCGAATCCAAATCAAATCTCCGGCACTGCGGATAAATGTTCATCAGGTCAAATACAATACAATTTAATTGTATTTCATATTTTCTGGGCTTAAATTAAATCATTGGGCCTGTTTACCCATATTGGGCCCGATTGCACCTTAATGACCTTAATCGGCCTTAAGCCCGTTTACCACACTTTATCATGGCCTATTGGGCTCATTGGGCCCATCAGTATTTATTTAGCCTCATCCTAAATTCTCAGATATCTCAATTTAGTATTTACGACAATTTATCCAATTTTTCAGAATTTAATTCATTTTTTACGGAAATTAAATCCGTAATTTATGCGTTAAATATCAATTACGCATAACGATATAAAATTGTCGTAAATAAGGGTCACTTACCCGTTATTCCATGATAGTACTCAAATCGAGACTGTCTCGAGCTCTCAGTTGATGCCAATCGTCGAGCTACACAATTAAATATATTTTCCGGGTAAACTTTCAATCGATTATTTATCAATTTAAATATTTCAAAAATTAAATCGGTCAATTCGACCTCTTACCGACTTACCCGAAGTTCGATTGCCTCACTGGAATTTTTTTCAATTTTTTTTCTTTTTCTTTTTCCCTTTTTCTTCCTTTTTTCCCTCTCTTTTTGGTTGAATCGGTCCGGTCTGATTCGACCCGGTTCGGACCGTCAGTTCAGCTCGGTCTGATTCAGTCGGTTCAGTCCGATTCGACCGGTTCAGTCATTCCGGCGTCGTCCGACCGGTTCCCAGCGTGATTCCGGTGCCGTTCGGCTCGCCTGCACCTGGGCATCCAAAATCGGGCCTCGGTTTGGACAAAATCGGCGTCGATGGCCACTGATCGAAGATTTTCTCCCGCGGCATCTCCCTCCGTTTTTGGTGTTTTTCGGCCACCTCGCCGCTCGTCGCTGCCGTCGGTGGGTTGCGTGGGTTTCGGGCCTCCTTCGTCGGCCTTCGCCTGAGGTCCCTGGCCGCCGGTAGCTCGCCAGTGAGCCTCCTCATCTTCCTTGGGTTCGGCTGCTTATTTCGCATTTTTGCTTCTCTTTTCCTCTCTGTTTTCTGTTTCAGATTTCGTTTCCTTTTTTTTATTTTAATTATTTATAATTTAAATATTATTATTATTTTATTTTTAATAATATTTTAATTAATTAAATATTATTAAATACCAAAATATCCCAAAATATTCATATTAAATTCATTTAATCCGTAAATGAATTTTTCAGTTTGATTTTACCTTTTCAGTATATTTTTCTGATTATTTTCGGGATTATTTTTCGATACGAAAATTTTGATTTATTCCAATAAATTCATATCTTGATCAATTTAACCCGAAATTTAATTATTTCTTCATCATTGATCAAGATTTCACAATCCCCTATTTTTAATTAAATTTTCTTGTCCCGATTAATACCGAATTTTGATCTTTTGATCGTTTTGCCCTTGCACGTGTTCGGGAATATCATTTAACTCCCTTTTTGCATTTTTAAATGCACTCGAAAATATCAGGTCTTACATGAAGATCTAGATTCTCCCAGCGAAAGTGCTTATCCGGTTGCAAAGGAGTAGATTTTAGACGTGTTTTTTATCTTTCATATTTGTTGTTGTCTCTTTCTCCTTTTTTTTAATAAATATACACATGAAGTACGATTTGTTATTGGTATTTATATATTTATGGTGTGATTTTATTCATGGCTTACTTCGTACTTTTTTCGCTTCAAGCCTTTTTCACCATTTTTTATGGCTTACTCCGCGCCCTTTTGATTCGAGTACGTGGCTTACCTCGCGCTCTTTTCACTTCAAGCCATTACACTATGTTTTATGGCTTACCTCGCACATTTTTTGCTTCAAGCCCTTTGTTTGTTGAGTGCGTGGCTTACCTCGCGCATTTTTTGCTTCAAGCCCTTGCACTATCTTTTATGGCTTACCTCGCGCTCTTTTCGCTTCAAGCCCTTGCACTATCTTTTATGGCTTACCTCGCGCTCTTTTCGCTTCAAGCCCTTCGTTTGTTGAGTGCGTGGCTTACCTCACGCATTTTTTGCTTCAAGCCTTTGTACTATCTTTTATGGCTTACCTCGCTGTGAGATCTGAGAATTTCAGACATATTTTAATTTTGTAATATGAACTTGAAGTATAATTTATTGAGCTAAGTGAATTGGGGAATGATAATTGAAGATTTATATGTTAAGTGTTTAAAATAAGTATGAAGTTATGAGGACAGATCGATCTGGGAGAAGGAGAGATCGATCTGGTGAGTTAGAAATGACAAGGAAGGAGGAATTTAAGGAGCAGATCGATCTCCAATGGAAGAGGATCGATCTCCTTATGATTCTGTTTGAGAGAAGATCGATCTCATGAGGAAGAGATCGATCTCCAAATGATTCTGTTTGGGAGAAGATCGATCTCCTCAAGGAGCAGATCGATCTCATAAAGCCATAAAGAGATCGATCTCACCCCTCGACAGATCGATCTCCTAGGCATAAATTGCCCCAAATCGTCCCAAAAATTCAAATGCAGATCGATCTCATCAAGAGCCAGATCGATCTTCTACCCTCAGCCTATATAAGGAACTCCTATTTTTCTCCTGCAATCTCACTTTCTCTCTCTTCCAACCCCCATTTTCACCGAAACCTAGCTTTCTCACTCATCCAAAGTACCCATTTCCGTCCAAATCAGAAGTTGTGGCAAGAAGAAAAGTTGTTCCTCGTCAAAGGGAGAACAACATACTAAGAAATCGAAGGATGAATCGAATTGAGGCGTGGGTTGTGCACCTCACAAGCTTTGGGTAATTTCTAAACCTCGATCTTGATATTTGAGATGATTTTGGTGATAATAGTTGTTGGCATTATGCTGAAATAGCTGGAAAATGATTAGGGATTGATAAAATTACAATGTGGTTGGAGTGATAATGATATTTAGCAATTTAAGAATTTTGAGCTATAAATGGAGATTTAGACAATGTGGTGTATTAGCATAGATATTGTGGCATAGGAAATATAGAATGTTGAGGTGTTGTGAGCGAGATTGTGGTTTGTGGTGGAGTTATGAGAATTGAGAAATTTGAGGAGTTATGAGCAATTATGCTCGATTTTGAGAATTGAGGTTGATGTGATAGTTTAATATTGATGTTTTAACATCGTTTGGACAGCTCGGGAGTTCCAGAATAGAATACAAGGCTAGTTCGTGATACGGGGGAAACGATTGCACTATACGAGGTGCAAAGAGGTAAGGGAAACTAAACCATTTGTGTATGTGATTTGCGAACTATTATAGCATGAATTGTGATTTATAAAACAAGCATGTTGAGTGTTGTGTTGTGATACAATTGCACACGATTTTTATAGCCGATTGGAGCCCAATGTTTTTATGAGTTTATAATTGGGCTCTACGTTAAGGCAATATTGAGATTTGAGAAATCTGTGCGTGTTTTGCCGGTTGGGACTCGGTTTCAATATGTTTTGTGTTGAGTACAAAACGGTTTTCAAATGAGTTTTATGAGAGAAAAACCACTATGAGTTCTACGTGAAGGCAAACCAGTCTTATGTGATAAGACTTAGGTGTGTAATTTTGAGTACACACCGGGCATTGCTCCGGTAGCATGTAAGCCCGATTCTTCTCCGTTCTGGTAACGTGAGAATAACCCATTCTGTGGCTATGCCACGTATACTTGGTGGCCGTTACCACGTGAGAACCCTATTTGGTGGCCGTTGCCACGTGAGAAACCCTATTTGGTAGCCGTTGCCACGTGAGAACCCTATTTGGTGGCCGTTGCCACGTGAGAAACCCTATTTGGTGGCCGTTGCCACGTGAGAACCCCATTTGGTGGCCGTTGCCAATTGAGAACCCTATTTGGTGGCCGTTGCCACGTGAGGGTGGCCGTTGCCACGTGAGAAACCCCATTTGGTGGCCGTTGCCACGTGAGAAACCCTAATTGGTGGCCGTTGCCACGCGAGAAACCCTATTCTGTGGCTGTGCCACACGTGAATTTAAATCAGTGGCTATGCCACGTGAGCTTAGTGGCTGTGCCACGTGTGAATTTAAATCAGTGGCTATGCCACGTGTGTTTAGTGGCTGTGCCACGTGCATTATTATTACAGTGATTTTATCACGTTAATTGAGAAAGCGTTTATCGCATTATTTTCACATGCTTTGTTATTGCTCTATACTGAGCATTTTACTTCATGTTCTCACATGATTTGAGATATGAGAATGTCGTTTTGAGTACTTTCATGCTATGGTTTTCAAATGAGATTAATGAGTTTCACATACAAATAAATATTTTGTGATGTGCATTTTGGTTTATGAAATGAGTCCCTTACCCCCTTTACTGAGCGATTTAGAAGCTCACCCTGTTTTCTTTCCCCCCAGATCTCTTCAAGTGAAAAGGGTTTTCCTGCGACGTACGGAGTAGTGACTAGTGGAAGACTTGAGCTCCAGGCCATATATTGTATTTTGAGGTATCTTTTATCTTTTCATGTACCCAGACAATTATCATAATTGCAGACACTTGATGTATAACATTGTATGGGATGTATTAGGATTAATTAACTTGAGATCAAGTAATGTATATGATATAATATATACTATTTAATGACGAGATCCTGAGGTATGATATAGGTGATGATGTATTACACTGCACAGGAATGCACTCTAAATTGAGAATTGATGAGTAAAAAGTTTTAAAATTACCCTATTTTTCGCATTTTCGGGGCGTGACAGAGTTTTCTTGGTATCAGAGCTTAGGGTGTCTAGTACTGTCAGTGTCGGTTAAGTGAAATAGAATACATCCTAAGTGTCTGTAATAGACTGGTCATGAACTGAAATTGAGGATTGAGATTTCAATCGATTCTGATATGTACGCGCAGGAGACGAGTTGAGATAGAGAATGAGTGGATGACGAGGTTATTCGAGGAGGCAGGCAGAGTCCCCTCCGTCACCTGTCCCACAACCAGAGAGTCCTAACTCTCGATTTAATCGAATTGAGACCGATGTGAGGCAAGATTTTGAGCAGATGGCAGCGTTATTCGTGCAGCACTTTGGAGTTAATGCCTCGGGTACTACTCCTACACCACCACAAGGACCTCCCATACCCCCAATACCTCCCGTCACTCAGCCTGATGATAGAAGTATGGTCCGACTGAAGGATTTTCTGAAGATGAATACGCCCGCATTTAAGGGAAAGAAGGATCCTATAGAGGCTGAGGAGTGGCTGACGGAGTTGAGAATTATATTTGATTATCTGGGGTGCACCGATGCTGAGAGGGTCAGTATGAGTATCTATATGTTGAAAGGAAGAGCTCGAGATTAGTGGGGTACTACCCAGGGTATTCTGATGTCCCGCCAGGATGTGATTGGTTGGGAAGAGTTTCAGATAGCCTTTAGGACCCAATATGTACCACGAGCCACCCAGAGAAAGAAACAGGCCGAGTTTTTGAGTTTGGTACAGGATGACATGTCTATGGATGACTATGAGAGCCAATTCACCGCGCTATTGAGATATGACCCAGAGACCTTTAAGAATGAAGAGCTCCGCACAGAGAAATTTGTGTATGGATTGAAGCCCATCATCAGAGATAGATTGATAGGGCTATGTATTACTGAGTTTGGAGATGCTCTGAGACGAGCACAAGAGATTAAAAGAGGAATTGAAATGGTACAATCCCAGAATGAGCTCAGAGCGGTGAATAGAGATAAGGGCAAGAGGCCAGCGATTTTCTAAACAGAGGCTCAAAGAGGTTCCTTCAGAAGAGGAAGGATTGAGGTACAGAAGGGCATATTAGAGAGACCCAGAGGGTACCCTAACATTAGAGAGACCCCTCGAGATGTCAGGCCTGAGACAAGGTTTTACAGAAATTGTGGTCGAATGCATGAGGGAAGTTGTACTGGGTCGATCCATGGATGTTTTAGATGTGGAGACATGGGTCACATGGTGAAGGATTGCCCTCAACCTCAGAAACCACATGTCTTGGAGCCCACTAGACAACAGCCTCAGAGAGTGAATCCCCAGGGACGGGCCACTACTGCAGAGAAAGGAAAGAGACCTGTTATCCAGGGACGTGTGTTTGCCCTAGATAAGGAAACCGCTGACACTTCTGCAGAAACTATAAGAGGTACACTTTCTGTCTGTAATCATAAGGCTCATGTGTTGATTGATTCAGGATCCACGCATTCGTTTATTTCTGAGCACTTTGCATGTAGATTAAACTTGAAGTTTGAACCTCTAGAATATATACTACATGTAAATACCCCTATGCGTGAATCCCAGAGAACTGAGTTAATCTGTAGAGGATGTGAGATATAGGTGGGAGATAGAGTGATGTTAGCAGATCTAATCATGTTGAATATACATGGGTTTAATGTAATTTTGGGAATGGATTGGCTGGCAACCAATCGAGTGAACCTAGATTGCTACACTAAGATTGTAACTTTCTCCCTACCTGAACCTTATAGTGTACGATTGAGATATTGAGGAAATGAATATGTGAAATTCTAGTAAGTAATTTGAGAATTTTGATATTATTTTGGAGAATATTAAATATGATTGTTCATGTGAAGGTTGTGAGACACTCATCTCAGACGATGAGCGGGAACATCCGAGGATTGAGGATATACCTGTGGTGTGTGAATTTCTAGATGTTTTCCCAGATGAATTGCCAAGTTTACCACCAGAGAGAGAGCTAGAGTTTACCATTGATTTGGTACTAGATACTCAGCCGATCTCTAAACCTCCCTACAGGATGGCATTAGTGGAACTTGAGGAATTGAAGAAACAACTACAGGAGTTATTGGATCAAGGGTTCATTAGGCCCAGTGTTTCACCGTGGGGAGCACCGGTTTTATTTGTCAAGAAGAAGGATGGTAGTCTCAGATTATACGTAGACTACCGGCTGTTGAATAAAGCCATGGTGAAGAATAAATACCCACTACCCAGGATTGATGATCTACTTGATCAGCTGAGAGGGGCATCAGTCTTTTCTAAGATTGATCTGAGATCGGGCTATCACCAATTGAGGATCAAGGAAGAAGATATTCCAAAAATGGCCTTTAGGACGAGGTATGGCCATTATGAATTTCTGGTGATGTCCTTTGGATTGACGAACGCCCCTGCAGCATTTATGAGATTGATGAACGAGGTGTTCAGAGACTATCTGGATAAATTTGTGATAGTCTTTATTGATGATATCCTGGTATACTCTCAGTCATATGAGGAGCATGCACAGCATTTGTGGTTAGTACTACAGATGCTCCGAGATAAGCAATTATATGGAAAGCTTAGTAAGTGTGAGTTTTGGCTGGATCGGATAGCTTTCCTTGGTCATATAGTCTCAGAGGAAGGAGTATTAGTGGACCCAAGCAAGGTGAAGGCTGTGCTTAATTGGGAGAGACCGAGGACAGTTACTGAGGTACGAAGCTTCCTTGGTTTGGCAGGGTATTACAGAAGATTTGTGGAAGGATTTTCCTGGATTGCCTCCCCTTTGACTAAGCTCACGCGCAAGGAGACTCCATTTATATGGACTGATCAATGTGAGCTCAGTTTTTAAGAATTAAAGAGGAGGTTGACAGCGGCACCTGTGTTAATTATTCCAGAGGGATCAGGAGGATTCTCGATGTATAGTGATACATCTCATCAAGGATTGGGGTGTGTGCTTATGCAGCACGGAAGAGTGATCGCATATGGATCGCGACAGCTGAAAGACCATGAGCGGAATTACCCTACGCATGATTTGGAGTTAGCCGCTATGGTATTTGCTTTGAAGATCTGGCGATACTACTTATTTGGGGAAAGATTCCAGATCTTCACTGATCATAAGAGTTTGAGATATCTCTTTGATCAAAAAGAGTTAAACATAAGACAAAGGAGATGGATGGAACTCTTTAAGGATTATGACTACGAGATTCTATATCATCCGGGCAAGGCGAATGTGGTTGCTGATGCCCTGAGCAGGAAGAGTATGATATCTGCTATGATGATCAGGGAATGGGATTTACTGGAGCAGTTTGCCGAACTTCGGATCAGAGTTAAAGAGATAGAGACTAGATTTGTGGCTAGCTTGTGAATAGAGCCTAGGATCATGGATCAGATTAGAACTGGGAAGCGCAGTGATCAGAGATTGATAGATATGATTAGCCAAGCTGAACAGAGTTTGCAGTCGGATCTCACAGTCAGTGAGGATGGATTGTTGAGATTCAGAGGACGGATTTGTGTACCGGACGATGATACCCTGAAGAGACAAATACTGAGAGAATCCCACTGCTCGCGATACACCATGCACCCAGGGAGTACTAAGATGTACCGAGACTTGAGAAAGGTGTATTGGTGGAGTGGTATGAAGCGAGACGTGGCAGAGTATGTGGTCAGGTGTTTAGTATGCCAGCAAGTGAAAGTTGAGCATCGGAAGCCCGGAGGACTACTACAGCCCTTACCTGTACCTACATAAAAATGGGAGCATGTCACTATGGACTTTATTATGGGTTTACCGAGGACCCGAAGAGGTCGTGACGCTATATGGGTTATAGTGGATAGACTGACCAAGAGTGCCCACTTCCTTGCCATCAAGAGCACAGATACTGTGGATGCCTTAGCTGAGCTGTATGTCAGCGAGATAGCTAGATTACATGGGGCTCCAGTGAGTATTACTTCTGATAGAGATTCTCGGTTTACTTCTAGATTTTGGACCCAGTTTTAGGAGTCCAGGGAATCTCGATTGAGTTTTAGTACCGCCTATCATCCTCAGACAGATGGTCAGTCAGAGAGGACTATTCAGACCCTAGAGGATATGTTGAGGGCGTGTATGATGGATTTTAAGGGATCATGGGATGATCACCTGCCCCTAGCAGAGTTTGCGTACAATAATAGCTATCATGCAAGTATTGGAATGGCACCCTTTGAGGCTCTATATGGTAGGAGGTGTAGATCCCCTGTAGCTTGGGAAGAAGTCGGTGACAGAAAGATAAATGCTTCCAAGCTTGTTGAGCAAGCTGTACAGAGTGTGAAACTCATATGTGAGAGGTTACGGGCTGTACAAAGTAGACAGAAAAGCTACGCAGATGTGCGTAGATGGCCACTCGAGTTTGAGGTTGGTGATGCAGTATTTCTGAAAATATCACCGAGTAAGGGTATCATGCGATTTGGGAAGAAAGGGAAATTGAGTCCTCGATACGTAGGACCATTCGAGATTCTTGAGAGAGTGGGAGAAGTAGCTTACAAATTAGCATTACCCCCACAGATGTCCTGAATACACAATGTTTTTCATGTGTCTATGTTGAGAAAGTACCACCCGGACCCTTCTCATGTTATAGATATGATGAGATGGACATACAGGAGGACATGAGCTACATCGAGGAACCCATCCGGATTCTCGATAGAAAAGAGAAGGTACTGAGAACTAAGAGCATCCCATTAGTAAAAGTTTTGTGGAAACATCACTCAATGGAAGAGGCAACGTGGGAACTAGAGAGTCTCATGAAGGAGAAATACCCCCATCTCTTTGACTAGTTGAGTTGAATTTGGAGGACCAAATTCTTTTTAAGGTGGGGAGGATGTGAGATCTGAGAATTTCAGACATATTTTAATTTTGTAATATGAACTTGAAGTATAATTTATTGAGCTAAGTGAATTGGGGAATGATAATTGGAGATTTATATGTTAAGTGTTTAAAATAAGTATGAAGTTATGAGGACAGATCGATCTGGGAGAAGGAGAGATCGATCTGGTGAGTTAAAAATGATAAGGAAGGAGGAATTTAAGGAGCAGATCGATCTCCAATGGAAGAGGATCGATCTCCTTATGATTCTGTTTGAGAGAAGATCGATCTCATGAGGAAGAGATCGATCTCCAAATGATTCTGTTTGGGAGAAGATCGATCTCCTTAAGGAGCATATCGATCTCATAAAGCCATAAAGAGATCGATCTCACCCCTCGACAGATCGATCTCCTAGGCATAAATTGCCTCAAATAGTCCCAAAAATTCAAATGCAGATCGATCTCATCAAGAGCCAGATCGATCTCCTACCCTCAGCCTATATAAGGAACTCCTATTTTTCTCCTGCAATCTCACTTTCTCTCTCTTCCAACCCCCATTTTCACCGAAACCTAGCTTTCTCACTCATCCAAAGCACCCATTTTCGTCCAAATCAGAAGTTGTGGCAAGAAGGAAAGTTGCTCCTCGTCAAAGGGAGAACAACATACTAAGAAATCGAAGGACGAATCGAATCGAGGCGTGGGTTGTGCACCTCAAAAGCTTTGGGTAATTTCTAAACCTCGATCTTGATATTTGAGATGATTTTGGTGATAATAGTTGTTGGCATTGTGCTGAAATAGCTGGAAAATGATTAGGGATTGATGAAATTATAATGTGGTTGGAGTGATAATGATATTTAGCAATTTAGGAATTTTGAGCTATAAATGGAGATTTAGACAATGTGGTGTATTAGTATAGATATTGTGGCATAGGAAATATAGAATGTTGAGGTGTTGTGAGCGAGATTGTGGTTTGTGGTGGAGTTATGAGAATTGAGAAATTTGAGGAGTTATGAGCAATTATGCTCGATTTTGAGAATTGAGGTTGATGTGATAGTTGAATATTGATGTTTTAACATCGTTTGGATAGCTCGGGAGTTCCAGAGTGGAATGCGAGGCTAGTCCGTGATACGGGAGAAACGATTACACTATACGAGGTGCAAAGAGGTAAGGGAAACTAAACCATTTGTGTATGTGATTTGCGAACTATTATAGCATGAATTGTGATTTATAAAACAAGCATGTTGAGTGTTATGTTGTGATACAATTGCACACGATTTTTATAGTCGGTTGGAGCCCAATGTTTTTATGAGTTTATAACTGGGCTCTACGTTAAGGCAATATTGAGATTTGAGAAATGTGTGCGTGTTTTGCCGGTTGGGACTTGGTTTCAATATGTTTTGTGTTGAGTACAAAACGGTTTTCAAATAAGTTTTATGAGAGAAAAACCACTATGAGTTCTACGTGAAGGCAAACCAGTCTTATGTGATAAGACTTAGGTGTCTAATTTTGAGTACACACCGGGCATTACTCTGGTAGCATGTAAGCCCGATTCTTCTCCGTTCTGGTAATGTGAGAATAACCCATTATGTGGCTATGCCACGTATACTTGGTGGCCGTTGCCACGTGAGAACCCTATTTGGTAGCCGTTGCCACGTGAGAAACCCTATTTGGTGACCGTTGCCACATGAGAACCCTATTTGGTGGCCGTTGCCACGTGAGAAACCCTATTTGGTGGCCGTTGCCACGTGAGAACCCCATTTGGTGGCTGTTGCCACGTGAGAACCCTATTTGGTGGCCGTTGCCACGTGAGAAACCCCATTTGGTGGCCGTTGCCATGTGAGAAACCCTAATTGGTGGCCGTTGCCACGCGAGAAACCCTATTCTGTGGCTGTGCCACACGTGAATTTAAATCAGTGGCTATGCCACGTGTGCTTAGTGGCTGTGCCACGTGTGAATTTAAATCAGTGGCTATGCCACGTGTGTTTAGTGGCTGTGCCACGTGCATTATTATTACAGTGATTTTATCACGTTAATTGAGAAAGCGTTTATCTCATTATTTTCACATGCTTTGTTATTGCTCTATACTGAGCATTTTACTTCATGTTCTCTCATGATTTGAGATATGAGAATGTCGTTTTGAGTACTTTCATGCTATGGCTTTCAAATGAGATTAATGAGTTTCACATATAAATAAATATTTTGTGATGTGCATTTTGGTTTATGAAATGAGTCCCTTACCCCCTTTACTAAGCGATTTAGAAGCTCACCCTGTTTTCTTTCCCCCCAGATCTCTTCAAGTGAAAAGGGTTTTCCTGTGACGTACGGAGTAGTGGCTAGTGGAGGACTTGAGCTCCAGGCCATATATTGTATTTTGAGGTATCTTTTATCTTTTCATGTACCCAGACAATTATCATAATTACAGACACTTGATGTATAACATGGTATGGGATGTATTAAGATTAATTAACTTGAGATCAAGTAATGTATATGATATAATATATACTATTTAATGACGAGATCCTGAGGTATGATATAGGTGATGATGTATGACACTGCACATGAATGCACTCTTAATTGAGAATTAATGAGTAAAAAGTTTTAAAATTGCCCTATTTTCCGCGTTTCCGGGGCATGACACTCGCACTCTTTTCGCTTCAAGCCCTTCGTTGTACATAATTAAGATAGTTAAAAAGAAAAATCCTAATAAGCAATGTAATATCGTCATTCATGAAACAACAAATTATTTTCCTGCGAATAATAAAGCATAAAGAAAATCGAGAAAGTAATCAATAAAAGATTGTTACTGTAAATAAGGCTTCAAATAGTTAGCGTTCCATGTTTTCGACATCTCCTTGCCCTGTAGATTCTCCAGAATGCATGTGCTGGGTCCAATCATCTTTTTGACTCTGTATGGCCCCTCCCAATTTGCTCTGAACTTGCCATCCTCTCTTTGAGCGTTGGTGATGACTGTTTTTTGCAATATTAAATCTCCTTCCTGGAAAAGTCTGTCCTTTACCTGTGAGTTGTAATAACGAGCTACCTTTTGTTAGTAAGCTGCGAGCCGTATGACTGCTAAATCCCGTTGCTCATCAAGTAAGTCCAAATTCTCCCTGAGGCCTTGAGAGTTCTCTTCATGTTCATAAGGAACTACCCTTGGAGAAACAGCCCTAATCTTTATTGGAATTAGTGCTCCTGTCCCATATACCAAGTTGAATGGCGTCTCCCCCGTCGATACCCGACTAGTCGTTCTATACGCCCACAAGCTGCTGGGAAGTTCATCTACCCAAGCTCCCTTTGCTCGGTCAAGACAAGTCTTAAGGTCATGCAGTATAGTTCTATTGCTAACCTCAGCTTGACCATTATCTTGCGGATATGATACTGACGAAATCTTCAACTGAATAACAAGTCCTTCACAAATATTTCAGAAAGCATCACAATCGAACTGTTTTTCATTATCAGCATTCAAAATCCTTAGAAGTCCAAAGCGGCGGATTATGTCTTTCCACACCATTGCCTCGACCTTCCTTTCCGTGATTGAAGCTAGCGGCTCTGCTTCTATCCACTTAGTGAAATAATCCGTAGCTACTAACAAGTATTTCCTCTGCCCTGTGGCCATCGAAAAAGGTCCCAATATATCCAATCCCCACCGAGCGAATGATGTTGGTTGAAAGATACTTTGGAGTACTGTTACTGGTGCAGCTGTTAGGGGAGCGAACCTTTGACATTTGTCACACTTTTGTACCTTATCGGTCGCATCTTGCTTTAACGTTGGCTAGTAAAACCCCGCTTTGAGTATTTTCGCTGCCAGGGCTCTGACTCCCAAGTGTTCTTCACATATTCCTTCATGAACCTTAGCTAAGGCGTAATTTGCTTGCTCTGGACTTAGGCATTTCAATAGTGGCATGATGAACCCTTTCTTGTAAAGCTCCCCATTCACTAAAGCAAACCTTGCACTCTGGATTCTGGTCGAGCAGCTTCTTTGTCTTCCGGAAGAGTCCCTTCCACCAGGTATTGTTTGATCGGGGTCCTCCAATCTTCGCCAACTTCAATCTCTAGCACATCCTCCTCCTCTATACTAGGTCTCTCTAGCCTTTCTACTTTTACTAACCTTCCAGTTGTTTCTTTGGAAGATGCTAACTTAGACAGAGCATCGGCTTGATTATTTTCTGATCGGTTAATTTGAGTAAGTCGAAATTTATCAAATGATTGGGCTAAAGTCTGGACCCTCTGCAGATATGGATCAAAGGAGGATTCTCGAGTTTCAAATTGTCCCATGAACTGATTGACCACAAGCTGAAAATCACTATGGGCTAACAAGTTTTTAACCTGGAGTTCCTTCGCCAACTTCATACCCCTGATCAGAGCTTCGTATTCGGCCCTATTATTAGAGTAGGAGAAATTGAAACGTAGGGAATACTCTAGCATTTCTCCTTTAGGAGATTCTAGTACAATACCAGCTTCACTTCCTTGGTGATTGGACGCTCCATCAACAAATAGCTTCCACCATTCTATTGCTTGTTCTTTTGGGTTTTCCCGACAAATCCATTCAACTATGAAATCTGCCAATACTTGGGCTTTGATGGCTTGACGAGGCTGAAAACTGATGTCATACTCACTGAGCTCAACAGCCTATTTCACCAATCGCCCTGAATGTTCAGGCTTTTGTAATGTCTGTTTTAGAGGCTGATTTGTCAACACCACTATTGAATATGCTTGAAAATAGGGACGTAGCTTCCTTGCAGCCATGACCAGTGCTAAAGCTACTTTCTCAACTTGCGGGTATCGTGTTTCTGCATCTAGTAGTACTTTACTCACGTAATAGATTGATTTATCTCCGTCAATGGTTTTTTTTAACAACACCGCACTCACTGCCTTGTCTTCTATACCTAGGTATACAAACAAGTGCTCCCCAATTAGAGGTCTCGATAGCAATGGGAGTTCCCTTAAATACTCCTTTAATTCCTCAAAAGTCTTTTGACATTCTTCGGTCCATTGAAAGTTCTGTCCACCTCGATACCGTTGTTGGTTGATCTAGAGATAATGACTCCCATAGCCTCTCGGATCTCGTTCCCTGCAACATGGCCGTTACTACTACCCCAACTTGTAAATCCTGAATCTCCAATGTGGCATCACGAAACCGATCAATATAACTCTTGAGTGACTCTATTTACTTGTTTCAAGGTCAACAGATAAGTAGCATCTCTCCTCTTTTGACTGTTCATCATGAAGGCTCGTAGGAATTCATTCCTTAGTTGATCAAAAGATGAAATAGACCCTTCTGGCAAACTATTGAACCACTTTAGCGCATAACTGGTTAAGGTCAAGGAGAATGCCCTGCACATAATCTCATCCTCCCTTCCGTGTAACAGCATCCCCTGCACATAATCTCATCCTCCCTTCCGTGTAACAGCATCGGTGACTCATAGCTTTGAATGTGGTCATATGGGTCGGTTCTTCTTGTATATGCTGTTATGTGAGGGCAATGATTTTCCCATAATAACTGCACTGAATGGAATCCTCCTTCTCTGATTTTCTTCAATTAGAACCAATCTCTTTTCTTCTAGAATGCGTTCCACCATTTTCTTCATGTTGGTAGCGTCTTGTGCGACTGAATCGGCTTGATCGTAATTTACTGTTGCAGTTCCAGGATTCCAAGTTGGATCCATCTCCGATCTTCTTCTTTCAGCCCGTGGTCCCATTATTCCTACCTCTTCCTCATTGATGTATCCTGAGTCCACTCCTTTGAGACTTTCGAGACTCATCATATTCCGATGCCTCAAACTTCCAGTAATTTCTCAAGCTGAGTCCCTCATTCTGTGACACTTTTGTCCCACCTCGACATGATGCCTTCCACCTTACTGTTCTACGTATGGGCTCTTGTATACCTTGGCGCCTCACTCTTTCTGCAGCCTCCTGCATAAGATTTACTGCTGCCTCTTGTAACACATCACCCACGACTATGTCAACAGGGTTTCGGGCGGTGATGCCAGTTTCTCTTATACCATGAATATCGGGTGGAACGCCGGCATGATTCGGCATTCCCTGGGGGCTTCGCGTCGTGCTGCCAATGTCTCCCCGGTCGCGATGTTTCGAGTCCTTGGAATGTCGATAGTGCTGGGAATGGATCGCGGCATGCCTTCAGCATTCTCCATGCCGAGAATGGTCCACAGCATGAATCCAGCATTTCCCATTCCGGGAGCGATCCGCAGCATGCCTCCAACATGGTTCACTTCTTCAACATTTCCCATGCCTGGAATGGCCTGCGGTATGCCTCCACTTCTCCATGCGCGGCATACCTCCTACTCTCTCCATTTCGAGAATGTTTCGCATTACCCCTTCGACATTCCCCATGTCGGGAATAGCATGCGGCATGCCTCCCAATGCCGGTAAGGTTCTGCGTAACGCCTTCGGCATGCCCTATGCCTGGAAGGGCCTGCGGCATGCCTACAACATTCCCCATGTCGGGAATGTCCTGCGTCACACCTTCGACATGCCCTATGTCGGGAAGGGCCTGCAGCATGCCTCCAACATTCTGTGAACTCTGACTTTCTCCTACTAAATGTTGGAGTGTTGGCGGCAAATTTGCAAGCGGGAACACACCCTTGAATAGGTCCACCATCGTCCGCAAAGCTTAGACGATCTCTTCCCCTTGCTTCTACATATCTTCGAATTCGGCGATGGGAATTTCCATCGTATTCGCTCCCCTCGGCATCATCGTTCCCTCTCCGAACTCAGTCGCGGGAGAACTCGCCATGTCTGCACTGTCATCGCGTCTAACGGCTGCTGAACGTGTTTGTACAATCTTTTCAAAATGACTTTTTGTTTCCGATTCCCACAGACAGCGCCAATTGTTGCTGTCACTATCAACAATTACGTGTTGCTGACGTATCCATCTCGATCTTCGTACCACGTGCTTCAGAATATTCTGCAAAAAAGGAAAGGATCAGAGGGACGCAGGGGTTGTTCCCTGCGTTTGCACTCTGATGCCTAAGTCAGTGAATAATTTTGACAGAATTTCAGTAGAAAATTGTCTTCTAATCTGAGAATCATACATTACCCCTATTTATAAGGAGTTCCTTCATTCCTTAATTACACTTTTGTCATTTTTTTATAAAAATGTCTCAATATGTCAGATCATCCTCAGATATGCCACGTGGCCCAATATAATTGACTGAAATGACATTATGAGTATTATTCATAACAATGTTTATATTATATAAAATTGTATTTATTTAATGTAAAATATAAAAATTATAGGTTAAAATTTATGTTCACATGAAAAAATATAAAATTTTATTTTTAATTTTTATAATATTTATATATAATTTTTATTTATTTATAATATGTATCACGTTTATTTTTTTTATTTCGTGTGTACGTATCAAATAAGGGCAAGGTTCATAATTCAGTTTTGGCCACGCAGGATTTAAAAAATAAATAAATAAAATTGGAAGAGTGTTATACCCAGCCTTTACCATTTCCCTCCTCATTTCAAGCCTTCAACAACTTGGGCGCGATCTTCATTTTCTCGAAGGTAAGTCCTCCCCCAAATCCCTCAGCAGGGAAAGATAATAATAGTCGAATTTGTCGATTTTTCTTTTCAATTTTTCTTCTATTTTCTAAACACTCAAAGGACTAAAAAGGGGCAGAGTTTGAAGAATTGATTTCAAATTCATTATTTCTCATGGAATTTTATCTTTATTAATTCATATAATATTCATTTTCTTCATTTTAAGCTATTTGTTGCACATTTCTGGAAACTTTGACTCTCGTGTTTATTATTGATATCCGTTAGTTTTAATTTGCTATATAAACTGGGATTGGGATCAACTTTCCCTAATTTTAAAGCTTCAGATTGATGTCTTTATTTAAAGGCCTTTTATCACTATAATTTTGTTTTCCTTTGAACTATGTTTAAAAATTTTCTGCGATCTGTAAGCTTTTCGCTAGTTATGGTACGGAGATTTAAGCTGATATGATACCATTATGAAAGCTACCATACCATTTATTAATCTGTTTCAAGAATTCGAAAGGTATTTATCTCTGCTAGAGTACGCTGTACTATGTGCTAACTCACTGATGTTTTTCTACATGTTCTTTCAAACCCATGGCAGTGCTTGGATTGCATCTAGAGTAGCTAGAAAAAGAGGAAGGCAGATAATGAAGTTTAAGGCATTTCTCACTGAACATGGTGTGAGTCTCTTAGAAAGGCGGTTTCTACCAGCCTTAGATAAAATGGGCAAGTTATGCCACTTATTTCTTACCAGAGACCATGCTATCTTCCTCCACAACCTTCTCAATGGCGATGGGGTTCAGTGCATTGCCCAGTTTCGCAAGGAAGCTCTCTTTGATGACTATCGGATCTCAAGTCAGAATGAAGACCGCATTGCCTTCGCGATAGATGTATCCCTCCTGCTTCGTGCTGTTCGGAGTAGTGTAAGCATATGTAGTGAATTTGGTAATAGGCCTTCTGCCAACCTTCTCCAAATTAAATTGGTTAAGAAGTTGCCCCCCAATTGCACTCAGCCAATGCCTTTTCTAACCTTTGAAACCAAGGGTTATAAGTCTGCTGTCATACAGGATGTACCAATATCAAAACCTTTATCTAGGGCTCAAGTGCTTGAGCTTCAAACTGCACTTGATATGGCACAAGATCTACCTCAGACTCTGGTTCAAGTTCCAGATTTGAATCAATTGCAGAACTTTGTAGAACGGATGAAGCATGTTGGCGATTTGCTAAATGTCTCTATAAGCAAGTATGGCGATCTACATGTGCAAATCTCAACAACTTTGATCACACTTGGTGCTGAATTTTGTAAATTGTTGGTTATTGGAGACCAAGCTGAAGCACCACCTGAGGATAGAAATCTGAGTGCTCAGACTCGGTCACAGAGGGCAATCTCAAGAGGAGATGCACAGAGTGTTCAAGTGAGTGTAAGGCACTTTTCTAGGAGCCTTCACTGTCACCTGGCGAAGCCTGACTGTGCTTTTTATGGGATTGCTCCGCAGGGTGCTTGTTTGACAGTGATATTTCAGTTCTTCATTCCTGGTACACGTCAAACTGATAAATCAATCAGTTTACATTGTAGGCTTCCTGTTCTTGATCCAGGGTCAAGTTGAAAATCAGTTTACCATTAATAGCTAATTTACTGCTTCCAAGTGAAAAAGTAGCTTGCAGCCTATCACTCCATGTAACCATTGCATTCCAGAAAACTTCTAGAGTCTGAACTCTGAAACACATGCTGCATATGAAAGCAATTTCGGAATTGGTAGAATGTTTAAGTACAAAAATGATTTTAGCGATTGCAATGTATGTTGAGTACAAGATTAGAAATATTCCAATTTTTAGAAACTCTTATAGTCTTCCTTGTCAACGAGCTAGCAGAGATGTGAATGTGAAGACATCTACTTTTAGTTTCCTCATGGAGTTAGATGTTCATTATCAAGTCTGAAGCTTCGGTGTAGCACATTCTTTTAGCTGCAGAACAGGAGCAGAAACCTAATGAGAGCGTCGTATTCTGATTATTAAACTTTGCATTGTAGCTCTAGAAGATAAAAGGTTGTATACAGTTAGTAAAGGTTGGACTAAGATTAAGAAAAAAAAAAAACGAGAAAATCAAAAAATTGATTCAAACCAAGGGTTTTGAATCAATTCAATTCGGATAATAACGAAATTCGATTTGAATTCGGATTGTGATGTCATCAAATAATGTTTATTTGGTTTGGATAACGATTATATCCAAATAATTTGTTATTTAATATGTTGTGATTTTTACTATTTAAACCAAAAGTTCAAGTTTTACATTCAATAAAAAAGAAATAAAATCTAAAGATGCTTAAGTCCAAGAAAAAATTGAAATAAAGATTAAAATTACTTAAATCAAAACTCATATGCTCGATTAGATTTGATTCACATAAATTCGAATCAGATCGAATTAGATACTTTTATATTCAGATTGAATATGAATCACAACATAAAAAAATCCATTTAGTTCGAGGAGGATCAGATTTTTGCCCAAAAAATCGAATCCAACCCAATATGACCCCTAATAAAGACCAAACTTCACTCTTCAGAATATGTAGAATTCATATATACCGTCCCTAAAAGAAAAAGAAAAGGAAGATGACAAATATGCTGGAAGCATTTGAAAGTTAACTTCCGATTGTACTGTACATGTACAGGCACTCGCAGCACAATTGTCAAGAAGACAGATGAAATAACTACAGATCTGATGCAAAATACCGCCAAGCCCCTGAAGTTGACTTGGTTAGCTTGTACTTCAGGAACAGATTACCCTGATTTGTATTATTGACTAGCATCAAATACACCTGAGGAAAAAAAGGTTAGTTATGTCTATTTAAACTCTCACCAATAATCTTTACATGAGCATAAGCCAAGCCTGAAATGATGGAATCGTGTTCGGTCTCTGACAATCACTTCTCTATCATACAGCTTTGACACTAGTTTTGCCACGCTGTGACAATCTACACACATTCTAAGGTTCTTCACAATCCTAATGGTAACCCCAGGTCCAGAGCTAATCAGCCCAAAAGCCAAAGCCAACTTCTCACTGTGCCGGTACAATGTGCTCTCTTTATCCTCCTCCCCTATATCAAGGAATACCTATCGGGAGAATAACCTGCAAGTTTTAAGTCCCTTGTCATATTATCTAACTTCAAGTATATTTCTTTAGATTGAGGATGTGACTGGTCCCCGGCAACAAATTCATGAACAACTCCATTCATCTCTATCAAACTGCAGCCTGGGGTCTTCTTGATTCCTATATGCATCATTGACTCCCTTAGTGCATGCAGACTATCCCATCTTTTGCAAGTTGCATATATATTACACAAAAGAACATAAACAGCCCTATTTTCAGGGTCTAACTCAAGAACCTGTTTAGCTGCCATTTCAGCAATTCCTACATCTTTATGAACTCTACAAGCAGCAAGAAGAGCTCCCCAAACAATTGAATTTGGTTTCATTGGCATATTCTTTATAACTTCACAAGCTTCTTGTAAATGCCCAGCTCGGCCTAGAAGATCAACCATACACCCATAGTGTGCTTCATTGGGTTCAACCCCATGTTCAGTAGTCATGCTAGCAAAGAACTTTCTTCCTTCATCCACCATGCCAGCATGAGTACAGGCACAAAGAACGCCAATAAAAGTTATCTCATCTGGCTTTATTGAAGCTCTTAGCATTTCAAAGAACATATCTAGAGCTTCTTCACCATGCCCATTAATAGCAAGACCAACAATCATGGCTGTCCACGTAAATTTGTCCCTCCGAGGCATTTCGTAAAATACTCTTTGAGCTTTCGCAACACTTCCACATTTGAAGTACATGTCAATCAAAGCATTTCCAACAAAGACATCGTTCTTGACTTTGTTTCTATCAATATAAGTCTTTATCCATTCTCCTATTTGTAATGCCCCAAGATGAGCACAAGCTGTAAGAATACTCACCATGGTGAACTTGTCTGGTCTTATATTCGATGCTTGCATCTGGCGGAACAATGCCAAAGCCTCTTTAAAGCAGTTCAATTTAATGTACCCATCAATCATTGCAGTCCATGAAACATAATCTCTTTCCGGCATCTGATCAAAGTAATTTCTTGCCAAATTAATCTCTCCCTTATTTATAAACCCTGAAACTATAGTAGTCCATGAAATTACATCCCTTGTTTTCATCCTATCAAAAATCCCAACTGCTACATCCATTTCCCCACAAGCTGCATACATATCCATCAAAGCATTTTCCAAAATCAACTTAGGCTCTATCTCACATTTCTTTATGTACTTATGAACTCGCTTACCAACCTCCAAATCTCTCAACTTAGAACAAGCTGACAGCAAAGAAACCAAAGTAACCGAAGTAGGTACCAGTCCAATCTTCTCCATCTTATCAAAAAGCTTACTAGTTTCATGATATTGCTTCATTCTATTATATCCGGTTATAAGCACATTCCAAGTAATCACATCTATTTTACAACTAATATCGAAAACCCCACGCGCCATTTCCATTCGGCCACACAAAGAGTAGATATGAATCAAAGCATTTTGCACGTAAACATTAGAACCAAACCCAAATTTCACCACATGACCATGCAACTCTTTCCCACATGAAAACCCAACATTTCTGTTAAAACCTTTAAACAGGAAAGGGAACGTGTAATTATCAGGCTTAACATTCTGTTTTAACATGCTTAAATACATTGAAATCCCATGTTTTGGGCAATCTATCTTAGAGTAACCTTTGATCATTGTGTTCCAAAGGAAGACACTTTTCCGTTCAGGAATTTGATTGAACAATTTAAGTGCATGCTCCATGTCACCTGATTTATTCAAGCTACATAAGGAAATGATTTTGTTTCGGAGAATGGGTGTTTTTGATAGGCCTATTGTTATGTATCGGCAGTGGATTTGTTTGAGTTGGTCCATGGATTTGCAGGTTTCAATAAGAGAGAAGGGTGGTTCAAGGTCATGGGAGAAGTGGGTAAGCGATATGGAAGCCACAGCGGAGATCATTTTTTTTGTCAAGGATCGAGAGGATTGATACTTGGAGAAGATTTTGAGTGTTTTGACAAATTGGATTCTTGAAAGTGGCATAAGAGTTGCACTGTTTTGCTTCGCATTTCAGGTATCAACTTTGGTTGAGAGGTTTTGCATCGTATGGGACTTGCAAGAAAAAAATAAATAAATAGAGCGAAGCTCGGTACCAGACGAGACAGCGAAGGACCCAACCATCACTAAAGCGCGACTATCATCACGGCTCCAACAGTGCACCAGCCGCGAATCGAACCCGAGACCATACCGTCGCATGGTACTATGACCACTGAAGTCCACTTTAACCAACTCCATTTTGTAAAACATATTAACAATTCAGACTTAATGTAATTCAAAATCTAATTTTATCAAAACTCAAACTCTTCCAATTTTATATTGATCTAAACTCATCAGATCCAAACCCAAATTAATGATCAATTTGATTCAAATTTAAAATTATTCAAAATTAAATTATTTCAAACGCGAAAAAATATCCCAAATTAAATTTAAAATTAATAATAAATATTTAAATATCATAATTAATCATTAAACTATTATATTACAATCAAAATATATCTCATTTTTCAATAATATAATGTTATATATTTTTTAATCTAGTTAAAGTGGAGTGCCTACTTTTATAATGCATTGATGTCCATCAAACCATACAATATAATGTTATATATATATATATATATATATATATATATATATATTAACAGAACTATCGTTGAATTTTGAATATAGCCAATGTATTACCAAGTATAAAAGTTACATCACATATACTTGGTGTCTCCAAAAAAAAAAAAGAGAGAGAAATTATAGTAGTGTACAATAGTATGTTATAGTATTTAACAAACATTATTAAATTATTTCAGATACTTATAGTTGACAATTATTATAAGAGTAACAAAATGAAAAATATATGATCAATTTATGAACAATGATAAAGATATTATAAAGAAAATTATAATACTGATTGTTAAATATTTAAAATATTTCAATTCCAAATTTTGTATAGATCATGCAGAAAGAATAATTTATTTCATAAGTGACAAAATATGATTTTAATTTACTTTTATATCAAACACATAATACAAAAAGTGACAAAATTTGACCTAATTTGAAAACATGCTTGATCGTCTCAAATTGAAACCCGAATGGCTCAATCCCAAACTTAATTGACATGTTTGAACTAAAAAATCAATAACTTATATATTGTTTAACTCAAATCTTAATTGATCCAAATTCTAAATTACTTGAATTCAATTTGATTCTTACTAAAATTATCCACACTTAAATCCAACTTAAACCCCATTCAATCTTATTGGTCCAATTACCATATCTAATTTAGTTTTTAGATTTTTTGTTAGGTACCAAACATAATTTCATCTGTTTTATGATTTGATATTAATTCTGTTCGGGTAATGATAGTATTTAAATAATTTTTTTTTTAACAGTGACAATTATAAAATTCAAATTTTATCCAAATACTCAAACAAAAATAAATTTATTTATTAGTTTTGCTCCTTTATTTTAATTTTTGAAAAAAATTGGTGTATGTGATCTTTTCTATTCTATTTTAGCCCGTGAATAACGAAAAATTTTGCTCCTTTCTAAATTAATTATAGAAAAGTGACTTTTTTTCTTTATAGTGCCAAAAGAGAAACAAAAAATTTAAAAAGTATCTTTTCAATAATAATACTTTATAAATAAAGAGTAATATTATTACTTTTTTTTTTCATTGAACAACATTAACCCATTGTACATTAACAATTAAATTTCATTTGTCTTTGAAATTTCAAGACTAGAGCAGAAGATGAAAATGAAGTCGTTAATATGAATCCGTTATTCTATATTATAGTTTAATTTAACTTGACAATTTTAGATACAATACGTTGATATTGTACAAAAATGACACAAATAAAAAATGTGAAAGTGACATAAATAAATAATATAAAATTGTATATGAATATAGTAAAAATTTAAAATAAAATTTTATATTCTATCACATAACATAAACATAAATTTACACAATACGAACTCAAATTATAAATCCGAATTGTCAACTTTAATTATAACCAAACTAGGCAGGGTAACTTCACCAAAAAAAAAAAAAAAAAACCCTAAGCTGGGTAAATTCACCAGCCCCTTCCCCTTCCCCTTCCCCTTCCCCTTCCCCTTACCCTTTAGTTCTGTTTACTCCCATCTCTTTTATTTAGATTGAGATGAGTAGAACAAACAAATTCCCTTATTGTAGCGAGGCAGAATAACAAGCTTAGCAGGACTAGTGAAAAGGGTTTCAAAATAACTGTGCCCAGTGTCCACCCCAGGCAGCCATTTACTCAACAGATTCAAAACAATTTACATGCATCAATACATCTTTTTATATAAAGAAAGAAATGCATCCAAAGAAAAAACCGCAATGCAAAATTATGTGAATCTATTCACTGAATTCAAGAATGATGTTAACTCATGATTAGCAGCTAATCTGAATCCTATAAAAACATCCTATCTCATCTCATCAAGATACGAGGAAGAGGATTTATATAATGACATAACGACATGAGACACCTCTAATAAGAGCAAGAGACCTATCTACTCTATCCTGTAAAACATGCAAACCAAAATCTTCACCTACAATTCCATCTTCACAAATGCATTGGAACTCCCGGATGCTCCATACTGGAACCAATCTTTTGCACAAATGAGAGCTTCAAGTGTCACTGGACTCAATGAACTGCGGTAACTATCCATCATTTTTCTCTCTGTGTCAAAAACAGAATCCCCAACAACAGTAGAAAATGGTATAGACAATATGTCCGAAGC
Organism: Firmiana major; assembly: GCA_033439115.1. Lineage (NCBI taxonomy): Eukaryota > Viridiplantae > Streptophyta > Magnoliopsida > Malvales > Malvaceae > Firmiana > Firmiana major. The sequence goes on from CM065910.1 coordinate 23,932,707, forward strand.
CATCCTCGAGAGAGTAGGATACTTTGTCTTGTTTAGTTTCCACCAGCTCAAAATATCAAAATCTTGTATTCGAGGAAAAAGAGACTCTTCAAGATATTGATCCAATTCTGATTGATGCTGGCTACCACCGATCTCAGAGATATAGACCTCAAAATCTGAGAGTCCATCTCCAATAGAAATAAGGGGATCCTGAGAAGGTATTTCTTCAAGGGCTACTTTCTGATGGGGTATTTCTTGATGAGCTACCTCATGATGAGATAGTTCTTCTTGAGGTGGTCCCTCTTGAAGGTATTCTTCTTCAGGCCGTCCCTCTCGGAGGTATCCTTCAGATGGTGCCTCTTGAAGGTATCCTTCTTCAGTGGGTTCAGTTTTAGGGATGATGCCGCCATTCTCTTGGGAGATGATTCTCTCATTCCGTTCTTCCACAAATGTTTCAAGTGGAGGAAGTTCTTGTGCAACATATTCAAGGTAGAGCTCATGAATATCATCATCAACAATCTTAATCCACATTCCAGCATCCTCACCATATATCCTAGAGAAGCTAAACTCAACAAGTTTCATTTTGAATCTTGGATCCATTATCACAGCAATCGCCAAAACTAAGAAGCATTCACTCCAGTATCTATCAAACTTCTCCTTCAAAGGTTTGGTCAAGTTGCTGATGAAGGGGTCATTGCTCATTGCTGCATGTGTTAACTCTAACTGAACTTTTGACACTTCATGGTAGAATGCACTGGCAGTCGGATATGCTGGGCCAGTTAAAATGCTGACAGCATCAAAGAAAAGCTTTAAGTATTTGCAGAGAATTTCGACCTGCTTCCAATGATCCATTGATGGGGCTATCTTATAATCAGGAATAGAGGTTTCCAAGCAAAGAAATACTTGCTTTAGTTCTGAGGCAGCCACCAACATGTCATATGTTGTGTTCCATTTTGTTTGGTCATCGATGAATATGTCTTTCATGCTAGGGACTTTAAGTTGTTCCCTCAGATGAAAAAATGTCTCTTCATAAGTATCTAAAGTTTTCACAAACTTGACACTGTCCCGGATTTTCTTCACAGTTTCCCCCACAGCCCATAGCGCCTCTTGTGCAAGAAGACTTGTAAAACGAGCAAAGCAATTTCCAACCAATAACTGACCATGAAGCATATAAGGGTTCCTCACAGAAAACAGGGTTCTTAGACTTCCATTTATAACTTCATTTGAGAAGGACTGATCAAGAGTGACGGTAAATAGCCTATTCTCCAAATGCCAATCAGATAGGCAAGAAACAACAGCTTGCTGCAAGGCACTGTCTGAATCAAGAAAGGGTACCACGACTACATTAAGCAGGTAACGATGCAAATTCCATTCAGCATCAATGAATTGTCCTGTTAGCAAAACATAGCCCACAGTTTGATTTGAAATCCACAAATCTAATGTAAGGCTGACTTGTCCTGGAATTTCGCTGATAAAATTGAGAAGCCTTTGCTTCTCTTTCAGGTACATAGCAACAGAATCTCCTTGAATAGTGTTGAAGCTCACCATATTGAACTGGGGTTGAAGAGTCTTCACAAAATCAATAAAACCTGGGTGTTCCACAATGTGGAGGGGATACTCATGCATTATGATCATCTTAGCTATCTCATGGTAGCAACGTTCTTGGTTAAACGGGATATTTGCAAATCCAGGAGTTGCTCGGTATCTTTTTTTTGGTTGATTGGCAGCATTACTAGTTTTAGAGTCTGGTGTCTGTTGATTTCTCTGACGGCTCACTGGGCAGATTCCCAAGGCAATGTGTCTTTTAAGGTGGCTAGTGCCGGCGAGCTTTGAACCAGAAATGTATGCAAATGATTTCTTACACTGATTACAGCAGGCCCGGATACATCCCTCTCCTACAGTCTCCACAGTAAAATGGTCCCAGACAATAGACTTCTTCCTCCTACCTTTATTGGGCTGTACTTCAGAACTAAGTGGCTCGTTGTAATCAGTAGGCGTAATAGGCATAACGGGCATGGTAACAGGAATGATTGCCGTCTCCATCTCAATGTACAAGTCCTGCAAAACAGAAGACAGAGCAGATAATAAGTTATCATTTGCATAGATTATGCACAAAAATTGTCAATGAAAAAGCACAAAGGCAGACTGCATGAAGACAGCATTTTATATTAGACAGATAAGACTGGTACAAAATGATCGCTGATCCTACTCAAGGTTTGATGTTTTACATTAAAGTCAGAACTCATGGGACAAAGACAGCTTCCCATACCTCTTCTTTCCAATACCTAGATTCTACTCTACAAGATAATAGCTATTCATATTTACAGTAACAAACCAAAAGCTCATGTGTTAGCTATTTTTTATGATCCTGACATAGACATTAGTAGTTTGAACATATTAAGAGATGGCCTTGAAGAATGAGCAATTGAAAATTGAAAGGTAAGAGAAAGCAGCTGGCTTGGCGTAACACTTCAAATCCAGTGATCTCAACAACTAGGAAAAAGCTTTATTGTGGAGGATTAAAATTCTAACATTATAGGTAAATAACAAACTCAAATGATTCTAAGCCAAACAAGGACTGAATAAGCCTTCAAGATTCGACCACAAGCAAAAGCAGATGCGTTTCAGCTGTAAAAAATAGTTGGAACTTGATATACACCGACAATTTTAAATTTTCTCTCAGTAATTGCAACAAAGGGTAAACAAGAAATGGATAGATAACATCATAACATAGTCAACACAATAGCACAGTATTAGCTGTACTATGCCTGCTCCAAGTCAAGACACAAAACACTCATTAGACTCGGTAACTCAGAGCCACAAAGCCTGAAACAGACCAGATTGTTCCCAATTCTAGATATGAAAATACAATTAAAAAAAAAAAAAAACTAATCCCAAATCCCGATACCTTTGCTCCCATTCTTATTCAGTTTTTGCTATTTGGCGGGATCAAATACAAACCTGAAACCACAAACCATAGAAATTCTGCAGTTTGATGGGCTACGCTTATGGGCTGAAAAGCCTCTAGATAAGCATAAGCAACAGGTTTAATGTACTATCCAGCCGAAGAGAAATTAAATCCATAGGCCAACCAACCCAAAGACATAAAAATAAAATCTCTGCTGAGCCGCACTTGTACTTCGCGCTGAAAAAACCGTTGTTTGACCCTTTATAAATTGAGAACCCCAACAAAACAGGGATAACGAAACACGAGAGTGAATTCCCATAGGATTTAATGAAGAAAGAAAACTTTCATCACTCCTCAGAGAAAATCCAGAATCGGAGCCCCAAACAACAATGAACATTCATTGCAACATAAACGGGAAACAACTATTAACCTCTCACATACTAATACCCTGAACTATTACGTAGAATAGAAAAAGAAAAAAGAAAAACTGATTAAATGAAGCACATGAACCCCTCCCCCCCCCCCCCCCCCCCCAAAAAAAAAAAAAGGAAAAATACAAACCCCATAGCTAGAGAAGCAGAAAAGTATTATAAGAACCACGAAGAAAGATGCTTTTGAGCAAAACCCATCAACGCCAAGAATCAAAAGCCTCGAAAAAAATCTATTATTCCCAAAAGTCCCCAGATCCAAAAACCCAAAAACAAGCCTTCAGAACACAAAATTACATAGAAATAAACAAAAGCTCAATAAATAAATCAAGGGTTAAAAAGAGTTCTTACCTAGTTTCCCCGACAAAACCCTGAAAGAAGATCCAAAACAAATGTTTTAGAGTTAGTCTTCTGTCTTCTGAAACCGAAAGAAATAAAAATAATAATATTTTGAATTTTGGGTAACAGAGGGAAGCGCACAGGAGAAGACGAAGAAGGAAGAAGAAAGGTGTTTAATTGGGCTTGAGCTTTGAAGTTTAGAGCTTTTGTTTTTTGTTCGGTGAGAGAAAAAACAAAACCCTAAATTGGAATTGGACCTAGGACTAAAAAATGAAAAGAGATCTCCACTTTTAGGCCTTTTTACGAAGAGGGAAGATTGCAGGGACGAAGGCAAGGGCGCATTTATATAAAGAGGGATAAAGAGTTGTAATTGTATATGGACTCCAGGTCCAATTTTATTTATCTTGTGGGGGCGGTTCCATCGTATTCAGCCCATCCAACCACTTCTATGGATTGATTTCGTCAGGGAGGTTGTGTAATAAGTCACGGGTCGGTTTAAATAATAGAGTTAAGGACCAATTAGAGGGCACTACTTATGGAGCTAGTGTATCATATTATTCAAACATAATCCGAAATGGCTTTGTTTGAAAAAGAATAACCAAATTAAAGATTAGATCCCTAAATAATTAAAAAAATTCTAGAATCAATACTATACACGGCAAAATTTTTTTATTTAAATATCTTTTAATTTTAAAAAATATAATTTTAAATATTTTTATATGTAAATTAATCAAACTTCTCAAGACTTTATTTTAATAAAATAAAATTGAAGGTAAGAGATGAATTTAGTATTTAAATGTTTTATTCAATAATAAATATACATATAGCATAATTTTTCTATGTGAAATTTTTAGATTCCAATAGGTTAAAATAATGATACATATTTTTAAATATATATATATATATATATATATATAAAGTATGCATGATCATTGTAATCCTATTTGTGGAGCTTAAAAACTCTGTTTTATGATATATTAAATAATTATGCATACATATATCCTTATAAAAAATTTAAATTTACATCCGTCAAAAATCATACTTGCAAAAAATAAAATTAAGCATGTATATAATTTTCATGCATTATATTACTTTTTATAAACTTGTATTTTGTATATATTCATAAAAAAGGTATATTGAATTTAAAATCTAATATATATATATATATATATATATTTGTAAGACCCGATTTTTATCATATTTTCTTATGATTCACGTGATGTAAACATGATTATATGTAAAATGAATCATAAGAAGAGTTTTACGTGAATGAAAAATGCAAATGGAGATTGAAATGGTCACATATTAAATGAATGAGATTCAAACCATTCAGATTGGAGATAAGAATTTAAAACACGAAATAAGAAAGGGTTCGTGAAGGGAAGTTGTGTTGGATTGGTCCCGAACACGTGCAAGGGTAAAACGGTCAAAAGACTAAAATTCGGTATAAATTCGATAAGAAAATTTTAATTAAAAATAGGGATTTAGGACATCTTGATCAATGAAGGAGAAATTATCGAATTTTCGAGTCCAATTGATGAAGATCTGAAATTTTTAATATTTATCGAAAATTCACTCGGGACAATATCCCGAAAATACGAAAAAAATACACAAAAAAAGGGTTAAAATAAAATAAATAAATTAATCTATATAAAATATAGTTTTGCTGATATTTTGGGATTTTTTTAATAATATTTTAATGAATAAAATAATAATAAAATAAATTATAAATAAATAAAAGAATTAAAAAAAAAGAATCGCGAAATCGCGATTCTGAAATGAAAAAGGAAAGAAACAGAAGGCAAGCTGAGGGCCTCCCTTCTGCCTCAACGATCGGAGACCGACGAGGAGACTAGGTGAGCGGCTGAAGGGAGAGGCAGCCGAGCCATCGTCGGCGTTGGTGGAGGGCGAAGGAAGCAACAATCGACGGTTGAGGAAGAGAAATCGCGAAACCGAGGGAGGAAAAGGAAATTCGTCGGTGTTGGGGCCGATCTAGCCTCGACCACCACTAGCCGATGGTTCCCCAGGCGCAGGCGAACAGATCGGTGATTGAATTGGCCAATGGAACGGCTGGCAACATCGTCAACGACGGCAAAAAGAAATGGCACCGACGCCTATGAGAGAAGAGGCCGGACCGGTCACTTTTCGGCCAATCTTGGCGAAACCGAGGCCATATCCGTGCATCGGACAGTCCCGCGGACCTGCTGGAGACGAAAGCTGACGAAGAACCGGTTAGCGAAGCTCCGAACGGCGAAGGAGAAAATCGGATCAGACTGAACCAGGCTGAACCTGACTGGTCTGAACCGGGCTGAATCGGACTGAACCGGTTCAGTCATAAAAGAAGAAAAAGAAAGAGAAAAAGGGAAAAAGAAAAAGAGAAAAAATTGAAAAAAAAATTCAGTGATGCAATCGAGCTATGGGTAAGCCGATAAGCGGTTAAAATTGACTGATTTAAATTTTGGAATATTTAATATGATTAATATTCGATTGAAAATTGACCCGAAAAATATGTAATTGTGTAGCTCGACAATTGACGTCAAACGAGAGCTCGAGTTAGCCTCGATTTGTGTACTATCATGGAATCTCTGGTAAGTAACCCTTATTTACGACAATTTGCATAGTTTGCTTGTTAAAAAATTACCGCATAAATTACGGATTAATTCCGTATAAAATGAATTAAATTTTGAAATTTGAGATAAATTGTCGTAAATAATTAATTGAGCTATCAGAGAGTTTAGAACGAGACACAATAAATATTGATAGGCCAAATGAGGCCAATAGGCCTCAATAATGTGAATAATAAATGAAAAATGGGCTTAAGGCCCATTAAGGTGCAATCGGGCCCAAAATTGTAATCGGGCCCAATAATTTGAATTAAGTTTAGAAAATTATGAAATACAGTTAAATTGAATGATTTCTGACCCGATAAATAATTATACGCAGTTCCAAAGATTTGATTGGGAGTAAATCGGACTTCATGACGAGGCATCAGTGAAAAGGTAAGGTTGTACAGAAAAATGAGGTAAGAGAATTTTGCGAGTAGCTAGAGGTAGCTACGCATATTTTTAACAGTTTTTACATACACTGAAACTGTATAAAGATCCTAGAAATGGATTAAAAATTTTAAGGATCCGAAATAGGTAAAAGACTATTTTACCTCTACTGAGGGAAATTCACCTAAGGATAGTGAAAGCATGACATGCATGAAATGCATGATTTGAGAAATTTTCGTGACTTTTTAGCAAAGCAAATTGGTAGATTGTCTAGTATTTGCATAAATTCCACAAGATAATACTACGTAAGTGTTATTTAGATTTAAATGAAATTTATTTAGAAAAAAGGGCCAACTATCAAGTTTATATGAAAACAGATGGTGCTGGAGCCTTGCTCGCACTATATCTAAGTTTGTGAGTGTGCATAATGGTGCTGGAGCGGTTGCTCGCACCGATTTATGTGACATGATATGCATAAAAAGGTGCTGAAGCGATTACTCGCACTAGTTTTAATGATTTGACATGCATGAGACGTGCTAGAGCTTAGCTCGCACGAGATTTGATTTGTGTGATGCATGCATTAGTGCTGGAGCAAGGGCTCGCACTAGAGTTTTACATCATAGGTGCTGGAGTCTAACTTGCACAAGATTTCTCTTGATTTTTATGACACAGTGCTGGAGCCTAGCTCGCACTAGTTTTAAATGATTTTGACAAAGTGCTGGAGCTTAGCTCGCACAAGATCTTATGAGATTTTATGAAACGCGTGCTGGAGCTTTGCTCGTACGAGATTTTCCTTGATTTTATGAGAGTGCTGGAGCATCACTCGCACTGATTTTATGAGACATGCGATGAGCCGTGCTTGGAGCGTCGGGTAGACTGTCATGCCGATTAAATATGCTCGCATGTGCGTTTTGAGACAGGCACGATTATTGATATGAGATGTGGGTTCACGGAGTACGTTGTACCGTGCAAGTAGAATGGAGTACGCTGTACCGTGCTGAGATTGATTATGTGGCACTTCGGATGCGAGTGGCATCTTCGGATGTGAGTGTCATCTTTGGATGCGAGATATCGGACAGGACCGACGGGATGGAATGATCCACCTCCCGGGGCGGTTCTCGATAGTGGTGAGACCCCGCACACAGGATCCGTGTAGCAGTGAGATCACTAGTATATGGCCATACTCCTGGTTATTTGCCTGAGATATTGATATATATTGTCTAGTCTCACAAGCTTGAGAATGCTTGGATTTTGTGTGAGTTTGGACTACCCGAAGGAGGGGTTGAATCCTGAAAGATGATATTGGTTTTGTTGTGAATAAATGTAATTTTCAATGTTTTCGAAAATGCTTGGAAATAAATGATTTTATGTAGATCAGGATTACCCGAGGGAGGGGTTGAGTCCTGATGAGTGTGATGGATGTGGATTCATGAAATGAATTAAAATGTTTTCTACGGATTTGTAGAAACTCAGCATGATGTATTTTCCATGCTTGTTTTTAATTCATGAAATGAAATGTTTTAGCATGAGGAGGTTATCCATGTTTTAATTGCAAATGCATGATTTTGATTTAATTCATGCGTTGTATGATTTTACATGAGATGCCATTGAGGCATGAGTTGCATGATTTCCATAAGCACAAACAGTTTTTATAAACTATGGCATTGATGTGTGCATGATTTCGTGCATGAGCTTTAAACGAAAAGAAATGGATTTAAGGGCATGACATTATGAGCATGTAGATAGTGGAATTATCTACTAACTTGCATAATTGTCTTACTGAGCGCGTGGTTTGTGTCACGACCCAATACTACCAAAATCAGTACAAATTTTTCGTTTTTGGAAAATCTTTCTTACCTCCTCGTGACATATCTCTCTAAACAGGTCGGCTGGGTGAGCATATCATCTCATTGTGACACACAGTCTAATGGAGGCTCCAACATGACTATATACATGTCATATAAATCCTTGTGCGAACGAAGCTCTAGCACAGTTCCATGCATATTCATGATATCTAAAAACCTCGTGCGAGCGAATCTCTAGCACGGTTTCAGAGAAATCAATGAAATCTGCGTACGAGCAGCGCTCCAGTACGATTTAAACTGATTATAGATTTAATTTAAATCCACGTACGAGTATTGCTCTAGTACGGATATGTATAAAAACTCAATGAAAACCTCGTACGAGAAAAACTCCAGTACGATAGTCATGAAATAAATCTGTAAAACAGTGCGAGTAAGGCTCCAGCACTGTGTATGAGTTAAAATATAAAATTCAGTGCGAGCAGTGCTCAAGCACGGTTAAAACTCATATAACATTGAGAGGTGGCTCAATTTTATCAAAACATATTAAATAAATATAAATTGGCACCTAACTTGTGCCTTTTCACTTAAAACATGAAAATAATAGTCAACCTATCCATAAATTGCTTGAATTAAAGCAATATCATCATGAAAACATTAAAATCATGAATTTCATGCAATTTCATAGCCTTACTACCCTTTTTGAAATTTTCCTAACTGGGGGCAAAATTGTCATTTGTCATTATTTCCATATTTTTTTTGCAAAAATTATTATTCTGTTTTCGGGTAGCGTAATAAATTTAACGTAATGTAAATCCCCTCGAAACTATGTACAACTACCTCTAAGTGCTCATAAAATTTTCTTACCTGGAATCACGTGCGAGTTTATCCCGACTCGACCGTATCAAGTCTCTCAGTCCAATTCGCTCGTTTACGGAGCTGCATATAACCACATATGGGTTCAGTTCAAATATATTGATCAGTATTTCACTCTTACTGATCGAATCTAAAGCTCTGGGCTTGTTTTACTCTATTGGGCCCGATTGCACTTTAATGGGCCTCGAACCCATTTTTCAGCCCGTTTTCACTTTTAAATCCCTTCTTTGGGTTTACTGGGCTCGTTTGGCTTATCAATAATCATCGGGTTTCGATCCAAACTCATTGGATAACTCAGATACTATTTATGATAATTACTTTGAAATTTAGAATAAAATTCCTTTAATGCAGAATTAATCCGTAAAATCCGTAAATAATCTTAACTCTGCATTTAAGGACTCATATTATCGTAATTAAAACGTATGTACCTAATATGGTGCAGGGTATAAAAATCGGAGCTAAATCAGCTCTCGTTTGGGCTCTGTAGTAACACTGCACAATTATATAAATCCGGGTCATTTTTCAATAAAATAATATTAAATTGAATTCTCGGGATTTACCTGCAGGTCAATCTTGACTCTAGATCACTTACCCGAATTTCGAGTCGTCCCCGGGTACACTTTCTTCCCTTGTTTTTCCCTTTTTCTCTTTTTTTTCTTTTTCTTTTTTCTTTTTCTTTTCTCCCTTTCCTGGCTACGGTGTCGTTTTGGGCTTTTCAAAGTCGCCGGCGATCCCGGCCGTCTCGTTGGTCGCCAGTGGGCTCAAAAGAACTGCCTCGACCAGGGGAGTGCTCGGCTAGGTCGAATCAGCGCTGGGACATCGCCGTTCGTCGGAACCGACGCGATTTCTTCTTGGATTTTTCGTCCGTCGATTCGCCGGAAATAGAGGCCGTCGGTGCGCGTTACTGGTACCGTTGGAACCGCCAGACTCTCCTCTACCTTTTTCGATCGTTGGCTTGGCTCGTCAGACGCTGGTGACTCGTTGGGCTCGTCGGATTCTTCACGGGTTTCGCTGGTTGGTTTTCGGGTTCTCTTTCCGTTTTTCTCTTTCCCCGATTTCAGATTTCCAATTTCCTTTTTTTTAATTAATTCATTTATTATTATTTTAATACATTAAAGTATATTAAAAATGCCCAAATATCTCAAAAATATCTTAAAAATTATTATTTAATTCATTTAATCAATAAATAAATTTATTAGTCTATTTTCGTCTTTCCGGTATATTTTTTGATTATTTTCGGGATAATTTTTTGAATTAAAAATCCCGATTAATTCTGGATTAATTCCGATTAATTCTCATAAATTCCAATAAATTTATATCTAGATCAATCGGCCTCAAATTTAAATATTTTTCTCGTTATTGATCCTGATTTCGCAAATTCCATATTTTAATGAAAATTACTTATTGAATTTATACCGAATTTTGGTCTTTTAACCATTTTACCCTTGCACGTGTTCGAGACCAAATTAAATCGACTTTCTTTCATAAATCCACAATCTGCTCCCTATTTTCAATTCCTTATTTTCAGTCAACTCGATTAAATTCCTTAAACGAACTTGTTGGGTCTCTGCTTTCTCGATTTATCCTTATTCGATTTTACGTACATTATTTCGTTTCATCAATGTTGGCTCTACCGAGAGGGGGGGTGAATCGGTTTTCTAACAATTATGGGAAATTAAAAATTAATCACAATTTAATCACAAATGATAATGAGCAATATGGTGCAATATAACAATTTAATGCAAAGTAGGGAAGAGAGAAACAAACACAATCGTTTATAGAGGTTCGGCCAAACTCTTGCCTACGTCCTCTCTCCTTGACCTTCTTGTCAAGTGTTTTCTTTCTCTCTTTCAATAGAGCTTACACAGTTCCTTTTGCAGGTTAAGGAATAACCTCTCTACCCTTAGCAATACAGAAATGTATTCACCCTTTTACAATGTCTCTCACTGAGGAACAATCCTCTTTTCTTTTTGGGTATGGATGAATACAGAATAAGGCTTTACAATGGGTAGTGCTAACAAAGCTTGTTGCACTTAAGCTTGTACAATAAATTTCAATTGATGAGCAATAGGGACACAAAGAATGAATGAATTAAAGCTTGAGAATGTTTGGAATGTTCAGCAATAGTGTCTCTGTTCTCTTTGTCTTCAATGCTTGGTTAAATACTGAAGGATTGGTAGTTGGAGCATTAAATGCTATTTTTCCAGTTGTGATTTGCAGAAACTAGCCGTTGGGTACCTCCAGTAGAGTGCCAGATCGATCTTCCATCTTGGCCAGATCGATCTCTTAGTTATAAATCCTGCAAGATTGAAGCACAAATACACAAGGAGATCGATCTCATAGGTTAGCAGATCGATCTGTTAGTTTAAAAATAATGAGGCAGATCGATCTGTCGAATAGGCAGATCGATCTCCTAATCTCTCTGTTTGAGGCAAGATCGATTTCCAGATCGATCTGCCATACAATCTCGTAGAGAGGAGATCGATCTCTCAACAACACAGATCGATCTCTTTAGCTCTCTGACTTTGAGGAGATCAATCTCTTCCTTACCAGATCGATCTCATAAGTTCTCTGTTTGAGTGTCGATCGATCTCTCAGATCGATCTATAGTCTTAAGCTCTTAAGGGAGATCGATCTCTTCCTAGACCAGATCGATCTCTCAACTCTAGCTTTAGCCAGATCGATCTCTTAACCCTTGCAGATCGATCTCATTCTACCTAAGTCCCTTTGTAAAGGTTTAAGGCTTGCCAGATCGATCTCTTCCATTATGAGATCGATCTCTCATCAAGTAAAAACCCAGGAGATCGATCTCTCATCAGCCAGATCGATCTCTCATCAACAGAACTCTAAGTTCTGGTACTAATAACCTCTAAACATGTTTCTATATCATCTTAATGTTATAGAATTAACTTGTTTTGTCATTTCAAAATACATTAACTCAACAATCAATATTTATCATATCCGAATCAACCATCTTATGAATCCATTAACATATAATAATGTCATACAATATGAAAATCATAAGGAATATCATACAAAAATTACGGATCTCACAATCTCCCCCACTAAAAGAATTTGGTCCTCCAAATTAGAACCAAATCAGTCGGTAAACAACTCCGGGTACTTCTCATGTTTCATGCTTTCTAGCTCCCAGGTAGCTTCCTCTGGAGTGTGATACTGCCACTGAACCTTCACCAGAGAGATCGTCTTGGATCGTAATACCTTCTCCTTTCTATCCAAAATCTGAACTGGTCTCTCAACATATGTCATACTGTCACTGAGCTCTAACGACTCGTAGTGAATTACATGTGACGGATCCGGATGGTACTTTCGAAGCATAGAAACGTCGAAGACACTGTGTACACCCGCCAACTCTGGTGGCAATACCAATCTATAGGCCTTATCTCCCACTCGCTCCAAAATCTCAAAGGGTCCAATAAAACAATGGCTTAATTTACCTTTCTTACCGAATCTCATGATACCTTTAGAAGGAGAAACTCTCAAAAACACCGACTCACCCTCTGCAAACTCTAGTGGTCTGCGTCTCCTATCAGCATAACTCTTCTATCGGCTCTGAGCTATCCGCAATCTATCGCATATCAATTTGACATCCTCAGAGGCTTGCTGCACCAAGTCAAGAGCAAATAACAGTTTGTCACCAATCTCTTCCCATCCAATAGGGGAACGACATCTGCGACCATATAGTGCCTCATACGGTGCCATCCCGATACTCGAGTGATAACTGTTATTATAGGCGAACTCGACTAATGGCAAATGATCATCCCAGGAGCCTCCAAAATTCAGCACACACGCTCTCAACATATCCTCCAGAGTCTGTATAATCCTCTTTGACTGACCATCTGTCTGAGGATGAAAAGTAGTACTAAATCTCAATTGGGTCCCCAATGCTTCCTGAAAGTATTCTCAAAAATGGGAAGTGAAGCGGGAATCCCTATCAGAAACAATGCTCATTGGAACGCCATGTAGCCTAACAATCTCTCGAACATATAAGTTCGTCAACGTACTCAGAGCATCTGTAGCTCTCATAGCTAAGAAATGGGCGGACTTCATCAGTCTATCCACAATCACCCAGATGACATCGTGACCTCTGCGGGTCCTAGGTAATCTCATCATAAAATCCATGGTGACATGCTCCCACTTCCATGTCGGTATCGATAAAGGCTGAAATAATCCTGCAGACTTTTGATGCTCTACCTTTACCTGCTGACAGACGAGACATATTGCGACATACTCTGCTATGTCTCTCTTCATTCTAGACCACCAATAAACTCTCCGAAGATTCTAATACATCTTCTTACTCCTCGGATGTATTGTATACCTCGCTGAGTGAGCCTCTGATAAAATCATCCTCCTGATCTCAAGATCCTCGGGAATACATATCCTACCGCGAAACCTCAGTAATCCATCAGTACTCAATGCAAAATCAGTATCTGCACCTGTCTGTACTTGACTCATCAACTGAATACATCCCTGATCACTCTGTTGAGCTTGCCAGATACGATCAATCAACTCCGACTTCAACCTCAGGCTCGCAATGATCTCAACTCTGTCAATCTCAGGGGGTGCTATGTCCAAACTGAGGCTTGCGAACTGCTCTAGCAGGTCATATTCCCGAACCACCATAAATGATACCAACCCTAGGCTCTTCCTGCTCAAAGCATCAGCAACTACATTAGCCTTATCCGGGTGGTATAATATCTCATAATCATAATCCTTTAGGAGCTTGAGCCATCTCCTCTGTCTCATGTTCAGCTCCTTCTGCGAGAATAAATACTTTAGACTCTTATGGTCTGTAAAAATCTGAAACTGCTCACCATATAAGTAATGACATCATATTTTCAGTGTAAACACTATGGCCGCCAACTCCAAATCATGGGTCAGATAGTTCCTCTCGTGATCTTTCAGCTGTCTAGATCTATAGGTAACTACCCTCCCATCATGCATCAATACACAGCCCAGTCCCTGATGCGACGCATCTGTATATTTTAAGAAACCTCCTGAGCTGGTAGGTATGGTGAGAACAGGAATAATGGTCAACCGACGCTTCAGCTCCTGAAAACTCCTCTCACAGGAATCATCCCACACAAACTCAACATCCTTCCATGTGAGACGTGTCAACGGAGCAGCTAATCTGGAGAATCCCTCTACAAATCTCCTGTAGTATCCAGCCAAACCCAGAAAACTCTGAATCTCTGTGACTGTCCTGGGCCGCTCCCACTGAACAACTGCCTCAATCTTGGATGGGCCCACTGACACCCCATCCCTCGATACCACATGGCCTAGAAAAGAAATCTGCTCCAACCAGAAGTCACACTTACTGAGTTTGGTATACAACTGTCTCTCTCTGAGGGTCTGTAGAACTATCGTGGTCCTCCCTAGATCTAGAGTATACTAAAATATCATCGATAAACACAATCACAAATTGATCCATGTATGGCTTGAACACATCATTCATCAAAGCCATGAATGCTGCGGGGGCATTAGTCAACCTGAATGGCATAACCAAAAACTCATAATGACCATAACGAGTCCTAAATGCTGTCTTGGGCACAACCTCCTTTCGTATCCTCGGTTGATGATACCCAAACCTCAGATCAATCTTAGAAAAGACCTGTGCTCCCCGAAGCTGATCCAATAGATCATCGATGCGTGGAAAGGGATACTTATACTTAATGGTAGCCTTATTCAACAATCTGTAATCCATATACAATCGGAGGCTGTTATCTTTCTTCCTCATAAACAAGATCGAAGCTCTCCAAGGTGATACGCTCGGTCTCACAAACCCCTTCTCAAGCAAATCCTGTAACTGCTTCCTCAGTTCCTCCAACTCAATCGAAACCATCCTATACGGTGGTCTCGAAATTGGTTCTGCACTAGGTACTAAATCTATCCCAAACTCCATCTCTCTGGATGGTGATAATCCTGGTAAATCATTTGGAAAGACATCAGGAAACTCCCTAACCACTGGAATATCTCTCAAATCTGATCGTACCTGGTCCTTATCAACCACATATGCGATGAATCCTTCAAAATATAAATCATAAAATCAGTAAAAATTCATTGCTCCTTTTAGAACAACCACTGATTTCATTACTTTTAGGAAATTTTACAACACATCTTTCGGGGGTATTAAACGTTAACATCTTAGAAAAGCAATTTAACACAACATGATTGGCAGCCAACTAATCCATTCCTAGTATGACATCGAAGTCCCTCATATACATCAAAATAAGGTCGACTGACATTTCTTTTTCCCCGACTTTCAACTTACAGTCCCTGACTACATACTCTACTAACTGACTAGTGTTTATGAGGGTAAGTATTAACAATTTACGACTCAGAGGAATAGGCTTTACATACCTAGACAATTTATATGCAAATGAAGGTGATACGAATGAATGCGTGGCACCAGGATTAATCAAAATATATGCTTCTAAATCAAAGATCAGGATGGTACCTTTCACCACATCAAACGATCCTGGTCCAATGCATGAACTCACCTTTCACCCATCACTTGCTTCCCTTTCTCTTCGGCAGTAGCTCTCCTCCTCTGAGCAGGAACCTGAACTAGAGCTCTCTCCAGCTCCTTGCCCTTCTGTGGGGCAGTATCTTGTTTCTCTGGGCAATCTCTAACCACATGCCCTGGCCTCCCACAACGATAACATACTACAGTAGTAGCTATAGGCACTGGACAAGGTCTGGTACCATGATATATGCCACATCGCCTACATCGATCAGTAGTAGGGCGTAGTCCTCCAATGACAATGCCTCTAGCTGGTGGTAAAGCCGGATGAACAGGGAGTCTATCTGTCCTCTCTTGAACCTCCTCAATCTTCAACCTCTTATCAGAGAGTCGTACCCCTCTCCTGAAAAATCTGTCTCTCTCGAGTCTCTTCCGGTCTCTGTCTCGACTCCTACTAAACTTTTCTATCTCGGAGACGTTTCGCTCATAATCCTGCTCACACAACTGAGCTCTATGTACTGCCTCCTCATAAGTTTAAACATCAAAGGGAGCCAACCGAGATTTGATGGCTGGTCTCAGTCCATCTATAAACTTCTAGACCTTCCAATCCTCATTGCCCATCGTCTCTAAATCATATCTCCCCAAAGAGATGAATCGAGGCTCATACTCATCAATAGACTGGTTCCCCTGAACCAAACTCATAAACTCCATCCTCAACTTTCGTTGTGCAGTAGCGGGAACATACTGCCTCCTAAAGGCATCCAAAAATATCTCTCATGTGACCTTAGCATGTCTAGCTCTCAAAATCGACTCAGTAGATCTCCACCAATGCTCTGTCACTCTCTGAAATACAAATATGGTAAAAGCAACCCTCTCAGTAGTAGTGCACCTGAAAAGCCTATATAGCTTCTCTATATGATACACCTAATCCTCAGCTACTACTAGGTCCTTCTTCCCATGGAAGACTGGAGGTCTAAACTTCTAAAAATGTCTAAATCTATCAAGGTCACACTCATATCCAGCATCCTGAGCTGGCTGGGGTCTCACTGCCTCTGTAGCCTGAGCTTGAACCTCGGGTAACTTTACGGCCTATGTCGACATCTCGGGATCAGCTGCTGCCTGTCCCGTCGAATTTCATCGATCTCTAGCCCCCGAGCGCTGCCTGCTGCCCTACAATCTCAGGCAGACTCTCAATACTCCGCTCAAGTCTAGCGAAGCGTGCCTCAGTCTCATCTGGTCTCAAAACAGTACCCTTAGGTACCTGACCAATCTGTATACCATCACCACGGCCTCTAGGCCTGTTCCTACGGCCTCTAGCACGTGTACTAGCCCCTCTATCACCGCGGGTGACCGGTATAATATAAATCATGTAATCCAAATTCATTTGTTAATTTAGTTCCCATCTAGTATACACTTGACATCTCATATAGCACAGTACTAAAAGGGATGTAATTCTTCCATAACGACCATAATCGACTCTTATCCGACCAACTCTAACTCTTAATTACGTACTTATCGATACTGATTCACGTCTGACTAACCTCCACTTTGATACCACTTTTACTGTCATGACCCAATACTACCAAAATCAGTACAAATTTTTTACTTTTGAAACATTTTTCTTACCTCCTCGTGACATATCCCTTAAACAGGTCGGGCTGTGAATTAAATCGATATACCCTTTTTTAACCATTAAAATATCACACGTACATATATATATATAATGACATTAATCATATTATAATAGAGTAGTCGGTATGTTTTATACCTCACATGATTCTATATTTACATCCCCAAATATTCCTTCATATACAATACTGTGCTATAAGCATACTAATACAAAATTCTGTACGTGGTGTATACCTGACAGTTGATGGAAATCACAGATAATCAGCCATGCCGTCTACTCTCTACACCCGCTATCTCTATGGTGGAAACACTGAAAGTGGATGAGGGTGAGCTCCACATGCTCAGTAAGGCAATAATACAAACGGGTAGATAGCTATACTATCTACATGCTGATAAGAAATCAGGATATATATATGTGAGCATGAGGTAAAAGTAATGATATGCCATATATATAATATCATCTGTTCTAAAACAGCAAATCGACATATAAAACATAAAATGATTCTTATGTGAAAACCTCTAATGCTCAAATGAAGCAATGCATTTTAAAACACCCCATTTGGGTTAAATATAATACACTCAAGGAATTAAATCCATTTCAATAAAATAATTTATCTTAAAATTTTTGTTATAAAATCACCCTTCTCACAGGGTTATAAATCATGAAAGTTTTCATAAAATCCCTCAATGAGAGTAATCAAAACTCAATTGAAATCATAAGAAAATCGGGGCCTGACCCCTCCCTCGGGTCTACCTTGGTCTATCAAGATCAATAGTTATATCATGTGAGACATGTAAGCGACTATATCGGTAATATCCAGGACTATGGCCATAACCTCGTGATCCCTGGCACACAAATCCTAGTGTGCGGGGTGTCACACCTGAAACGGGAGGTGGGTCAGTTCTACCCGTCAGAACAGCATAATATCAGGATTGCGAGGGCAAGACTTGCTGTCTCGTGGCTAATGCCACTCCACTCAAACAATCCCCACGGTACAGTGTACTCCGCGTGACATATACAGTACAACGTACTCCGTGAACCCAAACTCAATTAGGGGTGCCTGTAATAGGTCTTATCCACCCATGTCAAGTATGTCTCAGTATGCACGTGTGACCATATCATCTCACTGTGACACACAGTCTACAGGAGGCTCCAACACGGCTATATGCATGTCATATAAATCCCTGTGCGAGCGAAGCTCTAGCACGGCTCCATGCATATTCATGATATCTAAAAATCTTGTGCGAGCGAAGCTCTAGCACGGTTTCAGAGAAATAAATGAAATTTATGTACGAGCAGTGCTCCAGTATGACTTAAACTGATTATAGATTTAATTCAAATCCACGTACGAGCATTGCTCTAATACGAATATGTATAAAAACTCAATGAAAACCTCGTACGAGAAAAACTCCAGTACAGTAGTCATATGAAATAAATCTGTAAAATAGTGTGAGCAAGGCTCCAGCACTGTGTATAAGTTAAAATATAAAATCCAGTGCGAGCAGTGCTCAAGCACGGTTAAAACTCATATAACACTGATAGGTGGCTCAATTTTATCAAAACATGTTAAATAAATATAAATTGGCACCTAACCTGTGCCTTTTCACTTAAAACATGAAAATAATAGCCAACCTATCCATAAATTGCTTGAATTAAAGCAATATCATCATGAAAACATTAAAATCATGAATTTCATGCAATTTCATAGCCTTACTACCCTTTCTGAAATTTTTCTAACTGTGGGCAAAATAATCATTTATCACTATTTCCATATTTTTTCGCAAAAATTATTATTCTGTTTTCAGGTAGCTTAATAAATTTAACGTAATGTAAATGTGAGATCTGAGAATTTTAGATATATTTTAATGATGTAATAAGAACTTGAAGTGTAATTTATTGAGCTAAGTGAATTGTGGAAATTATATTTGGAGATTTATGTGTAAGTGTTTAATATAAGTGTGAAACTAAAAGGTCAGATCGATCTTGGAGAAGGAGAGATCGATCTGGTGAGTTAAAAATGACAAGGAGGGAGGAATTTAAGGAGCAGATCGATCTCCAATGGAAGAGGATTGATCTCCTTATGATTCTGTTTGAGAGAAGATCGATCTCATGAGGAAGGGATCGATCTCTAAATGTTTCTGTTTGGGAGAAGATCGATCTCCTCAAGGAGCAGATCGATCTCATAAAGCCATAAAGAGATCGATCTCACCCCTCTACAGATCGATCTTCTAGGCATAAAATTACCCCAAATTGTCCCCAAATTTAAATGCAGATCGATCTCATCAAGAACCAGATCGATCTCCTACCCTCCGTCTATATAAGGAACCCCTACTTTCTCCTGTAATTTCATTTTCTCTCTCTTTAAAACTCCATTTCTGTCGAAGCCCTAGCTTTCTCACTCATCCAAAGCACCCATTTTTGTCCAAATCAGAGGCTGTGGCAAGAAGGAAAGTTGTTCCTCATCAAAGAGAGAATAATATACTTGGAAATCGGAAGACGAATTGAATCGAGGCAAGAGATAAGCTCTCCATAAGTTTTGGGTAATTTCTAAACCTCGATCTTGATATTAGAGATGATTTTGGTGATAATGGTTATTGGCATTGTGTTGAAATAGCTAAAAAATGATTAGGGATTAATGAAATTACAATGTAGTTGGGGTGATGATGATATTTAACAATTTTGGTAATTTTGGAAATTTTGAGTTATAAATGAAAATTTAGACAATGTGATGATTTAGCATAGATATTGTGGCATGAGAAGTGTATGATGTTGAGATGTTGTGAATAAGATTGTGGATTGTGATAGAGTTACGGGAATTGAGAGATTTGAGGTGTTATGAGCAATTATGCTCGATTTTGAGAATTGAGGTTACTGCGATAATGAGTATTGATGTTTTAACATCGTTTGGACAGCTCGGGAGTTCCAGAGTGAAATGCGAGACTAGTTCGTGACAAGGGGGAAACAATTACACTATACGAGGTGCAAAGAGGTAAGGAAAACTAAACTATTTGTGTATGTGATTTGTGAACTATTATAGCATGATTTGCGACTTATAAAACAAGCATGTTTGATGTGTTGTGTTTTGATGAGAATGCACACGGTTTTTATAGCTGGTTGGAGCCCATTATTTTATGAGTTTATAAGCTGAGTGTGAAATTGCTTTATAAACCGTTGAGGTTGTGTGAGAAATGAATTGGGCTCTACGTTAAGGCAATATTGAGATTTGAGAAATGTGTTCATGTTTTGCCGGTTGGGACTCGATTTTTAAATATGTTTTGTGTTGAGTAGAAAACGATTTTAAACGAGTTTTATGAGAGAAAAACCACTATGAGTTCTACGTGAAGGTAAACCAGTTTTACATGATAATGGCTATTGATAAAGACTTAGGTGTGTAATTTTGAATACACACCGGGCATTGCTCTGGTAGCATGTAAGCCCGATTCTTCTCTGTTCTAGTAACGTGAGATCCCTCATTCTGTGGCTGTGCCACGTATATTTGGTGACTGTTGCCACTTGAGAACCCTAATTGGTGACCGTTGCCACGTGAAACCCTATTCTGTGGCTGTGCCACGTGTGAATCTAAATCAGTGGCTATGCCACGTATGTTTGGTGGCTGCGCCACGTGCATTATTATTACAGTGATTTTATCACGTATATTGAGAAAGCCATTATCGCATTATTTTCACATGCTTGATTACTGCTCTATACTGAGCCTTTTACTTCATGTTTTCACATGATTTCGAGATGTGAGAATGTTGTTTTGAGAACTTTCATGCTATGGTTTTCAAATGAGTATACTGAGTTTCACGTGCAAATAAATATTTTATGATGTGTATTATGGTTTATATTAACGAGTCCTTTACCCCCTTACTGAGCGATTTAGAAGCTCACCCTGTTTTTCTTCCCCCCAGATTTCTTCAAGTGAAAAAGGGTTTCCCTGCGACGTACGGAGTAGTGGCTAGTGGAGGACTTGAGCTCCAGGCCCTATATTGTATTTTGAGGTATCTTTTATCTTTTCATGTACCCAGACAATTATTGTAATTACAGACACTTGATGTATAACATTGTATGAGATGTATTAGGATTAATTAACTTGAGATCGAGTAATGTATATGATATGATATATACTATTTAATGACGAGATCCTGAGGTATGATAAGTGTGATGATGTATGACACTGCACAGGAATGCACTCTTAATTGTGAATTGTTGAGTAAAAAGTTTTAAATTTGCCATATTTTCCGCGTTTCTGGGGCGTGACAGTAAATCCCCTCGAAACTACGTACAGCTACCTCTAAGTGCTCATAAAATTCCCTTACCTGGAATCACGTGTGAGTTTATCCCAACTAGGTCGTACTAAGTCTCTCAGTCTAATTCGCTCGTCTACGGAGCTGCATATAACCACATATGGGTTCAGTTCAAATATACTGATCAGTATTTCACTCTTACTGATCGAATCTAAAGCTCTGGGCCTGTTTTAATCTATTGGGCCCGATTGTACTTTAATGGGCCTCGAACCCCTTTTTCAGCCTGTTTTCACTTTTAAATCCCTTCTTCGGGTTTACTGGGCTCATTTGGCTTATCAATAATCATCAGGTTTCGTTCCAAACTCATTGGATAGCCCAGATACTATTTACGATAATTACTTTGAAATTTCGAATAAAATTCTTTTTATGCAGAATTAATCCGTAAAATCCGTAAAGTAATCTTAACTCTGCATTTAAGGACTCATATTATCGTAATTAAAACTTACTTACCCAATATGGTGCGGGGTACAAAAATTGAAGCTAAATCGGCTCTCGTTCGGGCTCTATAGTAACACTGCACAATTATATAAATTCGAGTCATTTTTCAATAAAATAATATTAAATTGAATTCTCGGGATTTATCTGCAGGTCAATCTCGACTCTCGGTCACTTACCCGAATTTCGAGTCGTCCTCGGGTACACTTTTTTCCCTTTTTTTTTTCCTTTTTTCTCTTTTTTTCTTTTTTTTTTCTTTTCTCCCTTTCCTGGCTACGGTGCCGTTTTGGGCTTTTCAATGTCGCCGGCGATCCCGGCCATCTTGTCGGGAGCCAGTGGGCTCAAAAGAACCGCCTCGGCCAGGGGAGTGCTCGGTTGGGTCGAATCGATGCTGGGACACTGCCGTTCGTCGGAACCGACGCGATTTCTCCTCGGATTTTTCCTCCGTCGATTCGCCGAAAATAGAGGCCGTCGGCGTGCATTACTGGTACCGTTGGAACCGTCGGACTCTCCTATACCTTTTCCGACCGTTGGTTTGGCTCGTCGGACGCCGGTGACTCGTCGAGCTCATCGGGTTCTTCACGGGTTTCGCGGGTTGGTTTTCGGGTTCTCTTTCCGTTTTTCTCTCTCCCCGATTTCAGATTTTCAATTTCCCTTTTTTTTTTAATTAATTCATTTATTATTATTTTAATACATTAAAATATATTGAAAATACCCAAATATCTAAAAAATATCTTAAAATTATTATTTAATTTATTTAATCAATAAATGAATTTATTAGTCTATTTTCGGCTTTTCAGTATATTTTTCGATTATTTTAGAGATAATTTTTCGAATTAAAAATTTTGATTAATTTCGAATTAATTCCGATTAATTCCCATAAATTTCAATAAATTTATATCTAGATTAATCGGTCTCGAAGTTAAATATTTTCCTTGTTATTGATCCAGATTTCGCAAATTCCATATTTTAATGAAAATTACTTATTGAATTTATACCGAATTTTGATCTTTTGACCATTTTACCCTTGCACGTGTTCGGGACCAAATTAAATCGATTTTCTTTCATAAATCCACAATCTTTTCCCTATTTTCAATTCTTTATTTTCAGTCAACTCGATTAAATTCCTTAAATGAACTAATTGGGTCCTTGCTTTCCCGATTTATCCTTATTCGATTTTACGTACGTTATTTCGTTTCATCAATATTTATCAGATCTGAATCAACCATCTTATGAATCCATTAACATATAATAATGTCATACAATATGGAAATCAAAAAGAATATCATACAAAAATTGCGGATCTCACAGTTTGCTCACCTCCCTTACTTTTCCCTCTTTTCAGAGCACTCGCAGTAGATATTGAGCGGTTGATGACTTGCATTCTGGGTATCCGCTGTTTTCAGGTATACACACTGGTAAAGTTTTGTATCTAAATATGTAAATGCACAGTACTGTAAATGTATATGACGTCGGGGATGTAAGGTTATGTAAATGAAATTGTGAATGTAACATGAAAATGGAATGGTAAGTAGTGTGAGGGGACTAACACCGAATCATAACCCAACTGTTGGTAGGATAGTCACGATTAGAGGAAGGTAAGAATTAAATATGAAAGAAAAACAAAAAATTTACTCTGATTTTGGGTCGTGACAATATTATTACAAGATAGAAGCAAAACTCATGAGTTTTGCTAATGTAGACCTTTGTGTAAATATTTTTTTTGAATGACACAAATTTTTACTATTTTTCTGTCCACTTAAACCAAAACTAATTTTAAAATAATTAAAATATTATCAATGTTATAAATAGTTAAATGATGCCTAATCCATTTAAAAGATAAAAATTAAAATCATCTAATAACTAATTAAAAATATCTAATACATTTAAAATAATTAAAATTATCTCAGCATTATATCCATAGTTTTTTAAAAAATTAAAATATTATCTAATTTTAAAAATAATTAAGATATTGAAAGATAATTTGTACATTGTAGGAGTCAAAACTTAATTAATAAATATTTCACAAGCATTATTTATTCTTATTTATTTTGATTTAAATAAGTATGTTAGTTTTATGCTTCCGTTTATTTCTTTTTAGAAATTATAAAATAGTACGAATTAAAATATAAACATAAAAGTTAAAATCAATTTTAACAGTTTTAATTAATTAAATTTTATTTTCTTATTATCGTAAAATTAACACTTGATAGATATTTATTGTGTTTGATTAGATTCAAATTTCTATGCAACGCTTTTATTTCAGTTTTTCTTTAAAAAATGCTTTTATCTCATTTAGTCTATGTGTATTTTTATATTTTCTTGAGATTTTGATGATGTTTTGTTGTTGCTTTTATGATTACTAGAAAAGTGCCCGAGCTTTGGAAATTTTTTTTTTATACTTTATTCTAAAAAAAATGGATTTTCTGGAAGTGTGATAATAAAAGGAAAAGTTGAAATATTTTATGGCTCGGTTTTGACAGCATGGATTTAAGTAATATTATCAAAACAATATTGTCAAAAATGATCACAGCAAGATGCACTTTCTCTTCCAAAATTTATATTACTGCCCAAAAGGGACTTGAGTTTTTGAAATTTATTGATATTTGCATTTATAAGGGGAGTAATTAACTCAAGTATAATAACATACATAACACAAGGAAAATGAATTTTTTTCTTCAAATATTTGGATAAACTTCGATTCTCAAAATTATTATTGTTAAAAAAATTTTACCTAAATAACACTCTCGACTCGAATAAAATTAGTCTCAAATCATGAAATAGATTAAAATACCTATAATTACACCCAAAAAATAACATAAGAATGCATCAGATCTTCAGTATCTCATGGAGCTAACATTAGTTTTTTCTTCTATGTAAAGTCAAAAGTGGGCTGCATAGACTATAGATGTTATGGTTAAATAGAATTGCAAGGGAACATTTTCCATTTGTAACATGGATGCAAACTTAAAGAGTACAGAAGACCCAATACCTGAGCATAAGAAAAGCAATTCACCTACCTTATTCTAAAAAAAAAGAGACTTAACAATCTGAAAATATTCTCGCCAAAAATGTTAACTGCCTCCATAGTACTTCCAATAAAGCAACTATTTTCTATCAGATTAGTACAATCCTCTCATAACCAAGTGTGGAGCTCAAAATCATCAATAACACAAAATACCAAGTCAAATCCTCTATCTTTTCAAATTCAAAGCTCCCTATCACAACTTAGTTCACTCAATTTTTCATTCCTCATTGCCACCATTTCCATGTCCTTATCCTGTTCTATTTGCAATTTCAACAGCTCTGTTATCTTCTGCCATCCTTCCTCCAACAACTCAACAAGGTTATCTTTTACCTCAAGCAACGGATCCTTGTTAATCAACTGATTATCCTTATATGCCTGTCTTAGCATTCTTCGCTCCCAAAGGCAGTAGGCATGGCTGCAGCTACACTCCAAAATTCCCTACAGCCAAAGTCCAATATGAAGCCCCAACCCCTTACCTGAGCTCTACATGAACCTGGAAAAAAATTATATAACATTCTAATAAATAGTTAAGAAAGTGTAAAATAATTAAGAACTAAGCTTAAAGATGAATAAGCAAAAATTGTAGCCAAGACAGCTGTTAATGAAGTTATCACTCTTCGGACCAACATGATGGGGATATGATTCAATTTTTCAAGATTTAAATCTATATATAAGCTTAACTGTTCTTAACAGGGAAGAAAATAATTTTCCCTAGTTTTGGCTAATAAGATCTTCAAGTTGCAGAGATATCACTCCCAAAAAATATTTTCTATGTTATTGATTGTCCAGCTAGGGCAATACAACAACAACAGGAAATAAACAAAAGCCCTTTCCTGCTTCGCATAGGGCAATAACAAATAAAAAAGGATATCTGGTGCCTTTATATTTCTTTGCCAATTAGAGGTTTATATCTCAGAACACGAATATGTTACTCACAGTTGTATCAGTAAGTGATTTAAGCTAAACGGGATTACATAAAGAAAGTTATATACAATATCTATAAATCATCGCCAAACTTATCCCATCCCAAACCAGAGTAACCTTAAGTCAATGTGAGAACCTCATTTCTTAAAAGTCTTTAACTTGCCTAAATAAACAGTCCACCTCCTCCACTTACTGTAAGACATTCCATATCAGCTAGAAGGATAAAAAACACAGGATCACAGGATCCTCCAATCATAATACCAGACGGCCATGAAGCCATATGAGAAAAAAAAAAAGGATAATTCCCTCCATCTTGGACCGGAAATGGAAAGATCCTTTTCAAGTTAGATCATAATATTCTTCTAGAACCACCATGCAACTACAAGAATATTAATATAAACCTTCAGATAGGAATATGAAGACATCCAAGCCAGTAAAACTGAGATGCACAATAAACATCAAATCAAACACAGCCAAGATGCAATTGGATTAAATCAAACATCAACTACCATTTGCAGGGCAACGACATATTATCTATTACTTTTGTCTTTTGTTCTCTTAGCAATAAACATCTATGGTGTGGCTTAACAAATTAGCAAATCCACATTAATTCTACTACTTAAAAATCAATAGAAGTAACCGAAATTTCAAACATTCTAATACCTAATTTTTAAGAATTCTTTGACTCTAACAACCATGTCAACCAATAGAGCAACATGCCATTTCTAAGTTTCTCAAGCATTGAATATTTATTCTTTTCATCTTATGTGCATAAAAAGAGAGTCGATATAACAAATTGCAGCAGTAAAAATTAGATAAAAATAAAGGTGTACAAAAAGAAGCCAAAAGCAAGAAATATCAAGAGAGGACGAATATTGATAACAAAATTAACAGCCAATTAGTTATCTTTGGATCAAGGGCAGCATGTTTTATGAGTAAATATGTAGTGATAACAGTGTTATGTAAATTTAAAAACAACAACAAATAAATCATGTATCATTTGAGAGCATTATTGGGTACCTTTTTTCATCCTTACAACACATAACTCAAGCTATATAGGATAAAAACTATTTTCTCTAAGAAAAAGGACATTAGAAAAAAAAAATTATATATATACACACGCGCGCGCGCACACACACACACACATACATACATATATATATACATACATACCTACATACATACATATATATATATATATATATATATATATATATATATATATAATATTTGCATATCAACTCATCAGATACAACACCTAAAGAAAAAAGTCAAGATAATAGAAAACAACAATACCGTATGGCTTTCACTATGTCAAACAGTAACTAATTAAGATGATCGATATGGAAAATAGTGTCTTGTTATAATTACTGTACACCTAAATTTTACAAAGTCATAGAAATTGCAGAGAATTTAACAAAAAAGCTTGTTGGTAAATCCAGTACCATTAGAATATGGAGTAAACAATGTCACCAAACTTGATACCCTAACAATTCGACAACCTAATTAAAATTTACTATTATTGCTCGAAACAAAAGTAGCCAAATACTGTTATCTAGGTAGCCATTTTACAAAGAAGAAAATCTTCTAAAATTTCATTACCAAAGTTAAATCACTCATAATTTCTTCAAAAGAAAACTCGAACCTCAGACTGAGGGCTCTGTCGTATTTTCCAAGTAGGAGTCCTCATTGCGACAAACTCCTCAGCTGATGTTGGATGAATACCCACTGTGGCATCATAGTCAGTTTTTGTAAAGCCAGCTTTCACAGCAACTACAAATCCCAGCAAAACAACCAAGCACATCAGAAAAAACTGTAGAGCTTGGAAAAAAAAAAGCACCAGTTTATGTAAAGGCTTGAACCTGGACAATTTCAGCTGAATCTTCTCCACACATGTGCGGACCAAGAACTTTATTTATCTTTGCACAAACTATAAGTTTCATACAAACCCTATCAGGAGGCCCTGAGAGAGTGGCCTTCAATAGCTTGAAGTTTGCGGTGTAGACATCAAAATCACAATATTCATAAATAGCCTGTAAAATCCTCAAATTAAATAAGCTATGAAGTTAACCGCATACAAAATGATTTTAGAATATGTAAAAAGGCATCAGTTAATAGTTGCTGCAATAAAAAGTTGATTTTTATAGTAGAATCAAACATGATTCAAAATAATAATTTTGATTACCTTCATAATAGATCTGTTAAAACTGTTACTTCCTAATTAAAACAAAGTAGTTGATTTAGCTTCTAATAAACCATTTAGTGGCAACAATGTGTTTAGGTTTTCTTTACAATGAGCAGATTCTCCACATTCCCCTGCAAACATGGAAGTCTAATTAATCTAAGTATAATAATCTTCCTAAATCTAGTAATACTTGTTTCACTAACTATTGATCATTATAAGTACATAATGTAATTGATCTTACTAAATTCAATCTGATTTGTCTTCTGTTTTTGTTTATATTTGCATTAGATTTATTAGACTTTCTTAATAACTAATTATTAATAGTTATTAAAAGCAAATAAGGGAAAACGAAATAAGATACATAAGTAAACTGGGAAACATATAACAAATATATTTACAAGATCAGCTAAATCAACAATAGAGTTTTAAAAATTTATACCTTCACTCTATTCCTTCTCTGAGAAGATTTTTCCTCTTCCACTCTCTTCTTCGTTTCTCTTCTTCCTTGGGATCCACCGGTAACAGTGCTAGTTCGATAAGTATGCGACCTCTCTCCTCGCCATTGTAGATGTTATGGATAAAAACATTCGAAACATTTGGTCCAATAAAAAATTACTTGTGGTATGAGGAAAATTATATATTTTATTCATTGTATATTTTAAATGATACAAGTCCCAAATAAGGATATTTAATCCAAGAATATATATGTAATTACAAGCAGAATAAATCCCTATAAATAGGGGTCAAGTATGACTCAAAAAGCGAAGTCTCTATTTTACTTACAGCAACTCTGCCAAATTCCCTTCTGACTTAAGTATCGGAGTGCTTACGTAGGGAACGACCTCTGTGTCCCTCTGATAATTCCTTTCTTGCAGAGCCTCTAATAACACGTGACACGAAGATCGAAGCGAGGACGTCAGCGATACATCATCATTCTGTTTGGCTATAACAATTGGTGCCGTCTATGAGAAATAGAAGGAAAAGCTTTTTACTCTACAACGATGGTACAAACACGTTTAGCGGCGATGAGAAGCGACGAGAACAAAGATGTGGCAAGCTCTCCAATTGGTGACCTGGGTGATGGAGTCCAGGGAGAGAGGGTCAAGTATGATGACAATCCCCATAACTGAATTTGAAGCTATGAGAAAACAAGGGGAAGAAACCGTTCAAGCCTTACAGGCTATGGTTGATCTGTTCAAAGGTACCTTCTCGCAAGTGAATTTGCCCGCAACTGTCCAAAATTTGGTAGGAGAAAGAAGTATTGTGCGAGACCCTGATGGCATGGTCGCGTAAGACTCTCTCGGCATGTTCGCGCGAGACCTTCATGGCAGGATGACGCGGGACACTAAAGGCCGAGCTGCGTGAGACCCTGACAGCATGGTCGCGTAAGATTCTCTTGGCATGTTTGCTCGAGACCCTCACAATAGGATGGCACGAGACATTGAAGGCTGAGCTGCGCGAGACCCTGACGGCATGGTCACGTAAGACTCTCTCGACATGTTTGCGCGAGACCCTTAAGCAGGATGGTGCGAGACCCTGACGACATGGTCGCGCAAGACACTCTAGGCATGTTCGCGCGAGACCCTCACCGCAGGATGGCACGAGACACTGAAGGTTGAGCTGTGCGAGACCCTAATGGCCTGTTCGCGCGAGACCCTCACGACATAACCACGAGGCCTTTACGGCATGTCGACATAAGACTCTAACGACATGCCTGCGCTAGACTCCAATGGCCTAGCCACACGAGAAGTGGGCTTGGCTGCTGGAGATCTATTACGTGAAGCTGCAGAAGGATTGAGGCGTCAGGGAATGCAAGTCCCCGTACGAGAAGTTTCGGAAGACCCTGGACGTAAAATCGCAGAAGGCATGAGGCTACAGGGTATGAGAGGCCCTAGGTATGAGGGTTCAGAAGGCCTGAGACGCCAAGCTGTAGAAGATCCCATGTACGAGACTCTAATTTACTAGAGGCATCAGGGTTTCAGAGAACCACGACATCAAGGTATGAGGAATGCAACACGAGAGATTGTTGGTGGCTGGAGACGCCAAAATATCGAAAGCTTTGAGAGTCTGGCTATGGTAGATTTTGGGTATTTGAATACAAAAGATCTTTGGTCCCAAAACATAAATGGCTTACCAAACAATAGGGTCAAAGGTGTCAGAATAACAGGCACACATACTGGGAGAAACTCGGTAGTAGATCCAACATGGAGCCCTAAAACTGAAATTGCCAACTTTCAACCCCGGGCTCGTCAGAACCAAATGCAGGATAATAGGAGAGAGGCTGTTGACTATGATCAAGCTGATTCATGCAAGGTGTAAAATAGGCTTGCATCCATGACACAAGATGCCGTAGATATGAAGAAAATGGTGGAACGTATCTTAGAGGAGAAAAAGTTGGTCCCAGCAAAAAAAAATCATAGAAGAAGAATCTCATTTGGTTCAGCGATCATGAAAAAATCACTGCCACCAAAGTTCAAGATGCCACAGATAACGACATATGCTGGAAAGACTAACCCTCATGACCATGTCCAGAACTATGAGTCATTAATGTTATTACATGGATGGGAGGATGAGATTATGTGTAGAGCATTCTCCTTAACTTTAATGGGTCACGCACTAAAGTGGTTCAATAGTATACCAGAAGGGTCAGTTTCATCTTTTAATCAGTTGAGAAGTGAGTTTTTAAAGGCCTTTGTGATAATAGCCAAAAGAGGAAGGAGGCCACTTATTTGCTTACCTTAAGGCAAGGGAACAAAGAGTCACTCAAAAGTTACATGGATCGGTTTCGCGATGCTACTCTTGAGATACGTGATCTACAAGTTGGGGTAGTAGTGACAGCTATGCTACAAGGTATAAGGTCCGAAATGCTGCAGGAATCGTTGTCTTTGGATCAGCCGACAACAGTTTCAGACTTGTTGTCCTGAGTAAACAAGTACATTACTCAAAAGGAGGTTATAAAGATGATATCAGCACGAGACTTGAAAGAAGGAAGGAAACGAGAAAGGGCACCTGATGATAAGAACGTCGAAAGATCAGATAGAATAGAAAAGGCCCCGAAGTTGAAATATGCAACCTACACGCCGTTTACTAAGCCACACGCTTTAATCCTAGCAGCAATAGAAAGGACAAGAATGTTTCAATTCCCTAGAAGAGGTGGGGAGAATCTTGGACAAGATTTAGATCTTATTGCAGTTTTCATTATGCCTTCGACCATTTAACTGAAAAGTGTCGGGACCTCATAAATAAGCTTGAGAAGCTAGCTAGAGAAAGGCAGTTAGATCGATACGTGCAAAGACACAAAAGGAATCAGTATCCAGTGTGGGGTAGAGGAGATAACAGTTTGCGTGAAAAAAATAATGATAATAGAAGAAATTTAAGAGGGAATGAAGAGAGAGAAAATAAGGCGAGGCTGAGAGAATGTAGGAATCAACAGATAGACAATGAACCTACATGAGCTACCATTGATGTTATTTCTGGTGGAGAATACATGGCTGGTAGCTCATCTGCTTCACGAAAAGCTTATGCTAGATAGGCATACCAGGTTCATTATGTGATTAAGGTGACTGAGAAAGAAGAGGTGATTGTGTTCACACCTAATGATCAAGGAGATGTAATTGTGCTGCATGATGATCTTATGGTCATATCGACGGTGGTAGCTAAGCATTCGATAAGTCGAATTCTGGTAGATAATGGAAGTTCGGTGAACCTTATCTACTGAAATTGCTTTGAAAAAATGAATCTAAAGGAAGACAGACTAAATCCTGTAACTACCCCTATGTTTGACTTCACTAGAGAGAGTAAAGGTGACAGGGTCTATTGAGTTACCCGTTACTTTGGGAGAAGACCCTACGAGTGTTACGAGATAAGTTTTATTTATGGTAGTCAAATCAACATCTCTGGCATACAACGTTATCGTTGAATGACCACTGTTGAGTGACATGAGAGCCGTACTCTCTCCATGCTATTTATTGATGAAATTTCCAACTCCTAGAGTTGTAGGATAGGTACAAGGAGACCAAAGGAGAGCAAGAACATATAATGTCACCTCGACTACATGCAAAGGGATTTATAGGAAAGAAACCCTCACCATTACTGAACCACCTAAACTGAGACCTGTTGAAGAAATGGAAGAAGTAAAGTTAAAGGTCGACAGCGAAGAGAAGAAAGTATACATTGGAGGCCAATTGAGACCAGGAGTAAATGAAGAGATAGTAAAGTGCTTGAGAGATAACTCAGATGTTTTTGCATGGGGCCCCTGTTTACATGCCTGGAATCTATCCGAAAGTCATCTACTATGAACTTAATGTATTGCCCGGGGTGAAACCTATCAAACAAAAGAAAAGGAACTTTGCCCCTGAGAGACAACAGGTCATAGAAGAAGAGGTTGATAAGCTGCTTGCAGTTGGATTCATTCGGGAGGTCTGGTATCCAGACTGGCTTGCGAACGTGGTAATGGTGAAAAAAGCCACTGGAAAATGGAGAATGTGTGTGGACTTCACTGACTTGAATAAGGCATGTCCAAAGGACTCGTACGCATTGCCTCAGATTGATAAGCTAGTGGATGAAACTTCAGAGTGCGAGTTTCTTAGCTTTTTGGACGCATTCTCTGGTTACCATCAGATCTTAGTGCACCACGAAGATGAAGAAAAACTATCTTTTATCACTGATAAAGGCACTTACTGTTACAAGGTGATGCCGTTTGGCTTGAAAAACGCGGGTGCTACATATCAACGTATGGTGAACAAAATATTTAAAGATATACTTGGTAATACAATGGAAGCTTATGTAGATGACATGATCGTGAAAAGTAAAGAGGGGGAATCACATGTTGTACAATTGTCCAAAGTGTTTGAGGTTCTAAGGAGGTACAACATGAAGTTGAATCCTAACAAGTGTTCGTTCGGGGTTCAATCCGAGAATTTTTTTAGATTTATGATAACCAATCGTGGGATCGAGGCTAACCCTGAGAAGGTCCAAGCCATCTTGGACATGGAACCTCAAGTTACTTTTAAAGATGTACAAAGGTTGACATGGAGAATAACTGTATTAAACCGCTTCTTATCTAAATCTACCGAAAGAAGCTTACCATTCTTCAAAACACTCCCAGACGGGAAGCACTTTGAATGGACTGAAGAATGCGAAGTGGCTTTTGAAGAATTAAATGAATACCTGAAAGAACTTTCGTTATTGTCAAGGCCCTTGACTGGGGAGCATCTGTTTATGTACCTTAGGATAGGTGAAAAAGCGGTTAGTGCAGTCTTGCTGAGGAAAACTACAGAAGGAGATAGGCCAGTTTACTATGTGAGCGCTTTTGGATGCAGAAACGAGGTATCCGCAAGCGAAAAAAGTGGCACTAGCTCTTGTCATGGCTGCATAAAAATTACGCCCTTATTTTCAGACACATTCAATAATGGTGTTAACAGACCAACCCTTGAGGCAGATACTCCAGAAACTTGAGCATCCAGGAAGGTTAGTGAAGTGGGCTGTAGAGCTAAGAGAATATGATATCTCTTTCCAGCCTTGGCAGGCTTTCAATGCACAAGCATTGACAGATTTCATAGTTGAATGTACATATCGGGAAGATCCCAAGGAATAAGAGTTGGGATGGTGGAAGTTGTTTAAGATGGGGTATCAAGCAGCAAAAAGAGAGGGGCTGACATCGTATTGGTATCGCCAGAGAGGGAGATGTTGGAGTATTCCCTGCGCTTCAATTTCTCTAGCTCCAATAATATTGTGGAGTATGAGGCCTTAATTGGTGGTATGAAGCTGACAAAAGAACTCCAAGCTCAAAAATTACTGGCCTATAGCGACTCACAACTTGTCGTTAACCAGTTCAGTGGACAGTATGAGGCTCGAAAAGTCGCCTTCATCCCGTATTTGCAAAAGGTCAAGTGGCTAGCTTGATCATTTGACGAATTCTAGCTGACTCAAATTAATCGGTCTGAAAACAGTTATGCCGATGCCCTGTCTAAACTGGCATCCTCCAAAGAGGCAGTTGGAAGACTCGTAAAGGTGGAGATGTAAGACCCGTAAATTTATATGTATTCTTTATGATTCCATGATGTACAGACAAATTACATTATACATGAATCATAAGAAATGAATATTTTTAAGTTTTAAGTGTGAATGAAATATAAAATGAGTAGTGAAGCAAGTGAATGCAAAGTTACCTTTGAAAAACTGGGAAAATTACAGTTGAAAGGCTGCAGAGCAAGGGGAGATCGATCTTAGTTCAAGGGTAGATCAATCTCATTGCCTCGAAATGTAGTGCCAAAACATTCTGCAAAAGGGAGATCGATCCCTCATTCAGAGCAGATCGATCTCGGATGGATTCTGGTTAGCAAATATCGATCTCAAGTTGCTTCTGCCTGGACAGGAATGATCTCTTCCCATAAGGCAGATCGATCTCTAATTTCTTCTAGCTAGCAAAGATCAATCTCTAATTGCTTCTGGCTAGCAAAGATCGATCTCTTCTCAAAGCTAGATCGATCTCTAAAGTCTTCTGCCTGGCAAGGATCGATCCCATCTTATGAGCAGATCGATCTTATCCCATGAGCAGATCGATCCCACAACCTACATATCGAATTCTGAAGGAGTTCAAACAAGGGGAGATCGATCTCTCACCCTTGGAGATCGATCTCCTAAGGCCAATTCTATAAAAAACCCAACAACTGAGTTCTTTTTCCACGACACAACTGAAATTCCTCCATTATAACAAAAAATAAACCTAGCTTTCTCTCTCTAAATTATCATCACCTTCCAATCAGATTTGAGAGGGATTTATTTCAGTAGTTGTTCCTTGTGATGAGAAGAACAATATAGTCAAAAACTAGAAGCTGAAATTTTGGATTGAAGGAGCAAAGGGATTTTTGCCCAAATTTGGCAAAAAAGAGAAAAGTCAAGCTAGGTAAGATTTTAATACACCAACTTTAAGTATGTTAATCTAGACATTTTGATGAGTTGATTGGTGTATGTATTGTTGGCTGAAACCTCTATGAACATGCTTAATCC
Organism: Firmiana major; assembly: GCA_033439115.1. Taxonomy (NCBI): domain Eukaryota; kingdom Viridiplantae; phylum Streptophyta; class Magnoliopsida; order Malvales; family Malvaceae; genus Firmiana; species Firmiana major. The sequence goes on from CM065910.1 coordinate 23,968,036, forward strand.
TCCATGACCTAAAATGGACTTAGTGTGAGAAAGTTAGAGAAAGTTGATATGGCATAGAGTTAATGATGATTTAAGCATGAATTAATGTTATTAAGCATACATACATGATTCTAAGATAGTTGTGTGAAATACATGTGTTGGAATAGATGATAATTGAAAATAGGCTTAAGAGGTGTATGAGGAAATGCCATAGTGAAGGAAAATGATAAACTTAAGGCATTGTGAGCTTAAGGCCGGCTCAATATGAATAAATAGACTTGATGAGTCTAATAGATTCTCGAGAAATGAATAATACAATCGAAATGGACTTAAGAGAGTAAAGTTCAATAAGAGGTAACGAGGCCAAATGGGTGTAAACAGCCCAATGCATTGAATTGAACTTCATGCAAGTGAGAATTAAGTATATGAAATTATATTGATGTGAATTGTAAACAATTACAGCTCTTGGAGATATAATTGGAGCTGATTAAACCGAATCACGAGTATTGAAAATCTAAGGAAAGTGATTCGAGGTAAGAGATTTATGCGAGCTATTAGAGATAGCTATATGTATTTTGATAAATCCCTGTATGAGAATAAGTAGTATCTATAAAGTATATAGATATCGAAATATCTGTATGAAAACCAAATTTGAGAATATACTGTAATTGATCGAAAAAGCATAGATGCATAAAGTGCATGCTTTCAGTATCTTTGTGGTGATAAGTTGTTTTAAAAATGTAAAAAGGATAGATTGGCTCCTGATTTAACTAGTTTCCACAAAACGCATGTTTTATTATGTAAAAAGTGTGTCACAAGTGATTGAAGGGAAATTGTCCTCTCACTCATACTTTGTGATTTGTCGAAGTAAAATTGGTCAGGGATACCATTTTCACCTTATTGGAGCCGTCTATCAGATTTCTATGTGAACTTGTGCTAGAGCCAATGTGGTAACAGTAGATTTACCAACCTTGGTCGCATATCATTTTAAAAGGATTTTTTTGAAAGAAAATGGTGCTAGAGCTAAGTGTTGTGTGATACACTAGAGAGCTCGCACTAGATTTTAGAAAATCATGCTAGAGCCATCGAGTACTGCTAAGTGATCTTACTCTGACTATGCTCGCGTGTAACTTCCTTGACTTAAAGTGATGATAAGTAAAACCCTGCTAGAAGTCTCAGGTATTGCTATGTGATCTTACGCTGAGTTGCTCGCACGAGGTTTTATGATCTTTGCTGTGTGAAGATACAAAATCATGCTAGAGGCCTCAGGTATTGCTATGTGATCTTACGCTGAGTTGCTCGCACGAGGTTTTATGATCTTTGCTGTGTGATGAGACAAAACTGTGCTAGAGGCATCAGGTTTTGCTATGTGATCTTACGTTGAGTTGCTCGCACAAGGTTTTATGATCTTTGTTGTGATGAGTAAAACTGTGCTAGAGCCATCGTGTGTTGCTAAGTGATCTTGCACAGATCTCCTTGCACGAGATTTTGAGACAATGAAAATGGGTGATAGAGGATCCACGGGAGCACACTATACCGTGAGTGTTAGCCACGGAGTACGATGTGCCGTGATATCTTAGTGATTCTTAGTGAGCTGAAGGGATGGTTGATCCTCCTCCCCAAGCTTGAGATTCCCGCACACCTGATCAGTGATTGCTTGGAATCCAGATTATGGCCATACGTCCTTTCTGTTTGATATGACATTTTGTCACTACTGTGTGATATGACATATGTCCCCTGCTGTTTGATACTGGGTGATATGATATCCCATGCTATGTCTCATGTAAATTGATTTGCTAAGTGTAAAGCATTTTCTAAGAGTATGCTGTGTGATTCTGTGTGATTTTGAAATGAGTAAGCTGCTGTGTGATTTGAAAAGAATATGCATATACCCATCTAGTGAATTAATGGTTTGACATTGATGGAAGTTATTTTATAAGAATGCATATGTTTTATAAGGAAAATGAATGTATATATTTTAAGCATGTAGATAGTGTAGTTATCTATCAGCTTTTGTATTTTCTTTACTGAGCATGTTAGCTCACCCCTTTATTTCCTCCTCCACAGATTCTGCGTAGTAGTGAGTTACTGTAGTTGTTCCTGCTATCATGTTCTCCAGTTCTCCAGTAGTACAAAGGTATGCACTTATGAGAAAATTTTGTATCTTGTAAAATAGTGCACAGTAAAGCTATCTTTTGTACAGAAGGGATGTATATAATAGAAACTGATGTAAACGCTTCCTCATATATATATATATATATAAATATAAGTACAATTTCTATTTCATTAATGAACTTAAATTATAAAATGGATGAGATGTGGATATGGATGTTGATTGACAGCCCAACTGTTAGTAGTAAGGTATGTCACGGGAAGAGGGTTGTGACAGAGGTGGTATTAGGGCGAGGTTGGCCTAATGTGAGTCAGTATCCATAGTTAGGAAATTATACATCCCTAAAGTACTGTGCATTATTTGGATACAATTATATACCAAGCTGGAAATGTGATTGAGACACTTGTTATTGAGTATGCAGGATGTCGGATAGATGATGCACTCGTAGAGGAGAGAGTTCGCGCTCTCAAGGGCATAGAGATGAGCCCAAGAGGTGTAGTGGGTCCAGTTCTAGTAGAGATCCACCTGATCTTAGTGATGCCGTTGAGGCACGTATAGCACAACTACAGTACAGTGCAGACAATGTCATGGAGATGTTTACATAGGCAATGGCCAGATTTGGGGGTAGACAGGAGAACCCTACTGGTCAGGCTGCTGCACCTGAGAGACATGAGCCTGCACCGAGACCTCGGGCTGTAGAGGCAGAGATTCCTATAGCTCATTTAGTTAAGGATATTCCCCCACCAGTTCAGGATCCTGTAGCCCCACAACAGGTTGGTGGTAAAGGAGTTTATGATTTTGATCTGGGCAGATTGAGACAGTTCAGAAAATTTGGACCACCTTCATTTAGTGGGGTAAAGGACTCAGTGTTACCGGAGCATTGGATTCGTAGTATGGAGAAACTCTACAGATTTTTTCATTGCTCTGTCACAGAGAAGGTCACCTTTGTGGCTTTTGTATTAGAGGGTGAGGTTGAGAATTGGTGGATGGCCACACAGTTGATTCTGAATGTACGACACCTGGTTGTGACTTGGGACATATTTTTGGATGCCTTTAGGAGGCAGTACATTCTAGCCATTGCTCAGAGGAAGATGTAGATGAAATTTATGACCTTGACTCAGGGGAACTATACAGTTGATGAGTATGAGTCTAGATTTACATCCCTGGGTAGGTATGACATGGTTACCATGAGTAGTCAGGACAGAAAGGTTCAAAAATTTATTGAGGGGTTGAGACCTTCGATCAGAGCTCGATTAGCCCCATTTGACATTACCACATATGACGAGACAATACGCAGAGCTCAGCTATGTGAGCAGGATTATGAATTGCATGCCTCAGAGCTAAGTAAGACTGGTAAGGGTAGAGATAGAGACCAAAAGAGGTAAGTTAATGATAGAGGATTCAGAAAGGGCCGAAGGTATTAGGTAATGGGCTAAAGATTGAGAAAGTACGAGAGAGGCCTACGAAGCCTCCAGCTTATCTAGCTTTACCTCCAGCATCGAGGGGTATAGTTATTAGTGGACCCTGACCTACCACCGAACAATGTAGAATGTGTGGTAGATGTTATGGGAGTATGCCATGTCATTTAATGATGCGATCATGTTATAGATGTGGTAAACCAAGGCACATGGCTCGTGAATGCCCAGAGTTGATTGATACAGCCCCACAGAAGGACAAAGAGCCAGAGAAGGCTACAGTTGAGACACCTACTCCTAAAAGGAAGACCACGGCTGAAGAGAATGGGAAGCAAGCTGTTGGTCGAGGGCGAGTGTTTGCATTGGACCAGGCATCTGCAGAAGCTTCCACAAATGTAATTAAAGGTACCATCCTAGTCTTTGATTCTGAAGCATTTGCATTAATTGATCGTGGTGCCATACATTCAGTTATATCGCTTTCATTTGCATGTAAATTGTTTGACCATGTGAAACCTATACCTTTAGGTAGGGTGTTGCTTATAAGCACTCCAGTAAGAGACAATGTAGTGACTGCGTATGTATGTAATGCTTGTAAGTGAAAAGTAAGGGAAAAGGATATGTCGACCGATCTCATCCTATTAAATATGAAGGATTTTGATGTAATATTAGGAATGGATTGGTTGGCTGCCAACCATGCTGTTTTTGTGATGCCCCAAAAACGCGAAAAATAGGGCAAATTTAAAACTTTTTCCACATCAATTCACAAATCTAGGTGCATTCGTGTACAGTGTCATGCAACATTATATATATAAATCATAAATCCACACTTCAGGATCTCATAATCTCATGAATAAATATTATACCATTTACATTCCTTAATTTCGAGTTAATTATCCTAATACATCCCATACATCATAGTACATCAAGTGTCTGTAAGTACAACTCTAGTCTGGATACATAAATATTAAAATGTATCTCAAGTATAATATGTAGCCTGAAGCTTAAATCCTCCATGAGCCACTAATCCGTACGTCGCAGGGAACTCTCTTCACTTGAAGAAATCTGGGAAGAGATAAAACAGGGTGAGCTTCTAAATCGCTCAGTAAAGGGATAAGGGACTCATTACAATTAATGATTTGCACAGCACAATCATTTATTTTGTAGTTGAAAACTCGATAAAAATGTAGCATGACTCAATAAAAACATCATTCCTGTCTCGTTCTCTAAAATCATGTAAAACATGAGAGTACATAACTTAGTACAAAGTATAATTACAAGCATGTAAAAATCAGTATGTGATAATGACTTTTCTCATAAAACATGATAAAAATCACCTCAATAGTAATGTATGTGGAGCAGCCACAAAACACAATCTCGTATGTATAAAAAGGAGAGTAGGCAAGAAAACTCATATAAAATTCGTCATGGCACATCAAAATAATCTCTTCTGGATGCGCATCCTAGGCATCCTCAAAAGAGGGAACATCGACAATATGGTCGTGGATATATTGAACTTACACGTTACCAAAACAAGGCCCGACCTTACATTCTACCAAAGCAATGCCTCTCCTCATGTACACTATCAGTCTTACATGCTACCAAAGCAAGGCCTCCCAACGCTACCAAAGCGAGGAAAATGTAAGATCCGATTTTATTTAAAACACGAAATGAGAAAAGATCAAATGAAGGATTGAAATGGTATTCCCGAACATGTGAAGGGTAAAACGGTCAAAAGACCAAAATTTGGTATTAATCGTGACAAGGAAATTTAATTAAAAATACGGATTTGAGAAATCTTGATCAATAACGAAGAAATAATTAAATTTCAGATTAAATTGATCAAGATATGAATTTATTGAAATAAATCGAAATTTTCACCTCGAAAAATTATCCTGAAACTAATAGAAAAATATACCGCAAAGACGAAGTAATACCTTATAAATTCATTTAAAGATTAAATGAATAAAATATAATTTTTTTAGATATTTTTGGGATTTTTAATAATAAAATAATGATTTAAATAATAATAAAATTTAATTATAAATAAATAAAAAATAAATAATTAAAAAATGCAAAATCGTGAAATCGCAATTCTGCCAAAGGAAACCGAAAACCGAACGAGGGAGCCGAGCCCTCTGCCTCACCGGACGGAGTGGCCAGCGACGCACGCACCAGGTGAGGTAGCCGACGCCAACCCAGGCGAAATCCGACGATGGAAGCACGAACGGCGAGAGAAACGTCGACGGAAGAGAGACAACCGAGAGGGGAAGAGAATTTCCTGACGACCGACGCCGATTCAGGCCCAGCCACCTCCAACTAAAGGAAGGCCACGCGAAGATCGGCCGATCAGCGGCTGAATCGGTCAGTGGGATGGCGGCTAGCGTCCGAAAACGGCAATAAAGAGAAAAGGCACTAACGGCGAGGGGAGAAGAGCCGAACCGGCCACTTTCCAGCCACGTAGGACAAAACCGACTCCAGATCCGTGCATCGTACGACCCCACGAAGCTACTGGTGGTGAAAGTCGATGGAGAACTGACCGACGAAGCCCTGAACCGATCGAACCGGACTGAACCGGGTTGAACCAAACGAACCGGTTCAGCCGAAAAGAAAAGGAAAAAGAAGAAAAAAGGGAAAAAGAAAATAGAAGAAAAATTAGGAAAAAATTTCAGTGATGCAATCGAGCTATGGGTAAGTCGGTAAGCGGTCGAAATTGATCGATTTAAATTTTGAAATATTTAATTTGATTAATATTCGACTGAAAGTTTACCTGAAAAAAATGTTTAATTGTGTAGCTCGATAATTGACGTCAAACGAGAGCTCGAGATAGTCTCGATTTACGTACTATCATGGAATCGCAAGTAAGTAACCCTTATTTATGATAATTTGCATCGTTATACGTGTTAGATAAATTACGGATTTAAATTCTGCATTAAATGAATTATATTATGGAAATTGTGATAAATTGTTGTAAATAATTCATAAGCTATTCGAGAATTCAGAATGAGGTCCAATACATACTGATGGGTTCAATAGGCCCAATAGGCCTTGATAAAGTGAATAGTAAGTGAAAAACGGGCTTAAGGCCGATTAAGGCCCATTATGGTGCAATCAGGCCCAATATGGGTAAACGGGCCCAATGATTTAAATTAAGCCCAGAATATATGAAATACAATAAATTGTATTGTATTTGACCTGATGTATATTTATACGTAGTTTTGGAGATTTGATTGAGAGCAAATCGGATTGTATAACGAGACATCAATGGAAAGGTCAGACTGTACAGAAAAAATGAGGTAAGGGAATTATGTGAGTAGCTAAAGGTAGCTACGCGTATTTTACTAGCTTTTGTAAACACTGAATATGTATGTATACACTGATTATGTATAAAGGTCCTAGAAAATGGTTTAAAGATTTTAAGGACTCGAAATAGGTAAAGACTATTTTACCCCTATTGAGGGAAGTTCACCTAAGGATAGTGACAGCATGACATGTATGATTTAAGGAATTTTCTGAATTAAGGAATTTTATTGGTTTTTAAGCAAAGTAAATCGATAGATTAGTTAGTAATTGATAAATTTCACAAGATAACACTACGTAAGTGTTATTTATATTTAAATGAAAATCCTTTGGAAAATGAGCAACTATCAAGTTTATATGGAAATAGATAGTGCTGGCGCATAGCTCGCACTATATCTGCGTTTGTGAGTGTGCATAAAATGTGCTTGAGCGGTTGCTCGCACCGACTTGTGTGACATCATATGCATGAAATGTGCTAGAGCGATTGCTCGCACTGATTTTTATTATTGTGAAATGCATGAGAGGTGCTGGAGCCTAGCTCGCACCCTGTTTTGATTGTTTTGACGATTTTGACTGTTTTGACATGATATGCATAAAGTGGTGCTGGAGCGATTGCTCGCACTAGTTTTAATGATTTTACATGCATGAGAGGTGCTAGAGCCTAGCTCGCATCCAGTTTTGATTTGATAATTGCATAAAAGCCGTGCTAGAGTATAACTCGCACGAGATTTGATGTATTTATGCATAAAACCGTACTGGAGCGTTGCTTGTACGAAGTTTTGATTTACTTGAGCATTCATTCGTGCTGGAGCATTCCTCGCACGTGATTTTATGTGGATTTATAACTCATGTTAAAGTCATACTGGAGTGTTACTCGTACGTAGATTTTACTGATTTTTATGACACCGTGGTAGAGCTTCGCTTGCGCGAGATTTTCAGATATCATGAATATGCATGGAGCCGTGCTAGAGCTTCGCTCGCACAGGGATTTATATGACATGCATATAGCCGTGTTGGAGCCTCCTGTAGACTGTATGTCATAGTGAGATGATATGCTCACATATGCATACTGAGACAGAGATGATATGGGTGGATAAGACCTATTGCAAGCACCCCCTGACTGAGATTGGGTTCACGGAGTACGTTGTACCGTGTATATCCCATGGGGTACGCTGTACCATGGGTATTGTTGGAGTGGAGTGGCATTAGCCACGAGGCAGCAAGCCTTGCCCTTGCAATTCTGATATTATGTTGTTCTGGCGGCAAGATTGATCCACCTCCGTTTCAGGTGTGATACCCAGTACACTAGGTACCTTGTTGCCAGGGATCACTAGGTTATGACCATAGTCCTTGTTGTTTCTGATATAGTCACCTACTTGTCTCACATGATATAACTATTGGTCGATAGACCAGGGTAGACCCAAGGGAGAGATTAGGCCCCCGATTTTGTGATTTTCATTGAGATATGATTTTATAACAGACTATTATAATAAATTTTCAATGAGATTGATTTATGAAATGCTTAACCCCTTCGGGTTAGTTTATACTGCAGTTTTAATGAAATGATTTAATTGCAGTAGCATGATGAGTTTTCCCTGCTTAAATGATATATTCATGAAAAGAATTGTTTCTCATGATTTAATTTACATGGCATGAACTAATTTATGATCCTGATTTAATTCATGCTAATTATGATTTTATGATGTTACATAAAATGCCATTGATGCATAAGCTGCACGATTTTTATATGTACGAATAATTTTTATAACTATGACATTGAAATATGCATGATTTTGTGTGTAAGCTTTTAACGAAAAGAAATGGATTTTAAGGGCATGGCATTATGAGCATGTAGATAGTGGAGCTATCTACTTACTTGCATAATTGCTTTACTGAGCGTGTGGTTTGCTCACCACCCTTATTTTCTCATCTTTTCAGAGAACTCGCAGTAGTTAGTGAGCGGCTGAGGACTTGCATTCTTGGTATTTGCTGCTTCCCATCAGGAGACAGGTATACACATTTGTATAGTTTTGTATCTAAATATGTAATGCACATTACTGTAAATGGATATGATGTCGGGGATGTAGAGTTATAAATACCATTGGGTATGTATTTAGTTAAAGTCAAAGGATAGTAAATCCTGATATATGAATCTGATTATGGAAATGGAATGGTAAATAGGTGAGAGGTGACTAAATAAATGAAAAAGCGAAAAATTTACTTTGATTTTTAGGTAATTTGGGTCGTGACAGAAAAAATATCGGTCTTACATGCTACCAAAGCAATGCCTCCCAACGCTACCAAAGCGGGGAATAATATTGGCCTTACATCCTACCAAAGCAATGCCTCCCAACGCTACCAAAGCGGGGAAAAATATCGGCCTTACATATTACCAAAGCAATGCCTGATGTGTATTCGACATGACACGCCTAAGTCTCAATCATTAGCCATTATCATATAAAACGTTTTGCCTTCACGTAGAACTCATAATGGTTTTCTCTCATAAATCTCATTTAAAACATTTGTGTACTAAATACAAAATATGTTAAAACCGAGTTTCAACCGTCAAAACCAAACATACATTTCTCAATCTCAATACGCCTTAACGTAAAGCCCAAATCTCTTTTCACATTTTAAACACAAAACGGTTGTAAAACATTTTCACGCTTAGTTTAGAACTCATACAAGTTGGGCCCCAACCGGCTATAAAATCGTGTGCAATACTCATTCACAACTCATAAAACATGCTTGTTTTCTCAAATACCAATTCATGCTATAATATTGTCACAAATCACACACACAAACAAGTTTAAGATTTTCCCTTACCTCGTTGCACCTCGTATAGTGCAATCGTTTCCCCGTATCACAGACTAGTCTCGCATTCCACTCTGGAACTCTTGAGCTGCCCAAACAATGTTAAAACATTAGTAATTTATCTCAATCACCTCATCGAGCACATATTTGCTCATATTTCTCATTAACCTCTCCAATAGCCTAATTCTTATAATTCTATCACAATTCACATTCTCATCCACTACATCTCAAAATCTTACATTTCTCATATCATATTCCATGCTAAATTCACCTCATTGCCTTAATTCCAAATTTATAGTAAAAAATCCCAAAATTACCATAATTGCATAATGTTATCTTTACTCCAACAAAATCATAGTTTCATCAAACCCTAACCATTTCCTAGCTATTTCATCACAATGCCTACAACCATAATCACCAAAAATCACTTAAAATATCAAGATCGAAGTTTAGAATTTACCCAAACTTGTGGAGTGCTCAACTCTTGCCTCGGTTCAATCCATCCTTTGATTTTCAAGTATGTTGTTCTCCTTTGGATGAGGAACAACTTTCCTTCTTGCTACAACCTTTGATTCATACGGAAATGGGGGTTTTAGAAGAGAGAGAAAGTTAGGGCTCGGCTAAAATGGAGGTTTGAAAGAGAGAGAAAAGATGAAATGCTGGAAAACATAAGGGTCCTTTTATAGACGAAGGGTAGGAGATCGATCTGGTCCTTAATGAGATTGATCTGTATCTGATTTTGGAGACGTTTTAGGGCAATTTTATGCCTATCGATCTGTCGTGGGGTGAGATCGATATCTTAATGGCTTAATGAGATCGATCTGTTCCTTATGAAAATTGATCTTCTGTCTACATAATGCTTCATGAGATCGATCTACTCCTTGAGGAGATCGATCTTCTCCTTACAGAATGCTTCATGAGATTGATATCTTCCTCATGAGATCGATCTCTTCATTACAAAATCATTCTGGAGATCGACCTACTCCCTTATAAAATTGACCTGCCCATCAGTTCTTGCACATTTCCTGCATTCTGGAGCCATGAGATCGATCTCTTATCCTTGAAGATCAATCTGGCCTTCACAAATTGTACTATTGCTGCATTAATTTGTAGAAAACTCAATGTAAAACTTCTCAAATTCTACTTCATAGTCCATATTTCAGTCCATACACATTCAAGACTTAAAAATCTCTTCTTCTCATACTTCATCATATTTAAAACGTGTGTGTACATAAACATATCATAATTACATACACAAAATTACAATTGTCATAAATGGGGTATACAGAATTCATAGTTCTCACATCCTCCCCACCTTAAGAAAATTTGGTCCTCCAAATTCAACTTAACTCATTAAACAGATGGGGGTACTTTTCCTTCATGAAACTTTTCAATTCCCAAGTTGCCTCCTCCATTGAGTAATGTTTCCATAAAACTTTCACCAATGGAATGCTTTTGGTCCTAAGTACCTTCTCATTTCTATCGAGAATTCGGACGGGTTCCTCAGTGTAGCTTATGTCCTCTTGTAAGTCCATCTCTTCATACTCTATGACATGAGAAGGGTTCGGGTGGTACTTCCTCAACATAGATACATGAAAGATGTGTATTCCAGACATTTGTGGGGGTAAAGCCAATCTATAGGCTACTTCTCCCACTCTCTCAAGAATCTCGAATGGTCCTATGTATCGAGGACTCAATTTTCCTTTCTTTCCAAATCTCATGATACCCTTACTTGGTGATATCTTTAGGAATACTGCATCACCAACATCAAACTCGAGTGGCCGTCTACGCACGTCCACGTAGCTTTTCTGTCTACTCTGTGCAGCTCGTAATCTCTTACATATGAGTTTCACACTCTGTATAGCCTGTTCAATAATCTCGGGAGCATTTATCTTTCCGTCACCTACTTCTTCCCACGCTACAGGGGATCTACACCTCTTACCATATAGAGCCTCAGAAGGTGCCATTCCAATACTCGCATGATAGCTGTTATTGTACGCAAACTCTGCTAGGGGCAGGTGATCATCGCATGATCCCTTAAAATCATCGTACACGCCCTCAACATATCCTCCAAGGTCTGAATAGTCCTCTATGACTGACCATCTGTCGAGGATGATAGGTAGTACTAAAACTCAATCGAAATCCCATGGACTCTTGAAATCGAGTCTAAAATCTGGAAGTAAATCGGGAATCTCTGTCAGAAGTAATACTCACTAGAGCCCAATGTAATCTAGCTATCTCATTGACATACAACTCAGCTAAGGCATCTACAGTATCTATGCTCTTGATGGCAAGGAAGTGGGCACTTTTCGTCAGTCTATCCACTATGACCCATATCGCATCACGACCCCTTCGGGTCCTCGGTAAACCCATAATAAAGTCCATGGTGACATGCTCCCATTTCCATGTAGGCACAGGTAAAGGCTGCAATAGTCCTCCGGGTTTCTGATGCTTAGCTTTCACTTGCTGGCACACTAAACATCTGGTCACATAATCTGCCACGTCTCGCTTCATACCACTCCACCAGTATACCTTTTTCAAATCTCGGTACATCTTAGTACTTTCTAGGTGCATGGTGTATCGCGAGCAGTGGGATTCTCTCAGTATCTGTCTCTTCAAGGTATCATCATTCGGTACACAGATTCGTCTTCTAAATCTCAACAATGCATCCTCATTGACTATGAGATTCGACTGTGAAGTCTGCTTAGCTTGGCTAACCATATCGATCAACCTCTGATCATTGCGTTGCCCAGTTCTAATCTGGTCCATGATTCTAAGCTCTATTCGCAGGCTAGCCAGAAATCCAGTCTCTACCTCTTTAACTCTGATTCGAAGTTCGACGAACTGCTCCAATAAATCCCATTCCCTGATCATCATAGCAGATATCATACTCTTCCTGCTCAAGGCACAGTAACTACGTCTATCTTACCTGGATGGTATAGAATATCGCAGTCATAATCCTTAAGGAGTTCCATCCATCTCCTTTGTCTCATATTTAACTCTTTCTGATCAAAGAGATACCTCAAGCTCTTATGATCAGTGAAGATCTGGTATCTTTCCCCGTATAAGTAGTGTCGCTAGATCTTCAAGGCAAATATCACAACGGCTAACTCCAAATCATGCGTGGGGTAATTTCGCTCATGATCTTTCAATTGTCGCGACCCATAGGTGACCTCTCTTCCATGCTGCATGAGTACACACCCCAATCCTTGATGTAAGGCATCACTGTACACTGAAAATCCTCCTGAACCCTGAAGGATAGTCAACACAGGTGCCACTGTTAATCTCCTCTTTAATTCCTGAAAATTGAGCTCACATTGATCAGTCCATATGAACGAAGTCTCCTTACGCGTGAGCTAAGTCAAAGGTGCGGCAATCTTGGAAAATCCCTCCATAAATCTTCTGTAATACCCTGCCAAACCAAGGAAACTTCGTACCTCTGTAACTGTCTTCGGTCTTTCCCAATTAAGCACAGCCTCTGCTTTACTTGGATCCACCGATACTCCTTGCTCTGAAACTATATGACCAAGGAAAGTGACACGAACTTAAGCGTATTGTCCGCAAGTGCACGGGTCGTACAAGTAATAATGGAATTTGAGTCCCGAGTTATCGTCCCACAGAGAAGTTGAATTGACTAATTAAGTACCGATTAATCTTATCATAAGTATATTCTAGCAAATTATGAATTTTAAGGGAGTGATCTACATGACTAACAATACTGAAAATAATAAAAGCTATAAAATAAAGAAAATAAAACCGAGCTAAAATTACTTACAGAACTCCGAGCAATTAAAGGCAAGTACCTACAAAAATAATTAAAACAGTTAAAAATTCATTAACGCAATTAAAATAAAGTGCAAATATGAAAATAAAAAAACAAGATTAATTAAACTACAATTAAACTAACCTAAAATAAAATATGCATGCAATTAAACTAATTAATAAAAATACAAATTAAACTAAACTAAAATTTAATGAAAATAAAATCCCAGGAAATTAAGAAAATAACTATAAAACTACATGTCTAAAATATTAACTCTAAACTAATCCTAACTATATCTAATTATTGTCTTAACCATAGAATCTAAGTAATGCATTAACAAATTTAATCTAACTTAATTCTAAATGCAACTCACAAAATACTAAACCAAAATAAAGTCCTAAAACATATAATATAAAATTAATTACTAACTAAAAAATTAAAACTGAAAATTAAATTAACATGCAAAAAATAATAAAGCAAACCTACCATTTTAATTGATTAAACTACCTAACTAACAACTAATAAAGGAATGGAAATACTAATAATGTATTAAACTATAGCATGACTAAATTGAACTATGGCCAAACATGGTCTTATGCTTAAGTCAGTTAAGTGGTCTCGAGCATGGCACTGTGCATGTCTTCTTCATTTTCATTTTCATTCTGTCTAGGCATGTCCATCTTGTTCTCGGTTGCTTCCAACAACTCTGCCTCGGTTCCGTGCTCAGCTCCAACTGCTTCAGCTTTCACTCATCAGCAACAAAGCTCCAACACGCCACGTTTCCAACTGCTTCAACTATTCTCAATGTAGAGACGAATCTCGCAAGCATACTGCAGCAGCTCTTGCTTTGTACTTTCTCTCGGTCTGTCCATTCTTGCTGCTCGCGTGTTTTGCATTAACGTTTCCTAACTTCTGCATTAACGTTGTTGGTACCAGCACCATGGACCTGCCCGAGCTCATTCCTTGCCCAGCTGCTTCCTTTTATAGCCAAACTTGCTCTCAGTTCCAGATTTGCTTCCGGTCTGTCCGCTCCTGGTATTGTCCTACACCCTGCTTTGCTTCAGGACAGTACACGGCTGAAGAAACAGAAACGGGACCTGCAGCAAAGCAAACTTAAAGGAAAATATAACTTGAGAAAAAGCTGCTAATATGTAAAGAAATAAAAATAGATGAGGCACCAAGAGGACAGAATGTTTAAATCTAAGAAATAAGAGTATGAAGAAGATGAACAGTAGAAAACGATGAGGAGCAGAGTAGAACAAAACATAGTTTTGGTCTGTTGGTCTGCTTCCTTGTTGCTGTCCAATTGCCACCCGAACAACACTCTCAGTGTAACAACAATCAGCTTTTCTTTAAATGTGGAAATAAATTGAAGCAATTAAAGAAACCCGAGGATGAAAAGAAACCAGTTCACCTTGCACAATAGCTGGTCTCAAAAAACATAGATAGGAAAATTTCCAAATGAAAATCGATTAATGCAGGAAAGTGAAACATTCAAATCGAAAAGAAAAATGCAGAAAATGGATAGTAGATGACCAACCTGAGAGCTAGGAAAAATACAGATTTTCATTCAAACAAAAACATAAGAAATTTCTTTTAACAAACTGAGAGCTACACTAGGAAATAAATGCTATGTATTAAAACTTGAAAAATAAAAGAACTAGATTTAACAGAACCGAGAAGATGAAATGATATTGATTGCCATGAAATAGAAAATATCCAAGACTAGAAAATGAAGAACATAAAAATGGATGAACAATAAAAGTAAAGATGGAGCTAACGGGAACTAAAGAAAAAAGGAAAGTAAATTCTAAAAATTAAATCTAAAACTATTCTACTCTAGACTACATTACATTGTTTTTCAATTGTCATCCTTTCCTATTTATACACACACTTAGGGGTACAATTGTAATTTTTCCATCCTAGATGAGTTGGCATTTTTTTGGCCACTTGTCTTCACACCATTGGCTCCTTGAAAAGATATTTCCATGTCATCCGTCTTTTTGTCCAATTGGATGTGCTAAGTGGCATGGCTCGTGTTGTCTGCGTGGTCCAATCTCGATTTTAGCCCAATTTCAATCCATTTTCTATCAAAATTTTCAAAATTCATCCGCATTTGATTTATCTGCAAACATGAAAATTTTAATTAAATAAAGGGGATAATTAACGAAATAAATTGGGGATTTAAATAATTAATTAGAAAATTAAGCACAAATAATTCTATTTTCATAGAATTATCAAAAAGCTATCCGATCCAGCCAAAACTCACACTTACTAAGCTTTCCATATAATTGTTTATCTCAGAGTATCTGAAGTACTAACCACAAGTGCTGTGCATGCTCCTCATAAGACCGAGAGTACACCAAGATATCATCAATAAAGATTATCACAAACTTATCTAGATAGTCTCTGAACACCTCTTTCATTAACCTCATAAAGGCTACAGGGGCATTCGTCAATACAAAGGGCATCACTAGAAATTCATAATGGCCATACCTTGTCCTGAAGGCCGTCTTCGAAATATCTTCCTCCTTAATCCTCAGTTGGTGATAACCCGATCTTAAATTAATCTTAGAGAAGACTGAGGCCCCTCTCAGCTGATCAAGCAGATAGTCAATCCTGGGCAATGGGTACTTATTCTTCACCGTGACTTTATTCAACAGTCGGTAGTCCATACATAATCTGAGACTACCATCCTTCTTTCTCACGAATAACACTAGTGCTCCCCACGGTGAGACACTGGGTCTAATAAACCCTTGATCCAATAACTCTTGTAGTTGCTTCTTCAATTCCACAAGTTCCACTAAGGTCATCCTATATGGAGGTCTAGAGATAGGCTGAGTATCTGGCACCAAATCAATGGTAAACTCCAGCTCTCTCTCTCTAGTGGTAAACCTGGCAACTCATTGGGGAAGACTTTCGAAAATTCACACACCACAGGTATATCCTCAATCCTCAGATGTTCTCGATTTTCATCTGAGATAAGTGTTTCATAACCTTCACATGAATATTCAAATTTAGTATTCTCAAAAGCAACATCAAAATTTCAATTTGCTTACCAAAATTCCACACATTTACTTACTCAATATTTCAAACGTACTGTAAACCCCATGAAATTTTCTTGTATTCGGATAATGAAGCACGACAAGGAATTTTTTTTAGATGTACGTAAAGAGATTATATTTTACATTAGGAGACTTGGAAGAATTAATATATATATATATATTAATTCTAAGAATAAATAATTGTGAGGAATAGAAATAAATTTTTATTATGACCTAGAAATATTTTCCTATAATATATATGTACAAATAATAGACTAAATTTAATTGTATATTATAAGTAAAATTCATAAGAACACATAAGTATACAAATATATATATATATGTGTGTCATTTTAGGTATCATTCAAGTTAAGTATATAGATAAATATATATATATTTATATATATGTACACATATGAGTGTATACATACCTACATGAGTATATATAAGCATATAAATATACATAGGCAATATAGGAATATAGGAGCCCGTGGATTGGCTTCTAAATGAAGCCAATCCCAAGAGCCCCATCGATATGTATACTCATAAAATTCATTTAAAGGGAAACGTTAGTAAGTCGGCTATATATATATATATTTACACATATAATAGTACATATATATAATTGTTAGATACATATGAGAGGGGATGATGCTCCACAGCAAGTAAAGGAAATGAGGTGATGGTAGTGAACGGTGGTGATGATTTTGATCAGCAAGGCAAAAGGCCCTCGATTTTAAGAAAAAACAAAGCAGCACCACGAGATGAGGTTTAGCTTAATTAGAAGCCAAACCCGAGAGGGTTTTCTGCTGCAGTAGACTGCAGTAGAAAACGTGAGATAAGTGATATGATGGGATGGTTCTCGGTGACCCATGACTACTGTTGCAACAGGGAAATGTTCTGGCAGTACAGTGAATAGAAGTAAACAATTTGAAAGCAGTGACAGGGGACGTAAGGGAGCTAACTGCCGAGCTTTTCTCTACACTTCCACTCCATCAGACATGCACCATCACGTTTCCTCATCAAACTGAAGACAAAAGAGAGTAACAAACCCCATTATTGTTGTTCAAAAATCACAGTGAGTGAGAAATAGATCAAGGAAATCGAGAGGAAAAGGAGTAACAATTTCCCTCAAAAAAATAGGACAGAACAAAGGCCACCATTTTCTTTTCTCTCGGGTACTGATGATGTTAAGCATGGGAAAGGATTGAAGAAGCGCTGAACAGAGGGGGAGACATGTGAATGCTCAGCAGTGAAGAATAAATAAAAGGGAGAAGGAAAGAAAAACAAATTGGAGCAGTTGGAAGGCTGTGGAACCGAGCAAAAAGAGAGCAAAGAAGCTGAGGTCCCCGACTACTACCAATCGGGAAGGGACCCGGGTAGCGATACAGGTAGAAAACAGAGATGAACTGGAAATGGAGAGGGCAAAAGCAAAAAATAAAGTTGAAGATCCTCGAGTTCAAGCAGCTGTGGCTATGGTGAAACAAGCTGAAGCAGTAGGCTACAAGTTGAAAGGAAAAGAAAGAACGAGAAAGATGAAGGAAGAAGAGAGTTACTGCTCTGGAGGCTCTCGGAAAGGGGAACAGAAACAATGGCCCTCGGCTGATTGTTGGCGAGAAAAAAAAATAGAGGAAAGCAGGGGAGAACTCGGGCTGGAAGGTGGTAGCAGGAGATGGAAATGAAAGGGGGACGATAGCAGGTAGAAGAAGAATGGTGATGACGATGGTGATGATGGCCGAGAGCCTAAGGGAAATATGACAAGAAGAAACAATGCTGGAAACAAAGAAGAAAACTAAGGATGAACAGTGCATCAGGCTTAACAAAAAAGAAAGGAATGAAGATGAAGAAGAAAAAAAATGGAGATGGCGGGAAAGAAGGAATATTAAAAAAAATGAATAGTGAAAATAAGGAATAGTAAAAAAGAGAGTAAGTAATAAATATATATTTATATTTATATAAGTATATATATTATAGGAAATGGAGGAAAATTGAGGAAAAGAGACGAGTGTATTGAAATTTAGAAAATTCGGGTGAAATGGCTCTGATAGAAATAACTCGAGTAGACTGGATCCATCGACTCGCTAAGTCGAAGTAATTAAGGATTACGGACCAACACCGAGGTAATAAATTTATACAAGTTTTAGAGATAATTGTACGTATTTTATAATTTCGAGTGTATTTTCCCTAAGTAAGCAAGGTTACGATTATGACGCATCATAGTTAATTCGATAAATAGGATACTAAGAAATACAAATTTTGGTGTAGGAGAATTGTAGAAGGATTTAAGGGAGATACTAGGAGGTGTCACCACTCGAATTCAGGATTTTCGTTAAATCAAGGTAAGAGGTATTATTTAACTTAGTTCTGATAATGCATTTTTGCGTCACCAATAAATGATTTTATGAAAGAGCATATGATTTGAAGTGATTTATCAATGCTTTTATACTTGTGAAACTGTTTACAATGCATGTTTTAATTTATCGAAATATTTCCCGAGTACTTTCCATGTGGTGAAATGAATTTCCTAAGGTATGAAGTGTATGGATGTTTTACATTTATTTATGTTTTTATATCCATACTGTTAAAGAAACTTCAACAATTTCAAAAGTATTTAAGAAAGAAAATTGTTTTCGAAAGGGGATTGTGGGGGCCACCTCTTGAGTCCTATGGGAACAAAGTGCCACACAGTCTTTCTGTTTTATGAAAGAGTTTTCAGATTTCAAGGAATTCAATTTTATTACTCGATATGAGTTATGGGTTATAAAGCCCAAGAAAGATTTTGAAACTCTGTTTTGAGACTATAGGCTTCATGCATGGTTACGTCTTGTGGTGTTCCAGCTGCACCACTTGGGGTGCCGATACGTTGACCCCTTTAGCACTTGACTCAACCTTTGTGGAAGATGTCGTGCTACTGGTGGTTTACGATGATGTTTTAGTAGTATCTCGTGCCCGCGCAGCACGCATTAATGTTCCCCGTACGGTGAGTGCCACAGGTGCCCGTGCCCTAGCTATGTGCTAGTATATGATAAGAAATAAGAAGATACTACCAATGTTTATAATTATTATTGCTGTACAAACTTGATCCATTCTATAGCCCCCTTTACCATGGCCATAGGTATGATGACTCTCCACGGAGAATGACACGTATCGCATGACATAGTTATAGCTTAGTCTCCTTGATTTGATTTTGAAAAAAATTGACTATGATGAATGAATATGTGTTTTCATGATTATGAAATATTCATGAAATGTTTACGAAATGATTATATTCATGAAAAGTTTACAAAATGATTATGAAATATTCATGAAATGTTTATGAAATGATTATGAAATATGCATGAAATGTTTACGAAGTGATTATGAAATATTCATGAGATGTTTACGAAATGACTATGAAATATTATGACGATTATGCATGAAATGAAAATTTATGTATTGCATTGAGTTTCGTTCTATGAACAACTTCAAATGTTTTTATATATCAGAATTACTTGAAGAGCATTACCTTACTGGGCTTTTCCCCAAAAGCTCACCCCTCTACCTCTCAGATTTTTGCAGTGAATTACAGCTAATAAATGCTGCGTAGACGATGTAAGCTGGCGGATATGAGCTTCCCCAGACTACCTTTTGTATATGCGTGAGGTATACATTCTTATCTCTTTACCAGACTATTTATATGCACAGACATCTATTAAAAATAATGTGTCGGGATGAAATTTGTATAAAGATAAATTAAATGAGATATTTTTAAGGATTGACACTGAACAGGAATACAGCCTAACTGAATAAGGGAATAAGTGGGTAAGTTCAAAAAAAAAATTTCCTCCGAATTTTCAAGTTCAAGGGTCATTACAGTTTAAGTGGTATCAGAGCAAAGGTTGTATAGTACTATCAGTGTTAATAATAATGATAAGATTACATCCCAAATGTCTGTGCTTGTCTGGTTGTAGAGTAAGTAAACCTAATTAAGTTAAGACTTAATGTTGGGTTTACGTGAGGAATTAGATCACGAGATAGAGGCCGTAGAGATAGGCCTGAGAATCATGTCGAGTCATCATATGAGACTCATAAGTGATACCGAGATTGAAATTGATGTTGAGCGTGCTCCATCAGGTCCTATGGAAAGGACAGATGGTATTGAGATAGACTTTGCTAAGATTGAGTGGAGTATTGAACATATTATGGAAAATTAGGACACAAGCTATGTTAGGTGATGGGGTAGACGAAAGAATTGACAGACAGATTACGCCCGATACGGCTGCACAGCCTGTAGAGATGTTTCAGAACTACAAATATGCCTGCTTCTGTAGCTCCACAGCAGAATGATGATGACTTGAGTTAGGAGTAGGAGCTACACTAGATGAGACAGTTTAAGAACTGTAGACCGCCATTGTTAAATGGGATAAAGGACCCGATAGTTATAGGGAACTGAACGAATGAGATTAAGGAAACTACGAATGAAATTTATGTGTCTAGCATAAGGAAATTGATTGGTCTATGAGTATGAATTATGAATTATATCCCTGAAAATGTATGACCCAATGTTATGGGCAGTGAAGTCAAGAAATGTTTGTAAGTTCACTAACGGATAGAGACCGAACTGATTTCGGAGGATAGTATGTTATTACATACTGAAATTAAGAATCCAGTGGTAATAGAAAACTGAAAAATTAAATTGGAAAACCTAGATGGATTCTTAGAGTATGACTGTGAGCCTAATAGATGGGGGGCAGTTTCAAGAATTTAAGCCTCCATTTTTCAACAAGGTTAAGAATTCAGTGATTCAGAGTGTTGGATGAACGAGATAGAAAAGCTTGATAATTTTAAAAGTAACTCTACCGAGAAAGTTACTTTTACAACTTTTGGGTTAAAGGATTGGAGAAACTACACGGATTTTCAGAGTGTGCTACTATTAAGAAAGTAGCCTTTGTAGCATCAGTATCTAAATGGAAAGTCAAACTCGGAGGGAAGTTCCCCAATTTAATCCAAGATTCAACATAAAAAAATTACATGGGATATATTCTGAAGGCCTTTAGACGACAACACATTCCGAATAAAACAAAGTGGTAATTATAGATGAAATGAGTGAATCAGACATAAGGAAATAAGTCCGCGAAGGAATACGAGAGTAAATAGAATTGGAAGGAGAATAATCTGGATAAGTAGAAATGTGAAACAGAGGAAATCCAGGAAACTCATAGGAGGTACTGAGATCTTCAATCGAGCTAAGTTAGCTCAACTTGATGTTATTTTGAGAGAGCAATGCGTAAGGCGCAACTATGAGAATATGAGATATATACTCTCGAGATTTCTTAGAAAATGACAAGGTATAGAGAATGATCGGAAGGTGATGTACTAAGGAAGCAGTGAGCGTCATAGAGTAAAGTCACTATAACGGAAAAGGTGAATTACAAAACTAAAAGTATAAGTGAAGGTCACACTGCTTACAAGATTGAATTAAAATGTTGAGAAAACAATTATAAGGATTACATTAAAAGGAGATTATCAGACCAGGTGATTCACTTTGATGTGTACTGGCAATAGTTGTCAAGGAGACCCGGAGTCTTTTGGGTCACGATATGCCAAGAACGAGAGTTAATTGGATTCTCCCAAAATAAAGATTATGGATCAGTGGGAGAGACCCAAAACTCTTAAAGATGATTTAGAGTTTGAGATATATGGAGACTTTGGACTATGAATTATGTTTCGAGTATACAGATTATGAATTGCTTATGCTTATGTTTCGAATGCGACACTTAATTGGAATAAGGAAAGAGTTCTAATATAATTGATGTACGAAATGAGGCAAGTTTGAAATGTGATAGATTCTGAATACAGGTGATACTATGAACAAGAGATGTATACGATGTATGAATACTTCTGGTAAATTAAATTATTCAGATCAAGTGGTATGAATAGAGAATGTGTGTGACTGAAGGATAAATTGAAATTGACAGTTGAAATATTTGTGTTTGAAGTCAGGATACCATCACTTGTACTGTGAAGAATTATGGAATTCTATTGATCATGAAGGTTAAGTATTAAAGTTTACAAAAGCTGTCAAATACAAAAAAAAAATGATGAATGACTCGAGTTAGTGCTTTTAGCAGAAGTGATTACGGGATGACGTTATGTATATTGGTCAAGGACGAGTTATGGAAATATTTAGTGAACCCCAACTAGATGTGGTTCCTTTCTGATACTGACACTTATGTCATAGTAACGAGTCGGAGAGTTGAAAACTGGGCTTAATTTAAATGAATCAGATAGACTCAGTGCAATGATAAATACTGTGTTGACGTAGCTAATCAAACCGATATGGGTGCTACGACAAGAATTGGTATTGGTATTGATGATTTATGGAGATTTTAAAATGGAATAGTGTACCAAATAATCTATAGTCAAAGGAATTGAGGTCGTTAGAGGCTCCTTTATAGGGATATACTCTGCAATCTGGAGAATGGTAAAGACTTATCAAATCTCCTGAAGGTATATTGGTAATCGGGGATAATAAGAGATATAATTGAAATTGCGACTAAAAGCTTCATATGACAGCAGCTTAAAGATAAGGTATAGCAAGAGTTGGAAAGAAAGGAAACTGAGTCTCCGATACATTGGACCTTTCGAGATCTTAGACCAAGTGGGAGACAAAGCTGACAGGTTGGCGCTACCGCCAGAATTATCAAGTATCCACAATGTCTTCCACGTTTCGATACTCCAGAAGTATCATCCAGAGCTGAAGCATGTGGTGAAGTATGAGCCACTAGAGTTAAAGAAGGATATGACCTATGTGGAAAAGCCGATTCAGATCTTGAACAGAAAGGAAAAGACATGCGGTCTAAGACAATTTCCCTGATTAAGGTTTTATGGTCGTATCACACTTTGGAAGAGGCCACGAGGGAATTAGAGAGCTGGATGTGAGAGAAGTACCCGCACCTGTTTAAGGACTAAGGTACTCTGAAATTTGGGGACCAAATTTCTTAAGGTGGGGAGAATGTAAACCCCATGAAATTTTCTTGTATTCGGATAATGAAGCACGACAAGGAATTTTTTTTAGATGTACGTAAAGAGATTATATTTTACATTAAGAGACTTGGAAGAATTAATATATATATATATATATATATATATTAATTCTAAGAATAAATAATTGTGAGGAATAGAAATAAATTTTTAGTATGACCTAGAAATATTTCCCTGTAATATATATGTACAAATAATAGACTAAATTTAATTGTATATTATAAGTAAAATTCATAAGAACACATAAGTATACAAATATATATATATATATATATATGTGTGTGTCATTTTATGTATCATTCAGGTTAAGTATATATATATATATATATATATATATATATATATACACATATGAGTGTATACATATCTACATGAGTATATATAAGCATATAAATATACATAGGCAATATAGGAATATAGGAGCCCGTGGATTGGCTTCTAAATGAAGCTAATCCCGAGAGCCCCATCGATATGTATACTTATAAAATTTATTTAAAGGGAAACGTTAGTAAGTCGGCTATATATATATTTACACATATAATAGTACATATATATAATTGTTAGATACATATGAGAGGGGATGATGTTCCACAGCAAGTAAAGGAAATGAGGTGATGGTAGTGAACGGTGGTGATGATTTTGATCAGCAAGGAAAAAGGCCCTCGGTTTTAAGGAAAAACAAAGCAGCACCACGAGATGAGGTTTGGCTTAATTAGAAGCCAAACCCGAGAGGGTTTTTGCTACAGTAGACTGCAGCAAAAAACATGAGATAAGTGAGATGATGGGATGGTTCTCGGTGACCCATGACTGCTGTTGCAACAGGGAAATGTTCTGGCAGTACAGTGAATAGAAGTAAACAATTTGAAAGCAGTGACAGGGGACATAAGAGAGCTAACTGCTGAGCTTTTCTCTACACTTCCACGCCATCAGACATGCACCATCACGTTTCCTCATCAAACTAAAGACGAAAGAGAGAAACAAACCCCATTATTGTTGTTCAAAAATCACAGTGAGTGAGAAATAGATGAAGGAAACCGAGAGGAAAATGAGTAACGATTTCCCTCAAAAAAACAGGATAGAACAAAGGCCACCATTTTCTTTTCTCTCGGGTACTGATGATGTTAAGCATGGGAAAGGATTGAAGAAGCGCTGAACAGAGGGGGAGACATGTGAAGGCTCGGCAGTGAAGAATAAAAAAGGGGAGAAGGAAAGAAAAACAAATTGGAGTAGTTGGAAGGCTGTGGAACCGAGCAAAAAGAGAGCAAAGAAGTTGAGGTCCCCGACTGCTACCAATCGGGAAGGGACCCGGGCAGCGATACAGGTAGAAAACAGAGATGAACTGGAAATGGAGAGGGCAAAAGCAGAAAATAAAGTTGAAGATCCTCGAGTTCAAGCAGCTGTGGCTATGGTGAAACAAGTTGAAGCAGTAGGCTACAAGTTGAAAGGAAAAGAAAGAACGAGAAAGATGAAGGAAGAAGAGAGTTACTGCTCTGGAGGCTCTCGAAAAGGGGAACAGAAACAATGGCCCTCGGCTGATTGTTGGCGAAAAAAAAAAATAGAGGAAAGCAGGGGGAACTCGGGCTGGAAGGTGGTAGCAGGAGATGGAAATGAAAGGGGGACGATAGCAGGTAGAAGAAGAATGGTGATGACGATGGTGATGATGGCCAAGAGCCTAAGGGAAATATGACAAGAAGAAACAATGCTGGAAACAGAGTAGAAAACTAAGGATGAACAATGCGTCGGGCTTAACAAAGAAGAAAGGAATGAAAATGAAGAAGAAAAAAAATGGAGATGGCGGGAAAGAAGGAATATTAAAAAAAATGAATAGTGAAAATGAGGAATAGTAAAAAAAAGAGTAAGTAATAAATATATATTTATATTTATATAAGTATATATATATTATAGGAAATGGTGGAAAATTGAGGAAAAGAGACGAGTGAACTAAAATTTAGAAAATTCGGGTGAAATGGCTCCGACAGAAATAATTCGAGTGGATCGGATCCGTCGACTCGATAAGTCGAAGTAATTAAGGATTACGGACAAACACCGAGGTAATAAATTTATACAAGTTTTAGAGATAATTGTACGTATTTTATAATTTCGAGTGTATTTTTCCTAGGTAAGCAAGGTTACGATTGTGACGCATCATAGTTAATTCGTTAAATAGGATACTAAGAAATACAAATTTCGGTGTAGGAGAATCGTAGAAGGATTTAAGGGAGATACTAGGAGGCGTCACCACTCGAATTCGAGATTTTTGTTAAATCAAGGTAAGGGGTATTATTTAACTTAGTTCTGATAATGCATTTTTGTGTCACCAATAAATGTTTTTATGAAAGAGCATATGATTTAAAGTGATTTATCAATGTTTTATACTTGTGAAACTGTTTACGATGCATGTTTTAATTTATCGAAATATTTCCCGAGTACTTTCCATGTGGTGAAATGAATTTCCTAAGGTATGAAGTGTATGGATGTTTTACATTTATTTATGTTTTTATATCCATACTGTTAAAGAAACTTCGACAATTTCAAAAGTATTTAAGAAAAGAAATTATTTTCGAAAGGGGATTGTGGGGGCCACCTCTTGAGTCCTACGGGAACAAAGTGACACACAGTCTTTCTGTTTTATGAAAGAGTTTTCAGATTTCAAGGAATTCGATTTTATTACTCGATATGAGTTATGGGTTATAAAGCCCAAGAAAGATTTTGAAACTTTGTTTTGAGACTATAGGCTTCATGTATGGTTACTTCTTGTGGTGTTCCGACTGCACCACTTGGGGTGCCGGTACGTTGGCCCCTTTAGCACTTGACTCAACCTTTGTGGAAGATGTCGTGCTACTGGTGGTTTACGCTGATGTTTTAGTAGTATCTTGTGTCCGCGCAGTACGCATTAATGTTCCCCGCACGGTGAGTGCCACAGGTGCCCGTGCCCTTACTATGTGCTAGTATATGATAAGAAATAAGAAGATACTACCCATGTTTATAATTATTATTGCTGTACGAACCTGATCCATTCTACAGCCCCCCTTACCATGGTTATAGGTATGATGACTCTCCACAGAGAATGACACGTATCGCATGACTTAGTTATAGCATAGTCTCCTCAATTTGATTATGAAAAAAATTGACTATGATGAATGAATATGTGTCTTCATGATTACGAAATATTCATGAAATGTTTACGAAATGATTATGAATTATTCATGAAAAGTTTACGAAATGATTATGAAATATTCATGAAATGTTTACCAAATGATTATGAAATATGCATGGAATGTTTATGAAGTGATTATGAAATATTCATGAGATGTTTACGAAATGACTATGAAATATTCATGAAATGTTTACGAAATGATTTATGAAATGTTCATGAAAGGTTTATGAAAAGTTGTAAAATGGTTAAGCATGTGATTTGTTTTAAAGACACGCATGCTTTATGACGATTATGCATGAAATGGAAATTTATGTATTGCATTAAGTTTCATTCTATGAACAACTTCAAATGTTTTTATATATCAGAACTACTTGAAGAGCATTACCTTACTGGGCTTTTTCCCAAAAGCTCACCCTTCTACCTCTCAGATTTTTGCAGTGAATTACAGCTAATAAATGCTACATAGATGACGTAGGCTGGCGGATATGAGCTTCCCCAGACTACCTTTTGTATATGCGTGAGGTATACATTATTATCTCTTTACCAAACTATTTGTATGCACAGACATCTATTGAAAATAATGTGTCGGGATGAAATCTGTATAAAGATAAATTAAATGAGATATTTTTAAGGATTGACACTGAACAAGAATACAGCTTAAGTGAATAAGGGAATAAGTGGGTAAGTTCAAAAAAAACATTTCCTCCGAATTTTCAAGGTCAAGGGTCATTACAAGTACACTGTAAGGTTCAGGTAGGGAAAAGTTACAATCTTAGTGTAGCAATCTAAACTCACTTGATTGGTTGCCAGACAATCCATTTGTCACGACCCAATTCCATTCTCTTTAACCGAAAATCACTGAAAATTTTTCGCGTTTTACTGTTACCTTACCTGGTCGTGAACTAACTCACCACACACTGTTGGGCTGTGAGTCAATAATAAACACCACATTTCATTCATTCTCAATTAATTAAAACGATGTCATACATTTGCATTTAATCGTGTACTTATACGAATACATGTTTTACTGACATCTACATCCCCCATAATTACAACTCAAAAGAATACTGTGCTCTTACATTGTTTAGATACAAAAAGAATTACTGTGTATATACCTCTTAGCGATGGAGATGCAGCGGAGTCCAAAATAACACGCCTCAGTCCTCACTGGGCTGCTATGCACGCTCTGTAGGGGGAAAATAGAGTGGGATGAGCAACCACACGCTCAGTAAGGCAATAATGCAAGCATGGTAGATAACTACTCTATCTACATGCTGATAGTGTTATGCATAAATCATTTATGGTAGGAGCATGAGGAATGAAACTATGCCATGTGAATATACATATATATCATGTATCAAAATCATGTGCATTGGCATATAAAACATGGTAGAAACATCATGTATAAATCATCTCATGCTCAATCTCATTTAAATTCATAAAAAGGGCAATTCATTAAGAAACCTCCTTTTTAAAGCAACATCATAAACCTCTTTCTCAACACATAATTACCACCAAATCAACTCACAATCACAACCACATTTTTATTTTCACAATTCACGCATGTGCATAAAAACTAGGTCACTATATCAAAAGTGCCTATGTGAACCATTACATCATAATTCATCCCAGACCATATGCATCCAGGTGTGCAGGGTATCATACTGGCACGAAAATGGATTATCCCTAGCCAGACTTTCTCATCACATAACCATTATGCGGTACACGTACTCCATGTGATATACACGGTACAGCATACTCCGCAACTCATATCGTGATTGGGGGTGCCATTCCTAGGTCTTATCTACCCCATACCCAGAGTTTTCCATATTCCGTGAAGGAGAGCCTCCCTGCCGAACAGAGCCTCCCCGCCTAACAGAGCCTCCCTGCCTCCTCGGGCTTAAGGATGTTAGCTTAAGGATGTAGGGCTTAAGGATCCTTCCGTAAGAGAGCCTCCCCACCGAACAGAGCCTCCCCGCCTAACAGAGCCTCCCCACCTCTTTGGGCTTAAGGATGTTGGCTTAAGGATGTAGGGCTTCAGGATCTTACTGTACCCATGTAGGAGAGCCTCCCTGCCTAACAGAGCCTCCCCGCCTCTTTGGGCTTAAGGATGTTGGCTTAAGGATCCCACCGTAAGAGAGCCTCCCCACCGAACAGAGCCTCCCCGCCTCTTTGGGCTTAAGGATGTTAGCTTAAGGATGTAAGGCTTAAGGATCTTACCAACTTTCACAACCTTATGCTTATCACAATGTGCAAACTTGTGCGAGCAAATCTCTAGCACGACTCATGCATCCTCTCATAAAGAGACGCGTACGAGCATAGCTCCTAGTACGGTTATACTCATAAGACAACCACTCAAAATCCACGTACGAGCAGAAGCTCCAGTACGGTTTATAAACATCATCATAGTTTTCGAATCAAGGTGCGAGCTAAGCTCCAGCACGTTTCATACAAATGAAAACATAGAAATCCAGCGCGAGCGAGGCTCTAGCGCGATTTATGTCATACAATTACGATAGGCGGCTCATACACAATAAAACAATCTCGAAAATCGGGTTTAGCACTCACAAATTCTTTTCCACAACAACAACACAATACTAGCCGACCCATCTACAAGCTTGCTTAAAACCAAGCAATTTCGTTTTGAAAAACATCAAAACAATAGATTTATGCAATTATTAGCCTTACTATCCCATTTCATAAAATCCACTTCAAAACCAAAATCACGCATATACTCCTCATCATTCACGAATACCACCAATCATTTATTTGAGCAACCATGCATTTCATAAAACACCCAATATTCACCCACAAGTTCAAAGTACGAGCAGCTACCTCTATATACTCACAAAATTCCCTGACCTGGAATCGCGATGCGTGATTCCACTTCCTTAAGCTGCTTACTCGTACGGTTCGATTCGTCTTCAACAAACTCTTCGGGACTGCACAAAATCGTATCCCGCATTATATTCGATCCATATAATGCAACCCTTGTGTTTGCTATAGTCAATTTAATCTATAGCCTCTATTAAAGCTTATTTGACCTCGTTTCATTACTTTACCCATAGCTCGAGTCTATGGATCTTTTAGGCCTATTATCTTATTCAAAATCGATATCAAATCGACATAAAGCTCATAGTGTTCATATTTCATGAATCCCCTCACTATGGCATTTTATCAATCATATACATACCCATTTTCACAATTCCTCCAACTCACCATGTAATTCCATCTAACCATCTAAAATCATAAACATTACCCCAATAACAACTTTAGCAATGCCCATAATTCATAAACTCATTCAACCCATATATTCTCACATCATACCCATTCTAGGTTTTCTAGGTTACACCAATTCCACTACATTCCTAGGTAGTTTATCCATCAATACTCATATCAATCAACTCCAAAATCAATTAAATAGCTAATGCATTTGGATTGGAGTGTAAGAATCTTACCAATATGATCTTTCTTCTTGCTCCAAATGGTAATGCCCTTAACTCCTTCAATTCCAAAAATGGGAAAATGCCCTCTCACTATGTTGTTCTTCTCTTTGATAGGAACAACTTTGCCTCTAATGATCTCTCTCCAAATCTCACTGAAAATGGCTGATTTTAGAGAGGAAAAGTTGGGTTTTTGGGGTTGAGATTGTAAAGTTAAGTGTCTTTCCGAGATTTCCAGATTTTCAGCCTTCCTTATATAGAAATAGCTTGAGGAGATCGATCTGGTCCAAGAGGAGATCGATCTGGTCCCTTAAAATCCCTCCTTTTCACGGTATTTTTAAGCATGAGATCGATCTGTCGAAGCATGAGATCGATCTGTTGAAGCATGAGATCGATCTGTCGAAGCATGAGATCGATCTGGTCCCAAACAGAGAGCTAAGGAGATCGATCTGGCTCCATTGGAGATCGATCTGCTCTATTCTTTCGCCCAAATAAGAGCATTTTGGCTCTTCCAGATCGATCTCTCATCCCATGAGATCGATCTGGCCCTCATGTTTTCCAAATTTCCTGCAGTTTCCTAGCTGCAACTCATACCAACACATCCTTAATCTATTGCCATGGCCATTTTCTCATCCATCCACCTTTATAACTTGAAAATGGCATCCATCCATGCCTTATGCACATTGAAACTTGTGTGCATTCATTGTATGTCCAAAGGTATGCTACATAAAACCAAATGGAAGTATAACTTCATTCCATTTTACCACACTACCCATTTTGAGTTTCAATCACACCCATCACTTGTAAGAATTCATTTCTTCATATTCATACTCAATGGAACTTGTATGTACGCTACAATTCATATTACACATACATATATTGAATCCATGGACTTACATCAATCATACTTTACATTACAAGTCCATTCATATTATTTGATCCAATTATACATATTACCATTATACATATACGGGGTCTTACACCATTCTCAAAATTACATCAAACCCAAGCATATTTAATATTATTAGATCTACTAACATCACTCTATCTCCCACCTTTATTTCACACCCTCTACGAATTAAATCTGTTCTCTGGGACTCACGCATAGGGGTATTTACTGCATAGGGGTATTTACATGTAGTATATATTCTAGAGATTCAAACTTCAAATTTAATCTACATGCGAAATACTTAGAAATAAACGAATGCGTGGACCCTAAATCAATCAACACATGAGCTTTATGATTATAGACAAAGAGTATACCTCTTATAGTTTCTGGTGAAGTGTCTGCTGTTTCCTTGTCTAGAGCAAACACGCGTCCCACTGTAATAGGCTTCTTTCCTTTCTTTGCAACAGTGGCTCATCTCAGGGGATACACTCTTTGAGGCTGTTGTTTGGTAGGCTCTAGAGCATGTGGTTTCTGAGGTTGAGGGCAGTCTTTTAGTCTGTGACCCATGTCTCCACATCTGAAACATTTACGGATCAACCCAGTATAACTTCCCTCATGCGGTCGGCCATAGTCTGTACAAACCCTTATCTCAGGCTTGACGTCTCGAAGGTTCTCTCTGATGATGGGATAAGCTCTGGGTCTCTCAAATCTGCCCTTCTGTACCTCAATCCTTCCCCTTCTGAAGGAACTTCTTCGAGCATCTGCTTGGGAAATCCATGGCCTCTTGCCCTTATCCCTACTCATAGCACTGAACTCGTTCTAGGATTGCATAATTTGGTTTCCCGTCTCAATCTCTTGTGCTCATCTCAGAGCATCTCCAAACTTAGTAATATATAGCCATATCAATCAATCTCTGATGATGGGCTTTAATCCATACACAAATCTCTCAGTGTGGTGCTCTTCATTTTTGAAGGTCTCTGGATCATACCTCAATAGAGCGGTAAATCGACTCTCATAATCATCCACAAACATATTACCCTGTACCAGATTCAAAAACTCTGCTTGTTTCCTTCTCTGAGTAGCTCATGGTACAAATTAGGCTCTAAAGGCCGCCTGAAATTCTTCCTAGCTAATCACATTCTGGCTGGACATCAGAATACCCTGGGTAGTACCCCACCAATCTCGAGCTCTCCCTTTCAACATATAAGCACCCATGCTGACCTTCTCAGCATTAGTGCTTCCTAAATAGTCAAATATGACTCTCAACTCAGTCAGCCACTCCTCAGCCTCTATAGGATCCTTTTTCCCACTGAATGCGGACGAGTTTATTTTTAAAAAGTCCTTCAGTCGGACCATACTCCTATCATCGGGCTGAGTAATGGGAGGCACCGGGTACATCTGTATTGGGGGCACGGGAGGCCCTTGTGGTGGTGTAGGAGTAGTACCCGAGGCATTAACTCCAAAATGTTGTGTGAATAGCACTGCTATTTGCTCAAAACCTTGTCGCACATCATGCTCAATCCGATTAAATCGAGAGTTAGGACTCTCTGGTTGTGGGGCAGGTGGAGGAGGTGGCTCTGCTTGCCTCCTTGAACGACCTCGTTGTCTACTCATTCTCAATCTAAATACGTTTCCTGCGCGTACACATCAAACTTTATTGAAATCTCAATCCTTAATTTCAGTTCATGACAAGACTTATACAGACACTTGGGATGTATTCTATTTCACTTGACCGACACTGACAGTACTAAACACCCTAAGCTTTGATACTAAGAAAACTCCGTGACGCCCCGAAAATGCGAAAAATAGGGCAAATTTAAAACTTTTTCCACATCAATTTACAAATCTAGGTGCATTCCTGTACAATGTCATGCAGCATTATATATATATAAATCATAAATCCACACCTCAGGATCTCATAATCTCATGAATAAATATTATACCATTTACATTCCTCAATTTTGAGTTAATTATCCTAATACGTCTCATACATCATAGTACATTAAGTGTTTGTAAGTACAACTCTAGTATGGATACATGAAATATTAAAATGTACCTTAAGTACAATATGTAGCCTGGAGCTTAAATCCTCCACGAGTCACTAATCCGTACGTCGCAGGGAATTCTCGTCACTTGAAGAAATCTGGGGGGAGATAAAATAGGGTGAGCTTCTAAATCGCTCAGTAAGGGAGTAAGGAACTCATTACAATTAATGATTTGCACATCACAATAATTTGTTTTGTAGTGAAAACTCGATAAAAATGTAGCATGACTCAATAAAAACATCATTCTCATCTCATTCTCTAAAATCATGTAAAACATGAGAGTACATAACTTAGTACAAAGTATAATTACAAGCATGTGGAAATTAGTATGCGATAATGGTTTTTCTCATAAAACGTGATAAAAATCACCTCAATAATAATGCATGTGGCGCAGCCACAAAACACAATCTCATGTGTATAAAAAGGAGACTAGGCAAGAAAACTCATATAAAATTTGTCATGGCACATCAAAATAATCTCTTCTGGGTGCGAATCCTAGGCATCCTCAAAAGAGGGAACGTCGATAATGTGGTCGTGTACATGGTATATTGGACTTACACGTTACCAAAACAAGGCCTGACCTTACATGCTACCAAAGCAATGCCTTTCCTCATGTACACTATCGGTCTTACATGCTACCAAAGCAAGACCTCCCAACGCTACTAAAGCGGAGAAAAAATATCGGTCTTACATGTTACCAAAGCAATGCCTCCCAACGCTACCAAAGTGGAGAATAATATTGGTCTTACATGCTACCAAATCAATGCCTCCCAACGCTACCAAAGCGGGGAATAATATTAGCCTTACGTGCTACCAAGGCAATGCCTCCCAGTGCTACTAAAGCGGGGAAAAATATCGGCCTTACATGCTACCAAAGCAATGCTTGATGTGTATTCGACATGACATGCCTAAGTCTCAATCATTAGCTATTATCATATAAAACATTTTTCCTTCATGTAGAACTCATAATGGTTTTCTCTCATAAATCTCATTTAAAACATTTGTGTGCTCAATACAAAATATGTTAAAACCGAGTTCCAACCGACAAAACCATGCACACATTTCTCAATCTCAGTACGCCTTAACGTAGAGCCCAAATCTCTTTTCACGTTTTAAACACAAAATAGTTGTAAAACATTTTCACGGTTAGTTTATAACTCATAGAAGTTGGGCCCCAACCGGCTATAAAATCATCTGCAATACTCATTCACAACTCATAAAACATGATTGTTTTCTAAAATCACAATTCATGCTACAATATTGTCAGAAATCACACACAAACAAGTTTAAGATTTTCCATTATCTCATTCCACCTCGTATAGTACAATGGTTCCCCCGTATCATGGACTAGTCTCGCATTCCACTTTGGAACTCCCGAGTTGTCCAAACGATGTTAAAACATCAGTAATTTATCTCAATCAGCTCATCGAGCACATATTTTCTCATATTTCTCATTAACCTCTCCAATGGCCCAATTCTCATAATTCTATCACAATTCACATTCTCATCTACTACATCTCAAAATCTTACATTTCTCATACCATATTCCATGCTAAATTCACCTCATTGCCTTAATTCTAAATTTATAGTTAAAAATCCCAAAATTACCACAATTGCATAATGTTATCTTTACTCCAACAAAATCATAGTTTCATCAATCTCTAACCATTTCCTAGCTATTTCATCACAATGCCTACAATCGTAATCACCAAAAATCATTTTAAATATCAAGATCGAAGTTTAGAATTTACCCAAACTTGTGGAGTGCTCAACTCTTTCCTCGATTCAATCCGTCCTTCGATTTCCAAGTATGTTGTTCTCCTTTAGATGAGGAACAACTTTCCTTCTTACTACAACCTTTGATTCGGATGAAAATGGGGGTTTTGGAAGAGAGAGAAAGTTAGGGCTCGGGTAAAATAAAGGTTTGGAAGAGAGAGAAATGATGACATGCAGGAAAACACAGGGGTCCTTTTATAGACGGAGGGTAGGAGATCAATCTGGTCCTTAATGAGATCGATTTGCATTTGAATTTAGAGACGTTTTAGGGTAATTTTATGCCTAGGAGATCGATCTGTCGTGGGGTGAGATCGATCTCTTAATGGCTTAATGAGATCGATCTGCTCCTTGAGGAAATCGATCTTCTGTTTACAGAATGCTTCATGAGATTGATTTTCTCCTTGAGGAGATCGGTCTTCTCCTTACAGAATACTTCATGAGGTCGATTTCTTCCTCATGAGATGGATCTCTTTATTACAGAATCATTCTGGAGATCGATCTACTCTATTATAAGATCGATCTGCCCATCAGTTCTTACACATTTCCTGTATTTTGGAGCCGTGAGATCGAACTCTTATCATTTGAGATCGATCTGGCCTTCATAGATTGTATTGCTGCTGCATCAATTTGCAGAAAACTCAATGTAAAACTTCTCAAATTCTACCCCATAGTCCATATTTTAATCCATACACATTCAAGACTTAAAAATCTCTTCTTCTCATACTTCATCATATTTAAAACGTGTGTGTACATAAACATATCATAATTACATACACAAAATTACAATTCTCATAAATGGGGTATACAGAATTCATAGTTCTCACAGTTTTATACTGTTATGCCAAGACAATAATGTTTTCCACCCCAGACAAGTATGTTGTAAGATTTAAAAAGTAATGAAAGAAGTAGTAAATTATTTCCAAAGATGGACGATTTTACTAACAAATGTGATCGTAATATGTTGAAGGTTTTATCGCATATGTGGTTAATTTGGATTAGGTGCGCCATGATTTAACTGACATCCCAGTGGTTAAAGAGTTCCCTGATGTCTTTCCGGATGAATTACCAGGGTTACCACCATACAAAGAGATGAAGTTCTGTATTGATTTGGTGCCTGAAATTAAACCAATATCTAAACCACCGTATAAAATATCTTCAGTGTAATTGGAGGAACTAAAGAGACAGTTGCAAGAGTTATTGGACAAGGGGTTTATCAGACTAAGTGTGTCACCTTGGGGAGCACCGGTTCTGTTTGTGAAGAAGAAGGATAGGAGTCTCCAACTTTGTATAGCTTATCGATTGTTGAACAAGGCTACCATCAAGAATAAATATCCCCTTCCATAGATTGATGATCTATTGGATTAGTTACAGGGAGTACAGATTTTTTCAAAGATTGATCTGAGGTCTGGGTATCATCAGTTAAGGATTCATAGTGAAGATGTGCCCAAGACAACGTTTCAGACCCGTTATGGCCATTATGTGTTTTTGGTTATGCCATTTGGGTTGACGAATGCTCCTGCAACGTTTATGGTATTGATGAATAATGTGTTTAAGCCATACCTAGACAGCTTCATGATTGTCTTTATAGATGACATATTAGTGTACTCGAAATCCAGGGAAGAGCATGCGTAACACTTGAGAATAGTGTTACAGACCCTCTGAGATAAGGAATTGTATGTAAAACTCAATAAATGTGATTTTAGGCTGAGTGAGATATCGTTTTTGGGTCATGTAGTCTCTAGAGACGGGGTATCAGTGGATCCATCTAAGATAGAGGCTGGGAACAATGGGATAGACTCAAGATGGTTACAGAGATCCGTAATTTTTTAGGTTTGACAGGTTATTATCGATGATTTGTCAAGGTATTCTCTAAGCTGGCTACTTCGTTGACACGTCTCACTCGAAATAATGTGGCATATGAGTGGGCTGATAAGTGTGAAAGTAGTTTCTACGAGATAAAGCGTAGACTGACCACCACACCTATTCTCACATACCCACCAGCTCAGGAGGTTACTTAGTGTATACAGATGCCTCGGGACAGGGACTGGGCTGTATGTTGATGCAGGATGAGAATGTAGTCACCTATGTATCTAGACAGCTTAAGGATCACGAGAGGAACTACCCGACCTATGATCTAGAGTTAGCAGCTGTGGTATTTGCATTAAAGAATTGGCGTCATTATTTGTAAGGTGAGAAATTTCAGGTGTTTACAAATAATAAGAGCCTCCGATATCTGTTTTCACAAAAAGAGTTAAAAATGAGGCAAAGATGGTGGATAGAACTTCTAAAGGATTATGATTGCGAGATACTATACCATTAAGGAAAAGCTAATGTTGTGGCTGATGCCTTGAGTAGAAAGAGCCTTAGAGTGGTATTGTACATGATGGTCAAGGAACATGAGCTACTTGAACAATTTGCTCACTTCAGTCTGGATATAGTCCCTTTTAATGTTGACAGTGACTGTGTGATAGCTAGCTTACGAGTGGAACCAGCTTTGATTGACCAGATACAACAGGCTTAGCATGTCGATCCACTATGTAATGATCATGCAAGTCTGATTCAGAGGGGTGATGTGGTTAATTTCTTAGTGAGTGATGATGGCCTATTAAGGTTTAGAGGCAGGATTTGCGACATGGAAATGAGAGCATATCACCATGGATTTCGTAATGGGTTTACCGAAGACCCTCAGGAATCACGATGCTATATGGGTGATCGTTGATAGATTGACTAAGTCAGCCCACTTCCTAGCTATAAGAGCTACTGATACTCTGAGTTCATTGGCAGAGTTGTATGTACGCAAGGTAGTGAGGTTACATGGTGTTTCAGTGAGCATTATTTCGGATAGGGATTCCAGTTTCACTTCCCACTTTTAGGAACATTTTCAGGAAGACATGGGAACCCAGTTAAGTTTGAGCATAACTTTCCATCCTCGGACAGATGGTCAGTCAGAGAGGACTACATAGACTCTAGAGGATATGTTGAAAGCACTAGATTTTAGAGGCTCCTGGGATGATCATTTGTCACTAGCCGAATTCGCCTAAAACGACAGTTATCATTCGAGTATTTAGATGACACCGTATGACACTTTATATGGCCGTAGATGTCATTCCCCTATTGGATGGGAAGAAGTGGGTGACCAAAAGATATTTGCTTCTGATTTTGTCGTACAAGCCTTTGAGGATGTTCAGTTAATATGTGAGAGATTGAGAACAACTCAGAGCAGGTAGAAGAGTTATGCTGATAAGTACCACGACCTCTTTTACCTAAATTTACTATATTTTTTTTTTGGCTTTTTACTTACCTTTTCCCTTCGTGACAATTCCATCACCGATAGTTGGGCTATGGTTCAGTATTAGTCACATCATCCTTACTGAACTTATCATCCACTCTATGTCATACATACACGTCAATATAAACTATCGATTGACTGTAAATACATTTATCTTATAAGTGAGCCCACGTATATTCACATACATTTACATCCTCGATATTACATCCGTTTACATCACTGTGCTGTTATATGTTTAGATATAAAACTATATGAATGTGTATACCTTTCGCTCGATGGGAATGCAGCCGATAACGAAATATGAGTCCATAACCGCTCACTAGCTACTGTAAGTGTTTTGTAGAGAGAGGGAAAATGAAAAGGGTGAGCTCACTAGCTCAGTAAGGTAATCAGGCAAGTAAGTAGATAACTACACAATCTACATATTTATAATGCCTTGCCTTGAAATATTCTTTTCTTCATTTCACAGTGAAAGCATGAATGTTATTGTAAAACTTATGCAGTGTGTATATATTTACTCACATATACTGAAATCATGCTTTATTCATAAACACAGGTAATTCATGCAAAACATTGCATTTTCATATAAAGCTTATAAAACATATCATGCCATTTTGTTTCAATTATAAAAATATGACATTTCATCATGTAAAACATGTCAGTCGGGGCTTTGCCCTTCTCTCAGGTTTACCTTAGTTCATAAACATTTGCATTTATGTAGAACCATAAATCCATTTATCGGGGCTCGACCCATCCCTTGAGTCTACTCTAGTTCTCATAAAATCATGTAACATAATCAAGTGAGATTGGTGACTACTGTGATAATTTCGAGGACTATGATCATATCCCATATGGTGATCTCAGGCTACATGGTACCTATTATGTGGGGCATCACTACTGCAACGAGAGGTGGGTCAAATCCTACCCGCTAGCTTACAACTCCGTAACTCCAAATATCATCAACACCAAATACTCACGATACAACATACTCCGTGTCCCATACATAGTACAACGTACTCCATGGACCCTATCTTAAGTCGATAGTCAATGCCATGTCTCAAAACTGCACGTGGGAGCATCTCATACATGTGACATATAGTCTACACGGGGCTTCCAACATGACTCTTTCATGTCATTCATTTCAAAACTAGTACATATAAGAAAATTCTAGCCTGGTTTCATGCACAAATCATATAAAATCTAGTGCAAGCAAGGCTCCAACACTATATCATGTACAAATCATGTAAAATCGAGTACGAGCAACGCTCCACAATCTTGTCATGCCTATCATGTATAATCTAGTGCGAGTAACACTCCAACACTAATTTGAGTAGAAAACATATAAAATTCAGTGCGAGCAGTGCTCCAGCACGATTTGTTTTCATACAACTCGATAGATGGCTCATTTTAAAGAGATTAACTCGATTAAATCCAATCAGTACCATAACTGTGCTATTTTGTGTAATTCATGAAAACACTGGCTAATCTATCAATGCATCTACTAAACAGCATCAAAACCACTCAAAAACATGTTTTCCATGTTTTTTATGACTTTTTTGGACTTTTGATATTTTACCCTTAATAGGGGTAAAATCGTAATTTACCCATACTGGGTCTCTATAAATTTTATTCTCTTTCTCTAACCCTCAGACTTTTTAAGTGAATCTAAACGACTCCAAAAATACGTGCAGATATCTCTAACTACCCGTAAAATTCCCTTGCATTGAATCCTGTGAAATGCTCTTCCTTTTCTAACGCTGTAGAATCATTCAGTCTGATTTGCTCCCAATATAATCTCTGGAGCTGCATATAACCATTTATCACATCAATTACACTTTTTCAACTGTATTTTACTTTCAATATAGTTTATTTCACTTAATGGGCCCGTTTACTCTTATTAGGCCCAATTGCATCGTAATAGGCCTAACACTGTCTTAAGCCTATTTTCACTTTACTATTAATTTCATTTGGGCTCATTGGGCCCATTAACACGTATTGGGCTTTCCGTTGGGTCCTATAATCTAAATTGGGTCGATTGCTGCATAACCTTGGCCCATTATGAGTGCTTGGCCGAATACATAGCCTAACACTACCATCACGCCATCTTAAGTCTTTTTCAGTCTCTTTGATAGTTCATACAATCATTTACAATAGTTGATTTTCAATTCCAAACATAAAGCAATTTATACGAAACTAAATCGATAATTTATGCGATTACTTTTAACTCGTATAACTGTACAAGTTATAGCAAGTGAGATTCACTTACTCGAGTTTCCGTGATAACTTGCAAATCAAGGCTCGATCGAACTCACGTTCATCGTCTATTGTCGCGCTATACATTTATATATTTAAATAGGTCAATTTCGATCAAATATAAATTCAAATAAATGTTTCAAAAATTAAATTGGTCAATTTCGACAGCTTACCGGCTTCTCCTTGGCTTGATGCCTTAGCCCGATGCATCATCGAATTTTCTCCTTTTTTTCTCTCATGGCTGAATCGGTTCGGACCGATACTATCCCTCTTTTCACTGAACCGGTCTGAACCGGTTCAGTGCCATTTTCGTCGTTCAGATGGCTTTTTGATCAGTTTTTCGTTGTCTTCCACTTCCAGCAAGTTCGTAGGGCCTCGCGATGCATAGATCTGGTGGTGGCCAAGCCTGGGCTTGCCGACAAGTGGCCGATTCGACCCTTCTCCTTTGGCTGCCGCTGTCATTTCCTTCTCCTTCACTGATTGGTGCTTCTGGGTTGCCAACGGTGACGATTCGGCCCTCCACTGGCCGATGGCAAGGTGCTCTCCCTCCCTCTGGCCTCCATTCGCTCCGTTTCTCTCTTCTCTGCTGGTGATGATGAATCAGGGAAGGGAACCCATTTCCTTCCTCTTCGCGTTATCTTTATTTATTTATTTATTTATTTTTCATTTTCAGTTTCCTTTATATATATATAATATTATATATAACAAATATCTTATACCTAATATCTTAATATATATTATTTAAATTATTTCTATATATATATATAAATTGTTATTTATTTTTATTTCTCCGAAAATATTTTTATTTATTATTATTATTATTATTTTTTGAAAATATTTTTCCATATTTCTGAGATAAATTCCCAAGGTGAAAAAATTTCGAGTTATCACCATAAATTTGTATCTTGATCAATTGGACTTGAAATTCAATTATTTTTTCCTTATTGATCAAGATTTCATGAATCCATGTTTACAATAACAACTTCTTAAAGAAATGACACTGAATTTCG
The DNA here is from genome assembly GCA_033439115.1 of Firmiana major. NCBI lineage: Eukaryota > Viridiplantae > Streptophyta > Magnoliopsida > Malvales > Malvaceae > Firmiana > Firmiana major. The sequence continues at coordinate 24,009,346 of CM065910.1, forward strand.
GGTCTTACAATCCTCCCCACCTTAAGAAATTTGGTCCGCTAAATTAGAACCAAGTCAATCCTTAAATAGCTGGGGATGTTTCTCTCTCATTAAGCTATCTAATTCCCATGTAGCTTCCTCCGAAGTGTGGTGCTACCAAAGAAGCTTAACCAAAATGATCGTCTTCGACCTCAATACCTTTTCCTTCCTATCCTGTATCTGAATCGATTTCTCCACATATTACATATCCTCCCCTAATGGCTCATACTGAATCACATGTGTCAGATTCGGGTGATACTTTCGAAGCATTGAAATGTGGAAGACGTTATGAAGGCCTGATAAGTCCACTGGGAATGCCAACCTATAGGCTTTATCTCCAACTTGAGCCAAGATCTTAAAGAGTCCAATATAGCGAGGACTCAATTTACCTCTCTTCTTGAATCTTGCTATATCCTTGGAAGGAGAAACTTTCAGAAATACGGACTCACCAACTGTAAACTCTAGTGGACATCGTCTCTTGTCAGCATAACTCTTCTATCTGCTCTAAGCTGTTCTTAATCTCTCACATATCAACTGAACACCTTCAAAGGCTTACGTGACCAAATCAGGAGCAAATATCTTTCGGTCACCCACTTCTTCTCATCCAATAGGGGAACAACGTCTACAACCATATAGTGCCTCATATGGTGCCATCCCGATACTCGAATGATAACTGTTGTTGTAGGCGAATTTGACTAGTGACAAATGATTATCCCAAGAGCCTCTAAAATCCAGCATACATGCTCTCAACATATCCTCCAGAGTCTGTATAATCCTCTCTGATTGACCATCTGTCTGAGGATGGAAAGCTGTGCTCAAACTCAACGTGGTTCCCATGGCTTCCTAAAAATGTTCCCAGAAGTGGGAAGTGAAGTGAGAATCCCTATCTGAAACAATGTCCACTGGAATAACATGTAACCTCACTACTTCCCATACATATAACTCTGCCAATGTACTTAGAGTATCGGTAGCTCTCATAGCTAGGAAGTGGGCTAACTTAGTCAGTCTATCAACAATCACCCATATAACATTGTGATTCTTACGGGTCCTCGGTAACCCATCATGAAATCCATGGTGATATGCTCTCATTTCCATGTCGGTATAGGTAGAGGCTGCAATAACCCTGCAGGCTTCTGATACTCTACCCTCACCTGCTGATAAATAAGACTTCTCACCACATACTCAACCACATCCTTCTTCATACTTGACCACCAATACACCTTCTGAAGATTCTAATATATCTTGTTACTCTTCGGATGTAACGTGTACCTTGACGAATGAGCTTAAGCTAAAATCAATCTCATGAGCTTTGGGTCCTTGGGAATACACAATTTACCTCTGAACCTCAATAGTCCATCAGAACTTAACTCATACTCAGTCATTGTGCCCATCTGCATTTGACTAACCATATTAATGCAATACGAATCACTCTACTGAGCCTGTTTAATCTTGTCCAACAAATCAGGTTCCAACCTCAGGCTAGCTATTGCATAGTTCGTATCCATATCAGAAGGCACGACATCCAAAATGAGGCTAGTAAACTGCTCTAACAACTCGTGTTCCCTAACCATCATATACGATACCATCCCAAGGCTATTCCTGCTAAAAGCATCAACTACAACATTAGCCTTATTTGGATGATAAAGTATCTAAAAAATCATAGTCTTTCAGAAGCTCTAACCATCTTCTTTGTCTCATATTCAGCTCCTTATGCAAGAACAGATACTTGAGGCTCTTGTGTTTAGTAAAAATCTGAAACTTCTCACCGTATAAATCGTGGCGCCATATCTTCAGTGCAAACATTATGACTACCAACTCTAAATCGTGGGTCAGATAGCTCTTCTCATGGTCCTTAAGCCGTCTGGATCCATAAGCAACTACCCTCCCATTCTGCATCAATACACAGCCCAGTCCTTGATGTGAAGCATCTGTATATACAGAAAAACCTCTTGAGCTGGTAGGAATGGTGAGAATCAGAGTAGTGGTCAGTCGACGCTTCAATTCTCCAAAACTCCTCTTACAATCATCATCCCATATAAATGGAACATTCTTTCGAGTGAAACGTGTCAACGGAGCAGCCAGCTTCGAAAATCCCTCTACAAACCTTCTATAATATCTAGCTAAATCCAAAAAACTCTTGATCTCTGTGACTCTCCTCGACTATTCCCACTGAACTACAGCTGCTATCTTGGATGGATCTACTGAGACTCCATCCCTCAATACCACATGGCCTAGAAATGTAATCTGCTCTAGCCAGAAGTCACACTTACTGAGTTTAGCATACAACTTCTCTCGGAGGGTCTGTAAAACAATCCTCAGATGCTGCTCATGTTCTTCCTTAGATTTAGAATACACCAAGATGTCATCGATAAAGATGATAGCAAATCGATCCAAGTATGGCTTGAACACATCATTTATCAAAGCCATAAAAGCTACGGGAGCATTAGTCAACCCGAATGGCATAACCATAATCTCATAATGCCCATAATGGGCACGAAAAGCTATCTTGGGTACATCTCCACTTTGAACTCTCAACTGATGGTACCCCGACCTCAAATCAATCTTAGAAAAGATCTGTGCGCCCCAAAGCTGATCTAACAAATCATCTATCTTTGGAAAGGGATACTTATTCTTGATGGTAGCCTTATTCAACAATCAGTAATCAATACACAATTAGAGGCTTTCATCCTTCTTTTTCACAAATAAAATTGATGCTCCTCAAGATGAAACACTCGGTCTGATGAACCCCTTATCCAATAGTTCCTGCAATTGTTTCTTGAGCTCCTCAAACTTAACTAAGGCCATTCAGTACAGTGGTTTGGATATCGGCTCGATACCAGACACCAAATCTATACAGAACTCCATCTCCATGTCTGGTGGTAACCTTAGCAACTCATCCAGAAAGACATCTGGGAACTCCCTAACCACAGAGATATCTGCCAACTCCAAATGCGCCTTATCCATATCAACCATATAATCAATGAAACCTTTAACATATTAATTATTTAGTCAGCATAATAATTTACCTTTTTCAATACTGCAACTACTTCTTTCATTTCGTTTTAGTAAACTTTACAACAAACTTCGCAGGGGTAGGAAACATTACCGTCTTAGAATTACAATCTAAAATAGCATGGTTTGTAGCTAACCAATCCATTCCTAGGATTACATTAAAGTCGCACATATTCAACAAAATGAGATTAGCTAACATATCTTTTTCCCCTGCTCTTAGCTTGTAGTCTCTATACATATATTCGACTAGCTAACTGTTATTCATAAGCGTACTAATCAACATCATTCTACTTAACGATGTACACTCTACATATTTCGATAACTTGTAAGTAAATGAAGGCGATACAAATGAATGTGTGGCACCAAGATCAAATAAAACATATACTTTAAGATTAAAAATCAGGATGGTACCTTTAATCACATCTGATGAAGTATCAGCTGTGCCCTGGTCCAAAACATGTACTTGCCCTTGACCAACCACGTACTTCCCCTTCTCCTCAATGTGGCTCTCCTTCTCAGAGCAGAGGTATCAACGTGAACTCTCTCCTACTCTTTGCCCTTCTGCAAGGCAGTCTTAATCATCTCCGAGCAATTCCTCATAAAATGCCCTGCATTACCTCAGTGGAAACAGACTCCAGTAGCCGCCTGACAAGGTCTACTACCATAGTACTTACTACATTGATCAGTAGTAGGCATTTTTCCTCCAATCACTATGCCCTTTACAGGGGCTATAGCCGGATACATAGAAGGTCTAACAATCCTCTCCTGTATCTCTTTGATCGGTGGCCTCTTATCGAAAAGTCTCATTCATCCTCGATAATCAAACCCTCAATCACTCACTGGTCTTTTTCTATCTCTATCCTTACACGTGCTAACCTTCCCAAACTCAGAGGCATTTCACTCATAATCCTGCGCACATAATTACACCCTGCGCACTGCCTCTTCATATAAAGGAATGTCTAACGAAACCAGTCTAGATTGTATCATCGGTCTCAGTCCATCTACAAACTTTCTAACCTTCTTGGTCATACTGATCACTGTGTCAGGGTCGTATCTTTCTAGGGACATAAACTTCCTCGTATACTCATCCAGTGATTTGTTCCCTTAGATCAACCACAAAAATTCCATATGTAGCTTTCGTTGAGCTGTATCTGGAACATACTACTACCTCCTGAAGGCATCCAAAAATATCTCCCAACTGGTCTCTGAATGTCGGCCTCTCAATATCGATCTGGTGGACTTCCACCAATGTTCTGTCGCTCCCTTTAACATGAATGTGGTAAAAGCGACCATTTCAGATGTAGTACACTGAAAGAACCCATACAACTTCTCTATCTCGTTTTCCCAGTCCTCTGCAACTACGTGATCCTTTACCCCACTAAATGACAGTGGTCTGAACTTCTAAAACTTTCGTAATCGATCTAACTCACAACCATGTCCCAATCCACTACTGCCCTGCTATGGGCCAACAGGAGAAAGCGTATCCTGAACTGATATGGGTATAGGAGTATTTGGGGTCTGTGGCATCTGTGCAGATGTATCAAGGGCAATTGGCTATCCAATAGTAATTTGTTCATTCGGACCCTACCTACCTTGCATAGCATGTGCAATCATAGTCTCTAAGCTACGTTTTATCCTCGTAAAATGTGTCTTAGTACTCTTTGGTCCTTCAGTAGGACCTGATGAAGTATGGTCAGACGAAGACTCATCTCGGCTCTTAGGCTACCTCTACGACCTCTAGCCCGACCTCTCGTCCCTCTACCGCGGCTACCATTAGCCATAATGACTCGATTCCTATATTCACAACCACTGCTTATACAAATCCCATCTTGGAAAACACATTTGTATCTAAACAAAACGAGGATGTAAACTTTTTTAACCACTAATACTGACTCATATCAGATCAACTCTGCTCTGATACCACTTCTATCATGACCTCCTGTACCTAAATTTACTAAAATTTTTTTTTTTTGCTTTTTACTTACCTTTTCCCTTTGTGACAATTTCACCACCAACAGTTGGGCTATGATTCGATATTAATCATATCATCCTTACTTACCTTATCATCCACTCTATGTCATACATACACATCAATATAAACTATCGATTGAATGTAAATACATTTATCTTATAAGTGAGCCCACGTATATTCACATACATTTACATCCCCGATATCACATCCGTTTACATCACTATGCTGTTATATGTTTAGATACAAAACTATATGAATGTGTATACCTTTCGCTCGATGGGAATGCAGCAGATACTGAAATAGGAGTCCTCAGCCATTCACTACTACTGTAAGTGCTCTATAGAGAGGGAGAAAATGAAAAGGGTGAGCTCACTAGCTCAGTAAGGTAATCAGGCAAGTAAGTAGATAACTACACTATCTACATATTTATAATGCCATGCCTTGAAATATTCTTTTCTTCATTTCATAGTTAAAGCATGAATGTTATTGTAAAACTTATGTAGTGTGTATATATTTACTCACATATACTGAAATCATACTTTATTCATAAACACAGGTAATTCATGCAAAACATTGCATTTTCATATAAAGCTTATAAAACATATCATGCCATTTTGTTTCAATCATAAAAATATGGCATTTCATAATGTAAAACATGTTAGTCGGGGCTCAACCCGTCTTTCGGGTTTACCCTGGTTCATAAATATTTGTATTTATGTAGAACCATAAAATCATTTATCGGGTCTCGACCCATCCCTTGGGTTTACCCTAGTTCTCATAAAATCATGTGACATAATCAAGTGAGATTGGTGACTACTGTGATAATTTTGAGGACTATGATCATATCCCATATGATAATCCCAAGCTACACGATACCTAGTGTGTGGGGCATCACTGCTGCAACGGGAGGTGGGTCAAATCCTTCCCGCCAGCTCACAACTCCACAACTCCAAATATCTCCTCAACACCAAATACTCACGGTACAACATACTTCATGTCCCATACATGGTACAATGTACTCTATGGACCCTATCTTAAGTCGATAGTTAATGTCATGTCTCAAAACTACACATGCGAACATCTTATATGTGTGACACATAGTCTACACGGGGCTTTCAACACGACTCTTTTATGTCATTCATTTCAAAACTAGTATGTGTGAGAAAACTCTAGCACAGTTTCATGCACAAATCCCATAAAATCTAGTACGAGCAAGGTTCCAACACTATATCATGTAGAAATCATGTAAAATTGAGTACGAGCAACGCTCCAGTACCCTTATATGACCCGTATTTTGGATGTAAACCTTATGGATTCATAAGTGTGGTAATGTACTTGTAATGTGAAGTACAATTGATGTAAAGTCTATAAATGTAATGTACATACGTGTAATACGAGTTTGTAATGTACATACAAGTTTCATTGTGTATGAATATGAAGAAATGAGCTTTTATAAGTGATAAAAGTGAGTGGAGCTCAAAATGAGTAGTGTGGTAAATGGAAGGAAGTTGCATGAACCTAAATACTTCCATTTGGTTTTATATTGTATACCTTTGGTTATACAAAGAATACACACAAGTTCTAATATGTATAAGGTATGAATGGATGCCATATTCAAGTTTTAAAGGTGGTTAGATGAGAAAATGACTATGGCAGCAAATTAAGGATGTTTGGGTGTGTGTTACCGTAAAAAAACTGTAGAAAATCTGGAAAATAGGAAGGCCAGATCAATCTCATGGGATGAGAGATCGATCTGGAAGAGCCAGAATGCTCTTATTTGAGCAATGGAATAGAGCAGATTGATCTCCAACGGGGCCAGATCAATCTCGTAAACATTCTGTAATGAAAAGATCGATCCTTAAGCATACAAATCGATCTCCTTAGCTCTTTGTTTGGAGCAGATCGATCTCAAACTTCGACAGATTGATCTTATGCTTGAAAATGCCGTGAAAAAGAGGAATTTAAGGGGATCAGATTGATCTCCTCCTAGTGTAGATCGATCTCCTCAAGTGATTTCCATAAAAAGGGTACTATTATCTATAATTTTTGGGAAACAATAACACCTTTCCATTTCCAACCCAAAACCTAAATTTTTCTCTCTAAAAACCCACCCATTCTAGTAAGATTTGAAGGGAGGCCATTAGACACAAAGTTGTTCATCTTGAGGAAGAGAACAACATAGTTGAAACCCAAAATCTCATTGTTGGCATTGAAGGAGCAAGGAGCATTTCCCCTTTGAAGCAAGAAGAGAAACTAGATTGGTAAGTTTCTAATGCTCCAACTCAAGCATATCGATTTGTTTATTGATCTTGGAGTTGATTTGCATGAGTACTGTTAGTTAAAACCATCTAGGTAGTATTGGAACTAATGTGACCTAAAAAATGGAATGAGGATAAAGTGTAATTTGGATGAATTGATGATTATAAGATATGTTAAGTTGTTAATGGAATAATGTGGATGATTTGAAGTGGGTAAATGAAGCTACATTGTGGATTGAGTGAAATTATGGAGATGAGTATGTAATATGTTGATAAATGCCATAGTGAGGAAAATTGATGAAAAAGGAACACTGTAAGCTTAATATCGATTTGTTATCGATTGGGTAGGAATAAATAAGCCTAAAGGAATCCATAGATTCAAGATATGAATAGAGAGATGAAACGAGGCCTTATAAGTGTTAATAGACGCTATAGATTGAATTGACTATAGCAAGTACAAGGGTTGCGTTATAGTGGACTAAAATAATGTGAAATATGATTATGTGTAGTTCTGAAGAGTCCGGTGGAGATGAATCAAACTGCACGAGTAAGCAGCTTTAAGGAAGTGAAATCTCGCGACGTGATTTCCAGGTAAGGGAATTTTGTAAGTATATAGAGGTAGCTGCTCATATTTTGTGGGTATATAGGGCTTTGGAAATGTGCATGAGTTTATAGCAACGTGTTTGATGTTGTATGAAAATAACTACTAGTATTTGTATGAGATTTGGTTGTTTGAAATAGTATTATAAAGAAAGGGGATAGTAAGGCTAATAATTACATAAATCAAATGTTTTGAATGTTTTCACAAAACATATCTCTTTGTTTTAAGCAAATTTATGGATAGGCTGGCTAAGGTTTGAATGATGTTGTGTGATAGCACATGGGAGGTGCTAAATGTGTTTTGAGATTGGTTTTTGAATGTTTATGAGCCGCTTATCATGTTTATGAAAATTAAACTGTGCTGGACCTTAGCTCGCACTTTGATTTGAATTATGGTGATGTGTTATAAACCGTGCTAGAGCTTTTGATCATACGTGGATTTTAAATGGATTTCTTAATGCATATAACTGTACTGGAGTTATACTCGTACATGGATTTCTTCATGTTTTATGCATAAATGTCGTACTTGAGCGTTGGTCATACGAAGTGATTTGATGATGATGCATGAATTCGCGCTAGAGTGTAGGTCATGCAGGTTTTCACACGATGGTATGTATGATGCCGTGGTGAGGGTAATACGGGTTGGTGTTCAGGGAACCCAACAGGCCTAACAGACCTCTTGAGTGGGGTGAGGGTGAGGGGTTAAGACCTGAATCAGGGAACCCAACAGGGGCGAACAAGGCCATGAGGGGTTAGGACCTGGTATTAAGAGTACTCCCACGTGCACTTGAGATTAGAGGTTTCACTCGGTATGGGGTAGATAAGACCTACGACAGGCACCCCCAACCATGTTATGGGTCTACAAAGTACGATGTACCGTGTATATCACATGGAGTATGATGTACCACGTGGTTGAGATACTAATGAGAAAGTCTGGTGAAGAATTAACCCACCTTCGTTCCAGCATGATATCCCGCACACCGGGATCTGTGTGATCTGGGATGATGTATGACATAGTTGGCCAATGTAGTCAGTCATGATATAGTGACCTGTCTCCTTGCTTATTACATAATACCACATGGTTTTAATACTTTAGTGTGATTTTGACTGTCCAGGGTAGACCCGAGGGAGGGGTCGAGTCTTGTGGGATTTGAATTGTGAAATGATAATTATGTGTGTGATTGAGAATTGATTTTGATGGGATTTTATGTATTGAGAAAGAACTTTGTGATGTGATTTAAATAGGAGGTTTCTTATATGAATTGCCCTTTTTTTTGAGTTTAATGAGAATGAGCATGAGATGATTTCACATGTTGATATTGCATGTTTTATATGCCAATTTACATGATTTTGATACATGATATATATATGTATATTCATATGGCATGGTTTTATTCCTTATGCTCCTATCATAAATGATTTATGCATAACATTATCAGCATGTAGATAGAGTAGTTATCTACCATGCTTGTATTATTGCCTTACTGAGCGTGTGGTTGCTCATCCCTCTCTATTTTCCCTCTCCTACAGAGCGTGTATAGTAGCCCAGCGAGGACTGAGGCACTTTATTTTTGGACATCCGCTGCTTCCATCACTAAAAGGTATATACACAGGATTCTTTTTGTATCTAAACAATGTAAGGGCACAGTAACCATTGAGTTGTAATTATGGGGGATGTAGATGTCAGTAATCGTATTTTGTATAAGGAATGATGGACTTTCATGTATATGACATCACTTTTATTACCTGAGAATGAATGTTGTGAGTGGATTATTATTGACTCACAGCCCAATAGTGTAGTGGTAAGTTCGTTCACGACGAGTAAGGAAAGGAATAAATGCGAAAAATTTATTGAGATTTTCGGTAATAAGAGGATAAAATGGGTCGTGACAACCCTGTCTTGCATATCATGTAAAATCTAGTGCGAGTAACACTTCAATAGTAATTTAAGTAGAAAATATACAAAATTCAGTGCGAGCAGTGCTCCAGCATGATTTATTTTCATACAACTCGATAGATGGCTCATTTCAAAGAGATTAACTCGATTAAATCAAATCAGCGCCATAACTGTGCTATTTTGTGTAATTCATGAAGACACTAGCCAATCTATCAATGCATCTACTAAACAACATAAAAACCACTCAAGAACATGTTTTCCATGCTTTTTATGACTTTTCTGGACTTTTGATATTTTACCCTTAATATAGGTAAAATCGTAATTTACCCATACTGGGTCTCTATAAATTTTATTCTCTTTCTCTGACCCTTAGAGTTTTTAACTAAATGTAAATGACTCCAAAAATATAGGCAGATCACTAACTACCCGTAAAATTCCCTTACCTTGAATCACGTTGAATGCTTTTCCTTTTCCAACACTGTCGAATCACTCAGTCTGATTCGCTCCCAATATAATCTCTGGAGCTGCATATAACCATTTATCATATCATTTACACTTTTTCAACTGTATTTCACTTTTAATACAATCTATTTCACTTAATGGGCACGTTTACTCTTATTGGACCCAATTGCATCTTAATGGTCCTAGCTCTGTCTTAATCCCATTTTCACTTTACTATTCATTTCATCTGGGCCTATTGGGCTCATTGGGCCCATTAACACTTATTGGGCTTTTCGTTGGGGCCTATAATCTAAATTGGGTCAATTGTTACACAAGCTTGGCCCATTATGAGCACTTGGTCGAATACATAGCCAAACACTAATCATTTACGATAGTCGATTTTCAATTCCAAACATAAAGCAATTTATACGGAACTAAATTCATAATTTATACGATTAATTTCTAACTCGTATAACCGTACAAGTTATAGCAAGTGAGATTCACTTACCCGAGTCTCCATGATAACTCGTAAATCGATGCTCGATCGAACTCACGTTTATCGCCTATTATCGCGCTACACATTTATATATTTAAATCAGTCAATTTTTCTGTAATATAAATTCAAATAAATTTTTAAAAAATTAAATCGGTCAATTCTGACATCTTATCGGCTTCTCCTTAGCTTGATGCCTTAGCCCGATGCATCATCGAATTTTTTATCCTTTTTTCTCTCACTTAGCTGAAGCGGTTCGGACTAGTTTAGTCCCTCTTTTCACTAAACCTGTTCGAATCAGTTCAGTGCCATTTTCATCGTTCGAAAGATTTTTCGATCCGTTCTTTGTCGACTTCACTTCCAGCAAGTCCGTTGGGCCTTGTGATGCATGGATCTGGTGGTGGGCAAGCGTGGGCCCGTCGAAAAGTGGTCGGTTCGACCCTTCTTTTCTGGTCGCCGCTGTTGTTTCCTTCTCCTTCACTGATCAGTGCTTTTGGGTTGTCGACAGTGATGATTCAGCCCTTTACTGGCCAGTGCCGAGGTGCTCTCCCTCCCTCCGGCCTCCGTTTGCTCCGTTTCTCTCTTCTTTGCCGGTGAGGATGAATTGGGGAAGGGAACCCGATTTCCTTCCTCTTCATGTTTTCTTTCTTTCTTGGTTTTCGTTTTCAGTTTCTTTTTTTATATATATAATATATTATATATATTTTAATAAAATATAATATATTATATATAACAAATATCTTATACCTAATATCTTAATATATATTATTTAATATATTTATATATATAAATTGTTATTTATTTTATTTCTCCGAAAATGTTTTTCTTTATTATTATTTTTCAAAAATAGTTTTCCATAATTCTGAGATAAATTTTCGAGGTGGGAAAATTTCGAGTTATGACCATAAATTCATATCTTGATCAATTGGACTTGGAATTCAGTTATTTCTTCTTTATTAATCAAGATTTCGTGAATCCATGTTTACAATAACAACAACTTAAAGAAATGACACCAAATTTTGGGTTTTACAATAAGAGACGGATGCCACTAGAGCTCAAAGTTGGTGAATCAGTTTTCTTGAAAGTTTCTCCTTTCAAGGGTATAACAAGATTTGGGAAGAGAGGTAAACTGAGTCCTCACTACATTGGACCCTTTGAGATATTGGATCAAGTGGGCGATAAGGCCTATAGGTTGGCGTTGCCATTGGACTGATCAGGCATCCATAACGTCTTCCACATTTCTATGCTTTGGAAGTATCACTCGGATCCAACACATGTGATTCAGTATGAGCCATTGGAGCTCAGGGAAGATATGTCATATGTGGAGAAACCGATTCAGATATTGGATAGGAAAGAGAAGGTTTTGAGATCTAAGACGATCGAGTTAGTTAAGGTTCTTTGGTAGCACCACACTTCGAAGGAAGCTACATGGGAGTTAGAGAGCCTGATGCACGATAAGCATCCCCAGCTATTTGAGGATTGACTTGGTTCTAATTTGGAGGATAAAATTTCTTATGTTGGGGAGGATTGTAAAACCCGAAATTCGATGTCATTTTCTTAGGAAGTTGACATTATAAACATGGATTCGTGTAATCTTGATCAATAAAGAAGAAATAATTGAATTCCAAGTCCAATTGATCCAGATACAAATTTATGGTGATAATCCAAAATTTTCCACACCGAGAATTTATCTCGAAATTATGGAGAAATATTTTCAGAAAATAATAATAATAAATAAATATTTTCAGAGAAACAAAAATAAGTAACAATGTCTATACATATATAGAAATAAATTAATAAATTAAATAATATATATATATTAAGATAATTAGGATAAGATATTTGTTATATATAATATAATATATTATATTATATTAAAATTTTTATATATAATATATTATATATAAAAAAAGGAAACAGAAAATGAAAAAAATGAAAGAAAACGCGAAAGAGGAAGGAAATTGGGTTCCCTTCCCTGATTCATCCTCACCGACGAGAGAATAGAGAAATGAGCGAATGGAGGCCGAAGGGAGGGTGAACACCTCGCCATCGCCTAGTGGAGGGCTGAATCGCCACCGTCAGCAACCCAAAAGCAGCAATCGACGAAGGAGAAGGAGACAACAGCGGCGTCCAAAGGAGAAGGGCCGAACCGACCACTTTTTGGTAGGCCTAGGCTTGGTCACCACCAGATCCACACATCGTGAGGCCTGGTGGACTTGCTGGAAGTGGAAGCCGGAGAAGAACCAATCGAAAAATCATCCGAACGACGAAGACGACACTGAACCGGTTCGAACCTGTTCGAACCGGTTCAGTGAAAAGTAGGACTGAATCGATCTGAACCGGTTCAACTAGGAGAGAGAAAAAAGGGAGAAAAATTTGATGATGCATCGAGCTAAGGGATGATGCATCGAGCTAAGGAATCAAGCTAAGGAGAAGCCGGTAAGTGGCCAGAATTGAACAATTTAATTTTTGAAAAATTTATTTGAATTTATATTTGACCGAAATTGATCGGTTTGAATATATAAATGTGTAGCACGATAATAGGGGACAAACGTGAGTTTGATCGAGCCTCGATTTACTAGTAATCACAAAATCTCAGGTAAGTGAATCTCACTTTCTATAACTTATATAGTTATACGAGTTAGAAATTAATCACATAAGTTGCAGATTTAGTTCCATATAAATTTGTGTAGGTTGGAATTGAAAATCGACTATCGTAAATGATTGCACGAACTATCCATTGAGATTAGAAAAGGCTTAAGATGACGTGATGATGGTGTTAGGCCATGTATTCGGCCAAGCATTCATAATGGGCCAAGCTTGTGTAGCAATCAGCCCAATTTCGATTATAGGCCCAACAAAAAGCCCAATAATTGTTAATGGGCCCAATAAGCCCAATAGGCCTAGATGAAATGAATAGTAAAATGAAAATGAGTTTAAGACAGAGTTAGGCCCAATTAATGTGTAATAAGGCCCAATAAGAGTAAACGAGCCCATTAAGTGAAATAGACTGTATTAAAAGTGAAATACAAATGAATAGATGTAATTAATGTGGTAAATGCTTACATGCAGCTCCGGAGGATATACTGAGAACTAAACGGACTGTGTGATCGAGCAACGTTAGAAAAGTGGATGCACTCTACATGATTCCAGGTAAGGGAATTTTGTGTGTAGTTAGAGATATCTGCATGTAGTTTCATCAGTATTTACATTCACTTAAAAAGTCTAAAGATCAGAGAAGGTGAATAAAATTTATAAAGACCTAATATAGGTAAATTACAGTTTTACCCCTATTAAGGGTAAAATTATGAAAATTAGGAAAAGTTCTAAAAAGCATGAAAAATGTGTTTTAAGTGGTTTTACTGCTATTTAGCAGAAGAATAGATAGACTGGCAAGTGATTACATGAAACACACAAAACCTCCTAATTATGATGCTGATTTTATTGATTTGAAATATCCCTTTTGAAATTAGCCATCTATCGAGTTGTGTGAAAACAAATCGTGCTAGAGCACTGCTCGCATTAGATTTTATATGTTTTATGCATGATAAAGTGCTGGAGTGTTACTCGCACTAGATTTACCATGATTTGCATGACATAGTACTGGAGCGTTGCTCGTACTCGATTTTAATATGATTTATGCATGACATAGTGCTGGAGTGTTACTCACACTAGGTTTTATATGAAATGTGCATAAAATAATGTTTGAGTGGGTGTCAAGTGAGAGTTGCACTCAAGGTACGCACTGGATTTTGATGTGATATAAATGACATGTTAAGGCCGTGCTGATTACCTCGTGTAGACTGAGTGTCACACGGATGAGATGCTCGCACGTGCTTTTAGAGACATGGCATTGATTATCGATTTGAGATAGAGTCCACGAGAGTACGTTGTACCATGCATGTGTCGCGGAGTATGTTGTACCGTGTAGTGTTTAAGGGGATATGTGGAGTTGTGGAGTTGTTAGCTGGCTGTTAGGATTTGACCCACCTTCCATTGCAGTAGCGATGCCCTGCACACTAGGTACCATGTAGCTTGGGATCACAGTATGGGATATGGCCATAGTCCTCGATATTATTACATGTAGCCACCCAGTCTCACATGATTATATCACCTAGTTTTATTAAGAAATCGGGTAGACCGAGGGATAGGTCGAGACCTAATAGATATGTTTTACTTGATTAAATGTCATATTTTACATGTTTGAAATGAAATGGCATGATATGTTTTAAAGGTATTATATGAGACTACATAAAATGCAATGTTTTGCATGAAATGCCTATATTTATGAACACATCATGATTTCAGTATATGTGAGTAAATATATATACACACTACATCAGTTTTCTAATTCATGCTTTAGTTGTAAAACGAAGGAAAGAATACTTCAAGGCATGGCATTATATTCATGTAGATAGTGTAGTTAGCTACTTACTTGCCTGATTGCCTTACTAAGCTATGAGCTCACCCTTTCATTTTCCACCTCTCTACAGAGCATTCGAAGTAGGTAGAGTACAGCTGAGGACTTACATTCCTACTGTCCACTGTTTCCCATCGAGCGAAAGGTATATACATTTGTATGATTTTGTATCTAAACATATAATTGCACAATATTGTATACGGATGTAATATCGGGGATGTGATTGTATGTAAATATACGTGAGCTTACTTATAAGATAAAAGTATTTACAGTCAATCGATAGTATATATTGACATGTATGTATAACATTGAATGGATGATAAAATAAGTAAGGATGGTGTGACTAATATTGAATCATAGCCCAACTGTTGGTGGTTAAATTGTCATGAAGGGAAAAAGGTAAGTAAAATGTGAAAAAATTTGTAGTAATTTTAGTAAAATGAGGTCGTGACAAATTGATGGAATATATTGATTTGAATTGCATCATTTTAGATACCTTCACCTTCTCATGTAACCTTTAGTAGGCATAAGCTCACCCATCCCTCTCTTCCATAGATTATTTGTAGTAGACCTCGAAGGTGTCCCTTTTGAGTAGGCTTAGAGAGGGTCTTTCGTCACCCGCTTTATCCATCTAAAAGGTATATGAGAAGGCATATCTTTAGTTTATATTTCTGATAATTGTCGCACAGTGTATGTACATGTTGTAAAACCCAAAAATTTCTATGTAATGTATATGATTATTAGATGTACAGACAAGTTACATTACGTATGAATTACAAGAAATAAACATTTTTAAGTTCTAAGTGTGAATGGATGGATAAATGAGTATTGAAGTAATTGAGTATAAGTTTTACTGGAAACAATGCAGATAAAGTGGTGCAGGATGAAGGCCAGATCGATCCCATGCAAGGAGAGATCGATCTCATGGCCTGGAGAACATCGATCCCTCACTTAAGTAGATCGATCTCCATTGGTCTCGGACTGGACTAGATCAATCTCATCTTAAGGCCAGATCAATCACCTAGTCTTTTTTCCTAAAACAAATCGATCCTATTCCATTGACCAGATCGATCTCATACAACATGGCAGATCGATCTCATACATTCAACAGATCGATCCCTTGTCTGCAAAATGGTCAAAATTCTAAGGATTCAAGCAAGGCTAGATCGATCTTCACCCTATACAGATCGATCTCCTAGTGCCATTTCTATAAAAGCAGAGCAGTTGGATCTACATTTCATAGGAACAAAAACCATTTCCTCCATTTTCAACCTTAAACCTAGCTTTCTCTCTTTAAAACCATCCCATTTCTACAAGGATTTGAAAAAAAAACTATTAGAGCAAAGTTGTTCATTATAAAGAGAAGAACAACATAGCTTGGAATCAACACTTCATTGGTTGGATTGAAGGAGCTAATGAGAATTCTTATTTGGAGCAAGAAGAAAGTCAAGCTAGGTGAGTTTCTAATACACCAACTCAAAGTATATTCATCTAGTTATTGTTGTGAGTAGATGGGTGTATGTATTGATGATAAACTACCTAGAATAAAATGGAACAAGTATAACCTAGAATGAGTATAGCGTGAGAAAATGTGATATGGGTGAGTTGATGATAAATGGATGATGCTATGGTGTTAGTGAAGTAATATGCAAGATTTTGAGATGATTGAATGAAGCTACTTGTAAAATTAGTCAAGTTATGAAAATAAGTATATGAGGTGTTTGATAAATTGCCATAGTGAAGTAAATGATGGACTAGAGACACTATGAGCTTAATATCGATTTAGTGTGAATCAATAGGCCTAAAAGAGTTCAATAGACTCTTAAGAAATTAATAAAGCGATCAAAACGGACTCAAGAGGAAGTGAGGCCTTATAAGTGCTAATGAAAACTATAGGTCGAATCGACCATAGTAAACGTAAGATTATGTTATATTGGACCGAGTTGATGTGAAATATGATTTCGTACAGTCTCAGAGATTTCGTCAGAGGTGAATCGAACTGTACAAACGAGCAGCTCTAAGGAAGTGGAATCATTCGACGCGACTCCAGGTAAGGGAATTTTGTAAGTACTTAGAGATAACTGCTCGTATTTTGTAGGTGAATATAGGGCTTTGTAAATGCATGGTTATCCAAAAAAGTGATAGATGGTATATGTGAATGTCTACGAGTATATACATATGATTTGGTTTTTGAAGTGAATCTTACAAAGGGGATAGTAAGGCTAATAATTTCATAAATCCCATGTTTTGATATTTTACGAAATACATTGCTTTGGTTTAAGCAAAATTGACGGATAGGCTGGATAGTGATTTCATGATTTTTTGAAATAGCACAAGTGAGGTGCTAAATTTGGTTTTGAAAGTGTTTTGTTGAAATAGAGCCGCCTATCGTACTTATATGAGTTAAATCGTGCTGGAGCCTAGCTCGCACCATATTTTGATTTGTGATGTTTTATAAGCCGTACTGGAGCTTGTAGTTCATACGTGGGTTTTCCTTGACTTACTTATGCATATAACCGTACTGGAGCTATGCTCGTATGTGATTTCTTCATTATTTGTTATGCATAAAGTCATACTAGAGCATTGCTCGTACGAGGGTATTTGCTGATGATGCATGAAATTGTGCTAGAGTGTTGCTCGCATTGAGTTTTCACATTGTGATATGTAATGAGTCGTGCTGGAAGCCTCGTGTAGAATTTGTGTCACGTGGATGAGATTCTGGCACGAGCCGTGCTGGATACCTCATGTAGACTGCTAGTCACACAAATAAGATGCTCGCACGTGCACTTGAGATTGAGTAGGTCATGCATGGTATAAGGTTGATAAGACCTACGATAGGCACCCCCAACTATGACATGGGTCCGCGGAGTATGTTGTACCATGTAAATCACATGGTATACACTGTACCACGTGGTTTGTGACGTTGATTTAAAAGTCTGGCGTAGGACTAACCCACCTTCGTTCCAGCATGATGCCCCGCACACCGGGATTCGTGTGGTCTGGGATGATTATAACATTATTGGCCAACAGAGTCCTTGGTTTACCATGACCGCCTGTCTCACATGATATCACATGATTTTAGATACCGATGATGATTTATATTGTCCAGGGTAGACCCGAGGGAGGGGTCGAACCTTGTGGTTTGTTTTAAAGGAATGATGTATTGTTTTAATGGGTTTTTGCTACTGTTTAACAAGGTGTTTTGCTTTGAGGGAATGATTTATGATGAACCTTGTGTTTTGAGATGAAATTGATAAATCTTTATTATATTGAGCATGAGAGGTTTTCATATGATGATTTTCCATGTATACATGCCTATTTTCATGTTTTCAGTACATAATATATGTATATACATGAGGCATAGTTTTATTATTTCCTCATGCTCTGAATATAAATGATTTATGCCACGACTTTATAAACATGTAGATAGTGTAGTTATCTACCATGCTTGCATTATTACCTTACTGAGCGTGTGGTTACTCATCCCTTTATTTTCCCCCTCTATAAAGCGCGCATGTAGCCTAGAGAAGGACTGAGGCGTTATATTTTGGATGCTCTCCATCGCCCAGAGGTATACACACAGGAAATTCTTTTTGTATCTAAACATGTAATAGCACAATAATCATTTTGCATTGTAATATAGGGGATGTAAATGTTAACAAACATGTCATGTATAAGTATGTGACCAAACTTTCAAATGTATGAAAATGTTTTTGATTAATTGAAAATGGATGGTAAATGATGATTATTACTGACTCATAGCCTAACTGTAATTGTGAGGGTTGTTCACTACCGGGTAAGTTAACGAATAAAGCGAACATTTATGGTGATTTTTAGATGAAATGGATAAAAAGGGTTGTGATAGAGATTGGTATCAGAGCTGAGTTTGTGACAACCCTGAAGCGCGAAAAATAAGGCTAATTTAAAATTTTTCTGAAAACAAAACTAACAACTCTGGATGTATTCCTGTACAGTGTCATTTAATTGCTTACATCAAAGCTAGCCATGATACCCAAGATCATACAACTCATACTTAAGGAAATCAATTACACAATATCCCAAAAAAAATCAACCCATAAGTCTCAAATCATCTCTTTCATATCAACCTAATTACATCCCAAAATACTCATTATAAGTGTCTATATTACAACATTATCTGGGTACAAAATGAACCAATTTATACCTTATGCGTGTACAAGTGATAGCCTGGGGAGATCTTGTCCACCAGCCTATATCACGTACGTGGTAGGCACTATCTCACTTACTTCAAATAATCTGGAGGGGGAGGAAAAATGGTGAGCTCTCAAAACGCTCAGTAAGGAGGATAAGGGAAGTTATGAAAATCATCATCACAAACACAATATGATGGAAAAAATGTGCATGCAATCGTTATAGAAATAATAATAGGAAAACGATGGCATCAACATAAAGCACGTGATAAAAATCACCAATCACATTAGATCAAATCTCATAGGGTGATATAAATCACAGTTGTAAAATTCACATCATCATCAAATAGATGAAGGCTAGGCATTTATAAAACTCATATGAAATCAACGTCACGACACATCACAACGATTGAACTCGTCCCCTAGGTGGACATCTTCAATCGAGGGATTTCGTCGACAATAATACGCACATGGCCATGGTTCGTTATAGACTTAATTAGAGTCGTATAGCTATCGCTCTTACATGCTATCACAACACAGCCCGATCTTACATGCTGTCAAAGCAAAGCCACCCATCGCTACTGCGGAGCGGGGTCATCTCACGTTACTAGAACGGAGGTGTTGATCTTACATGCTACTAGAGCACGACCCAACCTTACATACTACAAGAGCAAAGCCCTATGTGCATCTCATGACAAGCCATAGTCTCAGTAAAAATCATTTTGCCTTCACGTAGAGCTCTTATTGGTTATCACAAAACCTATTTCGGTTATAACAAATTGTGTTCGCATTTACACAAAACTCATCAAATCGAGATCAAATCGGTAAAACACTCACACAGTAAAAACATGCCACTGTTGTATATAAATCGTTTTACCTTCATGTAGAGCTCATGGTAGGTGTCACAAAACCGCTTTTGGTTATAAACCATATGTGTTCACAATCACACAAAACTCATCAAATCAAGCTCAAACTAGTAAAACACTCACACATTTATCAACACATCAAATCATCTCATACAACATGCTCATTCATCAAACTCTTTTTTCATGCTTTTAAAACGTTTTCATTCACTAGAAAACTCACAAGCACAAATGGTTTATTTCCCTTACCTCTTATACATTGAGTGGTACAATATCCTCGAGTTCTCAGACTAGCCTCGTTTCTCGTGTTGGATTGTCGAGTTGTCCACACACATCATTAACCCATCAATATACATCATTTTCATTTTCCATCTCTTTCTCTTACTCATTCTAACTCAACATTATCTCAAAACTCTTTTTACATCTTAATCAACACTTTAGTTAACTCATAACCATCATAAAACATCCACAATAAATATTCTAACTAAACCTATTTGTTGGTTTCTTTATACCTTAAACATGTCTAACCAAATGTATAAACATATATGTGCATTTATTCACAAATATACCCAATGACAATACTTAACCCAAGGATCTTGTGAGCTTACCTAGCTTGTCCTCTCTTGACCAAGTTGTAGAATGCTTGTCTCTTCCCTTTGCTTAAGCCCACATTTGATTTTCTAGTATGTTATTCTCCCTACTAAGAGGAACAACTTTGTCTCTTGCCTCATTGTCTAATTTTGTCTAGAATATGGTGAATCTTAAAGAGAGAAAGCTTGGTTTTGATGAAAATGGTGAGGGTTTAGGTTACAGAGAGAGAAAGGCTTGGTTCCAGGCAAAAGTCCTTTGATCTTTATATAGACAGGGCTTATGAGATCGATCTGGTATTGAAGGAGATCGATCTCTGCTCAATTCAACTACTCCCGTAACAACTACAAGATTGATCTGGTTGAGGGTGGAGATCGATCTGCTCTTCATAAGAAAACTCAGTGGAGATCAATATGGCTTTGAATTGGGGATCGATCTCTTACAAGTTGAGAGTTAAGGAGATCGATCTGGCTAAGGGAGGAGATCGATCTGCTCCAACCTGAGAGCTAAGGAAATTGATCTACATGCATTAAGGATCGATCTCTTCATTTACAAAATGCTTAGTAGATCGATTTGGCCCCATTGGAGATCGATCTGCTTTATTCTATTACTCAAACAAGAGCATTTTTAGCTCTTCCAAATCGATCTTTCCTTCAATGAGATCGATCTGGCATTCATATTTTCTAGATTTTGCTGCAAGTTTCTGCGATAACTCACACCAAACATCCTTAATTTGTTGCCATAGCCATTTTCTTATCCAACCACCTTTAAGACTTGAAAATTTCATCTCCTTATACTTCCTTAGATTTAAAACTTGCATGTACATGAACATATCATAATTACACTCACCAAATTACAAATCTCATATTGCAAATCTTACAACTAAAGTACATAAAATTTACAGTTCTCACATCCTCCCTACCTTAAGAGAATTTAGTTCTCCAAATTCAACTCGACCCATTAAATAGCTGAGGGTACTTCTCCTTCACAAGGCTCTCTAGTTCCCAAGTTGCTTCCTCCATTGAGTGGTGCTTCCAGAGAACTTTAACCAATGAAATTCTTTTTGTCCGAAGTATTTTTTCCTTTTTGTCAAGTATTTTGGGTGGGTTCTTCCACATAACTCATATCCCCTTGAATATCCAATGCCTCATACTCAATGACATGGGAGGGGTCCGGATTATATTTCCTCCACATGGATACGTGAAAGACATTGTGTATCTCAAAAAACTGCAGAGGTAAGGCTAACCGATAGGCGACATCTCCCACTCTCTTCAAAATCTCAAACGATCCTATATATCGAGGACTCAATTTCCCTTTCTTCCCGAAGCGCATGATACCCTTTCTTGGAGATATCTTAAGGAACACAGAATCTCTAACTTGAAACTCAAGTGGCCATCTATGCACATCTGCGTAACTCTTCGGTCGACTTTGAGCAGCCCGTAATCTATCACAAATGATTTTTCACATTCTGAACTGCCTGTCAACTAGTTTGGGATCAATTACCTTCTGTTGCCTATTTCTTCCCACGCAATAAGGGATCTACACCTCCTACCATAAAGAGCCTCATAAGGCGCCATAACAATATTCGCATGATAGCTATTGTTGTACGCAAACTTAGCAAGGGGCAAGTGATAATCCAATGATCCCTTAAAATCCATCGTACACTCCCTCAGCATGTCTTCCAAGGTCTGTATAGTTTGCTTGGATTGACCATCAGTCTAAGGATGATAGGCGGTACTGAAATTCAACAGAGATCTCATGACCTCCTGAAAATGAGTCCAAAACCTAGATGGTGAACAGGGAATCTCTATCAGAGGTAACACTCACTGGAGCCCCATGTAGTCTAGCTATCTCTCTAACATATAGCAAGGAAGTGGGCACTCTTCGTTAATCTATCCACTATCACCCATATTACATCATGACCTCGTCAGATCCTCGGTAATCCCATGATAAAGTCAATGGTGATATGCTCCTATTTCCATGTAGGCACAGGCAAAGGCTTAAGTAATCCTCCGAGCTTCTGGTACTCAGCTTTCACTTGTTGGCATACCAAACATTTGGTCACATATTCTGCCATGTCTTGCTTCATACCACTCCACCAATACATCCTTCTTAAATCTTGGTACATCTTAGTACTTTCCAGGTGCATGGTATATCGCGAGCAGTGAGACTCTCTCAGTATTTGTTGCTTCAGGGTATCATCGTTCAGAACACAAATCTGACCCTTAAACCTCAATAGCCCATCATCACTGATCATGAAATCCGACTGTGATGTTTGTTCAGTTTGGCTAACTGTATCCAATAGCCTTTGTCAGGACCAGTTCTCAATCCATGACTTTAACCAAAATCACTACAAATTTTTTGCATTTTAACTTACCTTTTCTCTCTTTAATGGTTGGGCTGTGATTTGATGTCAGAGTCCTCGCTTACCACATCATCCATTATCATACATACATGTCAATATACTATTACTGATTGTAACTGCTTTTGTTATATATGTAAGATTATATAAAATCTAATACAAATACATTCCCTATATATATATCGTATACATCACTGTGCTATTTCTATGTTTAGATACATAACCGTACAAAATCTGTATACTTGACGGTCGATAGGAACTAGCTGTGGACTCAGGAATACTATCCCTCGATAGCTCTCGCTCTACTGGCGCTCTGTAGAGAGATGTAAAGAAAGGGGGTGAGCATACAACACGCTCAGTAAGGAAATCAGGCAAGCAAGTAGATATCTACACTATCTACTCAAAATAATGCTATGCCTTGAAAACATTATTTCCTTAACTCACTTTAAAAGCATGTCTTTAAATATAATATATATACTTGTACAGATTAAATCCCATGTATAGAAATCATGCTTTCTTTCTCAAATGTAGGCATGTAGTGCAAAACAATGCATCGTATATAAATCATGCCTTTTTGTAAATCATGCCATGTATATTTAAATCACAATAAATATGGCATTTAAATCATACACATCACAAAATCAGAGTTCGACCCATCCCTCAGGTCTGTCCGCAATTTAAATCAGTCAATCAATGTGATATATCATGTGAGACTCTGTGATGAAATGTAAATAGTATCCTAGACAATGATCATATCTGACATGTGAACCCAAGCCACACAGATCTCGATGCGCGGGGTATCACTGCTGCAACGGGAGGATGGTCAGTCCATTACAACCGTCAGCTATACAATAACACACGGTACAGCGTACTCCCATGCCCCGGGCACGGTACAAAGTACACCCGTGGACCCTACATCACAGTCAAGGTGTCTGCCATAGGTCTTAGCCCTCAAACCATCGAATATCATACCACATCTCTAATACCCTCATACTGGCCATCCTCTCATGATGTGACATTCAGTCACACAAGGATGCGGCATGGGTTGGTAACATGTATTATATATCACATACAGTGCGCGCCTTTGAGTGCGACACACAGTCGACACTACGCTCGAACACTGTTTGACATCACAAACTCAACTCTAGTGTGAGTAAACCTCCAGCAACTAGGTCAATGCATAGTTCATGTATTAAATCAAGTATGAGCAATAGCTTCAGTACCATGCTATGCATAATATCATCAAGTCAAGTACGAGCAATAGCTCCAGTACTATGTCATGTATAAATCATGAAGAATCAAGTACGAGCAACGCTCCAGTACTCTGTCATGTATTTCATGTAAAACTCGAGTACGAGCTAATCGCTCCAGCACTCTGTCATGCATATATCATATAAAACTGAGTACGAGTAAAACTCTAGTACTCTATCATGTATATCATGGAAATCTAGTGCGAATCAAAATCCAGCACTAATGTATGTGGAAAACATATGAAATCCAGTGCGAGCTGTGCTCTAGCACGATTTATTCTCACATAATATGATAGATGGCTCTTTAAAAAGGGATTGTTTACAAAATATTAAAATCAGCACTATAAAGTGTGCTTAAGTCACATCAACCTTAAAATTATTAGCCTATCTATTTATTTTCATGCTAAACAGCAGTTAAACACTCACAATAGTAGTTTCCATGCTTTTTGCAACATTTCACAAAAGTTGACTTTTTGACTAACTAGGGGCACAATCGTAATTTGCCACTATCGAGTCGCAATAATTATTATTCACTTTCTCTGACCCTCAGAGTTTTTATGCGAATGTAAAAGCAGATGAAATTACATGCAGGTATCTCTAACTACTCACAAAAGTCCCTTACCTGCAATCACTCGAGAAATTTCACTTTCTCTGCGCTGCTCGTTTCAGTAGTCCGATTTGCTCATCCAATACTCTCTGGAGCTGCATATAACCATTTATCAGGTTAATTACACTTTTCCTACTGTATTTCATATTAAATACAGTCCATTTTCCTTAATGGGCCTAACTATACCTTAAGCCCATTTTCATTTTACTATTCATTTTTGTTGGGCCTATTAGGCTTGTGGGGTCTACCAACTCTTATTGGGCTTGTTCTAGGCCCATTACATCTTATTAGGCTTAAAATATTTGGGCTTGGCCCATTGGGCCTCTCGGCCACATGCTATGGCCGAGAGCATCCCATGCCGTCGGTCACACCATGGCATGCCGTCCATGTCCATTTGTTTAGCCAAATTCACTTAGGCATTTTCACAAACACTTGGTAGGCAACATTACTAACCATCATATAGTTCATTTAGGCATTTTATCAAACACCTTGATTGCCAACTAATTACATGTATTAATTAATCAAATTGATTAATTCTAATTACACCATAATTATTAACACATGTACATTAATCCATTTATGCCTTAAAATCATATGGACATAAATCATTATCCCATTACTCACTCTCGGCCTAACTAACTTCATGGTGATTTAATATGTTTCAATGCTTAAAACATATACCAACATACTTAAAATCATTCATACATTAATATATATGAAATTGAAAATTAGTAAATATACCAATCAGCTCTATATAACTCATAGATTAACATATATGAATTTGGAAGATTGAAATTATACCTCGTATATTGTGTTCACACTTGGCCGAAACTTTAAAGCCTCACGGTGTGCAAACTATGGCTCCTTGATAGCCAATTCCAACATATGTCACTCTCCTCTCATTTTGGAACAACTTTCATGAAGATTGCAAGTTCCAAATATGCCTTTTTCCTAGTGATTTCTAGTGAGAGAAAGCTTAGAAAACTTTTCGTTATGGTTTCTTCACTTTGCCAAAAATGAAAGGATGAAGATGATTATGTGTTGGCTGGTATTTATAAGTCCATTGCTTAGTCATTAAGCTAAAAATCCAGCCACCTTAATTGACTTCCAAAAAGTTTAGGTAATGGTTATCATTTTAAACTTTGTTACCTTTCATTAATGGCTTTTAACTTATTCACATGGGCTTTCAATTGGGCTTCTCGGTTTGGGCTTTTCCTTTGGGCTTTTGGGCTGAAATTTTTTATACCTATTGGGCCTTCAATTGTCTCAATATTTGGCCAATCAATTGGTCCAACAATTCGGTCTAAAGGACCTAAGAATTTCGATATACGTTTAGTATACCTTAATGGGCTTTAAAATTTTCACCTTAGGCCCATTACGTTTTTAACCATTAAATTTATTCCGGAATCCTTCCGAATAAATTTTTCTTACTTTCGGGGATGATTATCTTGTATTCTGGCCAAGAATATTTTTCCCCAAATTTTTCTCCACACTTGGGTTAATTTTTAACCATGATTAGTCAACTATGGTAAAAATCCACTTTCTTAGCTATAGTTGACTTTTTCCTTAACCATTGACCAAGTTGACTTTTTTCTCAAAATTTTGAAAGTGTCATATCTTATGTCTTACACTCTCGTCTTTATGTTTCAACCGTTCTTGGTGGATAATTTCACTCGAAACACCTTATCTCGTCAAAAAGGTCCATTTTACCCTTTTTAGCTTTTACTCTCGTTTTCTATGTTCGGGATTAAATCAAGCTGACTTTCCTTCATGAGCTCTCTATGCTCTCTCATTTTAAGTTCTTATTTTCAGTCAGGATGATTTAAATTCACTCGGTTTAGCCTGTGACACTTATAGTTCACATTAGGCTCTTTATGTAGCTTTTGCGTGTTAAACTATTTTACTAACACTTTTTGTCTAGTAAATACTCTTCTTATGATTCAACTATAATAGAGTTCATACACATAAAAATCATAAGGAATAAGCTACAAAAATCTGGGTCTGATAGCCTTTGATAATTTCGTTGCCTGGCTCTAATCTGATCCATAATATCGGGCTCTATCCGCAAGCTAGCCATAAATCCGACCTTTACTTCCTCAACTTTAATCCTGAGTCCAGCGAACTGTTCCAACAAATCCCATTCTTTGATCATCATAGCAGATATCATACTCTTCCTGCTCAAGGGATCAGCCACTACGTTAGCCTTCCCCGAATGGTAGAGTATCTCTCAATCATAGTCCTTAAGAAGTTCCATCCATCTCTTTTGTCTCATGTTTAACTCCTTTTGGTCAAATATATATCTCAGGCTCTTGTGATCAGTAAATATTTGAAACCTTTCCCCATATAAGTAATGCCACCAAGTCTTCAATGCAAACACCACTACGGCTAACTCCAAATCATGTGTGGGGTAGTTCCGCTCATGATCCTTCAACTTTCGCGAACCATAAGCGACTATTCTTCCATGCTGCATGAGCACACATCCCAACCCTTGTTGAGAGGCATCATTGTACACTTAAAACCTCCAGGTCCATTTGGTATAGTCAACACAGGTACCATCATTAATCTCCTCTTTAATTCTTAAAAACTCTGCTTACACTTCTCAGACCATACAAAAGGAGTCTCCTTATGTGTGAGTTTAGTTAAAGGTGCGACAATCCTAGAAAATCCTTCCACAAACCTTCTATAATACCCTGCTAACCCTAGGAGACTCCGAATCTCAGTAACTGTCCTCGATCTCTCCCAATTAAGTACAGCTTCTATCTTAGATGGATTAACTGACACTCTGTCTTTAGATACAATATGACCAAGAAAAAGTATTTGGTCTAGCCAAAACTCGCTCTTACTGATCTTCCCATAAATTTGCCTATCTCTGAGTATCTGCAGCACAATCTTCAAATGCTATGCATGTCCTCATGGGACCAAGAATACACAAGGATATCATCAATGAAGACTATCACAAACTGATCCGGATAGTCTCTATAAACCTCATTCATCAAACTCATGAAAGCAGCTGGGGCATTCGTCAAACCAAAGGGCATCACTAAGAACTCGTAGTGGCCATATCTAGTTCTAAAGGCCGTTTTCGAAACATCCTCTTTCCTGATTCTTAATTGGTGATAGCCCGATCTTAAATCAATTTTAGAAAAGATAGAGGCCTCTCTCAACTGATCAAACAAATCATCTATCCTTGGCATGGGTACTTGTTCTTCACCATAGCCTTGTTCAACAATTTGTAGTCTATACATAGCCTCAGACTACCGTCCTTCTTCTTTACAAACAACACCGGAGCTCCCCATGGTGACACACTAGGTCTAATAAAACCATGGTCAAGCAGTTCTTGTAACTGTTTCTTTAACTCTTCCAATTTAACCAACGCCATTCTATGGGGAGATTTAGAGATCGGCTGAGTATCTGACACTAAATCGATAGTGAACTCCAGCTCTCTCTCTAGTGGTTAGCCAGACAATTCATCTGGGAACACATTCGAAAACTCACATACTCCCGGTATGTCTTTTATCCTCGAATGTTCTTGACTCATATCAGAGATGAGTGCGATGTAACCTTTACATCAATAATTGAATCAGTAATCATAGCGATATAATCATCTCTTAACATTTCATAATACTTCACATGTCTTTATTCCTTAACATTGAAAACATACACTAAACTTTTTAGGTAGGGAGAAATTTACAGTCTTGGTGTAGCAGTCTAGACTCACACGATTGGCCGCTAGCCAATCCATCCCTAAAATTACATCAAAACCACACATGTTTAACAACACTAGATCTGCTAACATTATCCTATCTCCCACCTTAATCTCACAACTCTTACACACCACATCAGTCCTCAGGGACTCACGCATGGGGGTATTTACATGTAGAATATAATATATGGATTCATGTTTTAAACTCAGTTGACATGCAAAATGTACATTAATAAAAGAATGCATGGATCCCGAATCAAATAACACATGAGCCTCATGATTATAGATAAGAAGTGTACCTTATATGGTCTCGAACGAAGTGTTTACAGTCTCATTATCCAAGGCAAACACACATCCTCTGTGATCGGTTTCTTTCCCTTATCAATAGCCGTAGCCTGTCTCTAGGGAATCGTACTCTGTGGCTGCTGTCTAGGAGGCTCTAGAGAATGTGGCTTCTGTGGTTACGGGTAATACCTCACACTATGACCCATGTCCCTGCATCTGTAGCATCCTTATATAATTCTAGAACAGCTTCCCTTATGTGATCTGCCACAATCTCTTTAGACTCTAACCTCTGGTCTGATACCTCGAGGGGTCTCCTTAATAATGGGAGGAATCCTGGGTTTGTCAATGTCAGGACTCGTTCTCAATCCATGACTTTAACCAAAATCACTACAATTTTTTCGCATTTTTAACTTACCTTTCATCTCTTCAATGGTTGGGCTGTGATTCGATGTCAGAATCCTCACTTACCACATTTTTCGTTATCATACATATATGTCAATATACTGTTACTGATTGTAACTGCTTTTATAATACATGTGAGATTATATAAAATCTAACACAAATACATTCCCCATTATATATATTGTATACATCACTATGCTGTTTCTATGTTTAGATATATAACCGTACAAAATCTGTATACCTGGCGATCGATAGGAACTAGCAGTGGACTCAAGAATACTATCCCTCAATAGCTCTCAATCTATTGTTGATACTCTATAGAGAGATGTAAAGAACTGGGGGTGAGCATACAACGCGCTCAGTAAGGAAATCAGGCAAGCAAGTAGATATCAACACTATCTACTCAAAATAATGTTATGCCTTGAAAACATTATTTCCTTAACTCACTTTAAAAGCATGTCTTTAAATATATATATGTATACTTGTACAGATTAAATCCCATGTACAGAAATCATGCTTTCTTTCTCAAATGTAGGCATGTACTGCAAAACAATGCATCTTTATATAAATCATGCCTTTATGTAAATCATGCCATGTATATTTACATCACAATAAATATGGCGTTTAAATCATTCACATCACAAAATCGGAGTTCGACCCATCCCTCAGGTCTGTTCGCAATTTAAATTAGTCAATCAAGTGATATATCATGTGAGACTCTGTGGTGAAATGTAAATAGTATCCTGGACTATGATCATATCTGACATGTGATCCCAAGCTACACGGAATCCTAGTGTGCGGGGCATCACTGCTACAATGGGAGGGGGATCAGTCCATCACAACCGCCAGCTATATCCTCATCAACTCTACAACACCACACTGTATAGTGTACTCCCATGCCACATGCACGTTACAACGTACTCCGTGGACTTACATCACAGTCGGGGTGCCTGCCATAGGTCTTAGCCCTCAAACCATGGAATATCATACCACATCTCCAATACCCTCATGCGGCTATCCTCTCACAAAATGTGACACTTAGTCACACAAGAATGCGGGCATGGGTTTGTAACATGTATTATATATCACATACAGTGCGCGCCTTTGAGTGCGACTCACAGTCGACACTCCTCTCAAACACTGTTTCACATCACAAACTCAACTCTAGTGCAAGTAAACCTCCAGCAACTAGGTCAATGCATAGTTCATGTATTAAATCAAGTACGAGCAATATCTCCAGTACTATGTTATGCAAAATATCATCAAATCAAGTACGAGAAATAGCTCCAGTACTATGTCATGTATAAATCATGAAGAATCGAGTACGAGCAATGCTCCAACACTCTGTCATGTATCTCATGTAAAAACTCGAGTATGAGCTAATAGCTCCAGCACTCTGTCATGCATATATCATATAAAACTGAGTACGAGTAATAACTCCAGTACTCTATCATGCATGTCATGGAAATCTAGTCCGAATCAAAATCCAGCACTAATGTATGTGGAAAATATATGAAATCCAGTGCGAGCTGTGCTCCAGCACGATTCATTCTCACAAAATATGATAGATGGCTCTTTAAAAAGGGATGATTTACAAAACATCAAAATCAGCATTATAAAGTGTGCTTAATTCACATCAACCTTAAAATCATTAGCCTATCTATTTATTCTCCTGCTAAATAGCAGTTAAACACTCAAAATAGTGGTTTCCATGCTTTTTACAATTTTTTACAACTTTTCACAAAAGTTGACTTTTCGACTAACTAGGGGTAAAATAGTAATTTACCACTATCGGGTCGCAATAATTATTATTCACTTTCTCTGACCCTCAGAGTTTTTAAGTGAATGTAAAAGCAGATGAAAATACGTGCAGGTATCTCTAACTACTCACAAAAGTCCCTTACCTGCAATCACTCGAGAAATTTCACTTTCTCTGCGCTGCTCGTTTCAGCAATCTGATTTGCTTCTCCAATACTCTCTGAAGCTGCATATAACCATTCATTAGGTTAATTACACTTTTCCTACTGTATTTCACATTAAATACAGTCTATTTCCCTTAATGGGCTTTAATAATCCTGTTGGCTCTACCGAGAGGGGGGGTGAATCGGTTTTCTAACAACTATGGCAGATTTTAAATTAATCACAATTTAAACACAAATAATAATGAATAAAACAGTGCAATATAACAATTTAATGCAGAGAGAAGGGAAGAGAAACAAACACAGTCACTTATAGAGGTTCGGCCAACTCTTGCCTACGTCCTCTCTCCTTGACCTTCTTGTCAAGTGCTTTCTTTCTCTCTTTCAATAGAGCTTACAAATTTCCTTTTACAGGTTAAGGAATAACCTCACTACCTTTGGCAATACAGAAAAAGTATTCAGCCTCTTACAATATACTCTCACTGAGGAACAATCCTCTTCTCTTTTAAGATAAGACTGAATACAATTTAATGCTTTAAAGTGGTAGGATAAGTGTAGCTATTTTGCACTTAAGCTTTTACAATGATTCTCAATCAATGAGCAATAAGGACACAAAGAATGAAAGAATTAAAGCTTGAGAATCTTTGGAATATGCAGCAATAGTCTCTCTATTCTCTTTGTCTTCAATGCTTGGTTATATACTGAAGGTTGGGTAGTTGGAGCATTAAATGCAGTTTTTCCCGTTGAGATTTGAAGAAAATAGCCGTTGGGAACCTCCAGTGGTCAGACAGATTGATCTCCTATCTTGGCCAGATCGATCTCCTAGTTTTAAATCCTGCAATGATAAAGCACAAATACACAGGGAGATCGATCTCATACATTACCAGATCGATCTGTTAGTTTGAATAGGCAGAGGCAGATCGATCTGTCGAATAGGCAGATCGATCTCCTATCCTCTCTGTTTGAGGCAAGATCGATCTCTCAATACACCAGATCGATCTCTTAAGCTCACTGACTTTGAGCAGATCGATCTCTTCCTTACCAGATCGATCTCCTAAGTTCTCTGACTTAGAGGAGATCGATCTCTTAACCCTGGCAGATCGATCTCTTTTTACCTTAAACCCTTTACACCGTTTTAAGGCTTGCCAGATCGATCTCTTCCTTCATGAGATCGATCTCTCATCAAGTATAAACCCAGGAGATCGATCTCTCACACCTCAGATCGATCTCTCATCAGCAGAACTCTAAGTTCTGGTCCTGATATCTTCTAAACATGTTTGTATACCATCTTAACATTATTGTATTAACTTGTTTTGTCATTTCAAAATACATTAACTCAACAATCTCCCCCTTTTTGATATGACAAAACTCATCTAATAAACATGTTTAGTGAAATTGCAAAGTTCCCCCTTTTTGTGAACTTTTAACTTTGTTAATGATTTAACTCAGCCTTAGCTCAGCCTTAGTTAAATCTTAACTCCCCCTTAGTTAGCTCTAGCTCTTAACTCCCCCTCAATTAAATCATCCTAACTCCCCCTCAATTAAATCATTCTTTTAAACTATGAACACAAACACAACAACATGCATGTTTCTTATCATGTTTCTTATGTTTTTTCTCCCCCTTTTTGTCATATCAATCACACATAGTCATTAACTCACAAAATGCAACATTGTCAAAACCATGGCAGTTCAAAATCAACATTGACTCACAAAACGCCACATTTTGATAAACAATCAATTTATATTGCATTCAAGCAAATTCAGTACAAAGAGCAGTGCGGAATGATATAACTAAACTAAACCATACACCTAAAGCCTAATGTGAGGGAGGATCACGATCCAAAAGATCCTCAACATGCATGCGTGTTACTTGGAGCTCATCGAACATCGCCTCTTGAGTTTCTTGAAATTTATCGAACATCGCCTTTTGAGTGTTTTGAAGTTTATCCACTCGTTGATTCAATTTGGCAAACATACGCTGCTGAGTGGTATGTCCTTCATCGATCCTCTGACTGAGGTCGCTTATCATCTTAACGAGCAGCTCCAAGTCAGCAGGAGACGATGTTTGTGCAGTAGGCGCAGCCGTGGAGGACGACGGTTCTGGAGCGGGTGCTGCAGGTGGGTGTGCTGGTTCAACAGTGTGGTCCTCCTCAGCATCAGCAGGTTGCTGTTCTTGCTTTTTCGTCCACTCTCCCCGAAAATTTTTGTAGTACCCCATATGATGTAGGGTCTCAATGTTAAGCTCGCTTTTAGGAGATGGAAGTTCGCCAGTTTCGCCGCTGCAGTCGATGCCAAGGCGACGGAGAAGATAAGCCACTGGTTGTGGAAAAACTATTGTGGTAGCTTGGCCACGTACAATCTTCAGCCAATCTTCGTATATAAAACGGGCAAGATTTGGTTTCTGGTTTGTGGTGTGAAGGTGATAGAGCCAGAACCGATCTAGACGCCTGACGGTTGAGTGACGGGTACCGTAAGGGCGGAGATTTCAGGAGATTATGAGGTGGAGTAACCGAAGGTGCATTGGTAGGTTACTCGCCTTGTCCCCGGGGAGATCAAACGCAAAGGGGACTTCCTCATCCTCATTGGTTAAGCCGTCATCGCGTAAATCAAACACTTTGGCTAGAACTTCAGAATCAATTATTATTGATTGACCCATGACGTAGGTTTTGAAAGCTAGGATTTTGCAGGTGTCATCGGGGTCATATACGAGTTCGGCATTGGAAAAGAATGCGCGAACGAGATTTGGAGGGACAGGTGTGTTGATTTTTAAGAAATTCAGCCAACCGAACTCCTCAAATTTCGATAAATAGGGAAAGTCTATGCGGTTGAGGAAGGAAAAATCGATAGGACGCCAATGCTTGATTGGCATAGTTGAGAAAAATTCCTCATACCGCTTTCTTTTGGCTGGTGTTCTAAAACACCGATTGAAAGAAGCGAGTGGAGGTGGAGTGGGTTGGGAGGAAGAACCTGCCTCTACATTGGGTCTAGGTGGTTTGGTTCCTGCTCTCTTAAGCCTAGGCATTATTCTAGACCTTAAAGATTTGATAACTAAATTCAACAAAAAGAAAGGCAATGAAACAGTACCTAGGTTTGCCCTAGACGCAAAACAAACACAAATCGAAGAAGGATTTTGAGAAAATCAGTGAGAAATGTAGGTTACTATACCAAAATTTGACACCGAGATGCAAGGAAGACCGTACGAGGATCGATCTGAGGAGGAATTGAAGAAGAGGATGCGAGGGAATTGGAGAATTTGAATTTTAGGTTTTGGGAGATTTGGGGATTTTTCGCGGGTATTTATACTCCAAGGCATAGGAGATCGATCTGTCGAGGCGACAGATCGATCTGGTACTCCCAGAAGCGAAGAAAGATCGATCTGTCGTAGGGACAGATCGATCTGGTCGCAAACAGAGGCTTAAGGAGATCGATCTGGTATATGCATAGATCGATCTGTAGAATACGGAAGCTTGATGAGATCGATCTGTCGTGTGGACAGATCGATCTGCCTCTAAACAGAGACGTAAGGAGATCGATCTTATGGTTAGAAGATCGATCTGCTTAGCTTAACCTTGATAATTTAGGCTTGTTTAAGGGATAGAGATCGATCTATATCTCAAGGAGATCGATCTCTCATCCTTTTTGCCAGAAAATTTTTGCAAAAACTCTTTAAAAATCAACTTGAAATCAAGATTTTTACAACATGAAAGTCCTAAGGCATATTCATGAGTCCTAATTCACCTCTAAGGATACAGAACCTATCTCTATCAAGGGGTTTGGTGAATATATCAGCTATTTGATGTGTAGTATCAATATACTCTAAGATTATATCCCCTTTTTGTACATGATCTCTAAGGAAGTGATGTCTAATTTCTATGTGCTTGGTTCTGGAGTGTTGAATAGGATTCTTAGACAGATTAATGGCACTGGTATTATCACATTTAATTGAGACTTGCTTCATGTCAATACCATAATCTCTCATTTGTTGTTTAATCCACAACACTTGAGCACTACAACTACCAGCTGCTATATACTCAGCTTCAGTTGTGGACTGAGCTACACTGTTTTGCTTCTTGGAGAACCAAGAAATTAACCTATTTCCTAAGAATTGGCAAGTACCTGAAGTACTTTTCCTATCTATTTTGCAGCCTCCAAAATCAGCATCTGAAAATGCATGAAGGGCAAAAGTGGAGTCTTTGGGATACCAAAGTCCTAGTGAGGGAGTATCTTTGAGGTATCTAAAAATTCTCTTAGTTGCCAATAGATGTGATTCCCTAGGAGAGGATTGAAATCTAGCACAAAGGCATACACTAAACAATATATCTGGTCTACTTGCAGTTAAATAAAGCAATGATCCAATCATAGACCTATAGAGTTTAGTGTCTACACACTTATCACCTTCATCTTTGTCAAGCTTGATGTTGGTGCCCATTGGAGTGGCTTGAGGTTTGCAACTCTCCATTCCAAAACGCTTGAGCAAGTCCTTGGTGTACTTTGCTTGATTGATGAAAGTTCCATCCTTTGTTTGCTTCACTTGAAGTCCCAAGAAGAATGTGAGTTCTCCCATCATGCTCATCTCAAATTCCCCTTGCATGATCTTAGCAAATTCTTGGCATAAAGACTCATTAGTTGAACCAAAAATAATATCATCTACATATACTTGTACAACTAGTAAGTCCTTATTTTTATTTTTGATGAATAATGTGGTGTCTACCTTTCCTCTTGAGAATCCTTTTTCATTTTGAGTCACCTTTGAGTAAGTTATGAATTTCTCTAGGGCTTCATTTTTTACTCTCAAAAAGAACACCCAAGTGTATCTAGTGTAATCATCAACTATTACAAAACCATAGTGTTTCCCACCTAGGCTAGTGGTTCTAGTTGGTCCAAATAAGTCTAAATGCAGTAATTGAAGAGGCCTAGTGGTGGATACACTATTCTTAGGCTTAAAAGTGGTTCTCTTGTGTTTTCCTTTAACACAAGCTTCACATATTTCTTCATGATCAAAGGATATTTTGGGTAAGCCTATAACTAGGTCCTTTCTAGCTAATTTGGATAGCACATGCATGCTAGCATGACCTAGTCTTCTATGCCATAACCAAGATTCCTTTTTGTTGTCTACCATTAAGCATATGTTTTCATTTTTGAGTTCATTAAGGTAGACTATATATATGTTACCTTGCCTATGACCTAGAAGAAGAATTTTATTTGACTTAGGATCTATAACATTACATTTCATGCAATCAAAAATTACTTTGTAACCTTTGTCACAAAGTTGACTAATGCTTAGTAAGTTATGCTTTAGACCCCTAACAAGTAATACTTTTTCTAAAGAGAAGTGATCATTACCTATTGAGCCACTTCCTTCCACTTGGCCTTTGGAGTTGTCCCCAAAAGTGACTTTTCCACCAATTTTCGATTTGAAGGAATTGAAATGGCTTTTATCACCCGTCATGTGCCTTGAGCATCCACTATCTAAGTACCAAGCTTCCTTTGTTTTAGCTTTGTGGCTATGCTCAATCACCTATAACAAAAAAAATAAACACACTCAAGTCTTAGGTACCCAAATTCTCTTGGGTCCTTGGAGGTTAGTAAATGAAATTCTTGATCCCATTGGGATCCATTTTGCTAATGCATTGCAGTCCTTGGAATGAATTACCTCTTTTGGAATCCATATCCTTTTTACAATTTTTCTTTTAAGATTCCTCATCTTTATATTGCAATAATGTGACTTATGTCCCTTCTTATTACAATATGAACAAGTAATTTCAGGTTTATTCATGCTCTTCCTAGCAATAAAACTCTTAAGATGGGTCTCCCTACTTTGTGCATTATACCCTAAGCCATTTTTGTCAAAAAATGCCCTTTGGGTTTCTAACATGCTATCTAGCTTTTGTTGCCCCATGTGAAATCTATTAAAGGAGTTATGTAAATTGCTATTTTTCTCCGTAAGATCACCAATTTCTAGATTTGCAATCTCTAGTTTCTCCTCACATTCCAATTTATCTTGTAACATTATCTCATTTTCCCTTTTTAATTTAGATATTAACTTTTTATACTTCATGCTCATAGATTCATACTCTAATGCTAAATCATCAAATGCATCTTGCAGTTCATCAAAAGAGTAATCATTGATGTTAGAAGTTACCTTTTGATCATCATCAATAGCCATGAAGCATAGGTTGGCAATGTCCTCATTTGATTCATCATCGGAGCAGTCACTGTCACTCCATGTTGCGACCATTGCCTTCTTTTTATGAAACCTATCATTAGATCTTTTGAGAAGAGGGCAGTTAAATTTTATGTGTCCAGGTTTTTTACATTCATAACACACAATAGAGTCTTTTCTACCTACTTCCTCTTGTTCTCTCCTATTGTTTCTCCTATTGCTATTACTAGCTTTCATCCTCATGAATTTATTAAATCTTTTGGCAAACATTGCCATCTCGATATCCTCCTCACTGCCACTCTCATTTTTAATCTCCTTTTCAGCAGTGGATTTTAGAGCAACTCCCACTTTCTTGGGTGGCTCTTCATTTCTTTTAAGCTTCATCTCATAAGTTAGCAAGGAACCTATTAATTCATCTAAGGACAATGTGTGTGGATCCTTAGATTCCTCTATTGCTGTCACTTTAGCTTCCCATGATTTAGGTAAGCTATTTAAAATTTTCTTTACCATTTCAATATTAGAATATATTTTTCCTAAAGATTTTAATCCATTAATTATATCTGTAAACCTAGTGAACATATCACTAATGGATTCTTCTTCCTTCATCCTAAAGAGCTCATAATCATGTGTGAGCATACCTACTTTTGTCTCCTTCACTTGGGTTGTACCCTCATGAGTTATTGCCAATTTATCCCATATTTGCTTGGCATTATCACACCCGGATACTCTATTATATTCATTAGGACCTAAAGCACAAAATAATGTGTGCATAGCTTTAGCATTTAGTTGTGCACATTTAATGTCATTAGAATCCCATTCATCTTCTTCTTTGGGAATATCTCTTCCCTCTATTTTCTTCGTAGGGATTTGAGGTCCCTTAACTATAATTCTCCATACTTCATAATCGTTTGCTTGAATAAATAGCATCATTCTAGTCCTCCAATATGAATAATGTTCACCATTGAACATGGGAGGTCTAACCGTGGAGTGCCCCTCTCCTATCAAACTAGTTGCAACATTGTTAAGAGCCATTTGATCGTTTTCTAACTCTTAGGAAGTTGTTCCTATGTGATTAAAGAGTCCTAGCTCTGATACCAATTGTTGGCTCTACCGAGAGGGGGGGTGAATCGGTTTTCTAACAACTATGGCAGATTTTAAATTAATCACAATTTAAACACAAATAATAATGAATAAAACAGTGCAATATAACAATTTAATGCAGAGAGAAGGGAAGAGAAACAAACACAGTCACTTATAGAGGTTCGGCCAACTCTTGCCTACGTCCTCTCTCCTTGACCTTCTTGTCAAGTGCTTTCTTTCTCTCTTTCAATAGAGCTTACAAATTTCCTTTTACAGGTTAAGGAATAACCTCACTACCTTTGGCAATACAGAAAAAGTATTCAGCCTCTTACAATATACTCTCACTGAGGAACAATCCTCTTCTCTTTTAAGATAAGACTGAATACAATTTAATGCTTTAAAGTGGTAGGACAAGTGTAGCTATTTTGCACTTAAGCTTTTACAATGATTCTCAATCAATGAGCAATAAGGACACAAAGAATGAAAGAATTAAAGCTTGAGAATCTTTGGAATATGCAGCAATAGTCTCTCTATTCTCTTTGTCTTCAATGCTTGGTTATATACTGAAGGTTGGGTAGTTGGAGCATTAAATGCAGTTTTTCCCGTTGAGATTTGAAGAAAATAGCCGTTGGGAACCTCCAGTGGTCAGACAGATCGATCTCCTATCTTGGCCAGATCGATCTCCTAGTTTTAAATCCTGCAATGACAAAGCACAAATACACAGGGAGATCGATCTCATACATTACCAGATCGATCTGTTAGTTTGAATAGGCAGAGGCAGATCGATCTGTCGAATAGGCAGATCGATCTCCTATCCTCTCTGTTTGAGGCAAGATCGATCTCTCAATACACCAGATCGATCTCTTAAGCTCACTGACTTTGAGCAGATCGATCTCTTCCTTACCAGATCGATCTCCTAAGTTCTCTGACTTAGAGGAGATCGATCTCTTAACCCTGGCAGATCGATCTCTTTTTACCTTAAACCCTTTACACCGTTTTAAGGCTTGCCAGATCGATCTCTTCCTTCATGAGATCGATCTCTCATCAAGTATAAACCCAGGAGATCGATCTCTCACACCTCAGATCGATCTCTCATCAGCAGAACTCTAAGTTCTGGTCCTGATATCTTCTAAACATGTTTGTATACCATCTTAACATTATTGTATTAACTTGTTTTGTCATTTCAAAATACATTAACTCAACAAATCCTTAATGGGCCTAACTATGCCTTAAGCCCATTTTCATTTACTATTCATTTTCGTTGGGCCTATTGGGCTTGTGGGGTCCACCAACTCTTATTGGGCTTGTCCTAGACCCATTTCATCACATTGGGCCTCAAATATTTGGGCTTGGCCCATTGGGCCTCTCGGCCCAATGCCATGGTCGAGAGCTACCCATGCCATCGGTTACACCATGGCATGCCGGCCATGTCTCTTTCTTAGCCCATTTCACTTAGGCATTTCCACAAACACTTGGTTGGCAACATTCCTAAACATCATATAGTTCATTTAGGCATTTTATCAAACACATTGATTGCCAACAATAACATGTATTAGTTAATCAAATTGATTAATTCTAATTATACCATAATTATTAACACATGTACATTAATCCATTTATGCCTTAAAATCATATGTACATAAATCAATATCTCATTACTCACTCTCGGTCTAACCAACATCATAGTTATTTAATATGTTTCAATGCTTAAATCATATACCAATATACTTAAAATCATTCATACATTAACATATATGAAATTGAAAACTAGAAAATATACCAATTGTTGTGTTCACCCTTTGGCCGAATCTTTGAATGCTCTCGGTTTGCACTCTATGGCTCCTTGATAGCCAATTCCAACATATGTCACTCTCCTTTCAATTTGGAACAACTTCCATGAAGGATGCAAGTTCCAATTATGCCTAATTCCTAGTGATTTCTAGTGAGAGAAAGCTTGGATAATATGTTTCAATGGTTTCTTCTTCTAGCCGAATTTGGTGTGATGAAGATGACAATGGTGTGGTTGAATTTATAAGCCACTTACTTAGCCATTAAGCTTTACTTTCCAGCCATTAAGCTTGACTTTCTAAGCCTTAGCCATGAGTCACCTAATGAGTCACCTTATGAGTCATGGTTAGCTTTAACTATGGTTAGATATTTATCGCATGGGCTTTTCATTTGGGCTTCTCGGTTTGGGCTTTCTTAATGGGCTTTCGGTCTGAAATTTTTACTATGTCTCAGGCCTTTAATTGTCTAAATATTTGGCCAACCAATTGCTCCAACAATTTGGTCTAAAGGACCTAAGATTTCGATATACGTTTAGTATACCTTAATGGGCTTTAAATTTTCACCTTCAGTCCATTACGTTTTTAACCATTAAATTAAATCTGGAATCCTTCCGAATAAATTTTCCTTACTTTTGGGGATGATTATCTTGTATTCTGGCCAAGAATATTTTTCTCCAATTTTTTTCTCCACACTTGGGTTAATTTTTAACCATGATTAGTCAACTATGGTAAAAGTCCACTTTCTTAACTATAATTGACTTTTTCCTTAACCATTGACCAAGTTGACTTTTTCTCAAACTTTTGAAAGTGTCATATCTTATGTCTTACACTCTCGTCTTTATGTTTCAACCGTTCCCGGTGGATAATTTCACCCGAAACACCTTATCTTGCTAAAAAGGTCTATTTTACCCTTTTTAGCTTTTACTCTCGTTCTCTATGTTCGGGACTAAATCAAGCTGACTTTCCTTCATGTGCTCTCTATGCTCACTCATTTTAAGTTCTTATTTTCAGTCAGAATAATTCAGATCTACTCGGTTTAGCCTGTGACTCTTATAGCTCACAATAGGCTTTTTATGTAGCTTTTGCGTGTTAAATCATTTCACTAACACTTTAAGTCTAGTAAATACTCTTCTTATGATTCAACTATTATAACAAAGTGTTCATACACATAGGAATCATAAGGTACAAGCTACATAAAAATCTGGGTCTGACAGTCAACTCTTCCCCTCGGTCCCTCATACTGTCTCCTCTTAAAAGAACCCCTCTGAAGGTTTGTGTGAGGAGTCACGGTTCCCTTACCTTTATCTCCGATTAAAATTTTGGACTCAGTTCGAGACTGTACCAACTCTAGTCCCCTCTCCACTTCTTGTGCCCTTCTCAAAGCATCATTGAACTCAATGATATAGAGCCATATCAATCGATCCCTAATGATGGGTCGTATTCTATATACAAATCACTTTGTACGGAGCTCTTCATCCTTAAGAGTCTTCGGATCATACTTTAGTAGGGCGGTGAATCATCTCTCATAATCATCAACCGACATGTTGTCGAGGGCTAAATTTAGGAATTCAGCTTACTTCCTCCTCTAGGTAGCTCTTGGCACATACTGGGTCCTAAATTCTAATTGAAACATCTCCCAACTAATCACCTCAAGGTTAGTCGCCAATCTACCCTGATAGTGCTCCACCAATCTCGGGCTTATCCCTTTAACTTGTAGGCACCCATAATGACCTTCTCGACATCGATGCATCCCAAAAAGTGAAATATGACTCGTAACTCAGTCAGCCACTCCTCAGCCTCTGTGGGTACTTTCACCCCTCTAAAAGTCGATGGGTTCATCTTCAGAAAGTCCCTCATCCGACCCTTATCTCTATCATCAAGTTAGGTCTGCTCTGGAGGCTGTGTGGCAGGAGGCACCAGATCAGTCTGTGGTGGGGGTGCGGGCGGTCCCTGTGGTGGTGGAGGAGTTGACACAGGTGTAGTGTGTAAACCCCACGAAATTTTCCTGAATTCAATTTAAATGAACTAATTGGAAATTAATATGTGTTTATAGGAGGATAATTAATTGAATTCATAACTGACATGAGAAATTTGAGGGAAATTAAATTAAAATAAAATATCCAATTTGATAGTATAAATGAGTATAAATATCTCTATTACCAAGTGGAGTGCAATCCAATATACTGTATAGTATTATCATTCTTAGTGTTATGTAATAATTTTTTTTACTCCGCTTATTTTAAACAAACCAAAAAAACAACCATGTAAAGTAATTGGGAAGATATTGCTTGGTAGATAGCAAATAACAGTGAAGATGTGGTACAACAAAGGAAATGAGAAGTGATGATAGCATATTGTTTCATTAGCTGCAACCAGCCAAAAAAAAAAAGAATGAAATAAGAACGCTAGAGTTTGAAGCAACTGAAATGGACTGGAAATAGAAGAAAGTGGGTGTGTGATAGTTGTAACCTACACTAAAAAAAAAAAAAAACTACACACAATCCCGAAATCCCATGAACAACAGATATAAGAAGTGACAGAAGTGTCAGCACCTACAGTTTAGGTGAAAGGGGAAGAAGTCAGTAGCAATAGTCCCAAGACTCTTACTAGTAATTGCAGATGTGATGTTGGTTGGTGTGAGGTGCACTATTCTGTTTTGAGACAAATGAATGAAAACAGAATAGCCAAGGTAAATAGGAAAACGTGAAACTCGATAGCAGATGAAGTAATGACTGAATTCGAAAATAGTAGGGGGGTTGGAATGAAACAGAAAACTGAAGCACAAGGAGTGATGACGATGGGTACTGAGCCTAGAGAAAATAATAATAATAATAATGGATGGGTCGCTGAACAAAAAAAATGGAATATAGGCAGGACATGGAGGGCTGAGGCAGAGACCTGTGTAGAGGCTGGAAAGCTACAGCAGCCCATGATTCAAGCAAAAGGCAAAAGAGCAAGAAAGAGAATGAAGTGAAATACAGGAACAGAGGGATCGAGGAGGAGGTGCAGTGATAGAATTAAAGAAAGTTGGAACAAAGACTACTGCATGGAGAAGGAAACTGCAGTAGCTGTCGATGGAGAGATAAAGTTCGTGAGGGCAGAGCCACCAAATAGAGAAACCAAAGCTTATTTATGTGTATATAAATATACCGACAAGGACGACATATATATAGGTGGTATTGGAAGACCAAAGCAACAGCTCTGGTGTAACCAAAGTAAAAGACTGGAAATGATTCTGAAGTAGAGGGCTATGCGTGAGGATAGAGAGCTTGGCCCCTAGAATTTCTTGCAACCCGAGACGATGGCAGTAGCAGGGAACGTGGACTAGACTGAAGGGTGACTGAAGGCTCAGGTGGGGCTTGGAAATAGGAAGAAACAGTGGTGAACATGGAGGACAGACATGAGGGAAAGACTGAAAAATAGGGGTAGACCGAAAGTGTGAAAGAGACCATAGACGAGAACAAGGAAGATGAAGGTGATGTTGGAAAAAAAAGGATGATGGTGATGAAGGTGATGACCAAGAGATGGTGAGGAAGGTGATGTCGAGAAGAGAAGAAAGAAACATGGGAGAAGGCAATGTTGGAGTAGATCGAGAAGTAAGGGGTCGTGGGAACAAGCCACACCACGGAGCAGTTCCTGCTTCAGAAAATACTACAGCTGAATCTTGGTGAGGAGGATTGGTGAGGGTAGCATAGGGCAGACCACGAAAATAGGAGAAGGGAGAGAGTGGAGAAGTTGAAGCCGTGGGACTGCTACCAAATCGGGAAGGAACCCGAGCAGTGATATAGGTGAGAAACAGAGGAGAACAAATGAAACAGGGGCTGTTGGTAGACTGGTGTTCGAGGAAAGAAACAGAAAATGAAGAGCAAAGGACGAAGAGTGATCATGAGCTGGAGTGTTTAGCCATGAACAAGGAGCTCGGGTAGGGAGAAAAAGAGAAGATGATGAACAGTAATAAGGAAATGAAAATGAAGAAGAAAGTGGCGGGAAAAAAAATTCAAAGGAAAGAAAAAAAAGAAGAAAAGAAAGAAGTAGTATATATATATATATAATAATTATATATATATTGGAAAAAAAAGGGAGAGGAATATAAATATATATATATATATTTATTAAATACATATATATATATATATTATTGGAAATAGAGGAAAAATCGAGGAAGGAAAATAAGGGTACTAAATTTTGAAAATTCGGGGAAGAGCCCCGAAAAATTTATCGAGAGGATCGGACCCATCGACTCGCTAAGTCGAAGTAATCAAGGATTACGGACAGTCACCGAGGTAATAAATTTATACAAGTTTTATGGATAATTGTACGTATTTTATAATTTCGAGTGTATTTTCC
The DNA here is from genome assembly GCA_033439115.1 of Firmiana major. Lineage (NCBI taxonomy): Eukaryota > Viridiplantae > Streptophyta > Magnoliopsida > Malvales > Malvaceae > Firmiana > Firmiana major. The sequence goes on from CM065910.1 coordinate 24,053,982, forward strand.
CTAGGTAAGCAAGGTTACGATTTTGATGCATCGTAGTTAATTCGATAAATAGGCTACTAATAAATACAAATTTCGGTGTAGGAGAATCATAGAAGGATTTAAGGGAGATACTAGGAGGCGTCACCACTCGAATTCGAGATTTTCGTTAAATAGAGGTAAGGGGTACTATTTAACTTAGTTCTGATAATGCATTCTTGTTTCACCGATAAATGTTTTTATGAAAGAGCATATGATTTGAAGTGATTTATCCATGCTTTCATACTTGTGAAACTGTTTATGATGCATGTTTTAATTTATCGAAATATTCCCCGTGTACTTTCCATGTTGTGAAATGAACTTCCTAAGGTATGAAGCGTATGGATGTTTTACATTTATTTATGTTTTTATATCCATATCGTTAAAGAAACTTTTGACAATTTCAAAAGTAAGTAAGAAAAGAAATTTGTTTCCGAAAGGGTATTGTGGGGGCCACCTCTTGAGTCTTACGGGAACAAAGTGCCACACAGTCTTTTTGTTTTATGAAAGAGTTTCAGATTTCAAGGAATTCGATTTTATTACTCGATATAAGTTTATGGGTTATAAAACCCAAGAAAGATTTTGAAACTTTGTTTTGAGACTATAGGCTTCATGCATGGTTACTTCTTGTGGTGTTCCAGCTACACCACTTGGGGTGCCGATATGTAGGCCCCTTTAGCACTTGACTCAACCTGTGTGGAAGATGTCGTGCTACTAGTGGTTTATGATGATATTTTGGTAGTATCTCGTGCCCGCGCAACACGCATGAATGTTCCCCGCACGGTGAGTGCCACAGGTGCTCGTGCCCTAGCTATGTGCTAGTATATGATAAGAAATAAGAAGATACTACCCATGTTTATAATTATTATTGCTGTACGAACCTGATCCAGTCTACAGCCCCCCTTACTATGGCCATAGGTATGATGAGTCTTTACGGAGAATGACACGTATCGCATGACTTAGTTATAGCCTAGTCTCCTCGATTTGATTATGAAAAAAATCGACTATGATAAATGAATGTGTTTTCATGATTACGAAATATTCATGAAATGTTTACGAAATGATTATGAATTATTCATGAAAAGTTTACGAAATGATTATGAATTATTCATGAAAATTTACGAAATGATTATGAAGTATTCATGAAATGTTTACGAAATGATTATGAAATATTCATGAGATGTTTACGAAATGATTATGAAATATTCATGAGATGTTTACGAAATTACTATGAAATATTCATGAAATGTTTACGAAATGATTTATGAAATGTTCATGAAAGGTTTATGAAAAGTTGTAAAATGGTTAAGCTTGTGATTTGTTTTAAAGACACACATTCTTTATGACGATTATGCATGAAATGGAAATTTATGTATTGCATCAAGTTTCGTTCTATGAACAACTTCAAATCTTTTTATATATCAGAACTACTTTAAGAGTATTACCTTACTGGGCTTTTCTCCAAAAGCTCACCCCTCTGCCTCTCAGATTTTTACAGTGAAATACAGCTAATAAATGCTGTGTAAATGACATAGGCTGGCGGATATGAGCTTTCCCAGACTACCTTTTGTATATGCGTGAGGTATACATTCTTATCTCTTTACCAGACTATTTGTATGCACAGACATCTATAGAAAATAATGTGTCGGGATGAAATCTGTATAAGGATAAATGAAATGAAATATTTTTAAGGATTGACACTGAACAGGAATACAACCTAAGTGAATAAGGGAATAAGTGAGTAAATTAAGTTCAAAAAAAAAAATCCCCTGATTTTCAAGGGTCAAGGGTCGTAACAGTTTAAGTGGTATCAGAGTCAAGGTTGTCTAGTACTGTCAGTGTCAATAATAAGGATATGATTTCATCCCAAATGTCTGTGCTTGTCTGGTTATAGAGTAAGTGTACCTAATTAAGTTAAGACTTAATGTTGGGTTTACGTGAGGAATTAGATCACGGGCTAGAGGCCGCAGAGATAGGCCTGAGAATCATGCAGAGTCATTATATGAGACTCATAAATGATACCGAGATTGAAACTGATGTTGAGCGTGCTTCATCAGGTCCTATGGAAAGGACAGATAGTATTGAGACACACTTTGCTAAGGTTATGTGGAGTATTAAACATATTAAAAAAATTAGGACACAGGCTATGTTAGGTGATGGGGTAGATAAAAGAATAGACAGACAGATTACTCCCGATGCACCCGCACAGCCTGTAGAGATGTGTCAGAACTACAAATATGCCTACTCCTGTAGCTCCACAATGGAATGATGATGACTTGGGTTAGGAGTAGGAGCTACATAAGATGAGGCATTTTCATAAGTGCAGACCGCCATTGTTAAATTGGATAAAGGACCTTATAATTATAGAGAACTGAATGAATGAGATTAAGGAAACTATGAATGGAATTTAGGGGTCTAGCACAAGGAAATCGATCTGTCAATGAGTATGAATTATGATTTATATCCCTAGAAAGGTGTGACCTAACGTTGTGAGCAGTGAAGTTAAGAAATGTCTGTAAGTTCACTAACGGATAGAGACTGAGCTAACTTCGGAGGATAGTATGCTATTACATACTGGAGTCAAGAATCCAATTGTAATGGAAAATTGGAAAACTTGTATGGATTCTTAGAGTATGGCAATGAGCTTAATAGACTGGGGGCAGTTTCAAGAGTTTAAGCCTCCGTTTTTCAATAAATTTAAGAATTCAGTGATTCGGAGTGTTGGATGGATGAGGTAGAAAAACTTGATGATTTTAGAAGTAACTCTACCGAGAAAGTTGCACTTGCAACTTCTGTGTTAAGGAATCGGAGAAGCTATACGGATTTTCAGAGTGTGCTACTATAAAGAAAGTAGCCCTTGTAGCATTAATATCGAGATGGAAAGTCGAACTTGGAGGGAAGTTGCCCGATTTAATTCGAGAGCCGACATCAAAAAATTACATGGGATATATTTCGAGGGCCCTTAGGCGGTAGCACATTCCGGATGAAATAAAGTGGCTATTGTGGATGAAATGATTGCAACTGGACATAAAGTAACAGGTCTATGGATGATTATGAAATTAAATTGATAGCTATGGAAGAGGCATAATTCGGATAAGTAGGGATGTGAAACGGAGAAAGTCCAAGAAATTCATAGGATGTACTGAGATCCTCGATCGAGTTGAGTCAGCTTCACCAGATGTTATTTTGAAAGAGCAGTGCATAAGACGCAACTATGAGAATATGAGATATATACTCTCTTGGTTACTACGAAAATGACAAAGTAAAGAGAGTGACAGAAAGGTGATGTACTAAGGAAGCAGTGAGCGTCATAGAGTAAAGTCACTGTAACTGGAAAGATGAAATACATAATTAAAAGTATAAGTGAAGGTCACACTGCTTACAGGATTGAATTAAAATGCTGAGGAAACAATTATAAGGATTACATGAAAAGAAGATTATCAGACCATGTGATTCACTTCGATGTGTACTAGCATTAATTGTTAAGGAGACCCGGAGTCGTTTTGGTCACGATATGTTAAGAACGGGTGTTAATTGGATCCCCAATACAAGGATTATAAATCAGTGGAAAAAGACCCAAAACTGTTCAGATGATTCGGGGTTTGGGTTATAAGGAGACTTTGGAATATGGATTATGTATCGAGTTTAAGGATTATAAATTGTCTATGCTTATGTTTTGAATGTAAGACTCAATTTGAGTAAGAAAATGATTTCGTTATAATTGATAAACGAAATGAGACAAGCGTTGAAGTGTGATAAATTTTAAATGCAAGTTATATTGGAATGAGAGATGTATACAAGGTAAGAATATGTTTGGTATGTGAAATGAATTCGGATTAAGTGATATGAACTGAAAATGAATTGCGATCAAAGATTAAATGTTAAATTACCCAAAGACCGTCTGATACAAGAAAAAAAAAGTGGATGACTCAAGTTAGTGCTTTAAGCAGAAGTGATCATAGGAGGACATTATGTATATTGTTCAAGGACATTAGTTATTGAAATATTTAGCGAACCTCAACTGGATGTGGTTCATTTCTGATACTGACATTTATTTCGTGGTAGCGAGCCTGAGAGTGGAAAACTGGATTTGATTGATTTAATCAAAGAGGCTCAGCGAAACGATAAATACTGTATTGATGTGGCTGGTCAGACTCAGATAAGTGCCGCAACTAGCTTAAGTATCGATATTGATAAATTATTGAGATTTAAAAACAAAATTGTATATCAAATGATCTATAGTTAAAGGAATTTGATGTCATCAGAGACTCATTTACAGAGACATACCCTACATTCGGAGAATAATAGAATTTATCAAATCTTCTGAAGATATATTGGCAATCAAGGACAATAAGAGATATAATTGAAAGGGACAATAAAGAGATATAATTGGAAGAGACTACGCAGGAATTAGAAAGTTTAATATGAGAGAAATACCCGTAATTGTTTAAAGGCTAATGTAATAATAAATTTGGGGACCAAATTTCCTAAGGTGGGGAGAATGTAAACCCCATGAAATTTTCCTGAATTCAATTTAAATGAACTAATTGGAAATTAACATGTGTTTATTGGACGATAATTAATTGAATTCGTAATTGACATGAGAAATTTGAGGGAAATTAAATTAAAATAAAATATCCAATTTGATAGTATAAATGAGTATAAATATCTCTATTACCAAGTGGAGTGCAATCTAATATACTGTATAGTATTATCATTCTTAGTGTTATGTAATAATTTTTTTTACTCTGCTTATTTTAAACAAACTGAAAAAAAAAACCATGTAAAGTAATTAGGAAGACATTGCTTGGTAGATAGCAAATAATAGTGAAGATGTGGTACAATAAAGGAAATGAGAAGTGATGATAGCATATTGTTTCATTAGCTGCAACCAGCAAAAAAAAAAAAATGAATGAAATGAGAACGCCAGAGTTTGAAGCGACTGAAATGGACTGAAAATAGAAGAAAGTGGGTGTGTGATAGTTGTAACCTACAAAAAAAAAAAACTACACACAATCCCGAAATCCCATGAACAACAGATATAAGAAGTGACAGAAGTGTCAGCACCTATGGTTTAGGTGAAAGGGGGAGAAGTCAGTAGCAATAGTCCCAAGACTCTTACTAGTAATTGCAGATGTGATGGCTGGTTGGTGTGAGTGCACTATTCTATTTTGAGACAAATGAATGAAAACAGAATAGTCAAGGTAAATAGGAAAATGTGAAACTCGGTAGCAGAGGAAGTAATGACTGAATTCAAAAACAGTAAGGGGTTGGAATGAAATAGAAAACTGAAGCACGGGGAGTGATGACGATGGGTACTGACCCTAGAGAAAATAATAATAATAATGGATGGGTCGCTGAACAAAAAAAAAAATAGAATAGAGGCAGGACATGGAGGGCTGAGGCAGAGACCTGTGTAGAGGCTGGAAAGCTGTAGCAGCCCATGATTCAAGCAGAAGGCAAGAGAGCAAGAAAGAGAATGAAGTGAAATGCAGGAACAGAGGGATCGGGGAGGAGGTGCAGTGATAGAATTAAAGAAAGCTGGAACAAATACTACTGCATGGAGAAGGAAACTGCAATAGCTGTCGATGGAGAGATAAAGTTCGTGAGGGCAGAGCCACCAAACAGAGAAACCAAAGCTTATTTATGAGTATATATATATACCGACAAGGACAACTTATATATAAGTGGTATTGGAAGACCAAAGCAGTAGCTCTGGTGTAACCGAAGTAAAAGACTGGAAATGATGCTGAAGCAGAGGGCTATGTGTGAGGACAGAGAGCTTAGCCCCTGGAATTTCTTGCAACCCGAGATAATGGCAGTAGTAGGGAACGTGGACTAGACTGAAGGGTGACTAAAGGCTCAGGCGGGGCTTGGAAACGGGAAGAAACAGTGGTGAACATGAAGGACAGACGCGAGGGAAAGACTGAGAAAATAGGGGTAGACTGAAAGTGTGAGAGAGACCATAGACGAGAACAAGGAAGATGAACGTGATATTGGAAAAAAAAGGGATGATGGTGATGAAGGTGACGACCGAGAGATGGTGAGGAAGGTGATGCCGAGAAGAGAAGAAAGAAACATGGGAGAAGGCAATGTTAGAGTAGAACGAGAAGTAAGGGGACGTGGGAACAAGCCACACCACGGAGCAGTTCCTGCTTCAGAAAATACTAAGCTGAATCTTGGTGAGGTGGATTGGTGAAGGTAGCATAGGGCAGACCAATAAAATAGGAGGAGGGAGAGAGTGGAGAAGTTGAAGCCGCGGGACTGCTACCAAATTGGGAAGGAACCCGAGCAGTGATATAGGCGAGAAACAGAGGAGAATAAGCGAAACAGGGCTGTTGGTAGACTGGTGTTCGAGGAAAGAAACAGAAAATGAAGAGCAAAGGGCGAAGAGTGATCATGAGCTGGAGTGTTTAGCTGTGAACAAGGAGCTCGGGTATGGAGAAGAAGAGAAGATGATGAACAGTAACAAGGAAATGAAAATGAAGAAGAAAGTAGCGGGAAAAAAAAATTCAAAGGGTAGAAAAAGAAAAGAAAAGAAAAGAAAGAAGTAGTATATATATATAATAATTATATATATATTGGAAAAAAAAGGGGGAGAGAAATATAAATATATATATATTTATTAAATACATATATATATATATTATTGGAAATAGAGGAAAAATCGAGGAAGGAAAATAAAGGTACTAAATTTTGGAAATTCGGGGAAGAGCCCCGAAAAATTTATCAAGAGAATCGGACCCATCGACTCGCTAAGTCGAAGTAATTAAGGATTACGGATAGACACCGAGCTAAAAAATTTATACAAATTTTATGGATAATTGTACGTATTTTATAATTTCGAGTGTATTTTCCCTAGGTAAGCAAGGTTATGGTTTTGATGCATCGTAGTTAATTCGATAAATAGGCTACTAAGAAATACAAATTTCTGTGTAGGAGAATCATAGAAGGATTTAAGGGAGACACTAGGAGGCGTCACCACTCGAATTCGGGATTTTTGTTAAATCGAGGTAAGGGGTACTATTTAACTTAGTTCTGATAATGCATTCTTGTTTCACCGATAAATGATTTTATGAAAGAGCATATGATTTGAAGTGATTTATCCATGCTTTCATACTTGTGAAACTATTTATGATGCATGTTTTAATTTATCGAAATATTCCCCGAGTACTTTCCATGTTATGAAATGAATTTCCTAAGGTATGAAGTGTATGGATGTTTTACATTTATTTATGTTTTTATATCTATATCGTTAAAGAAACTTTTGACAATTTCAAAATTAAGTAAGAAATAAAATTTGTTTTCGAAAGGGGATTATGGGGCCACCTCTTGAGTCCTACGGGAACAAAGTGCCACACAGTCTTTCTGTTTTATGAAGAGTTTCAGATTTCAAGGAATTCGATTTTATTACTCGATATGAGTTTATGGGTTATAAAACCCAAGAAAGATTTTGAAACTCTATTTTTAGACTATAGGCTTCATGCATGGTTACTTCTTATGGTGTTCTGGCTACACCACTTGGGGTGGCGGCACGTAGGCCCTTTTACCACTTGACTCAACCTGTGTGGAAGATGTCGTGCTACTGATGGTTTATGATGATGTTTTGGTAGTATCTCGTGCCCGCGCAGCACGCATGAATGTTCCCCGCACGGTGAGTGCCACAGGTGCCCGTGCCCTAGCTATGTGCTAGTATATGATAAGAAATAAGAAGATACTACCCATGTTTATAATTATTATTGCTGTACGAACCTGATCCAGTCTACAGCCCGCCTTACCATGGCCATAGGTATGATGACTCTCTACGGAGAATGACACGTATCGCATGACTTAGTTATAGCCTAGTCTCCTCGATTTGATTATGAAAAAAATCGACTATGATGTATGAATGTATTTTCATGATTACGAAATATTCATGAAATGTTTACGAAATGATTATGAATTATTCATGAAAAGTTTACGAAATGATTATGAATTATTCATGAAAAGTTTACGAAATAATTATGAAGTATTCTTGAAATGTTTACGAAATGATTATGAAATATGCATGAAATGTTTACGAAATGATTATGAATTAGTCATGAAGTGTTTACGAAATGACTATGAAATATTCATGAAATGTTTACGAAATAATTTATGAAATGTTCATGAAAGGTTTATGAAAAGTTATAAAATGATTAAGCATGTGATTTGTTTTAAAAACACGCATGCATTATGACGATTATGCATGAAATGGAAATTTATGTATTGCATTAAGTTTCGCTCTATGAACAACTTCAAATCTTTTTATATATCAGAACTACTTTAAGAGTATTACCTTTCTGGGCTTTTCCCCAAAAGCTCACCCCCTCTACCTCTCAGATTTCTGCAGTGAATTACAGCTAATAAATGCTGTGTAGACGACGTAGGCTGGCGGATATGAGCTTCCCCAGACTACCTTTTGTATATGCGTGAGGTATACATTCTTATCTCTTTACCAGACTATTTGTATGCACAGACATCTATTGAAAATAATGTGTCGGGATGAAATTTGTATTAGGATAAATGAAATGAAATATTTTTAAGGATTGACATTGAATAGGAATACATCCTAAGTGAATAAGGGAATAAGTGAGTAAATTAAGATCCAAAAAAAAAAATCCCTCGATTTTCAACGGTCAAGGGTCGTTACATAGTACCTGAGGCATTAGCCCCAAAATACTCTGTGAATAGCGTTGCCATCTGTTCGAAGCACTTCGTGCTCTAGGCCATTCATTCGAGAGTTAGGACTCTCCGGTTATGGTTCAGGTGGCGGAGGTGGCTGTGCCTACCTCCCTGAATGTCCTCTTCTCCCCCTCATATTTTATCTCTTACGTGCCTGCGCGTATTCATTAAACATCGATTATAATTTTACTCGTTAAATTCAATTCATTACTAGACAATACAGACACTTGGGATGTGATCTACTTCTAATTTATCGACATTGACAGTACTAGACACCCTTCGCTCTGATACCAAGAAAAATCTGTGATAGCCTGGAAGCGCGAAAAATAGGGCTAATTTAAAATTTTTCTTAAAACAAAACTAACAACTCTGGATGTATTCCTGTATAGTGTCATTTAATATCTTATGTCAAAGATAGTCATGATACCCAAGATCATACAACTCATACTTAAGGAAATCAATTACACAATATCCCAAAAAAAATCAACCCATAAGTCTCAAATCATCTCTTTCATATCAACCTAATTACATCCCAAAATACTCATTACAACTGTCTGTATTACAACATTGTCTGGGAACAAAATGAACCAATTTATATCTTATGCATGTACAAGTGATAGCCTGGGGAGATCTTGTCCACCAGCCTATATCACGTACGTGGTAGGCGCTATCTCACTTACTTCAAATAATCTGGAGGGGGAGGAAAAATGGTGAGCTCTCAAAACGCTCAGTAAGGAGGATAAGGGAAGTTATGAAAATCATCATCACAAACACAATATGATGGAAATAATGAACATGCAATTGTTATAGAAATAATAGTAGGAAAACGATGGCATCAACATAAAGCACGTGATAAAAATCACCAATCACATTAGATCAAATCTCATAGCGTGATATAAATCACAGTTGTAAAATTCACATCATCATCAAATAGATCAAGGCTAGGCATTTATAAAACTCATATGAAATCAACGTCACGGCACATCACAACGATTGAACTCGTCCCCTAGGCAGACATCTCCAATCGAGGGATTTCATCGACAATAATACACACATAGCCATGGTTCGTTATAGACTTAATTAGAGTCGTATAGCCATCGCTCTTACATGCTATCACAACACAGCCCGGTCTTACATGCTGTCAAAGCAAAGCCACCTATCGCTACTGCGGAGTGGGGTCATCTCACGTTACTAGAATGGAGGTGTCGGTCTTACATGCTACTAGAGCACGACCCGACCTTACATGCTACAAGAGCAAAGCCCTATGTGCATCTCATGACAAGTCATAGTCTCAGTAAAAATCGTTTTGCCTTCACGTAGAGCTCTTATTGGTTATCACAAAACCTATTTCAGTTATAACAAATTGTGTTCACATTTACACAAAACTCATCAAATCGAGATCAAACCGGCAAAACAATCACATAGTAAAAACATGCCATTGTTGTATATAAATCGTTTTACCTTCACGTAGAGCTCATGGTGGTTATCACAAAAACCCAATTTGGTTATAAACTATGTGTTCATAATCACACAAAACTCATCAAATCGAGCTCAAACCGGTAAAACACTCACACATTTATCAACACATCAAATCATCTCATAAAACATGCTCATTCATCAAACTCTTTTTCATTCTTTTAAAACGTTGTCATTCACTAGAAAACTCACAAGCACAAATGATTTATTTCCCTTACCTCTTACACCTTGAGTGGTAGAATATCCTCGGGTTCTTAGACTAGCCTTATTTCTCGTGTCAGATTCTCGGGCTGTCTATACATATCATTAACCCATCAATATACATCATTTTCATTTTTCATCTCTTTCTCTTACTCATTCTAACTTAACATTATCTCAAAACTCTTTCTACATCTTAATCAACACTTTGGTTAACTCATAACCATCACAAAACATCCATAATAAATCTTCTAACTAAACCCATTTGTTGGTTTCATCATACCTTAAACATGTCTAACCAAATGTATAAACATATATGTGCATTTATTCACAAATATACCCAATGATAATGCTTAACCCATGGATCTTATGAGCTTGCCTAACTTATCCTCTCTTGACCAAGTTGTAGAATGCTTTTCTCTTCCCTTTGCTCAAGCCCACCTTTGATTTTCTAGTATGTTGTTCTCCTTATCAAGAGGAATAACGTTGTCTCTTGCCCCTTTGTCTAATTTTATCTAGAATAGAGTCAATCTTAGAGAGAGAAAGCTTGTTTGGGTGAAAATGGTGAGGGTTTGGGTTACAGAGAGAGAAAGGCTAGATTCTAGGCAAAAATCTCATGATCCTTATATAGACAGGGCTTATAAGATGGATCTAGTATTGAAGGAGATCGATTTCTGCTCGATTCAACTGCTTTAAACTACTCCCGTAATAACTACAAGATCGATCTGATTGAAGGTGAAGATCGATCTTCTCTTCATAAGAAAACTCAATGGAAATTAATAAGGCTTTGAATTGGGGATCTATCTCTTCCAGGCCGAGAGTTAAGGAGATCGATCTGGCTAAGGGATGAGATCTATTTGCTCCAACCCGAGAGCTAAGGAAATCGATCTGCATGTATTAAGGATCGATCTCTCCATTTATAAAATGCTTTGCTGATCGATCTGGCCCCATTGGAGATCGATATGCCATATTCCATTGCTCAAATAAGAGCATTTTTGCTCTTTCAGATCGATCTTTCCCTCAATGAGATCGATCTAGCATTCATATTTTCCAGATTTTACTGTAGTTTTCTGTAGTAACTCACACCAAACGTCCTTAATTTGTTGTCATATCCATTTTCTCATCCAACCACCTTTAAGACTTGATAACTTCATCTCCTTATACTTCATTAGATTTAAAACTTGCTTGTACATCAACATAACATAATTACACTCACCAAATTACAAATCTCACATTGCATATCTTACAACTAAAGTACATAAAATTTAAAGTTCTCACAGAGTTGGCCTGATGCGAGTCAGTAATAATAAGTAGAAAATTTTCATCCCCATACTACTGTGCTTTTGTATGGAATGAGACTAATAAATGGTTATGAATATAGAAAGTTAGGCATTATGCCTATTACACGCCAAGGTAGAGGGGCGGGTGCAAGCGCTAGAGCCGTAGAGATAGGCCTGAAAGCCTTGCAAAGCCACAGACTGACCAGGCTCCATAGGACCCTGCTGAGAGATCAAGGGATACCGAGGCACGCTTTGCTAGGATAAAACGAAGTATCGAGAGCCTCGTTGAGATAGTCACACAGGCATTGGGTGCCGGTGATAGACGAGGTCTCGCAACACTACCTACTACTATGGCACAGGCAGCCGTAGAGGAGGAGAGACCTCAAACTACAAAGACTGTTACTGTTACACCCCTAGTTCAGGATACTGCTTCTCCTATCACTCCATAACAGAGCGAGAGTAACCTGGGTTATGACTGAAAGTTGAGTAGGTTAAGGTAGTTCTAGGAGTTGAAACCTCCAATATTTAGAGGAGTAAAGGATCCGATCATTACTGAGGATTTGGTTTATAAGATGGAGAAATTGTATAGGTTCTTCAGATGTACATCGACTGAGAAACTGACCTTTACAGTATTTATGCTGAAAGGCGAGGCAGAGTACTGGTGGAGATCCATCGAATCTAGTTTGAGGGCCCAACACTTCTAGATCAAATGAGAGATATTCTTGGAGGCCGTTAGGAAGCAATATATTTTGACCACCGGACAGAGGAAATTACGGATGGAGTTTATGAACTTGGTTCAGGGGAACTGTTTCGTTGACGAGTATGAGTCGACGTTCATGTCTTTGGGGAGGTACGACCCAGATACGATTAGCAGTGAGACTCAGAAGGTCCAAAAGTTCATGGATGAATTAAAATTAGCCATCCAGAGTAAATTAGCTCTATTTGACATTTGTACTTTAGAGGAGGCAGTGCACACGGCATAGTTGTGTGAGTAGGACTTTGAGGGGAATGCCTCTGAGCTTGGAAAGGTTAGTGTCAGGAGAGACAGAGACTAAAAGAGATCTAGGAATGATAGAGTGGCCAAGAGGCTATTTGAGAAGAGACCCAAGATTGAGGAAGTACAGGAGATAGTTGTTAAGTCTCCTGTGTACCCAGCTTTAGCACTACTGAGGGGTGTAGTCATTGGAGGACCACGACCTACTATCGATCAGTGTAGGAGATGTGGTAGGTTTCATGGTACCAGGCCTTGTTCGACGACCCCTGTTACATGTTATAGATGTGGGAAGCTAGGGCATATCCCTAGTCATTATCCTGATATGATTGAGATTACCCCACAGAAGGGCAAACAGCTAGAGAGAGCTCCAGTTGAGACAACTACTCTAAGGAAGAGAGCTACAGCTGAGGAAAAATAGAAACATGCGATGGGCAGAGGATGAGTACATGGACTAGACCATGACACCGCAGACACTTCGACGTAAGTGATTAAAGGTACCATCCTAATATTTGATTTAGAAGCATTTGTATTGTGTGATCCTGGCACCACACATTCCTTCATATCGCTTTCCTTTGCACATAAATTGTTGAAGCATGTAAAACCCACATTGTTAGATAGGATGTTGATGATTTCCACACCTATGAATGATAGTTAATTAACTTAGTATGTATATAGGAACTGTAAGTTGAGGATAGGGGAAAGGAAATGGCAGCCGATTTAATTTTACTGAGTATTAGTGATTTTGGTGTAATCCTAGGAATGGATTGGTTTACTGCAAGTCATGTTATTATGGATTGTCATGCTAAGACATTGATGTTTCCAGAGGTAGATAATCTTGTTGTAAGTTTTGATTAAAAGAAATAAAGAACATGATTATTGTAAATGAAAATAGTATAATTTTTATCCATCATATTTGAGAGATGAATTTATTTATTACTTATGAATGTTAAAGTGATGACTTATGTTACTAACGATGGAAAGGATAATGTGAAGAGTTCATTGTCAACGTGGTTGACACAGATAAGGCACACCCAAAATTGAGAGACATTCTAATAGTTTTAGAATTTCTTCATGTCATTTCGGACAATTTACCGAGGCTACCACCTGATAGGGAAATGGAGTTTTGCATAGAGTTGGTACCTGGTACAAAGTCGATATCTAAGCCACTATATAGAATGGCTCCGATAGAGTTAGAGGAGTAAAGGAAGTAATTACAAGAATTGCTAGAGAAGGGGTTCATTAAGCCGAGCATCTCACCTTGGGGAACTCTGATTCTGTTTGTAAGGAAGAATGATGGAAGCCTCTGACTGTGTATAGATTACCGGTTGTTAAATAAGGCCACCATTAAGAACAAGTACCCCCTTCCACGTATTGATGATCTGTTGGATCAACTTCGGGGAGCACAAGTCTTTTCTAAGATAGATTTGCTATCTGGGTACCATCAGTTGAGAATTCAGAGTTGAGATGTACCCAAGATAGCATTTCGTACCCGTTATGGCTATTACGAGTTTTTGGTGATGCCATTCGGATTGACAAATGCCCCCGCAACATTCATGGAAGTGATGAATGATGTATTTAAGCCATACCTAGACCAGTTTGTGATAGTGTTCATCGATGATATATTGGTTTATTCCAAGGCCAGGGAAGATCATGAGGAGCACTTGAGGATAGTTCTGCAGACCCTCTGAGAGAAGGCACTATATGCCAAACTTAGTAAGTGTAACTTTTAGTTAGAGCAGATCTCATTTCTGAGCCATGTTGTATCGAAGGATGGGGTATCAATGGATCCATCTAAGATTGAGGTAGTTATACAATGGGAACGGCCCAAGACAGTTACTGAGATCAGAAGTTTTCTGGGGTTGGCAAGTTATTATTAGAGATTTGTTGAGGGTTTCTCCAAACTAGCTGCTCCGTTGACACGCCTCACACGGAAAGATGTTAAGTTTGTGTGGGATGAGGCATGTGAAATGAGTTTTCAGGAGCTTAAGCATCGGTTGACCATTGCTTTGATTCTCACTATTCCTACCAGCTCAGAAGGTTTCTTTATGTATACAGATGCATCACACCAAGGATTGGGCTATATACTTATGCAGGATGGAAAGGTACTGCCTATGGATCTAGACAGTTAAAACATTACAAAAGGAATTACCCGACTCAGGATTTAGAGTTGGCAGCTGTAGTGTTTGCATTGAAGATATGGTGCCACTATCTTTATGGTGAGAAGTTCCAAGTATATACAGATCGTAAGAGCCTTAAGTATTTGTTTTTGTAGAAAGAGTTAAATATAAGACAGAAAAGATAGCTTGAACTCCTGAAAAACTATGATTGTGAGATCATGTACCACCCAGATAAAGCGAATGTAGTTTCTGATGCCTTGAGCAGGCAGAACCTCAAGTTGGTGTCCTATATGATGGTTCGGGAACACGAGTTGTTTGAGTAATTTACAAACCTCAATTTGGATGTAATCCCACCTGGTTCAAAGAGATTTGATATTATGGCTAGTTTAAGATTGGAGTTAGAGTTGATTTATCGTATTCGACAGGCTTAACAGAGCAGTTGACACTGTATCGATTGGTTGAGTCAGATACAGGCAAGTGTGGGTATTCATTTTGAACTGAGTAAAAATGGATTATTGTGGTTCAGGGGCAGAGTATGTGTTCTCGAGGATCCAAAAATCAGGAGGTTGATTTTATTTGAGGCTCACTCATCGAGGTATACGATACATTCGGGGAATACAAAGATGTATCAAAACCTTCAGAAGGTTTATTGGTGGTCTGGAATGAAAAGAGACATTGCTGAATATGTCGTTTGATGTCTCATCTGTCAGCACGTAAAGGTAGAGCATCAGAAGCCTAGAGGGTTATTGCAGCCTCTACCGATACCGACGTGGAAATGAGAGCACGTCACCATGGATTTTGTGATGGGTTTACCTAGGACCCGAAGAGGTCATGATGCCATTTGGGTTATTGTGGATCGGTTGACGAAGTCAGCCCATTTCTTAGCTATGAGAGATACCGATACTCTGAGTCAGTTGGTGAACTTGTATGTTCGAGAGATAGTTCGGTTACATGGTGTTCCAGTGAGCGTTATTTCTGATAGGGATGCCCCTTCACTTCCTATTTTTGGGAACATTTTTAGGTAGCGATGGAAACCCAATCGAGTTTTAACATCGCTTTTCATCCTTAGATAGATGGGCAGTTAGAGAAGACTAAACTGACCCTGGAGGATATGTTGAGAGCGTGTTTACTGGATTTTAGAGGCTCCTAGGATGATCACCTATCTTTAGCCAAGTTCGCCTATAACAACAGCTATCATGCGAGTATCGGGATGGCACCATATGAGGCACTGTATGGAAGCAAATGTCGATCCCCTATTGGATGGGAAGAGGTTGGTCACAAACAGATTTTTGCTCATGATTTAGTGCAGCGGGCCTCTGACGATGTTCAGCTGATATGTGAGAGATTACAGACAGCTCAGAGCTGGAAAAAAGTTATACTAATAGGAGACGGAGACCATTGGAGTTTGTTGTGGGTGAGTCAGTATTTTTGAGAGTTTCTCCCTTGAAAAGGATTATAAGGTTTGGTAAAAAGGGAAAGTTGAGCCCTCGATATATAGGACCTTTCGAGATTCTGGAGAGAGTGGGAGATAAGGCTTATAGGTTAGCATTGCCACCAGAGTTAGCATGTGTTCATAACGTCTTCCACATCTCTATACTTCGGAAGTACCACCCAGACCTGGTACATTGGATAAGATATGAGCCATTGGAGCTAAATGAGAGTATGTCATATGTTGAGAAGCCGATTTGGATATTGGATAGGAAAGAGAAGGTGCTGAGGTTGAAGATGATCCCCTTAGTGAGAATTCTTTGGCAATATCACACTCCGGAGGAAGTTACATGGGAATTGGAAAGCATGATACAAGAGAAGTACCCGGAGTTGTTCTCAGGTTAACTTGGTTCTAATTTGGAGGACTAAATTTCTTGAAGGAGGGAAGGATTGTAAGACCAATAAATTTTTATGTAATGTATATGATTATTAGATGTACAGATAAGTTACATTATGTATGAATTACAGGAAATAAACGTTTTTAAGTTCTAAGTGTGAATGGATTGATAAATGAGTATTGAAGTAATTGCGTATAAGTTTTACTGGGAAACTTACAGCTAAAGTGGTGCAAGATGAAGGCCAGATCGATCCCACGCAAGGAGAGATCAATCTCATGGCCTGAAAAACACAATGCCAAGCATTCTGTAAGAGGGAGATCGATCCCTCACTCAAGCAGATCGATCTCTATTGGTCTCGAGTTGGACCAGATTGATCTCCTAAGCTTTCTGCCTAGAACAAATCGATCCTATTCCATTGACCAGATCGGTCTCATACAACATGGAAGATTGATCTCATATATTCAACAGATCGATCCCCTGCCTGCAAAATGGTCAAAATTCTGAGGATTCAAGCAAGGTTAGATCAATCTTCACCCTATGTAGATCAATCTCCTTGTGCCATTTCTATAAAAGCAGAGCAGTTGGATATGCATTTCACGGGAAAAAAAATCATTTATTCCATTTTTAACCTTAAACCTAGCTTTCTTTCTCTAAAACCATCCCATTTCCATAAAGATTTGAGAAAAAGCTATTAGAGCAAAGTTGTTCATTATAAAGAGAAGAACAACATAGCTTGGAATCAACACTTCATTGGTTGGATTGAAGGAGCAAAGGAGTATTTTTATTTGAAGCAAGAAGAAAGTCAAGCTAGTGAGTTTCTAATACACCAACTCAAAGTATATTCATCTAGTTATTGTTGTGAGTAGATGTGTGTATGTATTGATGATATAAACTACTTAGAATGTAATGGAACAAGTATAACCTAGAATGAGTCTAGTGTGAGAAAATGTGATATGGGTGAGTTGATGATAAATGGATGATGCTATGGTGTTAGTGAATTAATATGCAAGATTTTGAGATGATTGAATGAAGCTACATTGTAAAATTAGTCAAGTTATGAAAATAAGTATATGAGGTGTTTGATAAATTGCCATAGTGAAGTAAATGACGGACTAGAGACACTATGAGCTTAATATCAATTTAGTGTGAATCAATAGGCCTAAAAGAGTTCAATAGACTCTTAAGAAATTAATAAAGTGATCAAAACAGACTCAAGAGGAAGTGAGGCCTTATAAGTGCTAATGAAAACTATAGGTCGAATCGACTATAGTAAACACAAGTATTATGTTATATTGGACCGAATTGATGTGAAATATGATTTCGTGCAGTCCCAGAGATTTCATTGGAGATTGAACTACAAAAATGAGCAGTTTTAAGGAAGTGGAATCATTCATTGAGACTCCAGGTATGGGAATTCTGTAAGTACTTAGAGATAACTGCTTGTATTTTGTGGGTGAATATAGGGCTTTGTAAATGCATGGTTATCTAGAAAAGTGATTGATGGTATATGTGAATGACTACGAGTATATACATATGATTTGGTTTTTGAAGTGAATCTTACAAATGGGATAGTAAGGCTAATAATTGCATGAATCACATGTTTTGATTTTTTTACGAAATACATTACTTTGGTTTAAGTAAAATTGACGGATAGGCAAACTAGTGATTTCATGATTTTGTGAAAATAGCACAATTAAGGTGCTAAATTTGGTTTTGAGAGTGTTTTTTTGAAATTGAGCTGCCTATCGTAGTTATATGAGTTAAATCTTACTGGAGCCTAGCTCGAACCATATTTTGATTTGTGATGTTTTATAAGCCGTACTGGAGCTTATAGCTCGTACGTGGGTTGTCCTTGACTTACTTATGCATATAATAGTACTGGAGCTATGCTCGTACATGATTTCTTCATTATTTGTTATCGATAAAGCCGTACTAGAGCATTGCTAGTACGAGGGTATTTACTGATGATGCATGAAACCATGCTAGAGCATTGCTCGCATTGAGTTTTCACACTGTGATATCTAATAAGTTGTGCTGGTTGCCTCGTGTAGATTTCTTGTCACACGGATAAGATGCTTGCATGAGCCGTGTTGGATACCTCGTGTAGACTGCTAGTCACACGGATGAGATGCTCGTACGTGCACTTGAGACTAAGTAGGTTATGCATGGTATGGGGTTGATAAAACCTATGGCAGACATCCCCAACCATGACATGGGTCCGCGGAGTACGTTGTACCGTGTAGATCACTTGGAGTCTACTGTACTGCATGGTTTGTTATGTTGATTTAAAAGTTTGGCGTAGGACTAACCCACCGTCACTCCAGCATGATGTCCTGCACACCGAGATCCGTGTGGTCTGGGATGATTATGACATAGTTGGCGACCAGAGTCCTTGGTTTACCGTGATCACCTGTCTCATATGATATCACATGGTTTTAGATACCGATGATGATTTATGTTATTCAGGGTAGACCCGAGGGAGGGGTCGAACCTTGTTGTTTGTTGTAAAGGAATGATGCATTGTTTTGATGGGTTTTTGCTACTGTTTAACAAGGTGTTACGCTTTGAGGGAATGATTTATGATGAACCTTGTGTTTTGAGATGAAATCAATAAATATTTATTATACCGAGCATGAGAGGTTTTCACATAATGATTTTCCATGTTGATGTCGACTACGCCTACTCTAAGTGACCTAGACGTGTATCCGCAAGTGCATGGGTCGTACAAGTAATAATGAGATTTGAGTCCTAGATTATCGTTGCATAGAGAAGCTGATTAGCCTAATTAAGTACCAATTAATTTTACCTTAAGTATATCCTAGCAAATTATGAATGCTTAATAGGTGATCTACAAGGCTAATGGTTCTGAAAATAATAGAATCTATAAACTAAAGAAAATAAAACCGAGCTAAAATTACTTACAGAGCTCCAAACAATTAAAGCAAATACCTACAAAATATAATTAAAATAGTTAAAATTAATAAAAGCAAATAAACTAGAGTGCAAATATGAAAAAAGAAACAAATTAATTAAACTAACATTAAACTATCCTAGAATAAAATATGCATGTAACTAAACTAATTAATAAAAATGCTAATTAAACTAACCTAAAGTCTAATAAAATAAAACTCTATTAACTAAAAAAAATCCTTAAATAAAACTAAGAAACAAATTACCTATAAAATAGTCCTAAATTAAATCTAACTCTAACTAATTTCTAACTTAATAAAAATATATAACTAAGGCATGAAAAATAATTGTTTTTGGATTTTTCAATTAAAAACTAAATTATGAAATAATTCTATCTCTAAATTAATTCTAAATGCAACACATGAATTTTCTAATTAAAATAAAATTACCACCCTAATGTAATAAAAAATTAACTATTATCCTCATTAAAACTAATTACTAAATGAACAAGCAATGTAAATCTATTTTTCCTAACTTAACAAATAATGGTAAATGGCATAAAAAAATCTAAAACATGCTAAACCAATTGTAACAGTAAAATGAAATGGCCAAACACAGCCTTAGCCTTAGTGCCAACTTAGTTGGTGAACTCGTGCATGTACTGTGCACGTTCTAGCTTTCTGCTCCAGGTGCTGCTCCAGTACTACCGTTGCTGCACGTTCCTCGGCATGCCCAGCAGTGCTATACTGTCTAGCTGCTTCTGCGTCCAGGTGTTGTCCAACTGCTCCTGCTCCATTCCCTGCAACAATAGCACGTAGCACGTCCCCAGCTTTGTTTTGCACAGCCCAGTACACATAACAGCTACTGCTAACATCTGCTTCAGTACTGTCCACTTGCTCCTGCATCTGTTTTGCCATACATCTCCTGTTAGCATCCATGATCAGCACCTACCAGCAGAACACCTACCAACACAGTCCACATGCACGCAACAACGGTGAATGTCTAGCAGCAGCGTTGTACCAGTAGCGATTTTGCCTCTAATATCAATCATGTTTCCAGCCAGCCACTTCAGCCCCACCCGCTTCAGCTCTAACCAGCAACTATAAACAAAAAACATTAGTGTAAACCGAGGTAGTAATAAGTAGAATATTGCAGAAAAAAATGAACTTATGGTGAACAGTAAAGAGATACAAAAACAGACCTAAACAAAGGATGTAATGCGTGCTATTGTTGCTGCTTGGAATCAACCCGTGCCTCACTGCAACAGCCTTACTTGAAACTCTACACCAAATAGCCTAATACACCATTTTCATTACCAACCAGCAAGCAAAGAATGAACAAACAACTAAAAATGGAAAATACTGAGATGAATACTTGCAAAAAAAAAAAAAAATACAACCTAGCGGCTGGAATATAGAAATCGAGACTCATATTATAAAAGTGAGGATCTCATAAAATGCAATAACAAAAATAATGCAAAAGGATCAACAATGCAAAATTATGTAATCAACTTGAAGT
Source organism: Firmiana major (assembly GCA_033439115.1). Taxonomy (NCBI): domain Eukaryota; kingdom Viridiplantae; phylum Streptophyta; class Magnoliopsida; order Malvales; family Malvaceae; genus Firmiana; species Firmiana major. Next base: position 24,075,019 of record CM065910.1, read on the forward strand.
TGAACAAAACATGAATAAACTTTATAACTAATGCTTAAACAGAAACGGGAACCATCGTGAAACAAAGAAACGAGTAAACAACAGTGGCCATGCCTTGCTTCATTTTCAACTCCTACCACTGTGGTTCCACCGTGCCAGTATTACAGGAATAATACCCAGTATTAAACCTGCAATATTGCACCAGAACAACGTATAGGCAGTAGTGATCGAAGCTTCCCGAATGAACAATAGAGAAATAAAGTAATAAAACCAAACAACAAAGCAAACCGAGAGTACAATAGAAAAATAAAAACTTTTCATTAAAACTTAGACATTAAAGTAATTAGGGAAAAGAAATTTGCAAAACTGAGAAGAAAATGGAAGTGGTGGCTGCTGTCACCAGCTAACGTGAAAAGCTTAAAAGAAAACTTACAGAAAATAGAAAACCTAACAATAAAATTTTAACCTAAAAAAACTAAAGCTACCTTAAAAAAACTGCCTCTTCAATTGCTCATTATATTCTATTTATAAACAAAATTGGGGGTACAATTGTAATTTTCAATCCTAGATGAGTTGGCACTATTTGGCCACATGTCTTCATTCCATTCGCTTCAGAGAAGATATTTCCATGTCACTTGTCTTTTTGTCCACTTGGATGTGCGATGTAGCCTAGCGTGTGTCTTCCAGAAGCTGGGCACGGCATCCGTCGATCTTATATTTTTGAGGTGAATAATATACGAACACACGACAACACACTTCTCTATAATGAATAGTGACTCAGACTGCGAAATGGTAGTGGTCCAGTCTCTTTTAGCCTATTTCCAACCCATTTTCTATTGAAACGACTGAAATTCATCTGAATTTAATTTACCTGCACACAAGAGAATTTTAATTAAATAAAGGAGATAATTAATAAAATAATATGAGAATTAAAATAACTAATTAAGAAATTAAGCACAAATAATTCTATTTTAATAGAATTATCACATGTATACATGCCTATTTCCATGTTTTCAGTACATAATATATGTATATACATGCGGCATAGTTTTATTATTTCCTCATGCTTTGAATATAAATGATTTATGCCATGACATTATAAGCATGTAGATAGTGTAGTTATCTACCATGCTTGCATTATTGCCTTATTGAGAGTGTGGTTGCTCATCCCTTTATTTCCCCCCTCTACAGAGCACGCATAGTAGCCTAGAGAAGGACTGAGGCATTATATTTTGAATAACCGCTGCTCTCTATCGCCCAGAGGTATACACATAGGAAATTCTTTTTGTATCTAAACATGTAATAGGACAGTAATCATTCTGCATTGTAATATGGGGGATGTAAATGTTAACAAAAATTTGTCATGTATAAGTATGTAACCTAACTTTCAAATGTATGAATTTTTTTTTGATTAATTGGAAAATGGATGGTAAATAATTATTATTACTAACTCACAACCCAATTATAATTGTGAGGGTTGTTCATGATCAAGTAAGTTAACGAATAAAGTGAAAAAGTTATGGTGATTTTTGATGAAATGGATAAAAAGGGTCATGACAGAGATTGGTATTAGAGTTGAGTTGGCCTGATACGAGTCAATAATAATAAGTAGGAAAATTTCATCCCCATACTACTGTGCTTTTGTTTAGATATAATTGTGTATACCGAGATGGAATGAGACTAATAAATGGTTATGAATACAGGATGTTAGGCATTATGCCTGTTACACGTCGAGGTAGAGGGGCGGGTGCACGTGCTAGAGGCTGTAGAGATGGGCCTAAGAGCCGTGTGGAGCCACAGACTGACCAGGCTCCACAAGACCCAGCTTAGAGATCAAGGGATACCGAGTCACGCTTCGCTAGGATTGTGAGACCCCGTATATGTACAATGGTATATATGTACATAGAAATGTAAATAGAGTTGTACTATGAATTCATAAGTGAAGTATATGTGATGTAAGTCCATAAGTTAATATACACACTTGTATTAAGAGTTGTAATTGTACATACAAGTTACATTATGTATGAATGTAAAGAAATGGACATGAACATGTGGAGAATGTGAGTAGAATGGAATATGAGTAGTGTGGTAAATGGAATGAAGTGTTGCATGAGTATGCACTCCCATTTGGTTAATATTAAGTATCTTTGGTTATACAAAGATTCCACACAAGTTTCAATAGGTGTAAGGTATGAATGGATGCTATTTTCAAGTCCCAAAGATGATTGGATGAGAAAATGACTATGGCACCAAATTAAGGATGTTTTGGTATAAGTCGCTGTAGAAAACCTACAAAAAATCTGGAAATTATGAAGGGCAGATCGATCTCATGGGATGAGAGATCGATTTGGAAGAGCCAGAATGCTCTTATTTGGGCAATGGAATAGAGTAGATCGATCTCCAATGGAGCCAGATCGATCTCCTAAGCATTTTGTAATGAAAAGATCGATCCTCAAGCACCCAGATCGATCTCCTTAGCTCTCTGTTTGGGAGCAGATCGACCTCATGCTTCGACAGATCGATCTCATGCTTAAAATACCGTGAAAAATGGGGATTTAAGGGGACTAGATCGATCTCCTCTTGGTGCAAATTGATCTCCTGAAGCTATTTCTATAAAAGGAGTGTTAAAAATCTGAAAATTTTGGAAAAAACACCATTCTTCCATTTTCAACCCAAAAACCTAACTTTCTCTCGCTAAAATAAGCCATTTTCAGTAAGATTTGAAGAGAGACCATTAGAGGCAAAGTTGTTCCTATCAAAGAGAAGAACAACATAGTTGGAAGGCATTTTCTCATTATTGGTATTGAAGGAACTAAGGGCATTGCCATTTGGAGCAAGAAGAGAAATCAAATTTGGTAAGATTCTAACACTCCAACTATGGTACATTGTCTATTTAATTGATTTTGGAGTTGTTTGGCATGAGTTTGGATGGTTAGAAACAATCTAAGATGCATTGAAATGATTATGACCTAGAAAATGGATTGAACCTAGTGTGAGAAAGTGGATTGTTTGGAGGTTAATGAGAAATCGGATATGTAGAAGTTAATAATAGTGTTATGGGTATGATTTTAAGATGTTGTTGGTGAATTAATTGTAAGATTTAGCTAAAAGAGGTAAAATGTGGATTAAGGCATTGGTAAAATGCATAAGTGAATTATATTGAATAGTGAGGTCAAATATGGGTTAAAAACATTAACTCAATTGATTCGGATGAATGTATCACAGCTTCCGAGGATACGTCGGAGCGAGTTGAGCCAAGAGCGTGAGAAGCTAAGAGGAGAAGAGTCACACCAAGTAAATCAAGGTAAGGGAATTATGTGGACTCTTAGAGATAACTGTGCGCAATTTGGGTGAATTAAATGCTTTGCTAGAATGCATGTGATATAGGAAACGATGTTGGGTGATTGAAGGGCAAAAGTTGGGAGTTTGAGAAATGTGCATGAAAACAAAAGCATATTGCTTGAAAATCATGTTTTATTGCTTTTTAGCAAATGATTTGTTAGGTTGGCTAATATTTGAAATGATTTACAAAAGAGTTGAGTTGTTTTGGCTTGTTAACCACAGTTTGCAAAGAAATGAGCCACCTACATCGTTTTCGTGAGTATGAAGGCGTGCTAGAGTACTACTCGCACGAGATTTGACGTGTTTTATACACATGAGTGCTAGAGGCACTAGTTTTTACATGGAGTTCATAATTGTTTTGGCATTTTGCTTGGAGTTTGTCTCGCACTGGATGTCCACCTTGCTTGGGTGTCACATCGATTAAATAGGCTCACACGTGCGTTATTTTGACATGATTAATTAGCCGTGTTAGGAGCTTCGGGTAGACAAGAGGTTGTACCGATTAAATAGGCTCACACGTGCATTTGAGATGTAGCTTGATATGATGTGTTGATTGGGTCCACGGAGTACGTGTACCGTGCATGTAGCATGGAGTACATTGTACCGTGTTGAGATGTGATATGCCATCTTCGGACGAGATCTACTATGGACCGACGGGTTGGATTTGACCCACCTCTCGTGTGGAAGCAGATAGTGGTGATATCCCGCACACCTAATCCGTGTAGCCGGTATCACAAGTTATGTACATAGCCCTTGACGTTATTACCTGTTATTAAATTGCCTATCTCACAAGTCTATTGCTTTGAGAATAAATCCATGTTTAAAATGATTTGTGAGTTAGGACAGTCCGAGGAATGGGCTGAGACCTGACAAGTGTTGAATTGTTTTGAGATATTGATTGTTAATGGTTTTTAAAGTGCACGGATGCATGATGGTTAATGCCATGCTTATTTGAGAAAATGCATGATGTTTAATGCTATGCTTATTTGAGAAATGCATGATGGTTATTGCCATGCTTATTTGAGAAAATGCATGATGTTTAATGCCATGCTTATTTGAGATAATGCATGATGGTTAATGCCATGCTTATTTGAGTTGAAATGTGCACTAGATTTTAATAGCATGAATGCTTTACATACCATTAACACAATTATACACTCATGTTTTGAGATAAAATGATGAATTAAATGCTTTTGAGCATGGTATCACGATCACGTAGATAGTGCAGTATCTACCTGTTCGCATGATTGCCTTACTGAGCGTGTGGTTTGCTCACCCTCTTATTTTCCCCCTCTCTACAGAGATTTGAGTATAGAGTGAGCATGACTGGAGGCGTTCCCTTTTGGTAATCCACTGCATCCCATCGCTAAAGGTATACACACTTGGATTATTTTGTATCTAAACTAGACATAGCACAGTAGCATTTTGTATGTAACTATTGGGGATGTAACACAATATAAACACATGTAACAACTCTGATATATATACATTTATACAAGTGTTTACTTATGAATAATATGCAAATTGAATTGGTATGGTGGAGTGAGTTAGACGTCGACACACAGCCCAACTATTGAGGAGAGTTGCCGTTCACGATTGAGTTAAGGACAAATGATAAATGATGCACGAAAATGTAAAAAAATTATACTTATTTTGGTAAGTTGAGGGTCGTGACAGAAGTTGGTATCATAGTCGAGTTGGTCTGACGTTTGTCATGTCTAAAATACTTAAAAAGTTGGAAAATTTCATCCCCATGTTACTCTGCTTGTTTAGATACAATTGTGTATGTATCAATGGGTTGACTAAGTAATTGGTTGTGAATGTAGGGAATTGAGTAAATATGCCTAATATCAATCACGATAGAGGGATGAGAGCGCAGGCTCGAGGCCGTAGAGCTAGGCCTGGGGGTCTTGTTGAGCCGAAAACACATGAGGCTTAGGATGATGTTGAGGTAGAGGCTGATGTTGAGCATGCTCCACAGGGTCCAGAGGAGAGACCCGAGAGTACTGAGGCTCGATTCGCGAGGATTGAGCGGAGCATTGAGATGGTTGTGGAGTTGGTCACCTAATCTTTATCTAGAGTTGGTGGTAGACAGAGTCCCGCTACACAAGGTGATGTCGAGCAGGCGGCAGCTCCTGAGGCACGGACAAAGGAAGCCCAGAGACCACAGACGATAGACACCCCACCCACACAGGATGTGCCTACGCCGATTGCTACACCAGGCAGTAGAGGTTAGGGATATGGATGTGATTTGGATAGATTGCGGCAATTCTAAAAGTTTGGACCGCCGTCTTTTAGCAGAGTTAAGGACCCAGTAGCTGCTGAGGATTGGATAAGTGAAATTGAGAAGTTTATTGGTTTTTTGAGTGCACTACCACTGAGATGGTAGCGTTTGCTGCTTTTATGCTGAAGGGATTAGCAGAACATTAGTGGAAGTCCACCAGGCCTATTTTGAGATCCCAGCATACTGAGATCAGCTGGGATATATTTTTGGAGGCCTTCTGGAGATAGTACGTTCCGGATACCGCACAACGAAAGATGAAAATGGTATTTTTGGGACTGACCCAAAGGGAGCAGGACTGTGGATGAGTATGAGATTGCTTTTATCTCCCTGGGTAGATATGATCCCAACACGATGAGTAATTAGGTCGAGAAGATCCAGAAGTTTATGGATGGATTAAGATCTACCATCAGGTCTAGACTGGTTCCCCTGGATATATCGACCTATGAGGAGGCCGTGCTCAGGGCCCAATTATGTGAACAAGATGCTGATAGAATCGCCTTAGAGTTTGGAAAGGTTAGTAAGATGAGGGACAGAGATAAGAAGAGACCTATGATGGATAGAGGCTTCAGCTATAAAGGAAGCAAGAGGTTTGCTGGAAAGAGGCCAAGGATTGATGAGATCCGGGAGAGGACAGTTAATACTCCCATGTATCCGGCCATTGCTCCAGCTAAGGGAATTGTGATTGGAGGATCACGGCCTACTACGGAACAATGTGGCAAGTGTGGTAGGTACCATGGTATTCGACCATGTTATAGACCTCAGGTAGTATGCTACAGATGTGGGAAACCAGTGCACATAATCAGAGATTGTCCAAGATGACAGAGAGAGCCCTACCGAAGGGCAAGGAGACAGAGAGAGCTCCAGTTGGGACAGCTGCTCCGAGGAGGAGGGTTACAGCTGAGGAAAAGGGGAAACAAGCAGTGAGTGTGAGCAGAGGACGAGTGCATGCACTGGACCAGGACACTGCGGATCAGTCATCGGATGTAGTAAAAGGTACCATCCAAATCTTTGATTTAGAAGTTTATGTACTGTTTGATCCTGGTGCCACGCATTCTTTTGTATCACCATCCTTTGCATGTAAATTATTGAAGCATGTAAAACCCACACTGCTTGATAAGATGTTGTTGATATCTACCCCTATGAATCATAGTCAGTTGACTGAGCATGTATATAGGGATTGTAAGATGAATATAGGAGGTAAAGAGATGGTAGCCGATTTAATTTTATTAAATATGAGTGATTTTGATGTGATCCTAGGGATAGATTGGTTGGCTGCCAATCATGTTATTATGGATTGTTATGAAAAAACTTTGATGTTTCCAAAGATAGGCAACCTTGTTGTAAATTTCGTGAAATGAAGTTAAAGAACATGATTATTATAAGTGTGATGAGTACAATCTTGATACATGATGTATGAGAGATAAATTTGTTTATCAATTTTGTGTGTGAATATGATGATTTATGATTACTAATGGTGGAAAGAATAATGTGAAAGGTTTATCGCTTATGTGATTGAGATGGATAAGGCACGTCTGGAATTGGGAGACATACCAGTGGTTAAGGAGTTTCCAGATGTTTTTCTGGATGAGTTACCAGGGTTACCTCCAGATAGGGAGATGGAATTTGGTATAGACTTGGCACCTAGTACAGAGCCGATATCTAAGCCACCGTATAGAATGGCTCAAGTTGAGTTGGTAGAACTAAGGAAACAGCTGCAAGAGTTGCTAGAGAAGGGGTTCATCAGATCAAGTGCCTCACCTTGGGGAGCACCGGTTCTATTTGTAAGGAAGAAGGATGGAAGCCTCCTACTGTGTATAGATTACCGGTTATTGAATAAGGCTACCATCAAGAATAAGTATCCCCTTCCACGCATCGATGACTTGTTGGACCAGCTTAAGGGAGTACAGGTCTTTTCCAAGATAGATCTGAGATCAGGGTACCATCAGTTGAAGATACGAGGTGGGGATGTACCTAAGACAGCTTTTTGCACCCGGTATGGACATTATAAGTTTATGGTTATGCCATTCGGGTTGACGAATGCTCCCGTAACTTTTTTGTTGTTGATGAATGAGGTATTCCACTAGTATTTGGATCGATTTGTGATCGTGTTTATTGATGATATACTGGTGTACTCAAGGTCTAGAGAGGAGTATGAAAGGTATTTAAGGATAGTGCTATAGACCCTCCGAGAGAAGAAGTTGTACGCTAAACTCAGTAAGTGCGACTTTTGGTTGGAACAGATCTCTTTTCTGGGTCATATAGTATCAAAAGATGGAGTGTCAGTGGATCCATCTAAGATTGAGGCTGTAGTTCAGTGGCAGAGACCCCAAACAGTGACAAAGATCAGAAGTTTCCTGTGTTTTGCTTGGTATTATCGAAGGTTTGTAGAGGGATTTTCGAGGTTAGCTGCTCCTTTGACACGTCTCACGAGGAAGAATATGGAGTATGTGTGGGACGATAAGTGTGAGGAAAGCTTTGAGGAGTTAAAAAGGAGATTAACCACAGCTCCGATACTCACCATTCCTACCAGCTCAGGAGGTTTCTCGGTGTATACAGATGCTTCACACCTAGGACTGGGCTGTGTATTGATGTAGGATGGGAAGGTAGTTGCATATGGATTAAGACAGTTAAAGGATCATGAGATGAACTACCCGACCCATGACTTGGAGTGGGCAGCGGTGGTGTTTACATTGAAAATATGGCGCCACTACCTTTATGGTGAGAGATTTCAGGTTTATACATATCATAAGAGCCTTAAGTACCTGTTCTCGCAGAAAGAGTTGAACATGAGACAGAGGAGATGGCTCGAGCTGTTAAAGGATTATGATTATGAGATCCTGTACCACCAGGGTAAAGCAAATATGGTTACTGATGCATTGAGTAGGAAGCATCTCGGGATGGTGTCATTTATGATGGTCAAGGAACACGTGCTGTTGGAACAGTTCATGAACCTCGATTTGGATATGACCCCACCTAACGCTGATAGTGGATTTATGATAGCTAGCCTGCAGTTGGAATCGGATCTAGTAGATCGAATCCGACAGGCTCAGTGAGTTGATCAGTAGTGCAGTGATATTATCGGGCAGATACAGAGGGGTACAGACACAGACTATGGATTGAGTTCGGATGGATTATTGAGGTTCAGAGGTAGGAGATGTGTTTATGATGATGCAGAGATTAGAAGGATGATCTTGACAGAGGCTCACTCATCGAAGTATACGATACATCCAGGGGGTACTAAGATGTATCAAAACCTTCGAAAGGTTTATTGGTGGTCTGGAATGAAAAAACACATTGCTGAATATGCTGCTAAGTGTCTTGTTTGTCAGTAGGTAAAGGTAGAGCATCAGAAGCCTGTAGGGTTATTGCAGCCTCTATCGATACCGACATGGAAGTGGGAGCATGTCACCATGGATTTTGTGATGGGATTGTCGAGGACCCGGAGAGGTCATGATGCCATATGGGTGATTGTGGATCGGTTGATGAAATCAGCCCATTTTCTAGCTATGAGAGCTACCGATACTCTGAGCCAGTTAGCGAACCTATATGTGCGTGAGATAGTGAGGCTACATGGAATTCCAGTGGGCGTTAGTTCTGATAGGGATGCCTGCTTCACTTCCCACTTCTGGGAACATTTTCAGGAAGCGATGGGGACCCAGTTGAGTTTTAGCACTGCGTTTCATCCTTAAACAGATGGTCAGTCAGAGAGGACTATACAGACCCTGGAGGATATGTTGAGAGCATGTGCATTGGATTTTAGAGGCTCTTGGGATGACCACTTGCCACTCACAGAGTTCGCCTATAATAATAGTTTTCATGCGAGTATCGGGATGGCACCATATGAGGCATTGTATGGGCGTAGATGCCGTTCCCCTATTGGATGGGAAAAGGTTGGTGACAGACAAATCTTTGCTCCTGACTTGGTTAGATAAGCCTCTGAAGACATCCAATTAATATGTGAGAGGTTACGGACAGCTCAGAGCAGACAAAAGAGTTATGCTGACAAGAGACGGAGACCACTAGAGTTTGATGTGGGTGAGTCAGTGTTCTTGAAAGTTTCTCCTTCGAAGGGAATTATGAGATTCGGTAATAAGGGTCAGCTGAGCCCTAGATACATCAGACCCTTGGTAAGCGTGCATAACGTCTTCCACATATCCATGTTAAGGAAGTACCACTCAGACCCGGCACATGTGATAAGATATGAGCCATTAGAGCTCAATGTGGGTATGACATACATTGAGAAGCCAGTTCGGGTATTGGATAGAAAAGAGAAAGTGTTGAGGACAAAGATAATTCCCTTGGTGAAGGTTCTTTGGCAACATCACACTGTGGAAGAAGCCACATGGGAATTGGAGAGTTTGATGCGGGAGAAGTGTCCCGAGTTGTTCACAGAATAATTGGTTCTAATTTGGAGGACCAAATTTTCTAAATGGGGGAGAATGTGAGACCCCGTATATGTATAATGGTATATATGTACATAAAAATGTAAATAGAGTTGTACTATGAATTCATAAGTGAAGTATTTGTGATGTAAGTCCATAAGTTAATATACACACTAATAATAAGAGTTGTAATTGTACATACAAGTTACATTATGTATGAATGTAAAGAAATGGACATAAACATGTGAAGAATGTGAGTAGAATGGAATATGAGTAGTGTGGTAAATGGAATGAAGTGTTGCATGAGTATGCACTCCCATTTGGTTAATATTAAGTATCTTTGGTTATACAAAGATTCCAAATAAGTTTCAATAGGTGTAAGGTATGAATGGCTGCCATTTTCAAGTCCCAAAGATGATTGGATGAGAAAATGACTATGGCACCAAATTAAGGATGTTTTGGTATAAGTCGCTGCAAAAAAACTGTAGAAAATCTGAAAACTATGAAGGGCATATCGATCTCATGGGATGAGAGATCGATCTGGAAGAGCCAGAATGCTCTTATTTGGGCAATGGAATAGAGCAGATCGATCTCCAATAGTGTCAGATCGATCTCCTAAGCATTCTGTAATGAAAAGATCGATCCTCAAGCACCCAGATCGATCTCCTTAGCTCTCTGTTTGGGAGCAGATTGATCTCAGGCTTCGACAGATCGATCTCATGCTTAAAATGCCGTGAAAAAGAGGGATTTAAGGGGACCAGATCGATCTCCTCTTGGTGCAGATCAATCTCCTGAAGCTATTTCTATAAAAGAAGTGTTAAAAATCTGAAAATTTCAGAAAAAACACCATTCTTCCATTTTCAACCCTAAAACCTAACTTTCTCTCTCTAAAATCAGCCATTTTCAGTAAGATTTGAAGAGAGACCATTAGAGGTAAAGTTGTTCCTATCAAAGAGAAGAACAACATAGTTAGAAGGCATTTTCCCATTATTGGTATTGAAGGAGTTAAGGGCATTGCCATTTGGAGCAAGAAGAGAAATCAGATTTGGTAAGATTCTAACACTCCAACTATGGTACATTGTCTATTTAATTGATTTTGGAGTTGTTTGGCATGAGTTTGGATGGTTAGAAACTATCTAAGATGCATTGGAATGATTATGACCTAGAAAATGGATTAAACCTAGTGTGAGAAAGTGGAATGTTTGGAGGTTAATGAGAAATGGGATATGTAGAAGTTAATAATAGTGTTATGGGTATGATTTTAAGATGTTGTTGGTGAATTAATTGTAAGATTTACCTAAAAGTGGTAAAATGTAGATTAAGGCATTGGTAAAATGCATATGTGAATTATATTGAATAGGGAGGTCAAATATGGGTTAAAAACATTAACTCAATTGATTCGGATGAATGAATCGCAGCTTCCGAGGATACGCCGGAGCGAGGTGAGCCAAGAGCGTGAGAAGCTAAGAGGAGAAGAGTCACACTAAGTAAATCGAGGTAAGGGAATTGTGTGGACTCTTAGAGATATCTGTGCGCAATTTGGGCGCATTAAGTGCTTTGCTAGAATGCATGTGATATAGGAAACGATGTTGGGTGATTGAAGGGCAAAAGTTGGGAGTTTGAGAAATATGCATGAAAACAAAAGCATATTGCTTGAAAATCATGTTTTATTGCTTTTTAGCAAATGATTTGGCAGGTTGGCTAATATTTGAAATGATTTGCAAAAGAGTTGAGTTGTTTTGGTTTGTTAACCACACTTCGCAAAGAAATGAGCCACCTACATCATTTTCGTGAGTATGAAAGCGTGCTAGAGTACTACTCACACGAGATTTGACGTGTTTTATACACATGAGTGCTAGAGGCACTAGTTTTCACATGAAGTTCATAATTGTTTTGGCATTGTGCTTGGAGTTTGTCTCGCACTGGATGCCCACATTGCTTGTTGCCGTGTTTGGAGCTTCGAGTAGACTGGGTGTCACATCGATTAAATAGGCTCACACGTGCGTTGTTTTGACATGATTAATTAGCCTTGTTAGGAGCTTCGGGTAGACAAGAGGTCGTACCGATTAAATAGGCTCACACGTGTGTTTGAGATGTGGCTTGATATGATGTGTTGATTGGGTCCATGTAGTACGTGTACCGTGCATGTAGCATGGAGTACATTGTACTGTGTTGAGATGTGATATGCCGTCTTCGAACAAAATTTGCTATGGATCGGCAGGTAGGATTTGACCCACCTCCCGTGTGGAAGCAGATAGTGGTGATATCCGACACACCTGATCTGTGTAGCCGGTATCACAGGTTATGTACTGTAAGACCCGAAAATTATATCATAATTTCTTATAAAGAATTGAAAATGGTCCCAAATTAAATGAAACGGGATTTAGACAGGAAATAACGATTTAAAATGCGAAATAAATGAGTATTCGTGAAGGGAAGTCGGGTTAAATTAATCCCGAACATGTGTAAGGGTAAAACGGTCAAAAGATCAAAAACCAAAATAAATTTGATAAGAAAATTTTATTAAAAATAATGGATTTGAGAATCTTGATCAATAACGAAGAAATAATTAAATTTCGAGTCCAATTGATCAAGATCCGGAATTTTTAGAAATACCGAAAATTCACTCAGAACAATATCCCGAAAATACGGAGAAATTATACCCGAAAAATGGTTAAAAAAATAATAAATTAAATAAATTAAATTAAATTATTTGGAATAAAAAATTAATTGTGTAGATATTTTAGAATATTTTTGACTAAAATAATGAATAAACTAATAATAAACTAATTTATAAATAATAATAAATAATAAATAAAATAAATAAAATAAAGAAATAGGAACCTTAGTCGGGGAGAGAGAAAAATAAGAAGGAAACCGAGGAAGGAGATCGCGCGTGGCACGACCGACCCACGGCCACCGGCGATCAGCGACTCCGACGAAGGGCCGAGCAAGAAGAGGAGAGGCCGGCGAAGCTTTGGGCACCGGTGACGCGCCGTCAGGAGGCCAAAAATCGCCGAACGGAGGAAGACAAAGCCGCGAGGAAAACGGGGTTGATTCCGGCGATCCACGAGAGCTGGGCGCGAACGGTGGGTACCGACTAGTTCAGGAGGAGGAGCCGGTTCTTTTGAGACCGGTATCGGCCAGCAAAACCACCGGAATCCGGCCGATCGAGAGGGAGAGTACTGCGGAGGGAGAAGACGAATCCGGCGGCCAACGGCGAGATTTGGCCAACCCCGACCCCAGCCGAACACTCCCCCAGTGCAGGCACACCGTTTGGCGCAGAAACGAGCTGAGAATCGATCGAAAACACCGTGAACGGCGGCGGGAACATCTGAACTGATACGGACCGGTTCAGCAAAGTGGTGAATCGGGTTAAACCGGCTGAACCAGACTGGTCTGAACTGGGTTTGAACTAGACTGAACTGGTTCAGCCAAGAAAGAAAGGAAAAAGGGAGTAAAAGAGAAAAAGGAAAAAGGGAAAGAATTTCGGGGATATATCGGACTTCGGGTAAGTCGGTAAAAGGTCAAAAGTGACCGATTCGAATTCTGAAAAATTTATTTAAATTATATTTAATCGAAAAGTAACCCGAGATTAAATATTAATTGTGCAGTTTTACGACAAAGCCCGAACGAGAGCCGATTGAGCTCCGATTTTCATATCCCGCATCATATTGGGTAAGTACATTTTAATTCCGACAATCAGAGTCCTTTAATATAGAGTTTCGATTATTTTACGGAATTATGGATTAATTTCGTATAAAAAGGAATATTAATCGGATTTACAACGTAATTATCGTAAATGGTATACGGGCTATCCAATGAGTTTGGAACGAAGCCCGATAATTATTGGAAAGCTGAATGAGCCCAGTAAACCCGAAGAAGGGATTTAAACAGTATAAATGGGTTGAAAATAGGTCGAGGCCCATTAACGTGCGATTGGGCCCAATAAGAGTAAATTAGCCCAATTAGTTAAATCGACTATAGTAAACAGGAGAATTATATTTATTGGGTTAAATTAACGTGACAAATAATTATCTGCAGCCCCAGAGACTGGATTAGCAGCAAATCGGGTCGGACGAGCCTCCGACAGTGGAATTTAGATACGCGCTCGACTAGAATCGAGGTAAGGGAATTTTGTAAGTGCATAGAGATACATATACGTAATTTTGAGGGGAATTACAGGGTTTAGAATTGCTTAAAGTATTTAGAAAATGAAATGATAATTTTACGAAAATCGGGGCTTAGGTGAATAAAGAAAAAGATGATTTTGCCCCTGATAGTAAAATTTACAAAAAGGGTAGTAAGGCAGATAAATTGCATGATTTTCATGTTTTGATGCTTTATATGAATGTATTGCTTTGGTTTAAGCAAATTTACACATAGGTTGGCTGTTGATTTCTTGAATTATACGAAAGGATACCGGTTTGTACCGGTTACTATTTTAAAAGATATTTTATCAAGATTGAGCTACCTATCGTATTTACATGAATAAAAAGAGTGCTAGAGTCTTTCTCGCACTCAAGTTTATTGATTTATTTCTCATGAAAAGCCGTATTGGAGCATTGCTCCTACGAGAAATTTGTGTGTGCACAAAATCGTGCTGGAGCTTTGCTCGCACGAGATTTTAGATATCATGATATGCATAGCGTGGTGCTGGAGCTTCTCTCACACTAGACGTGAGTTGACATGCATATAGTCGTGCGGAAGCCTCCTGTAGACTGTGTCACAGAGAGTTGAGATGCTCGCACGTATACTTTGAGACATGGGTTGGTTATCGACATAGTATTGGGGTGGATAAGACCTACGGCAGGTACCCCCAGACTATGATATGGGTCCACGGAGTACGATGTACTGTGTATGTCACACGGAGTACGCTGTACCGTGCAGTCATGATGACTCTATGATGTTACTTGCTATTCTGGCGGGTAGGAATTGACCCCACCTCCCGTTGCAGTTGTGATGCCCCGCACACCGGGATCCGTGTAGCTTGGGATCACAGGGACAAAGTATGGCCATAGTCCTCGATTTTTCATACAGTAACCTACATGCCTTACATGATAACATACGGTCTGAATAGACCAGAACAAACCCGAGGGAGGGGTAATGTCCCGATTTTATGTTTTTAAAAGAGATGTGATTTAATGAATCAAGGTATTCTCGAGAGATGGGTTTGACGTTGATGAAGTTGTTTTATGATGAAACAAATGAGTTTTAATGTGATGAGTTTATGATTAAACAAATAAGTTTCAAAGTGATGAGTTTGTGATGAAACAAATAAGTTTTAAATGTGACGAGCATGAGATGACATACTTGATGATTTTTCCATGTTTGTTTATATATGGATTTCATGATTTCTCTTATATGATATATACATACATGTGGCATCGTCTTAGTCATACCTCATGCTCCAAATGTAAACGATTTTATATCATAACATTATCAGCACGTAGATAGTATAGTTATCTACCTGCTTACATTATTGCCTTACTGAGCTGTTTATGCTCACCCTTTCATTTTTCACCCCACAGGGTACATTCAGTAGAAGAGAACGACAGTAGTCATATCCGTTGCTTCTTATCAAAACCAGGTATACACATTTGTATAATTTTTGTATCTGAACATATAGAGGCACAGTACTGTACATGGATGTAATATTGGGGATGTATTTAGTTTAAATAAATTGATATGTAAATGAAATATGAAAATGGAAAGGTAAATAGGTGAGAGATGACTAACACCGAATCATAGCCCAACTGTTTAGTAGTGTAACTATTCACGACGGGTAAGGAAATGAAAAAGTGAAAAATTTACTCTGATTTTTAGGTAATTTGGGTCGTGACATGTACATAGGCCTTGAGGTTATTACCTGTTATTGAATTGCCTATCTCACATGTCTATTGCTTTGAGAATAAATCCATGTTTAAAATGATTTGTGGGTCAGGACAGTCCGAGGAATGGGCTGAGACCTGACAAGTGTTGAATTGTTTTGGGATATTGATTGTTAATGGTTTTTAAAGTGCACGGATGCATGATGGTTAATGCCATGCTTATTTGAGAAAATGCATGATGTTTAATGCCATGCTTATTTGAGAAATGTATGATGGTTATTGCCATGCTTATTTGAGAAAATGCATGATGGTTAATGTCATGCTTATTTGAGATAATGCATGATGGTTAATGCCATGCTTATTTGAGTTGAAACGTGCACTGGATTTTAATAGCATGAATGCTTTTATGAATTAAATGCTTTTGAGCATGGCATCATGATCACGTAGATAATGCAGTATCTACCTATTCGCATGATTGCCTTACTGAGCGTGTGGTTTGCTCGCCCCCTTATTTTCCCCCTCTCTACAGAGATTTAAGTATAAAGTGAGCGTGACTGGAGGAGTTCCCTTTTGGTAATCCACTGCATCCCATCGCTAAAGGTATACACACTTGGATTATTTTGTATCTAAACTAGACATAGCATAGTAGCATTTTGTATGTAACTATTGGGGATGTAAAACAATGTAAGCACATGTAACAACTTTGATATATATATACATTTATACAAGTGTTTACTTATGAATAATATGCAAATTGAATTGGTATGGTGGAGTGAGTTAGACGTCGACACACAGCCCAACTATTGAGGAGAGTTGCTGTTCACGATTGAGGTAAGGACAAATGATAAACGATGCGCGAAAATGCAAAAAAATTATACATATTTTGGTAAGTTGAGGGTCGTGACAGGGATAGTGTGGAGTATTGAGAGCCTCGTTGAGATAGTCACATAGGCATTGGGTGCCGGTGATAGACGAGATCCTACAACGCAGCCTACTACTATGGGACAGGCAGTCGTAGAGGCGAAGAGACCTCAGACTGCAGAGACTGTTACTGTTACACCCCCAGTTCAAGATTCCACTTCTCCCATCACTCCATAGCCGAGCAAGAGTGACCTGGGTTATGACTGCGAGCTTAGTCGGTTAAGACAGTTTCAAGAGTTGAAACCTTTTGTATTCAGAGGAGTAAAGGATCTGGTCATTACTGAGGATTAGGTTTATAAGATGGAGAAATTGTATAGGTTCTTTAAATGTATACCGACTGAGAAAGTGGCCTTTACAGTATTTATGCTGAAAGGCAAGGCAGAGTACTGGTGGAGATCCACCGAATCTATTTTGAGGGCCCGACACTCTAAGATCACATGAGAGATATTCTTAGAGGCCTTTAGGAGGCAATATATTTCAACCACCGTACAAAGGAAATTGTGGATGGGGTTTATGAACTTGGTTCAGGGGAACCATTTCGTTGACAAGTATGAGTTGAGGTTCATGTCTTTGGGGAGATACAACCCGGATACGATTAGCAGTGAGACTCAAAAGGTCCAAAAGTTCATGCATGGATTGAGAATGGCCATCCGGACTAAATTAGCTCCATTTGACATTCACAATTATGAGGAGGCTGTGCACAGGGATTAGTTGTGTGAGCAGGACTTTGAGCGGATTACCTCCGAGCTTGGAAAGGTTAGTTTCAGGAGAGACAGAGATCGAAAGAGATCCGGGATTGATAGAGTGGCAAGAAGAGGAGGCCATAGATTGTTTGAGAATAGACCCAAGATTGAGGAAGTGCAGGAGAGAGCTGCTAAGCTTCCTGTGAACCCAGCTTTAGCGCCACCGAGGGGTTTAGTAATTGGAGGACCAGGACCTACTATCGATCAGTGTAGGAGATGTGGTAGGTTTCATGGTACCAGGCCTTCTCTGATGACCCGTGTTACATGTTATAGATGTGGGAAGGTAGGGCATATCGCTAGGCATTATCTTGAGATGATTGAGACTGCCCTACAGAAAGGCAATGAGCCAGAGAGAGCTCCAGTTGAGACAGCTACTCCAAGGAAGAGAGCTACAGCTAAGGAAAAAAGGAAACATGCGATGGGTAGAGGACGAGTACATGCACTGGACCAGGACACCACAGACACTTCAACGGATGTGATTAAAGGTACCATCCTAATTTTTAATTTAGAAGCATTTGTATTGTTTGATCCTGGTGCCACACATTCCTTCATATCGCCTTCCTTTGCACATAAATTGTTGAAGCATGTAAAACCTACATTGTTAGATAGGATGTTGATGATTTCCACACCTATGAATGATAGTCAATTGACTGAGTAAGTATATAGGAATTATAAGTTGAGGATAGGGGAAAGGAAATGGCAGCCGATTTAATTTTACTAAGTATGAGTGATTTTGATGTAATCCTAGGAATGGATTGGTTGATTGCAAGTCATGTTGTTATGGATTGTCATTCTAAGACATTGATGTTTCCAATAGTAGATAATCTTGTTGTAAGCTTTGTTGAAAAGAAATTAAGAACATGATTATTGTAAGTGAAAAAAAGTATAATTTTTATCTATCGTATTTGAGTGATGAATTTATTTATTACTTATGAATGTTAAAGTGATGACTTATGTTGCTAACGGTGGAAAGGATAATGTGAAGGGTTCATTGCCTATGTGGTTGACACAGATAAGGCACACCCGAAATTGAGAGACATTCTAATAGTTGTGGAATTTCTTAATGTCTTTCTGAACGATTTACCAGGGCTACCACCTGATAGGGAAATGGAGTTTTGCATAGAGTTGGTACCTGGTACAGAGCCAATATCTAAGCTATCATATAGAATGGCTCCGATAGAGTTGGAGGAGTTAAATAAGCAGTTGTAAGAGTTACTAGAGAAAGGGTTCATTAGACCGAGTGTCTCATCTTAGGGAGTTTCGGTTCTGCTTGTAAGGAAGAAGGATGGAAGCCTCCGACTGTGTATAGATTACCGATTGTTGAATAAGGCCACCATTAAGAACAAGTACCCACTTCCATGTATTGATGATCTGTTGGATCAGCTTCGGGGAGCACAAGTCTTTTCTAAGATAGATCTGCGATCTGGGTACCATCAGTTGAGGATTCAGAGTGGAGATGTACCCAAGATAGCATTTTGTACCCGTTGTGGCCATTACAAGTTTTTGGTTATGCCATTCGGATTGACGAATGCCCCGCAACATTCATGGCGTTGATGAATGATGTATTTAAGCTATACTTGAACCAGTTTGTGATAATGGTCATCGATGATATATCGGTTTATTCCAAGGCCAGGGAAGATCATGAGGAGCACTTGAGGATAGTTCTGCAGACCTTCCGAGAGAAGGAACTATATGTCAAACTCAGTAAGTGTAAGTTTTGGTTAGAGCGGATATCATTTCTGGGCCATGTTGTATTGAAGGATGGGGTATCAATAGATCTTTCTAAGATTGAGGTAGTTGTACAGTGGGAATAGCCCAAGACAGTTACTGAGATCAAAAGTTTTCTGGGGTTGACAGGTTATTATCGGAGATTTGTTGAGGGTTTCTCTAGATAGTGACACACCCTAAGGGTATTACCGCAAGTGTACGAGTCGTACAAGTAATAATGAGATTTTGAGTCCCGAGTTATCGTCCCTCGAGAAGTTGGTTAGCCTAATTAACTACCGGTTAATCTTACCCTAAGTATATTCTAGCAAATTATAAAATTGAAGGGTGATCTACAAAGCTAACAGTACTGAAATAAATAACAACTATAAAATAAAGAAAATTAAACAAAGCTAAAATTACTTACAAAGCTCCAAGCAATTAAAAGCAAATGACCTACAAAAGAAAATTAAAAAAGTTAAAATCAATTGACGCAATTAAACTAAAATGCAAATTATGAAAATAAAGAAACAAAATTAATTAGACTAATACTTAAAATAAAATATGCATGTAATTAAACTACTTAATAAAAATGCAAATTAAGCTAACCTAAAGTCTAATAAAATAAAACTTAAATTAATCCTAAAGAAATTCCTAAATATAAATAAGAAACTAATTACCTATCAAATGATCCTAAATTAAATATAACTCTAACTAATTACTAACAATAATGCATGAGAAATAAATATTTTTGGATTTTTTAATTTAAAATGAAAACTAAAAACAAAATGCATAAAATAATTTTAATCTAAGTGAATTCTAAATGCAACTCATAACATTAAAATTAAATCCTAAAACCTAAATTATAAAAGTAACTATTAACTAAAAATTAATACTAGAGGTTAAATTAACACACTAACGCATTAGATTTAATCTACCACTATCAAATTATCAACTCTCCTAAACTAACAACTAATGAACATAATAAAAATAATGAAAATGCAATCAAAATTAAGTGAAACAAGTAAAAGTGGCCAAACAAGGTTTTAACCGATTCTGCCCACTAGTAACCCGACAGTGTACTGCACACTGTTCATGCTCTTTTCAACAGGATTTTGTCATGCTGTTCTCAGGTATCCAAGCTTCGTCTGTGGCTTCAGCTCCAGGTGCTGCTACTGCCTCTGCTACACGATCCTGCACAGCTGCTGTCCAGCACTGCTCTTGCCTGAACTGTCCAGTGGTAACAGATTACTGCTGCTTTTCAGTCTCTTTACCTCATTAGCAGCAGCGATATACTGGCAGAGTGGTTCAGGAAATACGGTGAGTGTCAACCCAGGAGCAGGAGGTGCACTGCTTGCTCTTGGGACCCTGTTTTGCCTACTGCCATGGTACTGGAAATAGGTGCTCATCCAGACAGCAATCTTTGTTCTTCCGTTGATCGGCTACTGCTAAGTTCATAAGCAAATGAAACATTCAGAATTAATATAGAGATGATACAAATAAATAAAGCTATGCCAAGCCACTTCACACACTACAACCATGCCCTTATCAACAAACCATCAGCAACCTGCCAAACAAATACCAGTAGATTAATATGTAAAAAGGAAAACAACTAAAGGAACAATACATGTAAATAGAAACAGAGCAGAACAGAATGGAAGTAGGTGGTCCTCTATCCGCTGTACCCGCAAGGCATCTTCTCTGCTGCACCGTTAAGAGCTTAAAGCTGAAGAGGAACAAGTAGAATCCATAGCTAAATATTGAACCAGGACTATAAACAACTGTGCACCAAATAAAAATGGAAACTCCAGTAACCTCAGTGACTTCAATGTTTACTACCTCTATGATTCCACCATGCTTTTGATGTAAAAAAAATGCTCAGCATTAAATCCACATCAAAGCATCAGAACAACAATAGTAGGAGTAGAAGAACCTTTTCACCCGAAAAAGAAAAAGAAAAAGAAAAAGAAAAAGAAAAAGAAAAAGAAAAAGAAAACAGAAAAATGACAAGTAAAGCAAACACTGAAAATCGAGAACTTAACAATAAGGAAAAAATATTGATTTCATGGTAACACTAAAATAAAGAGCTGGGATTGAAACACAACTAAATAGAAGTAAAATGGAAATAATAACTATTCATTAATGTAAAAATAACTAAGAATAAGAATTAACAAAAGCCTCTCATGAGAAATAAAGAAGTTGCTATGAATAGTAACTTTTTAATGGTAGCTAACGGAAAGGAAGGCTAAAAGAAACAAGGAAAATAAATTTCAAAAAAAATTAAGTCTAACACTATTCTACCCTAAATTACCTCCTACTCTACTTGATTTTTCAATTGCCATCATATTCTATTTATATACAAGCATAGAGGTACAATGGTAAATTTTCATCCTAGATGAGTTAGCATTGTTTGACTACTTGTCTTCATTTGATTCGCTGCAGAGCAGATATTTCCACGTCACATGTCGATTTGTCTAGTTGGCTGTGTGATGTGACCCGACGTGTGTCTTCCAGAATGTTCACACGGTGTCCGTCGATCTTATCATTTTAGAGCAAAAAAAATAGACACCTGGCGTCACGTGTGTCCAGACGACTGATGACTTGGTCTGTAATTTTGAAGTGGTACAGTCTCCTTTAGCCCAATTTCAGCCCAATTTTGACTGAAACGACTGAGTTTCATCAGGATTTAATTTATTTGCACATTAAAGAATTTTAATTAAATAAAGGGGATTATTAATAAAATAATATGGGAATTAAATAAATAATTATGAATTTAAGCACAAATAATTCTATTAAAAATAGAATTATCAACTAGCTGCTCCGTTGACACGCCTCACGCAGAAAGATGTTAAGTTTATGTGGGATGAGGCATATGAGAGGAGTTTTCAGGAGCTTAAGCGTCGGTTGACCACTGCTTCGATTCTCACAATTCCTATAAACTCAGGAGGCTTCTCTGTGTATACGGATGCATCACACCAGGGACTGGGCTGTGTACTTATGTAGGATGGAAAGGTAGTTGCCTATGGATCCAGACAGTTGAAAGATCATGAGAGGAACTACCCGACTAATGATTTAGAGTTGGCGGCCGTAGTGTTTGCATTGAAGACATGGCACCACTATCTTTATGGTGAGAAGTTCCAGGTATATGCAGATCATAAAAGCCTTATGTATTTTTTTTTGTAGAAAGAGTTAAATATGAGACAGAAAAGATGGCTCAAACTCCTGAAAGACTATGATTGTGAGATCATGTACCACTTGGGTAATGCGAATGTAGTTATCGATGCCTTGAGCAGGAAGAACCTCGGGTTGGTGTCTTATATGATGGTTTAGGAACACGAGTTATTGGAGCAATTTGCGAACCTTAGTTTGGATGTAATCCCACCTGGTTCAGAGAGATTTGATATTATGGCTAGTTTGAGATTGGAGCCAGAGTTGATTTGTCGTATTCGACAAGCTCAGTAGAGCGATTGATAATGTATCGATTGGTTGAGTCAGATACAGGCAGGTATGGGTGTTGATTTTGAACTGAGTACAGATGGATTATTGAGGTTCAGGGGCAGAGTATGTGTTCCGGAGGATCCAAAAATTAGGAGGTTGATTTCATTTGAGGCTCACTCATCGAGGTATATGATACATCTAGGGAGTACCAAGATGTATCAAAACCTTCGAAAGGTTTATTGGTGGTCTAGAATGAAAAAAGACATTGTTAAATATGTCGCTAGATGTCTCCTCTGTCAGCAAGTGAAGGTAGAGCATCAGAAGCCTGTAGGGTTATTGCAGCCTTTACTAATACCGATGTGGAAATAGGAGCACGTCACTATGGATTTTGTGATGGATTTACCTATGACCCGTAAAGGCCATGATGCTATTTAGGTTATTGTGGATCGGTTGATGAAGTCAGCCCATTTCTTAGCTATGAGAGCTATCGATACTCTAAGTCAGTTGGTGAACTTGTATGTTCGAGAGATAGTTCGGTTGCATGGTGTTCCAGTGAGCATTATTTCTGATAGGGATGCCTACTTCACTTCCCATTTCTGGGAATATTTTTAGAAAGCGATGGGGACCCAATTAAGTTTTAGCACCGCTTTTCATCCTCAGACAAATGGGCTGTCAGAAAGGACTATACAGACCCTGAAGGATATGTTGAGAGCGTATGTGCTGGATTTTGGAGGCTTCTGGGATAATCACCTACCGTTAGCCGAGTTCACCTATAATAAAAGCTATCATGTTAGTATCGGGATGACACCTTATGAGTCACTATATGGATGCAGATGTCGATCCCCTATTGGATAGGAAGAGGTTGGTGACAGACAGAGTTTTGCTCCCGATTTAGTGTAGCGGGCCTCTAAGGATGTCTAGCTGATATGTGAGAGATCACAGACCGCTTAAAGCCGAAAAAAGAGTTATGTTAACAGGAGACGGAGACCACTGGAGTTTGTTGTGGGTGAGTCAATATTTCTAAGAGTTTCTCCCTTGAAAGAGATTATGATGTTTAGAAAAAAGGGAAAGTTGAGCCCTTGGTATATCGAACCCTTTGAGATTCTGGAGAGAGTGGGAGATAAGGCTTATAGGTTGGCATTGCGACCAGAGTTAGCAGGTGTTCATAACGTCTTCCACGTCTCTATGCTTCGAAAGTACCACTCGGACCCGACACATGTGATAAGATATGAGCCATTAGAGCTCAATGAGAGTTTGTCGTATGTTGAGAAGTCGGTTTGGATATTGGATAGGAAAGAGAAGGTCCTGAGGTCGAAGACGATCCCCTTAGTGAAAATTCTTTTGCAATATCACACTCTGGAGGAAGCTACATGGGAATTGGAAAGCTTGATACAAGAGAAATACCCGAAGTTGCTCTCAGGTTAACTTGGTTCTAATTTGGAAGATGAAATTTCTTGAAGGAGGGGAGGAGTGTAAGACCCATAAATTTCTATGTAATGTATGTGGTTATTATATGTACAGACAAGTTACATTACGTATGAATTACAAGAAATAAATGTTTTTAAGTTCTAAGTGTGAATGGATTGATAAATGAGTATTGAAGTAATTGAGTATAAGTTTTATTGGGAAAATTGCAGCTAAAGTGGTGCAGGACTAAAGCCAGATCGATCCCATGCAAGGAGAGATAGATCTCATGGCTTAGAGAACACAATGCCAAGCATTTTGCAAGAGGGAGATCGATCCCTCACTCAAGCAGATCGATCTCCATTGGTCTCGAGTTGGAGCACATCGATCTCCTCTTACGGCCAGAACGATCTCCTAAGCTTTCTGCCTAAAATAAATCGATCCTATTCCACTAACCATATTAGTCTCATACAACATGGCAGATTGATCTCATACATTCAACAGATCGATCCTTTGCCTGTAAAATGGTTAAAATTTTGAGGATTCAAGTAAGGCTTGATCGATCTTCAACCTATGCAAATTGATCTCCTAATGCCATTTTTGTAAAAGCAGAGCAGTTGGATCTGCATTTCACGGGAACAAAAACCATTTCTTCCATTTTTAACTTTAAACCTAGCTTTCTCTCTCTAAAACCATCCCATTTCCATAAAAATTTGAGAAAAAGCTATTAGAGCAAAGTTGTTTATTAGAAAAAGAAGAACAACATAGCTTGGAATCAACACTTCATTGGTTGGATTGAAGGAGCAAAGGAGTATTTTTATTTGGAGCAAGAAGAAAGTCAAGCTAGGTGAGTTTCTAATACACCAACCCAAAGTATATTCATCTAGTTATTGTTGTGAGTAGATTGGTGTCTGTATTGATGATAGAAACTACCTAGAATGTAATGGAACAAGTATAACCTAGATAGAGTCTAGTGTGAGAAAATTTGATATAGGTGAGTTGATGATAAATGGATGATGCTAAGGTGTTAGTGAAGTAATATGGAAGATTTTGAGATGATTAAATGAAGCTACATTATAAAATTAGTCAAGTTATGAAAATAAGTATATGAGGTGTTTGATAAATTGCCATAGTGAAGTAAATGATGGACTAGAGACACTATGTGAGATCCGCATCTTTGTATGATATTCTTTATGATTTCCATATTGTATGATATTATTATATGTTAATGGATCCATAAGATGGTTGATTCGGATTTGATAAATGTGGATGAAATGAAATAACGTATGTAAAATCGAATAAGGAATTTAAAATAAGGAAAAGATTGTGGATTTATGAAAGAAATTCTATTCAATTTAGTCTCGAACACGTGCAAGGGTAAAATGGTCAGAAGACCAAAATTCGGTATAAATTCGATAAGTAATTTTCAGTTAAAAATACGAAATTTACGAAATCTAGATCAATACCGAGTAAAATATTTAAATTCGAGTCCGATTGATTTGGATATTAATTTTTGGGAATTAATCGAAATTAATTCAGAATTAATATGGATTTTTAATTCAAAAAAATTATTCCGAAAATAATCGAAAAATATACCAAAAAGATAAAAATAGACTGAGAAATCCATTTATTGATTAAATGGATAAATTAATAATTTTTAAGATATTTTTAGGGATATTTTGATTATTTTAATATATTTTAATGCATTAAAATAATAATAAATAAATAAATAAAAGAAAACAAAAATCTGAAAATTTTCGGAGTGAGAGAAACGCAGAAACGGAACCCAGAAACCCATCAAACCCGACAACAAACCCGACATCCCCTACGAGCCACCGATGGCCGACGAGCCCAGCTGACGATCGAAAAAGGTGGAGCGAAGTCCGGCGGTTCCATTGGTACCAGTAACACGCGACGACGGCCCCTATTTTCGGTGAATCGACAGACGAAAAACCCGAGGAAGAAACCCGTCGGTCTCGGCGAACGGCGGTGTCCCAGCGCCGATTAGACCCAGCCGCACATTCCCCTTGGCGAGGTGGTTCTTTTGAGCCAAGTGGCGACTGACGAGACGGTCGGGATTGTCGACGACGACAAATGGGCCAAAACAGCACCGTAGCCAGGAAAGGGAGAAAAAAAAGAAAAAGAAAAAGAAAAGAAAAAAAGAAAGAAAGAAAAGGGAAAAAGGGAAGAAAATTACCCAGGAATGACTCGAAATTTGGGTAAGTGACCGAGGGTCAGGATTGACCTGCGGATAATTCTCGAGAATTCAATTTAATATTTTATTGATGGAAAATGTCCCAGATTTGCATAATTGTGCAGTGTTACGATAGAGCCCGAACGAGAGCCAATTTAGCTTTGATTTTCGTACCTCGCATCATATTGGGTAGGTACATTTTAATTACGATAATATGAGTCCTTAAATGCAGAGTTAAGATTATTTTACGAAATTTACAGATTAATTCTGCATAAAAGGAATTTTATTCGAAATTTCGAAGTAATTATCGTAAATAGTATCCGGGCTATCCAATGAGTTTGGAATGAAGCCCAATGATTATTGATAAGCCAAATGAGCCCAGTAAACCCGAAGAAGGGATTCAAAAAGTGGAAACGGGCTGAAAAAAGGGTCGAGGTTATGGCCATAGTCCTGGATATTACTGATATAGTCACCTACATGTCTCACATAATATAACTTTTGGTCTTGATAGACCAGGGTAGACCCGAGGGAAGGGTTAGACCCCGATTTTTTTATGATTTCAATTGAGTTTTGATTGTTCCATGGAGGGATTTTATGAAACTTTCATTGATTTGTACCCTATGAGAAGGGTCATTTTATAACGAAAATTTGAAAATAAAGAATTTTGTTGGAATGGATTTTGATTGTTGAGTGTATCATATTTTGACCCAGATGGGGTGTTTTAAAACGTATCGATCCATTTGAGCATGAGATGTTTTCACATGAGAATTATTCCATGTTTTATATGCCGATTTCCTATTTTAGAACAAATGATATTATATATATGGCATATCATTGTTTTTACCTCATGCTCACATATATCCTAATTTCCTATCAGCATGTAGATAGTATAGCTATCTACCCGTTTGTATTATTGCCTTACTGAGCATGTGGAGCTCACCCTTTCATTTTCCACCCACTTTCAGTGTTTCCACCATAGAGATAGCGGGTTTAGAGAGTAGACAACATAGCTAATTATCTGTGATTTCCATCGACTGTTAGGTATACACCACGTATAGAATTTTGTATTAGTATGCTTACAGCACAGTATTGTATATGAAGGGAATATTTGAGGATGTAAATATAGAATCATGTGATGTATAAAACACACCGACCACTTTATTATAATATGGATTATATCAGTATATATATATATATATATATATATATATATATATGTACGCGTGATAATTTAATGGTTAAAAATGGTATATCAGTATTGATTCATAGCCCAACCTGTTCAGAGGGATTTGTCATGAGGAGGTAAGAAAGATTTTTCAAAAGCGAAAAATTTGTACTTATTTTGGTAGTATTGGGTCATGACACACTATGAGCTTAATATTGATTTAGTGTGAATCAATAGGCCTAAAAGAGTTCAATAGACTCTCAAGAAATTAATAAAGCGATCAAAACTGACTCAAGAGGAAGTGAGGCCTTATAAGTGCTAATGAAAACTATAGATCGAATCGACTATAGTAAATGCAAGTATTGTGTTATATTGGACCGAATTGATGTGAAATATGATTTCGTGCAGTCCCGAAGATTTCGTTAGATGCAAATCGAACTGCATAAACGAGCAGCTTTAAGGAAGTGGAATCATTCGATGGGACTCCAGGTAAGGGAATTCTGTAAGTACTTAGAGATAACTGCTTCTATTTTATGGGTGAATATAAGGCTTTGTAAATGCATGGTTATCTACAAAAGTGATTGATGGTATATGTGAATGACTACGAGTATATACATATGATTTGGTTTTTGAAGTGAATCTTAGAAAGGGGATAGTAAGGCTAATAATTGCATAAATCGCATGTTTTGATATTTTTATGAAATACATTGTTTTGGTTTAAGCAAAAATTGACGGATAGGCTAGCTAGTGATTTCATGATTTTGTGAAATAGCACAAGTGAGGTGCTAAATTTGGTTTTGAGAGTGTTTTGTTGAAATAAAGCTGCCTATTATACTTATATGAGTTAAATTGTGCTGGAGCCTAGCTCGCACCATATTTTGATTTGTGATGTTTTATAAGCCGTACTGGAGCTTATAGCTCGTACGTGGGTTTTCCTTGGCTTACTTATGCATATAACCATATTGGAGCTATGCTCGTACGTGATTTCTTCATTATTTGATATGCATAAAGCCGTACTAGAGCATTGCTCGTACGAGAGTATTTACCGGTGATCCATGAAACCGGGCTAGAGCGTTGCTTGCATTAAGTTTTCACACTGTGATATGTAATAAGTCATGCTGGATGGATCGTGTAGACTTTGTGTCACACGGATGAGATGCTCGCACGAGCCGTGCTGGATACCTCGTGTAGACTGCTAGTCACACGGATGAGATGCTCGCACGTGCACTTGAGACTTAGTAGGTTATGCATGGTATGGGGTTGATAAGAGCTACGACAGGTACCCCCAACCATGACATCGGTCCGCGGAGTATGTTGTACCATATCGATCACATGGAGTACGTTGTACCACATGGTTTGTGACGTTGATTTAAAAGTTTGGTGTAGGACTAACCCACCTTCGTTCCAGCATGATTCCCCCACACCGGGATCGTGTGGTCTCAAATGATTGTGACATAATTGGTGAACATAGTCCTTGGTTTACCGTGACCGCCTGTCTCACATGATATCACATGGTTTTAGATACCGATGATGATTTATGTTGTCTAGGGTTGACCCGAGGGAGGGGTGAAACCTTGTGGTTTGTTTTAAAGGAATGATGCATTATTTTGATGGTTTTTTGCTACTGTTTAGCAAGGCATTACGCTTTGAGGGAATGATTTATGATGAACCTTGTGTTTTGAGATGAAATTGATAAATATTTATTATACCAAGCATAAGAGGTTTTCACATGATGATTTTCCATGTATACACGCCTATTTTCATGTTTTTAGTACATAATATATGTATATACATGTGGCATAGTTATATTATTTCCTCATGCTCTGAATATAAATGATTTATGCCATGACATTAGAAGCATGTAGATAGTGTAGTTATCTACCATGCTTGCCATATTGCCTTACTGAGCGTGTGGTTGCTCATCCTTTTATTTTTCCCCTCTACAGATCGCGTATAGTAGCCTAGAGAAGGACTGAGGCATTATATTTTGGATAATCGCTGCTCTCCATCGCCCAGAGGTATACACAAAGGAAATTCTTTTTGTATATAAACATGTAATAGCATAGTGATCATTTTGAATTGTAATATGGGGGATGTAAATGTTAACAAATAGGTCATGTATAAGTATATGACCTAACTTTCAAATGTATGAAAATGTTTTTGATTAATTGGAAAATGGATGGTAAATGATGATTATTATTGACTCATAACCCAACTATAATTGTGAGGTTTGTTCACGACCGGGTAAGTTAAAAAATAAAGCAGAAAATTTATGGTGATTTTTAGATTAAATGGATAAAAAGGGTCGTGACACATGTACTTTGGGATGTAACATTAGGCTAAAATAGGTATTAATTGAAATCTATAATCTAGTATTAAAGTGTGATGTTTAAATCTAATTAAATGTTAAATCATGCTTTCTTGTGGTCATTTGATAAATGGCATGAAATCTTAGTTTGATAGATGAATGGTATGCATGTTGTTGGAGTTAATTTAGGATCACGTCACAAGCATTTGAATGGGACAAGGAATAAAAGAAATAACAGTTGAGTTAGTCAATTTAGATCAACGAAAACAAGTGGGCACTACACTAATCATTGACAAACCTAGGTAAAGAAAAGAAAAATTTAGTCTAAATTCCATTAATTTTGGGTCGTTACAATTATTTAATTCACAACACTTTATCTTCATCTTCTTCTCATCTATTATCTTCCATTTTTATCTTTGATTGAGCTTTAAGTTCAAAGAGGCTTGAGAGGTTGAAAAACTACCTCCATAACCTTTGTAATTATGCTTGATCCACATTTATTTTCTTACTTGTTTTAACTACTGATTTTTCTTTGTTGTTTGGAAAGTTTATTTATAGTTTTAATCTTTACTTTTAATTTCTAAAATAGTTTTTAAGTAGTTATTTTTTTTATGTTAGGATTGATAGGTTAGTTATTGATTTTGATTTGTTTTCTTATAGTTTCTTTCAAATAGCGTCATTTCTAAATATGTTTATTAGGTTGATTTAGCTATTGTGTTGTGTTTTCTTTATGCTCATTTGAGTAGTATATAGTTACATTAAGTTCAAATTTTATTTAGATAACTTTTAGGTTTCATTAGATTTAGTTTACATAATCATTTCTTTAACATTTCCAAGCGTATAAATTTTTCTATTTGCATTAGTTTTAGGTGTCAATTTCATTCTTTGTTAGGTCACTAATTTGTGTTGCTTTTGGTTTTATTTAGGCATATTTAAGTCATTAGAGGTCTATATTTGCATTAGGTAATTTCTAAGGATTTATGAAGTTAGTTAACATGGCATTTTAGTAGCATTTTCCTACATTGTTCTTCAATGAATTCATAGTTTTTACATGCTATCTAGGTTTAGTATTTGCTATTGTTTGACATGCATTTTCATAGTAATTAGGTGTATTTAGGTACTAATTAGGTCATGCATTCTTTAATTATATTTTAGAAATAGTTAAGTAACTTTTATATGACATTTTAGCTTTTTTTTTTTTTTTTTTACCTTGCATTTAAGTGTATTAGGCGTCATTTTCTGAATAAGTAGTTTGGGTTTTATTTACAATCTGTTTTAGAGTGTCTTTGGTCCATTTAGGTGCATTTCAATTATGGTTAATTCATTTTAGAAGTTTTGTAGTTAGTGGTTAAAGATTTAGATGCATTTAGGTTAATTTACATAGCATTTTAGATTAGATTTTTGCATTTATTTTATTTCTCTTTAGGTCATAGTTACTTACTATTTTGAATTAGTTTATGAGCTTTTTTAAGGTTAATTTAGGTTTCATTAAGTAGCATTAGCATAGGATTAGGTTAGGTTAAAGTTTGATTAGGTTTGGGTTCATTTACATTAGTTTTTCCATGCATTAATTATGTTATCTTAATCTTCTTTTAATTTTAGTTTTAGAGGCTATTTAGGATTAGATTAATTACCGTTTAGCATTAAGTTTGCATTAGTTTAGGGTTTAAGTCATGCGTTTAGGGTTATGTTACATTTCATGCATTTTTAGTTTGTTTTCATTATAATTTTCAAAATCCAAAATATTTTAATTCTCATGTAACATTTAGATTAGTTTTTAGTAGTTAATTATGCATTTTAGTAGTTTAGTAGTCATTTAGGTTTAGGATTAGTTTTAAGGTATGCATTTTAAGGCTATTTTAGGGTTATGATTGTAATTTGGGTTTTTAGGTTTTATAGGGTTTCATATTTTGCAATTTTATTTCATTTAATCAAATTATTTACATGCATTTTTCATTTCATATTAGGATTTTCTAGCTTTATTTTCATTATTTGCATTTTAGGCTTATATTTTCTATTATATGCATTTTTGTCTATTTGTTCTATTGATTCTGATGTTATTATTTTTCTTTTGCAGTTGCTTTATATTTGTTATTTAGGCTTTGTAAGTATATCTATTTTCAGTTTATTTTAAGTTTATTATTTTATTTGCTTCTTTTTATATTATTTTCATGTAATTAGCCTTAGAAAATCACCCATATTCATAATTTGCTAGAATATACTTAGAGTGTAATTAACTTCGCTTGTGTTGAACATAACTGATCCCTAGCCCAGAAAAAAAGAGGAGGGTTGACGATAGGTTTGGATAACTAGCCGTTTAAAACTTGTCCAATTTTTTTTTTGAGATGAACTAATATATGAAATCCATTGTGGCATCCTTTACTCAGTGACGCGCTGCATCGGAGCCCGGGTGTAGTGGAAAATGTGCATGGGTTGCTAGGTGGTCGCTCAGAAGCGACACGCCACATTGATGCCTAGATGTGGTACCCAATAAGCAAAGGTTCTCACACCATAATGGACTTGGGTTGGTAAAGAAACTAGTCCTTAATCATAAGCTTAGGTTAGGATTTTGGAATATAGGTACGCTTAATGGTAAGTTAGTGGAGATTTGTGAGGTTATGTGTAGGAGAGGGGTTAATATTTTGTATCTCCAAGAGACCAAATGAGTTGGGGACAAGGCTAGGGAGATAACATCTTGGAAGTATAAGCTTTAGTATACAGGGAAGGATAAAGACCGAAATGGTGTAAGTATCATTATAGACAAAGAATATCAAATGGATATTATGAAAGTTAAGAGACAAGGGGATATAATTATTTTGGTTAAGCTAGTTCTAGGAATGGACGTTTAGAATGTTATTAGTGCATATGTACCACATATAGGGCTTGATAATGTAAGTAAAAGACAATTTTGGGAGGATTTAGATAAGATAGTATAAGACTTGCCTATAAGAGAGAACCTTTGTATCAGTGGTGACCTTAATGGCCATGTACGTGCTAGTAGGTCGGGTTTTGAGAGCGTACATAGGGGTATTAGTTTAGGTGTAAGAAATGAAGGTGGGATGCTATCCTAGATTTTTCTTTATCTTATGACCTAACCCTAGTGAATACACTATTTAAGAAAAGAGAAACTCACCTTATAACCATTAAGACTGGATCGAATCCAAGTCAAATAGACTTCTTTTTTACTAAGAAAAGGGATAAACATAGTGTAAGACCCCGTATATGTATAATGGTAATGTGTGTAATTGGATCAAATAATATGAATGGACTTATAATGTAAAATATGATTGATGTAAGTCCATGGATTCAATGTATGTATGTGTAATATGAATTGTAACGTACATACAAGTTTCATTGAGTACGAATATGAAGAAATGAGTTCTGGCAAGTGATGGATGTGATTGAAACTCAAGATGAGTAGTGTGGTAAAATGGAATGGAGCTATGTTTCCATTTGGTTTCATGTAGCATACCTTTGGACATACAATGAATGCACAAAAGTTTCAATGTGCATAAGGTATGAATGGATGCCATTTTCAAGTTATAAAGGTGGATGGATGAGAAAATGGCCATGGAAATAGATTAAGGATGTATTGGTATGAGTTGTAGCAAGGAAACTACAGGAAATCTGGAAAACATGAGGGCCAGATCGATCTCATAGGATGAGAGATCGATCTGGAAGAGCCAGAATGCTCTTATTTGGGCGAAAGAATAGAGCAGATCGATTTCCAATGGAGCCAGATCGATCTCCTAAGCATTTTCGTGATGAAAAGATCGATCCTCAAGCACCCAGATCGATCTCCTTAGCTCTCTATTTGGGACCAGATCGATCTCATGCTTCGACAGATCGATCTCATGCTTCAACAGATCGATCTCATGCTTCGACAGATCGATCTCATGCTTAAAAATACCGTGAAAAAGAGGGATTTTAAGGGACCAGATCGATCTCCTCTTGGACCAGATCGATCTCCTTAAGCTATTTCTATATAAGGAGGGCTGAAAATCTGGAAATCTCGGAAAAACATATTAACCTCCCATTTTCAACCTAAAAACCTAACTTTTCCTCTCTAAAATCAGCCATTCTCAGTGAGATTTGAAGAGAGATCATTAGAGGCAAAGTTGTTCCTATCAAAGAGAAGAACAACATAGTGAGAGGGCATTTTCCCATTTTTGGAATTGAAAGAGTTAAGGGCATTACCATTTGGAGCAAGAAGAAAAATCATATTGGTAAGATTCTAACACTCCAATCCAAATGCATTAGCTATTTAATTGATTTTGGAGTTGGTTGGTATGAGTATTGATGGATAAACTACATAGGAATGTAGTGGAATTGGTGTGACCTAGAAATCTAAAATGGGTATAATGTGAGAATATGTGGGATTGAATGAGTTTATGATCTATGGCATGCTAAAGTTGTTATTGGGGTAATGTTTATGATTTTAGATGGTTAGATGGAATTACGTGGTGAGTTGGAGGAATTGTGAAAATGGGTATGTATATGATTGATAAATGCCATAGTGAGGGGATTCATGAAATATGAACACTATGAGCTTTATGTCGATTTGATATCGATTTTGAATAAGATAATAGGCCTAAAAAGATCCATAGACTCGAGCTACGAGTAAAGTAATGAAACGAGGCCAAATAAGCTTTAATAGAGGCTATAGATTAAATTGACTATAGCAAACACAAGGGTTGCATTATATGGATCGAATATAATGCGGGATTCTATTTTGTGCAGTCTCGAAGAGTTCGTTGAAGACGAATCGAACCATACGAGTAAGCAGCTTAAGGAAGTGGAATCACGCATCGCGATTCCAGGTAAGGGAATTTTGTGAGTATATAGAGGTAGCTGCTCGTACTTTGAACTTGTGGGTGAATATTGGGTGTTTTATGAAATGCATGGTTGCTCAAATAAATGATTGATGGTATTCGTGAATGATGATGAGTATATGCGTGGTTTTGGATTTAATAATTGCATAAATCTAATGTTTTGATGCTTTTCAAAACGAAATTGCTTGGTTTTAAGCAAGCTAGTAGATGGGTCGGCTAGTATGGTATGGTTGTTGTGGAAAAGCATTTGTGAGTGCTAAACCCGATTGCCGGGATTGTTTTATTGCGTATGAGCCGTCTATCGTATTTGTATGACATAAATCGCACTAGAGCCTCGCTCGCGCTGGATTTCTATGTTTTCATTTGTATGAAACGTGCTGGAGCTTAGCTCGCACCTTGATTGGAAACTATGTTGATGTTTATAAACCGTACTAGAGCTTTTGCTCGTACGTGGCATTTGAGTGGTTATCTTATGAGTATAACCGTACTAGAGCTATGCTCGTACGCGTCTCTTTACGAGAGGATGCAGGAGTCGTGCTAGAGCTTTGCTCGCACAAGTTTGCACATTGTGATAAGCATAAGGTTGTGAAAGTTGGTAAGATCCTTAAGCCTTACATCCTTAAGCCTTACATCCTTAAGCTAACATCCTTAAGCCCAAAGAGGCGGGGTGGCTCTGTTAGGCGGGGAGGCTCTGTTCGGTGGGGAGGCTCTCTTACCGTGGGATCCTTAAGCCAACATCCTTAAGCCTAAAGAGGCGGGGAGGCTCTGTTAGGCAGGGAGGCTCTCCTACATGGGTACAGTAAGATCCTTAAGCCCTACATCCTTAAGCCAACATCCTTAAGCCCAAAGAGGCGGGGAGGCTTTGTTAGGCGGGGAGGCTCTGTTCGGTGGGGAGGCTCTCCTTCACGGAATATGGAAAACTCTTGGTATGGGGTAGATAAGACCTAGGAATGGCACCCCCAATCACGATATGAGTTGCGGAGTACGCTGTACCGTGTATATCACATGGAGTACGATGTACCGCATGATGGTTATGTGATGAGAAAGTCTGGCGAGGGATAATCCATCTTCGTGCCAGCATGATACCCCGCATACCTAGATGCGTGTGGCCTGGGATGATTTATGATGTAATGGTTCACATAGGCACTTTTGATATAGTGACCTATATTTATACACATGCGTGAATTGTGGAACGAAAATGTGGTTGTGGTTGTGATTGTGAGTTGATTTGGTGGTGTTTATGATGATGGTTTAAAAAGGAGGTTACTTAATGAATTGCCCTTTTTATGAATTTAAATGAGATTGAGCATGAGATGATTTATACATGATGTTTCTACCATGTTTTATATGCCAATACACATGATTTTGATACATGATATATATGTATATTCACATGGCATAGTTTTATTCCTTATGCTCCTACCATAAATGATTTATGCATAACACTATCAGCATGTAGATAGAGTAGTTATCTACCATGCTTGCATTATTGCCTTACTGAGCGTGTGGTTGCTCATCCCACTCTATTTGTCCCCCTACAGAGCGTGCATAGTAGCCCAGTAAGGACTGAGGCGTGGTATTTTGGACTCCGCTGCACCTCCATTGCTAAGAGGTATATACACAGTGATTCTTTTTGTATCTAAACAATGTAAAAGCACAGTATTCTTTTGAGTTGTAATTATGGGGGATGTAGATGTCAGTAAAACATGTATTCGTATAAGTACACGATTAAATGCAAATGTACGACATCGTTTTAATTAATTGAGAATGAATGAGATGTGGTGTTTATTATTGACTCACAGCCCAACAGTGTGTGGTGAGTTTAGTTCACGACCGGGTAAGGTCACAGTAAAACGCGAAAAATTTTCAGTGATTTTCGGTTAAAGAGAATGGAATTGGGTCGTGACACATAGTTGTCTAGACTTCGAAGTTATACCTAGTGAGATCGTTGCCATGAAACATAGACTACTAATACTAGACATAACAATTCATAAACGACATCGTAAGAACCAACAAGTAAGTGATTCAAGGATTTGATGGTGGAAGCTAAAATAAGATTGTCGTGAAGTATGTAAAAGTAGTTGGACCCAGAAAGAAGATTGGATAATAGAGGAGAACCTGAATACAATTTGGAACAAGATGGAAAAATACATTCAGAAAGTAGGTAAGGAGATAGTAGTATCAAATAAAAAGCACCAATTAGAAAAGATGCAACATGATGGACTGAATCAGTTAAGAAAGCTATTAGACTAAGACAGATTGTTATAGGGCTTTAAAGAAAAACAACACCAAAAAGAGCTTTACAAAATACAAGTTAGTTAAAAAGGACATAAAAAGGACGGTGGCAGAAGATAAGGCAAATGTTGCGAAAGAGATTTATAACAAGTTGGACATAAAGGAGGGAGATAAAGAGATATATAGATTGGCTCGAGTAAGAGAGAGGAGGAGTCAGGACTTAAGAGTGGTGAAATGTATAAAGGATGAGTTCCAAAGAACTCTAGTTAAGGACAATGATATTAAAGAAAAGTTGTCACGACCC
Organism: Firmiana major; assembly: GCA_033439115.1. Lineage (NCBI taxonomy): Eukaryota > Viridiplantae > Streptophyta > Magnoliopsida > Malvales > Malvaceae > Firmiana > Firmiana major. The sequence goes on from CM065910.1 coordinate 24,112,085, forward strand.
TCTGTGACTTAACCGAAACCACTACAAATTTTTTGCTTTTTACTTACCTTCTTCCTCATCAACAGTTGGGTTGTGATTAGATGTCAGTATTCTCACTTACCATACCATTCATTATCATTCATACATGTCAATATACTATCTACTAATTATAATTTCTTTTATAATATAAGTGAGCTCGTATAAAATCTAATACAAATACATTCCCCACAATTTACATCAAATACATCACTGTGCTGTCATATGTTTAGATACAGAACCGTAAAAATATGTATACCTTTCGATCGATAGGAAATGGCAGCGGACAACAGGAATACTATCCCTCACTCGTACTCACTCTACTGCTGATGCTTTGTAGAGAGGTGTAAAAAAATGGGTGAGCTCACAACTCAGTAAGGAAATCAGGCAAGCAAGTAGACATCTACACTATCTACTCAAAATAAGGCCATGCCTCGAAAATATTATTTCCTTAACTCACTTTAAAAGTATTTATTTAAAATATATACATATACTTGTACAGATTAAATCCCATGTACAGAAATCATGCTTAGTTCTTAAATGTAGTCATTTCATACAAAACAATGCATCTGTATAAATCCAAAATGCCTTAAGATAAATCATGCCATTTATACTCAAATCACAGTAAATATGGCATTTGAATCATTCTCAACATAACAAATTCTGACCCATCCCTCAGGTTTATCCGTATCATAAAATCAATTAAGTGATATATCATGTGAGACTCTGTGGTGAAATGCAATAATATCCTGGACTATGGCCATATCCTATAATGGTGATCTCAGGCTACATAGATCTCGGTGTGCGAGGCATCACTGCTGCAACGGGAGGGGGGTCAGTCCATCACAACTGCCAGCTATCAACTCCTCAACTCCACAACAACACAACAACACACGGTACAGTGTACTCCATGCCACTCGCATGGTACAATGTACACTCATGGACTGTATCTCAATGGATAATCAATACCACATCTCTAAATCCACATGTGAACATCTCATAGTGTGACACTCAGTCTACACGAGGAAATCAACATGGTTTTTCAACAAGTCTTATATATCATATAAAATGCAGTGCGCACCTTTGAGCGCGACTCACAGCCGACACTCCACTCAAACACTGTTTCACATCACAAACTTAAACTCTAGTACGAGTAAACCTCTAGTACTAGGTCATGCATAGTTCATGTTCAAATCAAGTACGAGCAATAACTCCAGTACCATGTTATGCAAAAAACTCATCAAATCAAGTACGAGCAATCGCTCAACTACAATGTGTAAGACCCAATTTTTATCGTAAGAGTAAATGGAATGAATAAAAATTTTTGAGTGCATTTAAAACTACAAAAAAGATTAAAATGGAATTACCGAACACGTGTAAGGGCAAAACGATCAAAAAACCGAAACCCAGTATAATTTCGATAAGAAAATTTAATTAAAAATATGAGATTGAGAAATCTTGATCAATAATGAAGAAATAATTAAATTTGGGGTTAAATTGATCAAGATATGAATTTATTTAATATTTTCAAAATTTTTGCCTCGAAAAATGATCCCAAAAATAGTGGAAAAATATACTGGAAAGGTAAAATCGGACTGAGAAATTCAATTACGGATTAAATGAATTAAATAAGATATTTTTAGATATTTTTGAGATTTTAATATTATTTTAATGGATTAAAATAATATTAAAAATAAACTATAAATAAATAAATTAAATGAAATGAAATGAAAAAAAACGAAAACGAAATCTGGAAAATTGGAAGGAAACTCGCACGAAGAGGAAAAACGTGAAACGGAAGTCGAGGGAGAAGAGAGGCCGGACGACCACCACCGAAGACCAACGGCCAGTCAAGCGGCCGAAAAATGAAGAGGGACTCTGTGCGCACTCATCTGCATCGGTCACATCCTCCACCGGCATTGGAATCTGGCGAATCGAAGGGAGGAAGCCGTGGAGGAAAAGAAGGCATTCAGCGGCCACCGGCGGGAGTTGGCTCCGATCGAGGCCAGTCGAGAGGTCTCCAAGCTGAGGCGAGCCGAATGGCGGCAACGGCCCGTGGGGAACCGGCAAGACGACGTCGGCACGACCAAAAAGGGATTGAACCGGTCGGCGGTTCAGTGAGAAAGTGACTGTACTGAATCGGACTGGACCGATTTAGCCAAAAAGAAAAGGAAAAAAAAAAGAAGAAAAAGAAGGAAAGAAAAAGAGGAAAATTGGAGAAAATTACAGTGATGCAATCGAGCTACGAGTAAGTCAGTAAGCAGTGAAATCGACCGATTTAAATTTTGAAATATTTAATTTGATAAATAATCGACTGAAAGTTTACCCCAAAAAATATTAAATTGTGTAGCTTGACATTTGGCATCAACCGAGAGCTCGAGACATCTTCGATTTTCGTTCTATCATGGAATCATGGGTAAGTAACCCTTATTTACGATAATTTTGTATCGTTATGCGTGATTGATACTTATCGCATAAATTATGGATTTAAGTTCCACATTTACTGAATTAAATTTTAAAAAATTGGATAAATTGTCGTAAATACTAAATTAAGCTATTCGAGAGTTTAGAACGAGGCTTAATAATTACTGATGGGCCCAGTGAGCCCAGTGAGCCCAATAGGCCTCGATAATGTGAATAGTAAGTGGGAAAACGAGCTTAAGGCCGATTAAGGCCCATTAAGGTGCAATTGGGCCCAATATGGGTAAACGGGCCTAATGATTTGAACTAAGCCCAAAAAATATAAAATACAATTAATTGTATTGTATTTGACCTGATGCATATGTATCCGTAGTTCCAGAGATTGGATTTGGAGCAAATCGGACTGCGTGACGAGTCATCAGTGGAAAGGTCAAACTGTACAGAAAAATGAGGTAAGGGAATTGTGTGAGTAGCTAGAGATAGCTACGCGTATTTTAATAGCTTTTCTGTACACTGAATATGTATATATACCCTGATTATGTATAAAGGTCTTAAAAATGGTTTAAAGATTTTAAGGACTCAAAATAGATAAAAGTCTATTTTACCCCTATTGAGGGAAGTTCACCTAAGGATGGTGAAAACATGACATGCATGAAATGCATGATTTAAGGAATTTTCTGAAGTATGAAATTTTATTGGTTTTTAAGCAAAGTAAATCGATAGATTGGCCATTAACTGCATAAATTTCACAAGATAACACTACGTAAGTGTTATTTATATTTAAATGAAATTTCTTTGGAAAACGGGCCAACTATCAAGTTTATATGGAAACAGATAGTGCTAGCATCTAGCTTGCACTATATCTGAGTTTGTGAGTGTGCATAAAACGTGCTTGAGCGGTTGCTCGCACCTACTTGTGTGACATCATATGCATGAAATGTGTTAGAGCGGTTGCTTGCACTGATTTTTATTCTTGTGAAATGCATGAGAAGTGTTGGAGCCTAGCTCGCACTCTGTTTTGACATGTTTTGATTTGTTTTGACCTAATATGCATAAAAAGGTGCTAGAGCGATTGCTCGCACTAGTTTTAATGATTTAACATGCATGAGAGATGCTGAAGCTTAGCTCACATCCAATTTTGATATGATATTGCATAAAAGTCGTGCTGGAGTGTAACTCGCACTAGATTTGATGTATTTATGCATAAAACCATACTGGAGCATTGCTCGTACGAAGTTTTGATTTGCTTGAGCATTCATTCGTGTTGGAGCATTGCTCGCACATGATTTTATATGGATTTATAACTCATTTTAAAGTCTTACTGGAGTGCTACTCATACGCAGATTTTACTGATTTTTATGAAACCGTGCTAGAGTTTCGCTCGTACGAGATTTTCTGATATCATGAATAGGCATGGAGTCGTGCTTAAGCTTTGCTCACGCAGGGATTTATATGTGTTGGCTCTACCGAGAGGGGGGGTGAATCGATTTTCTAAAGTTAATGGCAAATTTCAACTATTTTGAACTTAATTAACAAATAATGAATAAGCAATATAATGTAATAAAACAAATTAAAGCAAGATAAGGAAGAGAATATCAAACACAGTGGTTTATAGAGGTTCGGCCAATCTCTTGCCTACGTCCTCACTCCTTGACCTTCTTGTCAAGAGCTTTCTTTCTCACTTTCAATGAAAGTTACACACTCCCTTTTTCAGGTTAAGGAATAACCTCTCTGCCCTTTTTATACAAAGATGTATTCACCCTTTTACAAAGTTTATCTCATTGAGGAATAATCCTCTTCTCTCTTAAAGCAAGGATGAATACAATATCAAGCTTTTTATGTGTGTAGGACAAATACAGCTTTTGCACACAAGCTTATACAACAAACTCAATAAAATGAGGATTGAAGATAAATAGAATGTAGGAATTAAACTCTTGAGAATGTACAGAATGTGTAGCAATGGTGTCTCTGTTCTCAGTGTCTTCAATGCTTGATTATATACTGAAGGATTGGTAGTTGGAGCATTTAATGCTGTTTTTCCCGTTGAGATTTTTGTAGAAATAGCCGTTGGGTACCTCCAGTAGAATGTCAGATCGATCTGCCATATTGACCAGATCGATCTCTTAGTTATAATTCCTGCAAAATCAAGGCAAATTTAAGCAAGGAGATCGAACTCATATATGAGCAGATCGATCTCATAATTTGAAAATGTTAGAGCAGATCGATCTGTCGAATAGGCAGATCGATCTTCCAATCTCTCTATTTGAGGCAGGATCGATCTATAGATCGATCTGCCAGGTATTCACGTAGTGAGGAGATCGATCTTTTATCAACCCAGATTGATCTCATGAACTCTCTGTTTGCGTACAGATCGATCTTACAGATCGATCTACTACCTTTACCTTTTGTTTTAGGGGAGATCAATCTCTTCCTATACCAGATCGATCTCCTCAACATCCTGTATTTAGACAGATCGATCTTATAACCCTTATAGATCGATCTCAGCTTCCTCAATACCTTTGTTCAGGTTCAAACCTAGCAGATCGATCTCATGTCTTCATGAGATTGATCTCTCATCCTAGAAAACCCAGGAGATCGATCTCTCATATCACCAGATCGATTTCTCATCTCCAGGAACTTAAGTTCTAGTACTGATAACCTCTAAACATCTTTTTATATCATCTTTATATTATTGAATTTACTTGTTTTGTCATTTCAAAATATATTAACTCAACAATATGACATGCATATAGTCATGTTGGAGCCTCCTATAGACTGTGTCACAGTGAGATGATATGCTCACACGTGCATACTGAGACAGAGATAATATGGGTGGATAAGACCTATTGCAGGCACCCCTGACTGAGCTTGGGTTCACAGAGTACGTTGTACCGTGTATGTGACGCGGAGTACGCTGTACTATGGAGATTGTTGGAGTGGAGTGGCCTTAGCCACGAGGCAGCAAGCCTTGCCCTTGTAATCCTGATGTTATGCTGTTCTGGTGAGTAGGACCGACCCACCTCCCATTTCAGGTGTGATACCCCACATACTAGGTACCGTGTTGCCAGGGATCACTAGGTTATGGCCATAGTCCTATGTTGTTACTGATAGTCACCTACTTGTCTCACATGATATAACTTGTGGTCTGATAGACCAGGGTAGACCCGAGGGAGGGGTGTCACGACCCTCAACTTACCAAAATACGTGTAAATTTTTCGCATGTTCATACATCAATTATTAATCATCCTTCCTTGATCGTGAACAACCACACTCTCAACAGTTGGGCTATGTGTCGACGTCTAACTCACTCCACCATACCAATTCAATTTGAAACATTATTTACGAGTAAACACTTGTATAATTGTATATATATCAGAGTTGTTACATGTGTTTACATTGTTTTACATCCTCAGTAGTTACATACAAAATGCTACTGTACTATGTCTAGTTTAGATACAAAATAATCCAAGTGTGTATACCTTTAACGATGGGATGCAGCGGATTACCAAAAGGGAAACACCTCCAGTCACGCTCACTCTATACTCAAATCTCTGTAGAGAGGGAGAAAATAGGGGGGTGAGCAAACCACACGCTCAGTAAGCCAATCATGCAAACATGTAGATACTGCACTATCTATGTGATCGTGATGTCATGCTCAAAAGCATTTTATTCATTATTTATCTCAAAACATGAGTGTATGATTGTGTTAATGGTATGTAAAGCATTCATGCTATTAAAATCAAGTGCACATTTCAGCTCAAAGCATGGTATAAATCATCATGCATAATTCACAATAAAAGCATGGCATTACCCATCGTGCATTTTCACAATAAAGCATGGCATTAAAACATCATGCATCCGTGCACTTTAAAAACCATTAACAAATCAATTCATCACTGGTCAGGTCTCGGCCCATCCCTCGGACTTTCCTGACCCACAAATCATTTTCAAACATGGATTTATTCTCAAATAGCAGTAGACATGTGAGATAGGCAGTTCAACAACAGGTAATAACCTCAAGGCCTATGTACATAACCTATGATATCGGCTACACGGATCAGGTGTGCAGGATATCACTACAATTTGCTTCCACACGGGAGGTGGGTCAAATCCTACCCGTTGGTCCATAGTAGATCTCGTCCGAAGACGGCACATCACAACTCAACAAGGTATAATGTACCCCATGCTACATGCACGGTACAACGTACTCCGTGGACCCAATCAACACATCATATCACGCCACATCTCAAACGCACGTGTGACCCTATTTAATCGGTACAACCTCTTGTCTACTCGAAGCTCCTAACACGGCTAATTAATCATGTCAAAACAATGCACGTGTGAGCCTATTTAATAGATGTGACACCCAGTCTACTCGAAGCTCCAAACACGGCAACATGCAAGGTGGGCATCCAGTGCGAGTCAAACTCCAAGCACAATGCCAAAACAATTATGAAATCCATGTGAAAACTAGTGCCTCTTGCACTCATGTGTATAAAACACGTCAAATATCGTGCGAGTCATACTCTAACACGCTTTCATACTCACGAAATCATGTAGGTGGCTCAAAACTTTGCAAAGTATGGTTAACGAGGCCAAAACACACTCATTTCTTTTGCAAATCATTTCAATGTCAGCCAACCTACCAATCATTTGCTAAAAAGCAATAAAACATGATTTTCAAAGCAATATGCTTTTGTTTTCATGCACATTTCTCAAACTCCCAACTTTTACCCTTCAATCACCCAACATCAGTTCCTAATCTCATTCATTCTAGCAAAATATTTAAGCGCCCAAATTGCACACAGATATCTCTAAAAGTCCACACAATTCCCTTACCTCGATTTACTTGGTGTGACTCCTTTCTTTTTAGCTTCTCACGCTCTTGGCTCAACTCGCCTTGGCGTATCCTCGGAAGCTGCGATTCATTCATTAAATCAATTGAGTTAATGTATTTAACCCATAATTGACCTCACTAGTCAATATTATTCACTTATGCATTTTACAAATGCCTTAATCCACATTTAACCTCTTTTAGGTAAATCTCACAATTTATCCACTAACCACATCTTAAAATCATACCACAACACTATTAATAACTTCTACATATCTCATTCATCATTAATCTCCACACATTCCACTTTCTCATTCTAGACCATTTCTAGGTCATAATCATTCCAATGTATTTAGATAGTTTCTAACCATCCATACTCATGCCAAACAACTCCAAAATCAATTATATAAACAATGTACCATAGTTGGAGTGTTAGAATCTTACCCAATTTGATTTCTCTTCTTGCTCCAAATGGAAATGCCCTTAACTCCTTCAATACCAACAATGGGAAAATGCTTTCCAACTATGTTGTTCTTCTCTTTGATAGGAACAACTTTGCCTCTAATGGTCTCTCTTCAAACCTCACTGAAAATGGCTGATTTTAGAGAGAGAAAGTTAGGTTTTTGGGTTGAAAATGGAAGGTTTGTGTTTCTCTCGAAATTTTTTGATTTTCAGCACTCCTTATATAGAAATAGCTTGAGGAGATCGATCTGGTCCCCTTAAATCCCTCTTTTTTCACGGCATCTTAAGCATGAGATCGATCTGTCGAAGCATGAGATCGATCTGCTCCCAAACAGAGAGCTAAGGAGATCGATCTGGGTGCTTGGGGATCGATCTTTTCACTACAGAATGCTTAGGAGATCGATCTGGCTCCATTGTAGATCGATCTGCTTTATTCCCTTGCCCAAATAAGAGCATTCTGGCTCTTCCAGATCGATCTCTCATCCTATGAGATCGATCAGCCTTTCACAATTTCCAGATTTTCTGCAATTCTTCTGCAGCAACACTTACCAAACTTCATACATTTTGTTGCCATGATCATTTTCTCATCCAATCATCTTTGAGACTTGAAAATGGCATCCATCCTCACTTCATACACATTAAAACTTGTGTAGAATCTTTGTATGACCAATAGTACTTAATATAAACAAAAATGGAAGTGCACAACTTATGCAATTCTACTTCCATTTTACCAAACTACTCATAATCCATTCTACACACATTCTCCACATGTTTAAGTCCATTTCTTCACATTCATACATAATATAACTTGTATGTACAATTACTACTCTAATTACAAGTGTGTACATTACTTAGGGACTTACATCACATATACTTCACTCATGAATTCATAGTACAACTCTATTTACATTTCTATGTACATATATACCATTATACGTATACGGGGTCTCACATTCTCCTCCACTTTAAAAATTTGGTCGTCCAAATTAGAACCAATTATTCGGTGAACAACTCGGGATACTTTTCCCGTATCAAACTCTCCAATTCCCATGTGGCTTCTTCCACAGTGTGATGTTGCCAAAGTATTTTCACCAAGGGAATTGTCTTTGTCCTCAACACTTTCTCTTTTCTGTCCAATACCCGAACTGGCTTCTCAACATATGTCATACCCTCGTTGAGCTCCAATGGCTCATACCTTATTACATGTGCCGGGTCTGGGTGATACTTCCTCAACATGGATACGTGGAAGACATTATGCACACTTGCCAACTCTGGTGGCAATGCCAATCTATAAGCCTTATCTCCCACCTTATCAAGTATCTCAAATGGCCTTATATATCGAGGGCTCAACTTTTTCTTCTTCCCAAATCTCATAATTCCTTTCGAACAGGAAACTTTCAAAAACACTGACTCACCCACATCAAACACTAGTGGTCTCCGTCTCTTGTTAGCATAACTCTTTTGCCTGCTCTGAGCTGTCCGTAACCTCTCACATATCAATTGGACGTCCTCAGAGGCTTGTCTAACCAAGTCGGGAGCAAAGATCTGTCTGTCACCAACCTCTTCCCATCCAATAGGGGAACGACATCTGCGCCCATACAATGCCTCATATGGTGCCATCCCGATACTCGCATGAAAACTATTATTATACGCGAACTCTGCGAGTGGCAAATGGTCATCCTAGGAGCCTCCAAAATTCAATGCACATGCTCTCAACATATCTTCCATGGTCTGTATAGTCCTCTCTAACTGACCAGCTGTCTGAGGATGAAACGCGGTGCTAAAATTCAACTGGGTCCCCATCGCTTCCTGAAAACATTCCCAAAAGTGGGAAGTGAAGCGGGCATTCCTATCAGAAACAACGCTCATTGGAATACCATGTAGCCTCACTATCTCGTGCACATATAGGTTCGCTAACTGGCTCGGAGTATCGGTAGCTCTCATAGCTAGAAAATGGGCTGATTTCGTCAACTGATCCACAATCACCCATATGGCATCATGACCTCTCCGGGTCCTCGGCAATCCCATCACAAAATCCATGGTGACATGCTCCCACTTCCATGTCGGTATCGGTAGAGGCTGCAATAACCCTGCAGGCTTCTGATGCTCTACCTTCACCTGTTGACAAACGAGACACTTAGCAACATATTCAGCAATGTGCTTTTTCATTCCAGACCACCAATAAACCTTTCGAAGGTTTTGATACATCTTGGTACTCCCTTGATGTATCGTATACCTCGATAAGTGAGCCTTTGTCAACATCAACCTTCTGATCTCTGCATCATCAGGAACACATATCCTGCCTTTGAACCTCAACAATCCATCCGAACTCAATCCAAAGTCCGTGTCTGTACCCCTCTGTATCTGCCCAACAATATCACTACACTGCTGATCAACTCGCTGAGCCTGTCGAATTCGATCTACCAAATCCAGTTCCAACTGTAGGCTAGCTATCATAAATCCACTATCAGCGTCAGGCGGGGTCATATCCAAACTGAGGTTCATGAACTGTTCCAACAGCCCATATTCCCTGACCATCATAAATGACACCATCCCGAGATGCTTCCTACTCAATGCATCAGCGACCACATTTGCTTTACCCGGGTGGTATAGGATTTCACAATCATAATCCTTTAACAGCTCGAGCCATCTCCTCTGTCTCATGTTCAGCTCTTTTTGTGAGAACAGGTACTAAGGCTCTTATGATCTCTATAAACTTGAAATCTCTCACCATAAAGGTAGTGGCGCCATATCTTCAGCGCAAACACCACCGCTGCCAACTCTAAGTCATGGGTCGGATAGTTCCTCTCATGATCCTTTAACTGCCTTGATCCATAGGCTACTACCTTCCCATCCTGCATCAACACGCAGCCCAGTCCCAGATGTGAAGCATCAGTATACACCGAGAAACCTCCTGAGCTGGTAGGAATGGTGAGGATCGGAGCTGTGGTTAATCTCCTTTTCAGCTCCTCAAAACTTCCTTCACACTTATCGTCCCACACAAACTCCACACTCTTCCTCATGAGACGTGTCAAAGGAGCAGCTAATCTTGAGAATCCATCTACAAACCTTCGGTAATACCCAGCTAAACCCAGGAAACTTTTGATCTCTGTCACTGTCTGGGGTCTCTTTCACTGAACTACGGCCTCAATCTTAGATGGATCCACTGATACTCCATCCTTTGATACTATATGACCCAGAAAAGAGATCTGTTCCAACCAAAAGTCACACTTACTGAGTTTAGCGTACAACTTCTTCTCTCAAAGGGTCTGTAGCACTATCCTTAGATGCCTTTCATGCTCCTCACTAGACCTTGAGTACACCAGTATATCATCAATAAACATTCATCAACCCGAATACTGGTGAAATACCTCATTCATCAACGACATAAAAGCTGCGGGAGCATTCATCAACCCGAATGGCATAACCATAAACTCATAATGTTCATACCGGGTGTGAAAAGTTGTCTTGGGTACATCTCCATCTCGTATCTTCAACTGATGGTACCCTGATCTCAGATCTATCTTGGAAAAGACCTGCGCTCCCTTAAGCTGATCCAACAAATCATCGATGCGTGGAAGGGGATACTTATTCTTGATGGTAGCCTTATTCAACAATCGGTAGTCTATACACAGTCGGAGGCTTCCATCCTTCTTCCTTACAAACAGAACCGGTACTCCCCAAGGTGAGACGCTCGGCCTGACGAAACCCTTCTCCAGCAACTCCTGTAACTGTTTCCTTAACTACTCTAACTTAACTTGAGCCATTCTGTATGGTGGCTTGGACATCAGCTCTGTACCAGGTGCCAAATCTATACCAAACTCCATCTCCCTATCTAGAGGTAACCCTGGTAACTCATCCGTAAAGACATCTGGAAATCCCTAACCACTGGTATGTCGTCCAATTCCAGACGTGCCTTATCCGTCTCAATCACAAAAGCGATGAATCATTCACATTATTCTTTCCACCATTAGTATCATAAATTCATCACATCACATGCATACATGAAATCAAATTTATCTTTTATACATCATGTATCAAGATTGTACTCATCACACTTATAATAATAATGTTCTTTAATTTCATTTCACAAAATTAACTACAAGATTGTCTAACTTTGGAAACATCAAAATTTTTGCATGACAATCCATAATAACATGATTGGCAGCCAGCCAATCCATCCCAAGGATTACATCAAAATCACTCATATTTAATAAAATCAAATCGGCTGCCATTTCTTTACCTCCTAGCCTCATCTTACAATCTCTATATATATGCTCAGTCAACTGACTATCATTCATAGGGGTAGATATCAACAACATCTTATCAAGCAGCGTGGGTTTTACATGCTTTAACAATTTACATGCAAAGGATGGCGAAATAAAGGAATGCGTGGCACCAGGATCAAACAGTACATAAGCTTCTAAATCAAAGATTTGGATGGTACCTTTTACCACATCTGATGACTGATCTGCAGTATCCTGATCCAGTGCGTGCACTCGTCCTCTGCTTACACCCACTGCTTGCTTCCCCTTTTCCTCAGTTGTAGCCCTCCTTCTCGGAGCAGCTGTACCAACTGGAGCTCTCTCTGGCTCCTTGCCCTTCTGTGGGGCTCTCTCTATCATCTCTGGGCAATCTCTGATTATGTGCCCTGGCTTCCCACATCTGAAGCATACTACAGGAGATCCATAGCATGGTCGAGTACCATGGTACCTACCACACTTGCCACACTGTTCCGTAGTAGGCCATGGTCCTCCAATCACGATTCCCTTAGCTGGAGCAATGGCCGGATACATGAAAGTATCAACTGTCCTCTCCTGGATCTCATTAATTCTTGGCCTCTTTCCAGAGAATCTTTTACTTCCTTTATAGCTGAAGCCTCTATCCATCATAGGTCTCTTCTTATCTTTGTCCCTCATCTTACCAACCTTTCCAAACTCTGAGGCGATTCTATCAACATCTTGTTTACACAATTGTGCCATATGCACTGCCTCTTCATAGGTTGGTATATCCAGAGGAACCATTCTCGACCTGATGGTCGGTCTCAATCCATCCACAAACTTCTGGATTTTCTCAACCTCATTACCCATCGTGTTGGGATCATATCTGCTCAGGGATATAAAAGCAGTCTCATACTCATCCACAGTCCTGCTCCCTTGGGTCAGTCCCAAAAATGCCATCTTTAACTTCCGCTGTGCAGTATCCGAAACATACTGTCTCTGGAAGGCCTCTAGAAACACATCTCAGCTGATCTCAGTATGCCGGGCTCTCAAAATAGGCCTGGTGGACTTCCACCAATGTTCTGCTGATCCCTTCAACATAAAAGCGGCAAATGCTACCATCTCGGTAGTAGTGCACTCAAAGAACCCATATAATTTCTCGATCTCATTGATCCAATCCTCAGCCGCTACTGGGTCCTTTACTCCACTGAAAGACGGCGGTCCAAACTTCTGGAACTGCCGCAATCATCCAAATCACAACCATATCCCTAACCTCTACTGCCTGGCATAGCAACCGGCGTAGGCACATCCTGTGTGGGTGGGGTATCTGTCGTCTGTGGCCTCTGGGCTTCCCTTGCCCGTGCCTCAGGAGCTGCCGCCTGCTCGGCATCACCCTGTGTAGCGGGACTCTATCTACCGCCAACTCTAGATAAAGATTGGGTGACCAACTCCATAATCATCTCAATGCTTCGCTCAATCCTCCCGAAACGAGCCTCAGTACTCTCGGGTATCTCCTCTGGACCCTGTGGAGCGTGCTCAACATCGGCCTCCACCTCAACATCCTCTTGAGCCTCGTGTGTTTTCGGCTCAACACGACCCCCAGGCCTACCTCTACGGCCTCGAGCCTGTGCTCTCATTCCTCCACCGCGACTGGTATTAGGCATACTTACTCAATTCCCTACATTCACAACCAATTACTTAGTTAACCCATCGACACACACAATTTGTATCTAAATAAGCACAGTAACTTGGGGATGTAATTTTTCACTTATTAAGTATTTTAGACGCGACACACGTCAAACCAACTCGAGCTCTGATACCAACTTCTGTCATGACCCTCAACTTACCAAAATACGTGTAAATTTTTCGCATGTTCATACATCAATTATTAATCATCCTTCCTTGATCGTGAACAACCACACTCTCAACAGTTGGGCTGTGTGTCGACGTCTAACTCACTCCACCATACCAATTCAATTTGAAACATTATTTATGAGTAAACACTTGTATAATTGTATATATATCAGAGTTGTACATGCGTTTACATTGTTTTACATCCCCAGTAGTTACATACAAAATGCTATTGTGCTATGTCTAGTTTAGATACAAAATAATCCAAGTGTGTATACCTTTAGCGATGGGATGCAGCGGATTACCAAAAGGGAAACACCTCCAGTCACGCTCACTCTATACTCAAATCTCTGTAGAGAGGGGGAAAATAAGGGGGTGAGCAAACCACATGCTCAGTAAGGCAATCATGCGAACAGGTAGATACTGCACTATCTACGTGATCGTGATGTCATGCTCAAAAGCATTTTATTCATTATTTATCTCAAAACATGTGTATGATTGTGTTAATGGTATGTAAAGCATTCATGCTATTAAAATCAAGTGCACATTTCAACTCAAAGCATGGTATAAATCATTATGCATAATTCACAATGAAAGCATGGCATTACCCATCATGGATTTTCACAATAAAGCATGGCATTAAAACATCATGCATCCGTGCACTTTAAAAACCATTAACAAATCAATTCATCACTGGTCAGGTCTCGGCCCATCCCTCGGACTTTCCTGACCCACAAATCATTTTCAAACATGGATTTATTCTCAAATAGCAGTAGACATGTGAGATAGGCAGTTCAACAACAGGTAATAACCTTAAGGCCTATGTACATAACCTGTGATACCGGTTACACGGATCAGGTGTGCGGGATATCACCACTATCTGCTTCCACACGGGAGGTGGGTCAAATCCTACCTGCCGATCCATAGCAGATCTCGTCCGAAGACAGCATATCACAACTCAACACGGTATAATGTACCCCATGCTACATGCACGGTACAACGTACTCCGTGGACCCAATCAACAAATCATATCACGCCACATCTCAAACGCACGTGTGACCCTATTTAATCAGTACGACCTCTTGTCTACCCGAAGCTCCTAACACGGCTAATTAATCATGTCAAAACAATGCACGTGTGAGCCTATTTAATCGATGTGACACCCAGTCTACTCGAAGCTCCAAACACGGCAACATGCAAGGTGGGCATCCAGTGCGAGACAAACTCTAAGCACAATGCCAAAACAATTATGAAATCCATGTGAAAACTAGTGCCTCTTGCACTCATGTGTATAAAACACGTCAAATCTCGTGCGAGTCATACTCTAACACGCTTTCATACTCACGAAATCATGTAGGTGGCTCAAAACTTTGCAAAGTATGGTTAACAAAACCAAAACACACTCATTTCTTTTGCAAATCATTTCAATGTCAGCCAGCCTACCAATCATTTGCTAAAAAGCAATAAAACATGATTTTCAAAGCAATATGCTTTTGTTTTCATGCACATTTCTCAAACTCCCATCTTTTACCCTTCAATCACCCAACATCATTTCCTAATCTCATGCATTCTAGCAAAGCATTTAAGCGCCCAAATTACTCACAGATATCTCTAAGAGTCCACACAATTCCCTTACCTCGATTTACTTGGTGTGACTCCTTTCCTTTTAGCTTCTCACGCTCTTGGCTTAACTCGCCTCGGCGTATCCTCGGAAGCTGCGATTCATTCATTAAATCAATTGAGTTAATGTATTTAACCCATAATTGACCTCACTAGTCAATATTATTCACTTATGCATTTTACAAATGCCTTAATCCACATTTAACCTCTTTTAGGTAAATCTCATAATTTATCCACTAACCACATCTTAAAATCATACCACAACACTATTAATAACTTCTACATATCTCATTCATCATTAATCTCCACACATTTCACTTTCTCACTCTAGACCATTTCTAGGTCATAATCATTCCAATGTATTTAGATAGTTTCTAACCATCCATACTCATGCCAAACAACTCCAAAATCAATTATATAAACAATGTATCATAGTTGGAGTGTTAGAATCTTACCCAATTTGATTTCTCTTCTTGCTCCAAATGGCAATGCCCTTAACTCCTTCAATACCAACAATGGGAAAATGCTTTCCAACTATGTTGTTCTTCTCTTTGATAGGAACAACTTTGCCTCTAATGGTCTCTCTTCAAACCTCATTGAAAATGGCTGATTTTAGAGAGAGAAAGTTAGGTTTTTGGGTTGAAAGTGGAAGGTTTGTGTTTTTCTCGAAATTTTTTGATTTTCAGCACTCCTTATATAGAAATAACTTGAGGAGATCGATCTGGTCCAAGAGGAGATCGATCTGGTCCCCTTAAATCCCTCTTTTTTCACGGTATTTTAAGCATGAGATCGATCTGTCGAAGCATGAGATCGATCTGCTCCCAAACAGAGAGCTAAGGAGATCGATCTGGGTGCTTGGGGATCGATCTTTTCACTACAGAATGCTTAGGAGATCGATCTGGCTCCATTGGAGATCGATCTGCTCTATTCCCTTGCCCAAATAAGAGCATTCTGACTCTTCCAGATCGATCTCTCATCCTATGAGATCGATCTGCCCTTCACAATTTCCAGATTTTCTGCAGTTCTTCTGCAGCAACACTTACCAAACTTCATACATTTTGTTGCCATGATCATTTTCTCATCCAATCATCTTTGAGACTTGAAAATGGCATCCATCCTCACTTCATACACATTAAAACTTGTCTAGAATCTTTGTATGACCAATGGTACTTAATATAAACAAAAATGGAAGTGCACAACTTATGCAATTCTACTTCCATTTTACCAAACTACTCATAATCCATTCTACACATATTCTCCACATGTTTAAGTCCATTTCTTCACATTCATACATAATATAACTTGTATGTACAATTACTACTCTCATTACAAGTGTGTACATTACTTAGGGACTTACATCACATATACTTCACGCATGAATTCATAGTACAACTCTATTTACATTTCTATGTACATATATACCATTATACATATACGGGGTCTCACAAGGGGTCAGGCCTCCGATTTAACGATGTTATGATTTTATGATATGTGACCCTGAAAGAAGGGTGGTTTTATAACTGAAGCTTTATAATGAATTTTAATGACTTATTTTATGAATTTGAGATTTACTTATGAGATAATTGACCCGGATGGGGTTATTTTATTCTGCATTTTAGTAATATGATTTGAATGTAGTAGCATGATGATGTTTTCCATGCTTTCATTTCAAATTCATGATTTGTCTTATATGACATGAAAGATGCATGATTTTGATTATATTCATGCTAAGTATGATTATTGATGTCACATAAAATGTCATTGATGCATAAGTAGTATGAATGATATATGCACGAACAGTTTTATAAACTAAGTCATTGATGACAAACATGAATTTGTGCTTGAGATTTTAATGAAAAGAAATGGATTTTAAGGGCATGGCATTATGAGTATGTAGATAGTGGAGCTCTCTACTTATTTACATAATTGCCTTACTGAGCGTGTGGTTTGCTCACCCCCTTATTTTCCCATCTTTTCAGAGCACTCGCAATAGTTAGTGAGCGGCTGAAGACTTGCAATCTAGGTATCTGCTGCTTCCCATCAAGAAACAGGTATATACATTTGTATAGTTTTGTATCTAACTATGTAATGCACAGTACTGTAAACGTTTATGATGTCGGGGATGTAGAGTTATAAATACCACTGTGTATGTATTTAGTAAAGTCAAAAGATAGTAAACTCTGATATGTGAATGTGATTATGGAAATGGAATGGTTAATATGTGAGAGGTGACTAACACCGAATCATAACCCAACTGTTTGTAGGATGGTCACGATGAGAGAAATGTAAGAATTAAATAATAAATGAAAAAGTGAAAAATTTACTCTGATTTTTAGGTAATTTGGGTCGTGACACTATGTCATGTATAAATCATGAAGAATCGAGTAT
Organism: Firmiana major; assembly: GCA_033439115.1. NCBI lineage: Eukaryota > Viridiplantae > Streptophyta > Magnoliopsida > Malvales > Malvaceae > Firmiana > Firmiana major. The sequence goes on from CM065910.1 coordinate 24,129,896, forward strand.
GAGCAATAACTTTAACACTCTGTCATGCATCTCATGTAAAATTTGAGTACGAGCTAATCGCTCTAGCACTCTATCATGCATGTCATGAAAATCTAGTGCGAATCATACATCAGCACTAATATATGTGGAAAATATATGAAATCAAGTGCGAGTTGTGCTCTATCACTATTTATTCTCACATAATTCGATAGATGACTCTTTAAAAAGGGATGATTCTCAAAACATCAAAATCAGCACTATAAATTGTGCTAGTTTTCATCAACCAAGAAACATTAGCCCATCTACCTACTCTTTTGCTAAACAGTAGTAAAAACACTCAAAATAGTGGTTTCCATGCTTTTTACAACGTTTCTCAAAAGTTGACTTTTTTTCCTAACTAAGAGCAAAATCGTAATTTGCCATTATCGAGTCGCTATAAATATTATTCACTTTCTCTGACCCTAAGAGTTTTTAAGTGAATGTAAAATGTCAAGACCTTTCCCGACTTAACCAAAACCACTACAAATTTTTCGCATTTTAACTTACCTTTCCTTTCATCAATGGTTGGGCTGTGATTCGATGTTAGCTTCCTCAAGTATCATATCATTCATTACCATACATACATCTCAATATATTATTTCTGACTGTAAACATCTTTTATAATACATGTAAGATCATTTAAAATCAATTACAAATACATTCCCCAAAATATGTATACCTACCGATCGATAGGAAATAGCAGCGGACTACAGGAATACTATCCCTCAAGCACACTCACTCTACTGCTGATGCTCTGTAGAGAGGGAAAATAAAGGGGGATGAGCATACAATGCGCTCAGTAAGGAAATCAGGCAAGCAAGTAGACATCTACACTATCTACTCAAAATAATTTTATGCCTCGAAAATATCATTTCCTTAACTCACTTTAAAAGCATGTCTTTAAATATATATATACTTGTACAGATTAAATCCCATGTACAGAAATCATGCTTGCTTTCTCAAATGTAGGCATGTAGTGCAAAATAATGCATCTTTATAATATCACAATGCCTTTAGATAAATCATGCCATGTATATTTAAATCATAGTAAATATGGCATTTAAATCATTCACAACACAAAATCGGATTTGACCCATCCCTCAGGTCTATTCGTATCATAAATAAATCAGTCAGTCAGGTGATATATCATGTGAGACTCTGTGGTGAAATGCAATAATAACCTGGACTATGGCTATATCTGATAATGGTGATCCCAGGCAACACAGATCTTGGTGTGCGGGGCATCACTGCTGCAACGGGAGGGGGGTCAATCCATCACAACCGCTAGCTATCAACTCCTCAACTCCACAACACCACACGGTACAGTGTACTCCATGCCACTCGCACGGTACAACATACTCCGTGGGCCTTACATAACAGTCGGGGTGCTGCCATAGTTCTTGGCCCTCAAACCATGGTATATCATACCACGTCTCAAAATCCACATGCGAACCTCTCATAGTGTGACACTCAATCTACACGAGGAAATCAAGCATGGTTTTCGACATGTATTATATATCACATAAATTACAGCGCGTGCCTTTGAGCGTGACTCACAGTCGACACTCCACTCAAACACTGTTTCATATCACAAACTCAAACTCTAGTGCGAGTAAACCTCCAGCAACTAGGTCAATGCATAGTTCATGTTTCAAATCAAGTACGAACAATAGCTCCAGTACCATGCTATTCACAAAACTCATCAAATCACGTATGAGAAATAACTCAAGTACTATGTCATGTTTAAATCATGAAGAATCGAGTACGAGCAACACTCTAGCACTTTGTCATGCATCTCATGAAATCAAATGTGAGTTGTGCCCTAGCACGATTTATTCTCACATAATTCGATAGATGGCTCTTTAAAAAGGGATATTTTTCAAAATATCAAAATCAGCACTATAAAGTGTGCTTAATTCACATCAACCTTAAAATCATTAGCCAATCTACCTACTCTATTGCTAAACAATAGCAAAAAATAGTTAAAATGGTGGTTTCTATGCTTTTTACAACTTTTCACAAAAGTTTTTTTCCTAACTAAGGGTAAAATCGTAATTTGCAGCTATCAGGTCACAATAATTATTATTCACTTTCTCTGACCCTCAGAGTTTTTAAGTGAATGTAAAAGCAGACGAAAATACGTGCAGGTATCTCTAACTACACATAAAAGTCTCTTACCTGTAATCACTCGAGAAATTTTACTTTCTCAATGCTGCTCGATCCAGCAGTCCGTTTCGCTCCTCCAATAAATCTCTGGAGCTACATATAACCATTTATCAGGTTAATTATATTTTTCCTATGTATTTCACATTAAATACAGTTTATTTCCCTTAATGGGCCTAACTATGCCTTAAGCCCATTTTCATTTTACTATTCCTTTTCATTGGACCTATTGGGCTTGTGGGGTTTACCAACTCTTATTAGGTTTATCTGAGACCTATTACATCACATTGGGCCTAAAATAATTGGGCTTGGCCCATTGGACCTCTCGGCCACATGCCATGGCCGAGAGCATCCAATGTTGTCCGTCACACCATGGCATGTCGTCCATGTTCATTTGTTTAGCTAATTTCACTAAGGTATTTTCACAAACACTTGATTGGCAATGTTCTTAAGCTTCACATCGTTCATTTAGGCATTTTATCGAACACCTTGATTGCCAACTAAATACATGTATCAATTAATCACATTGATTAATTCTAACTACACCATAATCATTAACACATGTATATCATCTCATTTGTGCCTTAAAATCATATGTGCATTCATCACTATTTCACTACTCACTCTTGGCCTAACCATGATCATAATGATTTCATATGTTTCAATGCTTAAAACATATACCAATATACTTAAAATCATTCATACATTAACATATACGAATTTGAAAGCTTGAAAATATACCTAGTATTTGTGTTCACACTTGGCCGAAACTTTGGAGCCTCACGGTTTGCACACTATGGCTTCTTGATAGCCAATTCCAACATATGTCACTCTCCTCTCAATTTGGAACAACTTTCATGAAGGGTGCAAGTTCCAAATATGCATAAATCCTAGTGATTTCTAGTGAGAGAAAGCTTGGATAATTGTATTTCAATAGTTTCCTTGTGTAGTCGAGAATGGTATGGTGAATATGACAATGGTGTGGCTGACTTTATAAGCCATTAACTTAGCCATTAAGCCTTACTTTCCAGCCATTATAATTGACTTCCTAAGGTTTAGTTATGAGTCACCTAATGTGTCATCTAATGAGTTATAGTTAGCTTTAACTAAGGTTAGATATTTAATCCTAATGGGCCTTACAATTGGGCCTCTTGGTTTAGGCTTTCTTAATGGGCTTTTGGGTTGAAATTTTTACTATACCTCGAGCCTTTAATTGTCTAAATATTTGGTCATTCAATTGGTCCAAAAATTTGGTCTAAGGGACCTAAGAAATTCGATCTACGTTTAGTATACCTTAATGAGCTTTAAAATCTTTACTTTGGTCCATTACATTTTTAACCCTTAAATTTAATCTGGAATCCTTCTAAATAAATTTTCCTTACTTGCGGGGATGATTATCTTGCATTCTGACCAAAAATATTTTTTCCCAAAATTTTCTCCATACTTTGGTTAATTTTTAACCATGGTTAGTCAACTATGGTAAAAGTCCACTTTTCTTAACTATAGTTGACTTTTTCCTTCATCATTGACCACGTTGACTTTTTTTCAAAATTTTGAAAGTGTCATATCTTATGTTTTACGCTCTCGTCTTTACGTTTTAACCGTTCCCAGTAGGTAAATATGCCTGAAATACCTTAACTCGCTAAAAAGTCTGTTTTACCCTTTTTAGCTTTTACTCTTGTTCTCTATGTTCGAGACTAAATCAAACTGAGTTTCCTTCATGGGCTCTGTATATTTTCTCATTTTAAGTTTTTTCTCTTCAATCAGAATGATTCAAATCCACTCGGTTTAACCTGTGGCTCTTATAGCTCACATTAGGCTTTTATGTAGCTTATAAGTGTTGAATCATTTCACATACACTGTAAATCTAGTAAATACTCTTCTTATGATTCAACTATAATAATAGAGTGTTCATACACATAGGAATCATAAGGAACAAGCTACATAAAAGTACGGGTCTGACATAAAAGCAGACGAAAATACTTACAGGTATCTCCAACTACTCACAAAAGTCCCTTACCTACAATCACTTGAGAAATTTTACTTTCGCAACGCTGCTCGATCCAGCAGTCTGATTCGCTCCTCTAAAAATCTCTAGAGCTGCATATAACCATTATTCAGGTTAATTATACTTTTCCTACCATATTTCATATTACATACAGTTTATTTCACTTAATGAGCTTTAATAAACCTTAATGGGCCTAACTCTGCCTTAAGCCCATTTCCATTTTATTATCCATTTTCGTTGGGCCTATTAGGTTGTGGAGCCCACCAACTCTTATTGGGCTTATCTGAGACCTATTACATCATATTGGGCCGAAATCAATTGGGCTTGACCCATTGGACCTCTCGGCCACATGCCTTGGCCGAGAGCTCCCATGTCGTTGGTCACACCACACCATGCCGTCCATGTCCATTTGCTAGCCAATTTCACTTAGGCATTTTCACAAACACTTGGTTGGCAATGTTCTTAAGCTTGACTTAGTTCATTTAGGCATTTTATCAAACACCTTAATTGCCAACTTAATTCATGTATCAATTGATCAATTTGATTAATTCTAACTATACCATTATTTTGAACACATGTACATTAACTCATTTATGCCTTAAAATCATATGGGCATTCACCAATTTATCACTACTCACTCTCAGCCAATTCATGTTCATAGTGATTCCATGTGTTTCAATGCTTAAAACATATACCAATCTACTCAAAATCATTCATACATTAACATTGTCAGGACCCCATTCTCAATCCATGACTTAACCAAAAACCACTACAAATTTTTCACATTTTTAACTTACCTTTCCTCTCTTCAATGGTTGGGCTGTGATTCGATGTCAGAGTCTTCGCTTACCACATCATCCAATATCATACATACATGTCAATATACTATTACTGACTGTAACTGCTTTTATTATACATGTGAGATTATATAAAATCTAATACAATTACATTCCCCATAATATATATTGTATACATCACTGTGCTGTTTCTATGTTTAGATACATAACCGTACAAAATCTGTATACCTGACGATCGATAGGAACTAGCTGTGGACTCAAGAATACTATCCCTCGATAGCTCTCACTCTACTGACGCTCTGTAGAGAGATGTAAAGAAAGGGGGTGAGCATACAACGCGCTCAGTAAGGAAATCAGGCAAGCAAGTAAATATCTACACTATCTACTCAAAATAATGCTATGCCTTGAAAACATTATTTCCTTTACTCACTTTAAAAGCATGTCTTTAAAATATATATATATATATATGTATACTTGTACAGATTAAATCTCATGTACAGAAATCATGCTTTCTTTCTCAAATGTAGGCATGTAGTGCAAAATAATGCATCGTATATAAATCATGCCTTTATGTAAATCATGTCATGCATATTTAAATCACAATAAATATGGCATTAAATAATTCACAACACAAAATCGGAGTCCGACCCATCCCTCAGGTCTATCTGCAATTTAAATCAGTCAATCAATGTGATATATCATGTGAGACTCTGTGGTGAAATGCAAATAGTATCTTGGACTATGATCATATCCGATATGTGAACCCAGGCCACACAGATCTCGGTGCGTGGGGTATCACTGTTGTAACGGGAGGATGGTCAGTCCACTACAGCCGTCAGCTATACAACACACGGTACAACGTACTCCTCGTGCCCCGGGCACGGTATAAAGTACACCTGTAGACCCTACATCACAGTCAGGGTACCTGCCATAGGTCTTAGCCCTCAAACCATGCAATATCATATCACATCTCTAATACCCTCATGCTGGCCATCCTCTCATGATGTGACACTCAGTCACACAAGAATGCGGCATGGGTTGGTAACATGTAAATAATATCACATACAGTGCGCGCCCTTGAGTGCGACACACAGTCGACACTACGCTCGAACATTGTTTCACATCACAAACTCAACTCTAGTGCGAGTAAACCTCCAGCAACTAGGTCAATGCATAGTTCATGTATTAAATCAAGTACGAGCAATAGCTCCAGTACCATGCTATGCACAATATCATCAAATCAAGTACGAGCAATAGCTCCAGTACTATGTCATTTATAAACCATGAAGAATCGAGTATGAGCAACACTCCAGTACTCTATCATGTATCTCATGTAAAACTCAAGTACCAGCTAATCGCTCCAGCACTCTGTTATGCATATATCATGTAAAACTGAATACGAGTAAGAACTCCAGTACTCTATCATGCATGTCATGGAAATCTAGTGCGTATCAAAATCCAGCACTAATGTATGTGGAAAACATATGAAATCCAGTGTGAGCTGTGCTCTAGCACGATTCATTCTCACATAATATGATAAATGGCTATTTAAAAAGGGATAGTTTACAAAATATTAAAATTAGCACTATAAAGTGTGCTTAAGTCACATTAACCTTAAAATCATTAGCCCATCTATTTATTTTCATGCTAAACAGCAGTTAAACACTCACAATAGTAGTTTCCATGCTTTTTGCAACTTTTCACAAAAGTTGACTTTTTGACTAACTAGGGGTAAAATCATAATTTGCCACTATCGGGTTGCCATAATTATTATTCACTTTCTCTGACCCTCAAAGTTTTTAAGTGAATGTAAAAGCAGACGTAAATACGTGCAGGTATCTCTAACTACTCATAAAAGTCCCTTACCTGCAATCACTCGAGAAATTTCACTTTCTCTGCACTGCTCGTTTCAGCAGTCCGATTTGCTCCTCCAATACTCTCTGGAGTTGCATATAACCATTTATCAGGTTAATTACACTTTTTCTACTGTATTTCACATTAAATACAGTCAATTTCCCTTAATGGGCCTTAATAATCCTTAATGGGCCTAACTATACCTTGAGTCCATTTTCATTTTTACTATTCATTTTTGTTGGGCCTATTGGGCTTGTGGGGCCCACCAACTCTTATTGGGCTTGTTCTAGACCCATTACACCATATTGGGCCTAAAATATTTGGGCTTGGCCCATTGGGCCTCTCGACCACATGCCATGGCCGAGAGCTATCCATGCATCGGTTTCACCATGGCATGCCATCCATGCCTATTTGTCTAGCCAATTCACTTAGGCATTTTCACAAACACTTGGTAGGCAACATTTCCAACCATCATATAGTTCATTTAGGCATTTTATCAAACACCTTGATTGCCAACTCATTACATGTATTAATTAATCAAATTGATTAATTCTAATTACACCATAATCATTAACACATGTACATTAATCCATTTATGCCTAAAACTCATATTGACATAAATCAATATCCCATTACTCACTCTCGGCCTAACCCACTTCATGGTGATTTAATATGTTTCAATGCTTAAAACATATATCAACATACTTAAAATCATTCATACATTAACATATATGAAATTGGAAATTAGAAAATATACCAATTGTTGTGTTCACCCTTTGGCTGAATCTTTGAAGGCTCTCGGTTTACACTCTATGGCTCCTTGATAGCCAATTCCAACATATGTCACTCTCCTTTCAATTTGGAACAACTTCCATGAAGGATGCAAGTTCCAATTATGCCTAATTCCTAGTGATTTCTAGTGAGAGAAAGCTTGGATAATATGTTTCAATGGTTTCTTCTTCTAGCCGAATTTGGTGTGATGAAGATGACAATGGTGTGGCTGAATTTATAAGCCACATACTTAGCCATTAAGCTTTACTTTTCAGCCATTAAGCTTGACTTTCCAAGCCTTAGCCATGAGTCACCTAATGAGTCACCTTATGAGTCATGGTTAGCTTTAACTATGGTTAGATATTTATCTCATGGGCTTTTCCATTTGGGCTTCTCGGTTTGGGCATTCTTAATGGGCTTTTGGGCTGAAATTTTTACTATGTCTCGGGCCTTTAATTGTCTCAAAATTTGGCTAATCAATTGGTCCAACAATTCGGTCTAAAGGACCTAAGAATTTCGATATACGTTTAGTATACCTTAATGGGCTTTAAAATTTTCACCTTAGGCCCATTACGTTTTTAACCATTAAATTTAATCTGGAATCCTCTCGAATAAATTTTCCTTACTTTCGGGGATGATTATCTTGTATTCTGGCCAAGAATATTTTTCTCCAATTTTTTCTCCACACAGGTTAATTTTTAACCATGATTAGTCAACTAGCTATGCCACGAGCAGAGCTAACTGCGTCGTTTATTCCTTCAACATCTGCAGAGCTAACTCCGGAAGTGACTGCTTTCACTCCCTTTGCACTAACTGAGCTAATAGTTGGGGATGACATAGCAATAGCTGCTCCTAGTCCCACACCAAGGGGAAAGATAAAAGAGATGTATGGAATGCTGGTAAAAGTCCACTTTCTTAACTATAGTTGACTTTTTCCTTAACCATTGACCAAGTTGACTCTTTCTCCAAATTTTGAAAGTGTCATCTCTTATGTCTTACACTCTCGTTTTTATGTTTCAACCATTCCCGATGGATAATTTCACCCGAAACACCTTATCTCGCTAAAAAGGTCCATTTTACCCTTTTTAGCTTTTACTCTCATTTTCTATGTTTGGGACTAAATCAAGCTGACTTTCCTTCATGAGCTCTCTATGCTCTCTTATTTTAAGTTCTTATTTTCAGTCAGAATGATTTAGATTTACTCGGTTTAGCCTGTGACACTTATAGTTCACATTAGGCTCTTTATGTAGCTTTTGCATGTTAAATCATTTCACTAACACTTTATATCTAGTAAATACTCTTCTTATGATTCAACTATAATTACATAGTGTTCATACACATAGGAATCACAAGGAATAAGCTACAAAAAATTTGGGTCTGACAATCCTCCCTTACTCAAAAAATTTGGTCCTCCAAATTAGAACCAAGTCAGTCATCAAATAGGTGAGGGTACTTCTCTCGCATCAGACTCTCTAGCTCCCAAGTAGCTTCCTCTAAATTATGATGCTGCCAGAGAATCTTCACTAACCCAATGGTCTTCGATCTCAAAACCTTCTCTTTCCTATCTTATATCCGAATCGGACTCTCAACATATGACATGTCCTCTCGGAGCTCCAAAGGCTCGTAACTAATCACATGTGTCGGATCCGGCTGATACTTTCGAATCATCGATATGTGGAAGACGTTATGGACACCTGATAAGTCCGGTGGCAATGCCAACCTATACACCTTATCTCCCACTCGATCAAGTATCTCAAAGGGTCTAATATAGCGAGGATTTAGTTTCCCTCTCTTCCCAAATCTCGCTATACCCTTGGAAGGAGAAACTCTCAAAAACACAGATTCACCAACTGCAAATTCTAGTGGCCTACGTCTCCTGTCAGCTTAACTCTTCTGTCTGCTCTAAGCTGTCCTCAGTCTCTCTACTATCAAGTGGACGTCCTCAGATGCCTGTGTAACCATGTCAGGAGCGAAAATCTTACGGTCACCCACTTCTTCCCATCCAATAGGGGAACGACATCTACGGCCATATAAAGCCTCATACGGTGCCATCCCGATACTCGAATGATAACTGTTGTTGTAGGCGAACTAGGCTAGTGACAGGTGGTCATCCCAAGAGCCTCTAAAATCTAGCACACATGCTCTCAACATATCCTCCAGAGTCTGTATAGTCATCTCTGACTGACCATCTGTCTGAGGATGGAAAGAGGTGCTCAAACTCAACTGGGTTCCCATGGCTTCCTGAAAATGTCCCCAAAAGTGGGATGTGAAGCGGGAATCCCTATCAGAGACTATGCTCACTGGTACACCGTATAACCTCACTACCTCACATACATACGGTTCTGCTAATGAACTCAGAGTATCGGTCTCTCTCATAGCTAGGAAGTGGGCTAACTTCGTCAGTCTGTCGACGATCACCCATATAGCATCGTGATTCTTGCGGGTTCTCGGTAAACCCATCACGGAATCCATGGTGATATGCTCCCATTTCCATGTCGGTATAGGTAGAGGCTGCAATAACCCTGCAGGTTTCTGATGCTCTACCTTCACCGAATAAATTTTTCATACTTCCGAGGATGATTATCTTGTATTCTAACTAAAAATATTTTTCCCCAAATTTTTCTCCATAATTAGGTAAATTTTTAACCATGGTTAGTCAACTATGGTAAAAGTCCACTTTTCTTAACTATAGTTGAATTTTTCCTTAATCATTGATTAAGTTGACTTTTTCTCAAATTTTCGAAAGTGTCATATCTTATGTCTTACACTCTCGTCTTTACGTTTTAGCCATTTACGGTAGGTAAATATGCTCGAAATACCTTAAATACCTTAACTCGCTAAAAAGGTCCATTTTACCCTTTTTAGCTTTTATCCTTGTTCTCTGTGTTCGAAACTAAATCAAACTGAGTTTCCTTCATAAGCTCTCTATATTTTCTCATTTTAAGTTCTTCTCTTCAGTCAGAATGATTCAGATCCAATTGGTTTAGCATGTGACTCTTATAGCTCACATTAGGCTTTTATGTAGCTTATGAGTGCTAAATCATTTCACATACACTTTAAATCTAGTAAATACTCTTCTTATGATTTAACTATAATAATAGAGTGTTCATACACATAGGAATCATAAGGAACAAGCTACATAAAATACGGGTCTGACAGATGCTGCCAGAGAACCTTCACTAATCTGATAGTCTTCGATCTCAAGACCTTATCCTTCCTATCTAATATCTGAATTGGTCTCTCAACATATGACATATCCTCTGTGTGCTCCAATGGCTCATAACTAATCACATGTGCTAGATATGGATGATACTTCTGAAGCATCGAAATGTGGAAGATGTTATGGACACCTGATAAGTCCGGTGGCAATGCCAACCTATAGGCCTTATCTCTCACTCGATCAAGTATCTCAAAGGGTCCAATGTAATGAAGACTCAGCTTTCCTTTCTCTCCAAATCTCGCTATACCCTTAGAAGGAGAAACTTTCAGAAACCCTGATTCACCAACTGCAAACTCTAGTGGCCTTCGTCTCCTGTCAGCGTAACTATTATGTCTACTCTGAGCTATCCTCAGTTTCTCTACAATCAAATGAACATCCTCAAAGGCTTGTGTAACCAAGTCAGGAGCGAAAATCTTACGGTCACCCACTTCTTCCCATCCAATAGGGGAACGACATCTACGACCATATAAAGCCTCATATGGTGCCATCCCGATACTCGAATGATAACTGTTGTTGTAGGCGAATTCGGCTAGTGACAAGTGATCATCCCAAGAGCCTCTAAAATCTAGCACACACGCTCTCAACATGTCTTCTAGAGTCTGTATAATCCTCTCTGACTAACCATCTGTCTGAGGATGGAAAGCGATGCTCAAACTCAACTGGGTTCCCATGGCTTCCTGAAATTGTTCCCAAAAGTGGGAAGTGAAGGAGGAATCCCTATCAGAGACTATGCTTAGTGGTACACCATGTAACCCCACTACCTCGTGTACATACAGTTCTGCCAATGAACTCAGAGTATCGATAGCTCTCATAGCTAGGAAGTGGGCTGACTTCGTCAGTCTGTCAACGATCACCCATATAGCATCATGATTCTTGCGGGTCCTCGGTAAATCCATCACAAAATCCATGGTGATATGCTCTCATTGCCATGTCGGTATAGGTAGAGGCTGCAATAACCCTGCAGGTTTCTGATGCCCTACCTTCACCTACTGACATACGAGACATCGCGCCACAAACTCTGCCACATCTTTCTTCAGACTTGACCACCAGTATACCTTTCGGAGGTTTTGAGACATCTTGTTACTCCTCAGATGTAACATATACCTCGACGAATGAGCTTCCACTAATATCAATCTTCTAAGCTCTAGGTCATTAGGAATGCACAATCTACCTCTAAACCTCAGCAATCCATCAGATCAACTCAAAATCAGTCACTGTGCCCTTCTGTATTTGACTAGTCATCTTGACACTGTATGGATTAATCTGCTGAGCCTACCTGATCCTATCCAACAGATCTGGATCCAAGCGTAGACTAGCTATCACATAGCCTGTATCCATGTCAGAAGGCACAACACCCAAACTGAGGCTCGCAAACTGTTCTAACAGCTCGTGTTCCTTGACCATCATATACGATACCATCCCTAGGCTCTTCTTACTAAGCTACAACATTAGCCTTACCCTGATGATAAAGTATCTCACAATCGTAATCCTTCAGAAGCTCTAGCCATCTTCTCTGTCTCATGTTTAGCTCATTCTACGAGAACAGATACTTGAGGCTCTCGTGGTCGGTAAAGATCTGGAACTTCTCACCATACAAGTAGTGGAGCCATACCTTCAATGCAAACACTACTGCCGATAACTCTAAATCATGGGTCAGATAGTTCTTCTCATGGTCCTTTAGCTGTCTGGATCCATAAGCAACTACCCTTCCATCCTACATCAATACACAGCCTAGTCCCTGATGCGAAGCATCGGTATACACTAAAAATCCTCCTGATCTGGTAGGGATAGTGAGAATCAGAGCGGTGGTCAATCGATGCTTCAGCTCCTGAAAACTCTTCTCACAATCCTCGTTCCACATGAACGGTATATTCTTCCGAGTGAGACATGTTAACAGAGCAATCAAGTTCGAAAATCCCTCAATGAATCTCTGATAATATCCTGCTAATCTGAAAAAAATTTTGATCTCAGTAACTATCCTCGGCTGTTCCCACTGTACTACAGCCTCTATCTTGGTTGGGTCTACTGATACACCATCTCTCGACACAACGTGTCCCAAAAATGAGATCTCCGCCAACCAGAAGTCACACTTACTGAGTTTACAGTATAACTCCTTCTCTCAAAGAGTCTGTAATACGATCCTCAAGTGCTGTTTATGCTTCTCCTGAGACTTCGAATTCATTAAAATGTCATCGATAAAGATGATAACAAATTTATCCAAGTATGGCTTAAACGCATCGTTCATCAAAGCCATATAAGTCACAAGAGCATTCGTCAATCCGAATGGCATAACCAAGAACTCATAATGGCCATATCGGGTATGAAACACATCTCCACTCTAAACTCTCAGCTAATGATACCCAGACCTCATATTAATCTTGAAAAAGACTTGTGCTCCCCGAAGCTGATCCAATAAGAAGTCATTAGGTGGAAGGGTATACCTATTCTTGATGGTAGCTTTATTCAACCATCTGTAGTCAATACACAATCAGAGGCTTCCATCCTTCTTCTTTACAAACAAAACCAGTGCTCCCCTAGGTGAAACACTCGGTCTGATGAACCCCTTATCCAATAGCTCTTACAACTGTCTCTTGAGCTCCTCCAGCTCAACTAAAGGCATGCGGTATGATGGTTTCGATATAGGCTCAGTACCAGGCACCAAATCTATACAGAACTCCATCTCTCTGACTGGTGGCAACCCTGGCAGTTCATCTGGAAAGACATCTAGGTACTCACTAACCACAAGATATATCTTGCAACTCCGGATGTACCTTATCCGGATCAACCACATATGCAATAAAACCTTCAACATATCATTTTCTCAGTCAGCATAACATGTTGTTTATTTTTAATGGTAACTACTATTTTCATTTCTTTTCTATAAACTTTACAACATATTTTTTAGGGTTAGGAAACATAACTGTCATAGCGTAACAATCTAACTCAGCATGGTTTACAGACAACTAGTCCATTCCTAATATTACATCAAAACCGCTCACACTTAGCAATATTAGATTGGTTGTCATATCCTTTTCCCCTACTCTCAACTTGCAATCATTAATTACATACTCTACAAGATGACTGTTAGTCATTGGCATACTAATCAACATCATTATACATAATGGTGTATGCTCTACATGTCTTGCTAATTTACATGCAAATGAAGGCGATACAAATGAATGCGTGGCACCACGATCAAATAAAACATATGCTTCAATATTATAAATCAGGATGTTAACTCGAATCACATCCGTTGAAGCATCAGCTGTACCTTGGTGTAAAGTATGTACGCGCCCTTAACCAATCACTTGCTTCCCCTTCTCTTCTGCTGTCGCTCTCCTCCTCGAAGCAGAAGTATCAATTATAGCTCTCTCTGGCTCCCTGCCCTTCAGTGGAGCAGTCTCAACCATCTTCGAGTAAGCACTAGCAATATACCTTGGTTTCCCACATTGAAAACATACTATAAGAGTCATTGGATAAGGTCTTCCTCCATGATATCTACCGCATCTACTACACTGCTCAGTAGTAGGCCTCTATCCTCCAATGACAATACCTTTCGTTAGAGCTATGGCCAGATAAGCAGGGGGTCTAGCAGGTGTCTCCCATGCCCCCTCAATCCGTGGTCTCTTACCGAAGAGTCTCCTGCCTCCTCGATAACTGAAACCTGTATCTCTGGCTAGCCTCTTCCTCCCTCTATCTCGGCTCTGACTAAACTTCTCTAACTCGGAGGCATTCCTCTCATAGTCCTGCTCGTACAGTTACGCCCTACGCACTGCCTTCTCATATGTGGCTATATCCAATGGGACCAATCTAGACCGTAGAGTCGATCTCAATCCATTAATAAATCTGTGGACCTTCATGGTCTCACTATCCATAGTGTCAGGGTCATACCATCCTAGGGATAAGAATTTAGTCTCATACTTATCCACTGACAAACTCCCCTAATTCAGCCCCAAAAACTCAGCCTGTAGTTACCACTGCGCTGTATCTCAAACAAACTACCTCCTAAAGATATCCAAAAATATCTCCCAACTGATATTTGTATGTCGGGCTCTCAATATGAGTTTGGTGGACTTCCACCAATGCTCTGTAAATCCCTTCAGTAGGAATGTAACAAATGTGACCATCTCCAACGACGTACACTTGAAGAATCCATATAGCTTCTCGATCTCTCCAATCCACTACTCAGCGGTAAATGGGTCCTTGACCCCACTAAAAGATGGAGGTCTAAACTTCTGGAACTGTTGCAGCTAATCCAGCTCACATCCGTACCCCAAACCACTACTACTTTGTCGCGGAGCAATAAGAGAAGGTGAATCTTGAACAAGTGGGGGTGTAGAAGTATCCGTAGGCTATACACGCGTGTCAGGTGTAGCTACCTATCCAATCACAGTCCTTGCATCTTGTCCCTATCTACCTGGCATCGTCTATGCCAACATCTCCATTATCGTCTCTAGGCTACGCTCTAACCTCGTGAAACGCACCTCTACACTCTCTAGTACCTCAGAGTACCTGGAGTCTCATGGGTAGGTAATGATTCAATAGCATCTTGGATCTCAGGCCCACCCCTAAGGCCTCGAGCTTTACCTCTAGTCCCTCTACCACTACTAGTATTCGCCAAATAGGCTCAATTCCTGCATTCACAATCATTTATTAGTCTGTTTCCCATCTAGTATACACAATTGTATCTAAACACAGCATAGTATATGGGGATGTATACTTTCCTATTTACTAATACAGACTCACATTAGACCAACTCTACTCTGATACCATTCTGTCACAACCCTCCATGACTTAACCAAAACCACTACAAATTCTTCACTTTTTACTTACCTTTTTTTCTCATCAACAGCTAGGCTATGATTCGATGTTAGTATCCTTGCTTATTATACCATTCATTATCATACATACATGTCAATATACTATCTACTGATTGTAATTTCTTTTATAATATAAGTGAGCTCGTATAAAATCTAATACAAATACATTCCCCATAATTTACATCAAATACCTCACCGTGCTGTCTATTTGTTTAGATACAGAACCGTACAAAATATGTATACTTGTCGATCGATAGGAAATGGCAGCGGACAACAGGAACACTATCCCTCACTCGTACTCACTCTACTGCTGATGCTTTGTAGAGAGGTTTAAAAAAAATGGGTGAGCTCACAACTCAGTAAGGAAATCAGGCAAGCAAGTAGACATCTACACTATCTACTCAAAATAATGCAATGCCTTGAAAATATTATTTCCTTAACTCACTTTAAAAGCATGTATTTAAAATATATACATATACTTGTACAAATTAAATCCCATGTACAGAAATCATGCTAGTTCTCAAATGTAGGCATTTCGTGCAAAACAATGCATCTGTATAAATTCAAAATGCCTTTAGATAAATCATGCCATTTATATTCAAATCACAGTAAATATGGCATTTGAATATTCCCAACACAACAAATCAGATTGTGACCCATCCCTCAGGTCTATCCGTATCATAAAATCAATCAAATGGTATATCATGTGAGACTCTATAGTGAAATGTAATAATATAATAGACTATGGCCATATACTATAATGGTGATCTCAAGCTACATAGATCTCGATGTGCGAGGCATCACTTCTGTAATGGGAGGGGGGTCAGTCCATCACAACCGCTAGCTATCAACTACTCAACTCCACAACAACACAACAACACACGGTACAGTGTACTCCAGGCCACTTACATGGTATAACGTACACTCCTGGACCCTATCTCAATGGATAATCAATACCACGTCTCTAAATCCACATGTGAACATCTCACAGTGTGACAGTCAGTCTACTCAAGGAAATCAACATGGTTTTTTAACATGTCTATATATCACATAAAATACAGTGCGTTCCTTTGAGCTCGACTCACAGTCGACGCTCTGCTCAAACACTGTTTCACATCACAAACTCAAACTCTAGTACAAGTAAACTTTCAGTACTAGGTCATGCATAGTTCATGTTCAAATCAAGTACGAGCAATCACTCCAATACCATGCTATGCATAAAACTCATCAAATCAAGTACAAGCAATCGCTCAAGTACTATGTCATGTATAAATCATGAAGAATCGAGTACGAGCAATAACTCTAGCACTCTGTCATGCATCTCATGTAAAATTTGAGTATGAGCTAATCGCTCCAGTACTTTATCATGCATGTCATGGAAATCTAGTGTGAATCATACATCAGCACTAATATATGTGGAAAATATATGAAATCGAGTGTGAGCTGTGCTCTAGCACTATTTATTTTCACATAATTCGATAGATGGTTCTTTAAAAAGGGATGATTCTCAAAACATCAAAATCAGCACTATAAATTGTGCTAGTTTTCATCAACATAGAAACATTAGCCCATCTACCTACTCTTCTGCTAAACAGTAGTAAAAACACTCAAAATAGTGGTTTCCATGCTTTTTACAACTTTTCCCAAAAGCTGACTTCTTTTCCTAACTAAAGGTGAAATCGTAATTTTAATTTTACTATTCATTTTCGTTTGACCTATTGGGCTTGTGGAGCCTACTAAATCTTATTGGGCTTATCCGAGACCCATTACATCATATTGGGCTAAAACCAATTGGGCTTAGCCCATTGGACCTCTCGACCACATGCCTTAACCGAGAGCTCCCATGCCGTCGGTCACACCACACCATGCCGTCCATGTCCATTTGCTAGCCAATTTCACTTAGGCATTTTCACAAACACTTGGCTGGCAATGTTCTTAAGCTTCACTTAGTTCATTTAGGCATTTTATCAAATACCTTAATTACTAACTTAATTCATGTATCAATTGATCAATTTGATTCATTCTAACTATACCATAATCATGAACACATGTACATTAACTCATTTATGCCTTAAAATTATATGGGCATTCACCAATTTATCACTACTCACTCTCAGCCAATTCATGTTCATAGTGATTCCATGTGTTTCAATGCTTAAAACATATACCAATCTACTCAAAATCATTCATACCTTAACTCGTTAAAAAGTCTGTTTTACCCTTTTTAGCTTTTACTCTTGTTCTCTATGTTTGAGACTAAATCAAACTGAGTTTCCTTCATGGGCTCTGTATATTTTCTCATTTTAAGTTTTTCTCTTCAATCAGAACGATTCAAATCTACTCGGTTTAACCTGCGGCTCTTATAGCTCACATTAGGCTTTTATGTAGCTTATAAGTGTTGAATCATTTCACATACACTGTAAATCTAGTAAATACTCTTCTTATGATTCAACTATAATAATAGAGTGTTCATACACATAGGAATCATAAGGAACAAGCTACATAAAAGTATGAGTCTGACATAAAAGCAGACGAAAATACTTACAGGTATCTCCAACTACTCACAAAAGTCCCTTACCTGCAATCACTCGAGAAATTTTACTTTC
Organism: Firmiana major; assembly: GCA_033439115.1. Taxonomy (NCBI): domain Eukaryota; kingdom Viridiplantae; phylum Streptophyta; class Magnoliopsida; order Malvales; family Malvaceae; genus Firmiana; species Firmiana major. Next base: position 24,148,153 of record CM065910.1, read on the forward strand.
GCAATGCTGCTCGATCCAGCAGTCCGATTCGCTCCTCTAAAAATCTTTAGAGTTGCATATAACCATTATTCAGGTTAATTATACTTTTCCTACCATATTTCATATTACATACAGTCTATTTCACTTAATGAGCTTTAATAAACCTTAATGGGCCTAACTCTGCCTTAAACCCATTTCCATTTTACTATCCATTTTTGTTGGGCCTATTAGGCTTGTGGAGCCCACCAACTCTTATTGGGCTTATCTAAGACCTATTACATCATATTGGGTCGAAATCAATTGGGCTTGACCCATTGGACCTCTCGGCCACATGCCTTGGCCGAGAGCTCCCATGTCGTTGGTCACACACACCATGCCGTCCATATCCATTTGCTAGCCAATTTCACTTAGGCATTTTCACAAACACTTGGTTGGCAATGTTCTTAAGCTTAACTTAGTTCATTTAGGCATTTTATCAAACACCTTAATTGCCAACTTAATTCATGTATCAATTGATCAATTTGATTAATTCTAACTATACCATTATTTTGAACACATGTACATTAACTCATTTATGCCTTAAAATCATATGGGCATTCACCAATTTATCACTACTCACTCTCGACCAATTCATGTTCAAGTGATTCCATGTGTTTCAATGCTTAAAACATATACCAATCTACTTAAAATCATTCATACATTAACATATATGAATGTAAAAGCTAGAAATTATTCCTAGTATATGCGTTCACACTTGGCCGAATCCTTGAAGCCTTTCGATTTGCACACTATGGCTCCTTGATAGCCAATTCTAACATATGTTAATCGTCACTCAATGTGGAACAACTTTCATGAAGATTGAAAGTTTCAAATATGCCTTTTTCTTAGTGATTTCTTATGAGAGAAAGCTTGAATATATGTGTTTTAATGGTTTCTTTGTGTAGCTGAGAATGATAGGTTGAAGAAGACCATGTGGTGGTTGATTTTATAAGCCAATTACTTAGTCATTAAGCCTTACTTTTTAGCTAACAAGTTTGAATGGAATTGATTTAGTTAATGGTTACCAAATTGGCTATGGTTACCTTTTACTAATGGCCTTGTTTTTAATCTATTTGGGCTTCTAGGTTTGGGCCTCCCTAATGGGCCTTTGGGCTGAAATTTTTACTATACATTAGGTCTTCAATTGTCTAAATATTTTACCTACAAATCGTCCAACAATTCGATCTAATGGACCTAAGAAACTTGATCTACACCTATTATACCTTAATGGGCTTTAAAATCTTCACTTTTTCAGTCATAATGATTCAAATCCACTCGGTTTAGCCATGAGGCTCTTATAGCCCTTTTTCAACTTTTATGTAGCTTTTAAGTGTTAAAACATTTTACCAACACTTAAATCAAGTAAATACTCTTCTCATGATTTAATTTACTTAATACAATGTCTGTACATATATAAATCATAAGGAACAAGCTACACAAAAATACGGGTCTTGCAAAAGTGGCGTGATTATTTCAACAAGCTATTCAACGACAGACAAAGTTAAATTGTAGACAATATCTTGGTGCCTCCAAAGGATTTAAATCGATGCTTTATACGCAGAATCAAAGAGATAGAGGTAAAGGAGTACTAAAAAGGATGGAGACAGGGAAAACTGTTGGGCCTAATGACATTCCTATTGAAGTTTGGAAATGTCTTGAAGAGGTCAAAATTAGGTGGTTGACAAATCGTATTAGTAAAATTTGGCGCACTAACAAGATGCTTGAGGAATGGAGAAAGAGTGCGTTAGTACCTCTCTATATGAATAAAGGAGATACTTAAAGTTTTCCAATTATTGAGGAAGACTGTAGAGATATCAGAGAACCAATTTGGTTGTATGCCTGGTGGGTTAACTATGGAAGCGATACACTTACTTGGACAACTTCTGGAGCGTTCTCGAGTGCAAGAGAAAGATGTTTATATAGTCTTATAAACTTAGAGAAAGCATATGATAAAGTGCCTAAGACGGTGTTATAGTGGTCTTTAATGAAGAAAAGAGTCCATGTTAAATATATTAAAATAATTAAAGACATGTATGGAGATGAAAAAACACATGTGAAGACATATGGAAGACAAACAAATGAATTTTCTATAGCAGCAGGGTTACATCAAGGGTCGACGTTAAGTCTGTTTTTGTTCGCTACAGTAACTGATGAGCTGACAAAATCTATCTAAGATAATGTACCTTGGTGTATGATGTCTGTAGATAATATTGTCTTATGTGCTAAGATTAGAGTGTAGGTTAATACTAAGTTAAAACTGTGGAGACGGACATCAAAGGCTAGAGGATTGAAATTAAGCAGAGTAAAGACTAAATACATGGATGGTAAATTCAGCCCAAACAGAGAGGAAGATCAAAACATAGTGATGCTAGATGGGGTAGAGATCCCTAAGTGGCATCATTTTTTATATTTGGGGTCTATCATTCAGATGGATACAGAGATTAATGGTGATGTGAGCCATATGATATAGGCTGGTTGGAGCAAATGGAGAAATGCTACAGGTGTGTAAGACCCACATTTTTGTATTGTACTATTTATGATTCATCATTGTAAACATTGTTATATGTTTTGGAATCATAAGAAAGATTGTATTACAATTCCAAGTTTAAGTAAAAGTAGAAAATGCCTTAAAAGCACTAAAGTGCCAATGGTGAGCTAAATTGAGCTCAGGCTAAACCGAAGGGATGCCAATCATTCTGACTGAAGATAAGAACCTAAAACATCCAAATAAGGATAGTTCAAGAAGGGAAGTTGGTTTGGTTTGGTCCCGATAAGGTCAGAGTAGTGAAAATGCCAAAAAGGGCTTAAACGAGCTTAAAATGGACTGTTCGAGATGTTTTTGACACATTCACCTACAACGGTTGTCCAAAACGTTGAAATGGACTAACCAACCATTGAAATGAAAAAATTTGGGTTAGTTGACTTTAGTCAAATGTTGTTAAAAGTTAAAAGTTAACAAAATTCAAATGGGAAATGTTGTCTTTTACCATTTAACTAACCATGGTTAAAATTTAACCAACCCATGGTTAATGCATGAGAAATATTATTTTGGGCTAAAATACTTCATGAATTCAGCAAAGCCCATTAAGAAATGAAACAATATGTAATTGGGCCAAAGAAAAATGGGCTGAAATTGAAGAAAGACTATTAGGCCAAATGGTTACAAGTTAAAGGCCCATTAAGCTTTAAACTATGTGGGCCAAATATGCATGGAAGATTGGGCCAAACCTTGGGCCCATTTAATGGACCGTAATTAAGGATATTTTAAAGGCCCAAATGGCATTAAAAATCCAACCCAAAAAGCCCAATAGGAAAGCCTAAACCGTAAACCTAATTTCATAAAGTTAAAACCCAAGTTTAATTAAAACTTAAGCCCAAAATATGCCAACCCAAGTCCAATGGGAAGCCCACTTCATGGGCTGATTTAATTAAATTGTTGGCTAAATTTTAAGAAGAAAAAAATAAAAAATTGGCTAAGGCCATCGGATTCATCATCTTTACCAAGCTATCCACCATTAAAACATAAAACCTTAAGCTTTCTCACTCTAGATTTCACCACCCTACAAATCGAATTGGAACAAGTTGTCTTCAACAAACTTGTTACTCTTGATGAGGAGAATAACATAGTCTAAAACCAGTAACCAAGGATCTGAATTGGAGAACTCAACCCTTTCCACAAGTTTCGGCCAAAGTGAAAAGTGTAAGCTAGGTATGTTTTCAATCCACCAATCTTACATATGTTAATCTAAGGGTTTTATGGAGTTGATTGGTATATGAATTGTATGGAAAAACATCACCTAAGGTGATGAACCAAGCTTGGCTAAAAATAGGTATTTGTATTAAGATGAATATGCATGCGGTTTAATGGCATGTATAGGATGGTTATGATGTGTACATGATGATGGTATGATTTAGTGTGATCAATTTGTTGAATTGGATATAGTTATGTTGATGGCATGGAAGGTGTTTGATAGAATGCCAAAATGAACTATGTTAAAGGCTTAAGACTTGCCATCCAAGTGTTTGATAAAATGCCTAAGTGGGGTTAGGCCATGGGTGGTGTGGTGATGGCTAGTAATCGGCCAAGGATAGCTAGGTGGTGTTCGGCCACCATGCCTTGGCCGAATGAGTTCATGGGTCATGGTGAGATATAATGGGCCCAAAAAGGTTAATGGGCCCAATGGATAGCCTAATAAGTGTTAATAGGCCTAATGGGCTTTAATGGAATAAATAGTGAAGTGAAAATGAGCTTAAAATAGAGTTAGACCCATTAAGGTGTAATAAGGCCCAATAAGAATAATCAAGCCAAATACTTTAAATTAATCGTATAGAAATTGGAATATAGGTTAATAAGATTTTTTGATGTGATTGGTATTTATCTGTAGCTCCCAGAGATATATACGAAGCCAAATAGATTGATATACGAAAAATGGAAAATGTGAAAAGTGCATTCGACTGGATTCCAGGTAAGGGATCTATGCTAGCTCTTACATATAGCTGTACGTATTTTTATCATCATTTGCATGCACTTAAATTTCGTATAGTGTATAAATATGAAATTTCTGGACAGTACCTAAATATGAGAAAATTACGAAAATGCCATTAGGATGACGAAAAAATAAAAATGCATAAATGCATGATTTCAGCGATTCTTGTCTGAAAAGTGGTTTTGTTAGTGTGAAATGATGGACTGGCTCATGATTTTTACTGTATGCGTTAAATTGCACATTTTTTCGAGTTAAAAATACTTGAGTGGGAGAAAACCAATGAATGGATGATCATTCTGGAGAATTTACCCCTCTTGCTCTGTTATGCACTGTTTTGAGTGCTGAATTCTGTTGTGAGTATTGTTTTCATTTGAAACGAGTCATCTATCTATTTTCTGGGTGAACCAGTGATGGAGTTATTGTGATATATGTGAGTTATACAGACATGCTCGCACTGGATTTCTGATAAGATGTGATATCTAAGTAAAATCGTGCTTGTGCCCTCGTGTTGACTATGTGTCGCACGACTTGTTCGCACTGGATTTTGAGATAGGCTATGATTGATGATTTTGGTTAGGGTGAGAAGTCCCTAAGTCGAACACCCCCCGACCCTTCTGGTTATATGTTGTGATTTACGGAGTATGTTGTAACATGTAGACAGCACGGAGTACGCTGCACTGTACCACTAGTCTTCGGACATCTGATTTGCATGCTTTTAGACACCCTTACACACTTAGCTAGTGATTCTTGGGGTCACTGACTACGGCCATATGTTCTATGATTACCATATATCCCTACCTAGCCTCTCTGACTGATCTGATTTTTCTGTTCTGTCCTAAATTCTGAACCAAATTGGTTTCTAATCTGTTTCTGAACTCTGAATCTGATTTCTGTCTTTCGATTCGTTTTTTGAATAATTTTGTATACTGTTTTTGATCTGTTTTCTGAACTGATCTTGAACGGTACAGATTTGCATGTTTTAATACATGACATGGCATTATATGCAAGTGTTCTGAGTAAAGTAAATATGTTTGTTTTGAAATCTAATAAGTGGAATGCAATTATTTTACAAGATGATAAAACATGCATTATGAGTATCGTTGATTGTATGGTTATCCACCTGCTTTTATATGTTCCTTACTGAGCGCGTTAGCTTACCCTTTTCTCCCATCTCTCCATAGATTAGTTCCAGTAGTTGAGAGTTCTGTGGTAGATTCCTATATTTATTTTTCGCTCGCAGTTGTTATCACTTGCGAAAGGTATACACACTTTTATAGTATTTTGTATCTAAACATGACAACGTACAGTGACGTATCTATGTTAGTACTGGGACATAAACTAATGTAAACGAATGTAAATTATTGTAAATTATTATTAGTACAATTTCTTATTATAGATGCATAAGAGGAGAATGAATTGAAGTATATGGGAAGTGATCGACTGATATCGACTCATAGCCCAACCAATCAGTGTGTGAAGTCGTGATGTGTGATAATTAATGGTATGAATGTAAGGAAAATAGGTCACGAAACAAATGGTATCAGAGCAAGGTTGGTCTGATATGAGTCGTTATTAGTAACTAGAAAGGTTTACATCCCCTAGTCACTATACGTTGTTTAGATACAATTGTCTATATCGGGTTGTGATTTCACTAAAAATTATGTTATATATTGTGATGCCTCGAAAGCACAGAAAATATGGTAAATTTAAAACTTATTTACATCAATACACAATTCTAGGTGCATTCCTGTACAGTGTCATGTATCATGATACATAAAATTATAAACTTTCACCTCAGGACCTCATCAGCTAATATTCATATATCATACCAATATGCATTTCCTCAATACAGAGTTAATTAATCCTAATACATCCCATACATCATTGTTCATCAAATGTCTGTAAATACAACTTTAGTCTGGGTACATGAAATGTTAAAGTATACCTCAATATACAATTTATAGCCTGAAGCTCAAGTCCTCCACTAGCCACTGCTCCGTACGTCGTAGAAAACTCTCTTCACTTGAAGAAATCTGGGGGATATTAAAAATATGGTGAGCTTCTAAATTGCTCAGTAAGGGGGTAAGGGACTCATTAACAAAAATGATTTATTACACAGCACAATCATTTTGTTTTGTAAGTGAAACACAGTAAGCTCAATAGAAAACGTAGCATGAATTAATTAAAACATCAATCTCGTCTCATTTCACTAAGATCATGCAGAAACATAAGAGTAAATGGCTCAGTATAAAAACCATAGTTACAAGTATATGAAAATCAGGATGCGATAATGACTTTTCTCATAAAAACGTAACAGAAATCACCTAAGTAATATTACACGTGGTACACCCACAAAACCCAATCTCATGTGTAAAACGGAGACTAGGCAAACAAAACTCAGATAAAAGCATTTGTCATGGCACATCAAAATAATCTCTTCTGGGTACGTATCCCAGGCATCCTCAAAAGAGGGAACATAGACAATATGGTCGTGCACATGGTGTGTTGGTCTTACGTGTTACCAGAACAAGGTCCAGACTTACATACTTCTAGAGCAAGGCCTCTCCTTATACACACTATCGGTCTTACATATTACCAAAGCAAGTCCCGGACTTACATGCTACCAAAGCAAGGCCACCCAGCGCTACCTGAGCAGGGGTCATCTCACGTTACCAGAACGGAGGCATCTCTTGCTGCCAAAGCGGAGGAATATCATACTTACATGCTACCAGAGCAAGGCTTGGACTTACATGCTTCCAGAGCAAGGCCCGATGTGTTATCACATGACACGCCTAAGTCTCAATAACAGCCATTATCATATAAAACCGTTTTGCCTTCACGTAGAGCTCATAATGGTTTCTCTCATAAAACTCATTTGAAAACCTTTTGTACTCATTACAAAATATGTCAAAATCGAGCTCAAATCAGCAAAACCACACACATTTCTCAAATCTCAGTACGCCTTAACGTAGAGCCCAAATCCCTTTTCACTTTTAAACTCAAACAGTTTGTAAAACAATTTCACGCTTTGTTTGCAACTCATAAAAATTGGGCCCCAACTGGCTATAAAACCGTGTGCAATAACTCAATCACAACTTGTAAAATCATGCTTGTTTCTAAAAAACATTTCATGCTACAAATATCATCACAAATAACATACACAAATGATTTTAAGTTTTCCCTTACCTCGTTGCACCTCAAATAGTGCAATCGTTCCCACGAACGATGAACTAGCCTCGCATTCCTCTCTGGAACTCCCGGGCTATCCAAACGACGTAAAAATACCATTAACACGTCATCACATTGTCTCTAATCTCAACATCGAGGATAATTGCTCACATTCTCATAGTTTCTCAATACCTCAATGATTCTAACTACCTTAACCATTTTCAGCCTACTCATCACAACATTTATTGCCACAATCATAGAAATCTACTTCCAAATCAAAGATTAAAGCTTAGAAATTTACGAAAAACTTGTGGAGTGCTCAATTCACGCCTCAGCTCAAATCGTCTTTCAATTTTCAAGTATGTTGTTCTCCTTTTGATGAGGAACAACATTCCCTCTGGCCACAACCTCTGATTCGAACGGAAATGGGTGTTTTAGAAGAGAGCGAAAGTTAGGGATTTCGGCCAAAAATAGGGGTTTTCAATTTTTGGAGAGAGAAAAGATGAATTCCAGCGAAAACATAGGGGTCTTTATATAGGTATAAGGTAGGAGATCGATCTACTCCTATAGGAGATCGATCTGTCTTTAACTTTGGGAACAATTTGGGTACTTTTTATGCATACCAGATCGATCTGCCATGGGGGCAAGATCGATCTCATAATCTTGAGGAGATCGATCTGCATTTTACATAAACATTTGGAGATCGATCTGCTATTGTAGGAGATCGATCCCTTTAAGGCAGAATCACTAGGAGATCGATTTGCTTCCATTGGAGATCGATTTGCTCATTTAAATTTTCCATTCCTTGTCACTTTCGCCTACCAGATCGATCCCCTCTTCTCCAAGATCATTCTGGCTTTATAGTTTGACCCTTTGGTTGCACACTTGACATAAAATTTCCATATATAATTGCCATAGTTTGCTCCATAGATTATTTCTCATTCAATACTCATTCATCACTTCAATTGTGAGTACATCACATTTAGCTCAATCAATTACACTTCATGTTCACATTACAAAATGAGATGTGTATAAATTCTTAGGTCTCACATCCTCCCCATCTTTAAAGAATTTGGTCCTCCAAATTCAACTCAACTCATCAAACAGATGAGGGTACTTCTCCTTCATGAGACTTTCCAATTCCTAAGTGGCCTCTTCCATTGAGTGATGCTTCCATAAAACTTTCACTAATGCGATGCTTTTAGTCTGAAGCACCTTCTCTTTCCTATCAAGGATTTAGACGGGTTCTTCAGTGTAGCTCATGTCCTCTTGTATGTTCATCTCTTCATACTTAATGACATGAGAAGGGTTCGGGTGATACTTCCTCAACATAGATACATAGAAGATGTTGTGTATCCTAGACATCTGTGGGGGTAATGCCAACCTGTAGGCTATTTCTCCCACTCACTCAAGAATCTCAAATGGTTTAATGTATCGAGGACTCACCAACATCAAACTCGAGTGGCCGTCTACGTACATTCGCGTAGCTTTTTTCTTTACTCTGTACAACCTGTAATCTCTCACATATAAGTTTCACACTCTGTCAGCTTGTTCAACAAGCTCGAAAGCATTTATCTTTCTGTCACCCACTTCTTCCCAAGCTATAGGGGATCTACACCTTTTAGCATATAAAGCCTCAACAGGTGTCATTCCAATACTCGCATGATAGCTATTATTATACGCAAACTCTACAAGGGCAGGTGATCATCCCATGATCCCTTAAAATCCATCGTACATACCCTTAACATATCCTCTAGGGTCTGAATAGTCCTCTCTGATTGACCATCTATCTGAGGATGATAGGTGGTACTAAAACTCAATCAAGATCCCATGGATTCCTGAAAATGAGTCTAAAATCTGAGGTAAATCGAGAATCTCTGTCAGAAGTAATACTCACTAGAGCCCTATGTAATCTAGCTATCTCGCTAACATATAACTGAGCTAAGGCATCCACAGTATCTGTGCTCTTGATGGCAAAGAAGTGGGTACTTTTTGTCAGTCTATCCACTATGACTCATATAGCGTCATGACCTCTTCGGGTCCTCGGTAAACCCATAATAAAATCCATGGTGACATGCTCTCATTTCCATGTTGGCACAGGTAAAGGCTGTAATAATTCTTCGGGCTTCTGATGCTCAGCTTTCACTTGCTGTCACGCTAAACATCAGGCCACATAATCTGCCACATCTCACTTCATACCACTCCACCAATATACCTTTCTCAAATCTCGGTACATTTAGTACTCCCTAGGTGCATGGTGTATCGCGAGTAGTGGACTTCTCTCAGTATCTGTTTCTTCAGGGTATCATCATTCGATACATAAATTCGTCCTCCAAATCTTAACAGCCCATCCTTACTGACTATGAGAACCGACTGCGAAGTTTGCTTCGCTTGGCTAACCATATCAATCAACCTCTGATCATCACGCTGCCTAGTTCTAATCCGATCCATGATCTTGGGCTCTATTCGCATGCTAGCCAAAAATCCAGTCTCTACCTCTTTAACTCTGATCTGAAGTTCGATGAACTGCTCCAATAAATCCCACTCCTTGATTATCATAGTAGATATCATACTCTTCCTGCTCAGGGCATCAGCAACTACGTTTGCCTTCCCCAGATGGTATAGAATCTCATAGTCATAATCCCTAAGGAGTTCCATCCATCTCCTTTGTCTCATATTTAACTCTTTCTGATCAAACATATGCCTCGAACTCTTGTGGTCAGTGACGATTTGAAATCTTTCCCCATATAAGTAATGCCGCCAGATCTTCAAGGCAAATACCACAGCGGCTAACTCCAAATCATGCGTGGGGTAATTTTGCTCATGATCTTTCAACGGTCACGATCCATAGGCAACCACTTTTCCATGCTGCATGGGCACACACCCCAATCCTAGATGCGAAGCATCACTATACACTGGAAATCCTCTTGATCCCTCAAGGATAGTCAACACAAGTGCTGTTGTTAATCTCCTCTTTAATTCCTAAAAATTGAGCTTACATTGTTCAGTCCATATGAACAGAGTCTTCTTGCGCGCGAGCTTGGTCAAAGGAGCGGCAATCCTAGAGAATCCTTGCACAAATCTTCTGTAATACCCTGCCAAACCAAGGAAATTTTGTACATCTGTAACTGTTCTTAGTCTATCCTAATTAAGCACAGCCTCCACTTTAATTGGATCAACTGATACTCGTTCCTCTGAAACTATATGACCAAGGAAAGCTATCTGATCTAACCAAAACTCATACTTACTAAGCTTTGCATATAATTGCTTATCTCAAAGTATCTGAAGTACTAATCACAATTGTTGCACGTGCTCCTGACACGCCCTAAAGGTATTATCCGCAAGTGCACGGGTCATACAAGTAATAATGGGATTTGAGTCCTAGTTATCGTCCCACAGAGAAGTTGATTAGCCTAATTAAGTACCAGTTAATCTTACCCTAAGTATATCCTAGCGAATTATGAAATTGCAATGGGTGATCTACTAAGGCTAATTAAAAACACTGGAAAGCAATAAAATAATAAAATAAAGAAAATAAAACTGAATAAAATTACTTTCAGTGCTCCTCGCAATTAAAATAAAAAACCTACAAAAATAATTAAAACAGTTAAAACTAATTAACGCAATTAAAATAAAATGCAATTATGAAAATAAAGCAATAAAATTAAACTACAATTAAACTAACCTAAAATGCAATTTTAAACTACTTAATCAAAATACATGAGTTTATCTAAATTAATTTTAAGCACTACCCTTAATGCTAGAATAAAAAAAATTACTTAGTACCCTAATTAAATCAAAGTTAAACTAATGCAATAAAGAAACTATGACTATTATGCAAACTAGAAATCACTAACTAAGCTAACTAATAACTTGAAATTAATCTATGCATGTAAAATGAATTAATCCAAGAAAACAGACCAACCAAACGTGGCCTTAGGAATTTAAATCCTTCCCTCCCTTTACTATTCATTTATCATTTCTTCATTTCCATCTCAGGTAACGGCTTGGTGTCATCTGGTCTGCTACGGTTTGTCTCCTTCTGCTCCAGGTACGATGATTTGTGGGAGTTCTGTCCTACTGTCCTGTACTGCTACTGCAAGTGCTGCTCTTTCATCTTGCACAGCTCCTGCTTGTCCTCTGCCCAGGTACGGTGATTTGTACTGCTCGGGTCTGTGCCTCTGTTCAGGTGATGTCTACTGCTCTTGTCGATTCTGGCCAGTCCTATGTACCAGCATACTGCTTCAGTCCAGCAGCAATCCTTTTGTACACATCATCTGCCTCACCACGACGTTACAACAGCAGTGCAAGGACACAACCCGGCTATGCACCTGTCCTGCGCACAACAACAAAATCGCCAGATAGCAGACGCGTCTTTCTCCTCTGCTCTTTCTTGCCCTGCCCTTGATCACCATGCATCAGCTGCAGCTAGCATTCATCAGCAACTCGACATCAGTGAACGCCCAAAGCACTAACAGCCTTCATTAGTGAACACCAGCATATTAAGACAGAAGGCAGAAAAGAAAAGCTTAAAACGATAATGAACAGTAGGATAGACTGTAAACAGGGGAGAACAGAGAATCGATCGGCCAAAATTTCATTGATCCATCCGGCTACCTGTTGAACATCCTCTCTCGTTACTATGCTTAAGTATCCCTTCACTTTCTTCTCCTACCGAGTTCCACTATGCTCTTTAGTGGACAAATGCCTTGCATCATCATTCATCAGAGCAACAGAATCAACAAGCAGGAGATAGTGTGAAATTGCCTGAAACCCGAATGCAACAATAAGGAACAAACCGAAAGCTTTTAAAGATGATGGTTTTACAATGAAACTAAGGAAACTTAAACAATAACCAAGGAAAAGCCAAGAATGACAAAAGTAATAATTTCACAAATGAAGAAAAGAGAACATCAATAATGCTTCTAGAGAGGAAGCCGAGAGCATGAAAATGACAAGAAATCGAGAGCTAAGTAAAATAATGGAGGAGAAATCGAGAGCTTGGTAAGTAATGGATTAACAAATAAGGAAAACAAAACATAAGCAAGGAAGGAAACCGAGAAGATGGAAAAGAGAAGAAACCGAGAGCAAACAAAATAAAAATAATAACTGTAAATTAAAACTTAAACAGTAAAATAACAATGAATGAAAACTGAATAAATCTTAGAAGAAAATGGACAATGGTGGCTGCTGTCACCGGCCGAAAACATAAAAAGCTTAAAGAAAAATAAAACCTAAAATAAATGTTTAACCTAAAAAACTAAAAATTAAAAGTTACCTCTTTTTTTCAATTGACATCTTTTTCTATTTATACCCACATTTAGGGGTACAATTGTAATATTTTCATCCTAGATGAGTTGACATTGTTTGACCACTTGTCTTCACACCATTGGCTCCTTGAAAAATAATATTTCTATGTTATTTGTCTTTTTGTCCAATTGGATGTGCTAGGCTCGTGTTGTCCGCTTGGTACAATCTCGATTTTAGCCCAATTTTAGTTCATTTTCTACCGAAATATTCACAATTCATCCGGATTTAATTTATCTGCAAACATGAGAATTTTAATTAAATAAAGGGGATAATTATCAAAATAAATTGGGGATTTAAATAATTAATTAGGAAATTAAGCTCAAATAATTCTAAAAATATAGAATTATCACACCCTCAAACTTGAGCGTTTGCTTGTCCTCAAGCAAAACAAAATAATTGTAAGAATGACAAGTACTAAACACAATAATTTCTTCAATATTATCCTCCAAGAAAAAGTACAGACTATGAAATCAAAGAATCACAATTATAAGTCCAACACTCAAAATCATTCAATCATAAGTCCTAACCCAAATTGGACTCCTCGTGAGTGTGTGAAAATGTCAAAGTCACTTCACAGTATATTATCCGGATTAGATTATGCAAACATAGTGAATGCAAAGTCAATGACATGTGATCATTCCCATAAGTTTGCTTTTCACTTCTCTCTCCACTAATGTAGTCACACTTAACTAAAGATCAATAGGACTTTATTAAGCTTGTAATGTAAGGCTGGGGTTAAGGTATGATAAAGTCGATTTAGGTTTAATTACCCCTTAACATGCATTACTTTCAAGATCTTAATGTAAGAGCTCAAATTTATTCCCCCAAACTTATTTATTTCACTAAACATTTTTTCTTATTTTTGTATTTTTGTATTTTTCTTCTTTCTTCTTTCTTGTTTTTCTTTTTCTTTCATTTTTTTTCATCATTTTTTTTGAACATTCACTATCACCAGATACCCATATGTACAAAGCTCAAAATATATCCCAATGACTTTCATGCTTTCAGAGTAGGGGATAGGAACAAAATATTTAAGCTAAGGAAAATTAATAGTAGGTGTATTTACAGAGAAAGTTTTATTTGGCCCAGATGGGTGAATAGGGGTAAAATATGTACAGGGTCGGCTAGAAAGGCTCAAACGATCCAAAGATGGCCTAAATCATCTCCCAAATTGTCACGACCCAAATTACCTAAAATCAAAGTAAATTTTTCACTTTTTTAATTTTCTTACCCGTCGTGAACAGTTACACTACTAAACAGTTGGGATATGATTCGGTGTTAGTCACCTCTCACCTATTTACCATTCCATTTTCATAATTCATTTACATATCAATTTATTTAAACTAAATACATCCCCAATATTACATCCATGTACAGTACTGTGCATCTATATGTTCAGATACAAAATTGTACAAATGTGTAATACCTGATCCTGATAAGAAGCAGCGGATAACCGAATTGCAAAGCTATTGTCGCTCTCTTCTACTGAATATACCCTGTGGGGTGGAAAATGAAAGGGTGAGCGAAACGTGCTCAGTAAGGCAATAATGTAAGCAGGTAGATAACTATACTATCTACGTGCTGATAATGTCATGATATAAAATCCTTTATATTTTGAGCATGAGGAATGACTAAAACGATGCCACATGTATGTATATATATCATATAAGGGAAATCATAAAATCGACATATAAAACACACATGGAAAAACCATCATGTATGACATCTCATGCTCGTCACATTAAAACTTATTATTTTCATCATAAACTCATCACTTTAAAACTCATTTGTTTCATCACAAACTCATCACATTAAAACTCATTGTTTCATCATAAAACAACTTCATCAAGGTCAAACCCATCTCTCGGGAATACCTTGATTCATTAAATCACATCTCTTTTAAAAACATAAATCGGGACTACCCCTCCATCGGGTTTGTCCTGGTCTATCCAGACCGTATGATATCATGTGAGGCATGTAGGTTACTGTATGAAAAATCGAGGACTATGGCCATACTTTGTCCCTGTGATCCCAGGCTACACGGATCCTGGTGTGCGGGGTATCATAACTGCAACGGGAGGTGGGGTCAAGTCCTATCCGCCAGAATAGTAAGTAACATCATAGAGTCATCATGACTGCACGGTACAGCGTACTCCGTGTGACATACATGGTACATCGTACTCCATGGACCCATATCATAGTCTGGGGGTGCCTGCCGTAGGTCTTATCCACCCCAATACTATGTCGATAACCAACCCATGTCTCAAAGTATATGTGCGAGCATCTCAACTCTCTGTGACACACAGTCTACAGGAGGCTTCCGCACGACTATATGCATGTCAACTCACGTCTAGTGCGAGCAAAGCTCCAGCACCACGCTATGCATATCATGATATCTAAAATCTCGTGCGAGCAAAGCTCCAACACGGTTTTGTGCACACACAAATTTCTCTTACGAGCAATGCTCCAGTACGACTTTTCATGAGAATAAATCAGTAAACTTGAGTGCGAGAAAGACTCTAGCACTCTTTTTACTTGTATAAATATGATAGGTGGCTAAATCTTGACAAAACATCTTTTAAAATAGCAACCGGTACAAACCGGTACCCTTTCGTATATTTCATGAAATCAATAGCCAACCTATGTGCATACTTGCTTAAATTAAGGCAATATAATCATATAAAACATTAAAACATGATAATCATGCAATTTATCTGCCTTACTACCCTTTTTATAATACTTCAAGGGGAAAAATCGTCTTTTTCCTTTATTCATCTAAGCCCCGGTTTTCGCAAAATTATTATGTCGTTATTAGATACTTTAAGGAATTCTAAACCCTGTAAATCCCCTCAATAAATACGTATAATTATCTCTATGCACCTACAAAATTCCCTTACCTCGATTTTCCTATCGAATCTGACCTTTCTTCTGATGTCACATTGCGCAGTCCGATCTGCTCTCAATCCAATGTCCGGAACTGCGTATAAATATTCCTTAGGTCAGATATTCTACAACTTAATTGTATTTAATACTTTCTTGGCTTAATTTAAATCATTGGGCCCATTTACCCCTATTGGGCCCGATTGCACCTTAATGGGCCTTAATCGGCCTTAAGCTCGTTTTCCACTTAATTTTCACATTATCGAGGCCTATTGGGCTTATTGAGCCCACCAACAATTTATTGGGTCTCGTTCTAACTCTCAATTAGCTCAATTTATTATTCACGACAATTTATTCGACTTTCCAAAATTTAATTTAATTTTATGCGATAATTAAATCCGAAGCACGCATAACGATGTAAATTATCGTAAATAAGGGTCACTTACCCGAGATTCCATGCTAGTCCGCAAATCGAGGCTGTCTTAAGCTCTCGTTGGATGCCAATTGTCTAGCTACAAATTTCATAATTTTCGGGTAAATTTTCAGTCGAATAATAATTAAATAAAATATTCCAAAATTCAAATCGCTCAATTTTGACCGCTTATCTACTTACCCGAAGCTCGATTGCATCACTGGAATTTTTCCCAATTTTTTTCTCTTTTTCTTTTTCCCTTTTTCTCCCTTTTTTCCTCTCTTTTTGGTTGAACCAGTTCAGTCTGGTTCGGACTGGTTTAGACCGTCGGTTCACTCCGGTTCGCTCCGGTTTGGCCGGTTCACCGCCTTGCCGACCGGTTCTCCACCGGTTTCCACCGCCAGCAGCTCCGCAAGGTTGTCCGCAGCACGAATCCACCATCGGTTTTGGTCGGGGTCACCGAAACGCCGCCGATTCGGCCTCTTCTCCCCGGCGTCGAAAACCCATTTTCTTTCCTCACCATTTCCGACGTTTTTCGACAGCTTTGCCGGTCGTGGCTGCCACCAATCGGCTCACCGGTGCCTGGGGAACGTTCGGTGGTGGTCGATCGGGCCTGAATCGCGCCGGTCGCGGGGATCGGCTTCTCTTCTCTCGGTTTCGATTTTCCCCCCTTTCTCACGCCGTTCGCCGCCGTTCACCACTTCGTTGGTGCCGGTGGCTCGGCTGGGCTGCCACTGATGGCCTCCTCGGGTCCGGACTTGCCGTCGGTCTCCTCCGACGGTGCCACAGAGGTCGGGCTCGGGTTCCGTTTTTTCCTTCCTTTCGCGATTTCGTCTGTTTTCAGATTTTTTTTTCAATTCTTTAATTTATTTTTATTTATTTATTTTTATTATTTATTTTAATTATTACACTATTAATTAAAATATTCTAAATTATTCAACAAATATCTACCAAAAATATTATTTTATTCCAAATTAATTAATTTAATTTAATTTAATTTATTTAATTTATTTTAACCCTTTTCGGGTATAATTTCTCCGTATGTTTGGGATATTGTCCCGAATGACTTTTCAGTATGTTTTTCGATTATTTTTGGGATTATTTTTTTCGAACTAAAAATTTCGATTAATCCCGATTAATTCCAATAAATTTATATCTTGATCAATTTAATCCGAAATAAATTTATTTCACCTTTATTGACCAAGATTTCTCAAATCCATATTTTTAAATAAATTTCCTTATCGAAATTATACCGACCTTCGGTCTTTTGACCGTTTTGCCCTTACACGTGTTCGAGATTAATTTACCCCAACTTCCCTTCATGAACACTCACTCATTTCATATTTTAAATAAATTCGGGTCTTACAAATCTCCCCCACTTAAGGAATTTGGTCCTCCAAATTAAAACCAAGTCATATTAGTCCATATACAACTCTGGGTACATCGATCGTATCATACTCTTAAATTCTTATGTGACCTTCTCCGGAGTGTATTACTACCAAAGGACTTTAATTATGGAGATCATCTTAAACGTCAATACTTTCTCTTTCTTGTTTAATGCCCAAATTAACTTATCAATATACTTATATTTGCATTGAGCTGGACTGTTGGATCTCATATCCTATCACCTATGCTGGATCTAGATAGTATTTTCGAAACATCAAACGATGAGACACATTGTGGGTGCCTGTTAATTCAGGTGATAACACCAACCTACAGGTCTTATCTCCCACTTGTCCAATCTCTCAAAATATTCCATTCAGCGCAACTCAATTTACCTTCTTCCAAAAGTTAGCTATGTCCTTATTTTCTTAGGACAAGAAACATTTCAACCATACTAATTCACCCTCGGTGAATTCCAATGCTTGTCTATCTGCTCTGAGGTGTTCTTAATTTCTCATCCTTAACTAAACATCCTCAGAGACTTATTATCCAAAGTCGAAAATAATTCCATCTGTTACCCACTTTTTCTTATCCAATTTGGGGAACAACCCCTACAGCCATACTTTGCCTCATATCTTGTTATCCCGATATTCAAGTGGCAACTGTCACTATTGGCAGATTCAATTAGTAGCAATTGATCATCCCAGGAGCTGATAAAATTCAATGACACACGCTTTCATCGGATCCTCCAGAACTTGTACAGTCCTCTCTGACTGACCATCTGTCTGAGGATGGAAAGCTGTGCTATTACTTAGTCGGGTTCCCATAGCTTCCTAAAAATATTCCCCGAAGTGGGAAGTGAAGAGAGAATCCCTATATGATACCATGCTCATTGGAACGCTACATAATGTTCCACAATCTTCCTTACACATAAATCCTCGTATACACTCTGAGTATTTGGAGATTTCATAACCAGAAGGTGGGTAGACTTAGTCACTCTATCGACTATCATCCAAATAGCCTCGAAATTCACCTGGGTTCTCTGTAACCCATCACGACATTCATGGAGATTTTCTCCCATTTTCGTGCCGTGTCGATATAGGTAGAGGCTGCAATAACCCTGCAGACTTTTAATACTCTACCTTATTCTGCTGACATACTAGGCACTTTTTCACAATCTCTACCATGTCTCTTTTCACATCTGACCACCAATACCCTTTTCAGAGATTTCATTTATATAATCGTTACTTTCCGTATGCACCGTATATCCCGAAGAGTGAGCTTCTGTCAATATTACTATCACATCAACTGTGGTCCTGGGGAGCACTTATACTGTCTCTGAACCTCCCTGTAAATCATCAACACTCGCTGTGAACTCTGTCACTGTACCCTTCTGAATCTGACCCAAACTATCGACATCGTGCCGATCATCACACTAAGCCTGTCAAATCCGGGCACTCTCATCCGGTTCTAGTCTCAGGCTAGCTGTCACATAATCACTGTTATCATCAGAAGGGATCACATCAATACTGAGGCTCATAACTGCTCTAGTAGTTCGCGCTCCATGACCATCATATGTAATACCATCCCGAGGCTTTTTATGCTCAAGGCATCAGCCTTTCCTGGGTGGTACAATTTTCACAATCAAAATCTCTCAGAAGCTCTAACCCACTATGTATTCTCATATTCGCCTCTTTCTGTGAAGACAGATACTTGGGCTTTATGATCAGTGCATATCCACAATTTCTCACCATGTACATAATAGTACCATATCCTCGGTACAAATATTGTTGCCAACTTAAAATCATGAGTCAGATAGTTTATTTCATGATCAAGGAGTTGTCTGACTCCATACTTGACTATCTTCCCATTATACATCAATACACAGCTCCTTCATAATTTTGAGGTATCCATACTCACTGAGAACTTCTTGAGCTGTTGGGTATGGTGAAATTAATCACGGTGGTCAGTTCATACTTCACTACACCGAAATTCATGTCACGTCTATCATCTTATTTATCATCTCATTCAAAGATCACGTTTTCTTAGTTAAACGTGCCAACAAGGTAGACCCTTTTTAGAACTCGCAGCAACCATCTATAAAAGCAATTTCCAATTGTTGCTTATAATTGCCCTGGACTTTAAATACACCCAACATATCATCGATAATGATGATTACAAATCGGTCCAGGTAAAGTTTAAATACTTCATCGTAGTCGAGCTCCATTACTTATTTCAATTGTCCATATCCTTGACTTATTTACGCATAAGCATATAAGATCCTTCAAAATCGCTTACGTTTTCAGGTACTAACCTGCGTCATTTCCTTTTCTTATCTTAACGGCTCTTATTAAATTTTTACTATGATAACCTTTATGATTTGTCGAATTTCAATATTCTTATGTCTTAGTAAAGGTATCCTAATGCTAAAGGTATTTATTAAGACGATCGATTTCACGTTATAGGTTATATATATACTTTTAGACGCTGTCCAGTCTTCAGGCGGGGAGGTATTTTGAAATACCTTTATTAACCCTTAGACTTAACCACATATACTTTATATACCAGTCCATGTGGTCACAATTTATATTCGCTACTAATTGCTTTAATCCTAATGACTTCATATCGTAAGGATGTTCTCACCTTGCATACGCCTCTTACTCCAATACATCTTGTATTCAGGATCTATTTTATCTTAAAGATTATCTCCTTTCGTATATCCCTCATGACGAAACTCTTTCATTATTCATTCCGTGAGTACAATCCTTTACTCCTTTAATTTCAACTGTTGCACCCCTTTTTATCACTTGTCAACACTTACAGTATATTTTTCAGTGATGTTTTCACCTCTGTTTTCAACTTAAAATCTCTATATCCGTATTTCGTTAATTAATCCTCCTCTATTGGGGTACTCATTTATCAGTATTGTACCCAATGATGTAGGCATTCATGCCTTTTACTCACTTATAAGCGAATGAAGGCGGTATGAATAAATGTGTGGCACCAGGATCAATGAACATATGTACTTCATTATTCATAACAAGTGTGGTATCTTACACCACATCCATGAAACATCAATAGTGTCCTGGTCCAAGACATCCTCTCGCCTTCGTCCAACAGCCTACTTTCCTTTTTCTTTTCGGCTATGGCCTCCCTTTTCGTTGCAGCTATACCAATGGAGTTTTTTCTCTGTCTCTTTACTTTTCTATGGGGCGATCTCGCCCAACTCTGTACAATCAAAATCAATGGTCCGTCCTACGACACTTAACGACCATTTTCATCAATACAGTGTAGGTATAGACCCTCCTTCCGTGGTACCACACATCCCACACTGCTACGCTGCTTACGCTGTTCCGCAGCAGGTCGAGGTCCTCAAATCACAATGCCCCTCAAGAGTGCTAAAATTGGATGCACTGGGGCCTTACCAATTATCTTACTCTATGACTCATCAAATTAAATCTTTTACCAAGTGGTCTCTTTCCCGCTCTGACATCTCTGTCATTCTCTATTCTCTTCTGTCTCTATTTCGGCCCTTACTACCTTTCTCAATCTCAGAGGCGTGCAACACATGATATTATTCACGCAAATGTATTCTGCGTACTACCTCGACATAGGTAATGAGCCAATCGGACTCTAATCGACAATTTGAACCCTTCCATGAACTTTCGGGCTTTCTGACTCTCACTGTCCACAATATCGGGTTCATACTTGCTCAGGGATGTAATCTGAGATTCATACTCATCAATCAACCAATGACTATGGGCAGTGTAAGAAACTTTACTTGTAATTTCCCTTAAACAGTGTCCGGGATATTCTATCACCGGAATATATCTAGAAATAATTCTCATATCGGTTCTGGATGTCTAACTCTTAAGTTAGGTCGAGCGGACTTCTATCAATACTCCGCCTCGCTCTCCAACATAACATATTTAAAAGTCATTTTCTTAGTCGACATACACCGAAAGAATCCATACAACTTCGGTATATCATTCACCCAGTCCTCAACAACTATTGGTCTCTTTACTTCGCTATATACCGGAGGGGTGTGAAAATCTCTATAGTCTGAGGCATCTGTTTAGGCTTTACCCTGCCTATCCTCAACTATCCGCATAAATTGAGTAAACAAGTCCGAAATATTTTTTACACTCCACTCCATCCTCTTGGAGCGTGTCTCAATACTGTTTGGTCTCTTTATAGGACCCTGTGGAGTATGCTCAACATCAGCCTCCACCTCACTCTCATCTTGAGTCTCATGTGATGACTCATTCGACTCTCAGGCCGATCTCTATGGCCTCGAGCATATGTACTCGCCCCTCTATTATAGCGGCTATCAATTATAAAACTAGATTCTCGCATTCGAAACTAAAATCTTAACTGCTGTTCCATCTTGATATACACAATTGTATCTAAACAATGCACAGTACATGGGGATGTAATTTTACTTAACTACTAACACCGACTCATATCAGGTCAACTCTGCTCTGATACCATTAAATCTGTCACGACCAAATTACCTAAAATCAGAGTAAAATTTTCACTTTTTTAATTTTCTTACCCGTCGTGAACAGTTACACTACTAAACAGTTGGGCTATGATTCGGTGTTAGTCACCTCTCACCTATTTACCATTCCATTTTCATAATTCATTTACATATCAATTTATTTAAACTAAATACATCCCCAATATTACATCCATGTACAGTACTGTGCATCTATATGTTCAGATACAAATTGTACAAATGTGTAATACCTGATCTTGATAAGAAGCAGTGGATAACCGAATTGCGAAGCTATTGTCGCTCTCTTTGACTGAATATACCCTGTGGGGTGGAAAATGAAAGGGTGAGCAAAACGTGCTCAGTAAGGCAATAATGTATGTAGGTAGATAACTATACTATCTACGTGCTGATAATGTCATGATATAAAATCCTTTATATTTTGAGCATGAGGAATGACTAAAACGATGCCACATGTATGTATATATATGATATAAGGGAAATCATAAAATCGACATATAAAACACACATGGAAAAACCATCATGTATGACATCTCATGCTCGTCACATTAAAACTTATTATTTTCATCATAAACTCATCACTTTAAAACTCATTTGTTTCATCACAAACTCATCACGTTAAAACTCATTGTTTCATCATAAAATAACTTCATCAAGGTCAAACCCATCTCTCGGGAATACCTTGATTCATTAAATCACATCTCTTTTAAAAACATAAATCGGGACTACCCCTCCATCGGGTTTGTCCTGGCCTATCCAGACCGTATGATATCATGTGACGCATGTAGGTTACTGTATGAAAAATCGAGGACTATGGCCATACTTTGTCCCTGTGATCCCAGGCTACACGGATCCCGGTGTGCGGGGTATCACAACTGCAACGGGAGGTGGGGTCAAGTCCTACCCACCAGAATAGTAAGTAACATCATAGAGTCATCATGACTGCATGGTACAGCATACTCCGTGTGACATACACGGTACATCGTACTCCATGGACCCATATCATAGTCTGGGGGTGCCTGCCGTAGGTCTTATCCACCCAAATACTATGTCGATAACCAACCCATGTCTCAAAGTATATGTGCGAGCATCTAACTCTCTGTGACACACAGTCTACAAGAGGCTTCCACACGACTATATGCATGTCAACTCACGTCTAGTGTGAGCGAAGCTCCAGCACCACGCTATGCATATCATGATATCTAAAATCTCGTGCGAGCGAAACTCCAACACAGTTTTGTGCACACACAAATTTCTCTTACGAGCAATGCTCCAGTACGGCTTTTCATGAGAATAAATCAGTAAACTTGAGTGCGAGAAAGACTCTAGCACTCTTTTTACTTGTATAAATATGATAGGTGGCTAAATCTTGACAAAACATCTTTTAAAATAGCAACCGGTACAAACCGGTACCCTTTCGTATATTTCATGAAATCAATAGCCAACCTATGTGGATACTTGCTTAAATTAAGGCAATATAATCATATAAAACATTGAAACATGATAATCATGCAATTTATCTGCCTTACTACCCTTTTTATAAATTTTACTTCAAGGGGCAAAATCATCTTTTTCCTTTATTCATCTAAGCCCCGATTTTCATAAAATTATTATTTCGTTATTAGATACTTTAAGGAATTCTAAACCCTGTAAATCCCCTCAATAAATACGTATAATTATCTCTATGCACCTACAAAATTCCCTTACCTCGATTTTCCTATCGAATCTGACCTTTCTTCTGATGTCACGTCGCGCAGTCCGATCTGCTCTCAATCCAATGTCCGAAACTGCGTATAAATATTCCTCAGGTCAGATATTCTACAACTTAATTGTATTTAATACTTTCTGGGCTTAATTTAAATCATTGGGCCCATTTACCCCTATTGGGCCCGATTGCACCTTAATGGGCCTTAATCGGCCTTAAGCCCGTTTTCCACTTAATTTTCACATTATCGAGGATTGAGCCCACCAATAATTTATTGGGTCCATTGAGCCCACCAACAATTTATTGGGTCTCGTTCTAACTCTCAATTAGCTCAATTTATTATTTACGACAATTTATTCGACTTTCCAAAATTTAATTTAATTTTATGCGATAATTAAATTCGAAGCACGCATAACGATGTAAATTGTCATAAATAAGGGTCACTTACCCGAGATTCCATGCTAGTCCGCAAATCGAGGCTATCTCGAGCTCTCGTTGGATGCCAATTTTTGAGCTACACAATTTTATAATTTTCGGATAAATTTTCAGTCGAATAATAATTAAATAAAATATTCCAAAATTCAAATCGATCAATTTTGACCGCTTATCGACTTACCCGAAACTCGATTGCATCACTGGAATTTTCTCCAATTTTTTTCTCTTTTTCTTTTTCCCTTTTTCTCCCTTTTTCCTCTCTTTTTGGCTGAACCGGTTCAGTTCGGTTCGGACCGGTTCAGACCGTCGGTTCACTCTGGTTCGCTTCGGTTCGGTCGGTTCACCGCCTTACCGGTCGGTTCTCCACCGGCTTCCACCGCCAACAGCTCCGCAAGGTTGTCCGCAACACGAATCCACCATCGGTTTCAGTCGGGGTCACCGGAACGCCGCCGGTTCGGCCTCTT
The DNA here is from genome assembly GCA_033439115.1 of Firmiana major. Classification (NCBI taxonomy): domain Eukaryota; kingdom Viridiplantae; phylum Streptophyta; class Magnoliopsida; order Malvales; family Malvaceae; genus Firmiana; species Firmiana major. The sequence continues at coordinate 24,172,931 of CM065910.1, forward strand.
CTCCCCGGCGTCGAAAACCCATTTTCTTTCCTCACCGTTTTCGACATTTTTCGGCAGCTTCGCCAGTCGTGGCTGCCACCAATCGGCTCACTGGTGCCTGGGGAACGTTCGGTGGTGGTCGGTAGGGCCTGAATCGCGCCGGTCTCCGGGATCGGCTTCTCTTCTCTCGGTTCCGATTTCCCCCCCTTTCTCACGCCGTTCGCCGCCGTTCACCACTTCGTTGGTGCCGGTGGCTCGGCTGGGCTGCCACTGATGGCCTCCTCGGGTCCGGAATTGCCGTCGATCTCCTCCGACGGTGCCACAGAGGTCGGGCTCGGGTTCCGTTTTTTGCTTCCTTTCGCGATTTCGTCTGTTTTCAGATTTTTTTTTTCAATTCTTTAATTTATTTTTATTTATTTATTTTTATTATTTATTTTTATTATTACACTATTAATTAAAATATTCTAAATTATTCAACAAATATCTACCAAAAATATTATTTTATTCCAAATTAATTTAATTTAATTTAATTTAATTTATTTAATTTATTTTAACACTTTTTCGGGTATAATTTCTCCGTATTTTCGAGATATTGTCCCGAATGACTTTTCAGTATATTTTTTGATTATTTTCGGGATTATTTTTTTTCGAACTAAAAATTCTGATTAATCCCGATTAATTCCAATAAATTTATATCTTGATCAATTTAATCCGAAATAAATTTATTTCACCTTTATTGACCAAGATTTCTCAAATCTATATTTTTAATTAAATTTCCTTATCGAAATTATACCGACCTTCGATCTTTTGATCGTTTTGCCCTTACACGTGTTCGAGATTAATTTACCCCAACTTCCCTTCACGAACACTCACTCATTTCATATTTTAAATAAATTCGGGTCTTACACAAATTAAATGTGATCTAATATTTCACCTCGAGATCAGATCAAATAAATTCTAGAATATGATGCACAAAATCAACTGAACAAATTCAATCCTATGTCCACATAAGCTTTCTCTAAATAAATATACAGATTCATGACATGACATGTGCATAAAATGATGAAATCATAATCAGAATCAAGACCCATTTAAGAACTCAACTTCATGCTTTTACTATAATCATGCTTCTTAGTCAATCAAAATCAGACTTAATTATGGGGTCATATCATCGAAATATGGGAAAACTACATGCTAAGGACTAAATCATCCCAAAATCAAACAGTTTAAGCTCAGATTTTTGAAAAAAAATTTTGAAAAAATTTTCAATTTTGCCCAAATTTTTGAAAAATACTCAAGTGATATCCTCTCCCCTAAACTTAAAGTGCACAGTGTCCCCAGTGTGCAGATAATATAAGAACTGAAGTTCAGGAACAAAGTACTCGCCTTTCTGATGATGATGAACAACTGAAGCTTTTATTGAAAGAGTAAAACTAGAAAATAAACCTGCAAAATAAACAAAGAAAGAAACAACAGAAAAGAAAAAGAAAAAAAGAACTATATACAAAAAGTGAAAAGAAAAAACACAACCATTTCATATGCAGCTGAAGAAAACAACACTCAACAGCAGTGCGAAGAGTAGGAGGATTAGCCATAGTGGTGACCAAATGTCGACAGTTAACTCCTCCTGGGCTCTAGCTACTTCCCTCCTTCTTTGAGAATTCTTGTGCTCAAGCCTTATATCCTCATTAATCTCTATCTTAAAACACTCTTGAGAGTCATCAGGGAGCTTCAAAGGTTTGAAAACATTAAATGTCACCTCCTGATCTAAGACTCTCATGGTTAATTCCCCTTTTTGTACGTCAATTAATTGCCTACCAGTAGCTAGGAAAGGTCTGCCTAGAATAATGGGGACTTCCTTGTCTTCCTCCATATCTAACACGATAAAATCTGCAGGGAAAATAAACTTGTCCACCTTAACTAACACGTCCTCAATGATCCCCTTCGGATATTTAATGGATCTATCAGCTAATTGAAGGGTCACTGTGGTGGGCTTTGCATCTCCTATTCCTAGCTTCTCGTATATGGACCAAGGCATAAGGTTTATACTAGCTCCTACATCACAAAGGGCTCTACCAAAGAACTGATCTCCTATGGTGCAAGGTATGGTAAAACTACCTGGATCTTTGAGCTTAGGGGGTAATTTCCTCTGAATAATGGCACTACACTCCTCAGTCAAGGCCATTGTCTCATAATCCTCTAATCTTCTTTTCCTCAAGAGGATATCCTTCATAAACTTCACATAACTAGGCATTTGCTCTAAAGCATCCGCTAAAGGAATGTTAATGTGAAGCTTCTTAAAAACCTTAAGAAATTTAGCAAACTGCTGATCAAGCTTCTGGTTTTTGAACCTCTGAGGAAATGGTAATGGGGGTCTAACTGGAGGAAGTGTAGTGGTAACAAGTGTAACATCAGATGAAGAGGAAGGTTGTGAAGAAGAAGAAGAAGGTAAAGATGAAGAAGCGCCTAACTTAGATTCCTTTGCAGCTTGATCCTGATGTTCCTGCTCTTTCTGAGCTGCTTCTTTGGGACTTATGAGTTCTTCAACTATAGGCTCAACAAGATTGGACATAACTTGTGGTTACTCTAGCTCTTTGTCGCTCCTAAGGGTGATGGATTTAACATGTTCCTTACCCTCCCTTTGCCTAACAGGATTAGCTTCAGTGTTTCTGGGGAGGGTCCCTTGTGGACGCTGGTTAAGAGCACTAGCTATTTGTCCTACCTGAACCTCTAAGTTCTTAATTGAGGCAGGTTGATTTTGCAAGATAGTCGTGAACATTTCCTCAAGCGAGGGCTTCTTCTCAGCTGCTGGTGCGTGGTAAAGTTGTGCTGCGTAGGTTGTGGTGGTGGTGGATGATGTTGAAATTAGGGTGGATGGGGATGATGAGATGGATGGTATGGATATTGCGGCTGTGGTGGTACCTGAATCGGTGGAGGTTGAAAACCAGGGAGTCCTACAGGTCTAGAACTAGAAGTTTGCCCTTGGTTTTGGCTCCAAGAAAAGTTAGGATGGTTCCTCCACCCTGGCTTATAGGTGTTTGAAAAAGGGTTGTTCTGTTGCGTTTGAGAAGGGGCAACATACTGAACCGATTCTAAGTTGAGCGGACACCTATCTACAGAGTGGGTACCACTACACAGCTCGCAAGAAAGAAAGGGACTTTAGACAGAATAAATCGGATTAGGACTGGTGGGAGTATTATGCTGGGTACTGAGTGACTCTACCTTCTTTGTAAGATTAGCTATTTGAGAAGTCAAGGTAGACAGTGTGTCTAACTCATATATACCCGCAGCTTTCTTAGGCAACTGCCTCTCCAACGACCATATATAATTGTTAGCTGCCATTTTATCTAACAGACCATAAGCTTCCTCCTCCGTCTTACACATTAAAGCTCCTCCCGCAGCAGCATCTACTATGGTCCTATTCTGGCTAGAGAGCCCGTTGTAGAAGGTTTGGACTTGAAGCCGTAAGGGTAGGCCATGGTGGGGACACTTCCTAAGAAGGTCTTTGTATCGTTCCCATGCTTCATAAAGGGATTCAGAATCGAATTGAGCAAATGAAGATATATCACTATGGAGTTTAGCCATTTTGGAGGGAGGAAAGAACTTAGCTAAAAATTGATGGGCTAACTCGTCCCAGGTAGAGATGGATCCCGGAGGTAAAGTGGTCAACCAGTGTCTTACTCTATCCCTAAGAGAGAAGGGAAATAGTCTAAGCCTAAGTGCATCGTTCGAGAGTCCATTATGCTTGAAAGTATTGCACAGATCTAAAAATTACCCTAAGTGAGCATGTGGGTCATCATGGGGAAGCCCACTGAACTGTAACGAACTTTGGATCATCTAGAGGATCGAAGGCTTAATTTCAAAATTGTTTGCAGGGACAGCTGGTGGCCTAATGACAGAATAATATCCTCCAATCGTCGGCATTGCATAATCTCCAACGGTTCTAATCTCCCTATTTTCTGTCATTGTGTTTTGCAGCGGAGCTTTAAATTTCCTAGAGTCCTTTCAAATTTTTCTAAGAGTACGTTCAATTTCAGGATCTAGAGGAAAGCAATCAAAACTCTTGGCTCTATGCATGCAAACATCAGAAAGTCCTTAATTTTTTTTTTTGAATTTTTAAATTTTTGATTTTTTTATTTTAATTAACTAATCTAGATTAAAGTTCTAAATATTTACACCCTAAATATTCACAAGCTAGAATTACACCTAAGCATAATTTCACCGATATTAATTAACGACTAATTAAAACTTCCCCGACAACGGCGCCAAAAACTTGACACGCCCTAAAGGTATTATCCACAAGTGCACGGGTCGTACAAGTAATAATGGGATTTGAGTCCCGAGTTATCGTCTCACAAAGAAGTTGACTAGCCTAATTAAGTATCGGTTAATCTTACCCTAAGTATATCCTAGCGAATTATGAAATTGCAATGGGTGATCTACTAAGGCTAATTAAAAACACTGAAAAACAATAAAATAATAAAATAAAGAAAACCGAACAAAATTACTTACAGTGCTCCTCGCAATTAAAATAAAAAACCTACAAAAATAATTAAAATAGTTAAAACTAATTAACGCAATTAAAATAAAATGCAATTATGAAAATAAAGCAATAAAATTAAACTACAATGAAACTAACCTAAAATGCAATTTTAAACTACTTAATCAAAATGCATGAGTTTATCTAAATTAATTTTAAGTACTACCCTTAATACTAGAATAAAAAAAATTACTTAGTACCCTAATTAAATCAAAGTTAAACTAATGCAATAAAGAAACTATGACTAATATGCAAACTAGAAATCACTAACTAAGCTAACTAATAACTTGAAATTAATCTATGCATGTAAAATGAATAAATCCACCAAAACAGACCAACCAAACGTGGCCTTAGGAATTTAAATCCTTCCTTCCCTTTACTATTCATTTATCATTTCTTCATTTCCATTTCAGGTAACGGCTTGGTGTCCTCTGGTCTGCTGCGGTTTGTCTCCTTCTGCTCCAGGTACGGTGATTTGTGGGAGTTCTGTCCTACTGTCCCGTACTGCTACTGCAAGTGCTGCTCTTTCATCTTGCACAGCTCCTACTTGTCCTCTGCCCGGGTACGGTGATTTGTGCTGCTCGGGACTGTGCCTCTGTTCAGGTGATGTCTGCTCTTGTCGATTCTGGCCAGTCCTATGTACCAGCATCCTGCTTCAGTCCAGCAGCAATCCTTTTGTACACATCATCTGCCTCACCACGACGTTACAACAGCAGTGCAAGGACACAACCCGGCTATGCACCTGTCCTGCGCACAACAACAAAATCGCCAGATAGCAGACGCGTCTTTCTCCTCTGCTCTTTTCTGCCCTGCCCTTGATCACCATGCATCAGCTGCAGCTAGCATTCATCAGCAGCTTGACATCAGTGAACGCCCAAAGCACTAACAGCCTTTAGCACTGAACACCAGCGTATTAAGACAGAAGGCAGAAAAGAAAAGCTTAAAACGATAATGAATAGTGGGATAGACTGTAAACAGGGGAGAACAGAGAATCGATCGGCCAAATGGATTGTTTCATTCATCCATCCGGCTACCTGTTGAACATCCTCTCTCGTTACTATGCTTAAGCATCCCTTCACTTTCTTCTCCTACCGAGTTCCACTATGCTCTTTAGTGGACAAATGCCTTGCATCATCCTTCATCAGAGCAACAGAATCAACAAGCAGGAGATAGTGTGAAATTGCCTGAAACCCGAATGCAACAATAAAGAACAAACCGAAAGCTTTTAAAGATGATGGTCTTAAAATGAAACTAAGGAAACTTAAACAATAACCAAGGAAAAACCAAGAATGACAAAAGTAATAATTTCACAAATGAAGAAAAGATAACATCAATAATGCTTCTAGAGAGGAAGCCGAGAGCATGTAAATGACAAGAAACCGAGAGCAAAGTAAAATAATAGAGGAGAAATCGAGAGCTTGGTAAATAATGGATTAACAAATAAGGAAAACAAAACATAAGCAAGGAAGGAAACCGAGAAGATGGAAAAGAGAAGAAACCGAGAGCAAACAAAATAAAAATAATAACTGTAAATTAAAACTTAAATAGTAAAATAACAATGAAGGGAAACTGAATAAATCCCAGAAGAAAATGGACAATGGTGGCTGCTGTCACCAGCCGAAAACATAAAAAGCTTAAAGGAAAATAAAACCTAAAATAAATGTTTAACCTAAAAAACTAAAAACTAAAAGCTACCCTTTTTTCAATTGACATCTTTTTCTATTTATACACACACTTAGGGATACAATTGTAATATTTCCATCCTAGATGAGTTGACATTGTTTGGCCACTTGTCTTCACACCATTAGCTCCTTCAAAAATAATATTTCCATGTCATCTGCCGTTTTGTCCAATTGGATGTGCTAGGCTCGTGTTGTCCGCATGGTCCAATCTCGATTTTAGCCCAATTCTGGTTCATTTTTTATCGAAATATTCAAAATTCATCCGAATTTAATTTATCTGCAAACATGAGAATTTTAATTAAATAAAGGGGATAATTAACAAAATAAATTGGGGATTTAAATAATTAATTAGGAAATTAAGCACAAATAATTCTAAAAATATAGAATTATCAACTCCTCATAAGACCGAGAGTACACCAAGATATCATCAATAAAGACTATCACAAACTTATCTAGATAATCTGTGAACACATCATTCATTAGTCTCATAAAGGCTACAGGGGCGTTTGTCAATCCAAAGGGCATCACTAAAAATTCATAATGGCCATACCTTATCCTGAAGGCCGCTTCGAAATATCCTCCTCCTTAATCCTCAATTGGTGATAGTCCAATCTCAAATCAATCTTAGAGAAGACTGAGGCCTCTCTCAGCTGATCAAGCAGATCGTCAATCCTTGGTCATAGGCATTTATTCTTCACCGTGGCTTTATTTAATAGTTAGTAGTCTATGCATAATTTGAGACTACCATCATTCTTCCTTACGAATAACACTGATGCTCCCCACGGTGAGACATTGGGTCTAATAAATCGTTGATTTAATAACTCCTGTAGTTGTTTCTTCAATTAATCTAGTTCCACTAATGCTATATTATACGGAGGTCTAGAGATAAGCTGAGTATCTGGTACCAAATCGATGGTAAACTCCAGCTCTCTCTCTGGTGGTAAACAGGCAACTCATCTGGGAAAACATCCGAAAATTCACATACCACAGGTATATCCTCAACCCTCAGATGTTCCCGATTATCATCTGAATTGAGCGCTTTATAACCTTCACATTAAAAGAAAATTTAATACTCTCAAAAGGTAACATCATAAATTTCAAATTGCTTACAACAATTCCACACATTTATTTTCTCAATATTTCAAACGTACACTGTAAGGTTTAGGTAGGGAGAAAGTTATTATCTTAGTGTAGCAGTCTAAACTCACTCGATTGGTTTCCACCCAATCCATTCCCAAAATTACATCAAACCTATGTATATTTAACATCATTAGATCTGCTAACATTACTGTATCTCCCACCTTTATTTCACATCCTCTACATATCATATCCGTTCTCTGGGACACATGCATAGGGGTATTTACATGTAGGATATACTCTAGAGGTTCAAACTTCAAATTTAAGCTACATGCAAAATGCTCAGAAATAAACAAATGCGTGGATCCCGGATCAATCAACACATGAGCCTTATGATTACAGACATAGAGTGTACCTTTTATAGTTTTTGCAGAAGAGTCTGTTGTTTCCTTTTCCAGAGCGAACATACGTCCCACTGTGACGGTCTTCTTTCCTTTCTTTGCAGCAGTGGCCCATCTCAGGGGATTCACTCTCTGAGGCTGCTGTCTAGTAGGCTCTAGAGCATGTGGTCTCTGAGGTTGAGGACAGTCTTTTACTCTGTGACCTATGTCTCCACATCTAAAACATCCACGGATCAACCCAATACAATTTCCCTCAGCGGTCAGCCATAGTCTCTACAAACTCTTATCTCAGGCCTGATGTCTCGAGGGGTCTCCCTAATGATGGGATAAGCTCTGGGTCTCTCCAATCTACCCTTCTGTGCCTCAATCCTTCCTTTTCTGAAGGAACCTCTCTGAATATCTATCTGGGAAATCGCTGGCCTCTTACTCTTATCCCTAGTCACTGCTCTGAACTCGTTTTGGGATTGTACAATTTTGATTCCCCTCTCAATCTCTTGTGCTCATCTCAAAGCATCTCCAAACTCAGTAATACACAGCTCTATCAATCAATCTCTGATGATGGACTTTAGCCCATATACAAATCTATCGGCGCGAAGCTCTTCATCTTTAAAGGTCTCTGGATCATATTTCAATAGATGGTAAATCGACTCTCATAATCATCCAAAGGCATATCACTTTGTACTAGACTCGAAAACTCAGCCTACATTCTTCTCTGGGCAGCTCATGGTACATATTGAGCTCTAAAGGCCTTCTAAAACTCGTCCTAGCTAATCACATCCTGGCGTGACATTAGAATACCTTGAGTAGTATCCCACCATTCTTGAGCTCTCCCTTTCAACATATAAGCACCCATACTGACCCTCTCAGCATCAGTGCATCCCAAATAGTCAAATATGTCTCTCAACTCAGTCAGTCGCTCCTCAGCCTCTGCGGGATCCTTTCTCCCCTTGAATGTAGGTGGATTCATTTTCAAAAAGTCAGTTAGTCGCATCATACTTCTGTCATCGAGCTGAGTAGTGGGAGGTACTGAGTCTATTTGTACAGGGAGCGCGGGAGGTCCTTGTGGTGGTGTAGGAGTGGTACCCGAGGTATTAACTCTAAAATGTTATGCGATTAGCGCTGCCATCTGCTCAAAATCCTGCCGTACGTCTTGCCCAACCCGGTTAATTTGAGAGTTAGGACTCTTCTGTTATGGGGCAGGTGGCGGAGGTGGCTCTGCCTGCCTCTTCGAATGACCTCGTCATCCATTTATCTTCAACCTCAATACATTCCTGCGCGTACATATCGAACTTGATTGAAATCTCAATCCTAAATTTCAGTTCATGACCAAACTTAGACAAACAATTGGGATGTATTCTATTTCACTTAACCGACACTGACAGTACTAAACACCCTAAGCTCTGATACCAAATAAACTTTGTGATGCCCCAGAAGCGTGAAAAATAAGGCAAATTTAAAACTTATTTACATCAATACATAATTCTAGGTGCATTCTTATACAGTGTCATGCATCATGATATATAAAATTATAAAACTTTCACCTTAGGATTTCATCAGCTAATATTCATATATCATACCACCAATATACATTTCCTCAATACAGAGTTATACATCACATACATCATTGTTCATCAAGTGTCTGTAAATACAACTTTAGTCTGGGTACATGAAATGTTAAAGTATACCTCAATATACAATATATAGTCTGGAGCTCAAGTCCTCCGCTAGCTACTACTCCGTAAGCCGTAGGAAACTCTCTTCACTTGAAGAAATCTAGGAGATATTAAAAATAGGGTGAGCTTCTAAATCGCTCAGTAAAGGGGTAAGGGACTCATTAACAAAAATGATTAATTACACAGCACAATCATTTTGTTTTGTAAGTGAAACTCAGTAAGCTCCATAGAAAACGTAGCATGAATTCATTAAAACATCATTCTCATCTCATTTCTCTAAGATCATGCAGAAACATGAGAGTAAATGGCTCAGTATAAAAACCATAGTTACAAGCATATGAAAATCAGGATGCGATAATGGCTTTTCTCATAAAAACGTGATAGAAATCACCTAAGTAATAATGCACGTGGCACAGCCACAAAACACAATCTCATGTGTAAAATGGAGACTAGGCAAATAAAACTCAAATAAAAACATCTATCATGGCACATCAAAATAATCTCCTCTGGGTACGCATCCAAGGCATCCTTAAAAGAGGGAACGTCGACAATATGGTCGTGCACATGGTGTATTGGTCTTACATGTTACCAGAACAAGGTCCGAACTTACAGGCTACTAGAGCAAGGCCTCTCCTCATGCACACTATCAGTCTTACATGCTACCAAAGTAAGGCCCGGACTTACATGCTACCAAAGTAAGGCCACCCAGTGCTACCAGAGCGGGGGTCGCCTCACGTTACCAATACAAAGGCATCTCTCGCTGTCAAAGCAGAGGAATATCGGACTTACATGCTACCAGAGCAATGCCCGGACTTACATGCTACCAGAGCAAGGCCCGATGTGTTATCACATGACACACCTAAGTCTCAAGAACAACCATTATCATATAAAACCGTTTTGCCTTCACGTAAAGCTCATAATGGTTTCTCTCATAAAACTCATCTGAAAACCTTTTTGTACTCATTACAAAACATGTTGAAACCGAGCTCAAACCGGTAAAACCACGTACACATTTCTTAAATCTCAGTGTGCCTTAACGTAGAGCCCAAATCCCTTTTCGCTTTTAAACTCAAAACAGTTTGTAAAACAATTTCACGCTTTGTTTACAACTCATAAAAAATTGGGCCCCAACCTGCTATAAAACCATGTGCAATAACTCAATCACAACTCGTAAAATCATGCTTATTTCTCAAAAACATTTCATGCTACAAATATCATCACAAATCACATACACAAATGAGTTTAAGTTTTCCCTTACCTCGTTGCATCTCGTATAGTGCAATCGTTCCCCCGAACGACAGACTAGCCTCGCATTCTTCTGTGGAACTCCTGGGCTGTCCAAACGACGTAAAAATATCATCAACACGTCATCACATTGTCTCTAATTCTCTAATCTCAACATCAAGGATAATTGCTCACGTTCTCATAGTTTCTCACCTCAATGATTTTAACTACCCTAACCATTTTCAGCCTACTCATCACAACATCTATAGCCACAATTGCAGAAATCTACTTCCAAATCAAAGATTAAAGCTTAAAAATTTACCCAAAACTTGTGGAGTGCTTAATTCAAACCTCAGCTCAAATCGTCATTCGATTTCCAAGTATGTTGTTCTCCTTTTGATGAGGAACAACTTTCCCTCTGGCTATAACCTCTGATTCGAATGAAAATGGGTGTTTTGGAGGAGAGAGAAAACTAGGGATTTTAACTAAAAATGGGGGTTTTAGATTTTTGGAGAGAGAAAAGATGAATTCCACCAAAAACATAGGGGTCTTTATATAGGCAGAAGGTGGGAGATCGATCTGCTCCTATAGGAGATAGATCTGCCTTTAAATTTGGGAACGTTTTGGGCACTTTTTATGCCTACAGGATTGATCTGTCATGGGGGCAAGATCAATCTCATAATCTTAAGGAGATCGATCTGCTCTTTGTGAGGAGATCGATCTGCATTTTATAGAAACATTTGGTGTCAGACCCGTATTTTATATAGCCGGTTCCTTATGATTCCAATGTGTATGAACACTTTATTATTATAGTTGAATCATAAGAAGAGTATTTACTAGATTTAAAGAGTGTGAAATGATTTAACACGCATAAGCTACATAAAAGCCTAATGTGAGCTATAAGAGTCACAGGCTAAACCGAGTGGATCTGAATCATTCTGACTGAAATAACAACTTAAAATGAGAAAATATAGAGAGCTTATGAAGGAAAGTCAGTTTGATTTAGTTCCGAACACAGAGAACGAGAGTAAAAGCTAAAAAGGGTTAAATGGACCTTTTTAGTTAGTTAAAGTATTTAAGGTGTTTCGGGTGTATTTACCTATTGAAAACAGCTAAAACGTAAAGACGAGAGTGTAAGACATAAGATATGACACTTTTGAAATTTTGAGAAAAAGTCAACTTGATCAATGATTAAGGAAAAAGTCAACTATAGTTAAGAAAAGTGGACTTTTACCATTGTTGACTAACCATGATTAAAAATTAACCAAAGTGTGGGAAAAAATTGGAAAAAAATATTCTTGGCCAGAATACAAGATAATAATCCCCGAAAGTAAGAAAAATTTATTCGAAATGATTTCGGATTTAATTTAATGGTTAAAAATGTAATAGGCCTAAAGTGAAGATTTTAAAGCCCATTAAGCTATACTAAACGTAGATCGAAATTCTTAGGTCCCTTAGACCGAATTGTTGGACCAATTGATAGGCTAAATATTGTGACAATAAAAGGCCCGAGGTATAGTAAATTTTTCAGCCCGAAAGCCTATTAAGAAAGCCCAAACCGAGAGGCCCAATTGAAAAGCTCATTAGGTAAATATCTAACCATAGTTAAAGCTAACTATGACTCATTAGATGACTCATTAGGTGACTCATAACTAAGCCTTAGGAAGTCAATTTTAATGGCTGAAAAGTAAGGCTTAATGGCTAAGTAAATGGCTTATAAAATCAGCCATACCATTGTCATCTTCACCATACCATTCTCAGCTACACAAGGAAACCATTGAAATACATTATCTAAGCTTTCTCTCATTAGAAATCACTAGGATTTGGGCATATTTGGAACTTGCATTCTTCATGAAAGTTGTTCCAAATTGATAGGAGAGTAACATATGTTGGAATTGACTATCAAGAAGCTATAGTGTGCAAGCCGTGAGGCTCCAAAGTTTTAGCCAAGTGTAAACACAAATACTGGGTATATTTTCAAGCTTTCAAATTCATATATGTTAATGTATGAATGATTTTAAGTCTATTGGTATATGTTTTAAGCATTGAAACATATGAAATCACTATGATCATGGTTAGGTCGAGAGTGAGTAGTGAAATATTGATGAATGTCCATATGATTTTAAGGCATAAATAGGTTAATGTACATGTGTTAATGATTATGGTATAATTAAAATTAATCAATTTGATTAATTAATACATGTATTAAGTTGGAAATTAAGGTGTTTGATAAAATGCCTAAATGAACTATATGATGCTTAAGACTGTTGCCAACCAAGTGTTTGTGGAAATGCCTAAGTGAATTGGCTAAGGAAATGGACATGGACGGCATGCCATGGTGTGACCAACAACATGGAGTGCTCTCGGTCATGGCATGTGGTCAAGAGGTCTAATGGGCCAAGCCCAATTATTTTAGGCCCAATGTGATGTAATGGGTCTAGGACAAGCCCAATAAGAGTTGGTGGGCCCCACAAGCCCAATAGGCCCAACGAAAATGAATAGTAAAATGGAAATGGGCTTAAGGCATAGTTGGCCCATTAAGATTTATTAAAGCCCATTAAGGGAAATAGACTGTATTTTATGTGAAATACAGTAAGAAAAATATAATTAACCTGATAAATGGTTATATGCAGCTCCAGAGATTATTGGAGAAGCAAATCGGACTACTGGATTGAGTAGCGTTGAGAAAGTAAAATTTCTCTAGTGATGACTTTTGTGAGTAGTTAGAGATACCTGCACGTATTTTCGTCTGCTTTTACATTCACTTAAAAACTTTGAGGGTCAGAGAAAGTGAATAATAATTATTACGACCCAATAGTGGTAAATTACGATTTTGCCCTTAGTTAGGAAAAAAAGTCAACTTTTATGAAAAGTTGTAAAAAGCATGGAAACCACCATTTTGAGTGTTTTACTACTATTTAGCAAAAGAATAAATAGATGGGCTAATGATTTTAAGGTTGATGTGAATTAAGCACACTTTATAGTGCTTATTTTGATGTTTTGAAAATCATCCCTTTTTAAAGAGCCATTTATCGAATTATGTGAGAATAAATCATGCTAGAGCACAGCTTGCACTTGATTTCATATATTTTCCACATATATTAGTGCTGGATTGTGATTCGCACTAGATTTCCATGACATGCATGATAGAGTGCTGGAGTTATTACTCGTACTCAGTTTTATGTGATATATGAATGAGAGAGTGCTGGAGCGATTAGCTTGTACTCGAATTTTACATGAGATACATGACACAGTACTAGAGTGCTGCTCGTACTCGATTCTTCATGATTTATACATGACATAGTACTTGAGTTATTTCTCGTACTTGATTTGATGAGTTTTGTGCATAGCATGGTACTGGAGCTATTGCTCGTACTTGATTTGAAACATGAACTATGCATTGACCTAGTTGCTGGAGGTTTACTCGCACTAGAGTTGAGTTTGTGATGTGAAATAGTGTTTGAGCGGAGTGTCGACTGTGAGTCGCGCTCAAAGGCACGCACTGTAATGTGATATATAATACATGTTGAAAACCATGCTTGATTTCCTCGTGTAGACTGAGTGTCACACTATGAGAGGTTCGCATGTGGATTTAGAGACGTGGTATGATATTCCATGGTTTAAGGGCTAAGACCTATGGTAGGCACCCTACTGTGATGTAGGGTCCACAGAGTACATTGTACCGTGTGAGTGGCATGGTGTACACTGTACCGTGTGGTGTTGTGGAGTTGAGGAGGATATAGCTGGCGGTTGTGATGGACTGACCCCCCTCCCGTTGCAGCAGTGATGCCCCGCACACCGAGATCTGTGTTGCCTGGGATCACCATTATCAGATATGGCTATAGTCCAAGATACTATTTACATTTCACCATAGAGTCTCACATGATATATCACCTGATTGATTTATTTATTTACGGATAGACCTGAGGGATGGGTCGGAATCTGATTATTGTGAATGATTTAAATGCCATATTTACTGTGATTTAAATATACATGGCATGATTTATCTAAAGGCATTGTGATATTATAAAGATGCATTATTTTGCACTACATGCTTACATTTGAGAAAGAAAGCATGATTTCTGTACATGAGATTTATTCTGTACAAGTATAAATATATATATTTAAAGACATGCTTTTAAAGTGAGTTAAGGAAATGATATTTTCGAGGCATAGAATTATTTTGAGTAGATAGTGTAGATGTCTATTTGCTTGCCTGATTTCCTTACTGAGCGTGTTGTATGCTCACCCTCTTTTCTTTTACATCTCTTTACAGAGCATCAACAGTAGAGTGAGAGCATTTAAGGGATAGTATTCTTGTTGTCCGCCACTATTTCCTATCGATCAATAGGTATACATATTTTGTACGGTTATGTATCTAAACATAGAAACAACACAGTGATGTATTCGATATATATTATGGGGAATGTATTTATATTAGATCTTATATAATCTCACATGTATTATGAAAGAAGTTACAGTCAGTAACAGTATATTGAGATGTATGTATAATGGATGATATGGTATGCGAGGAAGCTAATATCGAATCACAGCCCAACCATTGAAGAGAGGAAAGGTAAGTTAAAAATGCGAAAAATTTGTAGTGGTTTTCGTTAAGTCACGGATGACGGTCGTGACATTTGGAGATCGATCTACTCTTGTAGGAGATCGATCCCTTTAAGGCAGAATCAAAAAGAGATCAATCTGCTTCCATTGGAGATCGATTTGCTCATTTAAATTTTCCATTCCTTGTCACTTTGGCCTACCAGATCGATCCCCTTTTCTCTAAGATCGATCTGGCCTCATAGTTCTTGACATAAAATCTCCATATATAATTGCCTTAGTTTGCTCCATAAATTATTTCTCATTCAATACTCATTCATCACTTCAATTGTGAGTACATCACATTTAGCTCAATCAGTTACACTTCATGTTCACATTACAAAATGAGATGTGTATAAAATTCTTAGGTCTCACATATATGCAGGAAATTTTTAGGACATCTGATAGACACCGTAGTAGAGGAGAGGGTTCACGATCTCGAAGGCAAAGAGATAGGCCCGAGAGATGGAGTGGTTCTTCGTCTGATCATACTTCTCAAAACCCAACAGAGAGTTCTGATGCTTACATCTCTAGATTAGAGCGGAGCTTAGATACAGTGGTGACATTGTTGGGGCAGTTTATGGTAACGTTTGACAGTTCCCAGGGTACAGCAAGACATGCTGTACCGACCACTGCAGCAGCTATACCTGAGACCCCTGCGCCTGCACAGCCTACGCCTGCACAGCCTTCACCTGCACCGTAGACTCCTCCTGTTCAGCCTGCATCTCCTCTAGTGGCCCCACGTCAGGGTAATGATGTTTTAGGGTATGATTGTGAGTTAGAAAAACTGAGGCAATTTCAGAAGCTTGAGCCACCTTCATTTAGTGGAGTTAAGGATCCGGTAGTAGCCGAGGATTGGACTAATAAGATAGAGAAGCTTTATAGGTTTTTCTGATGTTCTTCGGTAGAGAATTGGCTTTTACAGCCTCTGTATTAGAGGGTGAGGTGGAACATTGGTGGAAGTCCGCCAAGCCTATTTTGATGGTCAAATATTAGGAATTGTCATGGAATATCTTTTTGGATGCTTTCCAGAGGCAATATATACTAACTACTGCTCAGTAGAAGCTATAAACAGAGTTTCTGAGTTTGACCAAAGGAAGTAAGTCTGTAGACGAGTATGAATCTTGGTTTACATTTTTGGGCAGGTATAACCCCAATACTATGAGCAGTGAATCAAGGAAGGTTCATAAGTTTATGGAGGGCCTGGGTCCATTGATTAGAGCTCCACTGGCCCTGTTAGACATTACAGCTTATGAGGAAGCAGTCAGACAAGCATAGTTATGTGAGTAGGATTACAAGCTCCATGCTTCAGAGTTCAGAAAGGTTCGTAAGGGTAGAGACAGGGACCAAAAGAGATTCAGGAATGATAGAGGTCCTAAAGAGGGGAAGAGGCCTTTTGGTATGCGATAGAGGATTGAAAAGTTTGAAGCAAGGACATTAGATCCCCTGTGCACCTGACTGCAGCTCCGACTAGGGGTACCGTGATCAAAGGTGTCGCAACCTAAATTCCTTGTATTTATATGGATAATTTTCACATGTCACAACTACACATACAGAGAGTTGGGCTATGAGTCGATGTCAGTCGCTCACTCCCATATACTTTAATTCATTCACTTCTCATGCATCCATAATAAGAAATTGTACTTGTAATAATTTGCAGAACTTTTAAATTCATTTACATTGGTTTACATCCCCGTACTAATATAAATACATCACTGTACTCTGTCATATTTAGATACAAGAGATTTCAAAATTGTGTATACCTTTCGTAATGTGATAACGGCTGCTAGTGGAAGGAAAATACAAGAATCTACCCACAGAGCTTTCAAAAGCACTAGAACTAATCTGTGGAGAGAGAAGAGAAATGGGTGAGCTAACACGCTCAATAAGGAATAAATGAAAGCTGGTAGATAACCATACTATCTATGATACTCATAATGCATGGTTTATGACAGAAAATCATGTCATTCACAAAACCATGATAGTAAAACACATAGCAAATCATTGTAAAAAACTGAATATCAAAACTCACTCAAAGTAAAACAATTCTGTAATCTATATTGAAACTCGCATTTAAATCATCTTCTCATTTCAAATGCTTTCATCATAGAAAACAAGTCATAGATAGTTTTATCATAGAAATCTATAAAATAGGTGAGACTAGGTAGGGATCCACACATAATCCATAAGACATTTGGCCAAAGTCTGAGACCCCAAGCTATCACTAGCTAGGTGTGTAAGGGTATCTCAGAGTTTGATGAGGGGATTAGTCTATCCATCGACTCCTATCTAAAGACTATCATAAACCAAAGCAATGACATAGCATGCCCGAGTCCAAAGATGCAGTCCTCACATCCTATAGCTACACGGTATAGTGTACTTCATGTTGTCTACATGGTACAACGTACTCCGTTAACCACAGTACAATTACAACACAGTTGTAGGTGCTTGAGTCACAAGCTCACCACCCCAACCAAATAAATTATCAACCATAGCCTGTCATCTCAAGATCTAGTGTAAGCAAGTAAGCGTGACACACAGTCCAACACGAGGGCTCCAGCACGATCTTAATCATACATCACAACAAAATCCAGTGTGAGCAGTGCTCTAGCATGGTCTGTTCATATGTCATACCAAAATCAAGTATGAACAGATCTGGATAAATCCACAGATCTCATCATAGCCCAGGACGATTTCACACGCACAAAAAGACAGTTGGCTCTATTTCCCATAACAGTGGTACTTGAAAATGAGTGCGATATGCAAAACAGTACAAAATAGAGTGAAAGGGTAACATCCCATCAAATCACTTGTCAATCAAATCATACTTTATAAAAACATGCAATTTAATGCATACAGTTAAATCGTGAGCCAGTCTATCATTCTAGCTTTACAAAATCTCTTTTTCACTGAGAAAAACATGGATTTCATGCACTTTATGCATTTCCAAAAATTCTCGAGTTTAGGGGTATTTTTGTTAATTTTCCCATATTTGGGTGTCATAAATATTATTCTATATTTGTAATCCCTAGAAAATTTAAAGAATTAAAAACTGCGAAAAATCTATGCCTAGTTATCTCTAAGAGCTTACAAAGATCCCTTACCTGGAATCGCTCAGAGCGCGTCCACTTTTCTAACGCTGCTCTATCACGCAGTCCGATTCATTCCCAATATAGTCTCCAGAGCTACATATAACAATTTATCAAGTTAATTACACTTTTTTCAACTGTATTTTACTATTAATACAGTCTATTTCACTTAATGGGTTTGTTTACTCTTATTGGGCCTTATTGCACCTTAATAGGCCTAACACTGTCTTAAGCTCATTTTCACTTTACTATTCATTTCATCTAAGCCTATTGAGCTTATCTGAGGCCCATTAACTCTTATTGGGTCGAAACCAATTCAACTTAGCTCATATGCTTTCGACCATGGTATGTGGTCGAGAGCCATGCATGCCTCCCATGGCTAACGGCCACACAACCCATTGCCTACCTTGGTCATTTGCTTAGCTATTCACTTAGGCATTTCATCAAACACATAATATGCATGCCTTAAGCATTTAGTTTTTGTTCATTAAGGCATTTTATCAAACATCTTACATGCCATCATCAATTCATCAACCAATTCATCAAATTGAATGAAATTAAGCATGCCATAATCATGTATACATGTTTACCAACCTATCCATGTCTTAAAATCACAAAGGTATTCATTAAATCCTAAATACCCATTTTCAGCCAACTTGTGTTCATGGTGATTTTGTGTGTTTTGATCCATAAAATATATACCAGTGATCTTAGAATAATTCATAGATTAACATATTAAAAGTTGGAAGCTTGAAAATTCACCAAGCTTTGTGTGTTTTGATCCATCAAACATATACCAATGATCTTAGAATAATTCATAGATTAACATACTAGAAGTTGGAAGCTTGAAAACTCACCAAGCTTTCACTTTTCTTCTTGGCCGAAACTTCAAAGAATTTCACCCCCTTTTAATATGCCTTTTTGATGGCTGATTCTAAAGTATGTTAATCTTCTCTCAATTTGGAACAACTTTCATGTAGATCACTTATCCTAAATATGTCTCTAGGTTAGTGTTTTCTAGTGAGAGAAAGCTTGAAAGCTTATGTTTCCATGGTTTCCTTGTTTGGCCGAGAGCTTAAGGAAGAAGATGGCTGGCTTGGCTGATTTTTCACTTACCAATGTCATCACTTAGGTCTTAAAATTGAGCCCACCTTTTGGGCTTAACACTTGTTTTGGGCTTAGACTAATTGGGTTTAAGTTTTGGGCTTGAACATAAGACTAATGAGCTTTCGATTTGGGCTTTTCTTTTAGGCTGAAATTTTTTCCACAATTTGGGCCTTTAATTGGCTTAATATTGGGCCCATCAAATGGCCTAACAATTTGGGCCATTGGGCTTACAAAATTCGGCCTATGATTAATCCACCATAATGGGCTTTAAAATTTCCTTAGTTGGCCCATTGATTTTTACGCATTTAATTTAATTCAAATTTTGATTAAATTGATTTTCCATACTTAGGAGTTGAAGATCGAGTTTTTTAGCTAAAAATATTTCTTCCCCACTTTTTAACCTTGGTTGGGTTAATTTTAGTCATGGTTAGTTCTTTAAGGTCAAAGTTAACATTTCTTAACTAACCTTAACTTTTCTTGACCATTGGCCACATTTGACTTTTTCTCAAAAATCCAAAAGTGTCAATTCTCATGGTTAACACTCTCATCTCTGTGTTTTGTTCATTTTTGGGAAGTAAAATAACTAAAAACACCTCGAACGGTCCATTTCAAGTTTGTTTATCCCCTTTTTGGCGTTTCCTCTACTTCTACATATTCGGGACCAAACCAAACCAACTTTCCTTCATGAACCCTCTATATTTTGGTGTTTTAAGTTCTTCTTTTTAGTAATAATGGTTGGCATCCCTTCGGTTTAGCTTGAGCTCGCTTTAGTTCACAATTAGTACTTATATGCTTTTAAGGCATTTTCTACCTTTGCTTGTACTTTGGATTGTAATACAATATTTCTTATGATTTTTATAACATTTACAAGGGTTTACAATGGTGAATCATAAGTAATAGTATAGAAAATTTACGGGTCTTACATTCCTCCACACTTAAAGAAATTTGGTTCTCCAAATTAGAACCGAGTTAGTTCCCGAACAACTCTGGGTACTTCTCTCCCATCAAGCTCTCTAATTCCCACGTAGCTTCCTTTGAAGTGTGGTACTACCAGAGAACCTTAACCAAAGAGATTATCTTAGATCGTAAGACCTTATCCTTTCTATCTAAAATCCAAATCAGCTTCTGTACATATGAAATATCCTCTGTGAGCTCCAACGGCTCATACTGAATCACATGTGCTGGGTCCAGATGATACTTTCAAAGCATCGAAATGTGGAAGATGTTATGCACACTCGCTAACTTTGGTGGCAACGTCAACTTGTAAGCCTTGTCTCCCACTCGATCTAAGATCTCAAATGGTCCAATATAACGATGACTCAACTTACCCTTTTTTGGAATCTCATAATACCCTTTAAAGGAGATACCTTCAAGAATATCGATTCACCGACCATAAACTCTAATGATTTACGTCTTATGTCAACATAACTCTTCTACATGCTCTAAGTTGTTCCCAATCTATCACATATCAACTAGATATCCTTAGAGGCTTGTATCACTAAATCGAGTGCAAACATCTTTCAGTCACCCCCTGCTTCCCATCGGATCAGAGATCAACACCTACGACCATATAACGCCTTATACAGTGCCATCCAATACTCGAGTGATAACTATTGTTATAAGCGAACTCAACTAATGGCAAATGATCATCTCAGGAGCTTTTGAAATCCATCACATAAGCTCTCAATATATCCTCCAAAGTCTGGATGGTTCTCTCTGACTGACCATCAGACTGAGGGTGGAAAACTGTATTGAAACTCAATCGGGTTCCTAGAGCTTCTTGAAAATATTCCCAAAAGTGAGAGGTGAAGCGGGAGTCCCTGTTAGGCACAATACTCACTGGAACACCATGTAGCCTCACAATCTCTCGTACATATAGATTCGCCAATGCACTCAGAGTATCCATAGCCTTCATAGCTAAGAAGTGAGCTAACTTCGTCAATCGATCCATAATCACATAAATGGCATCATGGTTCTGTCGGATCCTCGGTAAACCCATGATGAAATCCATAGTGATGTGCTCCCATTTCTATGTCGGTATAGGTAAAGGCTGTAATAACCCTGCAGGCTTCTGATGATCTACCTTCACTTACTGACACACTAGGCACTTAGCCATATACTCTGCCACATCTCTCTTCATCCCTGACTACCAAAATACTTTTCGAAGGTTCTGATATATCTTATTGCTCCTAGGATGCAACATATACTATGATGAATGAGCTTTAGACATAATGAGTTTTTTCAACATAGGATTATCAGGAATGCACACTCTACTTCTGAATCTCAGTAATCCATCAGTGTTCGAATCAAAATCAGTACCGGTACCCATCTGAACCTAACTAGCCATATCAACACAGAAGCGATCAATATGATGAGCTTGTCTGATTCGGTCAATCAAATCTTGTTCCTACCTCATACTAGCTATCACATAATATGCCTCAATCTCAGAGGGTGTCACATCTAAACTAAGACTCGTAAACTACTCTAGCAGCTCATGTTTCCTGATTATTATATATGATACAATTTTGGGGCCCTTCTTGCTCAAAGCATCGATAACTATATTTGGCTTGCCCGGATGATATAGTATCTGACAATCATAGTCCTTCAGAAGCTCTAACCATCTATGTTGCCTCGTATTCAACACCTTCTGTGAAAATAGATATTTTAGGCTCTTGTTATCAATAAATACCTAAAATTTTTCACCGTACAAACAGTGGCGCCATATCTTCATTGTAAATACTACAGCAGCCAACTCTAAACATAGGTCAGATAGTTCTTCTCATGGTCCTTAAGCTGTTAGGATCCATATACAACTACCTTCCCATTCTGCATCAATACATAGCCCAGTTCCTGTCCCGAGGCTTCCGTATATATCAAGAAGCCTCCTAAGCTGGTCAAAATGGTACGATGGTTAATCGCTGCTTCAATTCTCTAAAACTCTCTTCACATTTGTCATTCCACTCGAATGCAACATTCTTTTGAGTGAGACGAGTCAAAGAAGCAACTAATTTTAAGATGGCCTCAACAAACGATCTATAATACCCATCTAAGCCCAAAAAACTCTTGATCTTCGTGAGTATCCTAGATTGTTCCCACTAGACTATTGCCTCTATCTTGGATGGATCAACAGACACCCCGTCCTTTAATACCACATGACCTAGAAATGGTATCTTTTCCAACCAGAAGTCACACTTACTAAGCTTGGCATACAATTGCTTCTTTTGGAGAATATGCAGATACTTAAATGCTACTCATGTTTGTCCCTGAACTTCGAGTACACCAATATATCATCAATAAAGATGATCCTAAATCGATCTAGGTATGGCTTGAACACATCATTCATCAAAGCCAAGAAGTTGCAGGAGCATTCGTTAACCCGAAAGGCATAACAAGGAACTCATAATGGCCATAATGAGTACGAAAGGTTGTTTTAGGTACATCTCCATTCCGTATTCTCAACTGATGATACCCAGACCTCAAATCGATCTTGGAAAAGATCTGTGCTCCCCGAAGCTGATCTAACAGATCATCGATCTGTGGAAGGGGGTACTTGTTCTTAATGGTAGCCCTATTCAACAACCGGTAATCTATGCACAGTCGGAGGCTTCCATCCTTCTTCTTAATGAACATGACCAGAGCTTCCCAAGGTGAGACGGTCTGTCTAATAAACCCCTTATCCAAAAGCTCATGTAACTGCTTCTTTAGTTCCATCAATTCAAATAGAGCCATTATGTACTATGGTTTGGATATTGGCTTAGTAACAGACACCAAATCAATATAAAATTCCATCTCTTTATCTGGTGACAATCCTGGTAGGTCATTCAGAAAGACATCTGAAAACTCTGTAATCATAGGAATGCCGATCAATTTTGGTTGTGCCTTATCCATGTCAACCATGTACGCAATAAAACCTTCAAAATAATGTTATGCAATCAATTTAATATTGCATTCATCCCATCACAAAATATATTCTTTCGATTGCCATAACTATTTCTTTATATATATACTCAAAAAAAACTTTACAATATGTTTCTCAGGTAGAGAAAACATTATCATATTAGAATGACAATCTAAGATAGCATGATTTGCAGCCAACCAATCTATCCCTAATATTAAATCAAAATAAAACATGCTTAACAGGATAAGATCGGTTGTCATACTCTTATCTCCTACCTTTAATTTACATTGCTTACACACATACTCCATCATTTGACTACCTCTTAAAGGCATGCTAATTATCAATCTCTTACCTAAAGGTCTAGGCTTTACAAACTCTGACAATTTAGATGCACACGATGGTGATATGAATGAATATGTTGCATCAGGATCAAATAGAGCTAATGCTTCAAGATTAAAAATTAGAATTGTACCTTTCACCAAATATGATGAAGCATCTGTAGTGCCCTGGTTAAGCGCATACACTTTACCTTAGCCGACAACTTACTTCCCTTTTCTCCTCGGTTGTGGCTCTCCTTTTTAGAGTAGGAGTAGCTGGTGGAACTTTCTTTAGTTCTTTACCCATCTGAGAAGATACATCAGCTCACTTCGGGCAATCTATTATCATATGCCCCATCTTTCCACACCTATAGCATGCTCCTGACATCCTATAACAAGGTCTATTCCTGTGATATCCTCCACAAAGTCTACACCGATCGAGATTAGGCTGAGGGCTTGCAATCATAATACCTCGAGTTGGAGCTGCTGCCAGGTGTACAAGGGGTCTAGTGGCCTTACCCCGTGACTCGTCAACCTTTTGTCACCTACCAAAAGGCCTCTTCCCCTCTTTGGGACCTCTATAATCACTAAACCTCTTTTCGTCCCTATCTCAGCCCTTACCAACCTTCCCAAACTTTGAAGGATAGAGCTCATAGTCCTGCTCATGTAACTGGGCCTGTTGAATTGCATCCTCATAAATTTATATGTCAAACAGAGCTAGTCAAGCTCTGATCGATGGTCTCAGGCCTTCTATAAATTTACGGACCTTCTTCGACTCACTACTCATAAGAAAGATAATTAATTGCAAATAAGCCATGTAAAGGGCAGGTAAGAGCAAAGATGGCCACAGGCTAAACTAAAGGGATTTAAATCCTTTTGACTGAAAAGAAGAACTTAAAACATCAAAATATAGAGGGTTCAAGAAGAAAAGTAGGTTCGTTTTGATCCCGAATATGTTGAAGTATAGGAAAGCTAAAAAATTGGCTAAACGAGCTCCAAATGAACCGTTCGAGGTGTTTTTAGCTATTTCACTTCCCGAAAATGACTAAAATGTAGAGATGAGTGTGTAAACCATGAGAACTGACACGTTTGGATTTTTAAGAAAAAGTCAAACGTTGTCACTTGTCAATGGTCAAGAAAAGTCAAGGTTAGTTAAGAAATGTTAACTTTGACCATAGTTAACTAACCATGGTTAATATTTAACCCGACTAAGGTTAAAAAGTGGGGAAGAAATATTTTTAGCTAAACCACTTGATCTTCAACTCCTTAAGTATAGAAAATTAATTTAATTGAAATTCAGATTAAATTAAATAGGTAGAAATCGAAGGGCCAATTAGTGGAAATTGTAAAGCCCATTAAGGTGGATTAACCATGGGTCGAATTTTTGTTGCCTAATTGGCTAAATAGTTGGGCTAATTGATGGGCCCAATATTAAGCCAATTGAAGATCCAATTGGTAGAAATATTTTTAACCCAAAAGCCCAAACCGAAAGCCTAAACCGAAGCCCAATTGGAAAGCTCAAAAAGCTAGGCCAATTAGTTAATAGTTTAGGCACAAAACTTAAGCCCAAATTGCCAAAGCCCAATATCATGACCAAGCCCAAATGGTGGGTCGAAAATTGACATTTAATGGATTAATTACCAAAGTTAAAAACCAGTGAAACATTAGTCTTGTTACTCCCTGGATGTCCCTTTAATCACATCCGTTGAAGTATCTGTGGTGTCCTGGTCCAGTGCATGTACTCGCCCTCAACCAACCACTTGCTTCCCCTTCTCCTCAGCTGTGGCTCTCTTTCTCAGAGCAGAGGTATCAACAGGAGCTCTCTCCAGCTCTTTGCCCTTCTGTGGGGTAGTCTCAATCCACTCTGGGTAAGCCCTCACGATATGCCCTGGCTTACCGCATCTAAAGCACACTCCAATAGCCATCGGACAAGGTCAGTTGCCACAATACCTGCCACATCTACTACATTGCTTGGTAGTAGGCCGTTATCCTCCAATAACTATGCCTCTAGCTAGAGCTATGGTTGGATACACAAGATGTCTAACAGTCTTCTCCCGTATCTCCTCGATTCGTGGCCTCTTCCCAAACAGTCTCATTCCTCCTCGATAACCAAACCTTGGTCACTCGTTGATCTCTTCCTATCTCTATCTCTACTTCTGACAACCTTCCTAAACTCAGAGGCATTTCGCACATAATCCTACTCATATAGTTGCACCTTGTGCACTGTCTCCTCATATATATAGATATCCAACGGCACCAATGTAGATCATATCGTCGGTCTTAACCCATCAACAAACGTTCTGACCGTTTTGGTCTCACTAGTCTTCGTATCAAGGGCGTACCTTCCCATAGACATAAAATTCATCTCATAGTCATCGAGAGATCTGTTCCCATGGATCAACCCCAAAAATTCCAACTGCAGCTTTCGCTGCGCTGTATCTGGAACATACTACCTTTTGAAGGCATCCAGTAAGATCTCCCAACTGATCTCAGGGTGTCTGGCTCTCAAGATCGATTTGGTGGACTTCCACCAATGTTTTGCCACTCCCATCAGCATGAACGCTACAAAAGTGACCATCTTAGTCGTCATGCACTAAAAGAACCCGTACAACTTATCTATCTCGCTCACCTAGTCCTCTGCTACTACTTCTTTACTCCACTGAATGACGACGATATGAATTTTTGAAACTACCATAATCTATCTAACTCACATCCATACTTCAATCCACTACTACTCTGTGGTGCATGTGCAGGGGTGTCAGGAACAGCTGCCTATCCATAACTAGTAGCCTATGTGGCTGAGCCTTGTCTGCCCTCAACTCCGTGTACAAACTGAGTGAATAGCTCTACCATAGTCTTGATACTCTACTATATCTTGGCAACACGTGCCTCAACACTCTCTGGTCCTTCAGTGGGACCCTACGGGAACATGATCGAATAAAGACTTATCTCGACCCTCAAGCCTACCTCTAGGGTCTCTAGCTCGACCTCTCGCCCTTCTACCACAGCTGGTATTAGTCATAATAGCTTGATTCCTGCATTCACAACCATTACATAGTCAATTTCAATCTCAGAATACACATTTGTATCTAAACAAAGCACAACAATATAGGGATGTAAACTTTCCTAACCACTAACACCAACTCACATCAGACCAACTCTACTCTGATACAACTTCTATCATGACCTACTATCAATATGTGTAATCGTGATGTGTGGAAATTATCGATATAAATGTAAGGAATTTGGGTTACGACAGAATTGGTATCAAAGCGGAGTTGGCCTGATACGAGTCGTTGTTAGTAACTAGGAAAGTTTACATCCCCTTATCACGGTGCACTATTTAGATACAGTTATGTATAGCGGGCTGTGATTTCACTAAAATTTGTGTTAATATTGTAGGAAATTGTCAGGATGTTTGACAGACATTATAGTAGAGGAAAGGGTTCACAATCTCAAGGGAACGGAGATAAGCTCGAGAGACGGAGTAGATCCTCATCTGGTCAAACTTCTTGGGACCATTCAGAGAGTTCTAGTGCTCGCGTCTCGAGATTAGAGCAGAGCTTAGATACAGTGGTGACATTGTTGAGGCTGTTTATGGCTAGATTTGACAGTGCCCGAGGTACAATAGGACAGGCAGCACTGACTATTGCAGCAGCTGCACCGAGACCCCTACGCCTATACAACTTGCACCTGTACCACAGAGAGTTGAACCACTAGAGACTCTTCTGTTTAGCTTATACCTCCTCCAATGGCCCCACGTGAAGGTGATGATGATCTGGGGTACGATTGTTAGTTAGATAGACTGAGGCAATTCTAGGAGCTTTAGCCACCATCATATAGCGGAGTTAAGGACCAGATACTGGTCGAATAATGGATTAACAAGATGGAAAAGCTTTATAGGTTTTTCAGATGCTCTTCGGTAGAGAAGGTGGCCTTTGCGGCCTTTGAATTTGAGGGTGAGGTGAAACACTGGTGGAATTCCACCATGCCTATTTTGATGGTTCAATATCGGGAACTATCATGGGGGATATTCTTGGATGCCTTCCAAAGGCAATATATTCCAGACACAGCTCAGCAAAAGCTACAGACAAAGTTTCTGAGTTTGACCTAAGGGAGTAGGTCCGTAGACGAGTATGAATCTCGATTTACATCTTTGGGCAGGTATGTAAGACCCAAAATTCGATGTAAATTCCTCAAAAAATCATTATTTTAAACATGGATTTAGGAAATCTTGATCAATAAAGAAGAAATAATTAATTTTTGTCTAATTGATCAAGATAGGAAAATATTACAATTACCTAAAAATTTTTCGTCGCGGGAATTTATCTCGAAAATATAGGAAAAATATATTCCGGGATAATAAAATAAAATAAATGAAAATGAGATATTTTGTGAAAAATAAAGATATTTTGGGTATATAATATATTATATTATATTTTAATATAATATAATATATTAAAAATAAATAAATAAAAAAAAAGAACAGGATCGCGCGACCCAAAAGGATTGAAGGATCGGACTAAACCGATCCCTCTTATTTCTCCGTTACCGGCACGACATAAAGGGAGAGAAGACAGGTGAAGGAAGGTCGGCATGGTGGGAGTACGCTGAGCTCCACCATGCGTTGAGATCCACCAATGGTGAGGAGATCGTCGAAGAGAAAACTAAAAAAGGGAAAAAGAGGATTCGTCGGCATCGACGCCGATTTGGCCAAAAACCACCGCCAGTCGAACATTCCCCAAGCGAAGACCAACCGATTAGTGGTTGAATCGGCCAGTGAAACGGCCTGCAGCACAGTCAACAACGAAGAGGGAGAACATGATAGCGAGGCCAAAAAGGGAAAGAGTCGAACCGGTCACTTTTCAGCCAGCTTGGATTTGGCCAGCACCAGACTCATGCTTCGCGAGGTTTCGTCGATCTGCTGAAAGTGGAAGCCGGTGAAGAATCGATTGACGCAGTTCTGAACAACAAGGATGGTGCTGAACCGGACTGAAGCGGTCCCAACCGATTTAGCTAGGAATGAAAAAAACAAAAACGAGGAAAAAGAAAGAAAAAAAGGAAAAATGAGCAGAAAAATTCGATGATACAATCGAGCTAAGGGCAAGCCGTTAAGCGGTCAAATTGACCATTTTAATTTTTGAGAATTTTTTTTGAAATTTTAATAGACTAAAATTAACCCGATTTAATTATACAAACGTGTAACGTGACAATTGGCCATAAACGAGAGTTTGAGTTAGTCTCAATTTACGTGCTATAATAGATTCTCGAGTAAGTATGTCACGACCCTCTTCTTGTGACTTAACTTACTATTAACGGTTGGGCGGTGAGTCAACATCCATAACCACATCTCATTCATTCATAATTTAAAATTCATTTAATGAAATAGAAACTGTTCTTTTATAAATATGCAGAAACGTTTACATCAGTTTCTATTATATACATCCCCCTTCGTATAAAAGATCACTAGACTGTGCATTAAATTATAGGATATAAAATTTTTTTCTCATAAATGTATACCTCATACTGTTGGAAAACTAGAGAACACTGTATAATGGGATATCACATCACCCTGTATCGCATAGCAGGGGGGACACATGTCACCTCACACAGTAGTGACAAAATATCATATCACATAGATATAAGACTTATGGCCATAGTCCGGATTCCAGGCAACACTGATCAGGTATGCAGGAATCTTATACTTGGGGAGGCGGATCAACCATCCCTTCAGCCCACACAAAATCACTAAGATATCATGACACATTGTATTCCATGGCTAACACTCATAGTACATCGTACTTCCGTGGATCCTTATCACTTATTTCCATTTTCTCAAAATCACGTGCGAGCAGGTCTATGCAAGATCACTAAGCAATACACAACGGCACTAGCGTGGTTTTACTCATCACACACCAAACTCATAAACTCTCGTGCGAGCAACTCAGTGTAAGAACACACATACCTGAGGCATCGAGCATAGTTTTCCTTTTCACATAGAAAGCTTATCGTACCTCGTACGAGCAACTCAGCGTAAAAACACACAGCATACCTGAGGCATCGAGCACAGTTTTAAAATTAAGGGAGTCACATGCGAGCATAGTCAGAGCAAGATCACTAAGCAGAACTCGAAGGCTCTAGCATGGTTCCCAAAAATATAGTGCGAGTCTCGAGTGGATCCCACAGCTTCACTTAGCTTTAGCACCTTTTTCTTTTCTAAAAATGCTTTTTAAAATGTTGTGTGAGCAAGGTTGGTAAATCTATCGATGCCACTTTGACTCTAACATAAGTTCACACAGAAAAGGAATAGATGGCTTTATTCACTAAGTATGAGTGAGAGGGCAATCTTCCTTCAATCACTCGTTTAAAGCTTTTCATGCAATTTACTAAAACAGGAGCCAGTCTATTATTGCTCTTCCTCAAAACATTTGCTAAAACATGTTTTCACAATAAGACATTGAAGTCATGCAATTCATGTAAATAAACTTCTTCTTATCACTTAGCTTTCACATAGATATATCAATATATATACTTCATAGCATTCATTTTCACACATCAGATAAGAAACATAAGTATAGCTATCTCTAATAGCTCGCATAAATCCCTTACCTTGAATCATGCATGAATCGCTTTCCTTGGATTCCAATGCTCGTGATCTAGTCTATCGGCTCTAATTGTGTCTCCATGAGCTATAAGCATTTGTTACTCATATTAGTATACTTAATATACTCAATTTCTCTTTTGCATGAATTCTATTCAAGGAATTGGGTCATTTTACACCAATATAACCTCATTACAACTTGTTGGACTCTAATCTCTCTTAAGTCCATTTCGATCGTTCTATTCATTTTTCGAGAATCCATTAGACTCCTCGAGTCTATTGATTCATACTGAACTGACATTAAGCTCACAATGCCTCAAGTTCATCACTTTCCTCCTCTATGGCATTTCATCAAACACCTCTCATGCTTATTTTCCATCCTCTTCTAATCCAACTTATGACTTTCACAAAACCATCTGAGAACCATCTATACATGCTTACTAACATTTCAACATGCTCAGATCATCATTAACTCCATGCCATTTTAACTTTCTCTCACTAAGCCTATTATAGGTCATGGTTGTTTAAGCATGTATAAGAGTATTTTAGCCAACATACACCAAATCACTTATCAAAATGTCTAGATTAACATACTAGAAAATGGTGTACTGAAATCTTACCTAGCTTGACTTTTTCCTCTTTTTGCCAAATTGGGGGAAAACCTCTTTTCTCCTTCAATCCAAGGTTTGAGCTTCCAATCTTTAACTATGTTGTTCTCTTCCTCACTAGGAACAACTTTGCTCAAAGGAACTTCTCTCAAAACTGATTGGGAAGTGATGATTTTAGAGTGCGAAAGCTAGGTCACTTGTTAAAAATGGAGGAAAAGGGTTTGTTCTCATTAAATGCAGATTCAACCGCCTAGTTTATATAGAAAACACATTAAGAGATCGATCTCCTTTGGTGGGAGATCGATCTGGCCTTGCTTAAACTCCTTCAGAATTTTTGAAAATGCAGGCAGGAGATCGATCTGCTCCAAGGAATGAGATCAATCTGTTCAAAGGAATGAGATCGATCTGTTTAAGGCAAAAGGCTTTGGAGATCGATCTAGTTTATCCAGAGGTAACTAGAGATCGATCTGCCGATGGGAGGAGATCGATCTTTTCTAACCCGAGGCAATTTGAGATCGATCTGTTTGAGTAAGGGATCGATCTCCCTCTTGTAGAATGCCTCTGCATTGTATTTCTAGGCAGTGAGATCGAACTCTCTTGCACTAAGATTGATCTGGCATTTATCCTGCAGCATTTTAGCTGCAATGTTCCCAGATTTTCGAAGTTGAACTCCCATTCAATTGCTTTTATACTCATTTTACAATTTATTAACACTTAGAACTTAAAACATCCATTTCTTATGATATAATTTAACTTGTCTGTACATTCCAGAATCATAAGCCTTACATACAAATTTATGGGCCTTACATTCCTCCCCTCCTTTAAGAAATTTGATCCTCCAAATTAGAACTAAGTCAATCAACAAAAAGTCAGAGGTACCTTTTCCGTATCAGGTTCTCTAACTCCCAAGTAGATTCCTCTAAATTGTGGTCATGCCAAAGAACCTTAACAAGCGAAATTGTCTTATTCCTTAACACTTTCCTTCCTATCCAGTATTCGAATCGGTCTCTCTACATACAATAGATCATCCTTAAGCTCCAATGGCTCATACTGAATTACATGAGTCGTATCTGGATGGTACATCCGAAGCATCGATAAGTGGAAGATGTTATGAATGCCTGCTAGCTTTAGTGGTAATGCTAGCCTATAGGCCTTATCTCCCACTCTCTCTAATGTCTCAAATGGTTCGATATACCGAGGGCTCAACTTACCCTTCTTACCGAACTCATAATCCCTTTCGAGGAAGAAACTTTCAAAAATACTGAGTCACCTATAGTGAACTCTAGTGGCCTCCGTCTCGTGTCAGCATAAATTTTCTGCCTGCTCTAAGCTGTTCTTAATCTCTCACATATTAGCTGAACAACGTTAGAGGCTTACTGTACCAAATCAGGAGCAAAAGTCTTTCTATCACCCACTTCTTCCCAACCAATAGGGGAACAACACCTTCTACCATACAACGCTTCATATGGTGCCATCACGATACTCGACTGATAACTATTGTTGTAAGCAAATTTGACTAATGGTTGGTGATCATCCGAGGAGCCTTTAAAATCCATAACACTCGCTCTCAACATATCCTCTAACGTTTGGATGGTTCTCTCTGACTGACCATCGATTTGAGGGTGGAAAGTGGTATTGAAACTTAACTGGGTTCCTATAGCTTCCCGAAAATGTTGCCAAAAGTGGGAAGTGAAGCGAGAATCCTTTTCTTATACAATGCTCACTGGAAAACCATGTATCCTCATTATCTCTCGTACATACAACTCTGCCAAAGTACTCAGAGTATCTGTAGATTTTATGGCTATAAAGTGGCCAGATTTTGTCAATCTGTCTACCACTACCTAGATAGCATCATAGTTCCTCTTACTCCTCGACAATCCTATGATGAAATCCATGGTGACATGCTCCCATTATCAAGTCGGGATAGGTAGAGGCTGCAACAATCCTGCAGGCTTTTGATGTTCTACCTTCACTTGCTGACATACTAGACATGTTGCCATAAACCCTCCGATATCCTTTTTCATCCCTGACCACCAATACACTTTCTAGAGCTTCTGATACATCTTGTTACTCCCCGGATACAATGTATATCTCGATGAATGATCTTCTGTCAAAATCAATCTTTTTAATTCCAGGTCATCGAGAACGTAAATCTTGCATCTAAACCTCAGTAGGCCATCATCACTCACTAAGAAATCGGTTACATCACCCCTCTGAATCAGACTCGCACAATCCTCACAGAATAGATCAGCATGTTGAGCCTATCGTATCCGGTCAATCAAATCTGGTTCCACTCATAGGCTAGCTATCACACAATCACTGTCAACATCAAGGGGGACTATATCCAACCTGAGGTGAGCAAACTGCTCGAGCAGCTCATATTCCCTGACCATCATGTGCGATATCATTCTGAGGCTCTTTCTACTTAGGGCATCCAACACAACATTAGCCTTCCCTGGATGGTACAATATCTCGTAATCATAATCCTTCAGAAGCTTTATCTATCATCTCTGCCTCATATTCAACACTTTTTGTGAAAACAAATATCTAAGGCTCTTATGATCTATATACACCTAAAATTTCTCACCGTACAAGTAGTGGCGCCAAATCTTTAATGCAAATACCACGGCTGCCACCTCTAAATCATGGGTCGGGTAGTTCCTCTTATGGTCCTTAAGTTGTCTGGATCCATAAGCTACTACCATCCTGTCCTACATCAACACATAGCCCAGTCCCTATCCCGAGGTATCTATATACATTGAGTAACCTCCTAAGTTGGTGGGTATGGTGAGAATAGGTAAGGTGGTCAGTCTGTGCTTCAATTCGTAAAAAATTCTTTCACATTTATCATCCCACATGAATGCCACATTCTTTTAAGTGAGACGTGTCAACGAAGCAGCCAACTTAAAGAATCCTTCGACAAACCGTCGGTAATAACCTGCTAAACCCATGAAACTATGGATCTTTGTAACCGTCTTAAGTCTTTCCCACTGTATCACATCCTCTATCTTAGACGGATCCACTGATACCCCATCTCTCGAGACTACATGATCCAAAAATGATATCTCACCCAGCTAGAAATCACATTTGTCGAGTTTAGCATACAACTCCTGATCTCAGAGGGTCTGTAACATTGTTCTCAAATGCTGTTCATGCTCTTCCCTGGACATCGAGTACAGTAATATGTCATCTATAAACATAATCATGAAGTTGTCCAGGTATGGCTTAAATACATCATTCATTAATGCCATAAACATTGCAGGAGCATTCGTCAACCCAAATGGCATAACAAAAAGCTCATAATGGGCATAACGGGTCTTCAACGTTATCTTGGGTACATCTCCACTCCGAATCCTCAACTGATGATACCCAGACCTCAAATCAATCTTTGAAAAGATCTGTGCTCCTTGCAACTGATCCAATAGATCATCTATTCGTGGAAGGGGATATTTGTTATTGATGGTAGCCTTGTTCAACAACCGATAATCTGTATACAGTCAGAGACTCCCATATTTCTTCTTTATAAATAGAAGTGATGCTCCCCAAGGTGATACACTCGGTCTGATAAACCCCTTGTCCAACAACTCTTGCAACTATTTCTTTAGCTCCTCTAATTCCACTAGAGCCATTCTATATAGTGGCTTGGATATCAGTTCAGTTCCAGGCACCATATCAATATAAAATTCCATCTCTCTATCTGGTGGCAACCTTGGTAATTCTTTCGAAAAGACATTGGGGAATTCTCTAACTACTGGGATGTCAACTAATTCATGATGTGCCTTATTAAAATCAACCACATATGCTATAAAACCTTTAACATATTATCACCACATTTGTTAGTAAAATCATCCATCCTTGGAATTAATTTACTACCTCTTTCATTACTTAACAAATCTTACAATATACTTTTCAGGGGTGGAAAACATCACTGTCTTAGCATAACAATCTAATACAGCATGGTTTGCAGCCAACCAATCCATTCCTAGTATTACATCAAAGTCCCTCATGTCTAACAGAATAAGATTGGCCAACATATCTTTTTCCCCTACTTTTAACTTACAATCTTTACATACATACTCAGTTACTACATTATCTCTCACTAGAGTGCGTATTATCAATATTCTACCCAAGGGTACAGGTTTCACATGTTCAAACAATTTACATGTAAATGTAGGCGATATGAATGAATGTGTGGCACTAGGATCAATTAATGCTAATGCTTTAAAATCAAATACTAGGATGATACCTTTAATAACATCCGTAGAAGCTTCTACAGATGCTTAGTCCAAACCAAACACTCGACCTCCATCAACAGCTTGCTTCCCTTTCTCTTCAGCTGTGGCCTTCCTCTTAGGAGTAGGTGTCTCAACTGTAGCCCTCTCTGGCTCTTTACCCTTCTGTGGGGCTGTATCAACCAACTTTGGGCATTCACGAGCTATATGCCTTAGTTTGCCACATCTTTAACATGATCTCATAAAAGGGCATAGTCTACTCCCATGATATCTACCACACATTCTACATCGGTCGGTGGTAGGTTGGGTCCGTCAAAAACTATACCTCTCGAAGCTGGAGGTAAAGTTGGATACACTGGAGGCTTCGTAGGCCTCTCTCATACTTGCTCAATCTTTGGCCCTTTACCAAATAACCGTCGGCCCTTTCTGAATCCTCTACCCTGAACTGACCTCTTCTGGTCTCTATCTTTACCCTTATCACTCTTACTCAACTCTG
Organism: Firmiana major; assembly: GCA_033439115.1. Classification (NCBI taxonomy): domain Eukaryota; kingdom Viridiplantae; phylum Streptophyta; class Magnoliopsida; order Malvales; family Malvaceae; genus Firmiana; species Firmiana major. The sequence goes on from CM065910.1 coordinate 24,208,457, forward strand.
AGGCATGCAACTCATAGTCTTGCTCACATAGCTGAGCTTTGTGTAGTGCCTCGTCATAGATGGTAATGTCAAATGGGGCCAACCGAGATCTGATCGAAGGTCTCAACCCCTCAAGGAATTTTTGGACTTTCCTGTCTTGACAGCTCATGGTCACTGTGTCATATCTGCCCAGGGATGTGAATCCCGACTCATACTCATCCACTGTACAGTTCCCCTAAGTCAAGGTTAAAAATTTCATCTACATCTTCCTCTGAGCAGTGGCTAGAATGTACTACCTCCTAAAGGCATCCAAAAATCTATCCCAAGTCACCACTGGGTGACGTGCACTCAAAATCGACTGGGTGGCCATTCACCAATGCTCGGCCTCACCCTCTAATACAAAAGCAACAAATATGACCTTCTCTGTGGCAAAGCAATGGAAAAATCTGTATAGCTTCTCCATACTAGGAATCCAATGCTCAGCTAACACTGGGTCCTTCACCCCACTAAACGAAGGTGGTCCAAACTTCCTAAACTGTCTCAGCCTGCCCAGGTCACAATCATAAACTTCATCGCCACCAACCTATTATAGAGCTACAAGATCCTGAACTGGTAGGGGAATGTTCTAAAATGGAGGGGGTGTAAGAATCTCTGCCTCTGCAACTTGAGGTCTCGGTGCAAGCTCAAGTCTCTCAGGTGCAGCAACTTGACCAGTAGGGTTCTCCTGTCTACCCTAAAATCTGGCCATCGCCTATGTAAACATTACCATGATTGTGTCTGCTCTATGCTGTAACTAGGTTATCATGCTTCAACGGCCTCACTAAGACCAAGTGGATCTCTACTAGAACTGGACACACTGCGTCTCTCGGGCTCATCTCTATGCCCCTGAGAGCGTGAACTCTCTCCTCTACAAGTATGTCATCTATCTGACATCCCGCATATTTAATAACAAGTGTCTAAGTTACATTTCCAGCTAGGTATACACAATTGTATCCAAATAATGCACAATACTTTAGGGATATATAATTTCCTAACTATGGATACTGACTCACATCGGACCAACTCAAGCTCTAATACAAATCTCTATCATGACCTTATTCCCGTGAATTAACTTACTATTAACAATGGGGCTGTGAGTCAACATCCATATCCACATCTCATTCATTCATAATATAAAATTCATTTAATGAAATAGAAACTGTTCTTTTATAAATATGCGAAAACGTTTACATCTGTTTCTATTAAATACATCCCCCTTCGTACTAAAGATCACTAGACTGTGCATTAAATTATGTGATACAAAATTTTTTTCTCAAAAATGTATACCTCTATACTGCTAAAGAACTGGAGAACACCATAGCAGGGACAACTGCAGTAACTCACTACTGCATAGTATCTGTGGAGGAGAAAATAAGGGGGTGAGCTAACATGCTCAGTAAGGAAAATATGAAAGCAGGTAGATAACCACACTATCTACATGCTTAAAATATATACATTTATTTCCCTTATAAAACATATGCATTTTTTTTTAAAATAACCTCCATCAATTGCAAAATCATTATTCGTTAGATGGGTATATGCATATTTCATTCTCAAATCACACAGTATTCTCTTTAAAAACCACACAACTTACTCATCAATCCACACAGCACACACTAAGAAATTGCTTTATATTTAGCAAATCACTTAAAAATCAATTTACATGAGATATATAATAGCATATCGCATCACCCTATATCACACAGCAGGGGGAACACATGTCACCTCACACAGTAGTGACAAAATGTCATATCACACAGATATGAGACTTATGGCCATAGTCTGGATTCCAACACTGATCAGGTGTACGAGAATCCTATGCTTGGGGAGGCGGATCAACCATCCCTTCAGCCCACATAGAATCACTAAGATATCATGGCACATCATACTCCATGGCTAATGCTCACGGTACATTATACTCCTGTGGATCCTTATCACCCATTTCCATTATCTCAAAATCACATGCGAGCAGGTCTGTGCAAGATCACTAAGCAATACACGACGACTCCAACACGATTTTACTCATCACACACCAAACTCATAAACTCTCCTGCAAGCAACTCAGCGTAAGAACACACAGCATACCTGAGGCATCGTGCACGGTTTTAAAATCGAGATGGTCACATGCGAGCACAGTCAGGGCAAGATCACTAAGCAGTACTCAAAGGCTCTAGCATGGTTCCAAAAAATCTAGTGCGAGCTCTCGAGTGGATCACACAGCTTCACTCAGCTCTAGCACCTTTTTATTTTTTAAAAATCCTTTTTAAAATGTTGTGTGAGCAAGGCTGGTAAATCTATCGATGCCACTTAGGCTCTAACACAAGTTCACACAAAAAAGAAATAGATGGCTCCCTTCACTAAGTATGAGTGAGAGGGCAATCTCCCTTTAATCACTCGTTAAAAGCTTTTCATGCAATTTACTAAAATGGGAGCCAGTTTATTATTACTCTTCCTCAAAATACTTGCAAAAACATCTTTTCACAACAAGACATTGAAGTCATGCAATTCATGCAAATAAACTTCTTCTTATCACTTAGCTTTCACGTAGATATATCAATATCTATAAACTTCATAGCATTCATTTGCACACATCAGGTAAGAAACATACGTATAGCTATATCTAATAGCTCTCATAAATCCCTTACCTCGAATCATGCTCGAATTACTTTCCTTGGCTTCCAATGCTCATAGTCCAGTCTTATCTGCTCCAATTGTGTCTCCAAGAGCTACAAGCATTTGTTACTCATATTATTATACTTAATATACTCAATTTCTCATTTGCATGAAGTTCTATTCAAGGCATTGGGTCATTTTACACTAATATAGCCTCATTACAACTTGTTGGACTCTAATCTCTCTTAAGTCCATTTCGATCATTCTATTATTTCTTGAGAATCCATTAGACTCCTCGAGTCTATTGATTCATACTGAACTGACATTAAGCTCACAATGTCTCAAGTTCATCACTTTCCTCCTCTATGGCATTTCATCAAACACTTCTCATGCTTATTTTCCATCCTCTTCTAATCCAACTTATGAATTTCATAAAACCATCTGAGAACCATCTATACATGCTTACTAACATTTCAACATGCTCAGATCATCATTAACTCCATGCCATTTTAACTTTCTCTCACTAAACCTATTATAAGTCATGGTTGTTTAAGCATGTATAAGAGCATTTCAGCCAACATAATATAAACCAAATCACTTATCAAAATGTCTAGATTAACATACTAGAAAATGGTGTATTGAAATCTCACCTAGCTTGACTTTTTCCTCTTTTTGCCAAATTGAGGGAAAACCTTTTTTCTCCCTCAATCCAAGGTTTGAGCTTCCAATATTTGACTATGTTGTTCTCTTTCTCACTAGGAACAACTTTACTCAAAGGAACTTCTCTGAAAACTAATTGGGAAGTGATGATTTTAGAGTGAGAAAATGAGGTCACTTGTTAAAAATGGATGAAAAGGTTTGTTCTCGTGAAATACAAATTCAGCTGTACAGCTTATATAGAAAACATATTACGAGGTCGATCTCCATGGGTGCGAGATTGATCTGGCTTTGCTTAAACCCCATCAAAATTTTGGAAAATGCAGGCAGGAGATCGATCTGTCTAGTGCAGGAGATCGATCTGTCCAGTGCATGAGATCGATCTGTCCAGTGCATGAGATCGATCTACTCAAAGGAATGAGATCGAGACAGAAGTCTTTGGAGATCGATCTAGCCTTAAGATGAGAATAATCTGGCCTGTTCAGAGGCAACTGGAGATTGATCTGCCTTTGGGAGGAGATCGATCTTATCCAACCTGAGGCAACTTGAGATCGATCTCCCTCTTGTAGAATGCCTCTGCATTGCATTTCCAGGTAGTGAGATCGATCTCTCTTGCACTAAGATCGATCTGGCATTCATCCTGCAGCATTTAAACTGCAATTTTCCTAGATTTTCAAAGTTGAACTCCTATTCAAAATCTACTATACTCATTTTGCAATTCATTCACACTTGGAACTTAAAAACATTCATTTCTTATGATTCATATATAATTTAACTTATCTGTACATTCCACGATAATAAACATTACATAAAAATTTATGGGTCTTACAAAGTAAATCTCATTTATGATGATTTGCATAGTTATACGCTTTAGAAATTTATCGCATAAGTTACAGATTTATTTTCGTACAAAATGAATTATGTTTTTGAATTGGAAATCGATTGTCATAAATAATTGTATGACCTGACCAAGGAGCCTAAACCAAGACCCAATAAGTGTTGATGAACCCAATGAGCCCAATAGGCCTTAAAGAAGGGAATAGTAAGTTGAAATGGGCCTAAGAATGATCAAGGCCCATTAAGGTGCAATCGAGCCCAATAAGAGTAAATGGGCCCCATGTTGTAAATTAAGCCCAGTAAAAGTGAAATACGAGTAAATTGTATTGTATTTAACTTGATAAATAATTATCTGTAGCTCCAGAGAACATATTGGTAGCTAAACGGATCAGGTGATTGGTAGCAATGGAAAAGGTAGAGTGGTCAGAATGATTTGAGGTAAGGGAATTTTGTGAATAGTTAGAGATACCTGCATGTATTTTATGGGTATTTATAGGGACTTAAAAAGTTTGAAGGTTCTAGAAAAGGAAAAAAATTTATAAAGACTCGATATGGGTAAATTACTAATTTACCCCTATTAAGGGTAAAATTATGGAAATTGGGAAAAGTTGTAAAAAGCATGGAAAACTTGTTTTTGAGTGTTTTTAATGTTGTTTAGTAGAAGAGTAGATAGATGGGACAATGTTTTCTTGGTTGATGAGAAATAGCATAATTTATGGTGCTGATTTTTATGTTTTGAAATCATCCCTTTTTAAAAGAGCCATCTATCGAATTATGTGAGAACAAATCGTGCTAGAGCACTACTCGCACTTGATTTTATATGTTTTCCACATAAATTAATGCTGGAGTATGACTCGCACTAGATTTTCATGAGATGCATATTATAGTATTGGAGCATTACTCATACTACATTTTATGTGATTTATGCATGATAGAGTGCTAGAGCATTGTTCGTACTCAGTTTTACATGGTTTATACATGACATAGTACTAGAGCATTTGTTCATACTTCATTTAATGAGTTTTATACATAGTATGGTACTGGAGTGATTGCTCGTACTAGATTTGAAATATAAACTATGCATGACCTAGTGCCGGAGTGTTACTCACACTAGCGGTTGATTGTGTGATATGCATGACACTATTTAAGCGAGGTGTTGACTGTGTGTCGTACTCAAGATGCGTACTATAGTTTTAATGTGATATACATTACATGATTTAAAACCATGTTGATTACCTCGTGTAGATTGAGTGTTACACAAATTAAATGCTCACACGTGGATTTTGAGACATGGGTTGGTTACCGATGTGGTATAGGGTGGATAAGACTTATGGCAGGCACCCCCAGACCATGATGTGTGATAAGACCTATGGTAAGCACCCGAGACATATGGTGGATAAGACCTATGGCAAGCACCCCCGGACCATGATGTGGGATAAGACCTATAGCAAACACCTCAGACATAAGGTAGATAAGACCTATGGTAGGCACCCCGGGACCATGATATGGGATAAGACCTATGGCAGTCACCCCCGAACTGTGATATGGGATAAGACCTATGGCAGGCACCCTCGACCATGTGGGTCCACGGAGTTATGATGCCCCGCACACTAGGTACCGTGTAGCCTGAGATCACTCCGATATGGCCATAACCTTATACAATTACCATGATTTCCTGCCTAGTCTCGTATGTTACTTGATTTATGTAATAACATGATTTAAATTGTTTCATGTCGATCAAGATAGCCCGAGGGAGGGGTTGAGTCCTGATAGATTTGTGATTTGGTTTGAATTGAGCTGAAGTGACATGTTTTTACATGATGTGATTGAAATGAAATAGCATGATGTGGTTTCCATGCTTTTAACATAAATTCATGAAATGAAATATTTTACATGAAATGCCTGTGTTTACAATTCCGAGCATGATTTCCACATATGTGTTACGTAGATGTATGCATGAGCTCGAGTTTTTAGCATGATATTAAGAAAGAACGGTTTTAAGGCATGGCATTATGTTCTTGTAGATACTGTAGTTATCTACTTGCTTGTATAATTACCTTATTGAGCGTGTGGTTGTTTACCCTTTTATTTTTTCCTCTCTACAGAGTACTTTCAGTAGAACTAGAGTGGCAGTGGCCTTGCATTCTCATTGTCCGCTGCTTCCCATTGAGGAAAAAGGTATACACGCTTGTATAGTTTTTGTATCTGAACATGTAAATGCACAGTACTGTACATAGGTATGATATCAAAGATGTAAAGTTATGTAAATACATTTATTAATGTATTTAGTTAAAGTCAAAGAATAGTAATCCTGACATGTAAATATGATATGAAAATGGAATGGCAAATAGTATAAGGTGACTAACACCGAATCATAGCCCAACTGTTGGTAGGATGGTCACGAGGAGATGAAGGTAAGAATTAAATAATAAACAAAAAATGAAAAATTTATAGTGGTTTAGTGAAAAGTGGGTCGTTCGAGGTGGTATCAGAGTTGAGTTGGCCTGATATGAGTCGGTGTTAGTGGTTAAGGAAGTTTACATCCCCATGTACTGTGCATTATTTAGATACAATTGTGTATTCTGAGATAGAATTGCAGCTAAGAATTTGATTTCGAATGCAAGAATATAGTCATTATAACTGGTAATCGCTATGGTAGAGGGGCGAGTACATGTACTCGAGGTCGTAGAAGTAGGCCTAAGAGTCATACTGAGTCATAACATGAGACTCAGGATGAGACTGAGGTGGAGGCTAATGTTGAGCATGCCCCACAGGGTCCCACACTAAAGCCTGACGATATTGAGACATGCTTCATGAGGTTAAAGCAGAGTGTGGAGAATATTTTAAAGTTGTTTACTCAATCTATGCAGGGAACTGAGGACTGACAAGGCCCAGTTGCATAGCCTGCACAGATGCCTCAAACTATAGAGACTCCAATACCCCATCGGTTTAGGATATGTCCTCACCTATAGCTCTACAACAAAGTGGTAATGATTTGGAATATGACTATGAGCTGGACAGGTTAAGGTAGTTTTAAAAGTTCAGACCACTAGCAATTAGTGAGGTAAAGAACCCAATAGCTGTTGAGGACTAGATGAATGGGATAGTGAAGTTGTACGGGTTCTATCGATGTATATCGATCGAGAAAGTGGCTTTTGATGTGTTTATGTTGGAGGGCGAGGCATAGCATAGGTGGAAGTCTGCTCGACCCATCTTAAGAGTTAGATATCCAGAGCTGACATTAGAGATAATTATGGATGCATTCCAGAGACAGTATATTCCTAACACTGTTTAGAGGAATTTACAGATAGATTTCCTTACTCTGACCTAAAGGAACAGATCGATTGACGAGGATGAATCTCAGTTTATATCTCTGGGCAGGTGTGACCCCTAGACTATGAACAGTGAGAGTTAAAAGTTCGTAAGTTCATGGAAGGGCTCAGACCGTCTATTAAAGTTTGATTAGCCCCGTTAGATATCATTACCTGCGACGAGGCAGTGCGCGGATCACATGGTGCGAATAAGGTTATGAGTTACATGCCTCTGAGTTTGGCAAAGGTAACAAGGGCTGAAATAGAGACAAAAAGAGAATAATGGATGACAAATGTGTCAGAGCGGCGAAGAGGCCGTCTGGCAAGAGATTTAGAGTTGATAAGTCATGGGGTAAGATGATTGGTAAGCCCTAATGTATCTAGTTCCAGTGCCTAAGAAGGGTATTGTAATTGGAGGACCCCGACCAACTACTGAGTAGTGTAGGATGTGTGGTAGATACCACAAAAGTAGGCCCCACATCTTATTGACTAAAACATTCATTTAGAGAGGTAAGACGGGCCATCTATTCAATGATTACCCAGAGCAGGGTGAGACTGCCCCACGGAAGGGCAAAGAGCCAGAGACAGCCCCTGCTGATACCTCTGCACCAAAAAACAAGGCTACAACAAAAAAGAAGGGGAAATAGGTTGTTGGTCGAGGGTAAGTGTATGCCTTGGATCAGGACACTACTGATGCTTCATCTGATATGGTGGAAAGTACCACCCTAATTGTGAATATTAAAGCAATTGTTTTAACTGATCCTGGTGCCACGTATTTATTCAAATTACCTTCGTTAGCATATAAGTTAGTGAAAGATGTGAAGTCTATACCGTTAGGCAATACTGATAGTTAGCACCCCAATGAAAGAGAGTCAGCTAACTGAATATGTATGTAGAGATTTATAAGTTGAAAGTGGGGGAAAAGGATACGTCAACCAATCTCATTCAATTGAATGTGAATGATTATGATGTGATATAGGGAATGGACTGGTCAGCTGCAAACTATGCGATTGATATTGCTATTCTAAGATAGTGATGTTTCCACCCCTGAAAAGTGTACTGTGAGTTTTGACAAGAAATGAAAGGTGTAATGGTTGTAAATAAAGGAGTGAAAGATTGTACAAATGGAATGAGTAATGATATGAAGGTTTCATTGCTTATATGGTTGGTATGGATAAGGTACATCCGAAGTTAACAGATATTCCAATGGTCAAAGAGTTTTCATATCTTCTCGGATAATCTACCAGGGTTGCCACCAGACAAAAAAATAGAATTTTATATTGATTTGGTACCTAGTACTGAGTCGATATCCAAACCACTGTTTTAAATAGAACTAGTGAAACTAGAAGGGCTAAAGAAGCAATTACAGGAGTTATTGGATAAGGGATTCATCAGACCGAGTGTCTTACCATGGGGAGCACTGATCTTGTTTGTGAAAAAGAAAGATGAAGCCTCTGAAAAGGAATTTATTATTGGTTGTCGAATGAGGCTACCATCAAGAATGAGTGTTCCCTTCCACTATTGATGATCTATTGGATCAGCTTCGGAGAGCACAAATCTTTCTCGAGGTCGATCTGAAGTCTAGGTATCATCCGTTGAGGATTTAGAATGTGTATGTACCCAAGACAACTTTTTGTACCCGTTAGGGCATTGACAAATGAGGTATTTAAACCTTACTTGGACTAATTTTTTATCATCCGTATTGATGATATTTTGGTGTATTTGAAGTCCAGGAAAGATCATGAGCAGCAATTGAAAATTTTTTACAGACAATGTGTTGAAAGTTCCTCGAAATGGGCTACTCCATTAACACGTTTCATTCAAAAAAATGTTGTATTTGAGTGGAATGATAAACGTGAAAGGAGTTTTAGTGTGTTGAAACATAAACTAACCACCACACTTATTCTCACAATACCTAACAGCTCGTGAGGTTTCTCAGTGTATATGGATGCCTCAAAACAAGGATTGGGTTGTGTATGGATGCGAAATGAGAAGATAGTCGCTCATGGATCCAGACAATTCAAGGACCATGATAGGAACTATCTGACCCATGATTTAGAGTTGGTACTCGTAGTGGTTGCACTGAGGGTATGGCGTCACTATTTATATGGTGAGAAATTTCAGGTATGCACTGATCATAAAAGTCTCAGTATCTATTTTCGCAGAAAGAGTTGAATACGAGATAATAAAGAGGGTTAGAGCTTCTGAAAGACTATGATTGTGAGGTATTGAACCGTCTGAGTAAGGCTAATGTAGTGACTGATTCCTTAAGCATAAAAAACCTCGGGATGGTATCACATATAATGGTCAGAGAGCATGAGCTGTTAGAGCAGTTTGTGAGTCTCAGTATTGATGTGATCCCTTCTGATGCTGACAGTGATTATATGGTAGCTAGCTTAAGATTAGAACCAGATTTGGTTGACCGGATTCGACAGGCTTAGCGTGATGATCGACAAGGTGTCGATAGTGTGAGTCAGATCTAGATGGGTACACTAACAAAGTTCACAGTGAGTGATGATGGCTTACTGAGGTTCAGAGGCAAAATAAGTGCTCTCAAGGGCCCACAAATGATGATATTGTTATTATCAGAAGCTCACTCTTCGGGGTATATAGTGCATCCGAGGAGAAATAAAATGTATCAGAATCTCCAAAAAGGTATTAGTGGTTAGGCATAAAAAAGACATCGTAGAGTTATAGCAAAGTATCTCATATGTCAGCAGAGTAAGGTAGAGTACCAGAAGTCTACAGGGTTGTTGCAGCCTCTACCTATATCGACACAGAGATGAGAGCATGTTGCCATGAATTTCGTAATGGGTTACAGAGGACCTGCAGGAATCATGAGCCTATTGGGTGATAGCCAATAGATTGACTAAGTCTTCCCACTTCCTAGCTATGAAAGCTACTGATACTCTGAGTATGTGGGTAGATTTATGTGTAAGGGAGATTGTGGAACATCATGTAAATTTTCAGTGAGCATTGTATCAGATAGGGATTCCCGCTTCACTTCCCACTTCTGGAACATTTTTCAGGAAGCCATGGGAACCCAGTTGAGTGTTAGCATAACTTTTCATCCTCAGACAGATGGTCAGTCAGAGGGGACTGTACAGGTTCTAGAGGATATGATGAAAGCATGTGCAATTGATTTTAGACACTCCTGGAATGATCAGTAGCCACTAACCGAATTCACCAATAATAAAGTCATCACTCGAGTATTGAAATGGTACTGTGTGAGGCATAGTATGGCCATAGCTGTTGTTCCCCCTATTGGATGGGAAGAAGTTGATGCCAGAGAGATAAATTCTCTCGATCTGGTAAGATAAGCCTCTGAGGATGTTCAATTGATAGGTGAGAGATTAGGAACGCCTCAGAGCAGATAAAAAAAAAAAACTATGCTAACAAGAGACGGAGACCGTTAGAAATCGCCGAGAGTGAACAGTGTTTTTGAAATTCTCCTTCTAAAGAGCGTGAACTTGAGAAGTACCTGAAGTTGTTTACAGACCGATTTGGCTTAGTTCTAATTTGAATGACCAAATTTCTTAAGTAGGGGAGATTATGTAAGACCTGAAATTCGGTGTAAATTCATTAAGAAATCATTATTTTAAACATGGATTTAGGAAATCTTGATCAATAAAAAAGAAATAATTAATTTTTAAGTCCAATTAATCAAGATAGGAAAATATTGCGATTACCCAAAAAAATTTCACCTCAGGAATTTATCTCGAAATAATTAATTTTTAAGTCCAATTGATCAAGATAGGAAAATATTGCGATTACCCAAAAAAATTTCACCTCAGGAATTTATCTCGAAAATATGGGAAAAATATATTCCTGGATAATAAAATAAAATAAATGAAAATGGGATATTTAATGGAAAATAAAGATATTTTGGCTATATCTTATATTATAAAAAAACGAAATTGAAAAAAAAAATAATAGGATCACGCGACACAGTCGTATGACCCAAAGGGATCGAGGGATCAGACGAAATCGATCCCTTTGATTTCGCCATCACTAGCGCGGCATAAAGGGAGAGAAGACAGGTGAAGGAAGGTCAGCACGGTGGGAGTACGTCGAGCTCCACCATACGTTGAGATCCGTCGGTGGTGAAGATATCGCCAAAGAGAAAACGAAATGGGGAAGCAGAGGATTCGTCAGTACCAGCGCCGATTTGGGTAGAACCACCACCAACCGAATGTTCCCTAGGTGAAGACCAATCGATTGGTGGTTGAATTGGCCAGTGAAAGGACCGATAGCATCATCAATGGTGAAGAGGGAGAAAATGATAGTGAGGTCGAAAAGGGAAAGGGCCAAACTTGTCACTTTTCATCCAGCTTGGACTTGGCCAGCACCAGATTCATGCTTCGCGAGGTCCCACCGATCTGCTGGAAGTGGAAGCCGACGAATAACCGACCAGCGTAGCTCCGAACGACGAGGATGGTGCTGAACCGGACTAAACCAGTCTGAACTAGGTCAGTCATGAAAGAAACAAACAAAAAAAGAGGAAAAAGAAAGAAAAAGAAAAAGAGGAAAAATGGAAGAAAAATCTAGTTGTGCAATTGGGCTAAGGGTAAGTCAGTAAGTGGTCAAAATTGACCGATTTAATTTTTGAGAAATTTATTTGAAATTTTAATTGATTGAAATTGACTCGATTTAATTATACAAACGTGTAGCGCGACAACTGGCTACAAATAAGAGTTTGGGTCAACCTCAATTTACGTGCTATAACAGAATCTCAGGTAAGTAAATCTCATTTAGGATAATTTGCATAGTTATGCGCTTTAGAAATTCATCACATAAGTTACAGATTTATTTCCGTTTAAATGAATTATGTTTTGGAATTGAAAATCGATTGTCGCAAATAATTGTATGAGCTATCGAAAGAGCCTAAACCGAGGCCCAATAAGTGTTGATGGGCCCAATGAGCTCAATAGGCCTTGATGAAGGGAATAGTAAGTGAAAAATGGGCATAAGAATGATTAAGGCCCATTAAGGTGCAATCGGGCCCAATAAGAGTAAACAAGCCCAATACTGTAAATTAAGCTCAGTAAAAGTGAAATACAAGTAAAATGTAATGTATTTAACCCGATAAATGATTATTTCTAGCTCCAAAGAACATACTTGGAGCTAAACAGATTGGGTGATCGGTAGCGATGGAAGGAAGAGTGATCAGAATGATTTGAGGTAAGGGAATTTTATCAGTAGTTAGAGATACCAGCACATATTTTTGAGGGTATTTACAGGGACTTAAAAAGTCTGAGGGTTCTAGAAAAGGAATCAAATTTATAGAGACCCGATATGGGTAAATTATCAATTTACCCCTATTAAGGGTAAAATTATGGAAATTGGGAAAGTTGTAAAAAGCATGGAAAACTTGTTTTCGAGTGTTTTTACAGCTGTTTAGCAGAAGAGTAGATAGATGGGCTAATGTTTTCTTGGTTGATGAGAAATAGCATAATTTATGGTGTTGATTTTTATGTTTTGAAATCATCCCTTTTTAAAAGAGCCATTTATCGAATTATGTGAGAATAAATCATGCTATAGCACTGCTATCACTTGATTTTATATGTTTTCCACATAAATTAGTGCTAAAGTATGACTCGCACTAGATTTTCATGAGATGCATATTATAGGACTGGAGCGTTGCTCGTACTACATTTTATGTGATTTATGCATGATAGAGTGCTGGAACGTTGCTTGTATTTAGTTTTACATGGTTCATACATGACATAGTACTGGAGCTTTTGCTCGTACTTTATTTAATGAGTTTTATACATAGCATGGTACTGAAGTGATTGCTTATACTTGATTTGAAATATGAACTATGCATGACCTAGTGCTGGAGTGTTACTCACACTAACGGTTGATTTTGTGATATGCATAAGATAATGTTTAAGTGAGGTACTGATTGTGTGTCGCACTTAAGATGCGCACTGTAGTCTTAATGTGATATACATGACATGATTTAAAACTATGCTGATTACCTCATGTAGACTGAGTGTCACACGGATGAGATGCTCGCACGTGGATTTTGAGACATGGGTTGGTTACCAATGTGGTATAGGGTGGATAAGACCTATGGCAGGCACCCCCGAACCATGATGTGGGATAAGACCTATGGTAGGCACCCCAAACATAGGGTGGTTAAGACCTATGGCAAGCACCCCAAACCATGTGGGTCCACGGAGTTGTGATGCCCCGTACACTAGGTACCGCGTAGCTTGGGATCGCTCAGATATGGCTATAGTCCTGTACAGTTACCATGATTTCCTGCCTAGTCTCGCATGTTACTTGATTTATGTAATTACATGATTTAAATGGTTTCATGTGAATCAGGATAGCTCGAGGGAGGGGTTGAGTCCTGATAGATTTATGATTTGGTTTGAATTGAACTGAAGTGATATGTTTTTACATGATGTGATTAAAATGAAATAGCTTGATGTGGTTTCCATGCTTTTAACTATAAATTCATGAAATGAAATGTTTTACATAAAATGCCTGTGTTTATGATTCCGAGCATGATTTCCACATGTGTGTTACCTAGGTGTATGCATGAGCTCGGGTTTTTTGGCATGATATTGAGAAAGAATGATTTTAAGGCATGCCATTATGTTCATGTAGATAGTGTAGTTATCTACTTGCTTGCATAATTGCCTTACTGAGCGTGTGGTTGCTCACCTTTTTATTTTTCCCCTCTACAGAGTACTTTCAGTAGAACAAGAGTGGCAGTGGTCTTGCATTCTTGTTGTCTGCTGCTTCCTATCTGTCAGGACCCGTTCTCAATCCATGACTTAACCAAAAACCACTACAAATTTTTCCCATTTTGAACCTACCTTTCCTCTCTTCAATGGTTGGGCAGTGATTCAATGTCAGATTCCTCACTTACCACATTATCCATTATCATACATACATGTCAATATACTGTTACTGACTGTAACTGCTTTTATAATACATGTGAGATTATATAAAATCTAACACAAATACATTCCCCATAATATACATCGTATACATCACTGTGCTATTTCTATGTTTAGATACATAACCGTACAAAATTTGTATACCTGGTGATCGATAGGAGATAACGGTGGACTCAGGAACACTATCCCTCAATAGCTCTCGCTCTACTACTGATGCTCTGTAGAGAGATGTAAAGAAAGGGGGTGAGCATACAAGGTGCTCAGTAAGGAAATCAGGCAAGCAAGTATATATCTACACTATCTACTCAAAATAATGCTATGCCTTGAAAACATTATTTCCTTAACTCACTTTAAAAGCATGTCTTTAAATATATAAATGTATACTTGTACAGATTAAATCCCATGTACAGAAATCATCCTTTCTTTCTCAAATGTAGGCATGTAGTGTAAAACAATGTATCTTTATATAAATCACGCCTTTAGATAAATCATGCCATGTATATTGAAATCACAATAAATATGGCTTTTAAATCATTCACAACACAAAATCGGAGTCTGACCCATCCCTCAGGTCTGTTCGCAATTTAAATCAGTCAATCAAGTGATATATCATGTGAGACTCTGTGGTGAAATGTAAATAGTATCCTGGACTATGATCATATCCGACATGTGATCCCAAGCAATACAGATCTCGGTGTGTGGGGCATCAACCGCTAGCTATATCCTCCTCAACTCTACAACACCACACGGTACAATGTACTCCCATGCCACATGCATGGTACAACGTACTCCGTGGACCCACATCATAGCCGGGGTGCCTGCCATAGGTCTTAGCCCTCAAACCATGGAATATCATACCACATCTCTAATGCCCTCATGCGGATATCCTCTCACATAATGTGACACTCAGTCACACAAGGATTTGAGCATGGGTTTGTAACATGTATTATATATCACATACAATGCGCGCCTTTGAGCGTGAATCACAGTCGACACTCCGCTCAAACATTGTTTCACATCACAAACTCAACTCTAGTGTGAGTAAACCTCCAGCAACTAGGTCGATGCATAGTTCATGTATTAAATCAAGTACGAACAATAGCTCCAGTACCATGCTATGCATATCATCAAATCAAGTATGAGCAATAGCTCCAGTACTATGTCATGTATAAATCACGAAGAATCTAGTACAAGCAACGCTCCAGCACTCTGTCACGTATCTCATGTAAAACTCGAGTACGAGCTAATCGCTCCAGTACTCTCTCATGCATATATCATATAAAACTAAGTACGAGTAAGAACTCCAGTACTCTATCATGCATGTCATGGAAATCTAGTGCGAATCATAATCCAGCACTAATGTATGTGGAAAATATATGAAATCCAGTGCGAGCTATGCTCCAGCACGATTCATTCTCACATAATATGATATATGGCTCCTTAAAAAGGGATGATTTACCAAACAACAAAATCAACACTATAAAGTGTGCTTAGTTCATATCAACCTTAAAATCTTTAGCCCATCTATTTATTCTCCTGCTAAACAGCAGTTAAACACTCAAAATAGTGGTTTCCACGCTTTTTACAACTTTTTACAACTTTTCACAAAAGTTGACTTTTTGACTAACTAGGGGTAAAATCGTAATTTGCCACTATCGGGTCGCAATAATTATTATTCACTTTCTCTGACCCTCAGAGTTTTTAAGTGAATGTAAAAGCAGATGAAAATACATGCAGGTATCTCTAACTACTCACAAAAGTCCCTTACCTACAATCACTCGAGAAATTTCACTTTCTCTGTGCTGCTCGTTTCAGTAGTCCAATTTGCTCCTCCAATAATCTCTGGAGCTGCATATAACCATTTATCAGGTTAATTACACTTTTCCTACTGTATTTCACATTAAATACAGTCTATTTCCCTTAATGGGCTTTAATAATCCTTAATGGGCCTAACTATGCCTTAAGCCCATTTTCATTTTACTATTCATTTTTGTTGGGCCATTGGGCTTGTGGGGTCCACCAACTCTTATTGGGCTTGTCCTAGAGCCATTACATCTTATTGGGCCTAAAATATTTGGGCTTGGCCCATTGGGCCTCTCGGCCACATGCCACGGCCGAGAGCTACCCATGCCATTGGTTACACCATAGCATGCCGGCCGTGTCTCTTTCTTAGCCAATTCACTTAGGCATTTTCACAAACACTTGGTTGGCAACATTCCTAAATATCATATAGTTCATTTAGGCATTTTATCAAACACCTTGATTGCCAACTAATTACATGTATTAATTAATCAAATTGATTAATTCTAATTACACCATAATCATTAACACATGTACATTAATCCATTTATGCCTTAAAATCATATGGACATAAATCAATATCTCACTACTCACTCTCGGCCTAACCAACATTATAGTGATTTAATATGTTTTAATGCTTAAAACATATACCAATATACTTAAAATCATTCATACATTAACATATATGAAATTGAAAACTAGAAAATATACCAATTGTTGTGTTCACCCTTTGCCGAATACTTTGGAGGCTCTCGGTTTGCACTCTATGGCTCCTTGATAGCCAATTCCAACATATGTCACTCTCCTTTCAATTTGGAACAACTTCCATGAAGAATGCAAGTTCCAAATATGCCTAATTCCTAGTGATTTCTAGTAAGAGAAAGCTTGGATAATTTGTTTCAATGGTTTCTTCTTCTAGCCGAATTTGGTGTGATGAAGATGACAATGGTGTGGCTGATTTTATAAGCCACTTACTTAGCCATTAAGCTTTACTTTCTAGCCATTAAGCTTGACTTTCTAAGCCTTAACCATGAGTCACCTAATGAGTCACCTTATGAGTCATGGTTAGCTTTAACTATGGTTAGATATTTATCTCATGGGCTTTCCATTTGGGCTTCTCGGTTTGGGCTTTCTTAATAGGCTTTGGGGCTGAAAGTTTTAGTATACCTCGGTCCTTTATTTGTCTAAATATTTGGCCAATCAATTGGTCCAACAATTCGGTCTAAGGGACCTAAGAATTTTGATATACTTTTAGTATACCTTAATGGGCTTTAAAATTTTCACCTTAGGCCCATTACGTTTTTAACCATTAAATTTAATCTAAAATCCTTCCGAATAAATTTTTCTTACTTCCGGGGATGATTATCTTGTATTCTGGCCAAGAATATTTTTCCCTAATTTTTTCTCCACACTTAGGTTAATTTTTAACCATGATTAGTCAACTATGGTAAAAGTCTACTTTCTTAACTATAGTTGACTTTTTCCTTAACCATTGTCCAAGTTGACTTTTTTTCAAAATTCCGAAAGTGTCATATCCTATGTCTTACACTCTTGTCTTTATGTTTCAACCGTTCCCGGTGGATAATTTCACCCGAAACACCTTAAATACCTTAACTCGCCAAAAAGGTCCATTTTACCCTTTTTAACTTTTTCTTTCGTTTTCTGTGTTCGGGACTAAATTAAGCTGACTTTCCTTCATGAGCTCTCTCTGCTTTCTCATTTTAAGTTCTTATTTTCAGTCAAAATGATTTATATTTACTCGGTTTAGCCTGTGACACTTATAGCTCCCATTAGGCTTTTTATGTAGCTTTTGCGTGTTAAATCATTTCACTAACACTTTAAGTCTAGTAAATACTCTTCTTATGATTCAACTATAATAACGGAGTGTTCATACACAGGAATCATAAGGTACAAGCTACAAAAATCTAGGTCTAACAATCCTCCCCTACTCAAAAAATTTGGTCCTCCAAATTAGAACCAAGTCAGTCATCAAATAAGTGAAGGTACTTCTCTCGCATCAAACTCTCTATCTCCTAAGTAGCTTCCTCTGAAATATGATGCTGCCAGAGAATCTTCACTAACCAATGGTCTTCGATCTCAATACCTTCTCCTTCTTATCCAATATCCGAATCAGTCTCTCAACATATGACATGTCCTCTCGGAGCTCCAAAGGCTCGTAACTAATCACATGTGCCGGATCCGGGTGATACTTCCGAAGCATCGATATGTGGAAGACGTTATGGACACCTGATAAGTTTGGTGGTAATACCAAACTATACGCCTTATCTCCCACTCGATCAAGTATCTCAAAGGGTCCAATATAGCGAGGATTTAGTTTCCCTCTCTTCCCAAATCTCGCTATGCCCTTGGAAGGAGAAACTCTCAAAAACATAAATTCACCAACTGCACACTCTAGTGGCCTACGTCTCCTGTCAGCGTAACTTTTCTGTCTACTCTGAGCCGTCCTCAGTCTCTCTACTATTAAGTGGATGTCCTCAGATGCTTGTGTAACCATGTTAGGAGCGAAAATCTTACGGTCACCCACTTCTTCCCATCCAATAGGGGAACGACATCTACGGCCATACAAAGCCACATACGGTGCCATCCCAATACTCGAATGATAACTGTTGTTGTAGGCGAACTCGGCTAGTGGCAGGTGGTCATCCCAGGAGCCTCTAAAATCTAGCACACATGCTCTCAACATATCCTCCAGAGTCTGTATAGTCCTCTCTGACTGGCCATCTATCTGAGGATGGAAAGCGGTGCTCAAACTCAACTGGGTTCCCATGGCTTCCTGAAAATGTCCCCAAAAGTGGGAAATGAAGCGGGAATCCCTATCAGAGACTATGCTAACTGGTACACAGTGTAACCTCACTACCTCGTGTACATACAGTTCTACTAATGAACTCAAAGTATTGGTCGCTCTCATAGCTAGGAAGTGGGCTGACTTCGTCAGTATGTCGATGATCACCCATATAGCATCGTGATTCCTGTGGGTTCTCGGTAAACCCATCACGAAATCCATGGTGATATGCTCCCATTTCCATATCGGTGTAGGTAGAGGCTGCAATAACCCTACAGGTTTCTGATGCTTTACCTTCACCTGCTGACATACGAGACACTTTGCCACAAAGTCTGCTACATCTCTCTTCATACCCGATCACCAGTATACCTTACGGAGGTTCTGATACATTTTGTTACTCCCCGGATGTAACATATACCTCGACGAATGAGCTTCCACCAATATCAATCTCCTGAGTCCTAGATCCTCGGGAACACACAATCTGCCTCTGAACCTCAGTAGTCTATTAGAACTCAACTCAAAGTCAATCACTGTGCCCTTCTGCATCTGACTACTTACATCCATACAAAATGGATCAGTCTCCTGAGCCACTCTGATCCTATCCAACAGATCCGGCTCCAAGCGAAAACTAGCTATCACATAGCTTGTATCCATGTCAGAAGGCATGACTCCCAAACTGAGGCTAGCAAACTGCTCTAGTAAATCATGTTCCCTATCCATCATATACGATACCATCCCTAGGCTCTTCCTACTCAAGGCATCGGCTACAACATTAACCTTACCCGGATGATAAAGTATCTTACAATCGTAGTCCTTCAGAAGCTCTAGCCATCTTCTCTGTCTCATGTTTAGCTCTTTCTGTGAGAACAGATACTTGAGGCTCTTGTGGTCAGTAAATATCTAGAACTTCTCACCATACAAGTAGTGGCGCCATACCTTCAATGCGAACACTACTACTGCTAGCTCCAAATCATGGGTCAGATAGTTCTTTTCATGATCTTTCAGCTGTCGGGATCCATAACCAACTACCTTCCCATCCTGCATCAATACACAGCCCAGTCCTTGATGCGAAGCATCAGTATACACTGCAAATTCTCCTGAGCTGGTAGGGATAGTGAGAATCGGAGTGGTGGTCAATCGACGTTTCAACTCCTCAAACTCTTCTCACAATCCTCATTCCATACGAACGGTACACTCTTTCGAGTAAGACGTGTTAACGGAGCAGCCAACTTCGAAAATCCCTCAACGAATCTACGATAGTATCTAGCTAAACCCAGAAAACTCCTAATCTCGGTGACTATCCTTGGCTGTTCCCACTGAACTACAGCCTCTATCTTGGATGGATCAACTGATACACCATCTCTCGATACAACATATCCCAAAAACAAGATCTGTGACAACCAAAAGTCACACTTACTGAGCTTAGCATATAACTCCTGCTCTAGTAGAGTCTGCAACACGATCCTGAGATGCTCCTCATGCTCCTCCTTGGATCTTGAATATATCAATATGTCATCGATAAAGACGATAACAAATTGATCTAAATATGGCTTGAACGCATCGTTCATCAAAGCCATGAAAATAGTTGGAGCATTCGTCAATCCGAATGGCATGACCAAGAACTCATACGAAATGCTGTCTTGGGTATATCTCCACTCTGTACTTTTAGTTGATGATACCTAGACCTCAGGTCAATCTTGGAAAATACTTGTGCTCCCTGAAGCTGATCTAACAAGTCGTTAATGCATGGAAGGGGATACCTATTCTTAATGGTGGCCTTATTCAACAATCGGTAATCTATACACAATCGGAGGCTCCCATCCTTCTTCCTCACAAACAAAATCGGTGCTCCCCAAGGTGAAACACTCGGTCGAACAAAACCCTATCCAACAGCTCCTGTAACTGTCTCTTGAGCTCCTCCAGCTCAATTAAGGCCATGCGATATGGTGGTCTCGAAATAGGCTCCGTACCAGGTACCAGATCTATACAAAACTCCATCTCTCTGTTTGGTGGTAACCTTGGCAATTTATCCGGAAAAACATCTGGGTACTCACTGACCACAGTAATATCTGACAACTCCGGATGTGCCTTATCCATATCTACCACGTACGCAATAAAACCGTGATATGTTGAAGGTTTTCTAAATCAGTAATCATGTAATAATCATAACTACTCCTTTAATTTATTCTTATTAAACTTTACAACATATCTAGTAGGGTTAGGAAACATAACTGTCTTAGCATAACAATCTAAAACAGCATGGTTTGCAGATAGCCAATCTATTCCTAATATTATATCAAAGTCACTCATACTTAGTAATATCAGATTGGCTGTTATCTCCTTATTCCCTACTCTCAACTTGTAGTCATTAAATACATATTCTACTACTTGACTACTATTTATAGGCGTACTAATCAACATCATCATACATAATGGTGTACACTCTACATGTCTTGCTAATTTACATGCAAATGAAGGTGATACAAAAGAATGCGTGGCACTAGGATCAATTAAAATATATGCTTCAATATCATAAATCAGGATGTTACCTCGTATCACATCCGATGAAGCATCAGCTGTCCCCTGGTCCAAAGCATGCACTCGCCCTCGACCCATCACTTGTTTCCCCTTTTCTTCTGCCGTCGCTCGACCTCTCTGAGCAGACGTACCAGCTGGAGTTCTATCAGGCTCCCTACCCCTCAGTGGTATAGTACTATCCATCTCTGGGCAAGCTTTAGCCATATGACATTGTTTCCCACATTGGAAACATACTATAGGAGTCAACGGGCACGGTCTATCTCCATGTGGTCTATCGCATCTTCTGCACTGATCGGTAGCAGGTCTCTGTCCTCCTATGACAATGCCTTTTGTTGGGCTACAGTCGGATAGGCAGGAGGTCTAGCATATCTCTCTCGTGCCTCCTCCACCCGTGATCTCTTATCGAAGAGTTCCTTCCCTCCTCGATAATCGAAATCTCTAACCTGCCTCTTCTTCTATATATCTCGACTATGGCTAAACTTCTCGAACTCGAAAGCATTCCTCTCGTAATCTTACTCACACAGTTGTGCCCTACGCACTGCTTCCTCATAGGTAACTATGTCTAATGGAACCAACCTGGACCGCAGAACCGGTCTCAACCCATCAATAAACCTGTAGACCTTCCTGGCCTCACTATACATGGTATCTGGGTCATATCTCCCTAGGGATAGGAATCGAGTCTCATACTCGTCCACAGATAAACTCCCCTAGTTTAGTCCCAAAAACTCTGCCTGTAGATTTCGCTGTGCGGTATCAAGAACAAACTGCCTCCTAAAGGCCTCCCAAAATATCTCCCAACTAATGTCTGTGTGTCGGGCTCTCAATATAGGTCGAGTGGACTTCCACCAATGCTCTGCAGCTCCCTTCAGTAGGAACGCAGCAAATGCGACCATCTTCGAGGTCGTACACTCGAAGAATCCATAAAGCTTCTCTATTTCTGCCACCCACTCCTCGATAGCTACAGGGTCCTTGACCCCACAAAAAGATGGAGGTCTAAACTTCTAGAATTCTCGCAACCAATGCAGATCACATCCATACCGTAATCCACTACCACCTGAAACTGGTGGAGGTGTAGGAGTCTCTACTATCCTCGGTGCATGAGCTATTTGTATAGGTGTATCTGGAGTAACTGCCTCTCCTGTCGTAGTTCCTACCTCTTGTCCCTACCTACTAGGCATCGCCTGTGCCAACATCTCTACAATTATCTCAAGACTACGTTCTAATCTCGTAAAGCGTGTCTCAGCACACTCTGGTGCCTTAGTAGCACCAGGAGTCTCATGCGTAGGTAATGGTTCGGTAGCAGCTTGTCCCTCGGGTCTATCTCCCCGACCTCGAGCCCTACCTCTCATACCTTTAACAATACGCATATTTTCCATATAGGTAAAGTTCCTGCATTCATAATAATGAATTAGTTCGTTTCCTATTTGGTATACACAGTTATATCTAAACATAGCATAATACTATGGGGATGTACACTTTCCTTTTTTCTAACACCGACTCACATCAGACCAACCTCTGCTCTGATATCATTCTGTCAGGACCCGTTCTCAATCCATGACTTAACCAAAAACCACTACAAATTTTTCGCATTTTTAACTTACCTTTCCTCTCTTCAATGGTTGGGCTATGATTCGATCTCAGATTCCTCACTTACCACATTATCCATTATCATACATACATGTCAATATACTATTACTGACTATAACTGCTTTTATAATACATGTGAGATTATATAAAATCTAACACAAATACATTCCCCATAATATACATCGTATACATCACTGTGCTGTTTCTATGTTTAGATATATAACCGTACAAAATCTGTATACCTGGCGATCGATAGGAAATAAAGGTGGACTCAGGAACACTATCCCTCAATAGCTCTCGCTCTACTACTGATGCTCTGTAGAGAGATGTAAAGAAAGGGGGTGAGCATACAATGCGCTCAGTAAGGAAATCAGGCAAGCAAGTAGATATCTACACTATCTACTTAAAATAATGCTATGCCTTGAAAACATTATTTCCTTAACTCACTTTAAAAGCATGTCTTTAAATATATATATATATATGTATACTTGTACAGATTAAATCCCATGTACAGAAATCATTCTTTCTTTCTCAAATGTAGGCATGTAGTGTAAAACAATACATCTTTATATAAATCACGCCTTTAGATAAATCATGCCATGTATATTTAAATAACAATAAATATGCCGTTTAAATCATTCAAAACACAAAATCGGAGTCCGACCCATCCCTCAGGTCTGTCCACAAATTAAATCAGTCAATCAAGTGATATATCATGTGAGACTCTGTGGTGAAATGAAAATAGTATCCTGGACTATGATCATATCCGACATGTGATCCCAAGCAACACAGATCTTGGTGTGCAGGGTATCACTGCTGCAATGGGAAGGGGGTCAGTCCATCACAACTACCAGCTATATCCTCCTCAACTCCACAACACCACACGGTACAGTGTACTCCCATGCCACATGCATGGTACAACGTACTCCGTGGACCTTACATCACAGCCGGGGTGCCAGTCATAGGTCTTAGCCCTCAAACCATGGAATATCATACCACATCTCTAATACCCTCATGCGGATATCCTCTCACATAATATGACACTCAGTCACACAAGGATTCGGGCATGGGTTTGTAACATGTATTATATATCACATACAGTGCACGCCTTTGAGCGCGACTCACAGTAGACACTCCACTTAAACACTGTTTCACATCACAAATTCAACTCTAGTGCGAGTAAACCTCCAGCAACTAGGTCGATGCATAGTTCATGTATTAAATCAAGTACGAGCAATAGCTCCAGTACCATGCTATGCATAATATCATCAAATCAAGTACGAGCAATAGCTTCAGTACTATGTCATATATAAATCATGAAGAATCGAGTACGAGCAACACTCCAGGACTTTGTCATGTATCTCATGTAAAACTCGAGTACGAGCTAATCGCTCCAGTACTCTCTCATGCATATATCATATAAAACTGAGTACGAGTAAGAACTTCAGTACTCTATCATGCATGTCATGAAAATCTCGTACGAATCATAATCCAGCACTAATGTATGTGGAAAATATATGACATCCAGTGCGAGCTATGCTCCAACATGATTCATTCTCACATAATATGATAGATGGCTCTTTAAAAAGGGATGATTTACAAAACAACAAAATCAGCAGTATAAAGTGTGCTGATTTCACATCAACCTTAAAATTTTTAGCTCATCTATTTATTCTCCTGCTAAATAGCAGTTAAACACTCAAAATCGTGGTTTCCATGCTTTTTACAACTTTTTACAACTTTTCATAAAAGTTGACTTTTTGACTAACTAGGGGTAAAATCATAATTTGCCACTATCGAGTCGCAATAATTATTATTCACTTTCTCTGACCCTCAGAGTTTTTAAGTGAATGTAAAAGCAGATGAAAATATGTGCAGGTATCTCTAACTACTCACAAAAGTCCCTTACCTACAATCACTCGAGAAATTTCACTTTCTCTGTGCTGCTCGTTTCAGTAGTCCAATTTGCTCCTCCAATAATCTCTGGAGCTGCATATAACCATTTATCAGGTTAATTACACTTTTTCTACTGTATTTCACATTAAATATAGTCTATTTCCCTTAATGGGCTTTAATAATCCTTAATGGGCCTAACTATGCCTTAAGCCCATTTTCATTTTACTATTCATTTTCATTGGGCCTATTGGGCTTGTGGGGCCCACCAACTCTTATTGGGCTTGTCCTAGAGCCATTACATCTTATTAGGCCTAAAATATTTGGGCTTGGCCCATTGGGCCTCTCGGCCGCATGCCATGGCCGAGAGCTACCCATGCCATTGGTTACACCATGGCATGCCAGCCATGTCTCTTTCTTAGCCAATTCACTAAGGTATTTTCACAAACACTTGGTTGGCAACATTCCTAAACATTATATAGTTCATTTAGGCATTTTATCAAACACCTTGATTGCCAACTAATTACATGTATTAATTAATCAAATTGATTAATTCTAATTACTCCATAATCATTAACACATGTACATTAATCCATTTATGCCTTAAAATCATATGGATATAAATCAATATCTCACTACTCACTCTCGGCCTAACCAACATCATAGTGATTTTATATGTCTTAAAACATCTACCAATATACTTAAAACCATTCATACATTAACATATATGAAATTGAAAACTAGAAAATATATCGATTCTTATGTTCACCCTTTGCAGAATACTTTGGAGGCTCTCGGTTTGCACTCTATGGCTTCTTGATAGCCAATTCCAACATATGTCACTCTCCTTTCAATTTGGAACAACTTCCATGAAGAATGCAAGTTCCAAATATGCCTAATTCCTAGTGATTTCTAGTGAGAGAAAGCTTGGATAATTTGTTTCAATGGTTTCTTCTTCTAGCTGAATTTGGTGTGACGAAGATGACAATGGTGTGGCTTATTTTATAAGCCACTTACTTAGCCATTAAGCTTTACTTTTCAGCCATTAATCTTGACTTTCTAAGCCTTAGCCATGAGTCACCTAATGAGTCACCTTATGAGTCATGGTTAGCTTTAACTATGGTTAGATATTTATCTCATAGGCTTTCCATTTGGGCTTCTCGGTTTGGGCTTTCTTAATGGGTTTTCAGGCTAAAATGTTTACTATACCTCGGGCCTTTATTTGTCTAAATATTTGGCCAATCAATTGGTCCAACAATTCGGTCTAAGGGACCTAAGAATTTCGATATACTTTTAGTATACCTTAATGGGCTTTAAAATTTTCACCTTAGGCCCATTACATTTTTAACCATTAAATTTAATCCGAAATCCTTACGAATAAATTTTCCTTTCTTTCGGGGATGATTATCTTGTATTCTGGCCAAGAATATTTTTCCCCAATTTTTTCTCCACACTTTGGTTAATTTTTAACCATGATTAGTCAACTATGGTAAATGTCCACTTTCTTAACTATAGTTGACTTTTTCCTTAACCATTGACCAAGTTGGCTTTTTCTCAAAATTTTGAAAGTGTCATATCTTATGTCTTACACTCTCGTCTTTATGTTTCAACCGTTCCCGGTGGATAATTTCACCCGAAACACCTTAAATACCTTAACTCACCAAAAAGGTCCATTTTACCCTTTTTAGCTTTTTCTTTCGTTTTCTGTGTTCGGGACTAAATCAAGCTGACTTTCCTCCATGAGCTCTCTATGCTTTCTCATTTTAAGTTCTTATTTTCAGTCAGAATTATTTAGATTTACTCGGTTTAGCCTGTGACACTTATAGCTCCCATTAGGCTTTTTATGTAACTTTTGCGTGTTAAATCATTTCACTAACACTTTAAGTCTAATAAATACTCTTCTTATGATTCAACTATAATAACAGAGTGTTCATACACATAGGAATCATAAGGTACAAGCTACAAAAATCTGGGTCTGACACTATCAAGGAAAAAGGTATATACGATTGTCTAGTTTTTTTATCTGAACATGTAAATGTACAATACTGTACATGGGTATGATATCAGGGATGTAAAGTTATGTAAATACATTTATGAATGTATTTAGTTAGAGCCAAAGAATAGTAATCTTGACATGTAAATGTCATATGGAAATGGAATGGTAAATAGTGTATGGGGACTAACACCAAATCATAGCCCAACTGTTAGTAGGATGGTCACGAGGAGATCAAGGTAAAAATTAAATAATAAATAAAAATGAAAAATTTGTAATGGTTTTTAGTGAAAAGTAAATCGTGACAAGGTAAGACTCCGATATTATGAGCAGTGAATCGAAGAAGGTTCGTAAATTTATAGAGGGCTTGAGATTATCGATCAGAGCTTAACTGGCCCTATTTGACATTTCAGTTGGATGCAGTTCGACGAGCCCAGTTATGTGAGCAGGACTACAAGCTCCATGCTTCAGAGTTTAGGAAGGTTGGTAATGGCAGAGATAGAGATCAAAAGAGATTCGATGATTATAGAAGTCCTAAAGAGGGGAAGAGGCCTTTTGGTAGGCAACAAAAGGTTGACGAGTCGTGGGATAAGACCACTAGACCCCCTATGCACTCGACAACAGTTCAACTTGGGTTATTGTGATTGGAGGCCCCCGACCTAATCCCGATCGATGTAGACTTTTTAGAGGGCACCACAGGAATAGACCTTGTTATAGGATGTCAGGAGCATGCTAAAAGTGTGGTAAGGTAGGGCATATGATGAGAGATTGCTCGGAGCCAGCTGATGTATCTTCTCATAGGGGTAAGGAACCGGAGAAAGTTTCACCAGCTACTCCTACTCTGAGAAAAAGAGCCACGACCGAAGAGAAAGGGAAGTAAGTTATTGGCCACTGCAGATGCTTCACCGAATGTGGGGAAAGGTAAAATTCATATTTTTAACCTTGAATCATTTGCTTTATTTGATCCTGGTGCAACGCATTCATTCATACCGCCATCATGTGCGTCTAAATTGTTAGAGTTTTTAAAGCCTACGCCTTTAGGTAAGAGATTGATAATTACCATACCTATGAGAGGTAGTCAAATGACAGAGTATGCA
The DNA here is from genome assembly GCA_033439115.1 of Firmiana major. Classification (NCBI taxonomy): domain Eukaryota; kingdom Viridiplantae; phylum Streptophyta; class Magnoliopsida; order Malvales; family Malvaceae; genus Firmiana; species Firmiana major. The sequence goes on from CM065910.1 coordinate 24,236,518, forward strand.
TGTAAGCATTGTAAGTTAAAGGTAGGAGATAAGAGTATGATGGTCGATCCTATCCTGTTAAGCATGTTTGATTTTGATGTAATATTAGGTATGGATTAGTTGGTTGCAAATCATGTTATCTTAGATTGTCATTCTAAGACGATAATGTTTTCTCTACCTGAGAAACATGTTGTAAAGTTTTTCTAAGAATTAATATAAAGAAATAGTTATGGCAATCGAAAGAATATATTTTGTGATGGGATGAATGCAATATTAAATTGATTGCATAACATTGTTTTGAAGGTTTTATTATGTACATGGATAAGGAACAATTGAAATTGATCGATATTCCAGTGATTAGAGAGTTCTCGGATATCTTTTTGGATGACCTACCATGGTTGCCACTAGATAGAGAGATGATATTTTATTAATTTGATGCCTGGTACTGAGCCAATATCCAAACCACCGTACAAAATCGCTCTAGTTGAATTGTTGGAACTGAAGAAATAATTATAAGAGCTTTTGGATAAGGGGTTTATTAGACCGAACATCTCACCTTGGGGAGCTCCGTCTTGTTCGTTAAGAAGAAGGATGGAAACCTCCGACTGTGCATAGATTACCGATTGTTGAATAAGGCTACCATTAAAATAAGTACCCCCTTCCACGGATTGATGATCTATTAGATCAGCTTCAGGGAGCACAGATTTTTTCTAAGATTGATCTGAGGTTTGGGTACCATCAATTGAGAATTCGGAGTGGAGATGTACCTAAGATAGCCTTTCGTAACTGTTATGGTAATTATGAGTTCTTGGTTATGCCTTTCAGGTTAACGAATGCTCTTACAGCTTTTATGGCTTTGATGAATGATGTGTTCAAACCATACCTAGATTGATTTGTGATCATCTTTATTTATGATATATTGGTGTACTCAAAGTCCAGGGAGGAACATAAGCAGTATTTAAATATTGTTCTGCAGACTCTCTAAGAGAAGTAATTGTATACCAAGCTCAGTAAGTGTGACTTTTGGTTGAAACAGATATCATTTTTGGATTCATGTGGTATTGAAGGACGAGGTGTCTTTTGATCTGTCTAAGATAGAGGCAGTAGTCCTGTGGGAACGACCCAAGGCAGTCACTGAGATCAAGAGTTTTTTTGGTTTAGCTTGGTATTACAGACGATTTATTGAGGGCTTTTCGAAATTAGCCGCTACTTTGACTCATCTCACTCGGAAGAATGTTGCATTTAAGTGGAATGAGAACTGTGAAGAGAGTTTTAGAGAATTGGAGTACCGACTGACCACTGCACTGATTCTCACCATTCTGACCAACTCAGGAGGTTTCTCGATATATATGGATGCATCGGGACAGGGATTGGGCTGTGTATTAATGCAGAATGGGAAGGTAGTTGCTTGTGGATCCCGATACTTAAGGACCATGAGAAGAACTATCCTACCCATGATTTAGAGTTGGCTGCTGTAGTGTTTGCACTGAAGATACGGGGCCACTATTTGTACGGTGAGAAATTTCACGTATTTACATATCACAAGAGCCTAAAATATCTATTTTTACATAAGAAGTTGAATATGAGGTAACATAGATAGCTAGAGCTTCTGAAGGATTATGACTGTGAGAAACTGTATGATCCAGGCAAGGCAAATGTAGTTGTCGATGCTTTGAGCAAGAAGAGCCTCGGGATGGTATTGTACATGATGATCAGAGAACATGAGCTGTTAAAGCAGTTTACGAGTCTCAGTTTAGATGTGACACCCTCTGACACTAAGGCATATTGTACGATAGCTAGTCTGAGATTGGAATTGAATTTGATTGATCGAATTAGACAAGCTCAACGTATTGATCGCTTATGTGTAGATATGGCTAGTCAGATTCAGATGGGTAGCAGTGCTGATTTTGAGTTGAACATTGATGGATTACTGAGATTCAGAGGCAGAGTGTGCGTTCTCGATGATCCTTAGTTGAGAAAACTCATTATGTATGAAGCTCATTCACCACTGTATACGTTTCATCCAGGGAGCAATAAGATGTATCAGAACATTTGAAAAGTGGATTGGTGGTCAGGGATGAAGAGAGATGTGGCGGAGTATGTAGCTAAGTGCCTCGTGTGTCAGCAGATGAAGGTAGAGCATCAGATGCCTGCAAGGTTATTACAACCTCTACCTATACCGACATAGAAATGGGGGCACATAACTATGGATTTCATCATGGGTTTACCGAGGACCCGATAGAGCCATGATGCCATTTGGGTGATTGTAGATCGATTGACGAAGTCAGCTCACTTCTTAGCCATGAAGGCTATTGATACTTTGCGTGCGTTGACAAATTTGTATGTACGAGAGATTGTGAGGCTAAATGGCGTTCCAGTGAGTATTCTGTTTGATAGGGACTCCCGCTTCACTTCCCACTTTTGGGAATATTTTCAGTAAGCTATGGGAACTCGATTGAGTTTCAATACAGCTTTCCACCCTCAGTCCGATGGTCAGTCAGAGAGAACTATCCAAACTTTGGAGGTTATGTTTAGAGCTTGTGTGATGGATTTCAAATGCTCTTAGGATGACCATTTTCCATTAGTCGAGTTCGCCTATAACAATATTTATCACTCAAGTATTGGGATGGCACCATATGAGGCATTATATAGTCATAGGTGTCGATCTTTGATCGGATGGGAAGAAGTGGGTGATCGATAGATGTTTACCCCTAATTTAGTAAAGCAAGCCTTTGAGGATGTCCAGTTTATATGTGATAGATTGAGGATAGCTCAGAGCAAGTAGAAGAGCTATGCCGACACGAGACGTAGACCATTGGAGTTTATGGTCGATGAATCGATATTCTTGAAGGTATCTCCTTGAAAGGGGATTATGAGATTTGGGAAGAAGGGTAAGTTGAGTCCTCGTTATATTGGACTATTTGAGATCTTAGATCGAGTGGGAGATAAGGCTTACAGGTTGGCGTTGCCACCAGAGTTAGCGAGTGTGCATAACGTCTTCCACATTTTGATGCTTCAGAAGTATCATCTGGATTCGGCACATGTGATTCAGTATGAGCCGTTGGAGCTCACAGAGGATATGTCATATGTGGAGAAGCGGATTCAAAATTTGGATAGGAAAGAGAAGGTCTTACGGTCTAAGATGATCTCCTTGGTCAAGGTTCTCTGGCAGTACCACAATTCAAAGGAAGCTACGTGGGAATTGGAGAGCTTGATGCGAGAGAAGTACCCAGAGTTATTCAGGAACTGACTTGGTTCTAATTTGGAGGACTAAATTTCTTTAAGTGGGGAGGAATGTAAGACCCAAAAATTTTGTATGCTATTACTTATGATTCATCATCGTAAACCTTTATATATGTTATAAAAATCATAAGAAAGATTGTAATACCATCCAAAGTAAAAGTAAAAGTAGAAAATGCCTTAAAAGCATATAAGTGCCAATTATGGGCTAAAGCGAGCTCAGGCTAAACCGAAGGGATGCCAACCATTCTGATTGAAGAGAAGAACTTAAAACATCAAAATATAGAGGGTGGATGAAGGAAAGTCGGTTTGGTTTGGTCCTGAATATCTAGAAGTAGAGGAAACGCCAAAAAGGGGCTAAACGAACTCGAAATGGACTGTACAAGTGTTTTTGGCTATTTCTGTGAGACCCCGTATATGTTTAACCTTGTATATATGTAGATGGAACTATAACATGGATGATTTTAGACCAAGTAATAAAGAATTCATAGGTATTAAGATGTACTTGTAATGTGAAGTTGCATAAGTGGTATAAATATTGGTACTTCCATTTAGTTTTGTATTCTATACCTTTGTTTATATAAGGATCGCACACAAGTTTTAATGTGTATAAAGTATGAATGAAAGTCATTTTCAAGTCTCAAAGGTGGTTGGAGGAGAAAATGACTATGGCAGCAAATTAAGGATATACGTGTGTAAGATTCTGCAGAAAACTGCAGTAAAATTTAGAAAATATAAATGACAGATCGATCTGGAAGAGCCAAAAATGCTCTTATTTAAGCAATGGAACAGGGCAGATCGATATCCAATGGGGCTAGATTGATCTGCTAAACATTCTATAATGAGAAGATCGGTTTCCTTAGCTCTCGGGTTGGAGAAGATCGATCTCCTTAACTCTTTGCTTGAGACAAATCGATCTCATGCCCTCGACAGATCGATCTCATTAAGGTTCTGTAAAAAGTAGATCGATCTCCTACAAGAGGCAGATCGATCTCCGAGAAGGAATTTGCTTGCAAATAGATCGATCTCATCATGGAAGAAGATAGATCTGGTAGTAGTTGCGTTTGGTAAAAAGGACTACCAAACCATGTAGAGATCGATCTCCACAAGGACCAGATCGATCTCATGTCTCTACGTATATAAAAAAGGCACGAGATTTGGACTAAAAAAATTAGATTTCCCTCCCACCAATCCCTCACCTGCCATTTTCTCTCAAAGATCTAAGCTTTCTCACTCTAAAAATCACTACATTCCAGCCCGAATCTGAAGAAGCTCAAGAAGGGAAAGTTGTTCCTTAAAGCAAGGAGAACAACATACCTAAAAATCACACATTACTGTGACCAAGAGAAAGAGTTTTGGCTACCACAAGTTTGGCTAAGTAAATGGGTAAGCTCTTCAACCTTCAAGCCTTAAATATGGATTTCTAGGCATTTAATGGGTTGCATGATATGTGAAATATGGATAGGATTGATGATTGTAGTGATGGGTGAGTAATGTTAAGCGGAGTTTTAAAGGGAAATCTATGGGAAAGTGATGGAAAACCTAGGATAAGACATAATGGATACAAATGGGAAAGGTGAAATGTGATTTTAAGGATTGGGAAGTATGAATAGATCAATAGAAGACAATGTGTACGTTTAATAGAGGGGAAGGAAAATACCTTAATGATTTACACGTGTAGATTGAAATACGTGGAACACGGTTAACCCAGATCACGAACGAAGCAAACGAGATGAAGGAAAATACGAGCGCGATTCGAGGTAAGGGACTGTATGTCAGACCCAAATTTTTGTACCTTGTTCATTATGATTCCTATGTGTATGAACACTATGTAATTATAGTTGAATCATAAGAAGAGTAATTACTAGACTTAAAGTGTTAGTGAAATGATTTAACACGCAAAAGCTACATAAAAAGCATAATGTGAGCTATAAGTGTCACAGGCTAAACCGAGTGAATCTAAATCATTCTGACTGAAAATAAGAACTTAAAATGAGAAAGCATAGAGAGCTCATGAAGGAAAGTCAACTTGATTTAGTTCCGAACATAGAAAACGAGAGTAAAAGCTAAAAAGGGTAAAATGGACCTTTTTGGCGAGATAAGGTGTTTCGGGTGAAATTATCCACCGGGAACGGTTGAAACATAAAGACGAGAGTGTAAGACATAAGATATGACACTTTCAAAATTTTGAAAAAAAGTCAACTTGGTCAATGGTTAAGGAAAAAGTCAACTATAGTTAAAAAAGTTGACTTTTACCATAGTTGAGTAATCATGGTTAAAAATTAACCTAAGTGTAGAGAAAAAAATTGGGGAAAAATATTCTTGGCCAGAATACAAGATAATCATCCCTGAAAGTAAGGAAAATTTATTCGGAAGGATTCCGGATTAAATTTAATGGTTAAAAACGTAATGGGCCTAAGGTGAAAATTTTAAAGCCCATTAAGGTATACTAAACGTATATCGAAATTCTTAGGTCCTTTAGACCGAATTGTTGGACCAATTGATTGTCCAAATTTTGAGACAATTAAAGGCTCGAGACATAGTAAAAATTTCAGCCCGAAAGCCAATTAAGAAAGCTCAAACCAAGAAGCCCAAATGGAAAGCCCATGAGATAAATATCTAACCATAGTTAAAGCTAACCATGACTCATAAGGTGACTCATTAGGTGACTCATGGCTAAGGCTTAGAAAGTTAAGCTTAATGGCTGGAAAGTAAAGCTTAATGGCTAAATATGTGGCTTATAAAATCAGCCACACCATTGTCATCTTCATCACACAAAATTCGGCTACAAGAAGAAACCATTGAAACATATTATCCAAGCTTTCTCTCACTAGAAATCACTAGGAATTAGGCATATTTGGAACTTGCATCCTTCATGGAAGTTGTTCCAAATTGAAAGGAGAGTGACATATGTTGGAATTGGCTATCAAGGAGCCATAGAGTGCAAACCGTGAGCCTTCAAAGATTTGGCCAAAGGGTAAACACAATAATTGGTATATTTTCTAAATTTCAATTTCATATATGTTAATGTATGAATGATTTTAAGTATATTGGTATATGTTTTAATCATTGAAACATATTAAATCACCATGATGTTAGTTTGGCCGAGAGTGAGTAGTGGGATATTGATTTATGTCCATATGATTTTAAGGCATAAATAGATTAATATACATGTATTAATGATTATGGTGTAATTAGAATTAATCAATTAGATTAATTAATACATGTAATTAGTTGGCAATCAAGGTGTTTGATAAAATACCTAAATGGACTATATGATGTTTAGGAATGTTGACAACCAGTGTTTGTGGAAATGCCTAAGTGAATTGGCTAGACAAATAGGCATGGATGGCATGCCATGGTGTAACCGATGGCATGGGTAGCTCTCGGCCATGGCATGTGGCCGAGAGGCCCAATGGGCCAAGCCTAAATATTTTAGGCCCAATATGATGTAATGGGTCTAGGACAAGCCCAATAAGAGTTGGTGGGCCCCATAAGCCCAATAGGCCCAACGAAAATGAATAGTAAAATGAAAATGGGCTTAAGGCATAGTTAGGCCCATTAAGGATTATTAAGGCCTATTAAGGGAAATAGACTATATTTAATGTTAAATACAGTAGAAAAAGTGTAATTAACCTGATAAATGGTTATATGCAGCTCCAAAGAGTATTGGAGGAGTAAATCGGACTACTGAAACGAGCAGCGCAGAGAAAGTGAAATTTCTCGTGTGATTGCAGGTAAGGGACTTTTGTGAGTAGTTAGAGATACCTACACGTATTTTTGTCTGCTTTTGCATTCACTTAAAGACTCTGAGGGTCAGAGAAAGTGAATAACAATTATTGCGACTCGATAGTGGCAAATTATGATTTTACCCCTAGTTAGTCAAAAAGTCACTTTTGTGAAAAGTTGTAAAAAGCATGGAAACCACTATTTTGAATGTTTAACTGTTGTCTAGCAGGAGAATAAATAGATGGGCTAATGATTTTAAGGTTGATGTGAATTAAGCACACTTTGTAGGGCTGATTTTGATGTTTTGTAAATCATCCCTTTTTAAAGAGCCATATATCATATTTTGTGAGAATGAATCGTGCTGGAGCACAGCTCGCACTGGATTTCATATATTTTCCACATACATTAGTGCTGGATTTTGATTCGCACTAGATTTTCATGACATGCATGATAGAGTACTGGAGTTCTTACTCGTACTCAGTTTTATATGATATATGCATGACAGAGTGCTGGAGCGATTAGCTCGTGCTCGAGTTTTATATGAGATACATGATAGAGTACTGGAGCGTTGCTCGTACTCGATTCTTCATGATTTATACATGACATAGTACTGGAGCTATTGCTCGTACTTGATTTGATGATATTGTGCATAGAATGGAACTGGAGCTATTGCTCGTGCTTGATTTAATACATGAACTATGCATTGACCTAGTTGCTAGAGGTTTACTCGCACTAGAGTTTGAGTTTGTGATGTGAAACAGTGTTTGAGTAGAGTGTCGACTGTGAGTCGCACTCAAGGCGCGCACTGTATGTGATATATAATACATGTTAAAACCCATGCTCGAGTCCTTGTGTGACTGTGTGTCACATCTTGTCAGAGGATATCCGCATGAGGGTAATAAAGATGTGGTATGATATTCCATGGTTTGAGGGCTAAGACCTATGGCAGGTACCCCGACTGTGATGTAGGGTCCACGGAGAACGTTATACCGTGCATGTGGCATGGGAGTACACTGAACTGTGTGGGATTATGGAGTTGAGGAGGATATAGCTGGCGGTTGTGATGGACTGGCCCCCCTCCCATTGCAGCAGTGATGCTTCGCACACCGAGATCTGTGTAGCTTAGGATCACATGTCGGATATGATCATAGTCCAGGATACTATTTGCATTTCACCATAGAGTCTCACATGATATATCACATTGATTGACTGATTTAAATTTGTGGACAGACCTGATGGATGGGTCGGACTCCGATTTTGTAATGTGAATTATTTAATGCCATATTTATTGTGATTTAAATATACATGGCATGATTTACCTAAAGGCATGATTTATATAAAGATGCATTGTTTTGCACTACATGCCTACATTTGAGAAAGAAAGCATGATTTCTGTACATGGGATTTAATCTGTACAAGTATACATATATATATATATTTAAAGACATGCTTTTAAAGTGAGTTAAGGAAATAATGTTTTCAAGGCATAGCATTATTTTGAGTAGATAGTGTAGATATCTACTTGCTTGCCTGATTTCCTTACTGAGCGCGTTGTATGCTCACCCCCTTTCTTTACATCTCTCTACAGAGCATCAGCAGTAGAGCGAGAGTTATCGAGGGATAGTGTTCCCGAGTCCACTGCTAGTTCCTATCGATCGCCAGGTATACAAACTTTGTATGGTTATATATCTAAACATAGAAACAACACAGTGATGTATACGATATATATTATGAGGAATGTATTTGTGTTAGATTTTATATAATCTCACATGTATTATAAAAGTAGTTACAGTCAGTAACAGTATATTGACATGTATGTATGATAATGGAAAATGTGGTAAACGAGGATTCTGACATCGAATCACAGCCCAACCATTGAAGAGAGGAAAGGTAAGTTAAAAATACAAAAAATTTGTAGTGATTTTGGTTAAAGTCAGGAATTGAGAATAGGTCTTGACACTGTATATTAGCGACAAAGATATTCGTACGTATTTTACTATGATTTTAGTAGTTATGACGCTAGAATTACCACATTTAGTTATGGAACTATGAAATGATATATATGTATTGTGAAAATGGGATGTGGTAAGGAAATAACATGATATGCATGTTTTCGATGTTTTCTCAACTGTGTATTGATTTTGAGATTGAGAAATGATGATGGATAGGTTAGCTAGTATTACATGTTTAGCATGGGACAACATGCTATGGAAATAAACATGTTTTGAGTTTTTAAAAGAGAAATAGCCACCTATCAGATTTGAGATGTGAATCGGTGCATACGTCTACATGTTTTGATAAACCGTGCTGGTGTGTGACTCAAACGTGGTTTTATAATGATAATGTGCTAGAGTGTTAGCTCACACATGTTTCTATGTTTTGATATGTCATGCTAGAGTTCATCACGCACGATGGATTTGAGAAAGGTGCTAGAGCATTGCTCACACCAGTTTTGCTGAGTTGAGATGATACAGTGCTAGAAGCTATTGCTCGTATTGAGAAATACCGCGCTGGAGTCTTGCAATGACTGTGTGTCACGTTGATTGCTCGCTTGATATATGATACATGGTTCAGGATGATGAGTCCATTAGAGTTTGTGGATGGACTGGGTCCACGGTCGTACATTGAACTGTGTAGTTGTCCGTTGGTATACTATGTATCGTGCTGGGTGCACGTGAGTTTGAGTATCATGTAAATGACACATGGCGTACCTTGTACCATGAGTATATGTGATATGATGAGGGAGATGATGTTGATTGAGATGACCTGGAGGGTAGGACTGACCCATCCCCCTTTAGGTAAAGTGATGCCCTGTGCACACCTGATCAGTGAAGCCTGGGATCACTGACTATGGCCATATGTTGTGAATATTAGATTACCGAGAATTCCATACCTGTCTCAGAGATAAGAGAAATTGAGAAACTCAGAAAAGAAAGAGATTTGACGAAAAAAATGGTTTGATAAATCTCTTAATTTGAATGCTCGTGCTATGATAGCACTGTTTATAACATGTTTTTAAATGGAAATATTGTATACTTGTTTTCATGAAAATGCTTATGTGAGAAGTAATGTTTAAATGCATTTTCTAGTAATATTTTCATTTACATTGAAACATGGTTTTATTTATGCATGCATGGGCTATGTAGATAGTACAATATCTACCTGTTAGCATTCATTTCCTTACTGAGCTGTGGTTTGCTCATCCCAGTATTTTTCCCCCTCTAGATACAGAGAAGTAGGATAGTGCGATGGTATCTAGATTCCTTTTGGGTTGGACAGCTCCCACCAGTTGCAAAGGTATAAGATTTGTATACACATGAGCATTTTGTATCTATTATAATGTATCACACAGTTATGAATTGAAGTTGTAAATAGTTGTATGGGGATGTTATGTAAAGATATTATACTAAACAATTGATTTTGTATATCAATACACACACTTGGGAGTATGAATTAAAGTTTTAAATATTTTCGATGTAAATTTATGGAAATTTAATAATTACATTTACTCACAGCCCAACCGTAGTAGTGTATGTATGGATAAAAAGGCACCCAGAAGTAAGGTGTGACAGATTTGGTATCAGAGCTTGGTTGGTCTGATGTGAGTCGATGTTTAGGACTAAGAAAAATACATCCCCAAGTTACTGTGGGATATTTAGATACAAATGTGTATATGAAGCTAGTAGTAAATTAAAAGTTTGTTATAAATGTAGGAAGTTATCAGGCTTGTGAGATATGCCTGAGAGACACTGCAAGAGTGGAGAGAGCTCAAGAGCTCAAGGGTGGAATGACAGGACTGAGAGGCACGTAGATCATCCTCTAGTCTTGAGCCCCAGGAACAGATAGAGGCTTTTGATCATCAGATAGCCCGATTAGAGGAAGACATGCACACGATGATGACCATGATGGGTCAGATTATGCCTAGGTTTGAGGGTACACCTGGTACAATGGGACAGGCTGCACTGAATCCCCCAGCAGCTGTACCTAAACTTGAGGATGTTGTACCTATACAACCTGAACCGGTTAGGCCATGAGATCCCCATATTCGACCAGTACCTCCTCCGGAAGCCCCACAGCAATATGATGATGATGATTTAAGGTATAGATATGAATGTAATATGGAAAGGTTGAGGCAGTGTATGGATTTTAAGCCTCCTTCTTTATGCGGAGTGAAAGCTCCGACAGTGGCTGAGGACTAGATAAGCCAGATAGAGAAACTATTCGATTTCTGCAGATGTTCAACTACAGAGAGAGTAGCGCTTGCGGCCCTTGTACTGAGAGGCGAAGCAGAGTACTAGTGGAAGTCCACTAAGCTTATGTTGAGAGCTCATGGTATAGCTATCACGTGGGATATGTTTTTGAGTGCCTTCAGAGAGCAATGCATCCTAGATACCGCTCAACGTAGGTTACAGATGGAATTTCTGAATCTGACTCAAGGGAATCAAACAATTGATGAGTACGAGTCACGATTCACATCATTGGGTCAGTATGATCCAGACTCTATAAGGAGTGAAGCCATTAGGGTCCGTATGTTTGTTGATGGACTGAGGCCTTCGATCAGAGCTAAGTTAGCCTCGTTTGATATCGCTACATATAGAGAGGCTCTGCGACGAGCCTAGTTGTGTGAGTAGGACTATAACCTAAAAGTTTTAGAGTTCAGTTGGGGTATGGACAAGGGTCTAAGGAAGCTGGGAGATAGCAAGAGTGTCAAATTTGGATGAAAAACTATGAGTAAGCGTCGGAGAGAGGCAGATTTCTCACAGAAGAAGGCTGCTAAACCTTTTATGCCTCTGACCCAGACACTAGCCAGGGGTATAGTGAATGGTGGACCCCAGTTGACTACAGATCAATGCCGAGTGTGTGTCCAATATCATAATGGTAGGCCCTGTCATCTTCTGGGTACATGATGCTTCAGATGTGGTAGGTTTGGGCACTATGGAATAGATTACCCAGAAGCAATTAAGGTTATCCCACAGAGGGGTAAGGAGCCGAAGAAAGTTCCTACAGTTACACCTCCTACAATGAAGAAAGCCACAGTTGAAGACAAAGGGAAGCAAGTTGTGGGTCAAGGCAGGGTGTATGCGATAGACCACGCACCAACAAATACCTCTTTTGAGGTGATAAAATGTACAATCTTGATTTTTGACTTAGAAGCTTTAGTTTTGTTTGATTCTTGTGCTACGCATTCTTTCATATTACCTACATGTGCATCAAGGTTAACAGATTTTGGAAAACCCACATACTTAAATGGGACTTTATTAATAAGTACTCCAATGAGAGTTAGTCAATTAGCTGAACAAGTGTATACGGATTGTAAGGTGAGGGTAGGAGGTAAGTGTTCGACAGCCAACTTGATCTTGTTAAATATGTATGACATTGATGTAATCTTGGGAATGGATTTGTTAGGTACCAATCATACTGTCTTAGACTGCCATAATAAGTCTATTACATTTTCTCTACCCGAAGAATGTGTTGTAAGATTTTCAAAGAAGTAATGAAATCTTGAATTTTATGGAAAATAAAGTACATTGGTATAAAATGACATGAATGTTGTTTTGAAGGTTTTATAGCTTATGTGGTGGATTTGAATAAGCCACATCCGGATATGGATGACATTCCAGTGGTCGAAAAATTCCCTAATGACTTTCCAGATGACCTACCGAGATTGCCATCGGATAGAGAAATGGAGTTTGGTATAGATTTGAAACCTGGATTAGAGTCGATATCCATGTCACCATATAGGATGGCTCCAATTGAGCTAGAGGAATTAAGGAAGCAGTTGCAAGATATACTAGATAATGGGTTTATAAAACCGAGCGTCTCACCATAAAGAGCTCCGGTATTGTTTGTGAAAGAGAGAGATGGGAGCCTCAAGTTGTGTGTTGACTATCAGATGTTGAACAAAGCTACGTTAAGAATAAGTACCTCTTGCCGTTCATCGATGATCTATTGGATCAGCTTCAGGGAGCGCAGATCTTTTCCAAGATAGATCTGAGGTCTGGGTACCATCAATTGAAGATTCGAAAGGAGGATGTGCACAAGATAGCTTTCTGCACCCGCTATGGCCATTACGAATTCTTGGTGATGCCTTTCGGGTTGACAAATGTACCAGCAGCTTTTATAGCTTTAATGAATGAGATATTCAAGCCATACCTAGACCAGTTCATAATCGTTTTCATTGATGATATATTGGTGTATTCAAGGTCCAAGGAAGATCATGAGCAACACTTAAGGATTGTACTGCAAACCCTCCGAGAGAGAAAGTTGTATGCCAAACTTGGTAAATGTGACTTTTAGCTAGAGCAAATTTCTTTTCTAGGCCATGTTGTATCAAAAGATGGGGTGTCAGTAGATCCATCCAAGATTGAGGATATTGTTCAGTGGGAATAGCCTAGGATAGTCACTGAGATCAGGAGTTTTCTAGATTTACAGGAGATTCGCAGAGGGTTTCTCTAGATTGGCTGCTCCGTTGACATGACTTATGAGGAAAAATGTAGAGTTTACATAGGATGAAGTTTGTGAGAGAAGCTTTCAGGAACTTAAGCGCAAATTAACCATCGCGCCAGTTCTTATCATCCCTAACAGCTCAGGGAACTTTCGTTTATATGGATACTTCACATCAAGGGTTAGGCTGTGTTTTGATGCAGAACGAAAAGGTAGTCACTTATGGATCTAGACAGTTGAAAGATCATGAGAAGAACTACCCCACTCACGATTTAGAGTTGGCGGCCATAGTATTTGCATTGAAGATATGGTGCCACTACTTGTATGGTGAGAGATTTCAAATCTTTACGATCATAAGAGTCTTAAGTATCTGTTCTCATAGAATGAGTTAAATATGAGACAGAGAAAGCGGATTGAACTACTCAAGGACTATGATTGTGAGATTTTGTGTCACTCGGGGAAGGTGAATGTGGTTGCAAATGCATTGAGTAGGAAGAGTCTCAAGTTGGTATCATATATGAGGGTTAGAGAGCATGAGTTGTTGGAACAATTCACGAACCTTAGTTTGGATATAACCCCACTTGAGATTGGCAACTATGGGATTATTGCTAGCTTGAGATTAGAATCGGAGTTGATTGAGAGAGTCTGGTAAGCTCAGCAGAATGATCAATGGTGTATTGATGTAATTAGCCGAATTCAGAAAGGTGAGGGCACATATTTTGTATTGAGTTTAGATGGAGTACTAAGGTTCGGGAACAGAATATGTGTTCCTAAGGATTCAGAGCTCCGAAAGTTGATTTTATCTGAGGCTCACTCTGCAAGATACAGAGTACATCCGAGGAGTAGTAAAATGTATCAGAATCTTCGAAAAGTATATTGGTGGTCTGGAATGAAAAGAGACATAGCTAAGTATGTTGCTAGATGTCTCATCTGTCAGCAGGTAAAGGTTGAGCATCAGAAACCAAGAAGATTATTACAACCTCTATCGATACTGACATGGAAGTGGGAGCACGTCACCATGGATTTTGTAATGGGGTTACCAAGAACCCGTAAGAACCATGATGCTATATAGGTTATAGTAGATCGATTAACGAAATTGGCACACTTTTTAGCCATGAGATCTATAGATACTTTGAGTGCACTGGCGAACTTGTATGTGCGGGAGATAGTGAGATTGCGTGGAGTCTTAGTGAGTGTTGTCTTTGATAGGGATGCCCACTTCACTTCCTACTTTTGGAGACATTTTCAGGAAGCGATGGGGACCCAATTGAGCTTTAGCATCGCTTTTCATGCTCAAACAGATGGTCAGTCAAAGAAGACTATACAGACCCTAGAGGATATGCTGAGACCATGTGTGCTGGATTTTAAAGGCTTATGGGACAATCACTTTCCATTAATTGAGTTCGCCTATAATAATAGTTATCACTCAAGTATTGGTATGGCCCCTTATGAGGCACTATATGGTCGTAGATGCCGATCACCCAATGGTTAGGAAGAAGTAGGTGACAGACAGTTGCTTGCTCCCGATTTGGTTAGACAAGCCTCCGAGGATGTTTAGATAATATACATGAGGCTGCGAATAACTCAAAGTCGACAAAAGAGCTATGCTGACAGAAGACGGAGGCCACTTGAGTTTGATGTGGGTGAGTCTGTATTTTTTAGAGTATCTCCTTCTAAGGGAATAATGAGGTTCGGGAAGAAAGGAAAGCTAAGTCCTTGTTACATTGGTCCCTTCGAGATTTTGGATAGAGTGAGAGATAGAGCATATGGGCTAGCCTTACCACCTGAGCTAGCAAAGGTCCACAATGTCTTTCATATTTCTATGCTTCGAAAATACTACCCGGATCCAACAAATGTAATTAGCTATGAGCCATTGGAGCTCAAGGAGGATATGTCGTATGTGGAGAAATCGATCCGGATATTGGACAGAAAAGAGAAGGTGTTGCAGAACAAAACGATTGCATTGGTTAAGGTCCTGTGGCAACGTCATACATCGGAGGAAGCCACTTGGGAGTTAGAGGACCTGATGAAGGAGAAATATCCCCAACCTTTTGAGGAATAGACTTGGTTCAATTTGGAGGACCAAATTTTCTAAGTGGGGAGAATGTGAGACCCCGTATATGTTTAACCTTGTATATATGTAGATGGAACTATAATATGGATGATTTTGGACCAAGTAATAAAGAATTCATAGGTATAGAGATGTCCTTGTAATGTGAAGTTGCATAAGTGGTATAAATCTTGGTACTTCCATTTAGTTATGTATTGTATACCTTTGGTTATACAAGGATTGCACACAAGTTTTAATGTGAATAAAGTACGAATGAAAGTCATTTTCAAGTCTCAATGGTGGTTGGAGGAGAAAATGACTATAATAGCAAATTAACGATATATGTGTGTGAGATTCTATAGAAAACTACAGCAAAATCTAGAAAATATGAATGTTAGATCGATCTCATAGGATAAGAGATTGATCTGGAAGAGCCAAAAATGCTCTTATTCGAGCAAAGGAATAAGGCAAATCATCTCCAAAGGGGCCAGATCGATCTGCTAAACATTCTGTAATGAGAAGATTGGTTTCCTTAGCTCTCAGATTGAAGAAGATCGATCTCCTCCTGAGCCAGATCGATCCCCTTAACTCTCTGCCTGAGACAGATCGATCTCAAGCCTTCGACAGATCGATCTCATTAAGGTTTTGTAAAAAGCAGATCGATCTCCTACAAGAGGCAGATCGATCTCCAAGAAGAAATTTGCTTGCAAACAGATTGATCTCATCATGGAAGAAGATTGATCTAGTAGTAGTTGCTTTTAGTAAAAAGGACTACCAAACTATGTAGAGATTGATCTCCACAAGGACCAGATCAATCTCATGTCTTTGCGTCTATAAAAAGGGCACGAGATTTAGACTGAAAAATCCAATTTCCTTCCCACCAAACCCGCACTTGCCATTTTCTCTAAAAGATCCAAGCTTTCTCACTCTAAAAATCACTACATTCCAGCAAGAATCTGAAGAAGTTGAAGAAGGGAAAGTTGTTCTTTGAAGTAAGGAGAACAACATACCCAAAAATCACACATTGTTGTGACCAAGAGAAGGAGTTTTTGCTACCATAAGTTTGGCTAAGTAAAGGGGTAAGCTCTTTAACCTTCAAGCTTTAAATATGGATTTCTAGGCATTTAATGGGTTGAAAGGTATGTGAAATATGGATATGAATGATGATTGTAGTGATGGGTGAGTAATGTTAAGAGGAGTTTTGAAAGGAAATCTATGGGAAAGTGATGGAAAACTTAGGATGAGATATAGTGGATACGAATGTGAAAGGTGAAATGTGATTTTAAAGATTGGGAAGTATGAATAGATCAATAGAAGACAAAGTGTATGTTTAGTAGAGGGGAAGAAAAATAACTTAATGATTTACACGTGTAGATTGAAATACATGGAACACGGTTAACCCGGATCGCGAACGAAGTAAACGAGACGAAGAAAAATACGATCGCGATTTGAGGTATGAGACTGTATGATAGCGATAGAGATATTCGTATGTATTTTACTACGATTTTAGTAGTTATGATGCTAGAATTACTACGTTTAGTTATGGTACTATGAAATGATATATATATATATATATGTATTGTGAAAATGGGATGTGATAAGGAAATAGCATGATATGCATGTTTTAGATGTTTTCTCAACTATGTATTGATTTTGAGATTGAGAAATGATGATGGATAGGTGGGCTAGTTTTACATGTTTAGCATGGGATGACATGCTACGTAAATAAACATGTTTTGAGTTTTTAAAAGAGAAATAGCCACCTATCGGATTTGAGATGTGAATTGGTGTTAGAGTTCTAGCTCACACCCGTTTTAATGATTTTGACTATGCTAAAGTTTCAATCGCATATGTCTACATGTTTTGATAAACTGTGCTGGAGCATGACTCGCACGTGGTTTTATAATGATGATGTGCTAGAGTGTTTGCTCACACATGTTTCTATGTTTTGATATGTCGTGCTGGAATTCATCTCGCACGATGGATTTGAGAAAGGTGCTAGAGCATTGCTTGCACCAGTTTTACTGAGCTGAGATGATATAGTGCTAGAAGTTGTTGCTCGCACTGAGAAATACCGCGTTTGAGCCTTGCGATGACTGTGTGTCACTCTGATTGCTCGCCCGGTATATAAGATATGGTTCAGGATGATGAGTTGTCACGACCCAAACTACCCAAAAATCAGAGTTAATTTTTCGCGTTTTTGTTTATTTATTTTCTTATATTATATTCTTACCTATCCTCGAATCGTGACCAACACTCCAAAATAATTGGGCTGTGCGTCAATGCCAGTCCCACCATACACCTACCCTAATACTTATTTCTTCTCCAGTCATTTATAATTGTTTATACTATTTATACATCCCCTAAAGTTACTTACTAACATGTTACTGTGCTATGCTTATGTAGATACAATATGTACAAGTATATATACCTTATGTTGATGGGCAGCAGCGGATATCCGGAATGCAGTACTGAGTCGTCGCAACTTCAACTGGAGATCATCTGTGGGAGAAAATGAAAGGGGTGAGCACATCAAGCTCAGTAAGGCAATCCTACGAACAAGTAGGTAACCATACTACCTACATGAACGTAGTGCCATGCATAAACCACCCTTTCTCCACACATTTTAAAAACAAATGATATGCGTTATGATGTTATGTAAAACGCAATTGCACGGAAAATTCAACATGCAAGTATATTCAAATCATTTCTTTCTTATTTAAAAATTTCACAGTAAAGTCAGGACTCGACCCCTCCTTCGGGTGATCCTGACTCACACAAAACCATGAAAATGGTTTACATTTCACACATGGGTTGAAAAGCATGGAAATACCATCATGCAATTTAGTTTTAAAACCCAGTTTAAATCATCGAAATCGTCGACATGCGAGACGAGGCAGTAATTGTATAACGGCAATAACCAGGACTATGGCCATATCTGTCCTCGGGAGTTCCTCAACTACACGGATCCTAGTGTGCGGGTTCTCACCATGATCGGGAACCGCCCGAGAGGTGGGTCACTCCATCTCGTCGGTCTTATCCGATTTCCATGCATCCGAAGATGCTGATGCATCATATCGTGACGGCCAACCCCTGCCCGGCCAACCCCTGCCAACGGCCATGGCAACCAAGCTCAAGCCCACTGACCCGCAAGGCCCATCGACAACGCTGGTGGTCTAACAACGGGTGGTCCAACAACGCCACAAGTCCAACGTATCACGAAGATACTACACGGTACATCGTACTCCATGCTATTTGCACGGTACATCGTACTCCGTGGACCCATATAATGTCTATATACTCATGCCATGTCTCAAAACGCACGTGCGAGCCTATTTAATCGGTGACACACAGTCAACCCGATGCTCCAAGCACGGCTTATCGTATGATCTCTGAAAAGTAGTGCGAGTGGTGCTCTAACACTGTCAGTAAATCAAATAAAACTAGTGCGAGCTAAGCTCAAGCACTCTGTCACGAAAATCGTATATAAAAATATGTTGCGAGTTAGACTCCAGCACCCTGTCATGAAAATCATGTAAAATCTGATGCGAGTTAGACTCTAGCACCATGTCACGAAAAAGCATGTGAAATCTGGTGCGAGTTATACTCTAGCACCTATGCATGTAAAACTCTAGTGCGAGCTCTCGCTCCAGCACTAATGTATGCATCACACAAGTCAAACATCGTGCGAGCTGAGCTCTAGCACGTCACATGTAAATAAAAACACGTAGGCGGCTCGGTTATCTCCAAATAATTTTCACAGAAAACACATCGTTCAAGATATGCAATGCTATGCATTTATCTTTAAAAGTGAGCCAGCCTACTCATGCATGTGTTAAAATACCTCCAGAATGAGCAGGAACCTTTTGTTCTTGCTCCTCCCAATTTTTCCTAAATTTTTAGATTTTTACCCTTAGCAAGGGTATTTTAGTAATTTGCCCATTCGGGGCACTAAAATTATTAATTGACCTCTAGACCCTTCAGAATACTTTAAAGGACTGCATATGAATTTAAAATTGCGTAAAGTTACCTCTAGCAGTCCGCAGAATTCCCTTACCTCGATTCTCGTCGAGTCTGACCTTTTCCATTGATGTCACGTCGCGCAGTCCGTTATGCTCCCAATCAAATGCCCGGAACTGCGTATTAATTTTCCTCAGGTCAGATATTATGCAATTTAATCATATTTAATACTTTCTGGGCTTAATTTAAATCGTTGGGCCCATTTACTCTTATTGGGCCCGATTGCACCTTAATGGGCCTTAATCGACCTTAAGCCCGTTTTCCACTTAATTTTCTCTTTATCGAGGCCTATTGGGCTCATTGGGCCCACCAATAATTTATGGAGCCTCATTCTAATTCTCGAATATCTAAATTCAATATTTACGACAATTAGTCTAAATTTCCATAAATTAATTCAATTTATGCGTAAATTAAATCAATATCACGCATAACGAGGTAATTATCGTAAATATGGGTCACTTACCCGAGATTCCATGCTAGTCCGTAAATCGAGGCTATCCCGAGCTGTCGTTGGATGCCAATTTGTCGAGCTACACAATTACATAAATTTTCAGGTAAATTTCTAGTCGGAAATTAATTAAATAAAATATTCCAAATTTAAATCGGGTCAATTTGACCGCTTATCGACTTACCCGAAGCTCGATTGCATCATAGGAATTTTCCCCAATTTTTTTTCTCTTTCTTTTTCCCTTTTTTCTTCCTTTTTTCCTCTCTTTTTGGCTGAACCGGTTCAGTCCGGTTCGGACCGGTTCAGACCGTCGGTTTTCTTCGGTTCGACCGGTTCACCGTCGGTTCACCCCTTTTCCGACCGGTTCTCCGCCGGCTTCCACCGCCAATCGCTCCGCTGGGTCGTCCGCATCACGAATCTGGCCTCGGTTTGGGTCAAGCTCGCCGGAATGCAGCCGGTCCGGCTGTTCTCCCTCTCGCCGTCGGACCCATTTCTCCTCTTGGCCGTCTCCGGCGATTCCCGCCGTTTCGTCGCATGAGACCGGTGCAGAAATGATCATCGTCACCTGGGCTTTCAGAATCTGGCCTCGGTTTCGCCTGGATCGCCGCCGTTCGCTGCCGGTGGCCATCTCTTCTCCCGCGGCTGCCACCTCTCGATCCGGTGAATTTCGACGATTTCATCGGCCGGTACTGGTCTCAAAAGGACCGGCTCCTCCTCCCGGTCACGCCGGTACCCGCCGTTCGCCTCCAGCTGCCGTGGATCGCCGGAACCGACAACGTTTTCCCCGCGACCTTCTCGTCCTCCGTTCGCCGGATACAGCCATCGTCGGCGCGCGTCACCGGTGCCGATGGCTTCGCCGGCCTCTCCTCTTGCTGTTGGGCCCGTCGTCGGAGGCCGTCGGTGCCCGGTGGCCGGTGGTCGGTTGGCCACACGCGTCTCCCCTTTTCGGTTTCCGTTTCTTCTTCTCTCTCCCCGACGTTTTACAGATTTCTGAAATTTTTTTTTTTAATTATCATTATTATTTAACAATTTATTTTATTCATTAAAATATATTAAAAATACCCAAATATCCCTTAAAATATCCTTAAAATTATAAGTTTATTCTAATTTAATTAATTTAATTTTATTTAATTTATTTATTATATTTTAACCTCTTTTTCGGGTATAATTTCCCCGTATTTTCGGGATGTTGTCCCGGGTGACTTTTCGGCATATTTTTCGATTATTTTCGGGATTATTCTTCCGAACTAAAAATCTCGATTAATTCCAATAAACTAATATCTTGATCAATTTAATCCGAATTAAATTTATTTCACTTTTATTGACCAAGATTTCTTAAGTCCATATTTTTAATTAAATTTCTTTATCGAAATTATACCGGCTTTCGGTCTTTTGACCATTTTACCCTTACGCGTGTTCGGGATTAATTTAACCCGACTTCCTTCATACGTCCCCTATCTTTTCTTATTTAATTTCCGTATTTTAATTAAATTCGGGTCTTACATGAGTCCATTGAAGTTAGTAAATGGACTGGGTCCATGATCGTACATGGAACTGTGTAGTTGTCCATTGGTATACTATGTACCGTGTTAGGTGTACGTGAGTACGAGTATCATGTAGATGACACATGGCGTACCTTGTACCATGAGTATATGTGATATGATCAGGGAGATGATGTTGATTGAGATGAGCCATAGGGTAGAACTGACCCATCCCCCTTCAGGTAAAGTGATGCCCTGTGCACACCTGATCAGTGAGGCCTGGGATCACTGACTATGGCCATATGTCATGGATATTAGATTGACAAGAATTCCATGCTTGTCTCAGAGATAAGAGAAATTGAGAAACTCAGAAAAGAAAGAGATTTTACGAAAAGAAACGGTTTGATAAATCTCTTGATTTGAATGCTCGTGCTATGATAGTAGTGCTTATGACATGTTTTTAAATGGGAATATCGTATACTTGTTTTCATGAAAATGCTTATGTGAGAAGTAATGTTTAAATGCATTGAATAGTAATATTTCCATTTACATTGAAACATGGTTTTGTTTATGCATGCATGGGCTATGTAGATAGTACAATATCTACATGTTTGCATCCATTTTCTTACTGAGCTGTGGTTTACTCATCCCACTATTTTTTCCCCTCTAGATATTGAGAAGTAGGATAGTGCGGTGCTCTCTAGATTCCTTTTCGGTTGGACAACTCCTACCAGTTGCAAAGGTGTAAGATTTATATACACACGAGCATTTTGTATCTATTATAATGTATCGCACAGTTATGAATTTAAGTTGTAAACAGTTGTATGGGGATGTTACGTAAAGATATTATATTAAAAAATTGATTTTGTAAATCTATACACATATCTGGGAGTGTGAATTAAAGTTTTAAATATTTTCGCTGTAAATTTATGGAAATTTAGTAATTACATTGACTCACAGCCCAACCATAGTAGTATATGTATGGATAAAAGGGCATCCAGAAGTGGGGTGTGACAAATTTTGTATCAGAACTTGATTGATCTGATGTGAGTCGATGTTTAGGACTAAGAAACATATATCCCTAAGTTACTGTGCGATATTTAGATACAAATGTGTATACGGAGCTGGTAATAAATTAAAAGTTTGTTATAAATGCAGGAAGTTATCAGGCTTGTGAGATATGCCTGAGAGACACCGCAAGAGGGGAGAGAGCTTGAGAGCTCAATGGCGGAATGACGGGACTGAGAGGGATAGTAGATCATCCTCTAGTTATGAGCCCCACGAACAGATAGAGGCTTCCGATCCTCGGATACCTCGATTAGAGGAAGACATGTGCCTGATGATAACCATGATAGATCAGATTATGGCTAGGTTTGACCTGGTACAGCAGGACAGGCTGCACCGAATCCCCCAGCAACTGTACCTGAACCTAAGGATGTTGCACCTGCACAACCTAAACCGATTAGGCCACGAGATTCCCATATTCGACCAGTACCTCCTCCAGAAGCCCCACAGCAGTATGATGATGATGATTTGGGGTATGGATATAACTGTGATATGGAAAGGTTGAGGCATTTTTATGGATTTTAAGCTTCCTTCTTTTAATGGAGTGAAAGATCCGATAGTAAGCCAGATAGAGAAATTATTCGATTTCTGTAAATGATCAGCTACAGAGGGAGTAGCGCTTGCAGCCTTTGCACTGAGAGGTGAAGTAGAGCATTGGTGGAAGTCCACCAGGCCTATGTTGAGAGCCCAGGGTATAGCTATCATGTGGGATATGTTTTTGGGTACTTTCAGAGAGCAATACATCCCAGATACCACTCGATGTAGGTTCCAAATTCTCGGGTCTAGGGGTATTTTTGTAAAAATGCATAAAGTAGATGAAACCATGTTTTCTCTATGAAAAAAGGGATTTTGTAAAGCTGGAATGATGGACTGGCTCACGATTTTACCGTATGCATTAAATTGCATGTTTTTATTAAGTATGATTTGCTTAACGAGTGAATTGATGGGATGTTGCCCTCTTACTATGTTTTGTACCGTTTTACGTATCGCACTCAGTTTTGAGTATCATTGTTATGGGAAATAGAGCCAGCTGTCTATTTTATGTGTGTGAAATTGTGTTAGAGCTATGATGATATCTGTGAATTTATCCAGATCCGTTCGCACTTGATTTTGGTATGGTATATGAATAGACCGTACTAGAGAACTGCTTGCACTAGATTTTGTTGTGATGTGTGATTGAGATCGTGCTGGAACCCTCATGTTAAACTGTGGGTCACACTGACTTGCTTACACTAGATCTGAGACGACAGACTATGGTTGATAATTTATTTGGTTAGGGTGGTGAGCTTGTGACTCAGGCACCTACAATTGTGTGGTAATTGCACTGTGGTTCACGAAGTATGTTTTACAGTGTAGACAACATAGAGTACATTGTACCTATGGGATGTGAGGACTGCGTCTTTGGACTTGGGCATGCTGTGTCAATGCTATGGTTTGTGATAGTCCTTAGATAAGAGCCGATAGATAGACTAATCCCCTCTTAGGACTCTGAGATACCCTTGCACACCTAGCTAGTGATAGCTCGGGGTATCAAACTTGGCCAAATGTCTTATGGATTATGTGCGAATCTCTGCCTAGTCTCACTTGTTTTATAGATTTCTGTGAGGAAACTATCTGTGACTCGTTTTCTGTGATGAAACCACTTGAAATGAGAATATGATTTAAATGTGAGTTTCAATACAAAATACATAATTGTTTTACTCTGAATGAGTTTTGATATTCGATTTTTGGCAATGATTTGCTATGTGTTTTACAATAATGGTTTTGTGAATGACATGAGTTTCTGTCATAAACCATGAATTATGAGAATCATAGAAGAATATAGTTATCTATCCGCTTTCATTTATTCCTTACTGAGCGTGTTAGCTCACCCCTTTCTCTCCTCTCTCCATAGATTAGTTCCAGTGCTTCTGAGAGCTTTGTGGTACATTCCTGTATTTTCCTTTTGCTAGGAACTGTTATCACATTGCGAAAGGTATACACACTTTTAAAATCTCTTGTATCTAAATATGACAGAGTACAATGATGTATTTATATTAGTACTCGATGTAAACCAATGTAAATGAATGTAAAAGTTCTGTAAATTATTACAACTTCTTAATATGGATGCATGAGAAGTGAATGAATTAAAGTGTATGGGAGTGAGTGACCAACATCGACTCTTAACCCAACTATCTGTATGTGTAGTCGTGATGTGTGAAAATTATTGATATAAAGGTATGGAATTTGGGTTGCGACAACTCCTGCTCCGAGAAGGAGAGCCATGGTCGAGGAGAAAGGGAAGCAAACTATCGGTCAGGGCTGAGTGTATCTGATTGACTAGGGCACTGTAGATGCTTCACTGGATGTGGTGAAGGTACAATTCTGATTTTTAATCTTGAAGCATTAGCACTATTTGATCCTGGTGCAACGCATTCATTCATATCACCATCGTGTGCATTTTAAATGTCAGAGTTTATAAAGCCTACACCCTTAGGTAAAAGGTTGTTAATTAGCACACCCATGGGAAATAGTCAAATGATGAAGTATATGTATAAGCATTGTAAGTTAAGGGTAGGAGATAAGTGTATGACTGTCGATCTTATCCTATTAAATATATTTGACTTTGATGTAATATTAGGAATGGATTTGTTGGCTGCAAATCATGCTATATTAGATTGCAATTCTAAGACGATAATGTTTTCTCTACCTGAGAAACATAATGTAAAGTTTTTCTGAGAATGTATAAAAGAAGTAGTTATGGCAATCGAAAAAAATATATATTACTGTGATGGGAAGGATGCAATATTAAATTTATTGCATAACATTATTTTGAAGGTTTTATTACGTACATGGTTGACATGGATAAGGCACAACCGAAATTAACCGATATTCTTATGATCAGAGAGTTTTAAGATGTTTTTCTGGATGACTTACCATGATTTCCACTAAATAGAGAGATGGAATTTTGTATTGATTTGGTGCTTGGTATTGAGCCGATATCCAAACCACTGTACAAAATGGCTCCAGTTGAGTTGCTTGAACTCTTTAGATAAGGGGTTCATTAGACCGAGCGTCTCGCCTGGGGGAGCTTCGATCTTATTCATTAAAAAGAATGATGAAAGCCTTCGATAATGTATAAATTACTGATTGTTGAATAAGGCTACCATTAAGAACAAGTACCACCTTCCACTTATTGAGTACCTGATGGATCAGCTTCAGGGAGCACAGATCTTTTCCAAGATCGATATGAGGTCTAGGTACCATCAGTTGGGAATTCGAAGTGGAGATGTAGCTAAGACAACCTTTCAAACCCATTATGGTCATTATGAGTTTTTGGTTATACCTTTCGAGTTAACGAATGCTCCAACAGCTTTCATGGATTTGATGAATGATGTGTTCAAGCCATACTTGGACTGATTTGTGATCATCTTTATTAATGATATATTGGTGTATTCGAAGTCTAGGGAGGAACCTGAGCAGCACTTATGTATTATTCTGCAGACCCTCCGAGAGAAGCAGCTGTATGCCAAACTTAATAAGTGTGAATTCTGGTTGGAACATATATCATTTCTGGGTCATGTGGTATCAAAGGACAGGGTGTCTATTCATCTGTCCAAGATAGACGTAGTAGTTTAATGGGAACGACCTAAGATTGTCACAGATATCAGAAGTTTTCTAGGTTTAGCCGGTTATTATAAACGGTTTGTTGAGTGTGTTTGGAAATTGGCTTCTCCTCTGACTCTTCTCACTCGAAAGAATGTTGCATTCGAGTGAGATGAAAAATGTGAAAAGAGTTTTGGTGAATTGAAGTAGTGCCTAACCACCGCTCCGATTCTCACCATTCCTACAAGCTCATGAGGTTTCTCTATATATACAAATGCCTCTTGACAGGGACTAGGCTATGTATTGATGCAAAATGGGAAGGCAGTTACTTATGTATCACAACAACTTAAGGACCATGAGAAGAACTATCCGACCCATGATTTAGAGTTAGCTGTCGTAGTGTTTGGGCTGAAGATATGGTGCCACTATTTGTACAGTAAGAAATTTCAGGTATTTTCTGATCACAAAAGCCTAAAATATTTGTTTTCACAAAAGGAGTTGCATATGAGGCAAAGGAGATGGTTAGAGCTTTTGAAGGATTATGATTGCGCGATACTATACCACCTTAGCAAGGCAAATGTGGTTGTCAATGCTTTAAGCCGAAAAAGCTTGGGGATGGTATCGTACATGATGATCAGGGAACATGAGCTGTTAGAGCAGTTTGCTAGTCTCAGTTTAGATATGATCCATTATGCTACTGACGCCTATTGCGTGATAGCTTGTCTGAAATTGGAATCAGATTTGATTGACCCGATAAGACAAGCTTAGCGAATTGATCGCTTCTGTATTGATATGGCTAGTCAGATTCAGATGGGTACCAATGCCGATTTTGAGTTGAGCACTGATAGACTATTAAGATTCAGAGGCAAAGTTTGTGTCCCCAAAGATCCTAAGTTGAGAAAACTAATTCTATCAGAAGCTCATTCATCACGGTATACGTTGCATCGAGGAGCAATAAGATGTATCAGAATCTCTAGAAAGTGTATTGGTGGTTTGGAATGAAGAGAGATGTGGCGGAGTATGTGGCTAAGTGTTTGGTGTGTCAGCAAGTTAAGGTAAAGCATTTGAAACCTGCAGGGTTATTGCAGCTTCTACCATGACAATATGGAAATAGGAGCATATCACCATGGGTTTCAACATGGGTTTACCGAGGACCCGATAGAACCATGATGTCATTTGGATGATTGTGGATAGATTGACGAAGTCAACTCACTTCTTAGCTATGAAGGCTATAGATACTCTGAGTGCATTGGTAGATTTGCATGCACGAAAGATTGTGAGGCTATGTCATGATCTCTTTTTACCAAATTTACTACAATTTTTTTGCTTTTTACTTACCTTTTTCCTTTGGTGACAATTTAACCACCAACAATTGGGTTATGATTCGGTATTAGTCACACCATCCATACTTACCTTGTCATCCATTCTATATTATACATACATGTCAATATAACTATCGACTGACTGTAATTACTTTATCTTATAAGTGAGCTCAAGTATATTTACATACATTTACATCCTCGATATTACATCCGTATACAATACTATGTTGTTACATGTTTAGATACAAAATCGTACGAATCTGTATACCTTTTGCTCGATGGGAATGCAGCGGATATTGGAATGTAAATCCTCAACTGTTCAATCGGCTACTGTAAATGCTCTGTAGAGAGGTGGAAAATAAAAAGGGTGAGCTCACTAGCTCAGTAAGGCAATCAAGCAAGTAAGTAGATAACTACACAATCTACATATTCGTAATGCCATGCTTGGAAATATTCTTTTCTTCGTTTCACAGTTAAAGCATGAATTAGAAAACTGATGAAATGTGTATATATATTTACTCACATATATTGAAATCATACTATGTTCATAAATACAGACATTTAACACAAAACATTGCATTTTACATAATCTCGTATAATGCATATAAAACATATCATGCCATTTCATTTCAAATATATAAAATATGGCATTAAAGCAAGCAAAACATATCTATTAGGTCTCGATCCATCCCTCTGTCTACCTGAATCTTTATAAAACTAAGTGATATAATTATGCGAGACTGGGTGGCCATATCTATTACTGTGATCCTTAGCTACACGGATCCTAGTGTGCGGGGCATCACTGCTGCAACGAAAGGTGGATCAAATCCTAACCGTTAGCTAACAACTCCACAACTCCACATACCCCCCTAAACACCACATGGTACACCATACTCCGTGTCATATGCATGGTACAACGTGCTCCCATGGACCCTATCTCAAATCGATAATCAATGCCACATCTCTAAATGCACATGCTAGCATTTCATCCATGTGACACTCAGTCTACACGAGGCAATCAGCATGACCTTAACATGTCAAGTATATCACATCAAAATCCAGTACGCGTCTTGAGTTCCACTCTCAATTGACCCTCTGTTCAAAATTGTTTTATGCATATCACAAAATCAAACTCTAGTGTGAGTAACACTCCAGCACTATGTCATGCATAATTCATATTTCAAATTGAGTAGAGTAACGCTACAGTACTTTGTCATGCACATCATGGAAATCTAGTACGAGTAATACTCCATCACTTTTTTATGTAGAAAACATATAAAATCAAGTGCGAGCAGTGCTCCAGCACAATTTGCTTTCACATAACTCGATAGATGGCTCATTTTAAACGTGATATTTCAAATTAGTTAAATCAGCACCATAATTATGCTATTTTGTATAAATCATGAAAACATTGGCTAATCTATCTATGTTTCTATTAAACAGCAGTAAAAACACTCAAAAACAAGTTTTCCATGCTTTATTTACCTTTTCTTAATTTCCCAAATTTTACCCTTCATAGGGGTAAAATGATAATTTACCCATATCAGGTCTCTATAAATTTTATTCACTTTCTCTGACCCTCATACTTTTTAAGTGAATTTAAACGCTGACGAAAATACGAGCAGATATCTCTAACTACCCATAAAATTCCCTTACCTCGAACACGTCGAATAAATCCACTTTCCCAATGCTGCTCGATCGCGGAGTCTGATTCGCTCCCAATATAATCTCTAGAGCTGAATATAACAATTTATCAGGTTAATTACACTTTTTCAACTGTATTTCACTTAAATGGCCCGTTTACTCTTGTTGGGCCTAATTGCATCTTAATGGGCCTAAACCTATCTCAAGCCCATTTCACTTTACTATTCATTTCAACTGGGCCTATTAGGCTTCTAGGGCCTACTAACTCTTTTTGGACTTGGTTTGAGGCCTATCAACCCTTATTGGGCCGAAACTAATTTGGCTTAGCCCATTTGGCCTCTCGAACATGGCATGTGGTCGAGAGCTATGCATGCCGCCCATGGCCAATAGTCATGCCACCTTTAGCCAACCTTGGCCATTTGCTTGCCATTCACTTAGGCATTTCAACAAACACAACCTTTGCATGCCTTAAGGCTTTAGTTTTTGTTCATTAAGGAATTTTATCAAACACCTTATATGTCATTTTCAATTCATCAACCAATTGACCAAATTGATTAAAATTAACCAGGCCATAATCATGTATACATGTTTACCAATCTATACATGCCTTAAAATCACATGGGTATTCATCAAAACCAATTTACCCATTTTAGGCCAACATGTGGTTTTAGTGAGTTTTTGTGTTTTGATCCATAAAACATATACCAATCATCTTAAAATAATTCCTAGATTAACATACTAGAAGTTGGAAGCTTGAAAACTCACCTAGCTTGGTGTTCTAACTTTGGCTAAAACTTTGCTTGATTTTTTCCCCCTCCAATATGGCTCCTTGATAGCTAATTCTAAAGTATGTTAATCCGCTCTCAATTTGGAACAACTTTCATGAAGATCACTTCTTCCAAATATGCCTTTAGGTTAGTGATTTCTAGTGAGATAAAGCTTGAATACTTAGGTTTCCATGGAGTTTCCTTGTTGTCAAGAGCTTATGGAGAAGAAGACTACTGTTTTGGCTGATTTTAACTTAGGAAATTAATCACTCTAATGTTATTTTTCATCCTACCATTAAGGCTTAGTCATAGTTTTGGGCTAAGGCATTTTGGGTTTAAGTTTTGGGCCTAAACTAACTAATGGGCCTAGTTTTTGGGCTTTCGAATTGGGCTTTCGGTTTGGGTTGAAAATTTTTCTACCAATTGGGCCTTCAATTGGCTTAATATTAGGCCTACCAATTGGTCCAACAATTCGACCCATTGGGCATACTAAATTTTTCACTAGTTGGCCCATCGATTTCTACCCATTTAATTTAATCTAGATTTTGATTAAATTAATTTTCCCTACTTCAGAAATTGAAGATCGAGTGTTTGAGCTAAAATTTTTTTCTTCCCCACTTTTTAACCTTGGTTGGGTTAAATATTCACCATAGCTAGTTAACTATGGTCAAAGTCAACATTCCTTAACTAACCTTGACTTTTCTTGACCATTGACCATGTTTGACTTTTTCTCAAAAAATCCAAAAGTGTCAATTCTCATGACTTACACGCTCATCTCTGCGTTTTGATCATTTATAGGAAGTGAAATAGCTAAAAACACCTTGAACGGACCTTTTAGAGCTCGTTTAGCCCCTTTTTGGCAATTCCTCTACTTCGACATATTCGAGATCAAACCGAACTGACTTTCCTTCTTAAACCCTCTCTATTTTGATGTTTTAAGTTCTTCTCTTCAGTTAGAAGGATTTGAATCCCTTCGATTTAGCCTGTGGCCATCTCGGCTCTTACTTGCCCTTTACATAGCTTATATGCACTTAATCATCTTTCTTACATTTTCATTTTAGTAAATAATCTTCTTATGATTCTATTAACATAATCTAATGTTTACACATAAGATTCATAACGAAAATAGTACAAAATACAGGTCTTACTATCCTCCCCACCTTAAGAAATTTAGTCCTTGAAATTAAAACCAAATCAATCCTGAAATAACTAGAGGTGCTTCTCACGCATCAGGCTCTTTAACTCCCATGTAGCTTCCTCTGAAGTGTGGTACTACCAAAGAACCTTAACTAACCGATCGTCTTCGACCTCAGTACTTTCTCCTTCCTATCCAGTATTCGAAGTGGTTTCTCCATATATGACATATCCTCCCTGAGCTCCAACGGCTCATACTAAATCACATGTTTCGGATCCGAGTGATACTTCTGAAGCATCAAAATATGAAAGACGTTACGGATGCCTGATAAGTCCGGTGGTAATGCCAACCTATAGGCCTTATCTCCCACTCGATCCAATATCTCAAGGGGTCCAATGTACCGAGGAATCAGCTTACCTCTCTTCCAGAATCTCGCTATACCCTTGGAAGGAGAAACTTTCAAAAACACTAACTCACCAACTATGAACTCTAGTGGCCTCCGTCTCTTGTCAGCATAGCTCTTCTGTCTGCTTTGAGCTGTTCTCAATCTCTTATAAATCAACTGAACATCCTCAGAGGCTTGCGTGACCAAATTAGGAGAAATATCTTTCGGTTACCAACTTCTTCCCATTCGATAGGGGAACGACATCTATGGCCATATAGTGCCTCATATGGTGCCATCCTGATACTTGAATGATAATGGTTGTTGTAGGCAAATTCGGTCAGTGGCAAATGATCATCCCAAGAGCCTTTAAAATCTAGCACACATGCTCTCAACATATCCTCTAAAGTTTTTATAGTCCTATCTATCTTAAGATGAAAAGCGGTGCTCAAGCTCAACTGGGTTCCCATGGCTTCCTGAAAATGTTCCCAAAAGTTGGAAGTGAAGCGAGAATCCCTATCTGAAACAATACTCATTGGAATACCATGTAAACTCACTACCTCGCGTACATACAACTCTGCCAATGAACTCAGAGCATCGGTAGTTCTCATAGCTAAAAAGTGGGCTAACTTAGTCAGTCTATCAACAATCACCCAAATAGCGTTGTGATTCCTGTGGGTCCTTAGTAAGCCCATCACGAAATCCATGGTGATATGCTCTCATTTCCATGTCGATATAGGTAGAGGCTACAATAATCCTACAGGCTTCTGATGTTCTACCTTCACCTGCTGACAAACGAGACATCTTGTCACATACTCTGCCACATCCTTCTTCATACCTGACCACCAATACACTTTCTGGAGATTCTGATACATCTTGTTACTCCCCGGATGTAACGTATACCTCGATGAGTGAGCATCTGCCAAAATCAATCTCCTGAGCTTTGGATCCTTGAGAACACACAACCTACCTTTAAACCTCAGTAGTCCATCAGAACTCAACTCATACTTAGTTACCGTGCCCATCTGCATCTGACTAACCATATCACACTGCTGAGCCTATCTGATCCTGTCCATCAGATCGAGTTCTAACCTCAAGTTAGCTATCACACAGTCTGCATCCATATAAGAAAGCACAACACCCAAACTGAGGCTAGTAAACTGCTCTAGCAACTCATGTTCCCTAACAATTATATACGATACCATCCCAAAGCTCTTACTACTTAAAGCATCAGCTACAACATTAGCCTTATCCGGATGATAAAGTATATTACAATCGTAGTCCTTCAGAAGTTTTAGCCATCTTCTCTATCTCATATTCAACTCCTTCTACTAGAATAGATACTTGAGGCTCTTGTGGTCAGTGAAAATCTGAAACTTCTCACCATATAAGTAGTAGCGCCATATCTTCAATGCAAACACTACTATTGCCAACTCTAAGACGTGGGTCGGATAGTTCTTCTCATGGCCCTTCAGTTGTCTGGATCCATAAGCTACTACCCTCCCATTCTGCATCAATACACAACTCAATCCTTGATACAAAGCATCTGTATGTATAGAAAAACCTCTTGAGCTGGTAGGAATAGTGAGAATTAGAGCGGTGGTCAATCGACGCTTCAATTCTCCAAAACTCCTCTCACAATCATCGTCCCACACAAATGTAACATTCTTTAGAGTGAGATGGGTTAACGGAGCAGCTAACTTTAAAAATCCCTTTACAAACCTTCTATAATATCCAGCTAAACCCAAAAAACTCTTGATCTTTGTGACTGTCCTTGACTGTTCCCACTGAACTATAACCTCAATCTTAGATCGGTCTATTGACACTCCATACTTGGATACAACATGGCCTAAAAATGTAATTTGCTCTATCCAGAAGTCACACTTACCGAGTTTAGCATACAACTCCTTCTCCTAGAGGGTCTGTAATATAATCCTCATATGCTGCTCATGTTCTTCCTTAGATTTCGAATACACCAAAATGTCATCGATAAAGACGATAACAATTTGATACAAGTATGGCTTGAATATATTATTCATCATGGTCATAAAAGCTGTGGGAGTATTAGTCAACCCGAATGGCATAACCATAAACTCATAATGACCATACCAGGTACAGAAAGCTATCTTAGGTACATCTCCACTCTGAACTCTCAACTAATGATACCCTGACCTCAGATCAATCTTAGAAAAGATTTATGCTCCCCGGAGTTGATCCAACAAATCATCTATGGTGGAAGGGGATACTTATTCTTGATGGCTGCCTTATTCAACAATTTGAAATCAATAATAATCAGAGGCTTCCATCCTTCTTCTTCACAAACAACATCGATACTCCCCAAGGCGAAACAGTCGGTCTAACAAACCCCTTGTCTAATAGTTCCTCTAACTACTTCTTTAGCTCCTCTAACTCAATTAAAGCCATTTGGTACAATGGTTTGGATATCGACTTGGTACCAGGCATAAAATCTATACAAAACTCCATCTCTCTGTCTGGTGGTAACCCTGGCAACTCATCCGAAAAGACATTTGAGAACTCCCTAACCACAGGGATATCTGCCAACTTTAGAAGCGCCTTATCCATATCAACCACATACGTAATGAAACCTTCAACATATTGATTATTTAGTCAGTATAATAATTTACCTTTAAATTATTACAGCTACTTCTTTCATTTCGTTTCAGTAAACTTTAGAACATACTTTGTAGGGGTGGGAAACATTATTGTCTTAGAATAACAATCTAAAACAGCATGGTTTGCAGCTAACCAATCCATTCCTAAGATTACAACAAAATCACTCATATCCAACAAAATGAGATCGGTTGACATATCCTTATCCCCTACTTATAAGTTGAAGTCTCTAAATACATACTCCACTAGATGACTGTTATTCATAGGTGTACTAATTAACATCATTCAACTTAACAACGTACGCTTCACATAATCTGATAACCTACATGCATATGAAGGCGATACAAATGAATATGGGGCACCAAGATCAAATAAAACATATGCTTCTAGATCAAAGATTAGGATGGTACCTTTGATCACATCTGATGAAGCATCAGTTGTGCCTTGGTCTAAAGTATGTACTCGCTCTCGAGCAACCACCTGCTTCTTCTTCTCCTCAGATGTGGCTCTCCTTCTTGAAGCAAAGGTATCAGCAGAAACTCTCTCCGACTCTTTACCCTTCTGTGGGGCAGTCTTAATCATCTCCTGACAATATATCATATCTTACCACATCGGTAACAGACTACAGCAGTCATTGAACAAGATCGGTTACCATGGTACCTATCGTATCTACTGTACTGCTCAGTAGTAGGCCTCGTTCTTCAATCACTAAGCCCTTTGCTAGAGCTATGGTCGGATATACAAGAGGTCTAGCAGTCCTCTCTTGTATCCTCTCCATCCGTGGCCTCTTCCTGAAGAGTTTCATTCCTCATCGATAATTGAACCCTCTATCACTTGTCAGTCTCTTCCTATCTCTATCTCTACTCATGACAACCTTCCTAAACTCAGAGGCATAACATTCATAGTCGTGCTCACATAATTACGCTTTGCGCACTGCCTCCTCGTATGTAGAGATATCTAGTGGAACCAATCTAGACCGTATCGTTGGTCTCAGCCTATCAACAAACCTCCTGACCTTCTTGGTCTCACTACACATCACATCAAGATCGTACCTTCCTAGGGACATAAACTTCGTCTCATACTCATCAATTGACTTACTCTTCTATATAAACCCTAAAAAGTCCATCTCCAGGTTCCACTGCGTTGTATCTAGAACATACTGCCTTTTGAAAGCTTCTAGAAATATCTCCCAACTGATCTCAAAGTCTCAGGTTCTCAATATCGATTTGGTGGATTTCCACCAATATTCTGCCATTCCCTTCTACATGAATGCGAAAAAAATGACCATCTTGGATGTAGTACACTGGAAGAACTCGTACAACTTATCTATCTCGCTTACCCAGTCCTATATAACTACTGGGTTCTTTACTCCATTGAATGATGGCAGTCTGAATTTTTGAAACTACCGTAATTGATCTAGCTCACAACCATACGCCAATCCACTACTAACCTGTTGTGGGTCAATAAGAGATGATGTACCCTAAACTAGTGAGGGTGTATGAGTATCTATAAGCTGTGGCGTTTGCATAGGCTGTGTAGGAGTATCAGGAGCAGTTGCCTGCTCAGTAGCAGTCTGTATATCTAGACCCTGCCTACCTTACATAGCCTGTGTAAACACCTCCATCATAGTCTCTAGGTTACTTTTAACCTCGTAAAGCATACCTTGGTACTTTCTGGTCCTTCAATAAGACCCGATGAAGTATGGTCAGATAAAGAATCGTCTTGGTTCTCAAGCCAACCTCTACGGCCTCTAGCCCGACCTCTTGCCCCTCAACCACGGCTACCATTAGCCATAATGACTCGATTCCTGCATAAATAACCACTACTTAGTCAAATCTCTTATTGGAATACACATTTGTAACTAAAGAAAGTACAATAATATAAGGATGTAAACTTTCCTAACCTCTAATACCGACTCAAATCAAACCAACTCTGCTCTGATACCACCTCTGTCACGATCGTTTTTTACTAAATTTACTACAATTTTTTTGTTTTTTACTTACCTTTTTCCTTTCGTGACAATTTAACCACCAACAGTTAGACTATGATTCGGTATTAGTCACATCATCCATACTTACCTTGTCATCCATTCTATATTATATATACATGTCAATATAACTATTGATTGACTGTAATTACTTTATCTTATAAGTGAGCTCAAGTATATTTTCATACATTTACATCCCCGATATTACATCTGCATACAATACTATGCTGTTACATGTTTAGATACAAATCGTACGAATGTGTATACCTTTCGCTCGATGAGAATGCTGCGGATACTACAATGCTGGTCCTCAACCGCTCAATAGGCTACTGTAAATGCTCTATAGAGAGGTGGAAAATGAAAAGGGTGAGCTCACTAGCTCAGTAAGGTAATCAGGCAAGTAAGTAGATAACTACATTATCTACATATTCGTAATGTCATGCCTGAAAATATTATTTTCTTCGTTTCACTACTAAAGCATGAATTGGAAAACTTATGAAATATGTATATATATTTACTCAAATATACTAAAATCATATTGTGTTCATAAGTACATGCATTTCATGCAAAACGTTGCATTTTATATAATCTCGTATAATGCCTATAAAACATATCATGCCATTTCGTTTCAAATATATAAAATATGACATTAAATCAAGCAGAACATATATATCAGGTCTCAACCTATTCCTCGATCTACCTGAATCTTTATAAAACTAAGTGATATAATCATGCGAGACTGGGTGGCTACATGTAATAATATCGAGGACTATGGCCATATCCAATACTGTGATCTCAGGTTACAAGGATCTTAGTGTATGGGGCATCACTGTTACAGCGAAAGGTGGGTCGAATTCTAACCGTCAGCTAACAACTATACAACTCCACATATCCCCCTAAACACCTGCAAGACCACAATTTCCTTATACCAATATTTTGTTTATTTTTATGTTAAGTTATAATTAATTTGCGGATAGAAGGATCCAATTTAATTAAGAGATGGGATATATCGAGTTAGGATAGTGATTATTTGGGTTCACACCACTTAGTATAATAATTTTGGTGTATTTTAGTTTAGGAAATGTAGGGATGTGTAAGACATTGACATAATAGGTAAGTATAAATGCTAAATCTGAAAATTTATAATCCAATATAAATAAAATACAACAATGATAAATTGTATAAGGTGAATATAATTTAAATGCAAAAAGTATGTGCATGAATAGGTTCATGAACTCAACTTATTTAATAGAAACATATTTATGTGACCAAATTAGGATAGATTAAGGTAATCTACCATTAGACATTAAGCTAAATGTACATGAATGTAGAAAGAAATTAAATTCATGCAAGTAATCCTAGGTAGTGACCGAAATTTAATAGGAAACAATACTAAATTTGGTTAAATAGAAATTATATGATAATTAAGTAGTGATAATCTTAAACTTAAGTAAGCTAACTAAGTTAATTATGAAATAAATAAATTTGATAAAATAATGTAACAAAATCTGAAATATTAAAACTAATAACAGTAAGATTTGTAAAATTTGAAATATATAGATATAAAACCTTATGTAAAATTTTTTTTGGAACATGTATATAGAAATATTAGAGATGTAAAGTCAGATTTCATGAATTTAGCATGATAATAAATCTGAAATGTAATTACACATATATATTAGAAATATAAAACCTGAACACATGTAGATTAAATTATAAAATCTGCAATGTAATTACACAAATTAAAACCATATAAAAAAGCTGAAATAAATGGGAAAATATAAATAGAAAAATTTCAAAACCCTTTTCTGATTTTTCCCTCTCCTTCCCCCTTTTCACATTTTTCCTCCCTTGAAACCAGAAAAGTTATCCTTCCTTCACTCTCTGCCTCACGCCACCCTCACCAACCAGCTGAAAAATCCAGTAGCCAGCCACCATTTCCCACGCCTCCAGCCACCCAAATCAGCCTCTTCAAACTTGCATGCACTTCTCCATTTGTTTCCTTTGTCTTCTACGCAAACAGCCCCTCATTACCAGATAATTGTTTTTAAACAGCCAACAAATCTGCAATTTCTGTGTGTGCATGTTAGTGTAGAGTGATTGAGAGTTAGTTTAGAGTTAGATGGTTACCTTCACACCCACCAATTTTGTTTTCCCCTCTCCACATACCATAAATTTTTGAAACAACCACCAAACCAGTACTGCATGCTAAAACCGAGAGCTCCATGGGTGAGAAGATGTCATGCCCCGCTTTCGGGAACCCTTCTATCCATACATTCTCTACTACGGTTGGGCTGTGAGAAGATGCAATTACTAAAAATTTATTTATTTACAGCGGAATATTTAAAACTTTAATTCACACTCCCAGGTGTGTGTGTAAATACACAAAATTAATTGTATAAATACCAAGTGTTTACATATCATCCCCATAATACTGATTACAATTCCAAGATATAACTGTGCGATACAATATATTAGATACAAAATACTCGTGTATACAAATCTTATACCTTTGCGGATTGTGGGAGCTGTTCAACACAAAAGACTTAGAGATCACCGCTCTCTTACTTCTCAGTACCTGGAGGGGGAAAATAGTGGGATGAGCAAACCACGGCTCAGTAAGGAAATGTATGCTAGCAGGTAGATATCGTACTACCTACATAGCCCATGCATGCATAAACCAAAACCATGTTTTCGTTATAAATGGAAATATCATACGAACAATGCATTTAAATTCATATTTCTCAATAGCATTTTCGTGTAAACCAAATGTCAAACTTCCATTTAAAACATGCCCATAAATAGTGCCCTCATGGCACGAATGTGAAATCGGAGATTTATTAAAACACGAAATCTCTTTCACTTCTCAAATCATTCTCTTTCACAAATCTCTTTCTTTTTCTTAGATTGTCTCTGTTTCTCGATTCTCTGAGACAGGCATGGAATTTTAGGCAATCAAATATCCACGACTTATGGCCACAGTCAGTGATCCCAGGCCTCACTGATCGGGTGTGCACAGGGTATCACTTCGCCTGAAGGGGGATGGGTCAGTCCTAACCTCCGGCTCATCTCAATCCACCTCATCTCCTCGTATACTCACGGTGAAGATATGTCGTGTGTCATCTACGCGATACTCGTACTCACGTGCACCCTGCACGGTACATAGTATACCAACGGGTGACTACACTGTTCTACGTACAACCGTGGACCCAAGTCCATACTCCAACTCCGATGGACTTTTTATCCTTAAACCATGTCTCATATACCAGGCGAGCAAGCAGCGTGACACACAGTCAACGCAAAGCTCCAGCGCGGTACGATCTATCGTTAAGGCCCAGCCCGTTCAATTGGCCGTCGGCTGGTATCCCCTTGGGTCCCAGACCCCCAGGTTTACCTTAACTCAACAAAACAGGTACGAGCATAGTTCTCGCACTTTCTCAAAACCTCCGTGAGAGTTAAAACTCCAACACGGTACATCAAGGCATTAAAACAGGTGTAAGCTAGCGCTTCAACACCAAATCACATCTCAAAACTGATAGAAGGCTATTTTCTCTTTTTAAAAATTCAAAACATGTTTATTCATACAGCATGCTTCTTCATGCTAAAACATGTAAAATTAGCCAACCTATCATCAACATTTCTCAATCATCAATCACAATATAAAATTGAGAATTTCATTGAAAACATGCATATCATGCTATTTCCTTACCCTATCCCATTTCTCAATACATATATATACATCATAGTACTTTTCATATTTCCACATCATTTCATAGACTTATAATATCGTACTAGTCCTAGCAATATATCTACGAAATTGCTGTAATTACGTACGAACATCTCTATAGCTAACACACAGTCCCTTACCTCGTTTTACTTGTGTGCAACTATCCGCCTTTACGCTTCTTGCGTTCTCATCTCGACTTGCTCCGGCGTATCATCCGAAACTGAAATTCATCCATCAACATTTGAGTTAATGTTTCTAACTCTTATTCAACTAAGCATTTATCCAATGCTTTAATTACACATTTTTACCCCTTTGTGGTAAATCTCCCAATTTATCCTAATATCAACATTTCCAAACCATTTCCACAACATACTCATCCACTCAAGATATCCCATTCATCAAAAATACTCCCACATTCCACTTTCTCACACTTGACTATTTCTAAGCTATATGCATCTCATACCATCCTAGGTAGTTCTATCCACAATATGCACACCCAAATATCTTTATAATCATTAACTAAACCAATGTACTTGGATTTGTGCATTAGAACTTACCTCATTGGATTTCCTCTTGCTCCAATTAGGATTGCCCTCTATTTCTTCAATCCTTCAAATGGGAAAATGCCTCTAGACTATATTGTTCTTCTCTTTGATGTGAACAACTTTGTCTCTAATAGCCTCTCCTTAAATCTCACTGAAAATGGTTGGATTTAGGAGTGAGAAACTAGATTTCTTTGAGTTGAAATGAAATGGAAATGTTTATCCCGAAATTCTGATGATCCAACTGCTCCCATTTATAGATTTGACTTGATGAGATCGATCTTCCTTGGGTGGAGATCGATCTGTTCCTCAAAAATCTCTCTTTTCTGAGACGTTTTAAAGGTAGGAGATCGATCTGTCGAGGCTAGAGATCGATCTGCTGTCAAACAGAAGCTTAAGGAGATCGATCTGGTCTTATGGGAGATTGATCTGCTTCCAACCCGAGAGCTAAGGAGATCGATCTGGTCTTAGGGGAGATCGATCTTCTCCCAACCCGAGAGCTAAAGAGATCGATCTGCTTCCTTTGGAGATCGATCTGCTCCCTTCCATTTCTCACATAAGAGCATTCTGGCTCTCCCAGATCGATCTCTCATCCTATGAGATCGATCTGGCCTTCACAAATTCCAGATTTCTTGCAGTTTTTCTGCAACAACTCTTACCAAGCACCCTTAATTTGCT
This sequence comes from Firmiana major, assembly GCA_033439115.1. NCBI lineage: Eukaryota > Viridiplantae > Streptophyta > Magnoliopsida > Malvales > Malvaceae > Firmiana > Firmiana major. The sequence continues at coordinate 24,277,374 of CM065910.1, forward strand.
TCCATGATCATTTCCTCATTCATTCATCTTTGAGACTTGAAAATGGGATTCTTCCTCACTACATACACATTAAAACTTGTGTAGGATCTTTGTATGATCAAATACATATACGATATTACTCGAATGGAAATATACACTTATGTAATTCTTTCCTTCCATTTTACTATACTACTCATATCCCATTTCGATCACATTCTTCTCGTTTCAAGTTTATTTCTTCCTACTCACTCATAATGCAACTTGTACGTATAATCACAATTCTTATTACAAGTGCGTACATAATCTTATAAACTTACATTGCATACACTCCACATTACAATACATCATCTTACTTATGATTTTATTTACATTCCCATGTTCCTATATACATAGCTATACATGTACGGGGTCTCACAGAAGAGTGCCTAAGTGGTCCGGTTAGATGAAGAAAACACCCAATTGAGCTGAAAACGTGTAGAACTTTAGGGATTCACCAGAAATTTCAAGAATTGCATAGAATAGAATTGGGGATTTTAGCTAGGAGTTTCAGCATTGGGCAATTGAGGTAAGGATGGTGTAATTTCTGGAAATTTATTGTTGATTACTGTTATATTAGTGTAGAATGAATGTTAATTTTAATCAATTTTAGAAATTGATACATGCATGAGGATTAGGGTTCTTAGCTACTTGAATTTAGGGATTTCGAAAATGATGGGAAGAATCTGAATTCCTTAGCTAAATTATAAGAGTTTTAGTGATAAATTTACTGCTTGATATGATAAATTTAATAAATTGATGAATTTCAGTACAAACATAGAGGATAAGTATTCAGCCACTTAGAGTTAGTTTAGGAAGATTGGTTTAGCTGGAATTTAAAGATTAGATCAGTAATTTATAATGTGAATAATGTTGCTCTATGGTTGCATGATTAAAATTAAGCTATGCAAGTAGGGATATTAAGTTATGAGTTCGGCAATATAGAGAATGTAGAAAAGAAATGTTGAATTGTAAAGGCTGAATTTAATCATACAATATGAATTACTGAAAAACAAATGTAAACTTCTATGATTTAAAATTTTATAAGAAATTTGCAATGTATAGGGGTGTAGGCTCGGCTCTAACAAGAAAAGAACAAAAAAAGATTTTTACATGCATGTAAATGAGTATGCAAATCTAAAATTCTGGAAATTTCATAGTGTAATGTTTAAATTAAAATGCAGAAATTAGATGTTTGTTAGTTTAAGTTTCATGTAATTTAAAGGAATAAAAATCAGAATTTAATGGCTGGAACTTTAGGATGAATTAGGTAGATTTAAAATGCTTGGAGAATAATGCATTATCTCATTGAGTAATTCTAGAGAATTGCTAGAAATTGATGAGGAGCGATGGGAATGAATGCTCGGCTAAGGTAGGAAATCTAAGGAATGTCATGCATGTGTTCGGGTAGAGGGAGTAGATTACATAATTAGCATGAAATCGATACATACATTGATACATTTAGTAAATGAGAAGAAATTCAAAAATTTAATTCCCTTGGCTGAAATTATAAGGAATTATTAGTTAATGATAACAAAGTTGAACAAATGTTGAAATAATTGAATGGGTATAGAAGGTAAGTTCAGTTAGTTGAGAAGTTAAGTAGTGATATTGCTTGCTGGAAATTAAGAATTTAATTAACCAATTTATGTAGAAACAACATAGTTCCCTAAAGGTAAAACCAGAATTTAGACTATGGATAAGGATGATTATGGGAGTTTCGATTAATAAAACGTTGGCAAATTGGATGTTAGAAATTGCATAATTTAAAATAAATTTTGGGTGAGGAATATTATATAATTATAGTATTGTATAAATTTAATGTGAAGTTAAGAATATGCTTTAAGGCATTCGACCACTTGAATGGAATGGAAATAATTAACTAGTGGATTATAAGAATTAGGCCATGAGCACATGATTGGAAATGATATTGATGTTGCCTACCTGACAGCAACAGTGCTTTGCTTTCCACGTGATCGGATTTTACTGTTCACGGTTAAGTCAATCGTCACAGTTTGCTCCACGTGTTCTTCGTATATCCTGCAAAAACAACAGGATTCAGAGGGGGCAGGGATTTGTCCCTGCACGTGCACTCCGACGATCAAGTCAGTGATCGGGAGTTGGTGTATGTAAGAAAAGGAGAAAGTATTGCTTAAATCAAAGGGTTTAAGTGTTTCTCCCTATTTTTTTTTTCTTTTTTTTTGGATCGGATCCCGGATCTCAGAGGGCTCACCTCATATTTATAGGCTTCTGAGTCGGTTCGGGCTGAGACCCAGGCGCGTGTCTGGGCCGCGACAGAGTTATAGAGCACTCTGTCGCGCCTCGGGCCATGCAACTTGCGGGGAAGTAGTCTGGCGGCAGAGTATGCATGGAACCTCTACCGCTATTGGTGCGGGAGACCTCTGTCGCTACGCTGGGCGAGGGACCTCTACCACTGTCTAAGCGGGAGACCTCTACCGCGATCTGTGCGGGAGACTTCTACCGCGGTCGGCGCGGGAGACTATGCCGCAGGCTGAGCGGGAGACCTCTACCGCGATCTGTTCGGGAGACTTCTACCGCGGTCGGCGTGGGAGACTATGCCACAGGCTGAGCGGGAGACTATGCCGCATGCCGTGCGGGAGACATCTACCGCGGTCTGCGCGGGAGTCCTCTATCGCGTGAGGTGCGGGAGACCATGCCGCATGCCATGCGGGAGACTTCTACCGCAGGCTGAGCGGGAGACCTCTACCGCGGTCTGCACGGGAGACTACGCCGCATGCTGTGCGGGAGACTTCTACCGCGGTCTGTGCGGGAGTCCTCTACCGCGTGAGGTGCGGGAGACCTCTACCTCAGGCACGCGGGAGACCTGTGTCGAGGGCAATGCGGAGTCCTGTGATGTGCATGGGCGATGGAGGTCTGCCGCTCACGATGCGCGGCAGACTGTGAGGCGGCAGACTACTCTCGCATCAGACACTCTATCGCAGCTCTAGGAACGGTGTCGCATGGCAGTTCCGTCGCCAATCTGCCACGTGGCCTGTTCTTGGTTCGACACGTGGCAGGCGGATAGTTGCACACGTGGATCTGGTGACACGACCACCATCAATTGCTCCCCACTCTTTGGCTGGAATTTTTCCCGCGAAAGAGGATCTGGGTCTGGCGTTTCTTGGGTCGGGTCGGACCTCCGCGCGTGTGTGTACTCAGGTGAGCCGCTATAAATACTGGGCCCCTGACGTCCTTGTCGCTACTGAATTCTCTCGCAAGGACACTCTGTCACGACTCTCAGGACACTCTGTCGCAACTCCTTCGCCACACTGTTGCAACTCTGCCGCGGGACTGCTCACTGTGTCGCTAGTCTGCCGCAGATTTTCACACTCTGCCGCGAGTTCTGTTTCCATTACCTTAGGTAATTTTTCGTAGCCCGTAGTCCTGTTTCTTCGATCTACGAGCTTCTAAGATGGCTAGACATGGCATAGGAAAGCAAATCGATCTAGGCGTTAAGTCGACTTTAAAGGAAGCCGACGTCCAAGACCTAGAATCTCGATTTCCTTTATCCGAGGGATACTCTTATAGACTCCCAACCCCTCAGGAGAGCGACATACGTCGTGTGTCTAACGGGGCTGTCGTTTTTAGGGCAGCTTTGGAGTTAGGACTTCGCTTCCCATTGTCCGACTTTGGGGCTTCCTTCCTCAGGACGCACGGGGTATCCCCGGGGCAACTGCATCCTCATGCATGGATACAATTGGTAGCATTCACTGTGCACTGCCATTTAAGGGGCGTCCCTCCGTCTCTTCCTCTTTTAGAAGTATTCTTTAGGCTTCGAGGGAGTCCCGGCTTAGTGCCTTACTCGCTTCAGTGGGTGTACCAGCCTGGTTTTGAGAACCGATTATTCGAGAAACCTGCTAACAAGCTTCATGGTTTCGAGACAGAATGGCTGGTTGTGGAAGTGCCCGAGGGCCTGGATATCCCCACTCGTTGGGAGAATAGGCACGAAATCCCCAAGGGTCCCCGGATCGCCACACTTAGGGAGCAGTTGTCTTCTGACATCGACAAACTGCTAGTCCCTCATCCCCTTAGCCTCAACACCCTTGTATCAAATGAAAATTTGATATTAGCAGGCTGGGGTGTGGGCCCGGTCCCTGTTGCCGGACCCTCTGTTCCTTCATCAGATCCTCTACCTTCGGCTTCTCCCGAGTTGAATCCTGAAGCTCCTAGGCCACAAGAGGATATAGGGGGCACCAATCTGGAATCTAGCTCTGGTAGCGAACCCTTAACCGATCTCACTGGTTGGGAAGGGTTCGGCTCCACTTTTATGGTGCTCCCTGATGACGACACCATAAATATAGAGTCCCTTCAGGAGCATCTCGATTCTCCTGACGATAACTTTTAATTCTCTTTATGGCTTGCTGTTTTTGATCAGTTTTTGATCACTGATTTGTCTTCTTTTTCTTTTTTGCAGATATGAGTCATTTTCGGCAATCATTAGGTCGCCAGGTTTCTGAGGCTGGTCCTTCCAGCGCTCCTGCTAGGAAGAGACATCGTTTGGCTGACGATGTCCCAAGTGAGGCACCAGTCCCCTCTCATCCACCTCGTGCTCGGACCCCTCCTGTTTCTAGGCAGGCTATGCCTCCCCCTCCTTCAGAGCAGAGAGATCTCTCTCGGGATAGGGGAGAGTTGCCTCATCTTCACGGGGGGCTTTCGGGTCATCCGGGCGATCACGCTCCGAGGAGCGCGCGGAATGCAATATCATTCCTTCCCAGCGGAAGAATAGAAAGCGCCTGTACATCGAGGGTTCGATGGGAAGCAGACCGATATTACCGAGGATTGGTCCTGCCGATGAGAGGCCCTATTCCGTGGATGGGGGGAATATTATGAGGGGCCACGAGTTTCGGGTCTACCCCGGGGTTCGTGATAACGATGTTCTGGACACTCCCGGGGTGGCCTCCCGGTTGAGCTGGTCCACTATCCTTCCTCGAGATGAGGTAAGGATATTCAGAAACTACCCTGAGGGGGAAGACTTAGCCGATATCGAGGCGTTGAGGGTAAGTTTCTGATTTCTTTTCTTTTTGATTGCTTTTTGCAGCATGCTTTGAATCTAACATTTTTGCATTTTTTCGCAGCTGGCTCAACGAACCGTGGCAAATAATGCCCAACATCGGGCTTAGCGGGAGCGAGCCGACAGAGAAATCTGGGAGTTGAGGGACAAAGTCATGGAGTTACAGAACACGGTCAACAACTTGTCCCCTCTTCCGGGTTTAGTTCGAAGCCTGGAGGAGCAGCTTGCTAAGGCTCATCAAGACCTTGGTCTTGCCAAGGGGGATCTCACAGTGGAGACGGCCCGGTCTTGTAAACTCCAAGAGGACCTGCAAGAGGCTCATTCTGAGTTAGACCGTATGCAATCCAACTACGGGTCTATGCTCACTCGGAATCAAGAGCTCGAGCAGCATGTTGCTGAGTTGGAAGGCCAAGCTGCTCCTGTACTGTCCCAGGCCGAGATTGACAGCATACAGGCAGAGGCCGTAAAGGAGTATCGTCTCTCCAAAGACTGCTTGAGGCGAAAGGAAGACTTCTCCAACCCTTATGTTAAGTACGGGTTCTACCTGGCCCGATCTTGGCTAGAAGCACACAGGGAAGGAGAGGAATTTCCTGAGCTCCAATACACCCATGAGGCGATGCTCTTTGAGGCCCCTGATTGGACCAAGTACGAGCCCGAGGCTGAGCCTGCGGACGAGCTATTCAAGAGGACTGCTCAGGACGATCTTGCCAACCTTACTGGTCCTTGGGAGCCCGCAGATCTGGACGGTGCTCCTGAGCCTATAGAAGCCCTCATCGATTTAGACGGTGAGGAAGGCGAGCAGTCCCTTGGAAGTGAAGGTTTTACAGCTGATCCCCAGCTTCCTCCCGGAGAGTAGATAGGGATTTTTGCTTTTTTGTTTTTTGTATTTCATTTCAAGTACTTTGTTTTTTGTTTTAACTTTGTACTTTTGTCGAAATGTAATTGTAAAGATTTGTCAAAGATCTGCTTGTACCGACACTTGAATGAAATGAAATTGAGATTTTTGTTCATGCTTTGTCTCGCACTACTTCTCTAATTGTCATTTATCATTCTTTGTCTGATTGTTTCTTTTGCTTTGCTTGTATATAGCTTTGCATTTATATTCATGTATGCTCCCCAATTCTTGATAGAAAGGTATGCTTTCAGGAAGAATTTTTTGTGCAAACACGTAGTTGCTTAAGGCTTGAGTATTGTGACGTGAAAGCGTCTTTAGTTTTATAGCCTTAGTATTTTAATAACCTGGCCACAGTGGCGCGTAGCGTCTTAGGCCTTTATGGTTAATTGAATGTTTTATGCCTGGCCTTAGTGACGCATTGCGTCTCAGGCTCTCACGGCTCTTTTGAGTATACGCCTGGCCACAGTGACGCGTTGCGTCTCAGGCTCTTACAGCTTTTATGTGGATGTATACGTACCTGTTTTACAGTGATGCGTATATGCCGGGCCACAGTGACGCAAAGCACCTCAGGCTCTTACGGCTCGTCTGAACTACGCCTGGCCACAGTGACGCATAGCGCCTCAAGCTCTTACGGCTCGATTGAACTACGCCTGGCTACAGTGACGCATAGCGCCTCAGGCTCTTACGGCTCGGTTGAACTACGCCTGGCCACAGTGACGCATAGCGCCTCAGGCTCTTACGGCTCGGTTGAACTACGCCTGGCCACAGTGAAGCATAGCGCCTCAGGCTCTTACGGCTCGGTTGAACTACGCCTAGCCACAGTGACGCATAGCGCCTCAGGCTCTTACGGCTCGGTTGAACTACGCTTGGCCACAGTGACGCATAGCGCCTCAGGCTCTTACGGCTCGGTTGTCCGTTTTGGGTTTGGCCCGTTGGTAGCCTGCGTTCGCAGGGCCCGAACCAAGGGCAGCCCTCACGGTTTTGAATCCTGTCACGAGATTTTGACTTACAACAAAAAAGATAATTCATATATCGGTTAGGTAATGAATCCTGTCCCTCTGGTGACACCAGGACTATACCCGCTCCACTTTCGTTGGCACTTGATGACCCATCGACATGCAGTAACCATGGGTGAGCCTCCCTTTCACTGCAGTCATTCGGGATAGTGCATTCCACGATGAAGTCAGCCAGAGCTTGACCTTTGATAGCCTGCCTCGGTTGGAATGTGATGTCGTATCCCCCAAGCTCCACCGCGCATTTCACTAACCTTCCTGAATGTTCAGGTTTCTGGAGGATCTGTCTTAATGGTTGATCTGTTAAGACAGTGGTGGGATGTGCTTGGAAATACGGACGCAACTTTCGTGAGGCCATCAAGAGGCCTAATGCTAGCTTCTCGGCCAGTGGATAGCGGGTCTCTGGATCCAATAACACTTTGCTCACGTAGTATAAGGGACGTTGTACCATTTCATCTTTCTTCAGTAGCATCGCGCTGACGGCGAAATCACCAACTCCCAAATACATATAGAGCTGTTCTGCTTCCAGGGGCCTTGTTAACAAAGGCAGCTGTTTCAAGTAATCCTTGAGATCTTCAAAGGCTTTTTGACAATCTTTCGTCCATTCGAAATTCTTCCTCCCCGTAGAGTTTTGAAGAAAGGCAAGCTCCTTTCCGCTGATTTTGACAAGAAGCGATTCAGAGCCGCTATTCTGCCTGTCAATCTTTGGACCTCTCTTACGGTGGTTGGGGGTTTCATGTCAATGACAGCCTGTATCTTCTCAGGATTTGCCTCGATGCCCCTGTTAGTGATCATGAAGCCTAGGAATTTTCCTGATTTTACCCCGAATGAGCACTTTTCGGGGTTTAGCTTCATGTTGAATCTCCTCAATACTTCGAATACCTTGGACATTTGATCAGTATGAGATTCTCCTACGCGGCTCTTGATTATCATGTCGCCCACGTAGGCTTCCATGGTATTTCCCAGAAGATCCTTGAACACTTTGCTCACTATTCGTTGGTAGGTGGCACCCGCGTTCTTTAAACCGAACGGCATTACCCGATAGCAATAGGTTCCGTCATCGGTTATAAAGGAAGTCTTTTCTTCATCTTCTGGGTGAAGCATGATTTGGTGATACCCGGAGAATGCATCCAAGAAACTGAGGAATTCGTAGCCGAATGTATCATCTACGAGTCTGTCTATCCGAGGTAGGGGGTATGAATCTTTGGGGCAGGCTTTGTTCAGGTCTGTGAAATCAACACACATTCGCCATTTCCCGCTAGATTTCTTTACCATCACTACATTGGCTAACCACTCAGGGTAATAGACCTCTCGGATGAATCCGGCGCCTAGGAGTTTAGTCACTTCTTCAGTGATTGCTTTTTGTCGCTCCGGGGCGAAACTCCTCTTCTTCTGTTTGACGGGTGTATGTCCTGGTATGATGTTAAGTTCATGGCATATGACTTCGGGACTGATCCCGGGCATGTCCGCTGGGCTCCAGGCGAAGATATCCAAGTTTCTTCTCAGACACTCGACTATCTCCTTTTTCTGTTGCTCGCCCAACTGAGTCCCAATGAATGCCCTTTTTCCGCTATCCCCTTCAGTTAGCGCGATGGCTTCTGTTTCCTCTACAGGTTGGGGTTTAGGCGGATCGTCGATGCATAAGGTTTCTTTTCTCTGTGCTACCTTGTTGGCAGTGGAAGCGAGATAACAAGTACGGGCACTCCTTTGGTTTCAGCGTACTTGCCCGACTCCGTTGGGAGTAGGGAACTTCATCAATAGGTAGCAAGAGGATATCACCGCCCTCATGTCGTTCAGCACTGGCCTGCCCAAGATCATGTTGTAGGCAGCGGAGGTCGATCTGACTACCATGAACAATACTTACCGGGTCACGTCTTTTGGGTGCTCACCGAGAGTTACAGGCAACTCTATGGACCCGGCAACTTTCACTCGCTCCCCCGTGAATCCATATAGTGGTGTCATAACGGGTTTCAACCTATCCTCGGATATGCTCATTTTTTCGAAGCAGTTCCAATAGATCGGGTTCACTGAGCTCCCGTTATCGACCAGGACCCTGCTCACTGGGTGTTTGGCCACCACCGTGGATATCACCATGGGGTCGTCATGGGGCATGGCGACATCGCCTCTGTCAGCCGGAGTGAACATGATGGGCTCTTCATCCGCCTGCTCCTCCATCACCACGTTAACCTGATACGCTTGCCTAGCGTAACTTTTGCGGAAAGTAGAGGAGCTTCCTACACTTGAGTCCCCGCCTGCAATGACATTTATCGCGGGGGCTGTAGGTTCGTTGTTTGGCGGATTAGCATGGGGGATGGGCCTGACTGCTTCGTTTCTAGGCCTATCCCTTCTGATATCATTATTTGCCCCCGTCCGCGGACGATTATTCCTTTGGTCACGCGGAGGATATCGGGGTCTCTCGCTTCGCCACAGGAAGCGGTTGATCTTCCCCTCTCTGGCCAGTCTTTCTAACTGGTCCATTAAGTCTTTACACCTCTCTGTTGGGTGTCCATGAGCACAATAGAATTCACAGTAGGCTTCAGTGTTTCGGCCTACGTCTCCAATTTTCTTCTTGGGGAATTCCAGTAATCCTGCCCCTTCGATGGCTGCCAGTATTGCAGTGCGAGGCTCGTTTAACTTGGTATAACCTTCATACCTGAGCCTAGGGGCTTTGTCAGTTCTCACGGGTCTTGGGAAGCTTCTCTCGGATGCGTCTCTCTCTCTTTTCTTTCCTTCCTTTGCCTCCCTGGGCTGTATCGTTCTCATCACTTCTTCTTGAGCTACATATTTGTTAGCCCTGGCAAAGAGGTCAAAAATCATCATCGGTAGATCGAGAGAGATGGATTCTTGTAGCTTCTCGGAGCTCGTTCCTTGTAGGATTGCGGCCAAGGCTACCCCTACTGGTAGATCTTCCACCTCTAAGGTTGCATCTCGGAAGCGATCTACATAGCTTTTCAAGGATTCTCTATTTCCTTGTTTAAGCGTGAGTAGGTAGGTAGCGTCTTTCTTCCTCTGGCTGTGAATCATGAACACTTTGAGGAACTCATTTCTTAACTCGTCGAAAGAGGAGATTGAACCTTCGCTCAGCCCGTTAAACCATTTCAGAGCGTGCCCTGACAATGTGAGAGAAAAAGCTCTGCACATGATTTCGTCCTCCCATCCATGAAACAGCATGAGGGATTCATAACTCTGAATATGGTCGTAGGGATCCGCTTTGCCGGTATAAGTAGCCATAGAAGGCATTTTGAACTTCTTCGGTAAGGGTTTGTTCATGATCTCCAGACTGAATGGGATCCTCCTCCTTTGTCCGTCATCCGAAGACACTAGCCTTTTCTTCTCGAGGATCCTTTGGACGACCTTCTCCACGTCCTCCGACCCTCGAGCTGAGTAAGGTCCTGTCCCTTCCGGTCTAGAAGAGTCCGATTGGTAAATACCTCTTCCAGTACCTCTGACTACGGGACTTGATATCTCGGGACCTTCTTGTGGGTTAAAATCTCTTTGTCTTCGCTGCTCCCCAGTCCTATATTCTCCTAACTCCTGTACAAACTCCAAAGGAGAAGAGCTGCGGAGTGTAGAGAAACTCTGCCTCACAGGGGCTGCAGGGGAACTCTGTCGCCTGGCCGACAGAGGTGAAGTCTGACGCGCATCGAGCAAAGCTGAACTCTGCCTCCTAGCGGCGACGGGAGAGTGCTGTCGCCTATCTGACCTGGGATATCTCTACCGCATGTGGTCGGCGGGGGAGCTCTGTCGCCTTTGAGCCGGAGGAGAGCTCTGCCGCTCGTTTGGCGAACTCCGTCGCCTATCGGGCAGAGGTAAGCTACGCCGCAGTTGAGTCGCAGGTGATCTCTGTCGCGGGGATACGGGTGAGCTCTGCCGCCTCCGGGCCAGAGGCGACCTCTGTCGTTGTTGAGCTGCGGGTGAGTTCTGTCTTGCTGGGTAGGCAGTAGCATTGTCTTGCGTTCCTGCACCTTGTCCGGCACTCGCCAAAGTGGAGGGCTGACCTCTCTCGTAGGTCTACCTCGGTGTGCTTTCCCCCACTAACTGCTGCACTTCATGAGGTAAGCTCAATTGGGGGAGAGCATCTCTGAAGAAGCTCACCATGGCTTTCAATGCAGCTGTAGTCTCCTCATTTTTACGCTTCAGGGCATCAAATTCCTCCAAGGAGACTAAGGGTTCTCCTTGAGCCCTTTCACTGTGTCTTCTTCGCTGTTCTGATCTGACAGGGGGTCTTACAGAGTTCTGCCCTCCTGTCAATTCTACAGTTGAGCGTGTCCTCACCATTTCGATAGAGAACCTGACTTTTTGTCGAGATTCCCACAGACGGTGCCAATTGATGTTGCCTACCTGACAGCAACAGTGCTTTGCTTTCCACGTGATCGGATTGTACTGTTGACGGTTAAGTCAATCGTCACAGTTTGCTCCACGTGTTCTTCGTATATCCTGCAAAAACAATAGGAATCAGAGGGGGTAGGGATTTGTCCCTGCACGCGCACTTCGACGATCAAGTCAGTGATCGGGAGTTGGTGTATGTAAGAAAAGGAGAAAGTATTGCTTAAATCAAAGGGTTTAAGTGTTTCTCCCTATTTTTTTTCTTTTTTTTTGGATCAGATCCCGGATCTCAGAGGGCTCACCTCATATTTATAGGCTTCTGAGTCGGTTCGGGCTGAGACCCAGGCGCGTGTCTGGGCCACGACAGAGTTATAGAGCACTCTGTCGCGCCTCGGGCCATGCAACTTACGGGGAAGTAGTCTGGCGGCAGAGTATGCATGGAACCTCTACAGCTATTAGTGCGGGAGACCTCTGTCGCTACGCTGGGCGAGGGACCTCTACCACTGTCTAAGCAGGAGACCTCTACCGCGATCTGTGCGGGAGACTTCTACCGCGGTCAGCGCGGGAGACTATGCCGCAGGCTGAGCGAGAGACCTCTACCGCGATCTGTGCAGGAGACTTCTACCGCGGTCGGCGCAGGAGACTATGCCTCAGGCTGAGCGGGAGACTATGCCGCATGCCGTGCGGGAGACCTCTACCGCGGTCTGCGGGGGAGTCCTCTATCGCGTGAGGTGCGGGAGACCATGCCGCATGCCGTGCGGGAGACTTCTACCGCAGGCTGAGCGGGAGACCTCTACCGCAGTCTGCGTGGGAGACTATGCCGCATGCTGTGAGGGAGACTTCTACCACGGTCTGTGCGGGAGTCCTCTACCGCGTGAGGTGCGGGAGACCTCTACCTCAGGCACGCGGGAGACCTGTGTCGGGGGCAATGCGGAGTCCTGTGATGTGCACGGGCGATGGAGGTCTGCTGCTCACGATGCGCTGCAGACTGTGAGGCGACAGACTACTCTCGCATCAGACACTCTGTCGCAGCTCTAGGAACGGTGTCGCATGGCAGTTCTGTCGCCAATCTGCCACGTGGCCTGTTCTTGGTTCGCCACGTGGCAGGCGGATAGTTGCACACGTGGATCTGGTGACACGACCACCATCAGATATAAATCTATGGTTGTAAGAACCAAGGTTTGTGCTAACAAGTAGAAATGACTAAGGTGAGTTTCGGATATGACCAAATAAAAAGGGGAATTTTCCAGGTACGAATAAACGTAAGGCTTAAAACCGGTTAACTAAGTTAGTGGTAGATAATCTTGGATTGTCCTTGTAAGTGTGTATGTGCTGAAATTTTATTCGTTATTGTACGAATGGTAAATAACATATGCCCTTAAATATGATTACGCAGCAACTACTTCAGAAGGTGCCAAGGAAGCTTAGATGCATATATGCGCGTCTAAGGCGAAGGGTGAAAAAGGGGTAAAATCTGGCGCGTAGCTATTGTGTGGTAAGGGATTTATGTGGCTGTTGTTAGTGAAATACTTTCGGATAGGTTAGATCCATTTTTAAAGATAGGCTATAGGTTAGCCAAATTGTTAGGATAGCTAGAATAAAAATTTCCTTACCTTATACTACCGATTTGCAATATGTTTGTTTTGAAATCACTATGGATTAAAATTTCGATCACAGCATGGAGTTTATCATTTTATAAGACATGATTTTACATGTTAATAGCATGTGCGCGTGAGCATTTCATTATAAATTTTTAGTAACTCCATTCAGATTGTTGATTTTCGAAGCTGTTGGCATGGGCACTTTTGACTATATTTTCGAAATAGCATGAAGTTGCATAAATTACATACATGCTGATTTTTGAACTGTTGATACATGCTTTATATTTCGATGGGTTGTTTTCCCCAACTTTGGAAATTATGAATTTGGGATGATTTGCTGAATTTTTTTGTGAACCCATCGTGGAATTTTTAAGAGAGTTGGCAACCCGGTTTATGTTTGTGTGGTAGTCATGTCCCGGGGATGCCTTTGTGGCATTGAGATGTTATTGCTATCTACTACTGTTAGACCCTGAGCCCGTCTTTAGTACCTTAGTCCAGAACTTGCTCAGTTAGGATAGGGCGATAATTACTATGGCCATAAATGTTTATTTTCCATTGATATTGGTGATGTTATTAGAGTATTTGGTTCCATGACTGGTTGGGGTAATTGCCACATTCTCACTTTGGTGTATCGAATAATTTAAGTATGCCCATGCATGTATTTTGACTGAATTGCTCTTTTGACAATGGTGTCGACTTTTGAGAATTTCTAAGTGTTCTTTGGAAATTCTGATTTTGTTTAACGATGCATGATTTTTAGTTATGCAAGAATGTCATAACCGAAGTATAAACAACATTGTTTTTTTGAATTGTGCATGACGTCTGTACATAACTCTCGTGATTTACCACTGCATGGTGTGTTTTATGGTGTTTTACTAGCTTCGGTTATGTAAAATTCTTACTGAGTGTGTGGTTGCTCACCTCTCTCTTTCCAACACTTTTCAGATTAGATTCGCGGGGCGAGCTCCACGTTTTTGTTGAGTCCATCCATCTAGTTAGATGCTTTTTGAGTATATCGAGGTATATGCGATGAATGATATATATGTATATATATGCATTTTATTTTCAGATATGTACGCACGGTTGTATTTTTGTGAGATGTATATTTAGTTGAAAGATGTTTAAGTATGATTACTAAGTATCGCACTTAGGTTTCTTCTTTTCAGTTTAAACAATAGATTTGGCAATATGTTGTAAGTTGTTAAACCGATTGGTTATGATTGTGGTTATGTGTTGATATGGTGGATTCAGTTACTATGGATTACCTTAGGTTTCTTCTCTTTGGTTTAAAATGGATGAACGACAAGGCATGTGGTATGGTATTGACTATTATGTTGGATTTTGTGGTTATGTGATGTATGATTAATAGTCCTGTTACAACGGAGTTAATATTTCTATAGTTGAGTACTTGTGATGATTATGCCGTAATTGAGTAGGAAGGACTTAATTCTATTATGTAGTTATGCTGTCGAAATAGAGAAAGAAACCGATAATCACAGATAATATAAGTTACAATTAGAAATTGATCATGTATGAAAATATTAAAAAAAGTAGTATGGTTCCTACATTGGACACAAACAACAAGTAAAACGATCCATAGAGATACTTACGATATCTTATAACGCAATTCCACTTAACATTACGTGTCTATGTTCGTAGTTAGGTCACGGGGTGTGATAACACCACACGGTACAGCGTACTCCGTGTCACATGCACGGTACAACATACTCTTGTGGATCCTATCTCAAATCGATAATTAATGCCACGTCTTTAAATGCACTTACGAGCATCTCATCCGTGTGACACTCAGTCTACACGTGGCAATTAGCACGACCTTAACATGTCAAGTATATCACATCAAAATCTAGTACGCGTTTTGAGTACGATTCTCAGTCGACACCTCGTTCAAACACATTGAGTAAATCTACTTTCCCAACGCTGTTTGGTTACGCAGTTCGATTCGCTCCCAATATAATCTCTGAAGCTATATATAACCATTTACCATGTTAATTACATTTTTTCAACTGTATTTCACTTAAAGGACCCATTTACTATTATTGAGCCCAATTGCATCTTAATGGGCCTAACACTGTCTTAAGCCCATTTCACTTTACTATTCATTTCATTTGGGCCTATTGGGCTTTTGAGGCCCATTAACTCTTATTGGGCTTGGTTTGAAGCCCATCAACCCTTATTGGGTTGAAATCAATTCTTCTTGGCCCATTTGGCCTCTCCACTATGGCATGTGGTCGAGAGCCATGCATGCCGCCCATGGCCGACAGTCATACCACCTTTAGCCAACCTTGCCCATTTGGTTGCCATTCACTTAGGCAAGCCTTAAGCCTTTAGCTTTTGTTCATTAAGGCATTTTATCAAACATCTTATATGTCATTTTCAATTCATCAACCAATTGACCAAATTGATTAAAATTAACCATGCCATAATCATGTATACATGTTTACTAACCTATACATGTCTTAAAATCACTTGGGTATTCATCAAAACCTATTTACCCATTTTAGGCCAACATGTGTTCTTAGTGACTTGGTGTGTTTTGATCCATAAAACATATACCAATCATCTTAGAATAATTCCTAGATTAACATACTAGAAGTTGGAAGCGTGAAAACTCACCTAGCTTGGTGTTCTCACTTTGGCCGAAAACTTTGCTTGATTTTTGCCCAATCCAATATGACTCCTTGATAGCTAATTCCAAAGTATGTTAGTCCTGTCTCAATTTGGAACAACTTCATAAAGATCACTTGTTCCAAATATGCCTTTAGGTTAGTGATTTCTAGTGAGATAAAGCTTGAATACTTAGGTTTCCATAGAGTTTCCTTGTTGTCGAAAGCTTATGAAGAAGAAGACTATTGTTTTGGCTGATTTTAACTTAGAAAATTAATCACTCTAATGTTAATTTTTAGCCCACCATTAGGGCTTGGTCATAGTTTTGGGCTAAGGCATTTTGGGCTTAAGTTTTGGGCCTAAACTAACTAATGGGCCAAGATTTTGGGCTTTCGAATTGGGCTTTTAGTTTTGACTTTTGAGCTAAATTTTTTTTATCAATTGGGCCTTTAATTGGCTTAATATTGGGTCCACCAATTGGCCCAATAATTCAGCTTATTGCGCTTACAAAATTCGGCCCATGTTGAATCCACCTTAATGGGCATTAAATTTTCCACTAGTTGGCCTATCGATTTCTATCCATTTAATTAAATATGAATTTCAATTAAATTAATTTTCCCTACTTCAGAAATTGAAGATCAAGTGTTTGAGCTAAAATTATTTCTTCCCCACTTTTTAACCTTGGTTGGGTTAAATATTAACCATGGTTAGTTAACTATAGACAAAGTCAATATTCCTTAACTAACCTTGACTTTTCTTGACCATTGACCACGTTTGACTTATTCTTAAAAATTCAAAAGTGTCAATTCTGATGGTTAACACGCTCATCTCTGCAATTTGGTCATTTTCGAGAATTGAAATAGCTCAAAACACCTCGAATGGATCTTTTAGAACTCGTTTAGCCCCTTTTTGACTTTTCCTCTACTTCGACATATTCGGGATCAAGCCGAACCGACTTTCCTTCTTGAACCCTCTATATTTTGATGTTTGAAGTTCTTCTCTTCAGTCAGAAAGATTTGAATCCCTTCGATTTAGTCTGTGGCCATCTCGGCTTTTACTTGCCCTTTACATAGCTTATATGCACATAATCATCTTTCTTGCATTTTCGTTTTAGTAAATACTCTTCTTATGATTCGATTAACATAATTGATTGTTTACACATAAGAATCATAAGGAAAATAGTACAAAATACGGGTCTTACAAGCTACCTGGCATTTCAGTGAGTATTGTGTTTGATAGGGATTCTCACTTTACTTCTCACTTTTCGAAACATTTTCAGGAAGCTCTGGGAACCTGATTGAGTTTTAGTACAGCTTTCCACCCTCAGTCAGATAGTCAGTCAGAGAGAAACATCTAGATTTTGGAGGATATGTTGAGAGCTTATGTGATGGACTTTAAGGCTCATGGGATGATCATTTGCCATTAGTCAAATTCGCCTATAACAATAGTTATCACTCAAGTATTGGGATGGCAGCGTATGAAGCATTATTTGGCTATAGGTGTCAATCTTCAATTGGATGGGAAGAAGTGGGTGATCGAAAGATATTTGCTCCCGATTTAGTGAAGCAAGCTTCTGAAGATGTTCAGTTGATATGTGAGAGATTGAGGACAGCTCAGAGTAGGCAGAAAAGTTATGCTGATAAGAGGTGACAGCTATTAGAGTTTATGGCTAGTGAATCAGAGTGTCTGAAAGTTTCCTCCTCCAAAGGTATTCTGAGATTCGAGAAGAAAGGCTAGCTGAGTCCGCACTACATTGGATCTTTTGAGATCTTAGATTGAGTGAGAGATAAGGCTTATAGGTTGGCATTGTCACCTGAGTTAGCAATTGTGCATAACGTCTTCTATATTTTGATGCTTCGGAAGAATCATCCAGACCTGACACATATGATTTAATGAGTCGTTGGAGCTTACAAAGGATATGTCATATGTAGAGAAGTCGATTCAGATATTAGACAAGAAAGAGAAGGTCTTACGAACTAAGACGATCTCTTTGGTTAAGGTTCTCTAGCAGTACCACACTTCAGAGGAAGCTATATGGGAATTGGAGAGTTTGATGTGAGAGAAGTATCCCGAGTTGTTCCATGATTGACTTGGTACTAATTTGGAGGACTAAATTTTTTAAGGTGTGGAGGAATGTAAGACCCACATTTTTTTATTTTACTACTTATGATTCATCATTGTAGACATTGGTATATATTATGGAATCATAAGAAAGATTGTATTACAATTCCAAGTTTAAGTAAAAGTAAAAAATGCCTTAAAAGCACTAAACAGCCAATGGTGAGCTATAGTGAGCTCAGACTAAACCGAAGGGATGCCAACCATTATGACTGAAGATAAGAACTTAAAATATCAAAATAAGGATAGTTTAAGAAGGGAAGTTGGTTTGGTTTGGCCCCGATAAGGTCAGAGTGGTGAAAATGCCAAAAAGGGCTTAAACGAGCTCAAAATGGACCGTTCGAGGTGTTTTTGACACATTCACCTAACGTTAAAATGGACTAACCAACCATTGAAATGCAAAAAATTGGGTTAGTTGACTTTAGTCAAACATGGTCAAAGGTTAAAAGTCAACAAAAGTCAAATGGGAAATGTCATGACCCTTAACTTACCAAAAATCATCACAAATTTTTTGTTTTTCATACATTAATTATTTTTCGTCCTTACCTTACCTCGATCGTGATAAGCTACCCTCTCAATAGTTGGGCTGTGTGTCAATGTCTACCTCATCTAACCATAACAATTTAATTTTTTTGCATTATAATTTAGAAGTAAACACTTGTATAAATAAATCAGAGTTGTTGTTTACATGTGTTTACATTGCTTTACATCCCCAATAGTTACATACAAAATGCTATTGTGCTATAGAAAGTTTAGATACAAAATTACATCAATGTGTATACCTCACGCGATAGGATGCAGCAGATATTAAAAGGGAAACCTCTAGTCGCCCTCAGTCTACACTCAATACTCTGTAGAGAGGGGAAAATAAGGGGGGTGAGCAAACAACATGCTCAGTAAGGCAATCATATGAATAGGTAGATACTGCACTATCTACGTGATCATGATGCCATGCTCAAAACCATGCAATTTCTCATCACACCTCAAAAGCATTAGTTTATGCTTGTGTTAATAGTATGTAAAGCAAGTCATGCTATTTAAAACTCAGTGCACAAATCAAATTCAAGCATGGAAAACCATCATGCATATTTCACAAATAAAGCATGGAAAATCATCATGCAATAGTGTACTTTAAAGCCATTATCAAACTTTCTCAACTCATAAAATCAACACTTGTCAGGACTCAGCCCCTCTGTGGACTGTCCTGACCCACAAAGCATTTTAGACATGGATTTATTCATAAAACAATAGACATGTGAGATAGGCAATATAATAGGGAAATGTCCTCTAGCACTATGGCCATATCCTGTGATCTCAAGCTACATTGATCAGGTGTGCGGGGTATCACCACTATCTGCTTCCACACAGGAGGTGGGTCACGTCCAGCCCGCCGGTCCATAGAAAATCTAAACATCGTCCAAAGACGGCATATCATAATCTCAACATGGTACAACATACTCCATGCTACCTGCACGATACAGCGTACTCCGTGGACCCATATCAACACATCATATCACGCCACATCTCAAAATGTACGTGCAAGCCTATTTAATCGGTGCGACACCCAATCTACTTGAAGCTCCTAGCACGACTATCAATCATGTCATAAAATCACGTACGAGTAATCTCAAGCATGACAACAAGTATGATGGGCATCTAATGCGAGCTATACTCCAACACCATGCCAAAACCAGTATAAAGTCTGTGCGATCTAAACTCCAGCACAACATCATAGAAATCCATGTGAAAACTAGTGCGAGCTAAGCTCCAGCACTCATCCACAACAAATCTCGTGTGAGTCATACTCTAGCACGCTTTCATTCTCACGAAAACCATGTAGGTGGCTCAATTCTTTGCAAAGCATGGTTATAAAACCAAAATCAAGTCATTTCTTTTGCAAATCATTTCAAATATTAGCCAACCTACCTATCACTTGCTAAAAAGCAATAAAACAAGGTTTTCAAAGCATCATGCTTTTGTTTTCATGAACATTTCTCAAAACCCAACTCTTTGTCCTTCAATCACCCAATTTCATTTCCTAGTATCACATGCACTCTAGCAAAACATTTATGACATCCCGGAAGCACGAAAAACAGGGCAAATTTAAAACGTTTTATTCATCAATTCACAATTAAGGGTACATTCTTGTACAATGTCATGCATCATCATAGTTAATTTATAACTTTCACCTCAGGATCTCATCATCTCATAATTATACATCATACCATATGCATTACTCAATTCAAGGTTAATTAATTCTAATTCATCCCATACATCATTGTACATCAAGTGTCTATAAATACAACTTAAGTCCGGATACATGAAATATTAAAATATACCTCAAAATACAATATATATGGCCTGAGCTCAAGTCCTCTACTAGCCACTACTCCATACGTTGCAGGGAAACTCTCTTCACTTGAAGAAATCTAGGGGGAGAGAAAACAGAGTGAGCTTCTAAATCACTCAGTAAGGGGGTAAGGGACTCATTAATAAGAAAATAATTTGCACAACACAATCATTTTATTTTGTGGGTGGAAACCCAATAAACTCAGTGAAAAACGTAGCATGAATAATTAAAACATCATCTCAACTCTTTTCTTAAAGCACATGTAGAAACATGATAATAAATGGCTCAAACCATGATTACAAGTAGTTACAAGCATGTGGAACAAGCATGTAAAAAACAGGATGCGATAATGGCAATTTCTCATAAAACGTGATAAAAATCACCACATTAGTAATGCACGTGGCGCAGCCACCAAACACAAACTCTTGTGAAAAACGAGACTAGGCAAATAAACTCATATAAAAACTCGTCATGGCACATCAAAACGATTAAACTCGTCCCCTAGGCAGACATCCCCAATCGAGGGATTTCGTCGACAATAATACACCCATGACCATGGTTCGCTATAGACTTGATCATACAGCCGACAGTCTTACATGCTATCAAAGTAAGGCTCGATCTTACATGTTATCAGAGCAATGCCACCCAACACTGCCGCGGAGCAGGGTCATCTCACGTTTCCAGAACGGAGGAGTCGATCTTACGTGCTGCTAGAGCACGACCCAGTCTTACATGCTACAAGAGCAAAACCCGATGTGTATTCAACATGACACGCCTAAGTCTCAGTAATAGCCATTATCAAATAAAACTGTTTTGCCTTCACGTAGTGTTCATAATGGTTTTCTCATAAAACTCATCTCGAAAATTATTTTGTACTCAACACAAAACATGTCAAAACCGAGCTCAAACCGACAAAACCACACACACATTTCTCAAATCTCAATACGCCTTAACGTAGAACCCAAATCACATTTTCACTTTTTAAACTCAAAACGGTTGTAAAACAATTTCACATTTAGTTTACAACTCATAAAAAAATTGGGCCCCAACTGACTATATAATCGTGTGTAATAACTTATTCTCAACTCATAAAAACATGCTGTTTTCTCAAATCACATTTCATGCTACAATATCATCACAAAATCATATACACAAATGAGTTTAAGTTTTCCCTTACCTCGTTGCACCTCATATGGTGCAATCGTTTCCCCCAAACGACGGACTAACCTCGTATTTCTCTCTGGAACTCTCGGGCTGTTCAAATAATGTAAAAACATCAAAATTCACCTCAATCACATCATCGATCACATATTCTCACATTCTCGTTAAATACACAAATAACCCAATTCTCATAATTCTATCACAACCCACACTCTCATTCATTACATCTCAAATCTTACATTTTTCATATACAATCTCCATGCCCAATTCACATAATTGCCTCAATACCAAACTTATAGTCATAAATCCCAAAATTACCACAATTGCATAATATCATCTTTACTCCCACAAATTACAATTTCATCAATCTCTAATCCTTTCCTAGCTATTTCATCATAATGCCTACAGCCATAATCACCAAAATCACTTTAAAAATCCAAGATTGAAGTTTAGAAATTTACCTAAAACTCATGGAGTGCTCTGTTTACACTTCGATTCGATTCGTCCTACGATTTTCATGTATGTTGCTCTCCTTTGGATGAGGAACAACTTTCCCTCTTGCCATAACCTTTGATTCAGACGAAAATGGGGGCTTTGGAAGAGAGAGAAAGCTAGGGCTTCGATTTCTTAGAGAGAGAAAAGATGAAATGCAAGAAAATACAGGGGTTCTTTTATAGACGGAGGGTAGGAGATCGATCTGCTCCTGTAGGAGATCGATCTGCTTTTGAATTTGAGAAAGTTTTAGGGCAATTTTATGCCTAGGAGATCGATCTTTCGTGGGGTGAGATTGATCTCTTAATTGCTTCATGGGATCGATCTGCCCCTTGAGGAGATCGATCTTCTGTTTACAAACTGCTTCATGAAATCGATGTACTCCTTGATGAGATCGATCATCTATTTACAGATTGCTTCATGAGATCGATCTTCTTACCTATGGGATCGATCTGCCTATCAGTTTTTGCACATTTCCTGCATCCTGGAGCCATGAGATTGATCTCTCATCATTGGAGATCGATCTGGCCTTCACAGATTATACTGCTGCTGCATCAATTTGCAGAAAACTCAATGTAAAACTTTCCAAAATCTACCTCATAGTCCATATTTCAATCTATACACATTCAAGACTTAAAGACCTCATCTTCTTATACCTCATCATATTTAAAATTTGTGTGTACATATACATATCATAATTAAATACACAAAATTACAATTCTCATAAATGGGGTATACAAAATTCACAGTTCTCACAACATTATGCGCCCAAATTGCGCACAGATATCTCTAAGAGTCCACACAATTCTCTTACCTTGATTTACTCAGGGTGCGACTCTCTTCCTCTTAGCTTCTCACATTTTTGGCTCAACTTGCTCCGGTGTATCCTCGGGAGCTACAATTCATTCACCCAAACACTTGAGTCAATGTTGCTAACTCTTATTTAATTATGCATTTTACTCAATACCTTAAATACTCATTTTACGCTTTTGGGTAAGTCTCACCATTCATTCCATAAAACCATCTTAAATTCATACCCACCACACCATTATCACCTTAAAATACTTCATTCATCATTAATGCCTCTACATTTCACTTTCTCACACTAACCCATTTCTAGGTTATAATTGTTTCGTGGCATTCTAGGTAGTTCTACCATTAATATGTACACCAAATCAACTTCATAATCAATAACTAAACAAATGTACTTGGATTAGTGCACTAGAAACTCACCTCTTTGGATTTCCTCCTTGCTCTAAATAGAAATGCCCCTTGTTCCTTAAATCCAACAAATGGGGAAAATGCCTCCAAGCTATATTGTTCTTCTCATTGATGTGAACAACTTTGTATCTAATAGCCTTCCCTAAAATCTTACTGGAAGTGGGTAGATTTAGAGAGAGCAAACTAGGGTTTGGGGTTGAAAATGGAAAGGAAATGGTTACTCTCGAAATCTGTAGATCCAATTGCTCCTATTTATAGATTTAGCTTGATGAGATCAATCTGCTTTGGGTGGAGGTCGATCTGGTCCTCTTGAATCCCTTTTTTTCATGCCATTTTGAAGGCATGAGATCGATCTGTCGAGGGCTTGAGATCGATATGTCTCAGACAGAAAGTTAAGGAGATCGATCTGGGTAGGAAGGAGATCGATTTGCTCCAACCTGAGAGTTAAGAAAATCGATCTGCTTGCCTTAAGAATCGATCCTCTCATTACAGAATGTTTAGCAGATTGTTCTGGCCCCATTGGAGATCGATCTGCCCTGTTCCTATTGCTAGAATAATAGCATTTTAGCTCTTCCAGATCGATCTCTCATCCCATGAGATCAATCTGGCATTCATATTTTTCAGATTTTTTGTAGTTTTCTATAGTAACTCATACCAAATAATCCTTAATTTGCTGCCATAGTCATTTTCTCATCCAACCGCTTTTAAGACTTGGAAATGACATCCATTCATACTTTATACATATTAAAACTTGTGTGAAATCTTTGTATAACCAAAGGTATATAATATAAACCAAATGAAAGTGCACAACTCATGCAATTTTCATTCCATTTTACCATACCACTCAAAATTCAATATATTTACATTCCACTCACGGAAATATCCTTCTTACACTCGCTAAACACTTTAAAACTTGCGTGTATTCATTTCGTAATCCAATATACACAAATACAACATTATACATATATGGGGTCTCACATTCTTCCCTACTTAGAAAATTTGGTTCTCCAAATTGGGACCAATCGCTCTGTGAATAACTCGGGATACCTCTCTCGCATCAAACTCTCAAATTCCTATGTGGCCTCTTCCACCGTGTGATGTTGCCAAAGGACTTTCACCAAGGGAATTGTCTCTGTCCTCAACACCTTTTCCTTTTTGTCCAATAACTGAACCGACTTCTCCATGTATGTCATGCTCTCATTGAGCTCAAAAGGCTCATACCTTATCACATGCGTCGGGTCCGGGTGATACTTCTATAACATGGATATGTGGAAGACGTTATGTACATTCGTCAGCTCAGTGGCAATGCTAGCCTGTATGCCTTATCTCCTACCTTATCAAGTATCTCAAATGGTCCTATATACAGAGGGATCAACTTTTCTTTCTTCCCGAATCTCATGATCCCCTTCGAGGGAGAAACCTTTAAAAACACTAACTCACCCAGCATAAACTCTAGCGGTCTCTGTCTCCTATCAGTATAACTCTTTTGTCTGGTCTTAGCTATTCGTAACCTCTCACAAGTCAACTGGACATCCTCAGAGGCTTGTCTAACCAAGTCAAGAGCAAAGATCTGTCTTTCACCAACCTCTTCCCATCCAATAGGGGAATGGCATCTATGCCCATACAATGCCTCATATGGTGCTATCCCGATACTCGCATGAAAACTGTTATTATAGGCGAACTCTACGAGTGGAAAATGGTCATTCCAAGTGTCTCTAAAATCTAATGCACACGCTTTTAACATATCCTCCAAGGTCTGTATAGTCCTCTCTAACTGACCATCTATCTGAGGATGAAACGCGGTGTTAAAACTTAACTGGGTCCCCATCGCTTCTTGAAAATGTTCCCAAAAATGGAAAGTGAAGTGGGCATCCCTATTAGAAACAACGCTCACTGGAATTTCATGTAGCCTCACTATCTCGTGTACATACAAGTTCGCTAACTGGCTCAGAGTATCGGTAGCTCTCATAGCTAGAAAATGGGCTGATTTCGTCAATCGATCCACAATCACCCATATGGCATCATGACCTCTATGGGTCCTCGATAATCCCATCATAAAATCTACGGTGACATGCTCCCACTTCCAAGTTGGTATCGGTAGAGGCTGCAATAACCCTGTAAGCTTCTGATGCTCTACCTTCACCTACTGACAAACGAGACATTTAGCGACATATTTAGCAATGTCTTTCCTCATCCCAAACCACCAATAAACCTTTCGAAAGTTTTGATACATCTTAGTACTCCTTGGATGTATCTTATACCTCGATGAGTGAGCCTCTGTTAGGATCAACTTTCTGATCTCTGGATCATCGAGAACACACATCCTATCTCTGAACCTCAACAATCCATCTGAACTCAATTCAAAGTCCATCTTTGTACCCCTCTGTATCTACCCGACAATATCACTGCACTACTAATCCATCCATTGAGCCTATCAGATTTGATCTACCAAATTCGATTCTAATTGCAGGCTAGCTATCATAAAGCCACTATCAACGTTAGGCGGGGTCATATCCAAACTAAGGTTCGTGAACTGTTTCAACAGCTCGTGTTCCCTGATTATCATGAATGACACCAACCCGAGATGCTTTCTACTTAATGCATCAGCAACTACGTTTGCCTCATCCGGGTGGCACAGGATCTCACAATCATAATCCTTTAAAAGCTTGAGCCATCTCGTCTGTCTCATGTTCAATTCTTTCTGCAAGAATAAGTACTTCAGGCTCTTATGATTAGTGTAAACCTGAAATTTCTCACCATAGAGATAGTGGCACCATATTTTTAATGCAAACACTACAGCCGCCAACTCTAAATCATGGGTCGGGTAGTTCCTCTCATGATCTTTTAACTGTCTTAATCCATAAGCTGTTACCTTCCCATCCTGCATCAATACACTGCCCAGTCCTTTGTGTGAAGCATCCGTATACATTGAGAAACCTCCTGAACTGGTAGGAATGGTGAGAATCGGAGCTGTGGTTAATCTCCTCTTCAACTCTTGAAAGCTTTCTTGACACTTATCGCCCCACACGAATTCAACATTCTTTCTCGTGAGACATGTCAAAGGAGCAGCTAATCTCGAGAATCCCTCCACAAACCTTTGGTAATACCCAGCTAAACCCAAGAAACTTCTGATCTTTGTCACTGTCTGGGGTCTCTGTGTAAGATTTGATTTTATTTAAAACACGAAATACATGAGTGTTCCTGAAGGAAAGTCGAAATGGTATTCCCGAACACGTTGAAGGGTAAAACGATCCACAATCACCCATATGGCATCATGACCTCTATGGGTCCTCGATAATCCCATCATAAAATCTATGGTGACATGCTCCTACTTCCAAGTTGGTATCTGTTGGGTTAATGTATTTTGAAATGACAAAACAAGTTAATTCAATAGTATTAAGATGATATGAAAACATGTTTAGAGGTTATCAGTACCAGAACTTAGAGTTCTGCTGATGAGAGATCGATCTGGCTTATGAGAGATCGATCTGGCTTATGAGAGATCGATCTCCTAGGTTTTTACTTGATGAGAGATCGATCTCATGAAGGTATGAGATCGATCTGCCAAGCCTTAAACCTTTACAAAGGGATTTAGGTAGAGTGAGATCGATCTGCAAGGGTTAAGAGATCGATCTGGCTAAAGCTAGAGTTGAGAGATCGATCTGGTCTAGGAAGAGATCGATCTCCCTTAAGAGCATAAGAATGTAGATCGATCTGGAAGATCGATCCACACTCAAACAGAGAACTTAAGAGATCGATCTGGTAAGGAAGAGATAGATCTCCTCAAAGTCAGAGAGCTAAGGAGATCGATCTGTGTTGTTGAGAGATCGATCTCCCCACTACGAGACTGCATGGAAGATCGATCTATAGATCGATCTGGCCTCAAACAGAGAGATTAGGAGATCGATCTGCCTATTCGACAGATCGATCTCACTCATTATTTTCAAACTAGCAGATCGATCTGCTAACCTATGAGATCGATCTCTTTGTGTATTTGTGCTTCAATCTTGCAGGATTTATAACTAAGAGATCGATCTGGCCAAGATGGCAGACCGATCTGGCACTCTACTGGAGGTACCCAACGGCTAGTTTCTACAAAATCTCAATGGGAAAAACAGCATTAAATGCTCCAACTACCAATCCTTCAGTATTTAACCAAGCATTGAAGACAAAGAGAATAGGGAGACTATTGCTGCACATTCCTAACACTCTCAAGCTTTTAATTCCTTCATTCCTTGTGTCTTCATAGCTCATTTATTGAGATCCATTGTATAAGCTTAAGTGCAAAAAGCTTTATTTTTGCTACCCACTTTAAAACTTCAATTTGTATTCAACCTTACCTTAAAAGAGAAGAGGATTGTTCCTCAGTGAGAGAGAATTGTAAAAGGGTGAATACACTTTTGTATTGCTAAGGGTAGAGAGGTTATTCCTTAACCTGTAAAAGGAACATTGTAAGCTCTATTGAAAGAGAGAAAGAAAGCACTTGACAAGAAGGTCAAGGAGAGAGGACGTAGGCAAGAGTTTGGCCGAACCTCTATAAACGACTGTGTTTGTTTCTCTCTTCCCTACTTTGCATTAAATTGTTTAATTTCATTATTGCAAGCTATTATTTTTTGATTGATATAATATTAAATTAAAATTTGCCATTATTGTTAGTAAACCGATTCACCCCCCTCGGTAGAGCCAACAATTGGTATCAGAGATAGGACTCTTTAATCACATAGGAACAACTTCTTAAGAGTTAAAAACGATCAAATGGCTCATAACAATGTAGCTACTAGTTTGGTAGGAGAGGGGCACTCTACGGTTAGACCTCCAATGTTTAATGGAGAGCATTATGCTTATTGGAAGACTAGGATGATGTTATTCATTCAAGTAAATGATTATGAAGTATGGAGAATTATAGTGAAAGGACCACAAATCCCTACAAAGAGAATAGAGGGAAGAGATATCCCTAAAGAAGAAGATGAATGGGACTCAAATGATATTAAGTGTGCTCAGCTAAATGCCAAAGCTATGCACACATTATTTTGTGCCTTAGGTCCTAATGAATACAATAGAGTCTCCGGGTGCGATAATGCCAAACAAATTTGGGTCAAATTGGCAATAACTCATGAGGGTACAACCCAAGTGAAGGAGACAAAAGTAGGTATGCTCACACATGATTATGAGCTTTTTAGAATGAAGGAAGGAGAATCAATTAGTGATATGTTCACTAGATTCACAGATGTAATTAATGGATTAAAGTCTTTAGGAAAAATATATTCTAATATTGAAATGGTAAAGAAAATTTTAAATAGCTTACCTAAATCTTGGAAAGCTAAAGTGACTGCAATTGAGGAATCTAAGGATCCTCATACATTGTCCTTAGATGAATTGATAGGATCTTTGCTCACTTATGAGATGAAACTTAGAAGAAATGAAGAGCCACCCAAGAAAGTGGGAGTTGCTCTAAAATCTACTGCTCAAGAGGAGATTAAAAATGAGAGTGGTAGTGAAGAGGATCTTGAGATGGCAATGTTTGCCGAAAGATTTAACAAGTTCATGAGAATGAGAGCTAGTAGTAGCAATAGGAGAAACATTAAGAGAGACCAAGAAGAAGTAGGTAGAAAAGACTCTATTGTGTGTTATGAATGTAAAAAACCGGGACACATAAAATTTAACTGCCCTCTTCTTAAAAGGTCCAATGATAGGTTCCATAAAAAGAAGGTAATGGTGGCAACATGGAGCGACAGTGACTGCTCCGATGATGAATCAAATGAGGACATTGCCAACTTGTGCTTCATGGCCATTGAGGATGAAAAGGTAACTTCAAGCCTCAATGAATATTCTTTTGATGAATTGCAAGATGCATTTGATGATCTTGCATTAGAGTATGAATCTATGAGTATGAAATATAAAAAGATAATATCCAAATTGAGAAAAGAAAATGAAACATTGCAATTGGATAAATTAGAATGTGAAAAGAAAATAGAGATTTCAAATCTAAAAATTTGTGACCTTAAAGAGAAAAATAGGAATCTACATAATTCATTTAATAGGTTCCACATGGGTCAACAAAAGTTAGATAGCATGCTAGAGACCCAAAGGGCATTCTTTGACAAAAATGGCTTAGGATATAATGCTAAGAGTAGGGAGACCCATCTTAAAAGTTTTATTGCTAGGAAGAGCATGAATAAACCTGCAACTACTTGTTCATATTGCAATAGAAAGGGACATGCATCACATAATTGTAATATAAAAATGAGGAATCTTAAAGGAAAAATAGTAAAAAGGATATGGATTCCAAAAGAAGTAATTCACTCAAAGGATGTTAATGCATTAGCAAAATGGATCCCAATGGGATCAAGAATTGCATTTACTAACCTCAAAGGACCCAAGAAAATTTGGGTACCTAAGACTTGAGTTTGATTTTTTGTAGGTGATTGAGCATAGCCACAAAGTTAAAACAAAAGAAGCATGGTACTTAGATAGTGGATGCTCAAGGCACATGACGGGTGATAGAAGCCATTTCAATTCTTTCAAATCAAAAATTGGTGGAGAAGTCACTTTTAGGGACAACTCCAAAGGCCAAGTTGAAGGAAGTGGCTCAATAGGTAATGATCATTTTTCTTTAGAAAAAGTATTACTTGTTAGGGGTCTAAAGCATAACTTACTAAGCATTAGTCAACTTTGTGACAAAGGTTACAAAGTAATTTTTGATTCCATGAAATGTAATGTTATAGATCCTAAGTCAAATAAAGTTCTTTTTCTAGGTCATAGGCAAGGAAATATATATATTGTCTATCTTAATGAACTCAAAAATGAAAATATATGCTTAATGGTAGACAATAAAAAGGAATCTTGGTTATGGCATAGAAGACTAGGTCATGCTAGCATGCATGTGTTATCTAAGTTAGCTAGAAAGGATCTAGTCATAGGCTTACCCAAACTATCCTTTGATCATGAAGAAATATGTGAAGCTTGTGTTAAAGGAAAACACAAGAGGACAACATTTAAGCCTAAGAATAGTGTATCCACCACTAGGCCTCTTCAATTACTGCATTTAGATTTATTTGGACCAACTAGAACCACTAGCCTAGGTGGGAAACACTATGGATTTGTAATAGTTGATGATTACACTAGGTTCACTTGGGTGTTCTTTTTGAGAGTAAAAAATGAAGCCTTAGAGAAATTCATAGCCTATACAAAAATTACTCAAAATGAGAAAGGATATACAATAACTAGTATTAGAAGTGATCATGGCAAAGAATTTGAAAATATAGGATTTGATGAGTATTGCAATGATCAAGGAATTAGCCATAATTTTTCAGCCCCTAGGACACCACAACAAAATGGTGTAGTTGAGAGGAGAAATAGAACATTACAAGAAATGGCTAGAACCATGTTATCTAAGAATAACTTACCAAAGTATTTTTGGGCTGAAGCTATAAACACATCATGTTATATAATTAATAGAGCTATGATTAGACCCATGCTAAAGAAGACTCCTTATGAGCTCTACAAAGGTAAGAAGCCTAACATTAGTTACTTCCATCCTTTTGGCTGCAAATGCTTTGTTCTAAATAATGGGAAAGATAATTTAAGAAAATTTAATGCCAAGAGTGATGAGGGAATATTCCTAGGATACTCATTGAATTCAAAGGCTTATAGAATTTATAACAAAAGAACATTAATGGTTGAAGAATCTATTCATGTTATATTTGATGAATCAAATAATGTATCTAAAGATTCAACCAATGATGAAAATGTTGGAATATTTGATGAAGGCTTAGAAGATGACTTTCTAGAAAAGCTTGACTTGAATAAAGAAGATGAAGAAGAAATAGAGGTTTTAGAAAGAGAACCTAGAGCACCAAGAGAGTTAGGATATGTAAAAGATTGTGAAATAGTACGAGATCCAACTCTTGGAGTTAGAACTAGATCATCACTAAGGAATATGTGCCAATATATAGCTTTTGTATCTCAAATAGAGCCTAGGAATGTCAATGAAGCCTTAGATGACAATAATTGGTTCCTAGCAATGCAAGAAGAATTAAATCAATTTGAGAGAAGCAAAGTATGGAAACTAGTTCCTAGACCTAGTGATCACTCTATAATTGGAACTAAATGGATATTCAAGAACAAGATGGATGAAAATAGTGTGATCATAAGGAATAAGGCTAGGCTAGTTGCTCAAGGCTATAGACAAGAGGAAGGCATAGACTATGATGAAACATATGCACCGGTAGCTAGATTAGAGGCAATAAGGATGTTACTTGCCTTTCCATGTTATAAAAACTTCAAGTTATATCAAATGGATGTAAAGAGTGCATTCTTAAATGGTTTCATTAATGAAGAAGTATATGTTGAGCAACCTCTCGGATTTGAAAATCATGAATTTCCTGAACATGTTTTTAAATTATCTAAGGCACTTTATGGGTTAAAACAAGCTCCTAGAGCTTGGTATGAAAGGTTATCAAAATTCTTAATAGAAAAGGGATTTTCAAGAGGAAAAGTGGATACCACCTTATTCATTAAGAATAAAAATAAGGATTTACTAG
The DNA here is from genome assembly GCA_033439115.1 of Firmiana major. NCBI lineage: Eukaryota > Viridiplantae > Streptophyta > Magnoliopsida > Malvales > Malvaceae > Firmiana > Firmiana major. Next base: position 24,308,766 of record CM065910.1, read on the forward strand.
TTGTACAAGTGTATGTAGATAACATTATTTTTGGTTCAACTAATGAGTCTTTATGCCAAGAGTTTGCTAAGATCATGCAAGGAGAATTTGAGATGAGCATGATGGGAGAACTCACATTCTTCTTGGGACTTCAAGTGAAGCAAACAAAGGATGGAACCTTCATCAATCAAGCAAAGTATACCAAGGACTTGCTCAAGCGATTTGGAATGGACAATTGCAAACCTCAAGCCACTCCAATAGGCACCAACATCAAGCTTGATAAAGATGAAAGAGGTAAGTGTGTAGACACTAAACTCTATAGGTCTATGATAGGCTCATTGCTTTATTTAACTGCAAGTAGACCAGATATTTTGTATAGTGTATGCCTTTGTGCTAGATTTCAATCCTCTCCTAGGGAATCACATTTATTGGCAACTAAGAGGATCTTTAGATACCTCAAAGACACTCCCTCACTAGGACTTTGGTACCCCAAAGACTCAACTTTTACCCTTCATGCATATTCAGATGCTGATTTTGGAGAATGCAAAATAGATAGGAAAAGTACTTCAGGTACTTGCCAATTCTTAGGAAATAGGTTAATTTCTTGGTTCTCTAAGAAACAAAACAGTGTGGCTCAGTCCACAACTGAAGCTGAATATATAGCAGCTGGTAGTTGTAGTGCTCAAGTGTTGTGGATTAAACAACAAATGAGAGATTATGGTATTGACATGAAGCAAGTCTCAATTAAATGTGATAATACCAGTGCCATTAATCTATCTAAAAATCCTATCCAACACTCAAGAGCCAAGCACATAGAAATTAGACATCACTTCCTTAGAGACCATGTACAAAAAGGGGATATAATTTTAGAGTACATTGACACTCTACATCAAATAGCTGACATATTCACCAAACCCCTTGATAGAGATAGGTTTTGTATCCTTAGAGGTGAATTAGGACTCATGAATATCCCTTAAGACTTTTGTGTTTCAAAAATCTTGGTTTCAAGTTGATTTTAAAAGAGTTTTTGCAAAGATTTTCTGGCAATAAGGATGAGAGATCGATCTCCTTGCAATATAGATCGATCTCCATACTTCCAACAAGCCTAAATCATCAAGGTTAAGCTAAGCAGATCGATCTTCTAACCATAAGATCGATCTCCTTACACCTCTGTTAAAAGGTAGATCGATCTGTCCACACGACAGATCGATCTCTTTAAACTTCCGCATTCAGAAGATCGATCCATGCATTTGGCAGATCGATCTCTCTAAGCCTCTGTTAAACTGCAGATCGATCTGTGCATATACCAGATCGATCTCCTTAAGCCTCTGTTTGCGAATAGATCGATCTGCCCATTCGACAGATCGATCTCTCTTGGCTTCTGGAAGTGACAGATCGATCTGCCGCCTCAACAGATCGATCTCCTGTGCCCTGGAGTATAAAAACTCACAAAAATTTCCCAAATTTCACAAAACCCAATCTTCAAATTCTGAAATTCCCTCGCATCTCCTCCTTCGATTCCTCCTCAGATCGATCTCCGTACGGTCCTCCTTGCATCTCCGTGTCATTTTTCGGGATTGTAACCAACATTTCTTACTTTTTTCTCAAAAATTTTCTTAGATTTGTGTTCATTGTCTTTCTAGGGCAAAACTAGTTACTGTTTCATTGATTTTTTCAATTGTGAATCTAGTTAGCACATCTCTCGAGTCTAGAATCATGCCTAGGCATAAGACAGTAGGACATAAACCTCCTAGAACCAATGTAGAGGCTGGTTCATCCTCCCAACCCATTCCTCCACCTTCCATCGCTTCTTTCAATAGGTGTTTTAAAACACCTGGAAAAAGGAAGCGATACGAAGAGTACTTCTCAACCATGCCAATTAAGCATTGGCGGACTATAGATTTTTCTTTCCTCAATCGCATCGATTTTCCTTATTTGTCAAAACTTGAGGAATTTGGTTGGATGTCATTTTTGAAAATCAACACTCCCGTCCCTCCAAATCTCGTTTGGGCATTCTTTTCCAATGCCGAACTCATCTTTGACCCTGATGACACTTGCAAAATTCATGGGTTCAAAACCTATGTCATGGGTAAGACCATTCCAATAGACCCCGATATCTTAGCTCAAGCCTTTCACATGAAAAATGAAGGTTTGACTAATGAGGATGAGGAAGTCTCCTTAGAGTTTGATCTCCCTGGGGACAAAGCGAGTGACCTACCGATGCACCTTCGGTTACTCCACCTCATAATTTCTTGGAATCTCCGCCCTTTCGGTACCCGTCATTCAACCGTTAGGCGATTAGATCGTTTCTGGCTCCATCACATTCACACCACAAACCAAAAACCCAACCTCATTCGTTTCATATATGAAGATTGGCTGAAGATTGTGCGTGGGTAAGCTACCACAATCATTTTTTCGTAACCATTAGCCTATCTTCTCCAACGAGTTGGCGTTGACTGCAGCTGCGAAACCGAAGAACTGCCCTCTCCAAAGAGCGTCCTCAACATCGAGACCCTCCATCATATGGGATATTACAAAGATTTTTGGGGAGACTGGAAGAAAAAGAGGGAACAGTAGCCTGCTGAAGCTATGGAGGAAGATCCCTCCACTGCGCCTGTGGCCCCATCTGCTGCACCAGCTCCGGAACCATCATCTTCGACTGCTCCACCTTCTGCTCAGCCATCCTCACCTGCTGACATGGAGATCATAATGAAGATTATCAGTGAACTCCATCAGAAAATCGATGAAGGCTTTGCATCTCAGCAGCGAAAGTTCAAAGAATTAAACCAAAGAGTGGATAAGATTCACGAGACTCAAGAGGCGATGTTTGATGAGCTGCAAGTCACACGCACGCACGTTAAGAATCTTTCGGATCGTGTTCCTCCCTCACCATAGGCCTTAGGTGTTTTGATTTAGCGTAGTTATATCATTTAAGCTACTTGATGTTATTTGTGATGAATTTGCTTGAATGAAATGTCGTTTGACTTATTATTGGTTGTGTTAATGAAAATGCTCATTTTGAAATGCCATAAGCATTCTCTTTTCGTGTTATTGATATGACAAAAAGGGGGAGAAGAAAACATGTGTGTGTGGTTGTGGTAAACGTGTAAAAGAATGATTAAATTGAGGGGGAGTTAAGTCAGTAACAAAGTCAAAAGCTCACAAAAAGGGGGAGCTCACAAAAAGGGGGAGTTTTTGCAAATTCACTAAACATGTTTGTTTGAATAAGTTTTGTCATATCAAAAAGGGGGAGATTGTTGAGTTAATGTATTTTGAAATGACAAAACAAGTTAATTCAATAGTATTAAGATGATATGAAAACATGTTTAGAGGTTATCAGTACCAGAACTTAGAGTTCTGCTGATGAGAGATCGATCTGGCTTATGAAAGATCGATCTCCTGGGTTTTTACTTGATGAGAGATCGATCTCATGAAGGTATGAGATCGATCTGCCAAGCCTTAAACCTTTACAAAGGGATTTAGGTAGAGTGAGATCGATCTGCAAGGGTTAAGAGATCGATCTGACTAAAGCTAGAGTTGAGAGATCGATCTGGTCTAGGAAGAGATCGATCTCCCTTAAGAGCATAAGAATGTAGATCGATCTGGAAGATCGATCCACACTCAAACAGAGAACTTAAGAGATCGATCTGGTAAGGAAGAGATCGATCTCCTCAAAGTCAGAGAGCTAAGGAGATCGATCTGTGTTGTTGAGAGATCGATCTCCCCACTACGAGACTGCATGGAAGATCGATCTATAGATCGATCTTGCCTCAAACAGAGAGATTAGGAGATCGATCTGCCTATTCGACAGATCGATCTCACTCATTATTTTCAAACTAACAGATCGATCTGCTAACCTATGTGATCGATCTCCTTGTGTATTTGTGCTTTAATCTTGCAGGATTTATAACTAAGAGATCGATCTGGCCAAGATGGCAGATCGATCTGGCACTCTACTGGAGGTACCCAACGGCTAGTTTCTGCAAAATCTCAACGGGAAAAATAGCATTAAATGCTCCAACTACCAATCCTTCAGTATTTAACCAAGCATTGAAGACAAAGAGAATAGGGAGACTATTGCTGCACATTCCTAACACTCTCAAGCTTTTAATTCCTTCATTCCTTGTGTCTTCATAGCTTATTTATTGAGATCCATTGTATAAGCTTAAGTGCAGAAAGCTTTATTTTTGCTACCCACTTTAAAACTTCAATTTGTATTCAACCTTACCTTAAAAGAGAAGAGGATTGTTCCTCAGTGAGAGAGAATTGTAAAAGAGTGAATACACTTCTGTATTGCTAAGGGTAGAGAGGTTATTCCTTAACCTGTAAAAGGAACATTGTAAGCTCTATTGAAAGAGAGAAAGAAAGCACTTGACAAGAAGGTCAAGGAGAGAGGACGTAGGCAAGAGTTTGGCCGAACCTCTATAAACGACTGTGTTTGTTTCTCTCTTCCCTACTTTGCATTAAATTGTTTAATTTCATTATTGCAAGCTATTATTTTTTGATTGATATAAGATTAAATTAAAATTTGCCATTATTGTTAGTAAACCCATATGGCATCATGACCTCTATGGATCCTCGATAATCCCATCATAAAATCCATGGTGACATGCTCCCACTTCCAAGTTGGTATCGATAGAATCTGCAATAACCCTGTAAGCTTCTGATGCTCTACCTTCACCTACTGACAAACGAGACATTTAGCAACATATTTAGCAATGTCTTTCCTCATCCCAAACCACCAATAAACCTTTCGAAAGTTTTTATACATCTTAGTACTCCTTGGATGTATCTTATACCTCGATGAGTGAGCCTCTGTTAGGATCAACTTTCTAATCTCTAGATCATCGAGAACACACATCCTACCTCTGAACCTCAACAATCTATCTGAACTCAATTCAAAGTCCGTCTTTATACCCCTCTGTATCTACCCGACAATATCACTGCACTACTGATCCATCCATTGAGCCTATCAGATTTGATCTACCAAATTCGATTCTAATTACAAGCTAGCTATCATAAAGCCACTATCAACATCAGGCGGGGTCATATCCAAACTAAGGTTCGTGAACTGTTTCAATAGCTCGTGTTCCCTAATTATCATGAATGACACCAACCCGAGATGCTTTCTACTTAATGCATCAGCAACTACGTTTGCCTCATTCGGGTGGCACAGGATCTCACAATCATAATCCTTTAAAAGCTTGAGCCATCTCCTCTGTCTCATGTTCAATTCTTTCTGCAAGAACAAGTACTTCAGGCTCTTATGATTAGTGTAAACCTGAAATTTCTCACCATAGAGATAGTGGCACCATATTTTTAATGCAAACACTACAGCCGCCAACTCTAAATCATGGGTCGGGTAGTTCCTCTCATGATCCTTTAATTGTCTTAATCCATAAGCTGTTACCTTCCCATCCTGCATCAATACACTGCCTAGTCCTTTGTGTGAAGCATCCGTATACATTGAGAAACCTCCTGAACTGGTATGAATGGTGAGAATCGGAGCTGTGGTTAATCTCCTCTTCAACTCTTGAAAGCTTTCTTGACACTTATCGCCCCACACGAATTCAACATTCTTTCTCGTGAGACGTGTCAAAGGAGCAGCTAATCTCGAGAATCCCTCCATAAACCTTTGGTAATACCCAGCTAAACTCAGGAAACTTCTGATCTTTGTCACTGTCTGGGGTCTCTGTGTAAGACCCGATTTTATTTAAAACACGAAATACGTGAGTGTTCGTGAAGGAAAGTTGAAATGGTATTCCCGAACACGTTGAAGGGTAAAACGATTAAAAGATTGAAATTCAGTATTAATCGTAACAAGAAAATTTCATTAAAAATATAAAATTGAGAAATCTTGATCAATAACGAAGAAATAATTAAATTTCAAATTAAATTGATCAAGATATGAATTTATTGAAATTAATCAAAAAATTCACATCGAAAAATTATCCCAAAAATATTGGAAAAATATACCGAAAAGATAAAATAAGACAGATAAATTCATTTATGGATTAAATGAATTAAATAAAAATTTTTAAGATACTTTTGGGATTTTAATAATATTTTAATGAATAAAATAATAATAGATAAAAAAATAAATAAATAATTAAGAAAGGCAGAAATCGTGAAACACGATTTCTGGAGAAGTGAAGACAGCCGAAACGAGGGAAACGATTTCCCTCCATCCGACAACCACTGGCGAGAGAGAACCCCAGGCGAGGGCTGACGAAGGGTGACGAACCTTATGGGAACCACCGACAGCCGCGACTCGCGGTGAAGTCACCGAAATTGGCAAATCGGAATAGGAGAGGCCGCAAGAGGGAAGATAGGATTCGCCGGCGATGGTGCCGTTTCGACTCTAACCGATGCCCGACGAAGGACGCCCAGACGATGGCGCGTCGATTGGCGTCAGAATCGCACCAAAAATTGACCAAACGACACCAGAACAACGAAGTAAGGCCTGAATCGATACGGAACGGTTCAGTGTAGAGCTGTTATGCTGAACCGGACCGAACCGGTTCAGCCAAAAAGAAAAAAAAGGAAGAAAAAAAGGAAAAGGGAAAAAGAAAAAGAGAAAAAATTAGAAAAAAATCTCAGTGATGTAATCGAGCTACGGGTAAGTCGGTAAGCAGTCAAAATTGATCAATTTAAATTTTAAAATATTTAATTTGATTAATATTCGACTGAAAATTGACCCGAAAAAAGATGTAATTGTGTACCTCAATAATTGACGTCAAACGAGAGCTTGAGTCAGCCTCGATTTGCATACTATCATGGAATCTCGAGTAAGTAACCCTTATTTATGACAATTTACATCGTTATGCATGTTAGAAATTTACCGCATAAATTACGGATTTAATTTCCTCATTTAATGAATTATATTCTGAAATTAGAGATAAAGTATCGTAAATAATTAATTGAGCTATCCGAGAGTTTAGAACGAGACTCAATAAATAATGATGGGCCCAATGAGCCCAATAGTCCTCGATAATATGAATTGTAAGTGGAAAATGGGCTTAAGGTCGATTAAGACCCATTATGGTACAATCGAGCCCAATAGGGTAAACAGGCCCATGATTTAAATTAAGCCCAAAAAATATGAAATACAATTAATTATATTGTATTTGACCTGATGAATATTTATACGCAGTTTTGGAGATTGGATTGGGATCAAATCGGACTGCGTGATGAGTCATCATTGGAAATGTCAGACTGTATCAGACATGGTGTTGTGAGTTTCTCGAAATTGACTGCTGAGTTGATAGGCATTATTCGAAAAAAAGATTGCATACGAGTGAGATGATAAGTATGAAAGTAGCTTCGGTGAGTTTTGCTGTATCGAGATATGAACCGACCACCGTAACTATTCTCACCATACCCAATAGCTCAAGAGGTTTCTCAGTGTATACAGATACCTCAAAATAATGAGTGAGTTGTGTATTGATGTAAAATGGGAAGATAGTCGTTTATGAATCTAGATAGTTCAAGGATCATGACAAAAACTATCTGACCCATGATTTAGAGTTGGCAGCCGTAGCGTTTACACTGAAGGTATGGCGCCACCACTTACACGGTGAGAAATGTCGGGCATGCACTGATCATAAAAGCCTCAGTATATGTTTTCACAGAAATAGTGGAATATAAGATAACATATAGGGTTAGAGCTTCTGAAGGATTATGATTATGAAAATTGTACCACCCAGAAAAGTCTAATGTAATGGCTGATGCCTTGAGTAGAAAGAGCCTTGGGATGGTATCACATATAATGGTCAAGGAGCGTGAGTTGCCAGAGCAGCTGTGATCCTCAGTAGTGATGTGATCCCTTCTGATGATGACAGTGATTGTGTGACAGCTAGCCTGAGATTAGAACCGGATTTGAGTGACTGAATTTGATAGGCTTAGCGTGATGATCGGTATGGTGTCGATAGTGTGGGTCAGATTCAGATGGGTACAGTGACAAAGTTCACAGTGAGTGATGATGACTCACAGAGGTTTAGAGACAACATAAGTGCTCCCCAGGACCATAGTTGATGAGATCGTTATTAGTAGAAGCTAACTCTTCGGGATATACAGAACATCCATGAAGTAATAAATATATCGAAATCTTCAAAAAGGGTATTGGTGGTCAGGTGTGAAAAGAGACATTATAGAGTTGTAGCAAAGTGTCTCGTATGTTAGCAGAGTAAGGTAGAGTACTAGAAGTCTGCAGGATTATTGTAGCCTCTACCTATATCGACACAAAAATGGGAGCAAGTTACCATGAATATTGTGATGGGTTATAGAGGACCCGAATGAATCACTAGGCTATCTGGGTGATAGTCGATAGATTGATTAAGTCTACCCACCTTCTGGTTATGGAAATCCTGAGATACTCTAAGTGCGTAGGTGGATTATGTGTAAGGAAGATTTTGGAACCTTATGTAGAGTTCTAGTGAGCATGATATCATATAGGAATTCCCGCTTCACTTCCCACTTCTGGGAATATTTTTCAGGAAGCTATGGGAACCTGATTGAGTGTTCGCACAACGTTCCATCCTCAAAGAGATGGTCAGTTAGTGGGGATTGTACAAGTTTTGGAGGATATGATGAGAGCGTGTGCCATTGATTTTATAAGCTCCTGGGGTAATCAGTTATTACTAATAGAATTAGCCAATAATGACAATCGTCGCTTGAGTATTGGGATGACTTTATATGAGGCAATGTATGGCAGTAGGGGTTGTTCCCCGACTTAGATAAGAAGAAGTGGGTGACAGATAGAGAATTGTTCCCGAATTGGTAAGACAAACCTCTAAGGATGTTCAATTGATTTGTGAGAGATTACGAAAACCTCAGAGCAGACAGAAAAGCCATGCTGACAAGAGACACAAAACCATTGGAATTCACTGAGGGTGAATCAGTGTTGTTGGAAGTTACTTGTCCGAAGGGCATAAGGACATAACAAGATTCGAAAAGAAGGCAAATTGAGTTTCGTTGGATTGAATCCTTTGAGATATTGGACAAAGTGGAAGATAAGGCCTGTTGGTTGACGTTACCACTTGAATAAGAAGGCATCCACAATGTGTCCCATCTGTTGATGCTTTGGAAATACTATCCGAACCCAGCATATGTAATCGAATATGAGCTCCAATAGCTTAGCTCAATGAAAGTATAACATATGTTGGAAAATCGATTTGGGTATTAGATGGAAGTAGAAAGTGTTGAGGTTTAAGACGATCTCCCTAGTCAAAATCCGTTGGTAGTATTACACTCCAGAAAAAGTCACATGAGAATTAAAGAGTATGATGCGATAGATGTACCAGAGTTGTTTATGGACCTATTTGACTTGGTTCTAATTTGGAGGACCAAATTTCTTAAGTCGGGGAGATTATGTAAGACCCGATTTTATTTAAAACACGAAATGCGTGAGTGTTTGTGAAGGGAAGTCAAAATGGTATTCCCGAACACGTTGAAGGGTAAAACGGTCAAAAGACTAAAATTCGGTATTAATCGTGACAAGAAAATTTCATCAAAAATATGGAATTGAGAAATCTTAATCAATAACGAAGAAATAATTAAATTTCAGATTAAATTGATCAAGATATGAATTTATTGGAATTAATCAAAAAATTCGCATCGAAAAATTATCCCGAAAATATTAAAAAAATACACCGGAAAGACAAAATAAGATAAATAATTCATTTATGGATTAAATGAAGTAAATAAGAATTTTTTAGATATTTTTGGGATTTTCATAATATTTTAATGAATAAAATAATAATAATAATAAATAATAAATAATAAAATAAAATAAAATAAAAAATAAATAAAAAGGCCGAAATTGCGAAACACGATTTCTGGAGAAGTGAAGATAGCCAAAATGAGGGAAACGATTTCCCTCCATCTGACGACCACCGGCGAGAGAGAACCCTATGCGAGGGCCGGCGAAGGGCGAAGAACCTCGTGGGAACCATCGGCTGCCGCGACGCACGGTGAAGTCGTTGGAATCGGCAGATCAGAAGAGGAGAGGTCGTGGGAGAGAAGATGGGATTAACTGGCGATGGTGTTGTTTCAACTCCAACTGATGCCCGACGAAGGATGCCTAGACGATGGTACACCGATTGGTGCCAGAATTGCACCGAGAACCGGACGGACGGCACCAGAACGGTGAAGTAAGGCCTGAACCGGTATGGACCGGTTCAGTGCAGTGCTATTATGCTGAACCGGACCAGACCTGTTCAGCCAAAAAGAAAAGAAAAGAAGAAAAAAAGGAAAAAGGGAAAAAGAAAAAGAGGAAAAATTGAGAAAAAATTTCAGTGAGACAATCGAGCTACGGGTAAGTCAGTAAGCGGTCGAAATTGATCGATTTAAATTTTGAAATATTTAATTTGATTAATATTCGACTGGAAATTGACTTGGAAAAATATGTAATTGTGTAGCTCGACAATTGACGTCAAACGAGAGCTCGAGTAGCCTCGATTTGCGTACTATCATGGAATCTAGGGTCAGTAACCCTTATTTAAGACAATTTACATCGTTATGCGTGTTAAAAATTTACCTCATAAATTACGAATTTAATTTCTACATTTAATGAATTATATTCTGGAATTAGAGATAAATTGTCGTAAATATTTAATTGAACTATCCGAGAGCTTAGAACGAGGCTCAATAAATACTGATGGGCCCAATAAGCCCAATAGGCCTCGATAATGTGAATAGTAAGTGGAAAACGGGCTTAAAACTGATTAAGACCCATTATGGTACAATCGAGCCCAATAGGCGTAAACGGGCCCAATGATTTAAATTAAACCCAAAAAATATGAAGTACAATTAATTATATTGTATTTGATCTGATGAATATTTATACGCAGTTTCAGAGATTGGATTGGGATCAAATCGGACTGCGTGATGAGTCATCAGTGGAAAGGTCAGACTGTACAGAAAAATGAGGTAAGGGAATTGTGTGAGTAGATAGAGGTAGCTACGCTTATTTTAATAGCTTTTGTATACACTGAAAATGTATAAAGGTCCTAGAAATAAATTAAAGATTTTTAGGACTCGAAATAGGTAAAAGGCTAAATTACCATATTGAGGGAAATTCACCTAAGGATGGTGAAAGCATAACATGCATGAAATGCATGATTTAAAGAATTTTCATGGTTTTTAAGCAAAGCAAATCGGTAGCTTGGCCAGTAATTGCATAAATTTCACAAGATAACACTACGTAAGTGTTATCAAGATTTAAATGAAAGTTCTTTGGAAAATGGGCCAACTGTCAAGTTTATATGAAAACAGATAGTGCTGGCGCATAGCTCGCACTATATCTACGTTTATGAGTGTGCATAAAATGTGCTAGAACGGTTGCTCGCACCGACTTCTGTGATATCATATGCATGAAATGTGCTAGAGCGGTTGCTCGCACTAATTTTTGTTATTGTGAAATGCATGAGATGTGCTAGAGCTTAGCTCGCACTCTGTTTTGACTTATTTTGACTTGATTTGCATAAAAAGGTGCTGGAGCGATTGCTCGTACTAGTTTTTATGATTTGACAAGCATGAGAGGTGTTGGAGCTTAGTTCACATCCTGTTTTGATATGATAATTACATAAAAGCCGTACTAGAGCCTTGCTCGTACATGATTTAATCGATTTAATTTCATAAGCTGTGCCAGAATGTAACTCGCACGAGTTTTGATTCATTTGAGAATTCATTCGTGCTGGAACATTGCTCACATGAGGTTTTGATGGATTTTATGCATAAAACCGTGCTGGAGCTTGCTCGCACATGATTTTATATGGATTTATAACTCTTTCAAAATCGTACTAGCGTGCTACTCGTACACAGATTTTACTGATTTTTATGAAAACGTGCTAGAGCTTCGCTCGCACGAGGTTTTCAGATATGATGAAATGCATGGAGCCGTGCTAGAGCTTCGCTCGCACAGGAATTTATATAACATGCATATAGCCGTATTGGATCCTTCTGTAGACTGTGTCACAGTGAGATGATATGCCCACACGTGCATACTGAGACATAATGGGTATGGATGGATAAGACCTATTGCAGGCACCCCCAGATTGAGATTGGGTTCACGGAGTACGATGTATCATGTATATCACATAGAGTACGTTGTACTGTGGGGATTGTTGGAGTGGAGTGGCATTAGCCATGAGGCAGCAAGCCTTGCCCTCACAATCCTGATGTTATGTTGTTCTGGCGGTAGGATTGACCCACCTCCCGTTTCAGGTGTGATACCCCGCACACTAGGTACCGTGTAGCCAGGGATCACTAGGTTATGGCCATAGTCCTTGATGTTACTGATATAGTCACCTACATGTCTCACATGATATAACTTTTGGTCTCGATAGACCAGGGTAGACCCGAGGGAGGGGTCAGGCTCCCGGATTTTGTGATTTTCTACTATGATGTTTAATTTTTCATAGAATTTTATAATGAATTTTTAAGAGATTGATTTCTGAGATCCTTAACCCCATCGGGTTATTTTATACTGCAGCTTTAATGAAGTGATTTAAATGCAGTAGCATGATGAGTTTTCCATGCTTAAATGATAAATTCATGAAAAAGAATTGTTTCTCATGATTTGGTTTAAATGGCATGAACTAGTACATGATCTTGATTTAATTCATGCTAATTATGATTTTATGATTTTCCATAAAATGCCATTGATGAATAAGTTGCACGATTTCTATATGTACGAATAGTTTTTATAACTATGGCCTTGAAATATGCATGATTTTGTGCGTGAAATTTTAAATGAAAAGAAATGGATTTAAGGGCATGACATTATGAGCATGTAGATTGTGGAGTTATCTACTTACTTGCATAATTGCCTTATTGAGCGTGTGGTTTGCTCACCCCCTTATTTTCCCATCTTTTCAAAGTACTCGCAGTAGTTAGTGAGCGGCTAGGGACTTGCATTCTTAGTATCCGCTGCGTCCCATCGAAAGACAGGTATACACATTTTTATAGTTTTGTATCTGGACATGTAAATGCATAGTACTGTAAACGGATATGATGTCGTGGATGTAAGGTTATGTAAATATCATTGTGAATGTATTAGTTTAAGTCAAAGGATAGAAAAATCCTAATGTGTAAATGTAACATGGAAATGGAATGGTAAGTAGTGTGAGGGGACTAACACTGAATCATAGCCCAACTGTTGGTAGGATAGTCACGATAAGAGGAAAGGTAAGAATTAAATAATTAACGAAAAGTGAAAAATGAAAGATTTGTAGTGATTTTTAGGTAATTTGGGTCGTGACACTCTGCCACTGTATCACTGCCTCAATCTTTGATGGATCCACTGACATTGCATCCTTCGATACTATATGACCTAGAAAAGAGATCTGTTCCAACCAAATGAGTTTAGCGTACAACTTTTTCTCCAGGAGGGTTTGTAGCACTATTCTTAAATGCCATTCTTGCTCCTCTCTAGATCTTGAGTACTCCAGTATATCATCAATAAACACAATAACGAATCGATCCAAATACTTGTGAAACACCTCATTCATCAACGACATAAAAGCTGCGGGAGTATTCGTCAACCCGAATGACATGACCATAAACTCATAATGTCCATACCGGGTGCGAAAAGCTGTCTTGGGTATATCTCCACTTCGTATCTTCAATTGATGGTACCCAGATCTCATATCTATCTTGAAAAAGACCTGCGCTCCCCTAAGCTGATCCAACAAATCATCGATGCGTGGAAGGGGGTACCTATTCTTGATGGTGGCCTTATTCAACAATCGTTAATCTATACACAGTCGGAGGCTTCCATCCTTCTTCCTTACAAACAGAACCGGTGCTCCCCAAGGTGAGACGCTCGGCCTAATGAACCCCTTCTCTAACAACTCGTGTAACTGCTTCCTTAATGTTTCCAACTCAACTTGAGCCATTCTGTACATTGGCTTGGATATCGGCTCTGTACCAGGTCCCAAATCTATACCAAATTTCATCTGTCTATCTGGAGGTAACCCTGGTAATTCATCCGGGAAGATATCTAGGAATTCCCTGACCATTGGGATGTCTATTAACTCCGGATTTACCTATCCGTCTCAATCACATAAGCAATGAACCCTTCACATTATCCTTTCCACCGTTAGTAATGCAAATCATCACATTAACATACATAGTTGATAAATAGATTCATCTCTCGAATATCATGTATTAAGATCATACTCTTTTATTTATATTAAACACGTCTTTCATTTCATTTCACAAAACTTACAACAAGATTTTCTATCTCTGGAAAAGTTAGTGTTCTAGCATGACAATCCATAACAACTGGTTTGTAGCTAGCTAATCCATTCCTAGGATTACATCAAAATCACTCATATTTAATAAGATTAAATATGCTACCATTTCTTTACCTGCTATCCTTATCTTACAATTCCTATATACATGCTCAGTCAACTGACTATCATTCATAGGGGTAGATATCATCAACATCTTATCTAGCAGTATGGGTTTTACATGCTTCAACAATTTACATACAAAGGATGGTGATATAAAGGAGTGCGTGGCACCAGGATCAAACAATACAAATGCTTCTAATTCAAAGATTTGGATGGTACCTTTAACCACATCCGAAGATTGATCCGCTGTGTCATGGTCCAGTGTGTGCACTCGTCCTTTGCTCACACCCACTGCCTGCTTCCTCTTTTCCTCAGCTGTAGCCCTCTTTTTCAGAGCAGCTGTCCCAACTGGAGCTCTCTCTGGCTCCCTACCCTTCTGTGGGGCTCTCTTTATCATCTTTGGGTAATCCCGCATTATGTGCCCTGGTTTCTCACATCTAAAGCATACTGCAGGAGGTCTATAACATGGTCAAGTACCATGGTACCTACCACACTTACTGAACTGTTCTGTCGTAGACCGTGGTCCTCCAATCATAATTCGCTTAGCTGGAGCTATGGCCGGATACATGGAAGGATTAACTGTCCTCTCTCGGATCTCCTCGATCCTTGGTCTCTTTTCAGAAAATCTCTTGCTTCCCTTATAACTGAAGCCTCTATCAAGTACTAGTCTTTTCTTATCTCTATCCCTCACTTTACCAACCTTCTCGAACTCTGTGGTGATCCGATCAATATCTTATTTACACAATTACACCTTGCACACTGCCTCATCGTAGGTCGGTATATCCAAGGGAATTAATCTAGACTTGATGGTTAGTCTCAGTCCATCCACAAACTTTTGGATCTTCTCGACCTCATTACCCATCAGATTAGGATCATATCTGCCCAGGGAGATAAAGGTCGTCTCATACTCATCCACTGTCCTACTTCCTTGGGTTACTCCCAAATATGCCATCTTTATCTTTCGCTGTGCAGTATCCGGCACATATTATCTTTGAAAAGCCTCCAAAAACACATCCCAGCTGATCTCTGTATGCCGGTGGATTTCCACCAATGTTCTGTTGATCCTTTCAGCATGAATGTGACAAACGCTACCATTTCGGTAGTAGTGCACTCAAAAAATCCATATAATTTCTCAATCTCATTTTTCCAATCCTCTGTAGCTATTAGGTCCTTAACTCCACTGAAAGATGGCAGTCCAAACTTCTGGAATTGCCTCAGCCTATCCAAATCATAATCGTAACCCCAGCCTCTACTGGCCTGTGATGTAGCAACAGGCGTAGGCATATCCTGTGCGGGTGGGGGTGTAGGTGTATATGTCATCTGAGGTCTCTGGGCTAGTCGTGCCCGTGCCTCAGGAGCTATCTCCTACTCAGCATCACCCTATATAGTGGGACTCTGTCTGCCCCCAACTCCAGGTAATGATTGAGTGACTAACTCTAATATCATCTCTATGCTCCGCTCAATCCTTATGTAGCGTGCCTCAGTACTCTCGGGTCTCTCCTCTGGACCCTGTGGAGCATGCTCAGCCTCAGCCTCCACCTGAATATCTTCTTGACTCTTGTGTGTTTCTGGCTCAACACTACCCCCAGGCCTACCTCTACGGCCTCTAGCTTGCGCTCTCGCCCCTCTACCGTGACTGGTATTAGGCATTATGCCAAGATCCTTACATTCACATCAATTTCTTAGTCAACCCATCAACACACACAAAATTTGTATCTAAATAAGCACAGTAATGTGGGGATGTAATTTTCCAACTTATTAAGTATTTTAGACATCGACATATGTCAGACTAACTCAGCTCTGATACCAACTTCTATCATGACCCTCAACTTACCAAAAATCGTCACAAATTTTTTGTTTTTCATACATTAACTATTTTTTGTCCTAACCTTACCTCGATTGTGATCAGCTACCCTCTCAATAGTTGGGCTGTGTGTCAATGTCTACCTCATCTAACCATAACAATTTAATTTTTTGCATTATAATTTAGTAGTAAACACTTGTATAAATAAATCAGAGTTGTTGTTTACATGTGTTTACATTTCGTTACATCCCCAATAGTTACATACAAAATGCTACTGTTCTATAGAAAGTTTAGATACAAAATTACATCAGTGTGTATACCTCACGCGATGGGATGCAGCGGATATCAAAAGGGAAACCTCAAGTCACCCTCAGTTTATACTCAATACTCCGTAGAGAGGGAAAAATAAGGGGGTGAGCAAACAACACGCTCAGTAAGGCAATCACAGGTAGATACTGCACTATCTACGTGATCATGATGCCATGCTCAAAACCATTAAATTACTCATCACACCTCAAAATCATTTGTTCATGCTTGTGTTAATGCCATGTAAAGTAAGTCATGCTATTTAAAACTCAGTGCACAAATCAAATTCAAGCATGGAAAACCATCATGCATATTTCATAAATAAAGTATGGAAAATCATCATGCATTAGTGCACTTGAAAGCAATTATCAAACTTTCTCAACTCATAAAATCAACACTTTTTAGGACTCAGCCCCTCCCGCGGACTGTCCTGACCCACAAAGTATTTCAAACATGGAATTATTCATAAAACAATAGACATGTAAGATAGGCAATATAATAGGGAAATCACCTCTAGAACTATGGCCATAACCTGTGATCCCAGGCTACACTGATCAGGTGTGTGGGGTATCACCACTATCTGCTTCCACGGGAGGTGGGTCACGACCAGCCCATCGGTCCATAACAGATCTAAACATCATCCAAAGACGGCATATCACAATCTCAACATGGTACAACGTACTCCATGCTACCTGTACGGTACAACGTACTCGTGGACCCATATCAACACATCATATCACGCCACATCTCAAAATGCACGTGCAAGCCTATTTAATCGGTACAACACCCAGTCTACCCGAAGCTCCTAGCACGACTATCAATCATGTCATAAAATCATGTGCGAGTAATCTCAAGCACGACAACAAATATGATGGGTATCTAATGCGAGCTCCAAAACCAATATAAAGTCTGTGTGAGCTAAACTCCAGCATAACATCATAGAAATCCATGTGAAAACTAGTGCGAGCTATGCTCCAGCACTTATGTGTATATAACACATCAAATCTTGTGCGAGTTACACTCTAACACGCTTTCATTCTCATGAAATCCATATAGGTGGCTCAATTCTTTGCAAAACATGCTTATCAACCAAATCAAATCATTTCTTTTCCAAAATCATTTCAATTTTTAGCCAACCTACCCATCAATTGCTAAAAAGCAACAAAACAAGGTTTTCAAAGCAGTATGATTTTGTTTTCATGCACAGTTCTCAAAACTCAACTCTTTGCCCTTCAATCACCCAATTTCATTTCCTAGTATCACATGCACTCTAGCAAAACATTATGTGCCCAAATTACGCACAAATATCTCTAAGAGTCCACACAATTCCCTTACCATGATTTACTCGGGGTGCGACTCTCTTCCTCTTAGCTTCTCACGTTTTTGGCTTAACTTGCTCCAGTGTATCCTTAGGAGCTACAATTCATTCACCCAAACACTTGAGTCAATGTTGCTAACTCTCATTCAATTATGCATTTTACTCAATGCCTTAAATACTTATTTTACCCTTTTTGGGTAAGTCTCACCATTCATTTCATAATACCATCTTAAATTCATACCCACAACACCATTATCACCTTAAAATATTTCATTCATCATTAATACCTCTACATTTCACTTTGTCACACTAACCCATTTTTATGTTATAATTGTTTTATGGCATTCTAGGTAGTTCTACCATTAATATGTACACCAAATCAACTTCATAATCAATAACTAAAACAAATGTACTTGGATTGGAGCACTAGAAACTCACCTCTTTGGATTTCCTCCTTGCTCCAATTAGAAATGCCCCTTCTTCCTTAAATCCAACAAATGGAAAAAATGCCTCCAAGCTATGTTGTTCTTCTCTTTGATGTGAACAACTTTGTATCTAATAGCCTTCCCTCAAATCTTACTGGAAATGAGCAGATTTAGAGAGAGAAAACTAAGTTTTTGGGTTGAAAATGGAAAGGAAATGGTTACTCCCAAAATCTGCAGATCCAACTGCTCCTATTTATAGATTTAGCTTGATGAGATCGATCTGCCTTCGGTGGAGATTGATATGGTCCTCTTGAATTCCTCTTTTCATGCCATTTTGAAGGCATGAGATTGATCTGTCGAGGGCTTGAGATTGATCTGTCTAAGGCATAAAGTTAAGGAGATCGATCTGGGTAGAGGGGAGATCGATCTGCTCTAACTCGAGAGCTAAGGAAATCGATCTGCTTGCCTTAAGAATCGATGCTCTCATTACTGAATGTTTAGCAGATCGATTTGGCCCAATTGGAGATCGATCTGCCCTGTTCCTATTGCTAGAATAATAGCATTTTTGCTCTTCTAGATCGATCTCTCATCCCATGAGATCGATATGGCATTCATATTTTTCAGATTTTGCTACAGTTTTCTACAGTAACTCATACCAAACAATCCTTAATTTGCTACCATAGTCATTTTTTCATCCAATCACTTTTAAGACTTAAAAATGGCATCCATTCTTGCTTTATACATATTAAAATTTGTGTGACATATTTGTATAACCAAAGGTATATAGTATAAACTAAATGGAAGTGCACAACTCATGCAATCTTCATTCCATTTTACCACACCACTCAAAATTCAATATATTTACATTCCACTCACGAAAATATCTTTCTTACACTCATTATACAGTTTAAAACTTACGTGTATTCATTTCGTAATCCAATATACACATATACAAGGTTATACATATATGGGGTCTCACAGGAAATGTTGACTTTTACCATTTAACTAACCATGGTTAAAATTTAACCAACCTATGGTTAATGCATGAGAAATACTATTTTGGGCTAAATTACTTCATGAATTTAGCAAATCCCATTAAGAAATGAAACAATATGTAATTGGGCTAAAGAAAAATGGGCTGAAATTGAAGAAAGACTATTGGGCTAAATGCTTACAAGTTAAAGGCCTATTAAGCTTTAAACTATGTGGGTCGAATATGCATGGAAGATTGGGCCGAACCTTAGGCCCACTTAATAGGCTGTAATTAAGGATATTTTAAAGGCCTAAATTACATTAAAAACCCAGCCTAATAAGCCCAATAGGAAAGCCCAAACTATGAGGCCTAATTTCATAAAGTTAAGCCCAAGTTTAATTAAAGCTTAAGCCCAAAATATGCCAAGCACAAATCCAATGGTAAGCCCATTTCATGGGCTGATTTAATTAAATTGTTGGCTGAATTTTAAGAAGAAAAAATAAAAAATTTGGCTAAGGCAATCAAGTTCATCATTATTACCAAGCTATCTACCATTAAAACATAAAACCTTAAGCTTTCTCACTCTAGATTTCACCCCTCTACAAATCGAATTGGAACAAGTTATCTTCAGAAAACTTGTTACCCATGATGAGGAGAATAATATAGTCTGAAACCAGCAACCAAGGAGCTGAATTGGAGAAGTCAAACCTCCTACAAGTTTCGACCAAAGTGAAAAGTGTAAGCTGAGTATGTGTTTCAATCCACCAATCTTACATATGTTAATATAGGGATTTTATGGAGTTTATTGGTGTATGAATTGTATTGCAAAACCTCACCTAAGGTGATGAACCAAGCTTGGCTGAAAATAGGTATTTGTATTATGATGAATATGCATGTGGTTTAAGGGCATGTATATGATGGTTATGATGTGTACATGATGATGGTATGATTTAGTATGATCAATTTGTTGAATTGGATATAGTTATGTTGATGGCATCGAAGGTGTTTGATAAAATGCCAAAATGAACTATGTTAAAGGCTTAAGACTTTCCATCCAAGAGTTTGATAAAATGCCTAAGTGGGGTTAGGCCATGGGTGGCATGGTGATGGCTAGCAATCAGCCAAGGATGGCTAGGTGGTGTTCAACCACCATGCCTTGGCCGAATGGGTTCATAGGTCATTGTTAGATGTAATGGGCCCAAATAGATTAATGAGCCCAATGCATAGCCCAATAAGTGTTAATAGGCCTAATGGGCTTTAATGGAATAAATAGTGAAGTAAAAATAGGCTTAAGACAGAGTTAGGTCGATTAAAGAGTAATAAGGCCTAATAAGAAGAATCGGGCCCAATACTTTAAATTAATTGTATTGAAAGTGAAATATGAGTTAATAAGATTTATTAATGTGATTGGTAATTATTTGTAGCTCCCGAAGATATATACAGAGCCAGATAGATTGATATACAGAAAGTGGAAAAAGTGAAAAGTGCATTCAACTGGATTCCAGGTAAGGATCTATACTAGCTCTTAGAGATAGCTGTAAATATTTTTATCGTCATTTGCATGCACTTCATTTCTGTATAGAGTATAGATATGAAATTTTTTGATAGTACCCAAATATGAGAAAATTACAAAAAATGCCACTAAGAATAGCGAAAAATTAAAAATGCATAAAGTGCATGATTTCAAAGGTTTTTGTCTGAAAAGTGGTTTTTGTGAGTGTGAAATGATGGACTGGCTCATGATTTTTAATGTATGCATTATTAAATCGCACATTTTTTTGAGTTAAAAATGCTTGAGTGGGAGAAAACCCATGAATGGCTGATCATTCGGGAGAATTTACCCCTCTTGCTCTATTATGCACTATTTTGAGTGCTGAATTCGGTTGTGAGTACCATTTTCATTGGAACGAGCCATCTATCTATTTTTTGGGTGAACTTGTGAGACCCCGTATATGTCTAACCTTGCATATATGTAAATGGAATTATAATGTGGATGATTTTGGACCAAGTAATTATGAATTCATAGGTATGGGGATGTACTCGTAATGTGAAGCATAAGTGATGTAAAGTCCATAAATTCAATGTACACACTTGTAATAAGAGTTTGTGATGCACGTACAAGTTTCATTATGTATGAATATGAGGAAATGGACTTTTGTATATGAAGAAAGTGAATGGAATGAAAAATGAGTAGTGTGGTAAAATGGAATGAAGTTGCATAAGTTGCATAAATCTTTGGACTTCCATTTAGTTTTGTGTTGTATAAATTTGGTTATACAATGAATGCACATAAGTTTTAATGTGGATGTCATTTTCAAGTCTTAAAGGTGGCTGGATGAGAAGATGATTATGGCAGCAAAATAAGGATGTTTGGTATGAGTTACTACAGAAAACTGCAGCAAAATCTGGAAAATACGAAGGCCATATCGATCTCATAGGATGAAAGATCGATCTAGAAAAGCAAAAAATGCTATTATATAAGCAATGGAATAAGACAAATCGATCTCCAATAGGTCCAAATTGATCTTCTAAACATTATGTAATGAGAGGATCGATTCTTGAGGCAAGTAGATCGATCTTCTCCCTAGCCAAATCGATCTCCTTAACTTTCTGCTAGAGACAGATCGATCTCAAGCCCTCGACAGATCGATTCATGCCTTCAAAATGTCGTGGAAAAGAGGGATTTAAGAGGATCAGATCGAGCTCCATCCAATATAGATCGATCTCATCAAGCAATTTTTATAAATAGGAGCAGTGAAATCTAAAAATCATGGAACCAACCCCATTCCCTCCATTTTCAATCCAAAAACTTAGCTTTCTCACTCCTAAATCCGCCCATTTTCATGAAGATTTGAGGGAAGGCTATTAGATACAAAGTTATTCATATTAAAAAGAAGAACAACATAGCTTGGAGGCATTACCCATTTATGGGATTGAAGGAGTAAAGGTGCATTTCCATTTGGAGCAAGGAGGAAATCAATCTAGGTGAGTTTCTAATGCACCAATCCAAGTATATTTGTTTAGTTATTGATTTTGGAGTTGATTTAGTGTGTATATTAAGGTAGAACTACCTAGAATGTCATGGAATAATTATAACCTAGAAATAGGTTAGTGTGAGAAAGTGAAATGTAGAGGTATTAATGATGAATGGGATGTCTTAAGGTGATAATGGTGTTATGGGTATGATTTTAAGATGGTGTTATGGAATGAATTGTGAGATTTACCCAAGGGTAAAATGAGTATTTAAGGCCTTAAGTAAAATGCATAAGTGAATGAGAGAGTAAGGGTAGAGTATTTCACATAAGGTCCTAAGTAAGTAACTAAGTGAGTTACTAGATAAGTTTGGTTAGAAGGCTTGAAGATGACTAAATGCAAAAATGGGCTAAACTTAATGAAATAAGCTCAATGAAATATATTGACTAGTTGGTGTCAAAATGTGGTTAGCAACATTAACTCAAGTGATGGGTGAATGATGTGCAGCTTTCGAGGATACACCCGAAGCAAGTTGAGCCAAAGTGCGAGGAGCTAAGAGAAAGAGAGTCGCACCCCGAGTAAATCGAGGTAAGGGAATTGTGAGGACTCTTAGAGATATATGTGCGTACTTTAGGCGCATTATGTTTTCTAGAATGCATATGGTAATAGGAAATGAAATGGGTAATTGAAGGGCCAGATTTGGGTTTTGATGAAATGTGCATAAAAACAAAAGCATGATGCTTTGAAAACCTTGTTTTATTGCTTTTTATCAAGTGATTGGTAGGATGGCTAACATTTGAAATGATTTGCAAAAGAAATGACTTGATTTGGTTTTATAACCATGCTTTGCAAAGAATTGAGCCACCTACATGGTTTTCGTGAGACTAAAAGCGTGTTAAAGCACGACTTGCACGAGATTTGATGTGTTTTTACACGCATGAGTGCTGGAGCTTAGCTCGCACTAGATTTCGCATGGATTTTTATGATGTTGTGCTAAAGCTTAGCTCACACAGATTTTATACTGATTTTGACATGGTGCTGGAGCCTAGCTCGCATTCGATGTCCACCATACTTGATTTTCATGCTTGAGATTACTCGCACGTGATTTTATGACATGTTGATAGCCATACTGGGAGCTTCATGTAGACTGGGTGTTGCACTGATTAAATAGGCTCGCACGTGCATTTTGAGATGTGGTGTGATATGATGTGTTGATATGGGTCCACGAAGTACGCTGTACCGTGCAGGTAGCATGGATTACGTTGTGCCGTGTTGAGATTGTGATATGCCATCTTTCGACGATGTTTAGATTTGCTATGGACCGACGAGTTGGACGTGACCCACCTCTTGTGTGGAAGTAGATAGTGGTGATACCCCGCACACCTGATCAGTGTAGTCTGGGATCACATGATATGGCCATAGTCCTAGAGGAGATTTCCCTATTATATTGCCTATCTCACATGTCTATTGTTTTATGAATAAATCCATGTTTGAAATGCTTTATGGGTCAGGACAGTCCAAGGGAGGGGTTGAGTCCTGACAAGTGTTGATTTTATTGAGACGAGAAAGCATGATAATGGCTTTAAAGTGCACAGATGCATGATGATTTTCCATGCCTTATGAATTAAATATGCATGATGGTTTTCCATGCTTTGAATTTTATTTGTGCACTAAATTAAATAGCATGATTTGCTTCACATGCCATTAACACAAGCATCAACTAATGCTTTTGAGGTGTGAATGAGAAATTGTATGGTTTTGAGCATGGCATCACAATCACGTAGATAGTGCAATATCTACCTGTTTGTATGATTGCCTTATTGAGCGTGTTGTTTGCTCACCCCCTTATTTTCCCCTTTCTACAGAGCACTGAGTATAGACTGAAGGCGACTGGAGGTTTCCCTTTTAATATCCGCTGTATCCCATCGCGTAAGGTATACACACTGATGAAATTTTGTATCTAAACTTTTCATAGCACAGTAGCATTTTGTATGTAACCATTGGGGATGTAAAACAATGTAAACACATGTAAAGAACACTCTGATTCATTTATACAAGTGTTTACTTCTAAATTATAATGCAAATTAAATTGTTATGGTTGGATGAGGTAGGCATTGACACACAGCCTAACTGTTTGAGTGTGCAGCTGATCACGATCGAGGTAAGGTAAAGACGAAAAATAAATAATGTATGAAAAGCAAAAAACTTTGTGACGAGTTTTTGTAAGTTGAGGGTCGTGACAGAACCAGTGCTGAAACTATTGTGATATCTATGAGTTATACAAACATACTCAAACTGGATTTCTGATAAGATATTATATCTGAGTAAAACCGTGCTTAAGCCCTCGTGTTGACTGTGTGTCACACTGAATTTTGAGAGAGGCTACGATTGATGATTTTGGTTAGGGTGATAAGTCCTTAAGTCGGGCACCCCACGACCCTGCTGATTATTTGTTTTGGTTTACAGAGTATGTTGTACCGTGTAGACAACACGGAGTACATTGTACCGTACCACTAGTCTTCGGACATTTGATTTGCATGGTTCTAGACACCTTTGCACACCTAGCTAGTGATTGCTTGGGGTTAGACCTGACAAATGTAAATACGACATGAGTGACACGACATGAAGTCGATACGAAAAAACTATCTACGTGTTTAAAAAATTCATGTTTCGTGTTTAGCCGTGTTGACACGAATTTTGACACTGTAATTTTTGTGTTTAACCGTATCAGACACGACTAAACACATATAATACACGAAAAGATGTTTTCTTGAATCATGTCATATACACGGATAATATGTTTACGACACGAGAAACACGTTGAAGAAAATCGTGTCACATGAATACACGATACACGTGTAAGATACAAAAATAATATATACTTGTGGGAGGAGTTGAATCTTGACCAAAAAGGTTTTTTTCAAAGCATTTACCAAGGTTGAAAATTAATAATAAAAGATTTTTTAAATGAGTTGTATAATAATAATAAGAATGTAAATTAAATTATTGTTGTAAATCAGTAAATATTATAATTTTTTTCATTTTTGATTATATTTTATTTTTAACCGTATCATCTGTGTTGTGTCTATTCGTGTCGTGTTTAATCATGTTAGTTATATTTTTTCATGTTTATCGTGTCGTGTGACACAGATAATTATAATGTGTCAATCGTGTCGTGTCACGTGTCACACGTATAAAATATGTGTTGTGTTTACGTTTTAGACACGTTTTATAATTTGTGTCATGTTCGTGTTTGATAAATTCGTGTTGTGTCGTGTCATGACATAGAGACACGAATTGCCAGGTCTACTTGGGGTCACTGACTATGGCCATATGTTGTCTGACTACCGTATATCCCTGCCTGGCCTCTCTAATTGATTTGATTTTTCTATTTTGTTCTGAATTCTGAACAAAACTGGTTTCTGATCTATTTTTAAACTTTGAATTTGATTTCTGTCTTCCGATCTGTTTTCTGAATGATTTTGTATACTGTTTCTAATCTATTTTCTAAACTGATCTCGAATGGTACGGATGTGCATGTTTTAATACATGACATGACATTATATGAAATTGTTCTGAGTAAAGTAAATATGTTTGTTTTGAAATCAAATAAGTGGAATGCAATTGTTTTACAAGATGATAAAACATGCATTATGAGCATTGTAGATAGTATGGTTGTCTACCTGCTTTCGTGTGTTCCTTATTGAACATGTTAGCTCACCCATTTCTCTCATCTCTCCATAGATTTGTTCCAGTAGTTGAGAGCTCTGTGGTAGATTCCTATATTTTCCTTTCGCCTGTAGCTGTTATCACTTGCAAAAGGTATACACATTTTTGTGGGCATTTGTATCTAAACATGACAGCGTAAAGTGATATATCTATGTTAGTACTGAAATGTAAACCAATGTAAATGAATGCAAATTATTGTAAATTATTATGAGTACAATTTCTTATTATGGATGCATAAGAGGTGAATGAATTGAAGTATATGGAAAGTGATCGACTGATATCGACTCATAGCCTAACCAATCAATGTGTAAAGTTGGGATGTGTGATAATTAATGGTATGAATGTAAGAAAAATGGGTCACGACAGAGTGTGTTGTGTGATAAAGGAATTGCTATAGGGTTGAAAGGCAAGTTTTATCGGACAGTTGTTAGCCCCACATTACTCTATAGCAGTGAATGTTGGGCAACTAAAGGAGTGCATACATAGAAGATTAGTGTAGCAAAAATGTGAATGCTACAATGGATGTGTGGATGTATGAGAAAAGATAGAATAAGAAAAGAAGACATTCACAACAAGTTAGAGTGGTACTTATTGAAGATAAGATGAGTGAAAGTTGTTTACATTGCTTTGAACACATACGACGTAGACTTGTGGATGCTCCAATTAGAAGAGTGGAGGCTATGAAAGATATAAAAAGGGTTAAGGCTAGAGGAAGATCAAAAAAGACTTGAAAGGAAGTAATTAAAAAAGATATGGCAAAGCAGGAGTTCGAAGAACCCATTGCATTAGATAAGAATGAGTAGAGGAGTAGAATTCATGTTGACGACTTAGTGTGAATTTGTATATTGGTTCATATAGCCTACCATAGTATTAAGATAAAGGCTCTGATGATGGTGATGATGATGATGATACTTAGGGTGTAATTATCTGATAATCAATGAAACTAACTAATCTCTGTGGGATGATATTCTGGGACTTCGATCCCTATATTACTTGTACGACTTGTGCACTTGAGGTAGAGTGTCACGACCGCCCACAACGTCCGTGACTTATGACGAGCTTGAAGAGTATCTATCCGCAAGTCCATGGGTCGTCCAAGTAATAAAGGGATTTGAGTCTCGAAATTATCGTCCCACAGAGAAGTTGTTAGCCTAATTAACTACCGGTTACTTTTACCCTAAGTATATCCTAGCAAATTATGAAGCATTGATGGGTGGTCTACAAGGCTAATTAAAGATAATACTAGAAATCAATAAAATAATAAGTAATAAAGAAAACAAAACCGAGTTAAAATTACTTACAAAGCTCCAAGCAATAAAAGTAAGAATCTACAAAAGAAAATTAAAACAGTTAAAATGAATTAACGCAACTAAAATAAAATGCAAATATAAACAATAAGCAATAAAACTAATTAAACTAAAATTAAACAAGCTAAGATGAAATATGCATGTAAATTAATCTAATTAATAACAAATTGCAATTTAAACTAACCTAAGATCTAATAAAATCCTAGAAAATTAATCATGAATTTAAATGTCTAAACTAATGGATTAAAATTTACTCCTAAATATATCTAAATGCTAAATTAACACTAACTAATGCATGAACATATTTTTGGAATTTTTATCTAAGACTAAAAATGCATAAAATGAGTTGTCTAAATTAATATTAAGTAAATTCCCTAATGCTAGATTAAAAATTATTTAACAACCTAATTAAATCTAAATTAAACTAATTAAACAAATTAACTATATCTACTTGCATATTAAAAATCATTAAGCTATCTTGAAATTAATCTAACCACTAATGCATGTAAAATGAATTAAGCTACTCAAATGAACTGCCAAACATGGCCTTATCAACTAAATAGCAAAGTGGTCCCGATTTGTCCTATTCACTTTCTTCTCCATTGTGTTGCTCTGCCTCCAGGTGTACTACGTTCGGGTTGCTAGTACTGTCCTGTCCTGCTGCGTTGGTCGTCCGCTACTCTGCTTCCTTCAGGCTCCAGACACTGCTGCTTATTCCTCGGACTGCCTCTCTCGTGCTACTACTGCGCACAACTCTGCCATAGGGCAGACGCGTTCTCTGCTGCTACTCTTTGTTGCACTGCCCTGCCTTCGTTCATGCATAGCAACTGGACAACAGCTGCTACGCATGTCCAGCAGTAGCTCGGCACTAGTATAAGCTCACAACAAGAATAACATTCAGCAATAAATAGCAGAATAATAAGACAGAAATCATAAAAGGAATGCTGGTAACAATGATGGACAGTAAAACGGACTTGAAGCAGGGATGAACAGAGAAGGAGCTATGTTATCGGACATCACACTAATGCTAAGCTATGCAGACGGTAGCTCTAAAACACCATCTTCACCTCCTTCCAGCAATCAAATGAAATGAACAAAGTTAACTAAAAATTAATTGCATAACCGATTAAGACTAAGCTAAAGGCTGACAGTAACTAAACTTATATAAACATTATAGAGTGCGAACAAAAACTATCCTAATGTTGCAGCAACTGGAAATACATAATGTAACCGAACTGATCATGCAAAAGGGTGTGATTATCTTAATGCCGACTGAACCTTGCAAAATTAAAAGCTGAAAACTAAAATATTCCGCAAAACAGAGAAGTAAACAAGCTACTGTGGTCTCGGGTTGCATTCATTTTCTGCTGCCAAAATGGTTCCACCGAGATTTGATGTAGACAAAATGTTAACATTCAATCCACATTAAATCTTCAGAACGTCTAAGGCAGTGATCAAAGAGCTTTGTCACCCGAATGAACAACTTGACATCTAACCGTAAATTACTAAAGTGGTGGATTGACAAATGAGAAAACAAAGCATAAATGATGCATTTGAAAAGGAAACCGAGACTTGAAATAGGAAGGAAACCAAGAAGATGGAAAAGAGAAGAAACCGAGAGCATAAAACAAATGATTGAAATTCTATTGCAAATGAATTTAACAACTTGTAATGAAGAACATGAATAGTTAAAACAATTTAGTAAAAGAAAAACTATGCGGAAATCTAAAGAAAACTTTAAAAACTATTCTATCCTAGCCTCTACCTTACCTTAGGCTACTCTAATTGATTTTTCAATAGCCATCATGTTCTATTTATACACAAACATAGGGGTACAATGGTAAATTTCCATCCTAGATGAGTTGGCATTATTTGGCCACTTGTCTTCAATTGATTCGCTGTTGATAGATATTTCCACGTCACTTGTCGGTTTGTCCAGTTAGCTTCGCGATGTGGCCCGACATGTGCTTTTCAGAATATTCACTCGGTGTCTGTTGATCTTATCGTTTCAAAGCAAATAAAATATCGACACCTGGCATCACGAGTGTCCAGACGACTGGTGACTCGGTCTACAAAATTTGAAGTGGTCCAATCTCCTTTAGCTCGTTTTCAGCCCAATATCGACTGAAACGACTGAGTTTCATCCGGATTTAATTTATCTACACATTAAAGAAATTTAATTAAATACAGGGGATTTTTAATGAAATAATATGGGTATTAAGTAAATAATTAGGAATTTAAGCACAATTAATTCTATAAAAAAATAGAATTATCAACTTACCCAAAAACCACCACAATATTTTTTTCACATCTTACTTAGCTCTTCTTCTGTCGTAACTCAACACCAACCGTTGGGCTATGATTCGATATTAGTCACCTCAACCACATTCATTTCATAACAAGCATACATGTCAATACAATTATCCATTGACTGTAAGTACTCTTTTCTTAAAAGTAAACTCAAATACATAAATACAAATACTTGTACATATAAATCCCTGACCGTACATTCGTTTATATAACTGTGCTTTTACATTGTTTAGTACAAAACGTTCAAATGTGTATACCTTTTGTAAGATGGGTATGCAGCGGATCAAGGAATACCAGTCCTCAATCGTGTTCAACTACTATGAACGCTCTGTAGAGAGAGGAAATAAAAAGGGGGTGAGCTCACAGCTCAGTAAGGAAATAAGGCATGCAAGTAGATAACTACACTATCTACAAAAATACAATGCTCATGCCTTGAAATCATTTCCTTTTTGGCTCATATCTAAAACATGTGTCTTTCTTGAAACATTTATGTAATATATACATATAGATATAAATCATCAGTTATGAAACTAAAAACATGCTAGTTTAATAAATCTCAGCAATTTATACAAAATATTGCATTTCTCATGTAATTAATGTAAATCACATTTTATCATGACATTTCATTTAAATCAAAACAATATGACATATCATCATGTTAAAAACATAAAAATTCGGGCCTCACCCATCCCTCAAGTTACGTTTTTCACACAGAAAGTCACATGTTCAGATTATAAAATCATGTGATAATTCATTCAAGAAATATCAAGTGCATGAAATGAGATAGGCGACTACATGTTCTGAGATTATGATCATAACTCATTTTTCGTGATCCCAGGCTACACAGTAGTCGGTGTGCGGGGTCTCACATTTGTTGTAATGGGAGTTGGGTTAAATCCTCTACCGTCAGCTCACAACTCAATAACATCGTGTACTCACGATACATCGTACTCCATATGACATACATGGTACAAAGTACTCCTTGGACCCTATCCTTATGGTCAGGGTGCTTACCACAAGTCTTAGCCCTCATACCATGGGTAATAGTTTTTCCATAACCTCGACCATATCTCAAAATATTGCATGTGTGAGCATATAATCGGTGCGACACATAGTCTGTACAGGCTCCCAACATGGCTACTTCATGCTCTCTCTTTTAAAATCTGGTATGTGTGAGTAAACTCCTAACACGACCACATACACAAGTTATATAAATCTAGTGCGAGGAATGCTCCTAGCACTATGTCATGTAAAACTGAGTATGAGCAATGCTCCAATACTCTATCATGCATCAATCAATAAAACTGAGTACGAGCAATGCTCCCAATACTCTATCATGCATAAATCATATTAAAAACAAGTATAAGAATATACTGTAGTACTATGTGATGCATATCTTATAAAATATAGTGCGAGTATTCTTTAGCACTAATGGTTTTCACACAAACCCAATAGATGGCTTGTTCAAATTGAATTTCACTTAATCAAATCAAATTGACACTCATATGTGCTGTTTTCACATATACATGAAAACATTAGTATTCTATCAATGCAACTATCAAAACTAGTCACAAACATGCTTCCTAAGCTTTTACCCTTAATTTGGATAAAACCACAATTTACCTTATCGGTTCCTATCAAAACATTTCTATACACGAAATTTCATATACAATATAATAATCGAAATTCTATTCGAAATACATGTAGCTACCTCTAGCTAGTCATGAAATTCCCTTACCTCGGATCACGTCACGTGACCTCACTTCCTCGGTGCTGCTCACTCTCGAAGTCCGATCAGCTTCCAATATAACTTCCGAAGCTGTGTAAATAATCATTCATACCAGTATACTTTAATATACTTAGTTTTCACTTGCATGAATCTAAATAAATGCATTTAGGCTTTATTTCAGCTTATTGGACTTTATTCTCCCTTAAGTCCCTTTCAATTTTACAACTCATTTCTCGAGAACCTATTAGACTCGTCCAAGTCTACTAATTCGAATTAAACTGGCATGATCTCTCATATACCTTAATTTCATCATTTTCTCCCACTATGGTATTTCACCATATACCTCATATACCTATTTTCATTTCTCATCTTTTCCAATTTATGTATTTCATAAAACCATTTTACAATCTTCCATACATACTTATTTCATCCTTAAATCCATGTTTACTCAACTTCCTCATCATTTTCTCAAATTCATGCCAATATCTAGGTCATGGATATTTAACATGATCAAATTGTTTTCAGCAATTCAAACATACACCAATCAACTCACCAAGACACCTATATTGACATATATTGTCACGCCCCGAAAGTGCGAAAAATAGGGCAAATTTAAAACTTTTTACTCATTAATTCACAATTAAGGGTGCATTCCTGTGCAGTGTCATACATCATCATAATTAATATGCCTCAGGATCTCATCAATAGAATTTATATATCATATCAAATACATTAATCCATCTCAAGTTAATTAATCCTAATACATCCCATATAATGTTATACATCAAGTGTCTGCAATTACAGTAATTGTCTGGGTACATGAAAAGATAAAAGATACCTTAAAATACAATATATGGCCTGGAGCTCAAGTCCCCCACTAGCCACTACTCCGTACGTCGCAGGGAAACCCTTTTCACTTGAATAAATCTGGGGGGAAAAAAAACAGGGTGAGCTTCTAAATCGCTCAGTAAAGGGGGTAAGGAACTCATTTCATAAACCAAAATGCACATCACAAAATGTTTATTTGTATGTGAAACTCATTTGAAAACCATAGCATGAAAGTACTCAAAACGACATTCTCATGTCTCAAGTCATGTGAAAACATGAAGTAAAAAGGCTCACTCTAGAGCAATAACAAAGCATGTGAAAATAATGCGATAAACGCTTTCTCAATGCACGTGAATAAAATCACTGAAATAGTAATGCACGTGGCGTAGCCACTAAACACACGTGGCATAGCCACTGATTTAAATTCACACGTGGCATAGCCACAAAATAGGGTTTCACATGGCAACGGCCACCAAATTGGGTTTCTCACGTGGCAACGGCCACCAAATAGGGTTTCACGTGGCAACGGCCACCAATGGGGTATCACGTGGCAACGGCCACCAATAGGGTTTCTCACGTGGCAACGACCACCAAATAGGGTATCACGTGGCAACGGCCACCAATGGGGTTTCTCACGTGGCAACGGCCACCAAGTATACGTGGCATAGCCACAGAATAGGTTATTCTCACATTACCAGAACGGAGAAGAAATCGAGCTTACATGCTACCAGAGCAATGCCCGGTGTGTACTCACCACTACACACCTAAGTCTTATCACATAAGACTGGTTTGCCTTCAGGTAGAACTCATAGGGGTTTTTCACTCATAAAACTCAATTGAAAACCGTTTTGTACTCAACACAAAACGTAATAAAACCGAGTTCTAACCGGCAAAACACGCACACATTTCTCAAATCTCGATATTGCCTTAACGTAGAGCCCAATTCATTACTCACACAAAATTCAACGGTTTATAAAGCAATTTCACACTTAGCTTATAAACTCATAAAATTATGGGCTCTAACCGGCTATAAAAACCGTGTGCAATTAAATCTCAACACAACACTCAACATGCTTGTTTTATAAACCACAAATCATGCTATAATAGTTTACAAATCACATACACAAATGGTTTAGATTTCCCTTACCTCTTTGCACCTCGTATAGTACAATCGTTTCCCCTGTATCACGGACTAGCCTCGCATTCCACTCTGGAACTCCCGAGCTATCCAAACGATGTTAAAACATCAATACCCAATTATCTCATCAACCTCAATTCTCAAAATCGAGCATAATTGCTCATAACTCCTCAAATCCCTTGATTCTCGTAACTCTACCCCAAACTACACTCTCATTCACAACATCTCCACGTTCTACATTTCTAATACCAATTATCTATGCTAATTCACCACATTTGTCTAAATTTCCATTTATAGCTCAAAATTCCTAAAATTACCAAAATTGCTAAATATCATTATCACTCCAACCACATTGCAATTTCATCAATCCCTAATCATTTCTCAGCTATTTCAACACAATGACAACCACCAATATCATCAAAATCATCTCAAATATCGAGATCGAGGTTTAGAAATTACCCAAAGCTTGTGAGACGCACAACCCACGCCTCGATTCGATTCGTCCTTCGATTTCCAAGTATGTTGTTCTCCCTTTGATGAGGAACAACTTTTCTTCTTACCACAACTCTTGATTTGGCCGAAAATGGGTGTTTTGGATGAGTGAGAAAGTTAGATTTTCGGTGGAAATGGGGTTGGAAGAGAGAGAAAGTGAGTTTGCAGGAGAAAAACAGGGGTTCCTTATATAGGCTAAGGGTAGGAGATCGATCTGTCGAGGGGTGAGATCGATCTGCGTTTGAATTTTGGGGACGATCTGGGTAATTTTATGCCTAGGAGATCGATCTGTCGAGGGGTGAGATCGAAATCTTTATGGCCTTATGAGATCGATCTACTCCTAAGGAGATCGATCTTCTCCCAAACAGAATCATTTGGAGATCGATCTCTTCCTCATGAGATCGATCCTTTCTCAAACAGAATCATTTGGAGATCGATCTCTTCCTCATGAGATCGATCCTTTCTCAAACAGAATCATTTGGAGATAGATCTCTTCCATTGGAGATCGATCTGCTCCTCAAATTCCTCCTTCCTCGTCATTTTTAACTCACTAGATCGATCTCTCTTTCTCCCAGATCGATCTGTCCTCATACTTCATGCTTATTTTACACACTTAACATATAAATCTCCAATTATAATTACCACAATTCACTTAGCTCAATAAATTACACTTCAAATTCTTATTACATCATTAAAATATGTATGAAATTCTCAGATCTCACATCCTCCCCACCTTAAAAGAATTTGGTCCTCCAAATTCAACTCAACTAGTTAAAGAGATGGGGGTATTTCTCCTTCATGAGACTCTTTAATTCCCACGTTGCCTCTTCCCTTGAGTGATGTTTCCACAAAACTTTCACTAATGGGATGCTCTTGGTTCTCAGTACCTTCTCTTTTCTATCGAGAATCCGGACGGGTTTCTCAGTGTAGCTCATGTCCTCCTGTATGTCCATCTCATCATACTCTATAACATGAGAAGGGTCCGGGTGGTACTTCCTCAACATAGACACATGAAAAATGTTGTGTATTCTAGACATCTGTGGGGGTAATGCTAATCTGTAAGCTACCTCTCCCACTCTCTCAAGAATCTCGAATGGTCCTATGTATCGAGGACTCAATTTCCCTTTCTTCCCAAATCGCATGATACCCTTACTCGGTGATATTCTCAGAAATACTGCATCACCAACCTTAAACTCGAGTGGCCATCTACGCACATCGTGTAGCTTTTCTGTCTACTTTGTGCAGCCCGTAACCTCTCACATATGAGTTTCACACTCTGTACGGCTTGCTCAACAAGCTCGGGAGCATTTACCTTTCTGTCACCGACTTCTTCTCAAGCTACAGGGGATCTACACCTCCTACCATATAGAGCCTCAAAAGGTGCAATTCCAATACTCGCATGATAGCTGTTATTGTATGCAAACTCTGCTAGGGGCAGGTGATCATCCCATGATCCCTTAAAATCCATCGTACACGCCCTCAACATATCCTCCAAGGTCTGAATAGTCCTCTCTAACTGACCATCTGTCTAAGGATGATAGGCGGTACTGAAACTCAATCGAGATCCCATGGACTCTTGAAACTGGGTCCAAAATCTAGAAGTAAATCGGGAATCTCTATCAGAAGTAATACTCACTGGAGCCCTATGTAATCTAGCTATCTCGCTGACATACAGTTCAGCTAAGGCATCCACAGTATCTGTGCTCTTGATGGCAAGGAAGTGGGCACTCTTGGTCAATCTATCCACAATGACCCATATCGCGTCACGACCTCTTCGGGTCCTTGGTAAACCCATAATAAAGTCTATAGTGACATGCTCCCATTTTCATGTAGGTACAGGTAAAGGCTGTAGTAGTCCTCCGGGCTTCCGATGCTCAGCTTTCACTTGCTGGCATATTAAACACCTGGCCACATACTCTGCCACGTCTCGCTTTATACCACTCCACCAATACACCTTTCTCAAGCCTCGGTACATCTTAGTACTCCCTGGGTGCATGGTGTATCGCGAGCAGTGGGATTCTCTTAGTATCTGTCTCTTTAGGGTATCATCGTCCGGTACACAAATCCGTCCTCTGAACCTCAATAATCCATCTTCACTGATGGTGAGATCCGACTGCAAACTCTGCTCAGCTTGGCTAACCATATCTAACAATCTCTGATCACTGCCAGTTCTAATCTGATCCATGATCCTGGGCTCTATCCGCAGGCTAGCCAAAAATCCAGTCTCTACCTCTTTAACTCTGATCTGAAGTTCGGCGAACTGCTCTAACAAATCCCATTCCCTGATCATCATAGCAGATATCATACTCTTCCTGCTCAGGGCATCAGCAACTACATTCGCCTTACCCAGATGATATAGAATCTCGCAGTCATAATCCTTAAGGAGTTCCATCCATCTCCTTTGTCTCATGTTTAACTCTTTTTGATTAAAGAGATATCTCAAACTCTTGTGATCAGTGAAGATCTGGAATCTTTCCCCATATAAGTAGTGTCGCCAGATCTTCAAAGCAAATACCACAGCGGCTAACTCCAAATCATGCGTGGGGTAATTCCGCTCATGGTCTTTCAGCTGTCGAGATCCATATGCGACCACTCTTCTGTGTTGCATAAGCACACACCCCAATCCTTGATGAGATGCATCACTATACACCGAAAATCCTCCTGATCCCTCAGGAATAGTTAACACAGGTGTCGCTGTCAACCTCCTCTTTAATTCCTGAAAACTGAGCTCACATTGATCAGTCCATATAAATGGAGTCTCTTTGCGCGTGAGCTTAGTCAAAGGGGCGGCAATCCTTGAAAATCCTTCCACAAATCTTCTGTAATACCCTACCAAACCAAGGAAGCTTCGCACCTCAGTGGCTGTCCTCGGTCTCTCCCAATTAAGCACAGCCTCCACCTTGCTTGGGTCCACTGATACTCCTTCCTCTGAGACTATATGACCAAGGAAAGCTATTCGGTTCAACCAAAACTCACACTTACTAAGCTTTTCGTATAATTGCTTATCTCAGAGTATCTGAAGTACTAACCACAAATGCTGTGCATGCTCCTCATACGACTGAGAGTATACCAGGATATCATCAATAAAGACTATCACAAATTTATCTAGATAGTCTCTAAACACTTCATTCATCAACCTTATAATTGCTGCAGGGGAGTTCGTCAATCCAAAGGATATCACCAGGAATTCGTAATGGCCATACCTCATCCTAAAGGCCGTCTTTGGAATATCTTCTTCCTTGATCCTCAATTGGTGGTAGCCCGATCTCAAATCAATCTTAGAAAAGACTGATGCCCCTCTAAGCTGATCCAGTAGATCATTAATCCTGGGCAATAGGTATTTATTCTTCACCGTGGCTTTATTCAACAACCGGTAATCTACACATAATCTGAGACTACCATTCTTCTTCTTAACAAATAGTACTGGCCCTCCCCACGGCGAAACACTGGGTCTAATAAACCCTTGATCCAATAACTCCTGTAGTTGTCTCTTCAATTCCTCAAGCTCCACTAATGCCATCCTGTAGGGAGGTTTAGAGATCGGCTGAGTATCTGGTACCAAATCAATGGTAAACTCCAGCTCTCTCTCTGGTGGTAAACCTGGCAATTCATTTGGGAAAACATCCAGAAATTCACACACCACAGGTATATCCTCAATCCTCGGATATTCCCGCTCATCGTCTGAGATGAGTGTCTCATAACCTTCACATGAACAATCATATTTAATATTCTCCAAAATAATATCAAAATTCTCAAATTACTTACTAGAAATCTACATAATCATTTCCTCAATATCTCAATCGTACACTGTAAGGTTCAGGTAGGGAGAAAGTTACAATCTTAGTGTAGCAGTCTAAACTCACTCGATCGGTTGCCAACCAATCCATTCCCAGAATTACATCAAACCCATGTATATTCAACAAGATTAGATCTGCTAACATCACTCTATCTCCCACCTTTATTTCACATCCTTTACAGATTAACTCAGTTCTCTGGGATTCACGCATAGGGGTATTTACATGTAGTATGTATTCTAGAGGTTCAAACTTCAAGTTTAATCTACATGCAAAATGCTCAGAAATAAACGAATGCGTGGATCCTGAGTCAATCAACACATGA
Organism: Firmiana major; assembly: GCA_033439115.1. Taxonomy (NCBI): domain Eukaryota; kingdom Viridiplantae; phylum Streptophyta; class Magnoliopsida; order Malvales; family Malvaceae; genus Firmiana; species Firmiana major. The sequence goes on from CM065910.1 coordinate 24,346,553, forward strand.
GCCTTATGATTATAGACAGAAAGTGTACCTCTTATAGTTTCTGCCGAAGTGTCTGCGGTCTCCTTATCCAGGGCAAACACACGTCCCTGTGCCACAGGTTTCTTCCCTTTCTCTATCGCAGTGGCCCGTCTCCGGGGATCCACTCTCTGAGGCTGTTGTCTAGTAGGCTCCAATCCGTGTGGTTTCTGAGGTTGAGGGCAATCCTTCACCATGTGACCCACGTCTCCACATCTAAAACATCCATGGATCGACCCAGTATAACTTTCCTCATGCATTCGGCCACAATTCCTGCAAAACCTTGTCTCTGGCCTGACATCTCGAGGGGTCTCTCTAATGTTAGGGTACCCTCTGGGTCTCTCTAATCTGCCCTTCTGCACCTCAATCCTTCCTCTTCTGAAGGAACCTCTCCGAGCCTCCGTTTGGAAAAGTGCTGGCCTCTTGCCCTTATCTCTATTCATCGCTCTGAGCTCATTCTGGGATTGTACCATTTCAATTCCTCTTTCAATTTCTTGTGCTCATCTTAGAGCATCTCTAAACTCCGTAATACATAGCCCTATCAATCTATCTCTGATGACAGGCTTCAACCCATACACAAACTTCTCTGTGCGGAGCTCTTCACTCTTGAAGGTCTCTGGGTCATATCTCAATAGCGCTGTGAATTGGCTCTCATAGTCATCCACAGACATGTCACCCTGTACCAAACTCAAAAACTCAGCTTGTTTCTTTCTCTGGGCGGCTCATGGTACATATTGGGTCCTAAAGGCTATTTGGAACTCTTCCCAACCAATCATATCCTGGCGGGACATCAGAATACCCTGGGTAGTACCCCACCAATCTCGAGCTCTCCCCTTCAGCATATAGGCACTCATACTGACCCTCTCAGCATCGGTGCACCCCAAAAAATCAAATATAACTCTCAATTCCGTCAACCACTCCTCAGCCTCTGTAGGATCCTTCTTTCCCTTAAATGCGAGTGGATTCATCTTCAGAAAATCATTTAGTCGGACCATACTTCTGTCCTCAGGCTGAGTGATGGGAGGCACTGGGGGTATGGGAGGTCCTTGTGGTGGTGTAGGGGTAGTATCCGAGGCATTAACTCCAAAGTGTTGCGCGAATAACGCTGCCATCTGCTCAAAACCTTGCCTCACATCGGTGTCAATTCGATTAAATCGAGAGTTAGGACTCTCTGGTTGTGGGACAGGTGGCGGAGGGGACTCTGCCTACCTCCTCGAACGACCTCGTCGTTTACTCATTCTCTATCTCAACTCGTCTCCTGCGCGTACATATCAAAATTGATTGAAATCTCAATCCTTAACTTCAGTTCATGACCAGACTATTACAGACACTTGGGATGTATTCTATTTCACTTAACCGACACTGACAGTACTAGACACCCTAAGCTCTGATACCAAGAAAACTCTGTCACGCCCCGAAAGTGCGGAAAATAGGGCAAATTTAAAACTTTTTACTCATTAATTCACAATTAAGGGTGCACTCCTGTGCAGTGTCATACATCATCATAATTAATATGCCTCAGGATCTCATCAATAGAATTTATATATCATATCAAATACATTAATCCATCTCAAGTTAATTAATCCTAATACATCCCATATAATGTTATACATCAAGTGTCTGCAATTACAGTAATTGTCTGGGTACATGAAAAGATAAAAGATGTCTTAAAATACAATATATGGCCTGGAGCTCAAGTCCCCCAGTAGCCACTACTCCGTACATCGCAGGGAAACCCTTTTCACTTGAAGAAATCTGGGGGGAAAAGAAAACAGGGTGAGCTTCTAAATCGCTCAGTAAAGGGGGTAAGGAACTCATTTCGTAAACCATAATGCACATCACAAAATGTTTATTTGTATGTGAAACTCATTTGAAAACCATAGCATGAAAGTACTCAAAACGACATTCTCATGTCTCAAGTCATGTGAAAACATGAAGTAAAAAGGCTCACTCTAGAGCAATAACAAAGCATGTGAAAATAATGCGATAAACGCTTTCTCAATGCACATGAATAAAATCACTGAAATAGTAATGCACGTGGCGCAGCCACTAAACACACGTGGCATAGCCACTGATTTAAATTCACACGTGGCATAGCCACAAAATAGGGTTTCACGTGGCAACGGCCACCAAATTGGGTTTCTCACGTGGCAACGGCCACCAAATAGGGTTTCACGTGGCAACGGCCACCAATGGGGTATCACGTGGCAACGGCCACCAATGGGGTTTCTCACGTGGCAACGGCCACCAAATAGGGTATCACGTGGCAACGGCCACCAATGGGGTTTCTCACGTGGCAACGGCCACCAAGTATACGTGGCATAGCCACAGAATAGGTTATTCTCACGTTACCAGAACGGAGAAGAAATCGGGCTTACATGCTACCAGAGCAATGCCCGGTGTGTACTCACCACTACACGCCTAAGTCTTATCACATAAGACTGGTTTGTCTTCACGTAGAACTCATAGGGGTTTTTCACTCATAAAACTCAATTGAAAATCGTTTTGTACTCAACACAAAACGTAATAAAACTGAGTTCCAACCAGCAAAACACGCACACATTTCTCAAATCTCGATATTGCCTTAACGTAGAGCCCAATTCATTACTCACACAAAATTCAACGGTTTATAAAGCAATTTCACACTCAGCTTATAAACTCATAAAATTATGGGCTCCAACCGGCTATAAAAATCGTGTGCAATTAAATCTCAACACAATACTCAACATGCTTGTTTTATAAACCACAAATCATGCTATAATAGTTTACAAATCACATACACAAATGGTTTAGATTTCCCTTACCTCTTTGCACCTCGTATAGTGCAATCATTTCCCCCGTATCACAGACTAGCCTCGTATTCCACTCTGGAACTCCCGAGCTGTCCAAACGATGTTAAAACATCAATACCCAATTATCTCATCAACCTCAATTCTCAAAATCGAGCATAATTGCTCATAACTCCTCAAATCCCTTGATTCTCATAACTCTACCCCAAACTACACTCTCATTCACAACATCTCGACGTTCTACATTTCTAATACCAATTATCTATGCTAATTCACCACATTTGTCTAAATTTTCATTTATAGCTCAAAATTCCTAAAATTACCAAAATTGCTAAATATCATTATCACTCCAACCACATTGCAATTTCATCAATCCCTAATCATTTCTCAGCTATTTCAACACAATGACAACCACCAATATCATCAAAATCATCTCAAATATTGAGATCGAGGTTTAGAAATTACCCAAAGCTTGTGAGACGCACAACCCACGCCTCGATCTGATTCGTCCTTCGATTTCCAAGTATATTGTTCTCCCTTTGATGAGGAACAACTTTCCTTCTTACCACAACTCTTGATTTGGTCAGAAATGGGTGTTTTGGATGAGTGAGAAAGTTAGGTTTTCGGTGGAAATGGGGTTGGAAGAGAGAGAAAGTGAGTTTGCAGGAGAAAAACAGGGGTTCCTTATATAGGCTGAGGGTAGGAGATCGATCTGTCGAGGGGTGAGATTGATCTGCGTTTGAATTTTGGGGACGATCTGGGCAATTTTATGCCTAGGAGATCGATCTGTCGAGGGGTGAGATCGATCTCTTTATGGCTTTATGAGATCGATCTGCTCCTAAGGAGATCGATCTTCTCCCAAACAGAATTATTTGGAGATCGATCTCTTCCTCACGAGATCGATCCTTTCTCAAACAGAATCATTTGGAGATCGATCTCTTCCTCATGAGATCGATCCTTTCTCAAACAGAATCATTTGGAGATCGATCTCTTCTATTGAAGATTGATCTGCTCCTCAAATTCTTCCTTCCTCGTCATTTTTAACTCATCGGATCGATCTCTCCTTCTCCCAGATCGATCTGTCCTCATACTTCATGCTTATTTTACACACTTAACATATAAATCTCCAATTATAATTCTCACAATTCACTTAGCTCAATAAATTACACTTCAAATTCTTATTACATCATTAAAATATGTCTGAAATTCTCAGATCTCACATATATGAAGTTGGTGATTGAATCTTTCGCTGCGTAGTCAAAGAGGACAATACGTTGAGTGAGACTGCGGGGGCCACCTCTTGAATCCCGCAGGAATAAAGTACCACATAATCGTTACAATAAATGCACATTTTATTGTAATAGGCCAGCCCAACCGGCCTTGGCCACCTATTTTGGGCCCACAACATCAGCAGTTGTGACTTCGTTACTCATCTGTACTGTCAGCTTTAGGTCAACTGACCTACACGGTTTTATCGTGGGTGAGCCAAGGTCAAGTTAGCCTAGAGTTTACCTCTCCACAATTTGCATCCCCATAGTGGCTCAAACCATGGACCCTTAAGTCCATTTATCTTACACACATGGTACCATTTGTTCCAGTGGAACAATTGGCACCAAGTGTGTAAGATAAATGGACTTAAGGGTCTATGGTTCGAGCCATTGGGGATGTGTTATGGGGGAACAAAACCTTGAGGCTTTCGCTGCTCAGCCAAAGAGGATAATACATTGAGTGAGACTGTAGGGGCCACCTCTTGAATCCTCGTGCTACACAGTCGTCACAATAAATGCGCGTTTATTGTGACGACTGTGAGGCACTTTGTTCCCGCAAGATTTAAGAGGTGACTCCCATAGTCTCACTCAACGTATTATCCTCTTTGGCTGCGCAGCGAAAGCCTCAAAGTTTTGTGTGATGCCCGTACTTTTATATGTATCATTTATGATTTCAAGAATGTACACAAAAGTTACATTATATGAGAATTATAAGAAATGAACATTTTTATATTCTATGTGTGACTAGAATGCAAAATGAGTAGTGAATCAATTAGAAGCAATCCTTCCTTTGAATTTCTAGAAACATTGTAGCTGGAATGCTGCAGAATGCCAGATCGATCTTAGTGTAAGGGGAGGTCGATCTCATCTTCTCGAAATTAAAGTGCCATAGCATTCTGTAAAAGGGAGATCGATCCCTCATTCAAAGCAGATCGATCTCAAGTTTGCTTCTGCCTGGATAGGATCGATCTCTTCCATAAGACAGATCGATCTCTAATTGCTTCTGCCTAGCAAGGATCAATCCCACAGCCTACATATCGAATACAAAGAGAGTTCAAATAAAAGAAAGATCGATCTGGCACCCTTTAGGATCAATCTCATCATGTTATTTCTATAAAAAAACCTGACAGCCAAGTCTTCTTCCACGAAACAACTAATACTTCTCCATTTTTGCCAAAGTAAACTAAGCTTTCTCACTCTAAAATCGTCACCTTCCAATTAGATTTGAGAAAGATTACTTTGGGCAAAGTTGTTTCTTGTGATGAGGAGAACTACATAGTCAAAAATTAGAAGTTGATTTGTTGGATTGAAGGAACAAAGGATTTTTCCCAATTTCAGCCAAAAAGACAAATGTCAAGCTAGGTGAGCTCTCAATACACCAACTTCAAGTATGTTAATCTAGACATTCTTATGAGTTGATTGGTGTATGTAATGTTGGCTGAAACACCCTTGAACGTGCTTAATCATCCATGAGCTAAAAGGGGTTTAATGTGAGAAAGTGATAGAAAGTTGCTTTCGTAGGGATTTAATGATGATTTAAACATGTAGTGATGTTATTAAGCATGTATACATGATTCTATGATAGTTTTGTGAAATCCATATGTTGGAATAGATGATGAATGAAAGTAGACATATGAGGTGTATAATGAAATGCCTTAGTGAAGGAAAATGATGAACTTAAGGCATTATGAGCTTAATACCGGCTCAATACGAATCAGTAGATTTGATGAGTCTAATAGATTCTCGAGAAATGAATTATATAATCGAAATGGACTTAAGAGAGAGCAAGGTCCGATAAGATGTAATGAGACCAGATGGGTGTAAATGGCTCAATACATTGATTTGAATATAATTCAAGTGAGAATTAAGTATATGAAATGATATTGATGTGAATAGTAAATAATTGCAGCTCCTGGAGATATAATTGGAGCCGATAAGATCGGATCATGAGTAGTGAAAATCAAAGGAAAGTGACTTCTGCGTGATTTGAGGTAAGGGATTTATACGAGCTATTAGAGCTAGTTGTACATATTTTTATAACTCCCTGTATGCGAATAAATAGTATGGAATATATAGAGATTGAAAAATCTAGGAAACTGCCTAATGTTTGCAAAAGACTATATTACCCTACTATAGGGAAAGTTGCACCGAAATGAGTCGATGTTTTGTAAGTGTATATCATAGACTGGCTCTCAATTTAGCTATTTTACATAAAATTACATGTTTTATTAAGTGAAAAACGTGCAATAAGTGATTGAAGGGAAACTGCCTTCTCACTCATACTTTGTGATTTATCAAAGTGAATTTGGTCAGGGATACCGTTTTCATCTAAATGGAGCCATCTATTAAATTTCTATGTGAACTTGTGCTAGAGAAAACATGGTAACAGTAGATTTACCAACTATGCTCACACATCATTTTAAAAAGGATTTTGAGAAAGCAAACGGTGTTAGAGCTGAGTGTTGTGTGGTACACTAGAGAGCTCACACTGGATTTTAGAAATCATCTTGGAGTCATCGGGTACTGCTAAGTGTTCTTACTCTGACTATGTTCGCATGTAACTTCCTATACTTAAAGTGATTTTAAGTGAAACCGTGCTAGAGTCCTCAGGTATTGCTATGTGATCTTACGATGAGTTGCTCGCACGTGGTTTTATAACCTTTACTGTGTGATGAGACAAAATCGTGCTAGAGTCCTCAAGTATTGCTATGTGATCTTATGCTGAGATGTTCACACGAGGTTTAATGATTTTTACTGTGTGATGAGTAAAACCGTGCTGGAGCCGTCGTGTATTACTGGGTGTTCTTGCATAGACCTGCTCGCACGTGATTTTGAGACAATGGAAATGTGTGATAATGATACTGAGATGATAGACCTCGAGATTACTCGGTCTCCTCAACTATATCACAATATATAAGGATCTACAGAGCACGCTATACCGTGAACGTTAGCCATGGAGTACGATGTGTCGTGATATCTTAGTGATCTTACTGAGCTGAAGGGATGGTTAATCCGCCTCCCCAAGCATGGGATTCCCGCACACCTGATCAGTGATTGCTTGAAATCCAGTGACTATGGCCATACGTCCCTTTCTATGTGATGTGAAATTATGTCCCCTATTGTGTGATATGACCTATGTCCCCTGCTGTGTGATACTAGGTGATATGATATCCCATCCTAGTCTCAAGTTTATTGACTTGCTAAGTGATTTGCTAAGTGTAAAGTATTTTCTAATTGTGTGCTGTGTGATTTTGAAATAAGTATGTTGATGTGTGATTTGATAATAAATATGCATATACCCATCTAGAGGATTAATGGTTTCGCATATATGGAAGTTGTTTTAAAAGAATGCATATGTTTTATAAGGAAAATAAATGTATGTATTTTAAGTATTGTAGATAGTGTAGTTATCTATTTGCTTTCATATTTTTCTTACTGAGCGTGTTAGCTGACCCCCTTATTTTCCTTCTCTACAGATTCTATGCAGTAGTGAGTTCATTGCAGTCGTTCCTACTATCATGTTCTCTAGTCATCCAGCAGTGTAGAGGTATACATATACTTATGAGAAATTTTGTATATGTAAAATGGTGCACAGTAAAGCTATCTTTGTACAAAAGGGATGTATATAATAGAAATTGATGTAAACGCTTTCGTATATATATAAAAGTACAGTTTCTATTTCACTTAATGAAATTAAATTATAAGTATGGATGAGATGTGGATATGGATGTTGACTCATAGCCCAACTGTTGGAAGTAAGGTAAGTAACGAGAAATAGGTTGTGACATCTTGTTCCCCTAGGACGCGTCCTTAGTGGTTCGAACCATGGACCCTTAAGTCCATTTATCTTACACATTTGGTACCACTGGAACAATTGGTACCAAGTGTGTAAGATAAATGGAGTTAAAGGTCCATGGTTCGAACCACTAGGTACGTGTCCTAGGGGAACACAATCTTGAGACTTTTACAACACAGCCAAAGAGGATAATACGTTGAGTGAGACTATGGGGGCCACATCTTGAATCCTGCGAGAGCAAAATGACACATCGACTGTTGTAGCTTAGGTTAGATTTAATTTCATGTTCTTTTAATGATTTTCTTAGGTTAGTAACAGCCACCAATTTTATTTCCAAGTACCTTTACATTTTCATTAAGTTTTCTTAAGTTTTCTTGTTAAATCATTCAAGACAAGCACTTTCAATTAATGTTTTGTTTTAATTTCATTATGTTACTTAATTTCCAACATTTTCTATCTTCATCTTCTTCTCATCTCTTATCTTTTATTTTTATCTTTGATTGAGCTTTAAGTTGATGTAGACGTAGGAGGTTGAAAAACTACTTCCATAGCCTTTGTGATTAAGCTTAATCCACATTTACTTTTTTTACTTGTTTTAACTAATGTTTTGATTTTTTTAGTTACAGGTTGAGAAGTTTATTTACTATTTTTAATTTCTAAAAATAGTTTTTAAGTGGTTAAATTTTTTTTTTAAGGTTAGGATTAATAAGTTAGTCATTGGTTTTGATTTTCGACTTATTTTCTTATAGTTTCTTTGAAATGACGTCATTTCTGTATATATTTACTGGGTTGATTTAGCAGCTATGTTGTGTTTTCTTTTTTGCTCATTTTAGTAGTATTTAGTTACATTAAGCTCAAATTTTATTTAAATAACTTTTACGTTTCATTAGATAGTTTACATAATCATTTCTTTAAAATTTCCATGCATATAAATATTTATGGTAGCATCAGTTTTAGGCATCAATTTTAGTCTCTGTTATGCCACTAATTTGTGTTGCTTTTAGTTTTATTTAGGCATAATTAAGTCATTATAGGTCTATACTTGCATTAGATAATTTTTAGGGATTTATTAGGTTACTTAACATGGCATTTTAGTAGCATTTTCTTGCATTATTCTTTTAAGCATTCATGCTTTTACATGTGATCGAGGTTTAGTTTTTGCTACTATTTGGCATACACTTTCAAAATAATTAGGTGTATTTACGTACTAATTAGGTTATGCATTCATTAATTAGATTTTAAAAATAGTTACGCAATTTTTATATGGCATTTTAACATTTTTATCTTGCATTTAGGTGTTTGAGGTGTCACGACCCCTTTTCATTCCTCTTTAACCGAAAATCACTATAACTTTTTTGCGTTTTTCTTTTCTTACCCGGTCGTGAACAACTCATCACCACACAGTTGGGCTGTGAGTCAATAATAATCCACTCTTAACAGTCACTCCCAGTTAATAAAAGTGATGTTATACATTTGAAGTTAAATTATTCAATTATACAAAACATGTTTGCTGACATCTACATCCCCCATAATTACAATTCAAATGACTACTGTGCTTTTACAACTGTTTAGATACAAAAAGAATCTCTGTGTATATACCTCTGAGTGATGGAGATGCAGTGGATGTCTCAACAAAATGACACAGTCCTCACTGGGCCATTATGTACGCTCTGTAGAAGGGAAAATAGAGAGGGATGAGCAACCACATGCTCAATAAGGTAATAATGCAAGCATGGTAGATAACTACTCTATCTACATGCTGATAATGTTATGCATAAATCTTTTATAACAGGAGCATGAGGAATTAAAACTATGCCATATGAGTATATATATATCATGTATATAAATCATAGAAATTGGCATATAAAATATGGTAAAATCATCATGTACAAACCATATCATGCTCATCAATGGTCAAATCCCATATAAAAGGGCAATTCATTTAAGAAACATCCTTTTTGAAATCACATCTCTTTCTCAATACATATCATCCCATCACAAATCATTTTCTCAATCACAAACATTATCACCATTCCACAAATCAAATCCCATAAGGCTCGAGCCCTCACTCGGGTCTACCTTGGGTAATCACAATCACACATATGTATAAAAATCATATGGTATTATACATTATCATGTGAGACGAGTCACTCTATATCAGAGACGATGTAGGCCAACTACATCATAAATCATCCCAGACCACACACATCCAGGTGTATGGGGTATCGTGCTTGCAGGAAGGTGGATTATCCCTCACAGACTTTCTCATCACAAAATCACCATGCGGTACATCGTACTCCATGTGATATACACTGTACATCGTACTCCGCAGACTCATACGTGGTTGGGGGTGCAAGTTGTAGGTCTTATCTACCTCATACCAAGAACTTGTCGTACTCATGTAGGAGAGCCTCCCTGCCGAACAGAGCCTCCCCACCCCTCCAAGTGTTAAGAATGTTGGCTTAAGGATTCTTCCGTAAGAGAGCCTCGCCACCGAACAGAGCCTCCCTGCCTCCTCGGGCTTAAAGATGTAGGGCTTAAGGATCTTACCGTAAGAGAGCCTCCCCATCGAACAAAGCCTTATCGCCTCATCGGGCATAAGGATGTAGGGCTTGAGGATCTTACCAACTTTCACGGCCTCATACGTACTACCGTGTGAAAACTTGTGCGAGCAAAGTTCTAGCACGATTCATGCATCATAAATAAACCACCTCGTACGAGCAACGCTCTAGTACGACATTTATGAATTAAACCATGAAAAAATCAACGTACAAGCAGAAGCTCCAGTACGGTTTATAAAACATCATCATAGTTTCTAACTCAAGGTACAAGCTAAGCTCTAACATGTTTCATACAAATAAAGGCATCAAAATCTAGAACGAGCGAGACTCCTACGCTATTTACATCACACAATTACGATAGGTGTCTCACACACCATCAAAACAATCCCAAAAATTGGGTTTAGCACCTCATAAATGCTATTCCACAACATCATTAAAACACTAGCCAACCTATCCATTTGTTGTTCGAAAATAATGCATTGTGTTTTGTGAAAACACTCAAAACACGTGATATATGCAATTATTAGCCTTACTATCCCATTTCTTTATAATACCATTTCAAATAACCAAATCTCATACCCATACTCGTAGTAATTTCCATACATTGTCAAACACATTTCTATAAACTCATGCTCATTTCCAAAGCCCTACATACCCATAAAATACGAGCAGCCACCTCTCACAAAATTTCTTTACCTGGAATCGCGACGCGTGATTCCATTTCCTTAAAGCTGCTTACTCGTATGGTTCGATTCGTCTCCAATGAGCTCTTCGAAACTGCGCATAAACGTATTTCACAACATTTTAGCCCATTATAATCTGACTCTTGCGTTTACTATAGTCAATTCGACCTATAGTCTTTATTAATGCTTATAAGGCCTCATTTTTATTACTCTACTCATAACTCGAGTCTATGGATCCTTTTAGGCTTATTAACTCATTCCAAGTCGATATTAAATCGATCTTAAGCTCACACTGTTCCTATTTCATCAATTTCCTCACTATGACATTTATCAAACATATTACATACTCATTTCCATAAATTCACTCAATTCACAATATAACGTCATTTACCCACTTCAAATCATCCACATTACTTAAATAACAACTTAGCATACCCACCATTTCATTAATTCATTTAATTTACACTTTCTCACACTAAACTCATTCCATTTTCTAGGTCTAACTTATTCAAATACATCTTTGGTAGTTTTCAATCATCACTACCCATAAAAATCACCTCCAAAGTTAATAAATAAACAATATACTTGGGCTGGAGTACTAGAAACTTACCAATCTAGTTTCTCTTCTTGCTCCAAAGTGAAATGTTCCTTCAATACAAACAATGGGACATTGGTTCCAAACTATGTTGTTCTTCTCTTTGAAATGAACAACTTTGTGTCTAATAACTCCCTCTCCAATCTTAATGGAAATGGGTGGATTTAGGAGTGAGAAAGTTAGGTTTTTGGATTGGAAATGGAAGGGTGTTGTTGTTTCCCAAAAATTACAGATTTTAGCGCTCCTATTTATAGAAGTAACTTGATAAGATTGATTTGCACTAGGAGGAGATCGATCTGGTCCCCTTAAATCCCTCTTTTTCATGACATTTTCAAGCATGAGATCGATCTGTCGAACCTTGAGATTGATATGTCTAAGGGAGGATCGATCTCTTCATTACAAAATGTTTATCAGATCGATTTGATCCCATTGGAGATCGATCTACTCTATGCCATTGCTCAAATAAGAGCATTTTGGCTCTTCCAGATCGATCTCTCATCCTATGAGATCGATGTGGCCTTCATATTTTCTAGATTTTGCTGCAGTAACTTCACACAAAACATCTTCAATTTGCTGCCATAGTCATTTTCTCATCCAACCACCTTTAAGACTTGAAAATGGTATCTATTCATATCTTATACACATTAAAACTTTTGTGTATTCCTTGTATAACCAAAGGTATACGATGCAACACCATATGGAAGTACAAAACTTATGCAATTCATGCAACTTCCTTCCATTTTACCATACTACTCATTTCGAGTTCCAAGCACATTCATCACTTATAAAAGCTCATTTCTTCATATTCATACACAATGAAACTTGTCTGTACATTACAAACTCATATTACATGTATGTACATTACATTTATGGACTTTACATCAATTGTACTTCACATTACAAGTACATTACCATACTTATGAATCCATAAAGTTACACATGAAATACGGGTCTTACAATCCTCCCATCCTTCAAGGAATTTGGTACTCCAAATTAGGACTAAGTTACTCTTCAAAAAGTTGGGCGTACTTCTCTCGTATCAAATTCTCCAATTCCCATGTGGCCTCTTCCACCGCGTGATGTTGCCAAAGAACTTTCACCAAGGGAATTGTCTTATTCTGTAACACTTTCTCTTTTCTGTCCAATATTTGAACTGGCTTCTCAACATACATCATACTCTCATTGAGTTCCAGCGGTTCATATATTATCACATGTGTCGGGTTTGGGTGATACTTCCGAAGCATAGAGATGTGGAAGACGTTGTGAACATTTGCCAAGTCTGGTGGCAATGCCCACCTATACGCCTTATCTTTCGCTCTCTCTAAAATCTCGAAGGGTCTGATATATTTAGGGCTCAGTTTGCCCTTCTTACCAAATCTCATAATACCCTTCGAAGGTGAAACTCTCAGGAATATCGACTCACCCACATCAAACTCTAGTGGTCTCTGTCTCTTGTCAGCATGACTCTTTTGCTGGCTTTGAGCTATCCGTAATCTCTCACATATTAATTGGACATCCTCAGATGCCTGCTACACTAAGTCAGGAGCAAAAATATGTCTGTCACCAACCTCTTCCCATCCAATGGGGGATCGACATCTGCGTCCATACAGTGCCTCATAGGGTGCCATTCCGATACTCTCATGGAAATGTTATTATAGGCAAACTCGGCTAATTACAGGTGATCATCTTAGGAGCCTCCAAAATCCAGCACACAGACTCTCAACATATCCTCTAGGGTCTGTATAGTCCTCTCTGACTGCCCATCTGTCTGAGGATGAAAAGTGGTACTAAAACTCAAGTGGGTCCCTATCGCTTCCTGAAAATGTTCCCAAAAATGGAAAGTGAAACGGGCATCCCTATCAGAAACAATGCTCACTGGTACACCATGTAGTCGTACTATCCCTCGAACATATAGGTTCACCAACTTACTCAGAGTATCGGTAGCTCTCATAGCTAAGAAATGGGCTGATTTTGTCAACCGATCCACAATAACCCATATGGAATCATGACCTCTGCTGGTCCTCGGCAATCCCATCATAAAATCCATGGTGACGTGCTCCCACTTCCATGTCAGTATTGGTAGAGGCTGCAATAACCTTGCAGGCTTCTGATGCTATACCTTCACTTACTGACAAACTTGACACTTAGCAACATGTTTAGCAATGTCTCTTTTCATTCCAGACCACCAATAAACCTTCTAAAGGTTTTGATACATCTTAGTACTCCTCGGATGTATCGTGTACCTCGATGAATGAGCCTATGATAAATTAGCTTTCTGATCTCAGGATCCTTGGGAACACATACTCTACCCCTGAACCTTATCAATACCCACACCTGTCTGTATCTGCCTCAGCCAATCGATACATCATCGATCGCTCTGCTGGGCCTGTCAAATACGGCCAATCAGCTCTAGCTCTAATCTCATACTAGCCATGATATCAAATCTCTCTGATCTAGGTGGGGTTACATCCAAACTGAGGTTCGCAAAGTGTTCTAACAATTCATGTTCTTGTACTATTATATAAGACACTAACCCAAGGTTCTTTCTACATAAAGTATCGATAACTACATTTGCCTTACCCGAGTGGTACATGATTTCACAATCATAGTCCTTCAGGAGTTCCAGCCTTCTCCTCTGTCTCATATTCAGCTCTTTCTGCGAGAACAGGTACTTAAGGCTCTTATAATATGTGAACACTTGAAATTTCTCACCATAAAGATAGTAGCGCCATATTTTCAAAGCAAACACCATGGTTGCCAACTCTAAATCATGTGTCGGGTAGTTCCTCTCATGATCTTTCAACTGTCTAGATCCATAAGCAACTACCTTCCCATCCTACATCAATACACATCCCAGTCCCTGGTGTGATGCATCTGTATAAACCTAGAAACCTCTTGAGTTGGTATGAATGGTGAGAACTAGAGCAGTGGTCGATCGACACTTAAGCTCCTCAAAACTCCTCTCACATGCCTCATCCCATACAAACTTAACATCTTTACGCGTCAGGCATGTCAATGGAGCAGCTAGTTTGGAGAAACCCTCTATAAATCTTTGATAGTAACTTGTCAATCCCAGAAAACTTTTGATCTCAGTAACTGTCTTGGGCTGTTCCCACTGTACAACTGCTTTTATCTTGGATGGATCCACTGGTACCCCATCCTTCGACACAACATGGCCTAGAAATGAGATCTGCTCTAACCAAAAGTTACACTTGCTGAGTTTAGCATACAACTCTTTCTCTTGGAGGGTCTGCAGAACTACTCTCAAGTGTTCCTCATGATCTTCCATGGACTTGGAATAAACCAACATGTCATCAATGAACACAATCATAAACTTGTCCAACTATGGCTTAAACATATCATTAATCAGTGCCATAAATGTTACAGGGGCATTTGTCAATCTGAATGGCATCAACAAGAACTCGTAGTGGTCATAACGGGTACGAAATGCTGTCTTGGATACATCACCACTCCTGATCCTCAACTGATGGTACCCTGACTGTAGATCTATCTTTGAAAATACTTGAGCTCATTGGAGTTGATCCAACAAATAATCTATGCGTGGCAGGGGGTACTTGTTCTTAATGGTCGCCTTATTCAACAATCAGTAGTCTATACACAATAGGAGGCTTCTGTTCTTCTTCCTTACAAATAGAATCGGAGCTCCCCACAGTGAGACACTTGGCCTAATAAACCCCTTCTTTAGCAATTCTTGTAGCTGTTTCTTTAACTCTTCCAACTCAATAGGAGCCATCCTATACGATGGTTTCGATATCGACTCAGTACCAAGCACTAATTCTATGCAAAATTCCATTTCGCTTTCAGGTGATAGTCCTGGTAATTTATTCGGAAAGACATTAGGGTAATCCACAATTATAGGTATATCCCTCAATTCTGGGTGTGCCTCATCTATATCGATCACGTAGGCAATGAACCCTTTACATCATTCTTTCCGTTGTTAGTATCACAAGTCATCACATCCATATTCAAAATAAACAGTACATTCATCTTTCAAGCATTAAAAATTAAATCATACTCATTTCATTTATCATAATCATGTGATTTCATTTTATTTCATAAATCTTACAACATGGTTTCCTATCTCGAAAAACATCAAGGTTTTAGCATGACAATCCATAACAACCTGATTGGCTGCCAACCAATCCATTCCTAAAATTACATCAAAATCATTCATATTTAGTAAAATTAAATTGGCTGCCATTTCTTTTCCCTCTATCATCAGTTTACAATCCCTACATACATGCTCAGTCAATTGACTATCATTCATGGGTGTGGAAATCATTATCATTTTATCCAACAATGTAGGTTTCACATGCTTCAATAATTTACGTGCAAAGGAAAGTGATATGAAGGAATGTGTGGCACCAGGATCAAATAATACCAATGCTTCTAAACCAAAGATTAGGATGGTACCTTTAATCACATCTGTCGAAGCATCTGCAGTGTCCTGATCCAATGATGTACTCTTTCTCTGCTCACACCCGCTATCTGCTTCTCTTTTTCCTCAGCTGTGGCCCTCCTCCTCGGGGCAGTTGTCTCAACTGGAGCTCTTTCTGGCTCCTTACCATTCTATGGGGGCAGTCTCCATCTTCTCGGGACAATACTTAGCTATATGTCCTAGTTTCTCGCATCTATAACACACCATAGGGGTCATTGATAGGACCTAGTTCCATGAAATCTATCACATCTCCTGTACCTCTCAATAGTAGGTCGTGGTCCTCCAATAACCATACCCATCGGTGCAGTCAAAGCTGGGTATACGAGAGGTATGGCAGCTCTCTCCTGCACCTCCTCAATCCTTAGTTTCTTCTCAAAATATCTTTGGCCTCCTCTCCGGCCACTCTATCCACCCCGGATATCTTTCAATCTCTGTCTCTTCTGACACTAATCTTCATAAGTTCGGAGGCATTTCGCTCAAAATCTTGCTCGCATAACTGAGCCTTGTCCACAACCTCCTCATAAGTCTGAATATCAAATAGGGCTAGCTTAGTTCGGATGACTAATCTCAATCCATCGATGAACTTCTGAATCTTTCGAGTCTCACTACCCATGATGTCCAGGTCATATCTCCCCAGAGACATAAACTTGGACTCATATTCATCCACAGTACGGTTCCCTTGAACCAGATTCATGAATTCCATATGTAATTTCCTCTGTGCGATGCCCGAAATATACTGCCTCCTGAAGGCTTCCAAAAATATCTCCCATGTAATCTCGGAGTGTCTAGCCCTCAAAATAGCTTCAGTAGACCTCCACCAATGCTCTGCCTCGCATTTTAACATAAACATGGTAAAGGCTACCTTCTCAGCTGATGTGCATCTAAAGAACTGATACAGTTTTCCATCTCATACACCCAATCTTTCTTAACCACTGGGTCCTTCACCCCTCTAAACACTGGGGATTTCAACCCTTGAAACTCTCGCAATCTGCTTAACTCGTAGTCATAACCCAACTCACTACCGCTATGCTATGGAGTGATAGGAGAAGCTGTATCCTGGACTTGAGGTGGTATAACTATAGTTGTCTCTGCAGTCTGAGGTCTCTCCACCTCTGCAGCTTGCCTGTCCAGTCGTAGGCTTTGCTGTGGGACCTCGTATATCACCGCCACCTAATGCCTGTATGACTATCTCCACCAGGTTCTCAATACTCTGCTCTATCCTAGCGAAGCGTGCCTCTGTATCTCATGCTCTCTTAGCAGGGTCCTGTGGAGCTTGATCAGTTTGTGGCTCTGCACGGCTCTCAGACCTACCTCTACGGCCACTAGCACGTGCTCCTGCCCTTCTACCTCGACGAGTAACAAGCATATCGCTTAACATTCCTGTATTAATAATCATTTATTAAGCTAAATCCATCACGACATACACAGTTATGTATAAACAAAAGCACAGTAATATGGGGATATACATTTCCTACGTTTTATTACTGACTCACATCAGGCCAACTCGACTCTGATACCAATCTCTGTTACGACCCTTTTTCATTCCTCTTTAACCAAAAATCATTATAAATTTTTTGCGTTTTTCTTTCCTTACCCTGTCGCGAACAACTCATCACCACACAGTTGGGCTGTGAGTCATAATAATCCACTCTTAAAATTCACTCCCAGTTAATAAAAACGATGTCATATATTTGAAGTTAAATCATTCACTTATAGAGAACATGTTTGCTGACATCTACATCCCCCATAATTACAATTCAAATTACTATTGTGCTTTTACAATTATTTAGATACAAAAAGAATCTGTGTATATACCTCTGAGTGATGGAGATGCAGTGGATGTCTCAATGAAATGCCTCAGTCCTAACTAGGCCATTTGACACGCCCTAAGGGTATTGTCCGCAAGTGCACGGGTCGTACAAGTAATAATGGGATTTGAGTCCCGAGTTATCATCCCACAAAGAAGTTGATCAGCTTAATTAACTACCGATTAATCTTACCCTAAGATATCCTAGCAAATTATGAAATTAAAGTGGGTGATCTACTAGGCTAAAATTAAAGTACTAAAAATAATAACAACTATAAAACAAAGAAAATTAAACAGAGCTAAAATTACCTATAAAACTCCAAGCAATTAAAAACAAAAACCTACAACAGAAAATTAAAACAGTTAAAACGAATTAACGCAATTAAAATAAAATACAAAAATGAAAATAAAGCAATAAAACTAATTAAACTAAAATTAAACAAGCTTAAAATAAAATGTGCATGGAATTAAACTAACTAAGAAAATACAATTAAACTAACTTAAAGTCTAATGAAAATAAAGACTAAATTAAAAATGCATGAAAAACATTTAATCTAAATTAATTCTAATTGGAAAACTTATAAAAAAAATAAAAATTAACTAATGACAAAATTAAATCTATATTCTAGACTAACCAATCAATTGAACTATAGCTAATCATGCAAATAAAATTAAAATCATAACTTCTTACGCTAACAAATTAAATTGGAATTAACTAATCTAAAAAATGCATGTAAATAGATTAAAGCTACAATGGAATATGCCAAACGTGGCGTTAGGCTAATTTGCAAAACCACTAAAGTGGTCCCGAGCATGTGTACACTGTACACGTTCTTCTCCAGCAGAATTTGGTTTCTCTCGGTTTTGCCCTGCTCTTTAGGTGTTGCTACCAGTTCTGCCCAGTTTCATTCTAGTTGCCATCTGCTGCAGCACATCCCCCGTTTCTGCCCAGCTCTCCAGGGTCCCGTGCACCGTACTATTCACTGTCTTCTTTGCAAATTCCAGCTCCAGGCATTCTCGGTTCCAGGCCTGCTGTCTTCCTTTAATTTGCTGTAGAGTAGATATTTCCACTTCATCAGTCTTTTTGTCCAATTTGCTGTGTGATGTGGTCCGGCGTGTGTCCTCCAGGAGGTTGGCACAGTGTCCTTCGATCTTATCGTTTCAGAGCAAATAAAAATTGAACACCTGGCATCACACGTGTCCAGACGACTGATGACTCGGTCTACAAATTGGAAGTGGTCCAGTCTCTTTTAGCCCGATTTCTACCCAGTTTTGACTGAAACGACTGAGTTTCATCCGGATTTAATTTATCTGCACATTAAAGAATTTTAATTAAATAAAGGGGATTATTAATAAAATAATCACAATAATTTCCCCAATATTATCCTCAAAGAAAAAGTACAGACGATGAAATCAAAGACTCACAATTACAAGTCCAACACTTAGAATTATTCCATCATAAGTCCTAACCCAAATTGGACTCCTTGTGTGTGTGTGAAAAATGTCAGAGCCACTTCAAAGTACATTATTCGGATAAGATTATGCAAACATAGTGAATGCAAAGTCAATGACAAGTGATCATTCCCATAAGTTTGCTTTTCCCACTAATGTAGTCACACTTAATCAAAGATCAATAGGACTTCATTAAACTTGTAATATAAGGCTGGGGTTAAGGTATGATAAAGTCGATTTAGGTTTAATTACCTCTTAACATGCATTACTTCTAGGATCTTTAATGTAAGAGCTCTAATTTATTTCCCCCAAACTTATTTCTTTTGCTAAACATTTTATTCTATTTTTTTTATTTTCTTCTTTCTTCTTTTCTTTTTCTTATTCTTTTTCTTCCTTTTTTTTTTTTTGAAATTTCACTATCACCAGATACCCATATGTACAAAGCTCACAATATATCCCACTGACTTTTCATGCTTCCGGGGTAAGGGATAGGAAAAGAGTGCTTAAGCTAAGGAAAATAATGCAGGTGTATTTACAGAGAAAAGCTTATTTGGCCCAGATAGGTGACTAGGGGTAAAATATGTATAGGGATGGCTCGAAAGGCTCAAACGATCCAAAGATGGCCTAATCATCTCCCTAATTAAGTGTGATCTAATATTTCACCTCGAGACAATATC
Source organism: Firmiana major (assembly GCA_033439115.1). NCBI lineage: Eukaryota > Viridiplantae > Streptophyta > Magnoliopsida > Malvales > Malvaceae > Firmiana > Firmiana major. The sequence goes on from CM065910.1 coordinate 24,366,655, forward strand.
AAACAAATTCTAGAATATGATGCATAAAATCAACTGAACAAATGTAATCCTAGGTCCACATAAGCTTTCTCTAAATAAATATACAGATTCATGACATGACATGTGCATAAGATGAGGCAATCACAATCAAAATCAAGACAAATTTAAGAATTCAACTTCATGCTTTTCCTATAATCATGCTTCTTAGTCAATCAAAATTAGACTTAATCATGGGGTCATATCATCGGAATATAGGAAAACTACATGCTAAGTACTACATCATCCCAAAATCATACAATTTAAGCTTAGATTTTCGAAAAAATTTTGAAAATTTTTTCAATTTTTCCCACATTTTCAAAAAATGCTCAAGTGATATCCCCTCCCCCAAACTTGAAGTGCACAATGTCCTCAATGTGCAGATAATATAAGAATTTAAGTTCAGGAACAGAGTACTCCCCTTTCTGATGATGATGAACAACTGAAGCTTTGATTGAAAGCGTAAAACTAGAGAATAAACCTGCAAAATAAACAAAGAAAGAAAAACAGAAAAGAAAAAGAAAAAATGAACTATATACAAAGTGAAAAGGAAAACACAGCCACTTCAAATGCATCTAAAGAACACAACACTCAGCAGCAGTGCGAAGAGTAGGAGGATCAACCAGAGTGGTGATAAAATGTCGATAGTTAACTCCTCTTGAGCTCTAGCTACTTCCCTCATTCTTTGAGATTTCTTGTGCTCCAGCCTTATATCCTTAATATCCATCTTAAAACACTCTTGAGAGTCATCAGAGAGCTTTAAAGATTTGAAAACATTAAACTTCACTTCCTGATCTTGCACTCCCATAGTCAACTCCCCCTTTTACACATCAATTATAGTCCTACCAGTAGCTAGAAAAGGTCTTCCTAAAATAATGGGGACTTCCCTGTCTTCCTCTATATCTAGTACAATAAAATCTGCAGGGAAAATAAACTTTTCCACCTTTAGTAAGACATCCTCAATGACCCCCTTTGGATATTTAATTGATCGATCAGCTAGCTGAAGGATCACTGTGGTGGGCTTGACATCCCTTGTTCCTAACTTCTGATAGATAGACAAAGGCATTAGATTGATACTAGCTCCTAAATCACACAGGGCTCTACAAAAGAATAGATTTCTAATAGTACAGGGTATGGTAAAACTCCCGAGATCTTGGAGCTTGGGGGTAATTTCCTCTGGATAATTGCACTACATTCCCCCTTTAAGGCCACAGTCTCATAGTCTTCCAATCTCCTTTTCCTAGAGAGGATATCCTTCAGAAACTTCACATAACTTGGCATTAGCTCTAAAGCATCTGCGAAAGGAATGTTGATGTGAAGTTTCTTAAAAACCTCAAGAAATTTAGCAAATTGTTGTTCAAGCTTTTAGTTTTGAAACCTCTGAGAAAAAGGTACTGGTGGTCTAACTAGAGGCAATGTAGTGGGAACCTGTGTAGAATCAGAGGACGAGGAAGGCAATGAAGAAGAAAAAGGTATAAATGAAGAAGCACCTAGCTTTGTTTCCTTTGCAGCCCAATCCTGATGTTCCTACTCCTTCTGAGCTGCCTTGTTAGAATTTAAGGATTCTTCAACTATGTGCTGTTCAAGTTAGGACTTAACTTGTGGATCATCTAGCTCTATGCCACTCATAAGGGTGATAGATCTAACATGTTCCTTACCCTCCTTTTGCTTAACAGGATTAACTTCAATGTTACTAGGAAGGGTCCCTTATGGACACTAGCTAAGAGCACTAACTATTTGTCCAACCTGAACTTTTAAGTTCTTAATTGAGGCAACTTGATTTTACAGGATAGTCGTGAACATCTCCTCTAGTGTAGGCTTCTTCTCAGCTGCTAGTGCATGGTAATGTTGGGGCTGCATAAGTGGTGGTGGTGGTGGTTAATAGAAGTAAGGTGGATGATGCTGAAATTGAGGCGGGGATGGATGATGTGGTGGATGGTGTGGAAATTACGGCTGTGGTGGTACCTGAACCGATGGAGCTTGAAAACCAGGGAGTCCTACAGGTCCAGAGCTAGAAGTTTGCCCTTGGTTTTGGCTCCAGGAGAAGTTATGATGGTTCCTCCACCCTGGATTATAGGTGTTTGAAAAAGGGTTGTTCTGTTGCTTAGGGGGGTAACATACTGAACCGATTTTAAGTTGAGCGAACACCTATCTACAGAGTGGGTGCCACTACGCACCTAGCAGGACAGAAAAGGGTGCCACTACGCTGCTCGCAGGACAGAAAAGGACTTTGGACAGAATACACAGGGGTAGGACTAGTGGGAGAATTATGTTGGGTACTGAGCGACTCTACCTTCTTCGTAAGGCTAGCGATTTGAGAGGTCAAGGTAGACAGCATGTCGAGCTCATAAATAACCGTCGACTTTTTTAGTAATTGCCTCTCCGAGGACCATAGATAGTTGTTAGCAGCCATCTTTTCTAACAACTCGTAAGCTTTCTCCTTTGTTTTGCACATCAGGGATCCACCTGCAGCAGCATCAACAATAGTCCTATTTTGGCTTGTAAGTCCGTTGTAGAAGGTCTGGACTTGCAACCACAAAGGTAGGCCATGGTGAGGGCACTTCCTAAGAAGCTCCTTATATCGTTCCTATGCTTCGTAAAGAGATTCAGAGTCGTACTATGCAAAGGAAGATATATTACTACGGAGTTGGGCCACTTTAGAGGGAGGGAAAAACTAAATAGAAATTGATGGGCTAACTCGTCCCATGTAGAAATGGATCCTGGAGGCAGGGAGGTTAACCAGTGTCACGTCCTATCCCTAAGCGAGAAGGGGAATAATCTAAGACTAAGCATATCATCAGATAATCCATTGTGCTTGAATGTGTTGCACAAGTCCAGGAATTACCCAAGGTGAGCATGTGGGTCATCGTGCGGAAGCCCCTAAACTGCAATGAAGTCTGGATCATCTGGAGGATTGCGGACTTAATTTCAAAATTATTTGCATTGACAACTGGTGGCCTAATGCCGGAATAATACCGTCTAATAGTTGGCATTGCATAATCTCCAGCGGTGTTAATTTCCCTATTTTTTGCCATAATGTGTTGCAGCGGTGCTAATAATTTCCTAGAATCCTTTCAAATTTTTCTAAGAGTTCGTTCAATTTTAGGATCTAGAGGAAAGCTATCTTAACTCCTGGCTCTATGCATGCAAATACCTAAAAGTCCTTAGAAATTTTTTTTAAGTTTTTTAAATTTTTGATTTTTTTTAATTAGTTATGAGAAAATTAACTAAACTAAACTAAGGATCTAAATATTTACAACCTAAATATTTACAAGCTAGAATTACACATAAGCATAATTTCACCGATATCAACTAATGGCTAATTAAGACTTCCCCGGCAACGGCGCCAAATACTTGACACGCCGTAATGGTATTGTTCGCAAGTGCACGGGTTGTATAAGTAATAATGAGATTTGAGTCTCGAGTTATCGTCCTACAGAGAAGTTGATCAGCCTAATTAACTATCGGTTAATCTTACCCTAAGTATATCCTAGCAAATTATGAAATTAAAGTGGGTGATCTACTAGGCTAAAATTAAAGTACTGAACATAATAACAACTATAAAACAAAGAAAATTAAACAGAGCTAAAATTACTTACAAAACTCCAAGCAATTAAAAACAAAAACCTACAAAAGAAAATTAAAACAGTTAAAACGAATTAACGCAATTAAAATAAAATGTAAAAATGAAAATAAAGCAATAAAACTAATTAAACTAAAATTAAACAAGCTTAAATAAAATGTGCATGAAATTGAACTAACTAAGAAAATACAATTTAAACTAACTTAAAGTCTAATGAAAATAAATACTAAATTAAAAATGCATGAAAAACATTTAAACTAAATTAATTCTAATTGGAAAACCTATAAAAAAAATTAAAAATTAACTAATGACATAATTAAATCTATATTCTAGACTAACCAATCAATTGAACTATAGCTAATCATGCAAATAAAATTAAAATCATAACTTCTTATACTAACAAATTAAATTGGAATTAACTAATCTATAAAATGCATGTAAATAGATTAAAGCTACAATGGAATATGCCAAACATGGCCTTAGGCTAATTTGCAAAACCACCAAAGTGGTCCCGAGCATGTGTACACTGTACACGTTCTTCTCCAGCAGAATTTGGTTTCTCTTAGTTTTGTCCTACTCTTCAGGTGCTGCTACCAGTTCTGCCCAGCTTCATTCCAGCTGCCATCTGTTGCAGCACATCCCCCGTTTCTGCCCAACTATCCAAGGTCCCATGCACCGTATTGTTCACTGTCTTCTTTGCAAATTCCAGCTCCAAGCATTCTCGATTCCAGGCCTGCTGTCTTCCTTTAATTTGCTGCAGAGTAGATATTTCCACGTCATCAGTCTTTTTGTCTAATTTACTGTGCGATGTGGTCCGACGTGTGTCCTTTAGGAGGTTGGCACAGTGTCCTTCGATCTTATCATTTCAGAGCAAATAAAAATCGGACACCTGACATCACGCGTGTCCAGATGACTGATGACTCGGTCTGCAAATTGGAAGTGGTCCAGTCTCCTTTAGTCCGATTTCAGCCCAATTTTGATTGAAGTGACTGAGTTTCATCCGGATTTAATTTATCTGCACATTAAAGAATTTTAATTAAATAAAGGGGATTATTAATAAAATAATATAGGGATTAAATAAATAATTAGGAATTTAAGCATAAATAATTCTATTAAAAATAGAATTATCACCATTATGTACGCTCTGTAGAGGGGAAAATTGTAAGACCCCGTATATGTAAAAGGGTAATATGTGTAATTGGATCAAATAATATGAATGGACTTGTAATGTAAAGTATGATTGATGTAAGTCCATAGATTTAATATATGTATGTGTAATATAAATTGTAACGTACATACAAGTTGCATTGAGTATGAATACGAAGAAATGAGTTCTAGCAAGTGATGGATGTGATTGAGACTCAAGATGAGTGGTGTGGTAAAAATGGAATGGAGTTATGCTTCCATTTGGTTTTATGTAGCATACCTTTGAACATACAATGAATGCACATAAGTATCAATGTGCATAAGGTATGAATGGATGCCATTTTCAAGTTATAAATGTGGATGGATGAGAAAATGGCCATGGCAATAGATTAAGGAGGTGTTGGTATGAGTTGCAGCAATGAAACTGCAGGAAATCTGGGAAACATGAGGTCCAGATCGATCTCCCAGGATGGGAGATCGATCTGGAAGAGCCAGAATGCTCTTATTTGGGTGAACGAATAGAGCAGATCGATCTCCAATGGAGCCAGATCGATCTGCCAAGCATCTGTAAGTGAAAAGATCGATCCTCAAGCAGCCAGATCGATCTCCTTAGCTCTCTGTTTGGGACCAGATCGATCTCATGCTTCGACAGATCGATCTCATGCCTCAACAGATCGATCTCATTGCTTCGACAGATCGATCTCAGGCTTAAAAATCTCGTGAAAAAGAGGGATTTTAAAGGACCAGATCGATCTCCTCTTGGACCAGATCGATCTCCTCAAGTCATTTCTATATAAGGAGAGCTGAAAAATCTAGAAATCTCGAAAAACACTTAACCTTACAATTTCAACCCCAAAAACCTAATTTTCCCTCTCTAAAAATCAACCATTTTCAGTGAGATTTGAAGAGAGATCATTAGAGGCAAAGTTGTTCCTATCAAAGAGAAGAACAACATAGTGAGAGGGCATTTTTCCATTCTTGGAGTTGAAGGAGTTGAGGGCATTACCAATTGTAGCAAGGAGAGAAATCACATTGGTAAGATTCTAACCCTCCAATCCAAATGTATTAGCTATTTAATTGATTTTGGAGTTGATTGATAGGAGTATTGATGGATAAACTACTTAGGAATGTTGTGGAAGTGGTGTGACCTAGAAATCTAAAATGGGTATAATGTGGGGATATGTGGGATTGAATGAGCCTATCATTTATGGCATGCTAAAGTTGTTATTGGGGTAATGTTTATGATTTTAAATGGTTAAATGAGATTACATTGTGAGTTTGGAGGAATTGTGGAAATGGGTATGAATATACTTGATAAATGCCATAGTGAGGGAATTAATGAAGTATGAACACTATGAGCTTAATATCGATTTTGAATAAGTTAATAGGCCTCAAAAGATCCATAGACTCGAGTTATGGGTAAAGTAATGAAACGAGGCCGTATAAGCGTTAATAGAGGCTATAGGTTAAATTGACTATAGCAAGCGCAAGGGTTGCAATATATGGGTCGAATATAATGCGGGATATGATTTTGTGCAGTCCCGAAGAGTTCGTTGAAGGCGAACCGAATCGTACGAGTAAGCAGCTTAAGGAAGTGGACTCACGCATCGCAATTCCAGGTAAGGGAATTTTGTGAGTATATAGAGATAGCTGCTCGTATTTTGAACTGGGTGAATATTGGGTGTTGTATGAAATGCATGAATTGCTCAAATAAATGTTGATGGTATTTGTGAAAGATGATGGGTATATGCGTGGTTTTGGTTTTGAAGTGGATGTTATGAAAAAGGGATAGTAAGGCTAATAATTGCATAAATCATGTGTTTTGAATGCTCTTACAAAACACAATGCTTTGATTTGAGCAAATAAAAGGATAGGCTGGCTGGTACTTGAATGATGTTGTGAAATAGCCCATATGAGGCACTAAGCATATTAAGTGATGTTTTGAATGCACGTAAGCCGCCTATCGCGTGTATGTGATATAATTCGCGTTAGAGCCTCGCTCGCGCGAGATTTCTATGTTTTCACTTGTGTGAAACGTGCTTGAGCTTAGCTCGCACTTTGAAATTGAATTGTGATGATGTTTATAAACCGTACTGGAGCTTCTGCTCGTACGTGGATTGTGAATGGTTATCTTATGAGTATAACCGTACTAGAGCTATGCTCGTACGCGCCTCTTTATGAGAAGATGCATGATGCATGAGTCGTGCTAGAGTTTTACTCGCACAAGCTTGTACAATGGGATTCGTATAGGGTTGTGAAAGTGGGTAAGATCCTTAAGCCTTACATCCTTAAGCTAACATCCTTAAGCCCGAGGAGGCAGGGAGGCTCTGTTAGACGGGGAGGCTCTGTTTGGTGGGGAGGCTCTCTTACGGTGGGATCCTTAAGCCAACATCCTTAAGCCCCAAAAAGGCGGGGAGGCTCTGTTAGGCAGGGAGGCTCTCCTACATGGGTATGGTGAAGGTAAGATCCTTAAGCCCTACATCCTTAAGCTAACATCCTTAAGCCCGAGGAGGCAGGGAGGCTCTGTTAGGCGGGGAGGCTCTGTTCGGTGGGGAGGCTCTCTTACGGAAAGGACCCTTAAGCCCTACATCCTTAAGCTAACATCCTTAAGCCCGAGGAGGCAGGGAGGCTCTGTTAGGCGGGGAGGCTCTGTTCGGCAGGAAGGCTCTCCTTCACGGAATATGGAAAACTCTTGGTATGGGGTAGATAAGACCTAGGAATGGCACCCCCAATCATGATATGAGTTACGGAGTACGATGTACCGTGTATATCACATGGAGTACTATGTACCGCATGATGGTTATGTGATGAGAAAGTCTGGCGAGGGATAATTCATCTTCGTGCCAGCATGATACCCCGCACACCTGGATGCGGGTGGTCTGGGATGATTTATGATGTAATGATTCACATAGGCACTTCTGATATAGTGACCTAGATTTATACACATGCGTGAATTGTGGAATGTAAATGTGGTTGTGGTTTGTGAGTTGATTTGGTGGTGTTATGACGTTGGTTCAAAAAGGAAGTTTCTAAATGAATTGCCCTTTTATGAATTTAAATGAGATTAAGCATGAGATGTTTTATACATGATGTCTCTACCATGTTTTATATGCCAATGTACATGATTTGATACATGATATATATATGTATATTCACATGGCATAGTTTTATTCCTCATGCTCGTACTATAAACGATTTATGCATAACACTATCAGCATGTAGATAGAGTAGTTATCTACCATGCTTGCATTATTGCCTTACTGAGCGTGTGGTTGCTCATCCCACTCTATTTTCCCCCTACAGAGCGTGCATAGTAGCCCAGTGAGGACTGAGGCGTATTATTTTGGACTCCGCTGCATCTCCATCGCAAAAAGGTATATACACAGTGATTCTTTTTGTATCTAAACAATGTAAAAGCACAGTATTCTTTTGAGTTGTACTTATGGGGGATGTAGATGTCAGTAAATCATGTATTCGTATAAGTACACAATTAAATGCACATGTATGACATCGTTTTAATTTATTGAGAATGAATGAGATGTGGTGTTTATTATTGACTCACAGCCCAACAGTGTGTGGTGAGCTTAGTTCACGACTGGGTAAGGTAACAGTAAAACGCAAAAAATTTTCAGTGATTTCGGTTAAAGAGAATGGAATTGGGTCGTGACAGAGATTGGTATCAGAGCTATGTTGGCCTGATGTGAGTCATTAATAAAATGTAGGAAAGAACATCCCCATAGTACTGTGCTTTTGTTTAGATATAACTGTGTATACTGTGATGGATTGAGCTTAGTGAATTATTATAATACAGGGAGTTAGGCACTATGCCAGTTACACGCAAAGGTAGAGGGGCGAGAGCACGTGCTAGAGGCCGTAGAGGTAGGCCTGAGAGCCGTGCGGAGCCACAGACTGAGCAGGCTCCACAGAACCCTGCTGAGAGAGCGGGTGATACTGAGGCTCACTTCGCTAGATTAGAGCGGAGTATTGAGAGTCTGGTGGAGATAGTCACGCAGGCCTTAGGCGCCGGTGACAGACGAGGTCCCGCGGCACAGCCTACTACTGAACAGGCAGCTGCAGAGGCGGAGAGACCTCAGACTGCTGAGACAGCTACAGTTACACCACCTCCAGCCCAAGATACAGATTCTCCTATCGCTCCACAGCAGAGCGGTAGTGATGTGGGTTATGACTGCGACTTGAGCAGGTTGCGAGAGTTTCAAGCGCTGAAACCCCCAGTGTTCAGAGGGGTGAAGGACCCAGTGATTACGGAGGATTGGGTGTATGAGATGGAGAAACTGTATAGGTTTTTCCGATGCACTTCAAGTGAGAAGGTTGCCTTTGCCGTGTTTATGCTAAAAGGCGAGGCCGAGCATTGGTGGAGGTCCACCGAGGTTATTTTCAGGGCCAGACACTCTGAGATCTCATGGGAGATATTTCTAGAGGCCTTCAGGAGACAATATGTCCCAGCTACCGCACAGAGGAGACTGCGGATGGAATTCATGAATTTGGTTCAGGGGAACCGTACTGTGGATGAGTATGAGTCCAAGTTTATGTCCTTGGGGAGATATGACCCGGACACGATGGGTAGTGAGACCCGAAAGATTCAGAAGTTCATGGATGGATTGAGATTGGCCATCCGGACTAAGCTAGCTCCCTTCGATATTGTGACTTATGAGGAGGCGGTACACAAGGCTCAGTTATGTGAACAAGACTTTGAGCGAAATGCCTCCGAGCTTGGGAGAGTCAGTGTTAAAAAAGACAAGGATCGAAAGAGATCTGGGTTTGGAAGAGTGGCCAAGAGAGATGGCCAAAGATTTTTCGAGAAGAGGCCAAAGATTGAGGAGGTGCGGGAGAGAGCTGCTAGACCTCCCGTATACCCAGCCTTGACTGCGCCGAGGGGCATAACTATTGGGGGACCACGACCTACTACTGATCAGTGTAGGAGATGTGGGAGATTCCATGGGAATAGGCCCTGTCCGATGACCCCTATGGTGTGTTTTAGATGCGAGAGACCAGGACATATGGCTAAGTATTGTCCCGAGAAGATGGAGATTGCCCCACAGAAGGGCAAGGAGCCTGAGGGAGCTCCAGTTAAGACAGCAGCCCCGAGGAGGAGGGCTACAGCTGAGGAAAAAGGGAAACAGACTGCGGGTGTGAGCAGAGGAAGAGTACATGCACTGGATCAGGACACCGCAGATGCTTCGACGGATGTGATAAAAGGTACCATCCGAATCTTTGATTTAGAAGCATTGGTATTATTTGATCCTGGTGCCACACATTCTTTCATATCACCTTCCTTTGCACATAAATTGTTGAAATATGTGAAACCAACATTGTTGGATAAAATGTTGATGATTTCCACACCCATGAATGATAGCCAATTGACTGAGCATGTATGTAGAGATTGTAAATTAAAGATAGAGGGGAAGGAAATGATAGCCAATCTGATTTTATTAAATATGAATGATTTTGATGTAATTTTGAGAATGGATTGGTTGGCTACCAATCGTGTTGTGATGGATTGTCATGCCAAAACATTAATGTTTTCAGGACTAGACAATCTTATTGTAAATTTTGATGAAAAGAAATGATATGAAAACTTGTATACTTGTGGTAAATAAAGGAGTATGATTTTAAATGCATAATGCTTGAGAAATAAATCATTTATTTTGATAAATATTGAATGTGGTGTGGTGGTTTATTTTACTAATGATGGAGAGGATATTGTGAAGGGTTCATTGCCTATGTGGTCGATATAGATGAGACACCCCCGGAATTGAAGGACATACCCGTAATTACGGATTACCCTGATGTCTTTCCGGATGAATTACCAGGACTACCACCTGAAAGGGAAATGGAATTTTGCATTGAGTTAGTGCCTGGTACAGAGCCGATATCGAAACCACCCTATAGAATGGCTCCGATAGAATTGGAAGAGCTGAAGAAACAGCTGCAAGAGTTGTTGGAGAAGGGGTTTATTAGACCGAGTGTCTCACCTTGGGGAGCACCGGTTCTATTTGTAAGGAAGAAGGATGGAAGCCTCCGACTGTGTATAGATTACCGGTTGTTGAATAAGGCCACCATTAAGAACAAGTACCCCCTTCCAAGAATCGATGATTTGTTGGATCAGCTCCAGGGAGCCGAAGTATTTTCTAAGATAGATCTGCGGTCAGGGTACCATCAGTTGAGGATCAGGAGTGGAGATGTACCCAAGACAGCATTTCGTACCCGCTATGGCCACTACGAGTTTTTGGTGATGCCATTCGGATTGACGAATGCTCCCGCAGCATTTATGGCATTGATGAATAATATATTCAAGCCATACCTGGACAAGTTTGTGATTGTTTTCATAGATGATATTTTGGTGTATTCCAAGTCCAGGGAAGATCATGAGGAGCACTTGAGGATAGTTCTGCAGACCCTCCGAGAGAGAGAATTGTATGCCAAACTCAGCAAGTGTAACTTTTGGTTGGAACAGATCTCATTTCTGGGGCATGTTGTGTCTAAGGATGGGGTATCAGTGGATCCATCCAAGATAGAGGCAGTTGTGCAGTGGGAACAGCCCAAGACAGTAACTGAGATCAGAAGTTTTCTGGGATTGGCAGGATATTATCGGAGATTTGTAGAGAGTTTCTCCAGACTAGCTGCTCCGTTGACACGCCTCACGCGTAAAGATGTTAAGTTTACATGGGATGAGGCATGTGAGAGGAGTTTTGAGGAGCTTAAGCGTCGATTGACGACTGCTCCAGTTCTCACCATTCCTACCAGCTCAGGAGGATTCTCGGTGTATACGGATGCATCACACCAGGGACTGGGCTGTGTGCTTATGCAGGATGGGAAGGTAGTTGCCTATGGATCTAGACAGTTGAAAGATCATGAGAGGAACTACCCGACACATGATTTAGAGTTGGCGGCCATAGTATTTGCTTTGAAAATATGGCGCCACTATCTCTATGGTGAGAAATTTCAGGTGTTCACAGATCATAAGAGCCTTAAGTACCTGTTCTCGCAGAAAGAGCTGAATATGAGACAGAGGAGATGGCTCGAACTCCTGAAAGACTATGATTGTGAAATCATGTACCACCCGGGTAAGGCAAATGTAGTTGCCGATGCTTTGAGTAGAAAGAACCTTGGGTTGGTGTCTTATATGATGGTACGGGAACATGAATTGTTAGAACACTTTGCGAACCTCAGTTTGGATGTAACCCCACCTGGATCTGAGAGACTTGAGATCATGGCTAGTTTGAGACTAGAGCCAGAGTTGATTGGCCGTATTCGGCAAGCCCAGCAGAGCGATCGACGGTGTATCGATTGGCTGAGGCAGATACAGACAGGTGTGGGTAGTGATTTTGAGCAGAGTGCTGATGGCTTATTGAGGTTCAGAGGCAGAGTATGCGTTCCCAGGGATCCTGAGATCAGGAGAACGATTTTATCAGAGGCTCACTCATCGAAGTATACGATACATCCGGGAAGTACCAAGATGTATCAAAACCTTCGAAAGGTTTATTGGTGGTCTGGAATGAAAAGAGACATTGCGGAATATGTCGCTAAGTGTCTCGTTTGTCAGCAAGTGAAGGTAGAGCATCAGAAGCCTGCAGGATTATTGCAGCCTCTACCGATACCAACATGGAAGTGGGAGCATGTCACCATGGATTTTGTGATGGGGTTGCCGAGGACCCGTAGAGGTCATGATGCCATATGGGTTATTGTGGACCGGTTGACTAAGTCCGCCCATTTCTTGGCTATGAGAGCTACCGATACACTGAGTCAGTTGGCGAACCTATATATCCGAGAGATAGTACGGCTACATGGTGTACCAGTGAGCGTTGTTTCTGATAGGGATGCCCGCTTCACTTCCCATTTCTGGGAACATTTTCAGGAAGCGCTGGGGACCCGATTGAGTTTTAGCACCGCTTTTCATCCTCAGACAGATGGGCAGTCAGAGAGGACTATACAGACCCTCGAGGATATGTTGAGAGCGTGTGTGCTGGATTATAGAGGCTCCTGGGATGACCACCTGCAGTTAGCCGAGTTCGCTTATAATAATAGCTATCATGCTAGTATCGGGATGGCACCCTATGAGGCATTATACGGGCGTAGATGCCGTTCCCCCATTGGATGGGAAGAGGTTGGTGACAGACAGATTTTTGCTCCGGACTTAGTGCAGCAGGCATCTGAGGACGTCCAGTTGATATGTGAGAGATTACGGACAGCTCAGAGCCGGCAAAAGAGTTATGCTGACAAGAGACGAAGACCACTGGAGTTTGATGAGGGTGAGTCGGTATTTCTGAGGGTATCACCATCGAAGGGTATTATGAGATTTGGCAAGAAGGGCAAGCTGAGCCCTAGGTATATCGGACCCTTCGAGATTTTAGAGAGAGTGGGAGAAAAGGCGTATAAATTGGCATTGCCACCGGACTTGGCAAATGTCCACAACGTCTTCCACGTCTCGATGCTTCGGAAGTATCACCCGGACCCGGCACACGTGATAAAATATGAGCCGTTGGAGCTCCATGAGAGTATGACGTATGTTGAGAAGCCGGTTCGGATATTGGACAGAAAGGAGAAAGTGTTGCGAAATAAGACAATTCCCTTGGTGAAAGTGCTTTGGCAACACCACACGGCGGAAGAGGCCACGTGGGAATTGGAGAACTTGATACGGGAGAAGTACCCCCAACTTTTTGAAGAGTGACTTGGTTCTAATTTGGAGGACCAAATTCCTTGAAGGAGGGGAGAATGTAAGACCCCGTATATGTAAAAGGGTAATATGTGTAATTGGATCAAATAATATGAATGGACTTGTAATGTAAAGTATGATTGATGTAAGTCCATAGATTCAATATATGTATGTGTAATATAAATTGTAACGTACATACAAGTTGCATTGAGTATGAATACGAAGAAATGAGTTCTAGCAAGTGATGGATGTGATTGAGACTCAAGATGAGTGGTGTGGTAAAAATGGAATGGAGTTATGCTTCCATTTGGTTTTATGTAGCATACCTTTGAACATACAATGAATGCACACAAGTTTCAATGTGCATAAGGTATGAATGGATGCCATTTTCAAGTTATAAATGTGGATGGATGAGAAAATGGCCATGGCAATAGATTAAGGAGGTGTTGGTATGAGTTGCAGCAATGAAACTGCAGGAAATCTGGGAAACATGAGGTCCAGATCGATCTCCCAGGATGAGAGATCGATCTGGAAGAGCCAGAATGCTCTTATTTGGGTGAACGAATAGAGCAGATCGATCTCCAATGGAGCCAGATCGATCTGCCAAGCATTCTGTAAGTGAAAAGATCGATCCTCAAGCAGCCAGATCGATCTCCTTAGCTCTCTGTTTGGGACCAGATCGATCTCATGCTTCGACAGATCGATCTCATGCCTCAACAGATCGATCTCATTGCTTCGACAGATCGATCTCAGGCTTAAAAATGCCGTGAAAAAGAGGGATTTTAAAGGACCAGATCGATCTCCTCTTGGACCAGATCGATCTCCTCAAGTCATTTCTATATAAAGAGAGCTGAAAAATCTGGAAATCTCGAAAAACACTTAACCTTACAATTTCAACCCCAAAAACCTAATTTTCCCTCTCTAAAAATCAACCATTTTCAGTGAGATTTGAAGAGAGATCATTAGAGGCAAAGTTGTTCCTATCAAAGAGAAGAACAACATAGTGAGAGGGCATTTTTCCATTCTTGGAGTTGAAGGAGTTGAGGGCATTACCAATTGTAGCAAGGAGAGAAATCACATTGGTAAGATTCTAACCCTCCAATCCAAATGTATTAGCTATTTAATTGATTTTGGAGTTGATTGATAGGAGTATTGATGGATAAACTACTTAGGAATGTTGTGGAAGTGGTGTGACCTAGAAATCTAAAATGGGTATAATGTGGGGATATGTGGGATTGAATGAGCCTATCATTTATGGCATGCTAAAGTTGTTATTGGGGTAATGTTTATGATTTTAAATGGTTAAATGAGATTACATTGTGAGTTTGGAGGAATTGTGGAAATGGGTATGAATATACTTGATAAATGCCATAGTGAGGGAATTAATGAAGTATGAACACTATGAGCTTAATATCGATTTTGAATAAGTTAATAGGCCTCAAAAGATCCATAGACTCGAGTTATGGGTAAAGTAATGAAACGAGGCCGTATAAGCGTTAATAGAGGCTATAGGTTAAATTGACTATAGCAAGCGCAAGGGTTGCAATATATGGGTCGAATATAATGCGGGATATGATTTTGTGCAGTCCCGAAGAGTTCGTTGAAGGCGAACCGAATCGTACGAGTAAGCAGCTTAAGGAAGTGGACTCACGCATCGCAATTCCAGGTAAGGGAATTTTGTGAGTATATAGAGATAGCTGCTCGTATTTTGAACTGGGTGAATATTGGGTGTTGTATGAAATGCATGAATTGCTCAAATAAATGTTGATGGTATTTGTGAAAGATGATGGGTATATGCGTGGTTTTGGTTTTGAAGTGGATGTTATGAAAAAGGGATAGTAAGGCTAATAATTGCATAAATCATGTGTTTTGAATGCTTTTACAAAACACAATGCTTTGATTTGAGCAAATAAAAGGATAGGCTGGCTGGCACTTGAATGATGTTGTGAAATAGCCCATATGAGGCACTAAGCATATTAAGTGATGTTTTGAATGCACATAAGCCGCCTATCGCGTGTATGTGATATAATTCGCGTTAGAGCCTCGCTCGCGCGAGATTTCTATGTTTTCACTTGTGTGAAACGTGCTTGAGCTTAGCTCGCACTTTGAAATTGAATTGTGATGATGTTTATAAACCGTACTGGAGCTTCTGCTCGTACGTGGATTGTGAATGGTTATCTTATGAGTATAACCGTACTAGAGCTATGCTCGTACGCGCCTCTTTATGAGAAGATGCATGATGCATGAGTCGTGCTAGAGTTTTACTCGCACAAGCTTGTACAATGGGATTCGTATAGGGTTGTGAAAGTGGGTAAGATCCTTAAGCCTTACATCCTTAAGCTAACATCCTTAAGCCCGAGGAGGCAGGGAGGCTCTGTTAGACGGGGAGGCTCTGTTTGGTGGGGAGGCTCTCTTACGGTGGGATCCTTAAGCCAATATCCTTAAGCCCCAAAGAGGCGGGGAGGCTCTGTTAGGCAGGGAGGCTCTCCTACATGGGTATGGTGAAGGTAAGATCCTTAAGCCCTACATCCTTAAGCTAACATCCTTAAGCCCGAGGAGGCAGGGAGGCTCTGTTAGGCGGGGAGGCTCTGTTCGGTGGGGAGGCTCTCTTACGGAAAGGACCCTTAAGCCCTACATCCTTAAGCTAACATCCTTAAGCCCGAGGAGGCAGGGAGGCTCTGTTAGGCGGGGAGGCTCTGTTCGGCAGGAAGGCTCTCCTTCACGGAATATGGAAAACTCTTGGTATGGGGTAGATAAGACCTAGGAATGGCACCCCCAATCATGATATGAGTTGCGGAGTACGATGTACCGTGTATATCACATGGAGTACTATGTACCGCATGATGGTTATGTGATGAGAAAGTCTGGCGAGGGATAATTCATCTTCGTGCCAGCATGATACCCCGCACACCTGGATGCGTGTGGTCTGGGATGATTTATGATGTAATGATTCACATAGGCACTTCTGATATAGTGACCTAGATTTATACACATGCGTGAATTGTGGAATGTAAATGTGGTTGTGGTTTTTGAGTTGATTTGGTGGTGTTATGACGTTGGTTCAAAAAGGAAGTTTCTAAATGAATTGCCCTTTTATGAATTTAAATGAGATTAAGCATGAGATGTTTTATACATGATGTCTCTACCATGTTTTATATGCCAATGTACATGATTTGATACATGATATATATATGTATATTCACATGGCATAGTTTTATTCCTCATGCTCGTACTATAAACGATTTATGCATAACACTATCAGCATGTAGATAGAGTAGTTATCTACCATGCTTGCATTATTGCCTTACTGAGCGTGTGGTTGCTCATCCCACTCTATTTTCCCCCTACAGAGCGTGCATAGTAGCCCAGTGAGGACTGAGGCGTATTATTTTGGACTCCGCTGCATCTCCATCGCAAAAAGGTATATACATAGTGATTCTTTTTGTATCTAAACAATGTAAAAGCACAGTATTCTTTTGAGTTGTACTTATGGGGGATGTAGATGTCAGTAAATCATGTATTCGTATAAGTACACAATTAAATGCACATGTATGACATCGTTTTAATTTATTGAGAATGAATGAGATGTGGTGTTTATTATTGACTCACAGCCCAACAGTGTGTGGTGAGCTTAGTTCACGACTGGGTAAGGTAACAGTAAAACGCGAAAAATTTTCAGTGATTTCGGTTAAAGAGAATGGAATTGGGTCGTGACAAAAATAGAGAGGGATGAACAACCACACGCTCAGTAAGGCAATAATGTAAGCATGGTAGATAACTACTCTATCTACATGTTGATAATGTTATGCATAAATCTTTTATAACATGAGCATGAGGAATTAAAACTATGCCATATGAGTATATATATCATGTATATAAATCATAGAAATTGGCATTTAAAACATGGTAAAATCATCATGTACAAACCATCTCATGCTCATCAATCGTCAAATCCCATATAAAAGGGCAATTCATTTAAGAAACATCCTTTTTGAAATCACATCTCTTTCTCAATACATATCATCCCATCACAAATCATTTTCTCAATCACAAACATTATCACCATTTCACAAATTATATCCCATAAGGCTCGACCCCTCCCTCGGGTCTACCTTGGGTAATCACAATCACACATATGTATAAAAATCATGTGGTATTATGAATTATCAAGTGAGACGGGTCACTCTATATCAGAGACTATGCGGGCCAACTACGTCATAAATCATCCTAGACCACACGCATCCGAGTGTGCAGGGTATCGTGCTGGTACGAAGGTGGATTATCCCTCGCCAAACTTTCTCATCACAAAATCACCATGCGGTACATCGTACTCCATGTGATATACATAGTACATCATACTTCGCAGACTCAAATCGTGGTTGGGGGTGCCAGTCGTAGGTCTTATCTACCCCATACCAAGAACTTGTCGTACTCATATAGGAGAGCCTCCCTACCGAACAGAGCCTCCCCACCCCTCCAGGGTTAAGGATGTTGGCTTAAGGATCCTTTCGTAAGAGAGCCTCCCCACCGAACAGAGCCTTCCTGCCTCCTCGGGCTTAAAGATGTAGGGCTTGAGGATCTTACTGTAAGTGAGCCTCCCCATCAAATAGAGCATCCTCGTCTCCTCGGGCTTAAGGATGTAGGGCTTGAGGATCTTACCAACTTCAAAGGCCTCATACGTACTACCGTGTGAAAACTTGTGTGAGCAAAACTCTAGCACGATTCATGCATTATAAATAAATCACCTCGTACGAGTAACACTCTAGTACGACATTTATGCATCAAACCATGAAGAAATCCACGTACAAGCAGAACCTCCAGTACGGTTTATAAAACATCATTATAGTTTCCAACTCAAGGTACGACTTAAGCTCTAACACGTTTCATACAAATAAAGGCATCAAAATCTAGTGCGAGCGAGGATCCAACTTGATTTACATCACACAATTACGATAGGTGGCTCACACACAATCAAAACAATCCCCAAAAATAGGTTTATCACCTCATAAATGTTATTCCACAATATCATTAAAACACTAGCCAGCCTATACATTTGTTGTTCGAAAATAATGCATTGTGTTTTTGGGTTGAAATGAAAGGGTGTTGTTGTTTCCTAAAAATTACAGATTTCAGCGCTCCTATTTATAGAAGTAACTTTATGAGATCGATCTGCACTAGGAGGAGATCGATCTGGTCCCCTTAAATCCCTCTTTTTCGCGACATTTTCAAGCATGAGATCAATCTGTCGAACCTTGAGATCGATTTGCTCATTCCAGTAGCTAATGGAGATCGATTTGTCTAAGGGAGGATCGATCTCTTCATTACAAAATGTTTATCAGATCGATCTAGCCCCATTAGAGATCAATCTGCTCTATTCCATTACTCAAATAAGAGCATTTTGGATCTTTCAGATCTATCTCTCATTCTATGAGATCGATCTGGCCTTTGTATTTTTCAGATTTGGCTGTAGTTTTTTGCAATACCTTCACACAAAACATCTTCAATTTGCTGCCATAGTCATTTTCTCATCCAACCACCTTTAAGACTTGAAAATGGCATCCATTTATATCTTATACACATTAAAACTTGTGTACATTCCTTGTATAACCAAAGGTAGACGATGCAACACCATATGAAAGTACAAAAACTTATGCAATTCATGCAACTTCCTTCCATTTTACCACACTACTTATTTTGAGTTCCAAGCACATTCATCACTTATAAAAGCTCATTTCTTCATGTTCATACATAATGAAACTTGTATGTACATTACAAACTCATATTACATGTATGTATATTACATTTATGGATTTTACATCAATTGTACTTCACATTACAAGTACATTACCATACTTATGAATTCATAAAGTTACACATGAAATACGGGTCTTACATGAGGAATCATTTTCAATATAAGCAGTCCGGGTTCATTCAAGTGCATTTACTTAGTGGTTAATTCATTTTGAAAATTATGTAATTAGTGGTGAAAGATTTGGATCCATTTAAGTTAGTTTACATGGAATTTTATATCATATATTTGCATTTATTTTAATTCTGTCCAGGTTATATTTACTTACTATGTTTTGAGATTAATTTAGGTGTCATTAAGTTACATTAGCATAGGATTAGGTTAGCTTAAAGTTTGATTAGGGTTTAGGTTCATTTACATTAGTTTTTACATACATTAATAAGGTTACATTAATTTTCATTAATTTAAGTTTTAAGGGCTATTTAGGATTAGATTAATTATTGTTTTAGCATTAAGTTTGCATTAGTTTTGGGTTTAAGATATGCATTTAGGGTTGGTTTAGGGTTAGGTTACATTTCATGCATTTTTAGTTTGTTTCATTCTAATTTCTAAAACCCAAAAAATATCTTTATTCTCATGCATCATTTAGATTAGTCTTTAGTAGTTAATTATGCATTTTATTAGCATAGTAGTCATTTAGGGTTAGATTAGTTTTAAGTTTGCATTTTAGGTATTTTAAGGTTAGGATTTTAATTACGATTTTTTTTAGGGTTTCATTTTATCATGCATTAGTTTAGGTTATTTTGTAATTTTATTTCATTTAATCAAATCAGTTACATGCATTTGTCATTTCATATTTGGATTTTCTAGTTTTATTTTCGTTATTTGCATTTTAGACTCATATTTTTTATTATTTGCATTTTCCCATTTATTTCAATGATTTTGATTTTATTATTTTTCTTTTGCAATTGCTTTATATTTGCTATTTAGGCTTTGTAGGTATATCAATGTAACAGTGATTTTTGGAAAAATTTATGGCAGAACTATTTGAGAAAATGTCAAACGTGGTCAATGGTCGAGAAAAGTTAAGGTTAGTTAAGAAATGTTGACTTTGACCATAGTTAATTAACCATGGTTAAAATCTAACCCAACCAAGGTTAAAAAGTAGGGAAGAAATATTTTTAGCTAAATCACTCGATCTTTAATTCCTTAAGTATGGAAAATTCATTTAATCGAAATTCGGATTATATTTAATGGGTAGAAATCGATGGGCCAACAAGTGGAAAATTTAAAGCCCATTAAGGTAGATTCAACATGGGCCAAATTTTGTAGACCTAATGAGCCGAAATGTTGGGTCAATTGGTGGGCCTAATATTAAGCCAATTGAAGGCCCACTTGGTAGAAAAATTTTTAGCCTAAACCGAAAGCCCAATTTGGAAGCCCAAAACCTAAGCCCATTAGTTAATAGTTTAGGCCCAAAACTTAAGCCTAAAATGCCTTAGCCCAAAGCTATGACCAAGCACAAAAGGTGGGCTGAAAAATAACATTAGAGTGATTAATTTCCTAAGTTAAAATCAGCCAAAGCTTAGTCCTCTTCTCTATAGTTCTCGGCCAAAGCAAGGAAACCATTAAAACATGAACTTTCAAGCTTTGTCTCTAGAAATCACTAACCTAGAGACTAATTTGGAACAAGTGATCTTCATGAAAGTTGTTCCAAATTGAGAGAGGATTAACATACCTTGGAATTAGCTATCAAAGAGCCATATTGAAGGGGGCAAAAATCAAGCAAAGTTTTGGCCAAAGTTAGAATACCAAGCTAGGTGAGTTTTCACGCTTCCAACTTCTAGCATGTTAATCTAGGAATTATTCTAAGATGATTAGTATATGTTTTATGGATCAAAACACATAAAATCACCATGAACCTAAGTTGGCCGAAAATGGGTATTTAAGTTTTGATGAATACCCACCCGATTTTAAGACATGTACAGGTTGGTGAACATGTATACATGATTATGGCATGGTTAAGTTTAATTAATTTGGTCAATTTGGTCAATTAGTTGATGAATTGAAAATGACATATAAGGTGTTTGATAAAATGCCTTAATGAACAAAAACTAAAAGCTTAAGGCATGAATAGGTTGTGTTTAATGAAATATGCCTTAATGAATAAAAAGTAAAAGCTTAAGGCATGAATAGGTTGTGTTTGATGAAATACCTAAGTGAATGACTAGCAAATTAGCCAAGGTTGGCATGATGATGGGTGACCGTCGGCCATGGGCGGAATGCATGGCTCTCGGCCACATGCCATGGCTGACATGCCAAATGGGCCAAGCCAAATTGGTTTCGGCCCAATAAGGATGGGTGGGCCTCAAACCAAGCCCAATAAGAGTTAGTGGACCCCACAAGCCCAATAGGTCCAAATTAAATGAATAGTAAAGTGAAATAGGCTTAAGACATTGTTAGGCCCATTAAGATGTGATTAGGCCTAATACGAGTAAACGAGTCCATTAGGTGAAATAAACTATATTAAAAGTGAAATACAGTTATAAAAGTGTAATTATCCTAATAAATGGTTATATGCAACTCCAGAGACTATATTAGGAGCTAAACGAACGACATGATTCTACAACGTTGGAAAAGGGAGAACATTCCACGCGATTTCAGGTATGGAAATTTTATGGGTAGTTAGATCTATCTGCACATATTTTCATCAGCGTTTATGTTCACTTAAAAAGTCTGAGGGTCAGAGAAAGTGAATAAAATTTATAGAGACCTGAGATGGGTAAATTACCATTTTACCCCTATTAAAGGTAAAATTTGGACAATTTGGAAAAGTCCTAAAAAGCATGGAAAACATGTTTTTTTATGTTTTTACTGCTGTTTAGCTTATGCATAGATAGATTGGTCGATGTTTTCATGATTTATGCGAAAACTGCACAATATGATGCTGATTTGATTTAATTGAATGAATCTCTTTTAAATGAGCCTTCTATCGAGTTGTGTGAAAAAAATCGTGCTAGAGCATTGCTCCTACTAGATTTTATATGTTTTCTACATAAATTAGTGCTGGAGTGTTACTCGCACTAGCTTTTATATGATATGCATAAAAGGGTACATGAGCATTGCTCGTACTCAACTTTACATGATTTATACATGACATAGTGTTGGAGTCTTGCTCGCACTAGATTTTATGTTAATGACATAAAAGAGTCGTACTAGAAGCCTTGTGTAGATTATGTGCTCACACGTATGAGACGCTCACATGTGCATTTTGAGACATGGCATTGACTATGGACTTGAAATAAGGTTTATAGAGTATGTTGTATCATGTACGGAACACGAAGTACGCTGTACCGTGAGTATTTGGTGTTGTGGAGTTGTTAGCTGGCGGGTAAGATTTGACCCACCTCCCGTTGCAGCAGTGATGTCCCGCACACTAGGATCCGTGTAGCTTGGGATCCTCGATATGGGATATGATCATAGTCCTCGAAATTAACATAGTAGCCGCCATTCTCACTTGATTATGTCACATGATTTTATGAGAACTAGTGTAGATTCGAGGGATCGATCAAGCCCCAATAAATGACCTTGTGGTTTTATATAAATGTAAATGTTTATGAACCAGAGTAAACCTGAGGGATGCATTGAACCTTGATTTCAATGTTTTTACATGATGAAACTCCATATTTTATGATTTAAATGAAATGTCATGATATATTTTATAAGCTTTATATGAGAAAGTAATGTTTTGCATGAATTACCTATGTTTATAAATAAAGCATATTTTCGTATATATGAGTGAATTATATATGAATTGCATAAGTTTTATATAAAAAGCTTTATGCTTCATATACGAATTGAAATAGAATGATTTAAAGCATGGAATTATGTTCATGTACATAGTGTAGTTATCCACTTACTTGCCTGATTGCTTTACTGAGCTAGTGAGCTCACCCCTTTCATTTCTCCCTCTCTACAGAGCATTCACAGTAGGTAGAGTACGACTGAGGACTTGCATTCCTACTGTCCATTATTTCCCATCAAGTGAAAGGTATACACATTTGTAGGATTTTGTATCTAAACATATAACAGCATAGTATTGTATACGAATGTAATATCGGGGATGTAATTGTATGTAAAATATATCTGAGCTCACTTATGAGATAAAAGTATTTATAGTCAATCGATAGTTTATATCAACATGTATGTATGACATAGAATGGATAATAAGGTAAGCAAGGAATATGTGACTAATACCGAATCATAGCCTAACAGATGTTAGAATTGTCACGAAGGGAAAGGAAAAGAAAAACAAAAAAATTTGTAGTAATTTTAGGTAAAGGAGGTCGTGACAGATCTTTCAACTAATCTCAGAGTGTTGGGCTCTCAGTATCGTTCTGGGGGACTTCCACCAATGTTCTATCGCTCCCTTCAGCATAAACGCGATAAAAGTGACCATCTTAGATGTAGTACACTAAAAGAACTCGTACAACTTCTCTATCTTGCTCACTCAGTCCTTTGCGACTACTGGGTCCTTTACCCCATTAAATGACGACAGTCTGAACTTCTAAAACTGTCGTAACCTATCTAGCCCACATCCATACCCCAATCCACTACTACTCTGCTGTGGGTTAACAGAAGAAGATGTATTTTAAACTTGTATGGGTGTAGGAGTATCTGGGGTCTGTGGCATTTGTGCAGGCGTATCAGGAGCACCTGCTTGTCCAATAGCAGTCTGTAAATCTGGACCTTACCTACCTTGCATAGCCTGTACAAACAACTCCATCATAGTCTCTAGGCTATGCTCTATCCTCGTAAAGCGTACCTTAGTACTCTCTGTTCCTTCAGTGGGACCCGATGAAGTATGGTCAGACGAAAACTCGTCTCGGCTCTCAAGTCTACCTCTCCAGCCTCTAGCACGACCTCTCGCCCCTCTACCATGGCTACCATTAGCCATGATGACTTGATTCCTGCATTAACAACGACTATTTTGTCAAATCCCATCTCGAAATACACATTTGCAACTAAACAAAACACAGTAATATGGAGATATAACTCTCCTAACTACTAGCACCGACTCATATTAGACCAACTCTGCTCTGATACCACCTCTGTCATGACCTCTTTGTACTAAAATTATTATAAATTTTTTGCATTTTACTTACCTTTTTCCCTTCGTGACAATTTAACCACTAACAGTTGGGCTATAATTCGGTATTAGTCAAACAATCCTTACTTACCTTATTATCCATTCAATATTATACATACATGTCAATATATATTATCAAGTGATTGTAAATAGTTTTATCTTATAAGTGAGCTCACGTATATTTACATACATTTACATCCCTGATATTATATCCATATACAGTACTGTGCTGTTACTTGTTTAGATACAAAATCATATGAATGTGTCTACCTTTCGCTCGATAGGAGTGTAGCGTATACTAGAATACGAGTCCTCAACCGCTCACTAGGCTACTATAAATGCTCTGCAGAGTGGTGAAAAATGAAAAGGGTGAGCTCACTAGCTCAATAAGGCAATCAGGCAAGTTAGTAGATAACTACACTATCTACATATTTATAATGCTATGCCTTGAAATACTCCTTTCTTTGTTTCACGATTAAAGCATGAATTGGAAAACTGATGTAGTGTGTTTATATATTTACTCACATATACTGAAATCATGTTGTGTTCATAAATACAGGCATTTCATGCAAAACATTACATTTTATATAATCTCATATAATACCTTTAAAACATATCATGTCATCTCATTTCAAACATATAAAATATGGCATTTAATCAAGTAAAACATATCTATCAGGTCTCGACCCATCCCTCGGTCTACCCGAATCTTTATAAAATTAAGTGATATAATCATGCAAGACTGGGTGGCTACATGTAATAATATCGAGGATTATGGCCATATCCAATATTATGATCCCAGGCTACAAAGATCCTAGTGTGGAGGGAATCACTACCGTAACAGAAGGTGGGTCAAATCCTAATCGCCAGCTAACAACTCCACAACTCCACATATCCACTTCAACACCGCACGATAGAGCGTACTCTATGTCACATGCACGGTACAACGTACTCCCGTAGACCCTATCTTAAGTCGATAATTAATGCCACGTCTCTAAATGCACGTACGAGCATCTCATCCGTGCGACACTCAGTCTACACGAGGTAATCAGTAGAGCCTTAACATGTCAAGTATATCACATCAAAATATAGTGAGCGCCTTGAGTGCGACTCTCAATCGACACCCCGCTCAAACACTCTTTTATGCACATTTCATATAAAATCTAGTGCGAGTAACACTCCAGAACTATGCCATTCATAAATCATATTTCAAATAGAGTACGAGCAACGCTCCAGTACTATGCCATGCATAAATCGTCTTTCAAATCAAGTACGAGCAATGCTCTACTACTATGCCATTCATATCATGGGAAATCTAGTCCGAGTAACACTCTAACACTTTATCATGCAGAAAACATATAAAATCAAGTGCGAATAGTGCTCCAGCACGATTTATTTTCACACAACTCGATAGATGACTCATTTTAAATGGCACATTTCAAATTAGTAAAATCAGCACCATAATTTGGTTGTTTTATGTATTTCATGAAATCGCTAGCCAATCTATCTATTCTTCTGCTAAACAGCAGTAAAAAGACTCAAAAACACGTTTTCCATGCTTTATATGCTTTTTCCTAATTTCCATAATTTTACCCTTAATAGGGGCAAAATGGTAATTTACCTATATCCAGTCTCTATAATTTTTATTCACTTTCTCTGACCTTCAGACTTTTTAAGTGAATGTAAACACTGATGAAAATACGCACAAATATCTTTAACTACCCACAAAATTCCCTTACCTCGAATCACGTCGAGTGAATTCACTTTCCCAACGCTACTCGATCACGCAGTCTGTTTAGCTCCCAATATAATCTTTGGATCTACATATAACCAATTATCACATCAATTACACATTTTCAATTGTATTTCACTTTTAATATAGTCTATTTCACTTAATGGGCTTGTTTGCTCTTATTGGGCCCATTTGCATCTTAATCAGCTATACTCAGTCTTAAGCTCATTTCACTTTACTATTCATTTCATCTGAGCCTATTGGGCTTGTTGGGCCTAATTACACTTATTGGGCTTGGTTTGAGGCTCATTGCTTCATTTTGGGTTGAGACCACATTGGTTTGGCCCATGGTGTCTCTCAATCAAGGCATGGTGGCCGAGCATCATCACGCGACCCTTGGCCGATGGTTGCCATCATAATGCCAATCGCTAGCCAACTTCTCTTAGGCATTTTATCAAACACCTTTCATGCATGTCTTAAGCCTTTCCTATATTCATATTAGGATTTTATCAAACACCTTACATGCCAACATCATACAACCATCCAAATGATCAAATTGATTAAAACTAAGCATGTCATGATTATGTATACATGCTTACCAACCTATCCACGCCTTAAAATCCCATGCTTACACATCAAAAGACAAATACCCATTTTCGACCATCACTTGTTCATGGTGATTTTATGAGTTTTGATCCATAAAACATACACCAATCAACTCCATATAATCTCTAGATTAACATATATGAAGTTGGAAGGTTGAAAACTTACCTAGCTTAGTGTTCTCACTTTGACCGAAACTTTGCTTGATTTTTGCCTCCTTCAATATGGCTTCTCTATGGCTGGTTTTGAAGTATGTTATTTCTCTATCAATATGGAATAACTTTTATGAAGATCACTTGTTCCAAATATGTCTCTATGTAGGTGATTTCTAGAGTGAGAAAGCTTAAAGGCTTATGTTTCCATGGTGGTTTAGTCTTTGGTTAATGAAGAAGATAATTCCTACTTAGCCAATTTTTCTTTTCCTTCCTTAAATATCAACCATAATATCCAAAAAATAAAGCCCATGGATTGGGCTTGTTAATTGGTTTTGGGCTTGGTAACTTTGGGCTTAAGTTTTGGGCTTGGACATTTAACTAATGGGCTTAGTTTTGGGCTTTCCATTTTGGGCTCTGATTTGGGATTTTCGTTTAGGCTTTTGGGTTGGAATTGTTTCTACAATTTGGGCCTTCAATTGGCTTAATATTAGACCCACCAAATGGTCGAACAATTCAACCCATTAGGCCTACAAAATTCGACCTATGCTTAATCCACCTTAATGGGCTTTAAAATTTCCACTAGTTGGCGCATTAATTTCTACCTATTTAATTTAATCTGGATTTTTATTAAATTAATTTTTCATACTTAAGGAGTTGAAGATCGAGTGCTTTAACCAAAAATGATTCTTTCCCACTTTTTAACCTTGGTGGGTTAAAATTTAACCATGGTTAGTTCTTTATGGTCAAAGTCAACATTTCCAACTAACGTTGACTTTTCTTGACCATTGACCACGTTTGAATTTTTCTCAAAAATCTAAAAGTGTCAATTCTCATGGTTGACACGCTCATCTCTGCATTTTGGTCATTTTCGGGAAGTGAAATAGCTAAAAACACCTTGAACAGTTCATTTCGAGCTCATTTAGCCCCTTTTTGGCTTTTCCTCTACTTCAACATATTCGGGATCAAACCGAACCAACTTTCCTTCATGAACCCACTATATTTTGATGTTTTAAGTTTGTCTCTTTAGTCAGAAGGATTTGAATCCCTTTGGTTTAGATTGTTGCCATCTCGGCTCTTACTCGCCCTTTACATGACTTTTATGCATTTAATCATCTCTTTTACATTTTTGTTTCAATAAATACTCTTCTTATGATTCAATTAACATAATCGAATATTTACACATAAGAATCATAAGGAACATAGTACAAAATGTGGGTCATACATGTGAGAACTATAATTTCCTTAACTAATTCCTAGGTTAAGTTACATGATCATGTGAACTATACTAATGGATATTATTATAAGTCCGAGCCTATGTGTGTGAGGAGCCGATGGATTTTATAAGGAGTAAGGATGAATTCAGGAGTTCCATGTATAAATGATGAATGCATGAATATGACGAGGTAAAAATAAAAAACTTTCCTATTTAATTTTCATTCCAAAAATAAAATAATAAACAGAAATAAATGTAAAGGATTGATTCCATCTTCTTAGCGAATTGGTCCCTATATGGCAGCATACCCTCGTCATTTTTGAAATTACAGAGAAATCAAAACCCTTTTTGCATAGGATCGATCCCTCTTATTGCTAGGATGTCTTCAATAGCCATATTTTAGAAAAGATAGTAAGAGACAAAATGCATGCAAGTGGCATGGGAATGAGGTGAAAATTAGCAAAGGAAAAATCAAACTTTAGTTAAAAATTACAACCCACTTAATACCACTAAGGAAAAACCTTAGTATAATTTTACAAACCAATCTACGTGTGAAACCCTACACTTCTATGTACTTTAAGTAAATTCATTAAGTGTAATAAGACAAGCTTAACACATAAATGAATGGAAACGCAATTATTAAGGTCAAATGTGCATTTTGGCATTAAGGTTATGTAATATGGTTAAATAAGTTGAAAAAAGGGTTAAAAAATTGAAAATGGGTGACATGAATGAATGATGATAAGAAATCAATCCAATCAAGTGTAAATGAGTATGTTTGATATGTTGCAAAGGTTGGAAACTTGGATAATGGTTTGGAGTGAAATTTATGTGTTTTGGAAAAGTTTTCAAAATTAAAAATCTTCAAAAAATGTAGTTATGCCATGAGGGATCGATTCCCGCCCCTAGAGGATTGATCCCCTATGAAGGAAATTGATAGAATTGCATTATGCCAAGACGATATTGATCCCTTAGCCTCAAGGATCAATCCCTAACCCCCATAACTGTAGAAATTTGCATTATGCTAACAAAGGATTGATCCCTTACCCTTAAGGATCAATCCCTTACTTGCAAAAAGTATCCAAAGGTGCAATTACCTTAAGGAACCGATCCTCTCAAGTAAGGGATTGACCCTCTAAAGCTTACCTACTCCCACTCAACTTAAAAAACTTCAATTTTTGCTAATTTTCATACTCTTTGTTGACCCTCACCTGAAAACTAGAAAAAAAAAAGAAAAAGAGAAAAAAAAAAGAAAAGGGAAGAAAAGAAAGAAACCCACCCCAAGGCTCTTAAGTCACTTCATCAACTCATTCACTTGGAAGCCGTTGGAGATTATTTGAAAGGAGGAATCATAGATAGAAGTGAAAGCTTTAAAAGGGAAGTTAAGAAGAGAGAAAGTCTCTAAGCATCAAACTATGAATTTATGATATTGTTATGGTGGCTCTAATATCATTTATGGTGTTTACTTATAGTAAAGAGGCTTGGGAAGGTGACTCTTGGCTTGGTCAAACCTAGGTTTGGAGGTAAGGCATTTTTATAAGTTATGAAATCAATACATGTGACATTTGTTGAAGGAACTATAACTTGGCTAAAGTAGATTTTTGAATAAAAATAGGAAAAGTCGACTTAGGGTTTGACCATAATGAATTTAAGGTATGTTTTGTGAATTTTATGGTTGGCAAGCATTAAAGGAAATCTTATATATGAATTAATAATGCATTGAACTTATTTGGCAACTAGACTAGTTAATGAGGCATCTGGCTAAAGAGAAAAATGTGTGGTGTCATAGCCTTAGCTAATTTAATGGTATGTTTAAGGTAAGAGGTGTATGTGGAAGTTAGTACTAACTAACTAAATTGTTTTAATGCATGTTTTTTGAAAATGATAGATTTTTAAAACTTATTAAATATCTAGGACTTGAAAAGTACCCTTAGCCTATAAGTTTAGCTTAAACCTAGCCTTCTAAATCATGATAAAATGATTTAGAATGAATCAAATGTTTAATAACTTGTATGTTTTGGTTTCTAATGATTTTGGATGGTTTTGGGGTTAAAAAACCCAAAAAATTGCATATTGGTGCATAAGGGACGGATCCCTTATGATATGGGACTGATCTTTTTGCATGGTTTTAAAAACCTTTTACAGTCTTACTTTTTGGAATTAATCCTCTACCTCTGATGGACCTATCCCCAAAGCACATATTCATTTTCAAGCTTTAAAAACCCTTTTTTAAGGCATGACTCAGCCCACTACTATTATAAAAGGGATTCCAAAAAATATGTATTATGTTTTAGAAACCTATTTTGATGAGACATGAGTGGGCTATATTACAAAGTACAAAATATGCTTCTGTTCTTAATCGAACTATGCTTTCGCCATGTTTTTGAAATTAAGTTCAAGACTTGGTACCCGTAGTTAATACCTGTGTAGCAGTCAAGCGGGCAACCATCTCCATGTGACATGTTACATTCCCACAATTGACTTTACCACATGGTAAGTGCCAAATGGATCTCATACACCTGCCTAGCCCTAGCTTCGTGTTCAGTTTATGCATGATTATGTTTTTAGAATATGTTTCTAGACACTTATGACTCTAATCTAGTCTACAGTAAGACCATGGCCATCAGTGAACCTGTCCCTCTATTAGGGACCTATGTTTCTAGAGCATGATTTCTACAAGGTTAATTGCCTAGTCTCTATCTTTGCTCTTGGACTATGTTTCAAGATGATGTTGATCTATGATTTATGTTTTCGATATATGTTTTGGGACACGCTTATGGCTTATGATTTGAAAAGTATTATGACTATGATTTCGAATTCGACTTGCAATTATGTTTTGTAAATGCATGTATTCATCATGTTTTAGCTATCCTTTTCTTGAATGTATCTCCTATGAGGCTTTTCCAAAAGCTCACCCCCTCTTATTCTTGCAGAAAGAAGTACGAGATTTATGTTGGTTGATAAGGAATCTCCTCAGGCAGGCTATTGTACTTTGTGAAGTATAGCCTCTACTTTGTGTAGTTTTTTCTCTAGATGTTATAGGCACAATTACATATTCTTTTTAGCAATGGGATACTTAGGTGAATTATATATGAACATTAAGTGTAATCTTTTTTATATTACTGCGTTGTCTATCAAGTGTTCGTAATTATAATGGGAATGGAAATCATGATGGTATGAGCTATAGTAGGACATCACTAATCTTTGATTGGGACTATGGACTCATTAATAAGAGTGGTAACGATTAGCTAACTAGGTTAATCGGATTCTATACTGATCGTATACAACTAAGAGAATGAAACAAAAAAAGTTAGGCTAAATTTTGCTTTTGGGGCGTTATAGGTTTTTGGTATTAGAGTTTAAGTTATCTAATGCTCGTTAGTGTAAACAGGCTAGAATTAGGATTGTATCATATGTGCTTGTACTTGCCTCATTTTAAACTATGCGTGAATTGTAGAAAGTTAAACATAATTATCTGTTTAGGTAAATTTGATCAAGTATACACTATGAGTAGGGGACATGGTAAGCCTATAAGACCCGTAAATTTCTATGTAATTTTTATGATTATTGAATGTACGGACAAGTTACATTACATATGAATTACAAGAAATAGATGATTAGAAGTTCTAAGTGTGAATAAATCACAAAATGAGTATAGATCAATTGGATGGAAGTTTAACTTAGAAAAATTGGAAAAATTTCTGCTAGAATGCTGCAGGAAGCATGCCAGATCGATCCCATGTAAGGAGAGATCGATCGATCTCATGGCCTGGAAAACATAATGCCAACATTCTACAAGAGGGAGATCGATCCTTCACTCAAACAGATCGATTTCATGCTATCTCGAGTTGGACCAGATCGATCTCCTCCCATGGGCAAATCGATCTCCATTGGTCTTTGCATAGGCCAGATCGATCTCCAAAGCCTTCTGCCTGAAACAGATTGATCTTATCACCTTGAACAGATCGATCTCATGCATTCAACAGATTGATCCCCTACCTGCAAAATGTCAAAAATTTTGAAGGATTCAAGCATGCCAGATCAATCTCCCCCTATGAAGATCAATCTTTTCAAGCATTTTCTATAAAAATGGGCCAGTTGGATATGCTTTTGACGGGAAACAACTTTATTTCTTCCATTTCCAACAACAACCTAGTTTTCTCACTCTAGATTTCACCCCCTTCCATAAAGATTTGAGGAAAAGCTATTAGAGCAAAGTTGTTCATTATGAAGAGAAGAACAACATAGCTTGGAGCTAACATCCCATTTGTTGGATTGAAGGAGCAAGAGGTATTTTTCCCTAGTTTGGCAAAAGAGAAAAAGGGTCAAGCTAGGTGAGTTTCTAATACACCAACTCAAAATATATTTATCTAGTTGTTGTTGTGAGTAGATTGGTGTATGTACTGATGATTGAAACTACCTAGAACATAATGGAACAATCATAACCTAGAATGAGTTAGTGTGAGAAACTGTGATATGGTTGAGTTGATGAGAAATGACTTATACTAAGGTGTTAGTGATGTGATATGTATGATTTTGAGATGATTGAATAAAGCTACATTGTGAGATTAGTCAAATTATGAAAATAAGCATATGAGGTATTTGATAAATTGCCATAGTGAAGTAAATGATAAACTAGAGGCACTATAGGCTTAATACTGGTTTAGTGTGAATCAATAGGCTTAAAGAGATTCAATAGACTCTCGAGAAATAAGTAGAGCAATCAAAACAGGGCCTTATAAGTGTGAATGAAAACTATAAGTCGAATCGACTATAGTAAACACAAGAATCTTATTTCATTGGATTTAATTGATGTGATATGTGATTTCTTACAATCCCAGAGATTTTGTTGGAGGTGAACCAAACTGCACAAATTGAGTAGCTCTAAGGAAGTGGAATCACTCAACGCGATTCCAGGTAAGGGAATTTTGTAAGTGCTTAGATATAGTTGCACGTATTTTGTGAGTATATATAGGGCTTTGCAAGTGCTTGATTTCCTAGAAAAGAATAAATGGTTTGTGTGAATGACTACGAATATAGATGATTTGGTTTTTGAAGTGGATCTTACGTAAAGGGATAGTAAGGCTAATAATTGCATAAATACCATGTTTTGATGTTTTTATGACATAAATTGCTTTGGTTTAAGCAAACTGATGGATAGGCTGGCTATTTGATTTTCATGATTTCATGAAATAGCACGAGTCAGGTGCTGACTTTGGTTTCGAATGTTTTGTGCTGAAATGAGCCGTATATCGGATTTGTATGAGTTAAATCGTGCTGGAGCTTCGCTCGTACTGGATTTTAAAGTTTGATTTCATATGAAATGTGCTGTAGCCTAGCTCGCCCATGTTTTGAGTTATGATGTTTTATAAACTGTACTGGAGCTTTAGCTCGTACGTGCTTTTCAATTGACTTTCTTATGCATATAATCGTACTGGAGCTATGCGCGTACGTGGATTTCCTCATATAAAGTCGTACTGAAGTGCTGCTCGTGCGAGGGAATTTATTGATGATGCATGAATCATGCTAGAGCTTAGCTTGAACTAGCTTTCACACTATGATAGGTCATGAGTCCTACTAGATGCCTCGAGTAGACTATGTGTCACACAGATGATATGCTTGCATGAGCCATGCTAGATGCCTCGTGTTGATTGTTAGTCACACGGATGAGATGCTCACACGTGCACTTGAGACTGAGTAGGTTATGCGTGGCATGGGGTAGATAAGACCTATAGCAGGCATCCCTAACCATGATATGGGTTCGCGGAGTACGTTGTACCGTGTAGATCACATGGAGTATGTTGTACCATGTGGTTGTGATGATGATTTGAAAGTCTAGCATAGGACTAACCCACCTTCGTTCCAGCATAATACCCCGCACACCGGGATCCGTGTGGTCTGGGATGATATTGACATAGTTGGCCAACATAGTCCTTGGTTTCTAGTGACCCCTTGTTTAACATGATATCACATGGTTTTGTATATTGAGTATGAAGTGTGTTGTCTAGGTTTAGACCCCAGGGAGGGGTGGAGCCTTGTAGGATTATGTTTACAGAGATGGTATTGCTATTTGTGATGGATTTTGACGTGTTTTAAGAAAGTGATAAATCCTTAGGGATGTTTTGTGTTGAGTTTCCATATTTATGGTTAGTTTTAATGATGATGAGCATGAGAGGTTTACACGATGATCTTTCCATGTCTTACGTGCCTATTTTCATGTTTTTCAATACATGATATATGTATATACATGTGGCATAGTTTTAATATTTCCTCATGCTCTAGATATTAATGATTTTTATGCATGACATTATAAGCATGTAGATAGTGTAGCTACCTACCATGTTTGTATTATTGCCTTACTGAACGTGTGGATGCTAATCCCATTCACTTTCCCCCTCTACAGAGCACGCATAGTAGCTGAGTGAAGAATTGAGGTGTTGTATTGGGATATCTGCTGCTCTCCATCGCCAAGAGGTATACGCACAGGAATTCTTTTTGTATCTAAACATTTAAAAGCGCAATAATCATTTTGAATTGAAATATAAGGGATGTAAATGTTAGAAAACATGTCATGTATAAGTATATGACTTAAACTTTCTAATGTATGCCTTTGATTAATTAAAAGATGTATGGAAATGGAGATTAATACTGACTCATAACCCAACTGTGTTTGTGAGGGCTGTTCACGACTAGGTAAGTTAACGACTAAAGTAAAAAAAAAAAGTTATAGTGATTTTTAGACAAATTGGATAAAAAGGGTCGTGACAGAGATTGGTATCAGAGCTGAGTTGGCCTGATGTGAGTCAGTAATAATAAGTAAGAAAGTTACATCCTCATATTACTGTGCTTTTATTTTGATATAACTGTGTATATCGAGATGGAATAAGACTAATAAATGATTATGGATATAGGAAATTAGGCATTATGTCGGTTACACACCGAGGTAGAGGGACGGGTGCACATATTAGAGGCCATAGAGGTAGGCATGAGAGCCATACGGAACCACAGACTGATCAGGTTCCAAAAAACCCTGTTGAGAGACCTGGGGATATCGTGGTACGCTTTGCTAGGATAGAGCAGAGTATTGAGAGCCTCGTTGAGATAGTCACACAAACATTAGGTGCTGGCGATAGATGAGGATCGATCGTTAAGCCTACTACTACTAGACAGGCAGCTACAGAGGCAAAGAGGTCTCAGACTACGAGGACTGTTACACCACTCCTAGTACAGGATATAGTTTCTCCTATCGCCCCACAGCCGAGCGAAAGTGACCTGGGTTGTGACTGCAAGTTGAGTAGGTTGAGGCAGTTCCAGGAGTTGAAACCTTCGATATTTAGAGGAGTGAAGGGTTACTGAGGATTGGGTTTATGAGTTGGAAAAGTTATATGGGTTCTTCAGATTCACCTCAACTAAGAAAGTGGCCTTCATCGTATTTATGCTGAAAGGTGAGGCAGAACACTGGTGGAGATCCATCGTATCTATTCTGATGGCCCGACACTCTGAGATCACATGAGAGATATTCTTGGAAGCTTTTAGAAGGTAGTACATTTCAGCCACTGCACGGAGGAAGTTGAGGATGGAGTTTATGAACTTGGTTCAAAGGAACCACTCTGTGGACGAATATGAGTCCAGGTTCATATCCTTGGGAAGATATGACCCTGATACATTGAGCAGTGAGGCTATGAAGGTCCAGAAGTTCATGGATGGATTGAGATCGACCATCTGATCTAGATTGGCTCTATTTGACATCTTCACTTATGAAGAGGTAGTGCGCAGGACGTAATTATGTGAACAGGATTTTGAGCAAAATACCTCTGAATTTGGGAAGATTAGTGGCCAAAGAGATAGAGATTGGAAGAGATCCGGCATAGATAAAGTGGCCAAGAGAGGAGGCCAGAGACTATTTGAGAGAAGGCCCAAGATTGAAGAGGTATAGGAGAGAGCTGCTAAGCCTCCTGTGTACCCAGCTTTAGTGCCGTCGAGGGATGTAGTCATTGGAGGACCACAGCCTACTACCGATCAGTGTAGGATATGTGGTAGATTTCATGGTACCAAGCCTTATCCGACAACCCCTGTTGTATGTTTCAGATATGGGAAGCCTGGAGATACAGTGAGGTATTGTCCTGAAATGATTGAGATAGCCCCACCAAAGGGCAAGGAGCCAGAGAGAGCTCCAGTTAAGACAGCTGCTCCGAGGAGGAAAGCTATAGCTTAGGAAAATGGGAAACAGGTGGTCAGCAGAGGATGAGTACATGCACTGGACTAGGGCACCGCAGACACTTCAACGGATGTGATTAAAGGTACCATCCTAATTTTTGATTTAGAAGCATTTGTATTATTTGATCTTGGTGCCATGCATTCCTTTATATCGCCTTCCTTTGGACATAAGTTGTTGAAGCATGTAAAACCCACATTGTTAGATAGAATGTTGATGATTTCCACACCTATGAATCATAGCCAATTGATTGAATATGTATATAGGAATTGTAAGTTGAGAATAGGGGAAAAAGATATGGCAGCTGATTTAATTTTATTGAGTATGAGCAATTTTGATGTAATTTTGGGAATGGATTGGTTGGCTACAAATCGTGTAGTTATGGATTTTCATACTAAGACATTGATGTTTTTAGAGATAGATAATCTTATTGTAAGCTTTGTCGAAAAGAAAGAAACTAACATGGTTATTGTAAATGAGAAAAGTATAATTTTAACCCATCATATTTAAGAGATGAATTTAGTTATTAATTATGAATGTTGATGTGATGACTTATGTTGCTAACGGTGGAAAGGATAATGTGAAGGGTTCATTGAATACGTGGTTGACATAAATAAGGCACATCCAAAATTGAGAGACATTCCAGTAGTTGTAAAATTTCCTGATGTCTTTCTAGACGATTTACTAGGGCTACCACCTAATAGGGAAATAGAGTTTTGTATAGAGTTGGTACCTGGTACAGAGCTGATATCTAAGCCACTGTATAGAATGGCTCCGATTGAGTTGGAGGACCTAAAGAAGCAGTTGCAAGAATTGCTAGAGAAGGGGTTTATTAGGCCGAGTGGCTCACCTTGGGGAGCTCCGGTTCTTTTTGTGAGGAAGAAGGATGGAAGCCTCCGATTGTGTATAGATTACTCGTTGTTGAATAAAGCTACCATTAAGAACAAGTACCCCTTCCACACATTGATGATTTGTTGGAACAGCTTCGAGGAGCACAAGTCTTTTCTAAGATAGATCTGCGATCTAGGTGCCATCAGTTGAGGATACGGAGTGGAGATGTACCCAAGATAGCATTTCGTACCTGATATGGCCATACGGGTTCTTGGTTATGTCATTCAGATTGACAAATTCCCTCGCAGCATTTATGGCATTGATGAATGATGTATTCAAGCCATACCTAGACTAGTTTGTGGTAGTGTTCATTGACGATATATTGGTTTATTCCAAGTTCAGGGAAGATCATGGGGAGCGCTTGAGGATAGTTCTACAGACCCTCTAAGAGAAGGAATTATATGCCAAACTTAATAAGTGTAGCTTTTGGTTAGAGCATATCTCATTTTTAGGCCATGTTGTATCGAATGATGGGGTATCAGTGGATCCATCCAAGATTAAGGCAGTTGTATAGTAGGAACAGCCCAAGACAGTTACTGAGATCAGAAGTTTTTTGGGATTGGCAGGTTACTTTCGGAGATTTGTTGAGGGTTTCTCCAAACTAGCTGCTCCGTTGACATGCTTCACATGGAAGGATGTTAAGTTTGTGTGCGACGAGGCATGTGAGAGGAGATTAAGCGTCGGTTGACCACTGCTCCGATTCTCACCATTCCTACCAGCTCAGGAGGTTTCTCTGTTTATATGGATGCATCACATCAGGGACTGTGCTGTGTACTTATGCAGGATGGGAAGGTAGTTGCCTATGGATCTAGACAATTAAAGGATCACAATAGGAATTATCCTACTCACGATTTAGAGTTGGTGGCTGTAGTGTTTGCATTAAAAATATGGAGCCATTATCTCTATGGTGAGAAATTTTAGGTATATACGGATCACAAGAGCCTTAAGTATGTAAAAAGAGTTGAATATGATACTGAGAAGATGGTTAAACTCTTAAAAGATTATGATTGTGAAATCAAATGTACCACCCTAGTAAGGCGAATTTAGCTGTTAATGCCTTGAGCAGGAAGAACCTCGGGTTGGTGTCTCATATGATTGTTTGGGAACACGAGTTATTGGAGCAATTTACGAACCTCCGTTTAGATGTAGCCACACCCAGTACAGAAAGATCTGATATTGTTGCTAGTTTGAGATTGGAGTCAGAGTTGATTTGTCGTATTCGACATGCTCAAGAGAGTGATCGATAGTGTATCGATTGGTTAAGTTAGGCACAGACAGGTGTGGGTACTGATTTTGAGCTGAGTACAAATGGATTATTGAGGTTCAGGGGCAGAGTGTGTGTTACCAATAATCCAGAGATCAGGAGATTGATTTTATCTGAGGCTCACTCGTCGAGGTATACAATATATCCGAGAAGTACCAAGATGTATTAGAACGTTTAGAAATGTTATCGGTGGTTTGGAATGAAAAGAGACATTGTCGAATATGTTGCTAGATGTCTCATCTATCAACAAGTGATGGTAGAGCATCAGAAGCCTGCAGGGTTATTGCACCCTCTACCGATACCAACATGGAAGTGGGAGCACGTCACCATGGATTTTATGATGGGTTTACTGAAGACCCGCAGAGGTCAGGATGCCATTTGGGTGATTATAGATCGGTTAACGAAGTCAACCCATTTCTTAGCTATGAGAGCTACCAATACTCTGAGTCAGTTGGCAAACTTGTATGTTCGAGAGATAGTTCGATTACATGGTGTTCTAGTGAGTATTGTTTCTAATCGGGATGCCCGCTTCACTTCCCATTTCTAGGAACATTTTCATGAACCGATGGGGAGCCAATTCAGTTTTAGCACCGCTTTTCATCCTCAGACAGATGGGCAGTCAGAGAGGACTATATAGACCTTGGAGGATATGTTGAGAGCGTGTGTACTGGATTTTAGAGGCTCCTAGGATGATCACCTACCGTTAGCCAAGTTCACCTATAATAACAGATATCATGCAAGTATCAAGATGGCACCTTATGAGGCACTGTATGCACGCAGATACCGATCCCCTATTGGATGGAAAGAGGTTGGTGACAAACACATTTTTGCTCCTGATTTAGTGCAGTAGGCCTTTGAAGACATCCAATTGATACGTGAGAGGTTACAGACAGCTCAGAGCCGGTAAAAGAGTTATGTTGACAAAAGCTGAAGACCTAGAGTTTTTTGTGGGTGAGTCTGTATACTTTAAAGTTTCTCCCTCAAAAGGGATTATGAGATTTGGTAAGATGGGTAAGTTGAACCCTCGGTATATCAAACCCTTTGAGACTCTGGACAGAGTGGGAGATAAGGATTATAGGTTGGCATTGCCACCAGACTTAGCAAGTGTTCATAACGTCTTCCACGTCTCTATACTTCTGAAGTACCACCCAGACCTGACACACGTGATAAGATATGAGCCATTGGAACTCAATGAGAGTATGATGGATGTTGAGAAGTCGGTTCAGATATTGGATAGGAAAGAGAATGTGTCGAGGTCGTAGGCGATTCCCTTAGTGAAAATACTTTGGCAATATCATACTCTAGAGGAAGCTACTTGGGAATTAGAGAACCTGATACGGAAGAAGTACCTCCAACTTTTTGATGAATGACTTGGTTCTAATTTGGTGGACCAAATTCCTTGAAGGAGGGGAGGATTGTAAGACCCATAAATTTCTATGTAATGTTTATGATTATTAAATGTACGGATAAGTTACATTACATATGAATTATAAGAAATAGATGTTTGTAAGTTCTAAATGTGAATAAATTGCAAGTATAGAATCAATTGGATGGAAGTTTAACTTAGAAAATTTAGGAAAATTGCAGCTAGAATGCTACAGGAAGCATACGAGATCTATCCTATGCAAGGAGAGATCGATCTCATGGCTTGGAAAACATAATGCCAAGCATTCTATAAGAGGGAGATCGATTCCTCACTCAAGAAGATAGATCTCATGCTATATCGGGTTGGACCAGATCGATCTCCTCCCACAGGCAAATCGATCTCCATTGGTCTCTACATAGGCCAGATCGATCTCCTCTTAATACCAGATCGATCTCCAAACCCTTCTATTTGAAACAAATCGATCCCATAACCTTGAGCAGATCGATCTCAAGCATTCAACAGATCGATCCCCTGCCTGCAGAATGCCAAAAATTCTGAAGGATTCAAGCATGCTAGATCGATCTCCCCCTATGGCGATCGATCTCCTCAGGCATTTTCTATAAAAACAGGGTAGTTGGATTTACATTTCATGGGAAACAACTTCATTTGTTCCATTTCTAACAACAGCCTAGTTTTCTCACTCTAGATTTCACCGCTTCCATAAAGTTGTGAGAAAAGCTATTAGAGTAAAGTTGTTCATTATGAAGAGAAGAACAACATAGCTTGGAGCCAACATCCCATTTGTTGGATTGAAGGTGCAAGAGGCATTTTTCCCTATTTTGGCAAAAAAGAAAATTGGTCAAGCTAGGTGAATTTCTAATACACCAACTCAAAATATATTTATCTAGTTGTTGTTGTGAGTAGATTGGAGTATGTATTGATGATTAAAACTACCTAGAACATAATGGAACAAGCATAACCTAGAATGAGTTAGTGTGAGAAAATGTGATATGGTTGAGTTGATGATAAATGGCTTATACTAAGGTGTTATTAAGGTGATATGTATGATTTTGAGATGATTGAATGAAGCTATATTGTGAGATTAGTTTAATTATGAAATAAGCATATGAGGTGTTCGATAAATTGCCATAGTGAAGTAAATGATAAACTAGAGGCACTATGGGCTTAATACAGGTTAAGTGCGAATCAATAGGCCTAAGGAGATTAATAGACTCTCGAGAAAAAAAGTAGAGCAATCAAAATGAAGCCTTATAAGTGTTAATGAAAACTATAAGTCGAGTCGACTATAGTAAATGTAAGAATCTTAGTCCGTTGGATTTAATTGATGTGATACGTGATTTTGTGTAGTCCCAACGAATTCGTTGGAGGTGAATCGAACTGCATAAATCAAGCAGCTCTAAGGAAGTGGAACACTCGACACGATTCCAGGTAACGGAATTTTCTAAGTGCTTAGAGATAGCTGCATGTATTTTGTAGGTGTATATAGGGCTTTACAAGCGCTTTGATTTCCTAGAAAAGAATAAATGGTTTGAGTAAATGACTACGACTATAGATATTTGGTTTTTGAAGTGGATCTTAGAAAAAGTGATAGTAAGGCTAGTAATTGCATAAATATCATGTTTTGATGTTTTTATGACATAAATTGCTTTAGTTTAAGCAAACTGACGGTTATGACATAAATTGCTTTAGTTTAAGCAAACTGACGGATAGGCTGGCTATTTGATTTTCATGATTTCATGAAATTGCATGAGTCAGGTGCTGACTTTGATTTCGAATGTGTTGTGTTGAAATGAGTCGCCTATTAAATTTGTATGAGTTAAATCATGCTGGAGCTCCGCTTGCATTGGATTTTAATGTTTGATTTCGTATGAAATGTGCTGGAGCGTAGCTCACACCATGTTTTGAGTTTGATCTTTTATAAACCGTACTGGAGCTTTGGCTCGTACATGGTTTTCAATTGACTTTCTTATGAATATAACTATACTGGAGCTATGCTTGTACGTGGATTTCCTTATTTATATTTATGCATAAAGCCGTACTGGAGCGCTACTCGTAAGAGGGAATTTATTGATGAAGCATGAATCGTGCTAGAGCTTAGCTCGCACAGGTTTTCACACTGTGATAGATCATGAGTCATGCTGGATTCCTCGAGTAGACTGTATGTCACACGGATGAGATGCTCGCACGAGCTGTGCTGGATGCCTCGTGTAGACTGTTAGTCACACTGATTAGATGCTAGCACGTGCACTTGAGACTGAGTAGGTTATGCATGGCATGGGGTAGATAAGACCTATGGCAGGCACCCTAAACCATGATATGGGTCCGCGGAGTATGTTGTACCATGTAGATCACATGGAGTACGTTATACCACGTGGTTGTGATGATGATTTGAAAGTCTGGCGTAGGACTAACCCACCTTTGTTCCAGCATGATACCCTACACACCGGGATCCATGTAGTCTGGGATGATATTGACATATTTGGCCAACATAGTCCTTGGTTTGCAGTGACCACTTGTCTCACATGATATCACATGGTTTTGTATACTGAGTATAAAGTGTGTTGTCCAGGGTAAACCCGAGGGAGGGGTCGAGCCTTGTGGGATTGTGTTTAAAGAGATGGTATTGCTATTTGTGATAGATTTTGACGTGTTTTGATTATGATGAGCATGAGAGGTTTACATGATGATCTTTCCATGTTTTACGTGCCTATTTTCATGTTTTTCAATACATGATATATATATATATATACATGTGGCATAGTTTTAATATTTCCTCATGCTCTAGATATTAATGATTTTTATGCATGACATTATAAGCATGTAGATAGTGTAGTTATCTACCATGCTTGCATTATTGCCTTACTGAGCATGTGGTTACTCATCCCATTCACTTTCCCCCTCTACAGAGCGCACATAGTATGTAAGACCCACTTTTATTATCTGTTGATGTAATTTCTTATGATTCATGTGATGTACATTTTCATATATTTAATGAATCATAAGAAGAGCTTTGACTGAAAAAAAATACAATTTGCAAGTTGAATAAAAAAATGAAATCTCGGTGAACGTCGGAAGTAGCCAAATAAGGGCCAAAATGGCCACAGGCCAAACGGAAAAGGATCGAAAATGAAGTTTACCGAAAATATGAAATTTAATAAGAAAATATGGTGGATGTATGAAGGAAAGTTAGGTTAATTTGGTTCCGAAACAAGTGTAGGGGTAAAACAGTCAAAAGATCGAAATTCGGGATAAATTCGATAAGAAAAATTTAATTAAAAATAAGGATTTAGGATATCTTGATCAATAATGAGGAATTATACAATTTCGAGTCCAATTGATAAAGATCCGAAATTTTTAAAAATACCGAAAAGTCACCCGGGACGATATCCCGAAAATACGAAGAAATTATACCGAAAAAATGATTAAAAACAAAATAAGTTAAATTAAATTAAATTAAATTAAATTGTTGGAATAAAATAATATAAGTGTAGATATTCTGGATTTTATGGAGTATTTTAATGAATAGTGTAAAAATTAAATAAATAAATAATAATAATAATAATAATAATAAAAAGAATCTGAAAAAAAAAAGAAGAGAGAGAGAATCGGGATAAACCCGAAATCGAGAACCCAAAAATCGTGAGGAAGACCGAAAACCACTGAGGGAGCACCGACGACCGACAGCCTCCGACGAAGCTACCAGGAGGAAGAGGGGAGACCGGCGAGCACGTGGGCACCGGAATCACGTCGTCAGGTGGCCGGAGCAAACCGATCGGAGCAAAGGAAAATCGAGGGAGAAAAGGGCTGATTTTCGGTGAACCACCGCGTCTGGGCTGAAACGGAGGCCACCGACGCACTCAGGGGAAGAAGCCGGTTCTTTTGAGACCGGTCTTGGTCGGTGAGACCGTCGAAAACGCCGGCGACGGCAAGTGGCAGTAAAACGGCACCGTTTGGCCGAAAG
Source organism: Firmiana major (assembly GCA_033439115.1). NCBI lineage: Eukaryota > Viridiplantae > Streptophyta > Magnoliopsida > Malvales > Malvaceae > Firmiana > Firmiana major. The sequence goes on from CM065910.1 coordinate 24,410,392, forward strand.
GAAAGGGAAGGAAAATGAGGGAAAAAGGAAGGAAAGAGGAAAGAAAAGAAAGGAAAAGGAAGGAAAAGGAAAGACAAGAAAGGAAAAAGGGGAAAAAAGGAAAGAAATTTACCGGGGACGACTCGAGGTTCGGGCAAGTTGACCGAGGGTCAAAATTGACATACGGGTAAATTCTGGAAATTTAATTTAATATTATTTTAATGGAAAATAATCCGGATTTACCTAATTGTGCAGCTTTACGACAGAAATCGAATGAGAGCCGATTGAGCTCTGATTTTCTACCCCACATCGTATCGGGTAAGTACAGTTTAATTTCGACAATATGAGCTCTTTAAATACCGAGTTTTAATTATTTTACGAAATTATGGATTAATTTCGCATAGAAAGGAATATTAATTCGAAGTTGTAATAAATTGCCGTAAATGGTATACGGGCTATCCAATGAATTTGGATAGAAGCTCGATAATTATTAGAAAGCTGCATAAGTCCGGTATACCCAAAGAAGGGAATTAATAAATATAAAAAGGGCTGAAACGGGCCGAGACCAAATAAGGTAGATAGGGCCCAATACCTTAAAGTTGGTCAGTAAATGCGATATACTGATCAAGATAAGTGAATTAACCTCGACTATGTGGTTATATGCAGTTACGTACCTTTGGTTGGCGCGCACTTGGGCCGAGAGGTCGATATCATCGAGACAGGCTAAGTCTACGCGCGATTTCCAGGTAAGGGAATTTTGTAGGTATATAGAGATACCTATACGTATTTTTGAGGGGATTTACAGGGTCTAGAATTTCTCAAACTATCTAGAAACGAAATAATAATAATTTTGCAAAAAAATCGGGGCATAGGTAAATAAGGAAAAATGATGATTTTGCCCCTGGGAGTAAAATTTACAAAAAGGGTAGTAAGGCAGATAAATTGCATAATTATCATGTTTTAATGCTTTATATGATTATATTGCTTTGATTTAAGCAAATATGCACATAGGTTGGCTATTGATTTCGTGAAATATACGAAAGGGTACCGGTTTGTACCGGCTACTATTTTAAAAGATGTTTTGTCATGATTTAGCCACCTATCGTATTTATACAAGTAAAAAGGAGTGCTAGAGTCTTACTCACACTCAAGTTTACTGATTTATTCTCATGAAAAGCCGTACTGAAACATTGCTAGCACGAGAAATTTGTGTGTGCACAAAACCATGCTGGAGCTTCGCTCGCACGAGATTTTAGATATCACGCTACTGGAGCTTCGCTCGCACTAGACGCAAGTTGACATGCATATAGTCGTGCGGAAGCCTCCTGTAGACTGTGTGTCACAGAGAGTTGAGATGCTCGCACGTATATTTTGAGACATGGGTTGGTTATCGACATAGTATTGGGCTGGATAAGACCTACGGCAGGCACCCTCAGACTATGATATGGGTCCATGGAGTACGATGTACCGTGTATGTCACACGAAGTACGCTGTACCGTGCAGTCATGATGACTCTATGATGTTACTCGATATTCTAGCGGGTAGGACTTGACCCCACCTCCCGTTGCAGTTGTGATGCCCCGCACACCGGGATCCGTGTAGCCTGGGATCACAGGGACATAATATGGCCATAGTCCTCGATTTTTCATACAGTAACCTACATGCCTCACATGATATCATACGGTCTGGATAGACCAGGACAAACCCGATGGAGGGGTAGTCCCGGCTTATGTTTTTAAAAGAGATGTGATTTAATGAATCAAGGTATTCCCGAGAGATGGGTTTGACCTTGATGAAGTTGTTTTATGATGAAACAAATGAGTTTTAAAGTGATGAGTTTTGTGATTAAACGATTAAGTTTTAAAGTGAAGAGTTTATGATGAAACTAATAAGTTTTTAATGTGACGAGCATGAGATGTCATACATGATGATTTTGCCATGTTTATTTCACATATCGATTTCATGATTTCTCTTATATGATATATACACATTCATGTGGCATCGTTTTAGTCATACCTCATGCTCCAAATGTAAATGATTTTATATCATGTCATTATCAGCACGTAGATAGTATAGTTATCTACCTGCTTACATTATTGCCTTACTGAGCTGTTTATGCTCACCCTTTCATTTTCCACCCTCCATAGAGCATCTACAGTAGTCGAGGTCGGGTAGAGATTGCATCCCTAGTTGTCCGCTGCTCCCACCGCGAATCAGGTATACACATTGTACAGTTTTGTATCTAAACAATTAATAGCACAGTTTTGTAACGAATACAATTATGGGGGATGTAAATATATGGAAACATGTGTACATACAGTTGTATAATATATGTACTTACTATTACACTGTTTGGAATTCTAACATGATTACCATGGTAAGAATGATATGATCAATTGGGATAAGAGTTGGGATTATTACTGACTCACAGCCCAACTCGTTAAAAAATGGAATTGTCACGAGAAGGTGAGAAGTATAGAAAAAGTAAAAAAATTGTAGTGATTTTAGGTAATTTGGGTCGTGACAAAAGGTGGTATCAGAGCTAAAGTTGGTCAGATATGAGTCGGTAATAATAGTTAGGAAATTAAATCCCCATAATACTGTGCTTTGTTTAGATATAACTGTGTATACCAATATGGAACTAGACTGATAATTGGTAGTGGATGCAGGGACTTAGGCATTATGCCTGTTACTCGCCGTGGTAGAGGGGCAAGTTCACGTGCTAGGGGCCGTAGAGGTAGGCCCGAGAGCCGTGTAGAGCCAGAGGCTAGCCAGGCTCCACAGGACCCCATTGAGAGATCAGGGGATACTAAGGCACGCTTCGCTAGGATTGAGCGGAGTATAAAAAGTCTTGTTGAGATAGTTACGCAAACTTTAGGGGATGGTGATAGACGAGGCCCAGTTGGACAGCCTACTACTACTGGACAGACTACAGATACTGTTACACCACCACCGGTATAGGATACAGCTTCTCCTGTCACTCCACAGCCGAGCGGTAGTGATCTGGGCTATGATTGTGAACTAGAGAGATTATGACACTTCCAGGAATTTAGACCTCCAGTTTTTAGAGGGGTGAAGGACCCAGTTATTGCAGAGGATTGGATATATGAGATGGAGAAATTGTATGGGTTCTTCAGATGTACATCGACTGAGAGGGTTGCCTTTACCGTATTTATGTTGAAGGGCAAGGCAAAGCACTGGTGGAGGTCTACTGTGTCTATCTTGAGAGCCCGACACTTGGTGATTACTTGGGAGATATTTTTAGAGGCTTTTAAAAGGCAGTATATTCCGGCCACTGCACAGCGGAGATTACGGATGGAGTTTATGAGTTTGGTTCAGGGGAACCGCTCCGTAGATGAGTAAGAGTCGAGGTTCATATCCTTGGGGAGGTATGACCCAGATACATTGAGCAGTGAGAGTCGAAAAGTTCAGAAGTTAATAGATGGATTGAGACCAGCCATCAGATCCAAGTTAGCTCCGTTTGATGTCTCTACTTATGAGGAGGCAGTGCACAGAGCTCAGTTGTGTGAGCAAGATTTTGAGCGGAGTGCATCAGAGTTTGAGAAGGTCAGCAGGACTAGAGATAGAGACCGGAAGAGATCCGGAGGTGATAGGGTGATCAGGAGAGGAGGTCAGAGGTTTGCTTATAAGAGACCTCGGATTGAGGAGATACAGGAGAAGACAGGTAAGCCTCCTTTATATCCGGCTTTACCATCATCGAGAGGTATAGTTATTGGAGGGACACGGCCGACTACCAAGCAGTGTAGGAGATGTGGTAGATTTCGTGGTACCAGGCCTTGTCGGTGACTATTGGGGTATGTTTTCATTGTGGAAAGCCAGGGTATGTCATAAGAAACTGTCCCGAGATGATTGCGACTGCCCCACAGAAGGGCAAAGAGCCAAAGAGAGCTCCTGCTGAGACTCCTGCTCCTAGGAGAAGAGCCACTGCTGAGGAAAAGGGGAAGCAAGTTATGGGCAGAGGGCGAGTGCATGCATTGGATTAGGACACCGCAGATGCTTCAGCTGACGTGATTAAAGGTACTATCCTAATTTTCGATTTAGAAGCATTTGCGTTATTTGATTCTGGAGCTACACATTCCTTCATATCGCCTTCATTTGCTCATAAATTGTTGAAGTATGTACAGCCTACATTGTTAGATAGAATGTTGTTAATCTCTACACCTATGAATGACAGTCAGTTGACTGAGTATGTATATAGAGATTGTAGGCTGAGAATAGGGGGAAAGGACATGTCAGTCGATCTTGTCTTACTGAATATGAGGGATTTTGATGTAATTTTAGGGATGGATTGGCTGACTGCAAACCATGCTGTTTTAGATTGCTATGCTAAGACAGTAATGTTTTCAGGGACAGATAGTCTTACTGTAAGTTTTGCTGAAAAGAAATAAAAAGCATATAATTATTACATTTGGAAAAGTATAGTAGTAATTCATCATATTTGTGAGGTAAATTTATTAATTAATAATGGATACTTATATGATGAATTATGTTACTAATGGTGAAAATGGTATTTTGAAGGGTTCATTGCATATGTGGTTGACATAGATAAGGCACGTCTGGAATTGAGAGACATTCCAGTTGCGAGTGAATTTTCAGATGTATTTTCGGATGAGTTACCAGGGTTACCGCCAGTGCGGGAGACAGAGTTCATTATTGATTTGACACCTGGTACAGAGTCGATATCTAGACCACCATACAGGATGGCTCCGATTGAGTTAGAGGAGCTGAGGAAACAGTTGCAGGAATTATTAGAGAAGGGGTTCATCAGACCGAGTGTGTCGCCATGGGGAGCACCGGTTCTGTTTTTGAGGAAGAAGGATGGGAGCCTTCGATTGTGTATCGACTACCGATTGTTGAATAAGGCTACCATCAAGAATAAGTATCCCCTTTCGAGGATTGATGATTTACTGGATCAGCTACGGGGAGCACAGGTCTTTTCTAAGATTGATCTGAGATCTGGGTACCATCAGTTGAGAGTTCGGGATGGAGATGTACCCAAGACAGCTTTTCGCACCCGTTATGGTCACTTTGAGTTTATGGTCATGCCATTCGGGTTGACGAACGCTCCCGCAGCTTTTATGTCATTGATGAATGAGGTGTTTCAGCCTTATTTGGATCAGTTTGTGATTATCTTCATCGATGACATCCTGGTTTATTCGAGATCCAAAGAGGAGCATGAGCAGCATCTGAGGATTGTATTACAGACCCTCCGTGAGAGGCAGTTGTATGCTAAACTCAGTAAGTGTGATTTTTGGCTTGAGCAGATCTCCTTTTTGGGACATATAGTGTCGAAGGATGGTGTATTGGTGGACCCATCCAAGATTGAGGCAGTGGTTCAGTGGCAGAGGCCTCAGACAGTTACGGAGATCAAGAGTTTTCTGGGTTTAGCTGGATATTATAGACGGTTTGTGGAGGGGTTTTCGAGATTGGCTGCTCCATTGACACGTCTCACTCGGAAGAGTATTGCATTTGAGTGGGATGACAGATGTGAGGAGAGTTTTCAGGAGCTGAAGCGTCGGTTGACCACTGCTCCGATTCTCACCATTCCTTCCAGCTCAGGAGGTTTTTCTGTTTACACAGATGCTTCTTACCCAGGACTGGGCTGTGTATTGATGCAGGACGGGAAGGTAGTCACTTATGGATCTAGGCAGCTGAAGGATCATGAGAGGAACTACCCGACCCACGACTTAGAGTTGGCGGCCGTAGTGTTTGCATTGAAGATATGGCGCCACTATCTGTATGGTGAGAAATTTCAGGTATTTACCGATCACAAAAGCCTTAAGTATCTGTTCTCGCAGAAGGAATTGAACATGAGATAGAGAAGATGGCTTGAGCTTCTGAAAGATTACGATTGTGAGATCCTATACCACCCGGGTAAGGCGAATGTAGTGGCTGATGCGTTGAGCAGGAAGCACCTTGGGTTGGCTTCTTATATGATGGTACGGGAACACGAGTTGTTAGAGCAGTTTGCGAGCCTCAGTTTGGATGTGACTCCGCCTGATATTGAGAGTCTTTATATGGTTGCTAGCCTGCGGTTAGAGCCGGATTTGATGGATCAGATTCGACGGGCTCAACGTGAGGATCAGCAGTGTATTGAGATTGAGTTTGAGTTGAGTTCGGATGGATTACTGAGGTTTCTAGACAGGATATGTGTTCCCGAGGATACTGAGATCAGGAGGTTGATCTTGACAGAGGCTCATTTGTTGAGGTATACCTTGCATCCGGGTAGTACAAAGATGTATCAGAATCTCCGGAAGGTGTACTGGTGGTCGGGGATGAAGAGAGATATAGCAGAGTTTGTGATGAGATGTCTCGTCTGTCAGCAGGTGAAGGTAGAGCATCAGAAGCCTGCAGGGTTATTGCAGCCTCTACCTATACCAACTTGGAAATGGGAGCATGTCACCATGGACATTATGATGGGTTTACCGCGGACTCGCAGGGGAAATGATGCCATATGGGTGATAGTTGATAGATTGATGAAGTCGGCACATTTCCTAGCTATGAGAGTCACCGATACTCTGAGTAGATTGACGGAGTTATATGTGCGCGAGATTGTGAGACTGCATGGTGTCCCAGTGAGTATTGTATCAGATAGGGATTCCCGATTCACTTCCCTTTTCTGGGAACACTTTCAGGAAGCTATGGGAACCCAGTTGAGATTCAGTACAACTTTTCATCCTCAGACAGATGGGCAGTCAGAGAGGACTATATAAACCCTCGAGGATATGTTGAGAGCTTGTGTACTTTATTTTAGAGGCTCCTGTGATGATCACCTACCACTCGCAGAGTTCGCCTATAATAACAGTTATCATTCGAGTATCGGGATGGCACCATATGAGGCCTTGTATGGCCGTAGATGTCGTTCTCCTGTAGGATGGGAGGGGGTTGGTGATAGGCAGATATTCACTCCCGATTTGATACGTCAGGCCTCTGAGGATGTCCAGCTGATTTGTGAGAGGTTAAGGACAGCTCAGAGTCGACAGAAGAGTTATGCTGACAGGAGACGTAGACCGTTGGAGTTTACAGCAGGGGAGTCAGTATTTTTGAAAGTTTCTCCTTCCAAGGGTATTACTAGATTTAAAAAGAAAGGAAAGTTGAGCCCTCGCTTCATAGGACCTTTTGAGATACTCGAGAGAGTGGGAGATCGAGCTTATAGGCTAGCGTTGCCACCAGAGCTAGCAAATGTCCATAACGTCTTCCACATCTCCATGCTTCGGAAGTATCAGCCGGATCCGTCGCATGTGATCAGATACAAGCCGCTGGAGCTCAGTGAGAGTATGTCCTATGTCAAGAGACCGATCCAGATTGTGGATAGGAAGGAGAAGGTATTGAGATCGAAGACGATTCCCCTGGTGAAAGTACTGTGGCAGCATCACACTCCGGAGGAAGCGACTTGGGAGTTAGAGAGTTTGATGAAAGAGAAGTATCCGGAGTTGTTCAGAGACTGATTTGGTTCCAATTTAGAGGACCAAATTCTTTTAGTGGGGGAGATTATGTAAGACCCATTTTTATTATCTGTTGATGTAATTCCTTATTATTCATGTGATGTACATTTTCATATATTTAATGAATCATAAGAAGAGCTTTGACTGAAAAAAAAAATACAATTTGCAAGTTGAATAAAAAAAAATGAAATCTCGGTGAACGTCGGAAGTAGCCAAATAAGGGCCGAAATGGCCACAGGCCAAACGGAAAAGGATCGAAAATGAAGTTTACCGAAAATATGAAATTTAATAAGAAAATATGGTGGATGTATGAAGGAAAGTTAGGTTAATTTAGTTCTGAAACAAGTGTAGGGGTAAAACAGTCAAAAGATCGAAATTCGGGATAAATTCGATAAGAAAATTTTAATTAAAAATAAGGATTTAGGATATCTTGATCAATAATGAGGAATTATACAATTTCGACTCCAATTGATCAAGATCCGAAATTTTTAAAAATACCGAAAAGTCACCCGGGATGATATCCCAAAAATACGAAGAAATTATACCGAAAAAATGATTAAAAACAAAATAAGTTAAATTAAATTAAATTAAATTGTTGGAATAAAATAATATAAGTGTAGATATTTTGGATTTTATGGAGTATTTTAATGAATAGTGTAAAAAATAAATAAATAATAATAATAATAATAATAATAAAGAATCTGAAAAAAAAGAAGAGAGAGAGAATCGGGATAAACCCGAAACCGAGAACCGAAAAACCTGAGGAAGACTGAAAACCACTGAGGGACCACCGGCGACCGACAGCCTCCGACGAAGCTACCAGGAGGAAGAGGGGAGACCGGCGAGCACGTGGGCACCGGAATCACGCCGTCAGGTGGCCGGAGCAAACCGATCGGAGCAAAGGAAAACCGAGAGAGAAAAGGGCTGATTTTCGACGAACCACCGCGTCTTGGCTGAAACGGAGGCCACCGATGCACTCAGGGGAAGAAGCCGGTTCTTTTGAGACCGGTCTTGGCCGGTGAGATCGTCGAAAACGCCGGCGACGGCAAGTGGCAGTAAAACGGCACCGTTTGGCCGAAAGGAAAGGGAAGGAAAAGGAGGGAAAAAGGAAGGAAAGAGGAAAGAAAAGAAAGGAAAAGGAAGGAAAAGGAAAGAAAAGAAAGGAAAAAGGGGAAAAAAGGAAAGAAATTTATCGGAGACGACTCGAGGTTCGGGTAAGTTGACCGAGGGTCGAAATTGACATACGGGTAAATTCCGAAAATTTAATTTAATATTATTTTAATGGAAAATAATCCGGATTTACCTAATTGTGCAGCTTTACGACAGAAACCGAACGAGAGCCGATTGAGCTCTGATTTTCTACCCCGCATCATATCGGGTAAGTACAATTTAATTTCGACAATATGAGCTCTTTAAATACCGAGTTTTAATTATTTTACGGAATTATGGATTAATTTCGCATAGAAAGGAATATTAATTCGAAGTTGTAATAAATTGCCGTAAATGGTATACGGGCTATCCAATGAATTTGGATAGAAGCTCGATAATTATTAGAAAGCTGCATAAGTCCGGTATACCCAAAGAAGGGAATTAATAAATATAAAAAGGGCTGAAACGGGCCGAGACCAAATAAGGTAGATAGGGCCCAATACCTTAAAGTTGGTCAGTAAATGCGATATACTGATCAAGATAAGTGAATTAACCTTGACTATGTGGTTATATGCAGTTACGTACCTTTGGTTGGGCGCACTTGGGCCGAGAGGTCGATATCATCGAGACAGGCTAAGTCTGCGCGCGATTTCCACGTAAGGGAATTTTGTAGGTATATAGAGATACCTATACGTATTTTTGAGGGGATTTACAGGGTCTAGAATTTCTCAAACTATCTAGAAACGAAATAATAATAATTTTGCAAAAAAATCGGGGCATAGGTAAATAAGAAAAAATGACGATTTTGCCCCTGGGAGTAAAATTTACAAAAAGGGTAGTAAGGCAGATAAATTGCATAATTATCATGTTTTAATGCTTTATATGATTATATTGCTTTGATTTATGCAAATATGCACATAGGTTGGCTATTGATTTCGTGAAATATACGAAAGGGTACCGGTTTGTACCAGTTACTATTTTAAAAGATGTTTTGTCAAGATTTAGCCACCTATCGTATTTATACAAGTAAAAAGGAGTGCTAGAGTCTTACTCGCACTCAAGTTTACTGATTTATTCTCATGAAAAGTCGTACTGGAACATTGCTAGTATGAGAAATTTGTGTGTGCACAAAACCGTGCTGGAGCTTCGCTCGCACGAGATTTTAGATATCATGATATGCATAGCGTGGTGCTGGAGCTTCGCTCGCACTAGACGCGAGTTGACATGCATATAGTCGTGCGAAAGCCTCCTGTAGACTGTGTGTCACAGAGAGTTGAGATGCTCGCACGTATATTTTGAGACATGGGTTGGTTATCGACATAGTATTGGGCTGGATAAGACCTATGGCAGGCACCCCCAGACTATGATATGGGTCCACGGAGTATGATGTACCGTGTATGACACAAGGAGTACGCTGTACCGTGCAGTCATGATGACTCTATGATGTTACTCGATATTCTGGCGGGTAGGACTTGACCCCACCTCTCGTTGCAGTTGTGCTGCCCCGCACACCGGGATCCGTGGAGCCTGGGATCACAGGGACATAATATGGCCATAGTCCTCGATTTTTCATATAGTAACCTACATGCCTCACATGATATCATACGGTCTGGATAGACCAGGACAAACCCGATGGAGGGGTAGTCCCGACTTATGTTTTTAAAAGAGATGTGATTTAATGAATCAAGGTATTCCCGAGAGATGGGTTTGACCTTGATGAAGTTGTTTTATGATGAAACAAATGAGTTTTAAAGTGATGAGTTTTGTGATTAAATGATTAAGTTTTAAAGTGAAGAGTTTATGATGAAACTAATAAGTTTTTAATGTGACGAGCATGAGATGTCATACATGATGATTTTTCCATGTTTATTTCACATGTCGATTTCATGATTTCTCTTATATGATATAGACACATTCATGTGGCATCGTTTTAGTCATACCTCATGCTCCAAATGTAAATGATTTTATATCATGTCATTATCAGCACGTAGATAGTATAGTTATCTACCTGCTTACATTATTGCTTTACTGAGCTGTTTATGCTCACCCTTTCATTTTCCACCCTCCACAGAGCATCTACGGTAGTCGAGGGCGGGTAGAGATTGCATCCCTAGTTGTCCGCTGCTCCCACCGCGAATCAGGTATACACATTGTACAGTTTTTTATCTAAACAATTAATAGCACAGTTTTGTAACGAATACAATTATGGGGGATGTAAATATATGGAAACATGTGTACATACAATTGTATAATATATGTACTTACTATTACACTGTTTGGAATTCTAACATGATTACCATGGTAAGAATGATATGATCAATTGGGATAAGAGTTGGGATTATTACTGACTCATAGCCCAACTCGTTAAAAAATGGAATTGTCACGAGGAGGTGAGAAGTATAGAAAAAGCGAAAAATTTGTAGTGATTTTAGGTAATTTGGGTCGTGACATAGTAGCCCAGTGAAGGATTGAGGCGTTGTATTGGGATATCCACTGCTCTCCATCGCCAAGAGGTATACACACATGAATTCTTTTTGTATCTAAACATGTAAAAGCAAAGTAATCATTTTGAATTGTAATATGGGGGATGTAAATGTTAAAAAACATGTCATGTATAAGCATATGACTTAAACTTTCAAATGTATGCCTTTGATTAATTGAAAGATGTATGGAAATGGAGATTAATACTGACTTACAGCGCAACTGTGTTTGTGAGGGTTGTTCATGACCAAGTAAGTTAATGACTAAAGCGAAAAAAATTATAGTGATATTTAGACAAATTGGATAAAAAAGGGTCATGACAAAGCCAAAGAGGCAGGCTCAGCCACCTTTACCACTTCCTCTGTAGCCTAAGAGTCCTAACTCTCGCATCTCGAGGTTTAAGTAGCAACTCTAGCTATGATTCAAATCATTGACTGCCATGTTTTCCCATTATTTCTAAGGCAACAATTTAAAGTTCGATAGGCCACAGGCATTGGCACCGACACCATAGTTACCATAGCCTCAAGCACTAGCACCGTCACCTTTACTACCTCAGGTACCTCCACATCCTCTGTACTAGAGCTAACTCTACCCAAGCCACAGGGGTAAGTACCTTAGCTCGTAACACCACCATAACTTAGGGCTAAGGCTAAAGTAACTAAGATTACGAGCTTATTAAAGGGTTTCTTGGAGATGGATCCTTCAGTATTTAAAGAGGTCAATGATCTAGTTAAGGCAAAGAACAAGGTGTTGCATATAGAGAACTCCTTTGAATACATAGGTTGCTTCAGCATTGAGAGGGCCTCCTTAGCTACCTATAAGCTCATGAAGGAAGTAAGCATTGGTGAAAGTCCACCAAGGCTATATTAAGCTATAGGCCTCCGGAGATCACATAGAAGATCTTCCCTACAGCTTTTATCAAGCAGTACATCCCACAGACTACCCAAAAGGAGATGTAATGTGAATTTTTGAACTTGGTTCAGAGTTGTCTCACAGTGGATATTTATGACTCTTGCTTCATCGTAGTTAGTCGGTTTGATCCAGAGACAGTGAAAGATGAGGAAGGAAATACCAATAGGTTTTTGGCATATTAAAACCTGCCATCAGAGATAGATTGTTAGCGTTCGACATCATTACCTTCAATCAGGCTATCTCGTGAGCTTAGTTAGTTGAGCGAAGATTTGATGTGACTTAAGCAGAGTATGGGGCAAGGGGTAAGAGCTCAAATAGGGGCAAGAGGTTAGAGGAATGTATATTTGCCTAGATGAAGGGTCAATACAAGAGACAAAGGATGAGGTAAGGGGTAAGAGCTCAAATAGGGGTAAGAAATATAAAGAATATAGGTTTTCCTAGAGGATGGGTCAGTCTAGGAGACAAATGACTAATGAGTTAAAGACTAAGGCTATTAGGCTTTTGACTCCATCCACCACTAGTACCTGAGCCACTACACTCAATACTGTAACTATTTAAGGCACATACCAGTAAGACTCAGTATGCAAGTCATTTGGCTAAAAGCATTGCGACTGACCCTGATATTGGCACATTGGGGTTATTTTAATTACAGCTAGATCGGGTATATAATCAGAGATTGCCCTACACGTAAGACCCCACAACCACATCTTAAAGAACAAGCCCTACAAAAAAAAAGCTACTGCAATAGTGAAAGGAAAGAAGGCAATGACTTAGGGACGTGTTTTCACTTTAGGCAAGAAGTCTATCCATTCCTTCATTGAATTGATCTAAGGTAAACTTCTAATTTCTAGTATTGAGGCATATGTATTGCTTGACCCTTGTTCCATGCATTCATTTGTATCCCCTACATTTACTAGCAAACTGCATTTAAACCGTAGTCATCTAGGACAGTTGTTGTGTATAAGTACCCTTAGGAAAGAGTCACAAATAACGAATCAAGTGTTTAAAAATTGTATGACTAAAGTAGGAGATAAGAAATTGGTAGTAGATCTAGTTTTGTTGTTTCTTAGTGGTTTTGACATTATTTTGGGTATTGCTTAGTTAGCTACCAATCGTGCCAGCTGAGACTGCTACACTAAACCTATAACTTTCTCTATACCAGGTAAACATGATGTTAAGATTTTGAAAGATCTCACGATGTTTGCTTAATGTGAAGGATATATCACTTTTGTGCAAGATACCAAAATGAGGCACTCGAAGCTTAAAGACATTTTGGTAGTTAATGAGTTTGAAGATGTGTTTTCGGATAAGTTGCTGGGGTTACCACTAGATAAGGAGCTTCAGTTCACTATAGATTTAGTGGCCGAAAATCAACCCATATCTAAGCATCCTTACCGAATGGCATTGGTAGAGTTGGAATTTAAAAATAGATTTAGGAGTTATAGGATAAAAAGTTCATTAGACCGAGTGTTTTTCCATGAGAGGTATCGGTGTTGTTTGTAAAGAAGAATGATAGGAGTCTGCGACTATATATTGTTTATCAATTGTTAAATAAAGTGACCGTGAAGAACAAGTATCCACTTGTTAGAATCAATGGTCTATTCGATTAGTTGTAGGGTACATCCTTTTTTCTAAGATTGATTTGAGGTCAGAATATCATCAATTGAAGATCAAGAAAAATGATACCCTCATGACCGTTTTTAGGACTTATTATGGTCACTACAAGTTCTTTGTGGCACCTTTTGGATTAACAAACGCCTCTGCAGCATTTAAGAATTTAATAAATGAAGTATTAAAGCCTTACTTGGACCAATTTGTTATCATATTCATTGATGACATCTTGGTATACTCCAAGTCCCGATAGAAACATGACTAACATCAATGGACAATCCTCTAAACACTCAGAGAGAAACAATTGTATGGCAACTTGGATAAGTGTGAGTTCTAGTTGGACGAGATAGCATTCTTAGGTCACATAGTTTCGAAAGATAGGGTCTCGATGGATCCATCTAAGATTAGGGTTGTGATTGATTGGGAACGATTGTAGAATGTTACTAAAGTTCGAAGCTTCTCGAGATTGGTTAGGTATTACTGAAGATTTGTTGAAGGGTTTTCCAAGATAGTTGCACAATTGACTTACTTCACACAGAAAGATGTTAAGTCTGAATGGTTAATAAGTGTGAGAGTAGTTTTTTAGAGTTGAAACAGAAGTTGGCCATAGCACCAATCCTAACATTACTTACTAGATCAAGGGGCTTTGCAATGTACAATGATGTGTCTCTACAAAGGTTACGGTGTGTGTTTATGCAGCATGGTAGGGTAGTTACCTATGGATCTCATCAGCATGGTAAGTTAGTTGCATAAGGATCTAGACAACTAAAGTACCATGAAAGGAACTATCTTGCGCATGATTTGGAGTTGGTCACAACAGTACTTGTTTTGAAAATTTAACGGTACTATTTGTACAGAGTGTTTATAGATCTATATTGATTATAATAGTTTGAAGTACTTATTTGAGCAGAGAGAGCTTAATATGAGACAAAGATGGTGGATAGAGCACTTTAAGGACTATGACTATGAAATCCTGCATCACTTAGGCAAGGGAAATGTAGTTACGAACACTCTGAGCAAGAAAGGGATGGTATCTCTTACGATGGCTAAGCAATAGGACTTATTAGAGTAGTTCACTAAGCTTGGTACCAAGGTTGAGCCCTCTAAGGATTGCATGTTGGCTAGCCTCTAAATTGAACTAAGCATTTTAGAGTAGATAAGGTTAGCTCAGAGAAATGATCCAAAATTGGTAAAGATAGCCAGTCAGGTAGATCAGACCCTGCAGTTGGACTATGTGGTCAGTGATGATGGGTTACTTAGATTTAAGGGAAGGATTTATGTGCCTAAGGACAATGCTTCGAGAGAGTAGATAATGAAGGAAGCTCATAACTCTCAACTCACTATACACTCAGACAGTACCAAGATGTACCACGATCTACGCTGTGTGTATAGATAGGTTGGAATGAATTAGAATGTGGTCGAGTTTGAGGCCCAGTGCCTAGTCTGTCAGTAGGTAAGGATCGACCACCAGAAGTTAGTAGGGTTGCTTCAACCTCTATCGGTACCCACTTAAAAATGAGAGCATATCACAATGGTTTCATCATGGGCCTACCAAGGACTAAGAAGAGGCATGATGCTATGTAGGTGATAGTGGATAGGTTAACAAAGACGGCTCGCTTCTTTACCATTAAGAGCACAGATTCCATAGATTCTTTGGCTAACTTGTACGTCTATGAGATAATTCGACTACATGGCTCTCCAGTGAGTATCACATCATATAGGGATTTTAGGTTGACCTCTGGATTTTAGAAGTATTTTTAAGAAACCTTGAGATCTCAACTGAATTTGAGCATAGCCTATCACCCTCAAACTGATGATCAGTCTGAGTGAACTATTCAGACTTTGGAGGATATGTTAATGGCGTATGCCATCAACTTTAAATGTTTATGAGATGACCTTTTACGTTTTTCTGAGCTTGCATACAACAACAGCTGTCATACTAGTATCAAGATGCCACTCTATGAAGCTTTATATGGAAGAATGTGTTGCCCCCTAGTAGCTTGGGAAAAAGTAAGTGGCCATAAGCTTTTGGCTCCTGAGTTAATTGAGTAGGCTCCTAAGGGAGTTAAAATCATATGTAAACAATTACAGGTAGCTAAGAGCCAGTAAAAGAGCTATGCTAACGTACGGCGAAGGCCACTTGAGTCTAAAGTTAGGGACATAGTGTTCTTAAAAATGCCTCCGAGTAAGAATATTATGCGGTTTGGAAAGTTAAGTCCCTATTATATAGGCCCATTTGAGATTTTAGAGAGAGTGGGAGATGTTGCGTATCGACTAGCCCTACCATCGCAACTCTTTAGGATTCAAAATGTCTTCTATGTCTCAATGCAAAGGAAGTACTATTTAGACACCTCATACGTTATAGAATATAAACGATTGGACATTCAAAGGGATATGACCTATGTGAAGAAACCTATCCAATTTTTGGACCCAAAAAGGAAGGTACTTCGATCCAAGATAATACTATTAGTCAAGATTCTCTGGCAACACCATTCAACGGATAGAGCAACTTGGGAACTAGAGAGTCTCATGAGGTAGAAAAACCCTTACTTGTTTAACTAGCTTAGGCAAATTTTGAGGACCAAATTCCCTAAGATGGGAAGAATGTGAAACCTCACACTTTTGTGTACTTTAAGTTGACTCATTAAGTGTAATATGACAAGCTTAATGCATAAATGAATGGAAATGCAATTATTGAGGTCAAATGTGCATTTTGGTATAACGTTATGTATTATGGTTAAATAAGTTGTAAAAAGGGTTAATAAAAAGAAAATGAGTGAAATGAATGAACGATGATGAGAAATCAATACAAGCAAGTGTAAATGGGTATGTTTGATATGTTAAGGTTAGAAACCTCGGATGATGGTTTGGTGTGCAATCAGTGTGTTTCGAAAAAGGTTTTGAAAGTGAAAAATCCATAAAAAAATCTAGTTTTCAAAAAAAAGATCGATCCATTATGAAGAAAATTGGGTAGAATTGCATTCTGCTAAGAAGGGTTCGATCCCTTAGCCTGAAGGATTGATCCCCTACCCCTAAAACTATAGAAATTCGTATTCTGTCAAATAGCGATCGATCCCCTGCCCTCAAGTACCGATCACCTACTTGTTGAAAGTATCTAGGGTTGTAAATTGCCTTTAGGGACCAATCCCCTAAAGCAAGAGTGTCACGACCATTTTTATCCAATTCGTCTAAAAATCACTGCAAAATTTTCACTTTAACCGCTAACTTACACGGTTGAACAACCCTCACCAATAATAGTTGGCCGGTGAGTCAATATTAATCATCATTTCTCATTCATTCCCAATTAATCAAAAACAATGTCATACATTTGGTAGTTGAGTCACATGTTTATACATGACATGTTTCCTAACATTTACATCCCCCATATTACATTTCAAAATGACTACTGTGCCTTTACATGTTTAGATACAAAAGGAATCCTTGTGTGTACACCTCTTTGCGATGGAGTGCAGCGGATGTCCAAATACAATGTTTCAGTCCTCACTAGGTTACTATGTGCGCTCTGTAGAGGGGGAAAATAGAGGGATCAGTAACCACACGCTCAGTAAGGCAATAATGTAAGCATGGTAGATAACTGCACTATCTATATGCTTATAATGTCATGCATAAAATCAATAGCATCTAGAGCATGAGGAAACATCAAAACTATGCCACATGTATATACATATATCATGCACTAAAAACATGGAAATAGGCATGTAAAACATGGTAAAATTATCATGTAAAACCTCGCATGCTCATCGTTATTAAAACTCATCATGAAAAGGGAAATTCAATACAAAACATCCTCTAAGATTTACCACTTTCTCAAAACACATCAAATCTTGTCACAAATAAAATATCATTTCTTTAAACAAAATCCCACAAGGCTCAACCCCTCCCCTAGGTCTACCCTGGACAACACAATCACACTCAGTATAGAAAACCATATGGTACTATGTAATATTATATGAGACAGGCGGTCACTATATCTGAAAGACTATGTTGGCCAACTATGTCATAATCATCCCATACCATACGGATCCCGATGTGCGGGGCATCATGCTGTAACGAAGGTGGATTAGTTCTTCGCCAGACTTTCAAATCAACATCTCAACCACTGGTACAACGTACTCCATGTGATTTACACGATACAACGTATGCCGCGAATCCATATCATGGTTGGGCGTGCCAACCGTAGGTCTTATTTACCCCATACCATGCATAACCTACACAATCTCAAATGCACGTGGGAGCATTTCATTTCCATGTAAGAGAGCCTCCCCACCCCAATGGGCTTAAGGATGTTGGCTTAAGGATCTTATCGTAAGAGAGCCTCCCCACCCCGTCGGGCTTAAGGATGTATGGCTTGAGGATCTTACCATCTCCACGGCATCATACATAACTTGTATGAGCTAAGCTCTAGCACAATTCATGTATCATCAATAAATCTCCTCGTAGAGCAACGTTCTAGTACAGCTTTATGCATAAAATCATGAAGAAATCACGTACGAGCATAGCTCCAGTTTGGTTATATGCATAAGAAAGTCAATCGAAATCCACGTACGAGCAAAAGCTCTAGTACGGTTTATAAAACATCATCATAGTTCAAATCAAGGTGCAAGCTAAGCTCCAGCACATTTCATACATGTCAAAACACTAAAATCCTGTGCGAGCGAAGCTCTAGCACGATTTAACTCATGTAATTACGATAGACGACTCTATTTTAGCAAAACACTCTCAAAACTATGGTTAGCACCTCACTTGTGTTTTTTCACAAAATCAGGAAATCACTAGCCAGCCTAATTGTCATTTTGCTTAAACCAAAGCAATGTGTTTTCGTCAAAGCATCAAAACATGTGATTTATGCAATTATTAGCCTTACTATCCCTTTTATAATAATCACTTCCAAACCAAATCATATACAAAAATACTTGTAGTCATTCACACATACCATTAATCACTTTCTTAAATAGCCATGCATTTTACAAAGCCCTATATTTACCCACAAAATACGAGTACCTATCTCTATACACTCACAAAATTCCCTTACCTGGAATCGCGTCGAGTGATTCCACTTCCTTAAAGCTGTTTGTTTGCACAATTCGATTCTCCTCCAACAAACTCTACGAGACTGCACAAAATCATATTCCACGTCAATTGGGTCCAATACAACTCAACTATTACGTTCACTTTAGTCGATTCGACTTATAGTTTCCATTAACGCTTATAAGATCTCATTTCCTCTTAAGTCTGTTTTGATCACTTAATAGTTTCTCGAGAGTTTATTAAACTCCTTTATGTCTATTGATTCGTACTAAATCGATATTCAAGTTCATCGAGTCTCTAATCCTTCATTTGCCTCACTATGGCATTTTGTCAAACACCTCATATGCTCATTCACTTAACTAGGCCAATCTAACAATGTAGCTTCATTCAACCTTCTAAAAATCATATCTATTACCTTGTAAACACTTTAGCACAATCCGTTTATCATCAACTTACCCATATCACCATTTCTCACACTAAACTCATTCTATTTTCTAGGTCATACTATTTCTATCACATCCTAGGTAGTTTCCATCATTAATATACACACCAATAAACTCAAAATAAATAACTAGGTGAATGTACATTGGATTGGTATATTAGAAAATCACTTAGTTTGATTTCTCCTTGCTCCAAATGGAAATGCACCTTTGCTCCTTCAATCCAACCAATGAGGTATTGATTTCAAGCTATGTTGTTCTTCTCTTTATAATGAACAACTTTGCTCTAATGACTATTTCTTAAATCTTTATAGAAATGAGATAATCTTAGAGTGAGAAAGTTAGGTTTTAAGATTGAAATGGAAGAAAATGGTTTGTTCCTGTCAAAATGTAGATCCAACTGCTCCCTGATAATTCTATAAAAATAGAATTATTTGTGCTTAATTTCTTAATTAATTAATTTAATCCCCATAGTATTTTATTAATTATCCCCTTTATTTAATTAAAATTCTTTAATATGCAGGTAAAATAATTCGGATGAAACTCTATCGTTTCAGTCGAAAATGGGCTAAAAACAAGCTAAAAGGAGACTAGACCACTCCCACTTTGCAGACTGAGTCACAGTCGTCTAGACACGTATGATGCCAGGTGTTCGTATTTTATTCACTTCAAAAAGATAAGATCGACGGATACCGTGTCCACCTTCTGGAAGACACACGTCGAGCCACATCGCACAGCCAAGTGGACTAGAAGACGAATGATATGGAAATATCTACTCTGCAGCGAATAAAGTGCAGACAAGTGGCCAAACAATGCCAACTCATCTAGGATTAAAAATTACAATTATACCCCCAAGTTTGTGTATAAATAAAACATTATGAGCAATTGAAAAATAAAGTAATTTAGGGTAGAAGTAGTTAAAGTAGTTTAGAAGTAATTTAGGGTAAAAGTAAAGTAGGGTAGAAGTAGTCTAGGGTAAGAGTAGTGCTAGGGTAATTTTTAGAATAGTTTTTGTTTTCTTTAAAAGTTTTCCCGTTAGCTACCATTTTTGTTTAAGTTACTGTTCATAGCAATATTTATCTTTATGAAAAGCTTCTTCATTTCTAGTCTTTGGTATTTTCACACTAACTTATAGTAACCATTTTCATTTTCTTCTTCTCGGTTTGTTCAAGTTTTCATTCCTTTATTCTTTTAATGTTTAAGTGTTAATGAAAAGTTTTTATTTTTCTATTGTTGCTCTCGGTTTTCTTACTAGTTTGGTTTTATTTATTTGTTCTTTACTGTTCATTCAGGTTCTTGGTTTCATGGTGTAGCCGAGTAGTCTTAGAAGTTATACATAGCTGGTGACAGTGGCTAAGCATCCTCTCCTTGCTCCGCTGCATCTATTAGCATATTGGTCATCTATTCCTTTGTTTTCAAATCCATCATTTTTACATTAAATGTTGTGTTTGCTTGTTTTATTGTTCTTTTGATTTGTTTTTTAAGTTCCAGTCAATATTTTAATTAATGTGTGCGTCTATCGGGTGAGTTTGTTTTTTGTGTTGATTCTTGTCCTGCATCTTAGTTTGTTTTTTTCATCCCATGCACATTTGTTATACTTCATCAATTGGTTCGCAAAAATCATGGGGTCTCGAAATGTCCCTATTCTAACTTCTCCGTTATGGATGGTGTTGGTACAATGGAGTTTAACGGTTCCTTCTACTGGAACTAATAGTTGATGCAAAAGAGGTGCTAAAGTTCTGTCCTGCACTGGGCGCGACTGACGTTGCCAAATACTTGTTGAGTGTGGCTGTTTTGGGTTGCCAACACATGCATTTAAGGTGGCTATGACAGTAGCTTAACAGAAAATTGAATGAAGGTGCTGGATAGTGGTACACAGGTCTAGACCGGGTGGTGATAGTAGCAAGAACTCTACCCTTTGTTCGGCTCTGTTTGAAGCTCATTTTACTGTTCATTTTAGTTCTTCATTTATTTTTGTTCTATTCCATTTGCTGCTAAAGTTTTAGTCTTTTGCTAGTCTTCATTTGCTACGCATTTACTGAAGGCGTGGACATGGATGGTCATAGCTGGTGATTGGTTTAGGTTGCACTGAACAGAGGAAAAGAAAGCCTGACTAGCGACTGCATTTGCTGGAAAACAGGCCATAACCAGCTGATGGCTAAGTGTAAAGCTAGTCTTTCCCGTGCTCTTATTCGTTCTTCATGCCTTCTTTAATGTTTCAAAGTTTCTTTGAATGTTCATTTAAATTTCATTTACTTTTGTTTAGCAAAGTTGAGAAAATTTTCTGTATGGTTTTAATTCTTCAACTCATTCTGCTATTTCCAGTTAAATTCATCTTTTAATTGTCGTTTGTTGATTTACGTTGGAAAGGTTGATGCTGTGCGGGGCTGAGATGCAGATGGCGTTGCTGGACGTTCCCTGTTGTACTCAGTGTTTTTGAGCATGATAATGAGCTAGCTATTAGACTGAAGTGGCAGGAAATGGTGTGCGTCTGATAGCAGAGGAAGCCGGTACAAATGGTCAACATTGAAGCAAGAGCAGAGGAGCCGTGCGGGATGACCTGAAGCTATAAACTGAAGAGAGGTGTTGCTTCAGTGTGTTGTGTTGCTGGAAGCTGGGTAAGTCTGGCCAAGGAATGTGCAGCAAACAGAAGTGCAGGACAGTACTGGAGCAGAGAAGGACGAAACGTGCACAGTACAGTGCACGGGTTCACCAAGCTCGCTGGATAATTGTCCAAGGCCATGTTTGGCTGCACAAAGCCTTACAAATTTAACGTTTCATGTTTTTATATTAATTGGTTTAATTGGTGATGGTGGTCGTGTCACCAGATCCACGTGTGCAACTATCTGCCTGCCACGTGTCGAACCAAGAACAGGCCACGTGGCAGATTGGCGACAGAACCGCCATGCGACACCGTTCCTAGAGGTGCGACAGAGTGTCTGATGCGAGAGGAGTCTGCCGCCTAACAGTCTGCCGCGCATCGTGAGCGGCAGACCTCCATCGCCCCTGCACATCACAGGACTCCGCATTGCCCCCGACACAGGTCTCTCGCGTGCCTGAGGTAGAGGACTCCCGCACCTCACGCTGTAGAGGACTCCCGCACCTCACGCGGTAGAGGACTCCCACACAGACCGCGGTAGAAGTCTCCCGCACTGCATGCGGCATAGTCTCCCGCACAGCATGCGGCGTAGTCTCCCGAGCAAACCGCGGTAGAGGTCTCCCGCATAGCATGCGGCGTAGTCTCCCGCGCAGACCGCGGTAGAGGTCTCCCGCACAGCATGCGGCATAGTCTCCCGCACAGACCGCGGTAGAAGTCTCTCGCACTGCATGCGGCATAGTCTCCCGCACAGACCGCAATAGAAGTCTCCCGCACTGCATGCGGCATAGTCTCCCGCACAGACCGCGGTAGAAGTCTCCCGTACAGCATGCGGCATAGTCTCCCGCACAGCATACGGCATAGTCTCCCGCACAGATACCGGCAGAGGTCTCCCGCATAGCAGCGGTAGAGGTTCCATGCATACTCTGCCACCAGATTACTCTCCCGTAGGTTGCATGGCCCGAGGCACGACAGAGTGCTCTATAACTCTGTCACGGCCCAGACACGCGCCTGGGTCTCAGCCCGAGCCGCCTCAGGAACCTATAAATACCAGGTGAGCTCTCTAAAAGGGGGGGGATTGAATTGAAAAAAGAAAGGAAAAAAAGTAGAAAAAACAGGAAGAAACACTTATACCCTCTGATTTAAGCAATACATTTTCTCCTTCTTATAAACACAACTCCTGATCACTGACTTGATCGTCGGAGTGTGCGTACAGGGATAAATCCCTGCCCCCTCTGATTCCTGTTGTTTTTACAGGATATACGAAGAACACGTGGAGCAAACTGTGACGATTGACTTAACCGTCAACAGTACAATCCGATCACGTGGAAGGCAAAGCTCTGTTGCTATCAGGTGGGCAACATCAATTGGCGCCGTCTGTGGGAATCCTGACAAAAAGCCAGATTCTCTATCAAAATGGTGAGAACACGCTCTACAGCGGAGGTGACAGGAGGGCAGAATTCTGTGAGTCCCCCTGTTAGATCAGAACAAGGATGAAGACACACGAAAAGGGGTCAGAGAGAAGCGGTGGTTTCTCTAGAGGAATTTGAGACCCTGAAGCGCAAAAATGAGGAGACTACAGCTGCATTGAAAGCTATGGTGAGCTTCTTCAGAGATGCTCTCCCCCAATTGAGCTTACCCCATGAAGTGCAGCAGTTAGTGGGGGAAAGCACACCGAGGCAGACCTACGAGAGAGGCCAGCCCTCCACTTTGGCGAGTGCCAGACAAGGTGCAGGAACGCAAGATAATGCTACTGCCTACCCAGCAAGACAGAACTCACCCGCAGCTCAACAACGACAGAGGTCGCCTCTGGCCCCGAGGCGGCAGAGCTCGCCGCATCCCCGCGACAGAGATCACCCGCGGCTCAACTGCGGCGTAGCTCACCTCTGCCCGATAGGCGGCGGAGTTCGCCAAACGAGCGGCAGAGCTCTCCCCCGGCTCAAAGGCGACAGAGCTCCCCCGCCGACCACATGCGGCAAAGATATCCCAGGTCAGATAGGCGACAGCACTCTCCCACCGCCGCTAGGAGGCAGAGTTCACCTTTGCCCGATGCGCGGCAGGCTTCACCTCTGTCGGCCAGGCGACAGAGTTCCCCTGCAGCCCCTGTGCGGCAGAGTTTCTCTACACTCCGCAGCTCTTCTCCTTTGGAATTTGTATAGGAGTTAGGAGAATATAGGACTGGGGAGCAGCGAAGACAAAGGGGTTCTGACCCACAAGCAGGCCTCGAAATGTCAAGTCCCGGATTGGGAGGTGCTGGAAGGGGAGTCTATCGATCAGACTCTTCTAGACCCGAAGGGACGAGGCCATGCTCAGCTCGAGGGTCGGAGGACGTGGAGAAGGTCGTCCAAAGGATCCTCGAGAAGAGAAAACTGGTGTCTCTGGATGATGGTTAAAGGAGGAGGATCCCATTTAGTCCGGAGATCATGAACAAACCTTTGCCAAAGAAGTTCAAAATGCCTTCTATGGCTACTTACACAGGCAAAGCGGACCCCTACGATCATAGACAGAGTTATGAATCCCTTATGCTGTTGCATGGATGGGAGGATGAAATTATGTGTAGAGCTTTCTCTCTCACATTGTCCGGACATGCTCTGAAGTGGTTTAATGGGCTGAGCGAAGGTTCAATCTCCTCTTTCGACGAGTTGAGAAATGAGTTCCTCAAAGTGTTCATGATTCACAGCCAGAGGAAGAAAGACGCTACCTACCTACTCACGCTTAAGCAAGGAAATAAAGAATCCTTGAAGAGCTATGTGGACCGCTTCCGAGATGCAACCTTAGAGGTGGAAGATCTACCGGTGGGGGTAGCCTTGGCCGCAATGCTACAAGGAACAAGCTCCGAGAAGCTACAAGAATCCCTCTCTCTCGATCAACCGATGATGATTTTTGACCTCTTTGCCAAGGCTAACAAGTATATAGCTCAAGAAGAAGTGATGAGAATGATACAGCCCAGAGAGGCGAAGGAAGGAAAGAAAAGAGAGAGAGATACACCCGAGAGAAGCTTCCCAAGACCCGTGAGAGGAGACAAAACCCCCAAGCTTAGGTATGAAGGTTATACCAGACTGAGCGAGCCTCGTACGGCGATACTAGCAGCAATTGAGGGGGCAGGACTACTGGAATTCCCCAAGAAGAAAATTGGAGACGTAGGCCGAAACACTGAAGCCTACTGTGAATTCCATTGTGCTCACGGACACCCAACAGAGAGGTGTAGAGACTTAATGGACCAGTTAGAAAGACTGGCCAGAGAGGGGAAGATCAACCGCTTCCTGTGGCGAAGCGAGAGACCCCGATATCCTCCGCGTGACCAAAGGAATAATCGTCCGCGGACGGGGGTAAATAATGATATCAGAAGGGATAGGCCTAGAAACGAAGTAGTCAGGCCCATCCCCCGTGCTAATCCGCCAAACAACGAACCTACAGCCCCCGCGATAAATGTCATCGTAGGCGGGGACTCAAGTGCAGGAAGCTCCTCTACTTCCCGCAAGAGTTACGCTAGGCAAGCGTATCAGGTTAACGTGGTGATGGAGGAGCAGGCGGATGAAGAGCCCATCATGTTCACTCCGGCTGACAGAGGCGATGTCGCCATGCCCCATGACGACCCCATGGTGATATCCACAGTGGTGGCCAAACACCCGGTGAGCAGGGTCCTAGTCGATAACGGGAGTTCAGTGAACCTGATCTATTGGAACTGCTTTGAAAAAATGAGCATGTCCGAAGATAGGTTGAAACCCGTTATGACACCACTATATGGATTCACGGGGGAGCGAGTGAAAGTTGCCAGGTCCATAGAGTTGCCTGTAACTCTCGGTGAGCACCCGAAAGACGTGACCCAGCAAGTATTGTTCATGGTAGTCAGATCGACCTCCACTGCCTACAACATGATCTTGGGCAGGCCGGTGCTGAACGACATGAGGGCGGTGATATCCTCTTGCTACCTATTGATAAAGTTCCCCACTCCCAACGGAGTCGGACAAGTACGCGGAAACCAAAGGAGTGCCCGTACTTGTTATCTCGCTTCCACTGCCAACAAGGTAGCACAGAGGAAAGAAACCTTATGCATCGACGATCCGCCTAAACCCCAACCTGTAGAGGAAACAGAAGCCATTGCGCTAACTGAAGGGGATAGTGGAAAAAGGGCATTCATCGGGACTCAGTTGGGTGAGCAACAGAAAAAGGAGATAGTCGAGTGTCTAAGGAGAAACTCGGATATCTTCGCCTGGAGCCCGACTGACATGCCCGGGATCAGTCCCGAAGTCATATGCCATGAACTTAATATCATACCCGGACACAGACCAGTCAAACAGAAGAAGAGGAGTTTCACCCCGGAACGACAGAAAGCAATCACTGAAGAAGTGAGTAAGCTCTTGGGAGCCGGATTCATTCGAGAGGTCTATTACCCTGAGTGGTTAGCCAATGTAGTGATGGTAAAGAAATCTAGTGGGAAGTGGCGAATGTGTGTTGATTTCACTGACCTGAACAAAGCCTGCCCCAAAGATTCATACCCCCTACCACGGATAGACCGACTAGTAGACGAAACATCCGATTACAAATTCCTCAGTTTCTTGGATGCATTCTCCGGGTATCACCAAATCATGCTTCACCCAGAAGACGAAGAAAAAACTTCCTTTATAACCGACGACGGAACCTATTGCTATCGGGTAATGCCGTTCGGTCTAAAGAAAGCGGGAGCCACCTATCAACGAATGGTGAGCAAAGTGTTCAGAGATCTTCTGGGAAATACCATGGAAGCCTACGTGGACGACATGATAATCAAGAGCCACGTAGGAGAGTCTCATACTGATCAAATGTCCAAGGTATTTGAAGTATTAAGGAGATTCGACATGAAGCTAAACCCTGAAAAATACTCATTCGGGGTAAGATCAGGGAAGTTCTTAGGCTTCATGATCACTAACAGGGGCATTGAGGCGAATCCTGAGAAGGTACAGGCTGTCATTGACATGAAACCCCCAACCACCGTAAGAGAGGTCCAGAGATTGACAGGCCGGATAGCAGCTCTGAATCGCTTCTTGTCAAAATCAGCAGAAAAGAGCCTGCCGTTCTTCAAAACTCTACGGGGGGGGGGGGGAAGTACTTCGAATGGACGGAAGATTGTCAAAAAGCCTTCGAAGACCTCAAGGAGTACTTGAAACAGCTGCCTTTGTTAACAAGGCCCCTAGAAGGAGAACAACTCTATATGTATTTGGGAGTCGACGATTTCGCCGTCAGTACGGTGCTACTGAAGAAAGATGAAAAGGTGCACCGTCCCATCTACTACGTGAGTAAAGTGTTATTGGATCCAGAGACCCACTATCCGCTAGTCGAAAAGCTAGCATTAGCCCTTTTGATGGCCTCACGAAAGTTGCGCCCATATTTCCAAGCACACCCTATCACCGTCTTGACAGATCAACCGTTAAGATAGATCCTTCAGAAACCTGAACACTCAGGAAGGTTAGTGAAATGGGCAGTGGAGCTTGGGGGATACGAAATCACGTTCCAACCACGGCAGGCTATCAAAGGTCAAGCTTTGGCCGACTTCATCGTAGAATGCACTATCCCAAGCAACAGCAGTGAAGGGGAGGCTCACCCCTGGTTGCTGCATGTCGACGGGGCATCAAGTGCTAACGGAAGCGGAGCGGGTATAGTCCTGGTTTCACTTGAAGGAAAATCCCTTAAATACTCCCTACGGTTCGGATTCTCCAGTTCGAACAATATAGCGGAGTATGAAGCTCTGATAGCAGGGATGATGTTAGCGAAGAAGCTACAGGTTCACCACTTGATAGCACACAGTGATTCTCAATTGGTGGTGAACCAATTCAGCGGAGAGTACGAGGTACGGGAACCGATGCTGGTCCCTTACTTGAAGAAAGTCCAACTTCTGGCACAGACTTTCAAAAACTTTCAGCTGATACAGATCAACCGGTCCGAAAACACACATGCTGATGCATTATCTAAGTTAGCCTCTTCCGCCAAAACACGAGGAAGGACGGTGAAGGTGGAGAGGCTCGAACGACCTAGTATTGAAGAGGTCGAAGTGTGTGACATTCAGGTGGGAGACGATTGGAGGTCCCCATTTAAACAGTATCTCACTGAGGGTACACTCCCCCAAGATAAAGACGAGGCTCGTCGCTTGAAAATACAAGGGGCGAAGTTCACACTCATCAACCGAGAACTGTACAAAAGGGGATACTCATCGCCACTGCTAAAATGTCTGGGATCGGAACAAGCAAGATATGCCCTAGCGGAAGTGCATGAAGGAATCTGCGGCGAACACTTAGGAGCAAGAGCCCTCGCTGCTAAAGTACTGCGATCGGGATTCTACTGGCCTACGCTGAAAAAGGATGCAATGGACCAAACCCGCAGGTGTGACAAATGCCAGAGGTTTGCGCCTATCACCACAGCCCCAGTAACTCCCTCTCAAGGCACAGTACAACCAATTCCTTTTGCACAATGGGGGTTAGACATCCTTGGACCTTTTCCATTAGCCACGGGTCAAAGAAAGTTCCTGTTAGTGGCTACCGATTATTTTACAAAGTGGATTGAAGCAGAGCATTTAGCCACAATCACGGAGAAGAAAGTGGAGGCAATGGTGTGGAAAGACATTATCTGTCGATTTGGAATTCCCCGCATCTTGAATGCCGACCATGGAAAGCAATTTGATTGCAACGCCTTCCGTGACTTTTGTAAGGACCTCAACATTCAGCTACGGATCTCTTCAGTGTCATATCCTCAAGCTAATGGACAAGCCGAGGTCAGTAATCGGACCATCCTCCATGGGCTGAAGACCAGGCTAGACAAAGCAAAAGGGGCCTGGGTGGACGAATTGCCTAGTGTTTTATGGGCATATCGTACCACCAGTCGTGTGTCGACTAAAGAAACGCCGTTCAGCCTTGTATACGGCGCAGAAGCATTGATCCCCGTGGAACTTGGAGCATTATCGCCAAGAGTGGTACCCTTAGTAGAGGAAGAAAACTCACAAGCTCTAAGGGAAGGCTTGGACCTACTCGATAAACACAGAGAAATCGCGGCTATTCGATTGGCATCCTATCATCAGAGGGTGGCCAACTACTATAATAGCCGGGTAAGAGACAGGCCAATGTCTGAGGGAGATCTAGTGCTCAGAAAGTCACAGATCACAAATGCCCTGAAGGAGGATGGGAAGTTCAGAGCCAACTGGGAAGGTCCCTACAGAATCAGATGCAAGATCGGACCCAATACTTGCGCTCTAGAAACTCTACAAGGGAAGAAGATAGGGAAAACGTGGAATTCAAATCACTTAAAGCTGTATTTGAATTAACCACTACATCTTTCTTCCCAAGCACTATTGTTTTACTAACACTGTCACCAGATGTCATTACCTAACCGATATATGCATTATCTTTTTGTTGTAAGTCAAAATCTCGTGACAGGATTCAAAACCGTGAGGGCTGCCCTTGGTTCGGGCCCTGCGAACACAGGCTACCAACGGGCCAAACCCAAAGCGGACAATATGGGTTGAGTGGGCCGAGTGGGCCAGACCCAAAGTAGACCGTTCAACCGAGCCGTAAAAGCCTGAGGCGCTATGCGTCACTGTGGCCAGGCGTAGTTCAACCGAGCCGTAAGAGCCTGAGGCACTATGCGTCACTGTGGCCAGGCGTAGTTCAACCGAGCAGTAAGAGCCTGAGGCGCTATGCGTCACTGTGGCCAGGCGTTGTTCAACAGAGCCGTAAGAGCCTGAGGCATCATGCGTCACTGTGGCCAGGCGTAGTTCAACTGAGCCGTAAGAGCCTGAGGCGCTATGCGTCACTGTGGCCAGGCGTAGTTCAACCGAGCTGTAAGAGCCTGAGGCGTTATGCGGCACTGTGGCCAGGCGTAGTTCAACTGAGCCGTAAGAGCCTGAGGCGCTATGCGTCACTGTGGCCAGGCGTAGTTCAGACGAGCCGTAAGAGCCTGAGGCGCTTTACGTCACTGTGGCCCGGCATATACGCATCACTGTAAAACAGGTATATATACATCCACACAAGAGCCGCAAGAGCCTGAGACGCAACGCGTCACTGTGGCCAGGCGTATACTCAAAAGAGCCGTGAGAGCCTGAGACGCAATGCGTCACTAAGGCCAGGCATAAAACATTCAATTAACCATAAAGGCCTAAGACGCTACGCGTCACTGTGGCCAGGTAATCAAAATACTAAGGCTATAAAACTAAAGACGCTTTCACGTCACAGTACTCAAGCCTTAAACAACTACGCGTTTGCACAAAAAATTCTTCCTGAAAGTATACCTTTCTATCAAGAATTGGGGAGCATACACGAATATAAATACAAAGCTATGTACAAGCAAAGTATATACAAGCAAAGCAAAAGAAACAATCAGACAAAGAATGATAAATGATAATTAGAGAAGTAGTGCAAGACAAAGCATGAACAAAAATCTCAATTTCATTTCATTCAAGTGTCGGTACAAGCAGATCTTTAACAGATCTTTACAATTACATTTCGACAAAAGTACAAAGTTAAAACAAAAAACAAAGTACTTGAAATGAAATACAAAAAACAAAAAAGCAAAAATCCCTATCTACTCTCCAGGAGGAAGCTGGGGATCAGCTGCAAAACCTTCGCTTCCAAGGGACTGCTCGCCCTCCTCGCCGTCTAAATCGATGAGGGCTTCTATAGGCTCAGGAGCACCGTCTAGATCCGCGGGCTCCCAAGGACCAGCAAGGTTGACGAGATCATCCTGAGCAGTCCTCTTGAACAGCTCGTCCGCAGGCTCAGCCTCGGGCTCGTACTTGGTCCAATCAGGGGCCTCAAAGAGCATCGCCTTATGGGTGTATTGGAGCTCAGGAAATTCCTCTCCTTCCCTATGTGCTTCTAGCCAAGATCGGGCCAGGTAGAACCCGTACTTAACATAAGGGTTGGAGAAGTCTTCCTTCCGCCTCAAGCAGTCTTTGGAGAGACGATACTCCTTTACGGCCTCGGCCCGTACGCTGTCAATCTCGGCCTGGGACAGTACAAGAGCAGCTTGGCCTTCCAACTCAGCAACACGCTGCTCGAGCTCTTGATTCCGAGTGAGCATAGACCTATAGTTGGATTGCATACGGTCTAACTCAGAATGAGCCTCCTGCAGGTCCTCTTAGAGTTTACAAGACCGGGCCGTCTCCACTGTGAGATCCCCCTTTGCAAGACCGAGGTCTTGATGAGCCTTAGTAAGCTGCTCCTCCAGGCTTGGAACTAAATCCGAAAGAGGGGACAAGTTGTTGACCGTGTTCTGTAACTCCATGACTTTGTCCCTCAACTCCCGGATCTCTCTATCGGCTCGCTCCCGGTAAGCCCGATGTTGGGCATTATTTGCCACGGTTCGTTGAGCCAGCTGCGAAAAAATGCAAAAATGTTAGATTCAAAGCATGCTGCAAAAAGCAATCAAAAAGAAGAGAAATCAGAAACTTACCCTCAACGCCTCGATATCGGCTAAGTCTTCACCCTCGGGGTAGTTTCTGAATATCCTTGCCTCATCTCGAGGAAGGATAGTGGACCAACTTAACCGGGAGGCCACCCTGGGATTGTCCAAAATGTCGTTGTCACGAACCCCGGGGTAGACCCGGAACTCGTGGCCCCTCATAATATTCCCCCCATCCACGGAATAGGGCCTCTCGACGGCAGGACCAATCCTCGGCAATATCGGTCTGCTTTCCATCGAACCCTCGATGTACAGGCGCTTTTTATTCTTCCGCTGAGACGGAATGATATTGCATTCCGCACGCTCCTTGGAGCGTGATCGCCCAGATGACCCGGAGGCCCCCCGTGAAGACGAGGTAACTCTCCCCCTATCCCGAGAGAGATCTCTCTGCTCTGAAGGAGGGGGAGGCATAGCCTGCCTAGAAACAGGAGGGGTCCGAGCACAAGGTGGATGAGAGGGGACCGGTGCCTCACTTGGGACATCGTCAGCCAAACGATGCCTCTTCCTAGCAGAAGCGCTGGAAGGACCAGCCTCAGAAACCTGGCGACCTAATGATTGCCGAAAATGACTCATATCTGCAAAAAAGAAAAAGAAGATCAGTGGTTAATAAATTGATCAAAAATGATAAGCAGTGGGAAAAAATAAAAGTTACCGTCAGGAGAGTCTAAGTGCTCCTGAAGGGACTCGATATTTATCCCCTCGTCGTCCGGGAGCAATATGAAAGTGGAGCCGAACCCTTCCCAACCAGTGAGATCGGCTAAGGGTTCGCTACCAGAGCTGGATTCCAGATTGGTGCCCCCTATATCCTCTTGCGGCCTAGGAGCTTCAGGATTCAACTCGGGAGAAGCCGAAGGCAGAGGATCTGATGAAGGAACAGAGGGTCCGGCAATAGGGACCGGACCCACACCCCAGCCTGCTAATATCAAATTTTCATTTGATACAAGGGTGTCGAGGCTAAGGGGATGAGGGACTAGCAGTTTGTCGATGTCAGAAGACAACTGCTCCCTAAGTGTGGCGACCCGGGGACCCTTGGGATTTCGCTCCTATTCTCCCAACGAGTGGGGATATCCAGGCCCTCGGGCACTTCCACAACCAGCCATTCTGTCTCGAAACCATGAAGCTTGTTAGCAGGTTTCTCGAATAATCGGTTCTCAAAACTAGGCTGGTACACCCGCTGAAGCGAGTAAGGCACTAAGCCGGGACTCCCTCGAAGCCTAAAGAATACTTCTAAAAGAGGAAGAGATGGAGGGACGCCCCTTAAATGGCAGTGCACAGTGAATGCTACTAATTGCATCCATGCCTGAGGATGCAGTTGCCCCGGGGATACCCTGTGCGTCCTTAGGAAGGAAGCCCCAAAGTCGGACAATGGGAAGCGGAGTCCTAACTCCAAAGCTGCCCTAAAAATGACAGCCCCATTAGACACACGACGTATGTCGCTCTCCTGAGGGGTTGGGAGTCTATAAGTGTATCCCTCGGATAAAGGAAATCGAGATTCTAGGTCTTGGACGTTGGCTTCCTTTAAAGTCGACTTAACGCCTAGATCGATTTGCTTTCCTATGCCATGTCCAGCCATCTTAGAAGTTCGTAGATCAAAGAAGTGGGACTACGGGCTACGAAAAATTACCAAAGGTAATGGAAACAGAACTCGCGGCAGAGTGTGGAAATCTGTGACAGACTTGCGACACAGTGAGATATATGCGACACAGTTGCGGTAGAGTGGCGACAGAGTGTCCTGAGAGTCGCGACAGAGTGTCCTTGCGAGAGAATTCAGTAGCGACAAGGACGTCAGGGGCCCAGTATTTATAGCGGCTCGCCTGGGTACACACACACGCGGAGGTCCGACCAGACCCGAGAAACGCCAGACCCAGATCCTCTTTCACGGGAAAAATTCCCGCCAAAGAGTGGGGAGCAATTGATGGTGGTCGTGTCACCAGATCCACGTGTGCAACTATCCGCCTGCCACGTGTCGAACTAAGAACAGGCCACGTGGCAGATTGGCGACAGAACCGCCATGCAACATCGTTCCTAGAGGTGCGACAGAGTGTCTGATGCGAGAGGAGTCTGCCGCCTAACAGTCTGCCGCGCATCGTGAGCGACAGACCTCCATCGCCCCTGCACATCACAGGACTCCGCATTGCCCCCGACACAGGTCTCCCGCGTGCCTGAGGTAGAGGTCTCCCGCACCTCACGCGGTAGAGGACTCCCGCACCTCACGCGGTAGAGGACTCCCGCACAGACCGCGGTAGAAGTCTCCCGCACTGCATGCGGCATAGTCTCCCACACAGCATGCGGCGTAGTCTCCCGCGCAGACCGCGGTAGAGGTCTCTCGCATAGCATGCGGCGTAGTCTCCTGCGTAGACCGTGGTAGAGGTCTCCCGCACAGCATACGGCATAGTCTCCCGCACAGACCGCGGTAGAAGTCTCCTGCACTGCATGCGGCATAGTCTCCCGCACAGACCGCGGTAGAAGTCTCCCGCACTGCATGCGGCATAGTCTCCCGGACAGACCGCGGTAGAAGTCTCCCGCACTGCATGCGGCATAGTCTCCCGCACAGACCGCGGTAGAAGTCTCCCATACAGCATGCGGCATAGTCTCCCGCACAGCATGCAGTATAGTCTCCCGCACAGATAGCGACAGAGGTCTCCCGCACAGCAGTGGTAGAGGTTCCATGCATACTCTGCCCCCAGATTACTCCCCCGTAGGTTGCATGGCCCGAGGCGTGACAGAGTGCTCTATAACTCTGTCGTGGCCCAGACACGCACCTGGGTCTCAGCCCGAACCGCCTCAGGAACCTATAAATACCAGTGAGCTCTCTAAAAGGGGGGGGGATTGAATCGAAAAAAGAAAGGAAAAAAAGTAGAAAAAACAGGAAGAAACACTTATACCCTCTGATTTAAGCAATACATTTTCTCCTTCTTATAAACACAACTCCTGATCACTGACTTGATCATCGGAGTGCGCGTGCAGGGATAAATCCCTGCCCCCTCTGATTCCTGTTGTTTTTGCAGGATGTACGAAGAACACGTGGAGCAAACTGTGACGATTGACTTAACCGTCAACAGTACAATCCGATCACGTGGAAGGCAAAGCACTGTTGCTGTCAGGTGGGCAACATCAATTGGTTTTTATCCTTTTATTAGTTATTAGCTTAGGTAAAGTGATAAATTAAAATTGTAGGTTAGTTATAGTGTCTTTGTTTGTTAATTTAATTTTTAGTTTTAATTATATTAATGGTTGATTTTATATAATAGGATTTAAGACTTAATGTTAGTGTAGAATTTATGAGTTGCATTTAGAATTAAATTAGAGTAAAATTGTTTTATGCATTTTTAATTTACTCTTCATTATTTTTAAAAATCCAAAAATATTTTTTTCTCAATGCATTACTTAATTTAGTAATTAGCTATAGTTATGATTAATTTAGAATCAATATTTTAGACATTTAGACTTATAATTATTTTCTTAACTTTTTAGGATTTTATTTCATTAGATTTTAAGTTAGTTTAATTTGCATTTTTATTAATTAGTTTAATTACATGCATATTTTATTTTTTTAGGTTTGTTATATTTTAATCTGGTTAATTTTATTTCTTTATTTTCATATTTGCATTTTAGTTTATTGGTATTAATTAATTTTAATTGTTTCAATTATCTTTTATAGGTTATTGCTTTTGATTGCTTGGAGATCTGTAAGTAATTTTAGCTCTGTGTTATTTTCTTTATTTTATAATTTTTATTGTTTTTAGTACTTTTTAATTCTAGCCTTGTAGATCACCAACTAAAAATTCATAATGTGCTATGATATACTTAGGGTAAGATTAATCGGTACTTAATTAGGCTAATTAGATTCTCTATGGGGCGATAATCCGGGACTCAAATCCCATTATTACTTGTACGACTCTTGCACTTACGAATACATGTCTAGGTCACTTAGAACAGGCGTAGTCTATACTAAGTTTTTGGCGCCATTACCGGGCAACCTTAATTAGCCAGTAATTAATATCGGTGAAATTATGCTTAGGTTAATTCTAGTTTGTACATACCTAGGTTGTAAATATTTAGAGCCTTAATTTAGGTTAGTTTATTTTATATATATATATATAAGAATTAAATTTAAAAAATTTAAGAATTATTAAAAAATTAAAAAATTTTCTGTGGACTTTTTAAATGTTTGCATGCATAGAGCCAATAGCTTTGACAGATTTCCTTTAGATCCTGAAATAGAACGAACACTTAGAAAAATTAGGAAGGATTCTAAGAAAATAGTAGCTCCACTGCAAAACACGATATCTGAAAATAGAGAAATTAGGACTGTAGGTGATTATGTTGTCCTAACTATAGGAGGTTATTATACTGGCATTAGGCCACCAGCTATCCAAGCAAACAATTTTGAAATTAAGCCTTCGATCCTCCAGATGATCCAAACTTCACTGCAGTTCAGTGGGCTTCCCCATGATGACCCACATGCTCACCTAGGGCAATTTCTAGAGCTGTGCAACACTTTCAAGCATAATGGGCTCTCAGACGATGCACTTAGGCTTAGGCTATTTCCTTTCTCTCTTAGGGATAAAGCAAGACACTGGCTAACTTCTTTACCTCTGGGATCCATCACCACCTAGGACAAGTTAGCCCATCAATTTTTAGCTAAGTTTTTCCCTCCTTCCAAGATGGCTAAATTACATAGTGACATATCTTCCTTTTCCCAATTCGACTCTGAGACCCTATAAGAGGCATGGGAACGTTACAACGACCTTCTCAAGAAGTATCCTCATCATGGCCTGCCCTTATGGCTGCAAGTCCAGACCTTCTACAATGGACTCAGGAGCCAAAATAGGACCATAGTCGATGCTGCTGCGGGAGGACCATTGATGTGCAAAATGGAGGAGGAAGCTTACAGTCTCTTAGATAAGATGACAGCTAACAATTACCAATGGTCATCGAAGAGGCAATTGCCTAAGAAGTCGGTGGGTATCTATGAGTTAGACATGTTGTCTACCCTGACCTCTCAAATTGTTAATCTTAGAAAGAAGGTAGAGTCACTCAGTACCCAGCATAATCCTGCCACCAGTCCTAACCCTGTTTTAGCTGTGCAAAGTCCTTTTCTTTATTGCAATCTGTGTGATGGTACACATTCTATAGATAGGTGTATGCTTAATTTAGAATCTGTTCAATACGTTGCCCCACCTCAAAAGCAACAAAACAACCCCTTTTCAAACACCTACAATCCAGGGTGGAGGAACCATTCTAATTTTTCCTAGAGCCAAAATTAAGGGCAATCTTCTAATTCCAAACCTGTAGGACTCCCTGGTTTTCAAGCTCCACCAATTCATGTACCACCACATCAGTAATTTCCACCTCATCCACCTTCTCATCACTCATACCCACCTCAACAATTTTAACATCATCCACCACCACCTATGCAGCCCCAACACTTACCTGCACAAGTAGCTGCAGCTTAGAAGAAGCCATCGCTTAAGGAGATGTTCATGACTATCTTGCAAAATCAAGCATCCTCTATTAAGAATTTAGAAGTTCAGGTTAAACAAATAGCTAGTGCTCTTAGCTAGCATCCACAAGGGACCCTCCCTAGTAATACTGAAGCTAACCCTGTTAGGCAGAGGGAGGGTAAGAAGCATGTTAAGGCCATAACCCTTAGGAATGGTAGAGAGCTACATGAACCACATGTTAAGTCCAGTCCTATTAAGCCTATAGTTGAAGAATCCTTAGGTTCTAAAGAGGCTGTTTAGAAAGAGCAGGAACATGATAATCAGGCTGCAAAGGAAACGAAGTTAAGCGCTTCTTCATCTTTATCATCTTCTTCTTCACAACCTTCCTCTTCATCTAATACTACACCTGTTACCACTACACTTCCTCTAGTTAGACCCCCATTACCTTTTCCTCAGAGGTTCCAAAACTAGAATCTTGATAAATAATTTGCTAAATTTCTTGAGGTTTGTAAGAAACTTCATATCAACATTCATTTCGCAGATGCCTTAGAAAAAATGCCTAGTTATGTGAAGTTTATGAAGGATATCCTCTCGAGGAAGAGAGATTAGAGGATTATGAAACGGTAGCCTTGATTAAGGAGTGTAGTGCCATTATTCAAAGGAGATTACCCCCCAAGCTCAAAGATCCAGGTAGTTTTACCATACCTTGCACCATAGGAGATCAATTCTTTGGTAGAGCTCTATGTGATCTAGGAGCTAGTATCAATCTGATGCCTTGGTCTATTTACCAGAAGTTAGGAATAGGGGATGTCAGGCCTACTACAGTGACTTTTCAGCTAGCTGATAGATCCATTAAATATCCGAAGGGAGTCATTGAGGACGTGCAAGTTAAGGTGGACAAATTTATTTTCCCTGCGAATTTTATTATATTAGACATGGGGGAAGACAGGGAAGTCCCTATTATTCTAGGCAGACCTTTCCTAGCTACTGGTAGAACATTAATTGATGTACAAAAAGGGGAATTAACTATGAGAGTCTTAAATCAGGAGGTGACATTTCATGTTTTCAAACCTTTACAGTTCCCTGATGACTCTTAAGAGTGTTTTAAGATGGAGATTAAGGAAGATATAATGCTTAAGATATTTGATAGAAGGAGGAAAGTAGATAGAGCTCAAGAGGATTTGACTGTCAACACTCTATCACCACTTTGGTTGACCCTCCTGCGTCTCGCCCTACTGTTGAGTGTCGTTTTTTTCAGCTGCATTTGATGTGCTTTATCTCTTTTTACTTTTTGTATAGTTTTTTTTCTACTGTTTCTTTCTGTGTTTATTTTGCAGATTTCTTTTCTAGTATTACTTTCTCAATCAAGCTTTGGTTGTTCTTCATCATCATCAGATAGGGGAGTATTCTGTTCTTAAGCTTAAATGTTTATATTATCTGCACACTAAGGACACTGTGCACTTTAAGTTTGGGGGAGGTGATATCACTTGAGCATTTTTTGAAAATTTTGGGCAAAATTGAAAAACAATTTCACAATTTTTTGAAAATTTGAGTTGACATTGGTTGATTTTGGAGTAATTTAGTACTTAGCATGTAGTTTTCCCATATTCTGATCATATGACCCCATGATTTAGTCTAACTTTGATTGAATGAGAAGCATGATTATTGGAAAAGCATGAAGTTGAATTCTTGAAATTGTCTTGATTCTGATTGTGATTTCCTCATCTTATGCACAAGTCATGTCATGAATCTATAAATTTATTTAGAAAAAGCTTATGTGGACATAAGATTGCATTTGTTCAATTGACTTTGTGCATCATATTCTAGAATTTGTTTCATCTGATCTCGAGGCAAAATATTAGATCACACTTAATTAGGGAGATGATTTAGGCCATCTTTGGATCTTTTGAACCTTTCTAGCCATCCCTGTACATATTTCACCCCTAGTCATCCATATGGGCCAAATAAGCTTTTCTCTGTAAATACATCGGCATATTTTTCCTTAACTTAAACACTTTATTCCTATCCCTTACCCCAAAAGCATAAAAATTCATTAAGATATGTCTTGAGCTTTATACATATGGGTATTAGGTGATAGTGAAAGTTCAAAAAATGAAAAAAAAAAATGAAAAAAGAAGAAAAATACAAAAATAGAATAAAATGGTTAGTAAATAAGTTTGGCGGAAGCAATTAAGAGCTCTTACATTAAAGATCCTATAAGTAATACATGTTGAGGGGTAATTAAACCATAACTTAGCCCCAGCCTTACATTACAAGCTTAATTAAGTCCTATTGATCTTTGGTTAAGTGTGACTACATTAGTGGAGAGAGAAGTGAAAAGCAAACTTATGGGAATGATCACTTGTTATTGACTTTGCATTCACTGTGTTTGCATAATCTGATCTAGGCAATGTACTGAGAAGTGGCTTTGACATTTTCACACACACACAAGGAGTTCAATTTGGGTTAGGACTTATGATTGAATGATTCTGAGTGTTGGACTTATAATTGTGAATCTTTGAGATCATAGTTTGTACTTTTTCTTTGAGGATAATATTGGAAAAATTATTATGTCGGTACTTGTCATTCCTACATTTATTTTGTTTTGCTTGAGGACAAGCAAAAGCTCAAGTTTTGGGGTGTGATAATTCTATAAAAAAAGAATTATTTTTGCTTAATTTCTTAATTAATTATTTTAATCCCCATATTATTTTATTAATTACCCCTTTATTTAATTAAAATTCTTTAATGTACAGGTAAAATAAATCTGGATGAAACTCAATTGTTTCAATCGAAAATGGGCTGAAAACAAGCTAAAAGGAGACTGGACCACTCCCAATTCGCAGACCGAGTCACCAGTCGTCTAGATACGTGTGATGTCGGGTGTTCGTATTTTATTCGCTTCAAAAAGATAAGATCGACGGATACCGTGCCCACCTTCTGGAAGACACACGTCGGGCCACATCGCACAGCCAAGTGGACTAGAAGGTGAATGATGTGGAAATATCTACTCTGCAGCGAATGGAGTGAAGACAAGTGGCCAAACAATGCAAACTCATCTAGGATTGAAAATTACCATTGTACCCCCAAGTTTGTGTAAAAATAGAACATGATGAGTAATTGAAAAATCAAGTAATTTAGGGTAGAAGTAGGTAGGGTAGTTTAAAAGTAATTTAGGGTAGAAGTAGAGTAGGGTAGAAGTAGTCTAGGGTAAGAGTAGTGCTAGGGTAATTTTTAGAATAGTTTTTGTTTTCTTTAAAAGTTTTCCCGTTAGCTACCATTTTTGTTTAAGTTACTGTTCATAGCAATTTTTATCTTTATGAAAAGCTTCTTCATTTCTACCCTTTGGTATTTTCACACTAACTTATAGCAACCATTTTCATTTTCTTCTTCTCGGTTTGTTCAAGTTTTCATTCCTTTATTCTTTTAATGTTTAAGTGTTAATGAAAAGTTTTTTTTTTCTATTGTTGCTCTCGGTTTGCTTACTAGTTTGGTTTTATTTCTTTGTTCTTTATTGTTCATTCGGGTTCTTGGTTTCATGGTGTAGCCGAGTAGTGTGAGAGGTTATACATAGCTGGTGACAGTGGCTAAGCATCCTCTCCTTGCTCCGCTGCATCTATTAGCATACTAGTCATCTATTCATTTGTTTTCAAATCCATCATTTTTACATTAACAGTTTTGTTTCCTTGTTTTATTGTTCTTTGCATTTGTAGTTTAAGTCCAGTCAATATTTTAATTATTGTGTGTGTCTATCGGGTGAGTTTGTTTTCTGTGTTGATTCTTGTCCTGCATCTTAGTTTATTTTTTTTCATCCCATGCACATATATTTTCTACGTTGTTAATCTTACATTAGCTAGATCTTATACTTCATCAATTGGTTTGTTGAAATCATGGGGTCTCAAAATGTCCTTGTTCTAACTTCTCTGTTGTGGTTGATGTTGGTGCATGAAAGTTTCATGGTTCTTTCTACTGGAACTAATAGTTGATGCAAAAGAGGTACCAAAGTTCTGTCCTGCATTGGGCGCTACTGACGTTGCCAAATACTTGTTGAGTGTGGCTGTTCCGGTTGCTAACACTTGCGTTTAAGGTGGCTATGACAACAGCTTAACAGAAAATTGAATAAAGGTGCTGGATGGTGGTACACGGGTCTAGATCTGGTGGTGACAGTAGCAAGAACTCTACCCTCAGTTCGGCTCTGTTTGAAGCTCACTTTACTGTTTATTTTAGTTATTCATTTATTATTATTCTATTCCATTTGCTGCTGAATGTTTTGGTCTTTTGTTAGTCTTCATTTGTTGCGCATTTGCTGAAGGCATGGACATGGATGGCCGTAGCTGGTGATTGGTTTGGGTTGCACTGAACAGAGGAAAAGGACGCGTGACTAGCGGCTGCATTTGCTAGAAAACAAGCCATAACCAGCTGATGGCTAAGTGCAAAGTAAGTCATTCCCGTGCTCTTATTCGTTCTCCATGCCTTCTTTAATGTTTCAAAGTTCTTTGAATGTTCATTTAAATTTCATTTACTTTCGTTTAGCAAAGTTGAGAAAATTTTCTGTATGGTTTTAATACTTCAACTCATTTTGCTATT
Source organism: Firmiana major (assembly GCA_033439115.1). Classification (NCBI taxonomy): domain Eukaryota; kingdom Viridiplantae; phylum Streptophyta; class Magnoliopsida; order Malvales; family Malvaceae; genus Firmiana; species Firmiana major. The sequence continues at coordinate 24,451,535 of CM065910.1, forward strand.
TCCAGTTAAATTCATCTTTTAATTGTCGTTTGCTGATTTACATTGGAAAGGCTGAAGCTGTGTGGGGCTAAGATGCAGATGGAATTGCTGGACGTTCCTTGGTGTACTCGGTGTTACTGAGCATGATAATGAGCTGGTTGTTGGACTAAAGTGGCAAGAAATGGTGTACGTCATATAGCAGAGGAAGCCAGCACAAATGGTCAGCATTGAAGCAGGAGCAAAGGAGCCGTGCAGGATGACCTGAAGCTGCAGACTGAAGAGAGGTGTTGCTGTTGTGTGTTGTGTTACTGGGAGCTGGGCAGGTTTAGCCAAGGAATGTGCAGCAAACAAAAGTGCAGGATAGTACTGGAGCAGAGAAGGAAGGAATGTGCACTGTATAGAGCACGGGTTCACCAAGCTAGCTAGATAATTGTCCAAGGCCAGGTTTGGCTGCACAAAACCTTACAGATTTAATATTTCATGCTTTTATTTTAATTGGTTTAATTGTTTTTGATCCTTTTATTAGTTGTTAATTTAGGTAAAGTGTTAAATTAAAATTGTAGGTTAGTTATAGTGTCTTTGTTTGTTAATTTAATTTTTAGTTTTAATTATATTAATGGTTGATTTTATATAATAGGATTTAAGACTTAATGTTACTATAGAATTTATGTGTTGCATTTAGAATTAAATTAGAGTAAAATTGTTTTATGCATTTTTAATTTACTCTTCATTATTTTTAAAAATCCAAAAATATTTATTTCTCACTGCATTACTTAATTTAGTAATTAGCTATAGTTAAGATTAATTTAGAATCAATATTTTAGACATTTAGACTTATAGTTATTTTCTTAACTTTTTAGGATTTTATTTCATTAGATTTTAAGTTAGTTTAATTTGAATTTTTATTAATTAGTTCAATTACGTGCATATTTTAGTTTTTTAGGATTGTTAAATTTTAATATGATTAATTTTATTTCTTTATTTTCATATTTTCATTTTAGTTTATTCGTATTAATTAATTTTAACTGTTTCAATTATCTTTTGTAGGTTATTGCTTTTAATTGCTTGGAGCTCTGTAAGCAATTTTAGCTCTGTGTTATTTTCTTTATTTTTATTGTTTTTAGTACTTTTTAATTCTAGCCTTGTAGATCACCGACTAAAAATTCATAATTTGCTAGGATATACTTAGGGTAAGATTAACCGGTACTTAATTAGGCTAATTAGATTCTTTGTGGGACGATAATCCAGGATTTAGATCCTATTATTACTTGTACGACTCGTGCACTTACGGATACATGTCTAGGTCATTTAGAGTGGGAGTAGTCTGTACCACTTCCTTTTTATAGAAATGGCTTGATGAGATCGATCTGCATAGGGTGGAGATCGATCTGGCCTTGCTCAAATTCCTCAGTTTCTCAACATGTTGTACGCATGAGATCGATCTGTTTGCTGCATAAGATCGATCTACCGTGTTGCATGGGATCGATCTACCCAATGAAACAGGATCGATTTGTCTCAGGTAGAGAGCTTAGGAGATCGATCTGACCATTAAGAATAGATCGATCTGGTTTAACCTGAGGCTAATGGAGATCGATATGTTTGAGTGAGGGATCGATCTTCCTCTTGCAGGATGCTTGGCATTGTGTTCTCCAGGCCACGAGATCGATCTCTCCTTACATAGGATCGATCTAGCCTTCATCTTGCACCCTTTTACTGCAGTTTTTCCCATTTAAACTCATACTCAATCACTTCAACACTCATTCATTAATACATTCACACTTAGAACTCAAAAACATTTATTTCTTGAAATTCGTAAGTAATGTAACTTGTCTGTACATCAAATAATTACATACATTACATAGAAATTTACGGGTTTTACATAAAGATTGATCCCCTAATGCTTATCTACACCCACTCAGCTTGAAAAACCTAATTTTTCTAAGTTTTCATTCTCTCTCTCTCGACCTTCACCTGGAAATTAAAGAAAATGAAAGAAAAAGGAAAGAAAAAGAGAAAGAAAGAGATAAGGGGAAGAAAATAAAAGAACCCACCCCAAGGCTCTCAAACCATATCATTTGCTCATCACTCTCCATAACATATATTCACATGGAAGCTATTGGAGGTCACTTGGAAGGCGAAATCCTAAAGAAAAGTTGAAGCTTTATAAGGTAAGTTACAAAGAGAGAGTCTTTAACCTTCAAACAATGAATTTAGGATATTGGTGGCTCTAAAGTCATTTATGGTGTATACTTGTAGTAAAGAGGCTTGCAAAAGTGTTTCTTGGCTAGGTCAAACCTAGGGTTTGGCAGTAGGGCATTTTTATGAATCTTGAAATTAATATACGTGACATATGTGTAAAAGATCTATAACTTGGCTAAAGTAGATTTTCCAGTAAAAATAGGAAAAGTTGATTTAAGGATTGACCATGAGGAATTTAGGGTTTCTTTTATGAATTTTGTGGTTAGTAAGCATTAAAGGAAAACTTGGATATGAATTAATAATGCATTGAACTTATTAGGCAGCTAGGCTAGTTAAAGAGGCATCTGGCTAAATAGAAAAGAGTGTGGTGCTATAGCCTTAGCTGATTCAATGGTGTATTTAAGGTAAGGGGCATATGTGAAAGTTGGTAGTAACTAACTAAATTGTTTCAATGCATGTTTTGTGAAAATTATAGATTTTATGAACCAATTAGATATATTGGACTTGAAAAGTACCTTAGCCTATAGGTTTAGCTTAAGCCTAGTTTTCTAAATCATGATAAAGGTGTTTTAGCATGAAACAAAGGTTTTATGACTTGCATATTTTGGTTTCCAATGACTTTTTATGATTTTGGGGTTAAAAAGCCAAAAAAATTATATATTGGTGTATAAGGAACTGATACCTTAGGATATGAGATCGATCCCTCTGCACAGTTTTAAAAGGACTTTACATTCTAACTTTTTAAGATCGAGCGCCTGTCTCTAAAGGACCGATCCTCAACGCACAGATTCATTTTAAAACTATTTTTAAGTCATGACTTAGCCCACTACTATTGCAAAAAGGGTTCCAAAGATTATGTAATATGTTTTAGAAACCTACTTGATAAGACATGAGTTGGCTATCCTATGAAGTATAAATATGTTTTCATTTTTGATTGACCTATGTTTTCGACATGTTTTCGAAATTAAGTTTAATAATTGATGCATATAGTTTATGCCTATCTAGTCGTCATGTAGGTGACCATCTCATGTGACATGCAACATTCCTACAGTTAGTTTTACCACATGGTGAGTGCTGAATGGTGCCCATGCATGTGCCTAGCCTAGCTTCGTGCTTGGCTTACACATGATTATGTTTCTGGACTATGTTTTCGGATGTTGTATGATCTTGATTCAGTCTACAATAAGACCATGGTCATCGGTAAACCTTTTCGTCTATTAAAGACCTATATTTCTGGCGCATGATTTCTATAGGGTTAATTACCTAGTCTCTATCTATGCTTTAGACTGGCGCATGATTTCTATAGGGTTAATTGCCTAGTCTCTATCTATGCTTTAGACTATGTTTCAGTATGATTTCGATCTATGATTTATGCTTTTGATTACATGTTGTTGGCTTATGGTTTCAAAAGTATTTTGACTATGATTTCATATTTGACTTGCTATTTATGTTTTACAAATGCATGTTTTCATCATGTTTTGGCTATCTTGCTCCTGCATGTATCTCTTATGGATCTTTTCCCAAAGCTCACCCCATCTAAATTTCTTGCAATGAGCCATAACAGTGTACAAGATTTAGGCTGGTGGATAAGGAGTCTCACCAAGATAGCTGTTGTACTTCGTGAGGTTGTCACGCCCCGGAAGCGTGGAAAATAGGGCTAATTTAAAACTTTTTATTTATTAATTCACAATTAAGAGTGCATTCCTATGCAGTGTCATACATCATCACCTATATTATACCTCAGGATCTTGTCATTGAATAGTATATATTATATCATATACATTACTTGATCTCAAGTTAATTAATCCTAATACATCCCATACAATGTTATACATCAAGTGTCTGCAATTGCAATAATTGTCTGGGTACATGAAAAGATAAAAGATGCCTCAAAATACAATATATGGCCTGGAGCTCAAGTCCTCCACTAGCCACTACTCCGTACGTCGCAGGGAAACCCTTTTTTCACTTGAAGAAATCTGAGGGGAAAGAAAACAGGGTGAGCTTCTAAATCGCTCAGTAAAGGGGGTAAGGGACTCATTTTATAAACCAAAATGCACATCACAAAATATTTATTTGTATGTGAAACTCATTAATCTCATTTGAAAACCATAGCATGAAAGTACTCAAAACGACATTCTCATATCTCAAATCATGTGAAAACATGAAGTAAAATGCTCAGTATAGAGCAATAACAAAGCATGTGAAAATAATGCGATAATCGCTTTCTCAATAAACGTGATAAAATCACTGAAATAGTAATGCACGTGGCGCAGCCACTAAACACACGTGGCATAGCCACTGATTCAAATTCACATGTGGCACAGCCACTAGACACACGTGGCATAGCCACTGATTTAAATTCACGTGTGGCACAGCCACATAATAGGGTTTCTCACGTGGCAACGGCCACCAATTAGGGTTTCTCACGTGGCAACAGCCACCAAATAGGGTTCTCACGTGGCAACGGCCACCAAATAGGGTTTCTCACGTGGCAACGGCCACCAAGTATACGTGGCATAGCCACAAAATAGGTTATTCTCACGTTACCAAAACGGAGAAGAATCGGGCTTACATGCTACCAAAGCAATGCCCGGTGTGTACTCAGAATTACACACCTAAGTCTTAATCACATAAGACTAGTTTGCCTTCACGTAGAACTCATAGTGGTTTTTCTCTTGTAAAACTTATTTAAAATCATTTTGTACTCAACATAAAACATAATAAAATCGAGTTCCAACCGGCAAAGCACGCACACATTTCTCAAATCTCGATATTGCCTTAACGTAGAGCCCAGTTATAAACTCATAAAAACGTTGGGCTCCAACCGGCTATAAAAATCATGTGCAATTGTATCATAACACAACACTCAACATGCTTGTTTTATAAATCACAAATCATGCTATAATAGTTCGCAAATCACATACACAAATGGTTTAGTTTCCCTTACCTCTTTGCACCTCGTATAGTGCAATCGTTTCCCCCATATCACGGACTAGCCTCACATTCCACTCTGGAACTCCCGAGCTGTCCAAACGATGTTAAAACATCAATATTCAACTATCACATCAACCTTAATTCTCAAAATCGAGCATAATTGCTCATAACTCCTCAAATTTCTCAATTCTCATAACTCCACCACAAACCACAATCTCGCTTACAACACCTCAACATTCTATATTTCCTATGCCACAATATCTATGCTAATACACCACATTGTCTAAATCTCCATTTATAGCTCAAAATTCCTAAATTGCTAAATATCATTATCACTCCAACCACATTGTAATTTCATCAATCCCTAATCATTTTTCAGCTATTTCAGCACAATGCCAACAACTATTATCACCAAAATCATCTCAAATATCAAGATCGAGGTTTAGAAATTACCCAAAGCTTGTGAGGTGCACAACCCACGCCTCGATTCGATTCGTCCTTCGATTTCTTAGTATGTTGTTCTCCCTTTGACGAGGAACAACTTTCCTTCTTGCCACAACTTCTGATTTGGACGAAAATGGGTGCTTTGGATGAGTGAGAAAGCTAGGTTTCGGTGAAAATGGGGGTTGGAAGAGAGAGAAAGTGAAATTTACAGGAGAAAGCAGGGGTTCCTTATATAGACTGAGGGTAGGAGATCGATCTGGCTCTTGATGAGATCGATCTGCATTTGAATTTTGGGGACGATTTGGGTAATTTTATGCCTAGGAGATCGATCTGTCGAGGGGTGAGATCGATCTCTTTATGGCTTTATGAGATCGATCTGCTCCTTGAGGAGATCGATCTTCTCCCAAACAGAATCATTTGGAGATCGATCTCATCCTCATGAGATCAATCTTCTCTCAAACAGAATCATAAAGAGATCGATCCTCTTCCATTGGAGATCGATCTGCTCCTCAAATTCCTCCTTCCTTGTCATTTTTAACTCACCAGATCGATCTGTCCTTCTCCCAGATCGATCTGTCCTCATAACTTCACACTTATTTTAAACACTTAACATATAAATCTCCAATTATCATTCCCCAATTCACTTAGCTCAATAAATTACACTTCAAATTCTTATTACATATTTAAAATATGTCCGAAATTCTTAGATCTCACATAGGTATAGCCTCTTTTTTGTGTAGTTTATTTCTCCATACATCTTAAGCATAATTACGTATTCTTTTTGCAATGGGATGTTTAGGTGAATTTTATATGAGCATTAAGTGTAATCTATTTTGTATTAGTGATGTTCTCTATCAAGAGTCCGTAATTGTAATGTGAATGGAAATTATGATGGTGTAAGCAATAGTAGGACATCACTAATATTTGACTGGGACCAAGGACTAAAGGAACTCACTAATAAAAGTGGTAACGATTAGCTAACTAGGTTAATCATATTCTACACTAATAATAGACAACTAAGAAAATGAAAAGAAAAAGTTAATCTAAATTTTCGCTTCTGGGACGTTACACTACTACCAACCCCCTCTACATCCTTTGGTACCCTTAGCCTGCCTTATGCGCTTCCTTTAAGCTTCATTTTCAGCCATTATGAAGGCTATATCATGCATACTTGAGGCCAAAAAAGAAAAGAAACTCAAGAGAGAAAAAGAAATGGAAAGTAAGAAGAAAAAGAGAGAAAGAAAGGGCATTTGCTTCAAACCTTCAAATCGATTCTTCCTTGGACTGTCTTCTTCTATATACTTCATTTTTAAGTCTTAAGATTGTAGTTTTCTAAAGGTGAAATCTTAGAGAAAAGGTATTAACCATTTAAGTAAGTTAGAGAAAGAATTTTCAGATTTTGCTATAAATAAACAATGTGATGTTTTTATGGTAATTAAGGCTAAATTTGGGTTATATAGTAGCAAGATTCCTTGGAAATTCATATAATTTGTTGGCCTATGCTAAAGAAAATGGTAAGAATTCCTCAAAAATTCTAAGAATAATATATGTTGTTGCTAAAGTTTTTATCTCTAGATTAGCGAAAGTGAAATGTTTGGGAAAACTGTGGAATAACATTTTAAGGTTTCGGCCACTAAGGGATTTTAAGGTTTGACTTGTGTAATTTTTTTGGGAATGAATATTGGAATATAAAGTGTTATGAGGATTTTTTAAGTTAATTTTTGGAAGTGATCATTGCTAAAGCTTGCGAAGATTTCGACCACCTTAGGTATTTTTGTGTTAGTGAGTTCTGTTGTGACTGTTGGGAATTAGTAGTAATATTAGGATTATATTAAACTAGGCTGTGACATTAGAATTTTAAAAAGAAAATTATAAAAGGCTTGATGATGCTCTCGGTGTAAGACCCGTATTTTCGATGTAAACCTTATGAATTCATAAGTATGCTGATGTACTTGTAATGTGAAGCATAAGTGATGTAAAGTCCATAAATTCAATGTACACACTTGTAATAAGAGTTTGTGATGTACGTACAAGTTCCATTATATATGAATATGAAGAAATAGACTTTTGTATGTGATGAATGTGAGTGGAATGAAAAATGAGTACTGTGGTAAAATGGAATGAAGTTGTATGAGTTGCATAGATCTTTGTACTTCCATTTGGTCTTGTATTGTATACCTTTGGTTATACAATGAATGCACATAAGTTTTAATGTGTATAAAGTATGAATGGATGTCATTTTCAAGTCTTGAAGGTGGTTGGATGAGAAAATGACTATGACAGCAAAATAAAGGATGTTTGGTGTGAGTTACTGCAAAAAACTGCAGCAAAATCTAGAAAATATGAAAGCCAGATCGATCTCATAGGATTAGAGATCGATCTAGAAGAGCCAAAAATGCTCTTATTCGAGCAATGGAGCAGGGCAGATCGATCTACAATGAGGCCAGATAGATCTTCTAAACATTCTGTAAAGAAGAGATTGATCCTTAATGCAAGCAGATCAATTTCCTTAGCTCTCGGGTTGGAGCAGATCGATCTCCTCCTTAGCCAGATCAATCTCCTTAAGCTACTGTCTGAAAATAGATCGATCTCAAGCCTCGACAGATTGATCTCATGCATTCAAATTAGTGTGAAAAATGAGGGATTTAAGAGAACCAAATCGATCTCCTTCCAATGCAGATCAATCTCATCAAGCAATTTCTATAAATAGGAGAAGTGAAATCTACAAATTTTGGGAAACAACCTCACTCTTCCATTTCAACCTAAAACCTAACTTTCTCGCTCATAAATCCACCCATTCCCAGTTAGATTTGAGGAAAGACCTTTAGATACAATGTTGTTCTTATCCAAAAGAAGAACAACATACTTTGGAATCAAAGCCTCATTTGTTGGATTGAAGGAGCAAGTGACATTTTCATTTGGAGAAAGAAGAGAAACTAGATTGGTAAGTTTCTAATACTTCAGCCCAAGTACATTTGTCTATTTATTGGTTTTGGAGTTGATTTGTATGTGTATTGATGGTTAAAAACCTACCTAGGATGCAATGGAACAAGTAAAATCTAGAATAAGTCTAGTGTGAGAAAATGTGGGTTGAATGAGTTGATGATTCATGGATTATGCTAAGTGTTTATGAGATAATGTGAATGATTTGAGATGGGTAAATGAAGTTACATGGTAAGGATAGTTAATTTATGAAAATGAGTATATAATATGTTGATAAAATGCCATAGTGAAGAAATTGATGAAATATGAACACTATGAGCTTAATATCGATTTAATATCGATATAGTATGAATAAGTAGGCCTAAAAGAATCAATGGAGTCGAGATATGAGTAGAACAATAAAATGAGGCCTTATAATGTTAACAGAGGCTATAGGTTGAATCGACTATAGCAAACACAAGAGTTGTATTATACGAACTAAATTGATGTGAAATACGACTTTGTGCAGTTCCAAAGAGTTCGTTGGAGTCGAATCGAATCGCACAAGTAAGCAGCTCTAAGGAAGTGGAATCACGCGACGCGATTCCATGTAAGGGAATTCTGTGAGCATATAGAGATAGCTGCTCATACTTTGAACTCGTGGGTGAATATAGGGCGTTTATGAAATGCATGATTGTTTACGAAAATGATTGTTGGTATGCGTGAATTTCTATGAGTATGTATATGATTTGGATTATGAAATGATTCTTGAAAAGGGGATAGTAAGGCTAATAATTGCATAAATTGAATGTTTTGATGGTTTTACAAAACATATTACTTTGTTTCAAGCAAATCTACGAGTAGGCTGACTAATGTTTGAATGATGTTGTGAAATAGCACATGTGAGGTGCTAAACATGTTTTGAGATTGTTTTGAATGTATATGAGCTGCCTATCATGTTTGTGTGAATTAAATCGTACTGGAGCCTCGCTTGCACTAGATTTGATGCTTTCATTTGTATAAAATGTGTTGGAGCTTAGCTCGCACTTTGATTTGAAATTGTGATGATGTTTTGTAAACCATATTGGAGCCTTTGCTCGTACGTGGATTTCGAGTGGTTTTCTTATGCATATAACCATACTGGAGCTATGCTCGTACGTGGTTTCTTCATGTTTTTATGCATAAATGTCATACTAAAGCATCGCTTGTACGAGGAGGTTTATCTATGATGCATGTATCATGCTAGAGCCTAGCTCACACAGGTTTTCACACTGTGGTATGTATGACGTCGTGGCAAGGGTAATACAAATTGTGTTCAGGGAACCCAATAGGGGCGAGCAAGGCCATGAAGGGCTAGAACCTGACATCAAAAGAAAATACTCCCACGTGCACTCAAGACTGAGTAGGTTACATGTGGTATGGGTAGATAAGTTCTACAGCTGGCACCCCCAACCATGATATGGGTCCGCGGAGTACGTTGTACCGTGTATATCACATGGAGTACGTTGTACCACATGGTTGAGGTACTGATGAGGTAGTCTAGCGAAGAACTAATCCATCTTCATTCCGGCATGATACCCCGCACACCAGAATTCATGTGGTCTGGGATGATTTGTGACATAGTTGGCCAACATAGTCTTTGTGATATAGTGACCTATCTCACTTAATATTACATAATACCACATGATTTTTATAGATGAGTGTGATTGTGATTTATCTAGGGTAGACCCGAGGGAAGGGTCGAGTCTTGTGAGATTTGTGATTTAAAGAAATGATAATTTGATTTATGATGAGATGTGATGGAATTTGAAAAGTGATTTGTGTTGAGATGTGATGTGATTTAAAAAGGAGGTTTCTTAAATGAATTTTCCTTTTTGTGATGAGATTTAGTGAGACTGAGCATGAGATGATTTTACATGTTGAGATTTCCATGTTTTATGCCTATTTACATGATTTTCAATACATGATATATGTATATACATGTGGCATAGTTTTATTTCCTCATGCTCTGATTATAAACGATTTATGCATAACATTATCAGCATGTAGATAGAGTAGTTATCTACCATGCTTACATTATTGCCTTACTAAGCGTGTGGTCGATCATCCCTCTCTACTTTTCCCCTCTACAGAGCGTACATAGTAGCCCAGTGAGGACTGAGGCATTGTATTTTGGACATCCGCTACTTCCATCACCAAAAGTTATACACACAGGGATTCTTTTTGTATCTAAACATGTAAAGGCACAGTAGTCATTTTGTATTGTAATGTGGGGGATGCAAAAGTTAGAAACATGTCATGTATAACTTAACTTTCAAATGAATGACACTTCTTTTGATCAATTTGAGAATGAATGATGAGTGATAATTATTACTGACTCACAGCCCAACTATATAGTGGTGAATTTGTTCACGACCAGGTAAGGAAAGGAAAATGCGAAAAATTTATAGTGATTTTCGGTTAAAAATGATAAAATGGGTCATGACACTCAACCACTTAGAAACGTTTATGAAACGACTTAAGTTAGGGTGAGCTATATTGCTATTTATATTTTTTAAAGGTTTAAATAAACATAATTTATGGAATTGAGGTATGTTTGTTAAGGCAATGCAGCAAAAAAAAAATGGAAGGAGAATGGTGTAGGCTATATATTGTTGCTCTACTAAGTTGGTAAAGGATTGCATGTGAAGACATAGGTATAATATTGTTAAAACATGCATTTGGTTTTACATGTTTTAGAATTGCATGAATACGAAACTCTTATTATAGCAGGCATACTTACACAATATATGAGACCTCGTATATGTATAATTTTGTATATATGTGTAAATGGAAGTATAATATGGATGACTTTGGATTAAGTAATTATGGATTCATAAGTGATGTAAAGTCCATAAATTCAATGTACACACTTATAATAAGAGTTGTGATGTACGTACAAGTTTCCTTATGTATGAATATGAAAAGATGGACTTTTGTATGTGATGAATGTGGGTGGAATAGAATATGAGTAGTGTGGTAAAATGTGATGAAGTTGCATAAGAGGTGTGAATCTTTATGCTTCCATTTGGTTTTGTATTGTATACCCTTGGTTATACAATGAATGTATAAAAGTTTTAATGTCTATAAGGTGTGAATGGATGCCATTTTTTAAGTCTTAAAGGTGGCTGGATGAGAAAATGACTATGGCAGCAAATTAAGGATGTCAGGACCCGTTCTAAATCCATGACTTATCCAAAAACCACTACAAATTTTTTGCATTTTTAACTTACCTTTCCTCTCTTCAATGGTTGGGCTATGATTCGATGTCAGAATCCTCGCTTACCACATTATCCATTATTATACATACATGTCAATATACTGTTATTGACTGTAACTGCTTTTATAATACATGTGAGATTATATAAAATCTAACACAAATACATTCCCCAAAATATATATCGTATACATCACTATGCTGTTTTTATGTTTAGATATATAACCATAAAAAATCTGTATACCTGGCGATCGATAGGAAATAGCGGTGGACTCACGAATACTATCCCTTAATAGCTCTCGCTCTACTGCTGATGCTCTGTAGAGAGATGTAAAGAAAGGGGGGTGAGCATACAACGCGCTCAGTAAGGAAATCAGGCAAGTAAGTAGATATCTACCTTATCTACTCAAAATAATGCTATGCCTTGAAAACATTATTTCCTTAACTCACTTTAAAAGCATGTCTTTAAATATATATATATATATGTATACTTGTACAGATTAAATCCCATGTACAGAAATCATGCTTTCTTTCTCAAATGTAGGCATGTAGTGCAAAACAATGCATCTTTATATAGATCATGCCTTTAGATAAATCATGCCATGTATATTTAAATCATAATAAATATGGCATTTAAATCATTCACAACACAAAATCGGAGTCCAACCCATCCCTCAGGTCTGTATGCAATTTAAATCAGTCAATCAATGTGATATATCATGTGAGACTCTGTGGTGAAATGTAAATAGTATCCTAGACTATGATCATATCCGACATGTGATCCCAAGCTACACGAAATCCTAGTGTGCGGGGCATCACTGCTGCAACGGGAGGGGGGTCAGTCCATCACAACCGCCAGCTATATCCTCCTCAACTCCACAACACCACACGATACAGTGTACTCCCATGCCGAATGCACGGTACGACAAGGTACTCCATGCCATTCGCACGGTACAACGTACTCCGTGGACCCTACATCACAGTTGGGGTGCCTGCCATAGGTCTTAGCCCTCAAACCATGGAATATCATACCACACCTCTAATACTCGCATGCGGCTGGCTATCCTCTCACATAATGTGACACTCAGTCACACAAGGATGCGAGCATGGGTTTGTAACATGTATAATATATCACATACAGTGCGCGCCTTTGAGTGTAACTCACAGTCGACACTCAGCTCAAACATTGTTTCACATCACAAACTCAACTCTAGTGCGAGTAAACCTCTAGCAACTAGGTCAATGCATAGTTCATGTATTAAATCAAGTACAAGCAATAGCTCCAGTACTATGCTATACAAAATATCATCAAATCAAGTACGAGCAATAGCTCCAGTACTATGTCATGTATAAATCATGAAGAATCGAGTAAGAGCAACGCTCCAGCACTCTGTCATGTATCTCATGTAAAACTCGAGTACAAGCTAATCGCTCCAGCACTCTGTCATGCATATATCATATAAAACTGAGTACGAGTAAGAACTCTAGTACTTTATCATGCATGTCATGAAAATCTAGTGCGAGCTGTGCTCCAGCACGATTCATTCTCACAAAATATGATAGATGGCTCTTTAAAAAGGGATGATTTACAAAACATGAAAATCAGCACCATAAAGTGTGCTTAATTCACATCAATCTTAAAATCATTAGCCCATCTATTTATTATCCTGCTAAACAGCAGTTAAACACTCAAAATAGTGATTTCCATGCTTTTTACAACTTTTCACAAAAGTTGACTTTTTGACTAACTAGGGGTAAAATGGTAATTTGCCACTATTGGGTCGCAATAATTATTATTCACTTTCTCTGACCCTCAAAGTTTTTAAGTGAATGTAAAAGCAGACGAAAATACGTGTAGGTATCTCTAACTACTCACAAAAGTCCCTTATCTCGGATCACGTCAAGTGACCTCACTTCCTCGGTGCTGCTCAATCTCACAGTCCGATTAGCTCTCAATGTAAACTCTGGAGCTATAAATAACCATTCCTTAGGTTAATTATACTTTTCCTACTATATTTCACATTAAATATAGTCTATTTCCCTTAATGGGCTTTAATAATCCTTAATGGGCCTAACTATGCCTTAAGCTCATTTTCATTATACTATTCATTTTCGTTGGGCCTATTGGGCTTGTGGGGCCTACCAACTCTTATTAGGATTGTCCTAAACCCATTACATCACATTGGGCCTAAAATATTTGGGCTTAGCCCATTGGACCTCTCAGCTACATGCCATGGTCGAGAGCATCCCATGTCGTCGGTCACACCATGGCATGTCGTCCATGTCCATTTGTTTAGCCAAATTCACGTAGGCATTTTCACAAACACTTGGTTGGCATTTCTTAAGCCTTTCCTATAGTTCATGTTGGCATTTTATCAAATACCGTATGTGCCATATCATACAACCATCCATATGAACAAATTGATTATAACTAACCATGCCATAATCATGTCTACATGCATATCAACCTATACATGTCTTAAAATCACATGGGTATTTATCAAAACTCATATACCAACTTTCGGTTGTCACATGTTCATAGTGTTTTCATGTCTTTCAATCCATAAAACATATACCAATCAACTCCATATAACTCATAGATTAACATATATGAAGTTGAAAGCTTGAAATTATACCTAGTATTTGTGTTCACACTTGGCCGAAACTTTAAAGCCTCACGGTTTGCACACTATGGCTCCTTGATAGCCAATTCCAACATATGTCACTCTCCTCTCAATTTGGAACAACTTTCATGAAGATTGCAATTCCAAATATGCCTTTTTCCTAGTGATTTCTAGTGAGAGAAAGCTTAGAAAACTTTTCGGTTATGGTTTCTTCACTTTGCTGAAAATGAAAGGATGAAGATGATTATGTGTTGGATGGTATTTATAAGTCCATTGCTTAGTCATTAAGCTAAAAATCCAGCCACCTTAATTGACTTCCAAAAAGTTTAGGTAATGGTTATCATTTTAAACTTTGTTACCTTTCATTAATGGCTTTTAACTTATTCACATGGGCTTTCAATTGGGCTTCTCGGTTTGGGCTTTTCCTTTGGGCTTTTGGACTGAAATTGTTTCTACCTATTGGGCCTTCAATTGTCTTAATATTTGGCCCATAACTTGGCCCAATAATTTGGCCCATTGGGCTTTCCAAATTCGACCCACACTTATGATACCTTAATGGGCTTTAAAATTTCCAACTTTGGCCCATTGCGTTTTTAACCATTAAATTTAATCCGAAATCCTTCCGAATAAATTTTTCTTACTTCCGGGGATGATTATCTTGTATTCTGGCCAAGAATATTTTCCCCAATTTTTTTCTCCACACTTAGGTTAATTTTTAACCATGATTAGTCAACTATGGTAAAAGTGCACTTTCTTAACTATAGTTGACTTTTTCCTTAACCATTGACCAAGTTGACTTTTTCTCAAAATTTTGAAAGTGTCATATCTTATGTTTTACACTCTCGTCTTTATGTTTCAACCGTTCTCGATGGATAATTATACCCGAAACACCTTATTTCGCCAAAAAGGTCCATTTTACCATTTTTAGCTTTTACTTTCGTTTTCTATGTTCGGGACTAAATCAAGCTGACTTTCCTTCACGAGCTCTCTATGCTTCCTCATTTTAAGTTCTTATTTTCAGTCAGAATGATTTAGATTTACTCGATTTAGCTTGTGACACTTATAGCTCACATTAGGCTTTTTATGTAGCTTTTGCGTGTTAAATCATTTCACTAACACTTTAAGTCTAGTAAATACTCTTCTTATGATTCAACTATAATAACGGAGTGTTCATACACATAGGAATCATAAGGTACAAGCTACATAAAATTCGGGTCTGCCAATCCTCCCCCACTCAGAAAATTTGGTCCTCCAAATTAGAACCAAGTCAGTCATCAAATAGGTGAGGGTACTTCTCCCGCATCAGACTCTCTAGCTCCCAAGTAGCTTCCTCTGAAGTATGATGCTGCCAGAAAATCTTCACTAACCCGATGGTCTTCAATCTCAATACTTTCTCCTTCCTATCCAATATCTGAATCAGTCTCTCAACATATGACAAGTCCTCTCGGAGCTCCAGAGGCTCGTAACTAATCACATGTGCCGGATCCGGGTGATACT
This sequence comes from Firmiana major, assembly GCA_033439115.1. Lineage (NCBI taxonomy): Eukaryota > Viridiplantae > Streptophyta > Magnoliopsida > Malvales > Malvaceae > Firmiana > Firmiana major. The sequence continues at coordinate 24,467,393 of CM065910.1, forward strand.
TCCGAAGCATCGATATGTGGAAGACGTTATGGACACCTGATAAGTCCAGTGGCAATGCCAACCTATATGCCTTATCTCCCACTCGATCAAGTATCTCAAAGGGTCCAATATAGCGAGGATTTAGCTTCCCTCTCTTCTCAAATCTCGCTATGCCCTTGGAAGGAGAAACTCTCAAAAACGCGGATTCACCAACTGCAAACTCTAGTGGCCTACGTCTCCTATCAGCGTAACTCTTCTGTTTGCTCTGAGCTATCCTCAGTCTCTCTACTATCAAGTGGACATCCTCAGATGCTTGCGTAACCATGTCGAGAGCGAAAATCTTACGGTCACCCACTTCTTCCCATCTAATAGGGGAACAACATTTACGGCCATATAAAGCCTCATACGGTGCTATCCCGACACTCAAATGATAACTATTGTTGTAGGCAAACTCGGCTAGTGGCAGGTGGTCATCCCAGAAGCCTCTAAAATCTAGCACACATGCTCTCAACATATCCTCCAGAGTCTGTATAGTCCTTTCTGACTGACCATCTGTCTGAGGATGGAAAGCGGTGCTCAAACTCAATTGGGTTCCCATGGCTTCCTGAAAATGTCCCCAAAAGTGGGAAGTGAAGCAGGAATCCCTATCAAAGACTATGCTCACTGGTACACCGTGTAACCTCACTATCTCGCATAAGCGGGAATCCCTATCAAAGACTATGCTCACTGGTACACCGTGTAACCTCACTATCTCGCATACATACAGTTCTGCTAATGAACTCAGAGTATCGGTTGCTCTAATAGCTAGGAAGTGGGCTGATTTCGTCAGTCTGTCGATGATCACCCATATAGCATCGTGATTCTTACGGGTTCTCGTAAACCCATCACGAAATCCATGGTGATATGCTCCAATTTCCATGTCGATATAGGTAGAGGCTGCAATAACCCTGCAGGTTTCTGATGCTCTACCTACACCTGCTGACATACGAGATACTTTGCCACAAAGTCTGCTACATCTCTCTTCATACCTGACCACCAGTATACCTTCCGGAGGTTCTGATACATCTTGTTACTCCCCGGATGTAACGTATACCTCGATGAATGAGCTTCCGCCAATATCAATCTCCTGAGTCCTGGATCCTCGAGAACATATAATCTACCTCTGAACCTCAGTAGTCCATCAGAACTCAACTCAAAGTCAGTCACTGTGCCCTTCTGCATCTGACTACTCATATCCATACAAAATGGATCAGTCTGTTGAGCCACTCTGATCTTGTCCAACAGATCTGGCTCCAATCGTAGACTAGCTATCACATAGCCTATATCTATGTCAGAAGGCACGACTCCTAAATTAAGGCTAGCAAACTGCTCTAGCAAATCATGTTCCCTAACCATCATGTACGATACCATCCCTAGGCTCTTCCTACTCAAGGCATCGGCTACAATGTTAGCCTTACCTGGATGATAAAGTATCTCACAATCGTAGTCCTTCAGAAGTTCTAGCCATCTTCTCTGTCTCATGTTTAGCTCTTTCTGTGAGAACAGATACTTGAGGCTCTTGTGGTCGGTAAATATCTGGAACTTCTCGCCATATAAGTAGTGGTGCCATACCTTCAACGTAAACACTACTGGTGCTAACTCTAAGTCGTGGGTCGGATAGTTTTTCTCATGATCCTTCGGCTGTTTGGATCCATAAGCAACTACCTTCCCATCTTGCATCAATACACAGCCCAGTCCCTGATGCGAAGCATCGATATACACTGCAAATCCTCTTGAGTTGGTAGGGATAGTGAGAGTCGGAGTGGTGGTCAATCGACGCTTCAACTCCTTAAAACTCTTCTCACAATCCTTGTTCCATACGAACGGTACACTCATTCGAGTAAGACGTGTCAACGGAGCAGCCAACTTCGAAAATCCCTTAACGAATCTTCGATAGTATCATGCTAAACCTAAAAAACTCTTGATCTCGGTGACTGTCCTTGGCTGTTCCCACTGAACTACAACCTCTATCTTAGATGGATCAACTGATACACCATCTCTCGATACAACATGTCCCAAAAACGAGATCTGTGATAACCAAAAGTCATACTTACTGAGCTTAGCATATAACTCATGCTCTCGTAGAGTCTGCAACACGATCCTGAGGTGCTCCTCATGCTCCTCCTTGGATCTCAAATACACCAATATGTCATCGGTAAAGACGAAAACAAATTGGTCCAAATATGGCTTGAACACATCGTTCATCAAAGCTATGAAAGCAACTGGAGCATTCATCAATCCGAATGGCATGACCAAGAACTCATAATGGCCATATCGGGTACGAAATGCTGTCTTAGGTACATCTCCACTCTGAACTTTCAGCTGATGATACCCAGACCTCAGGTCAATCTTGGAAAAGACCTGTGCTCCCTGAAGCTCATCTAACAAGTCGTCAATGCGTGGAAGGGGGTATCTATTCTTGATGGTGGCCTTATTCAACAATCAATAATCTATACACAATCGGAGGCTCCTATCCTTCTTCCTCACAAATAAAACTGGTGCTACGCAAGATGAAACACTCGGTCGAACAAAACCCTTATCCAACAGTTCCTGTAACTGTCTCTTGAGCTCCTCCAACTCAACCAAGGCCATGCGATATGGTGGTCTCGAAATAGGCTCCGTACCAGCACCAAATCTATACAAAACTCCATCTCTCTGTCTGGTGGTAACCCTGGCAATTCATCCTGAAAAACATCTGGGTACTCATTGACCACTATAATATCTGATAACTCCGGATGTGCCTTATCCATATCTACCACGTACGCAATGAAACCTTGATATGTTGAAGGTTTTTTAAATCAGTAATCATGTAATAATCATAACTACTCCTTTCATTTATTCTTATTAAACTTTACAACATATCTAGTAGGGTTAGGAAACATAACTGTCTTAGCATAACAATCTAAAACAGCATGGTTTGCAGATAGCCAATCCATTCCTAATATTATATCAAAGTCACTCATACTTAGTAATATTAGATTGGTTGTCATCTCCTTATCCCCTACTTTCAACTTGCTGTCATTAAATACATATTCTACAACTTGACTACTATTCATAGGCATACTAATCAACATCATCACACATAATGGTGTACGCTCTACATGTCTTGCTAATTTACATGGAAATGAAGGCGATACAAAAGAATGAGTGGCACCAGGATCAATTAAAGCATATGCTTCAATATCATAAATCAGGATGTTACCTTGAATTACATCCGATGAAGCATCAACTGTCCCCTGGTCCAAAGCATGCACTCGCCCTCGACCCATCACTTGTTTCCCCTTTTCTTCTGTCGTCGCTCTACCCTCTGAGTAGACGTACCAGCTGGAGCTCTATCAAGCTCCCCGCCCTTCAGTGGGGCAGTATTATCCATCTCTGGGCAAGCTCTAGCTATATGCCCATGTTTCCCATATCGAAAACACACTATAAGAGTCAGCGGACACGGTCTACCTCCATGTTGGTTACCACATCTTCTACACCGATCGGTAGCAGATCTTTATCCTCCTATGACAATGCCCTTTGCTGGGGCTACAGTCGGATAAGCAGGAGGTCTAGCAAATCCCTCTCGTGCCTCATCTACCCATAATCTCTTACTGAAGAGTTTCCTCCCTCCTCGATAACTGAAATCTCTATTCGACCTCTTCTTCTGCATATCTTGGCTCCAGCTAAACTTCCCAAACTCGAAAGCATTCCTCTCGTAATCTTGCTCGCACAGTTGCGCCCTGCGTACTGCTTCCTCATAGGTAGCTATGTCTAATGGGACCAATCTTGACCGCAGAACCTGTCTCAACCCATCGATAAACCTGTGGACCTTCCTGGCCTCACTATACATGGTATCTGGGTCATATCTCCCTAGGGATAGGAATCGAGTCTCATACTCCTCCACTGATAAACTCCCTTAGTTTAGTCCCAAAAACTCTGTCGGTAGTTTTCACTGTGCGGTATCAGGAACAAATTGCCTCCTAAAGGCCTCTCGAAATATCTCCCAACTAATGTCTGTGTGTCGGGCTCTCACTATAGGTCGGGTGGACTTCCACCAATGCTCTGCAGCTCCATTTAGTAGGAACGCAGTAAATGCGACCATCTCCGAGGTCGTACACTCGAAGAATCTATAAAGCTTCTCCATCTCCGCCACCCAATCCTCAGCAGCTATAGGGTCCTTGACCCCACTAAAAGATGGAGGTCTAAACTTATGGAATTCTCGCAACTGATGTAGATCACATCCGTACCCTAATCCACTACCACCTGAAACCGGTGGGGGTGTAGGAGTCTCTACTATCCTCGGTGCATGAGTTGTCGTGTAGGTGTGTCAGGGGCAACTGCCTCTCCTGTCGCAGCACCTGCCTCCTTGTCACACCCTGGAAACGCAGAAAATAGGGCAAATTTAAAACTTTTTACTCATGAATTCACAATTAAGGGTGCATTCTTGTGTAGTGTCATACATCATCAAGCATAACATATCTCAGGATCTCATCATTAGATAGTATATATCAAAATCGTATACATTGCTCAATATTAAGTTAATTAATCCTAATGCATCCCATAAAGGATATACATTAAGTGTCTGTAATTAAAATAATTGTCTGGGTACATGAAAAGATAAATGATGCCTCGAAACACAATAAATACGGCCTGGAGCTGAAATCCTCCACTAGCCACTACTCCATACATCGCAGGGAAACCCTTTTTCACTTGAAGAAATCTGGGGGGAAAGAAAACAGGGTGAGCTTCTAAATCGCTCGGTAAGGGGGTAAGGGACTCATTATATAAACCATAATGCACATCATAAAATATTTATTTGTATGTGAAACTCAGTATACTCATTTGAAAATTGTAGCATAAGAGTTCTCAAAACAACATTCTCATATCTCAAAATCATGTGGAAACATGAAGTAAAAGGCTCAATATAGAGCAGTAACAAGCATGTGAAAATAATGCGATAATGGCTTTCTCAAACAACGTGATAAAATCACTGTAATAATAATGCACGTGGCGCAGCAACCAAACACACGTGGCATAGCCACTGATTTTTTATTCGCACGTGGCACAGCCACAGAGTAGGATTTCACGTGGCAACGACCACCAAATATACGTGGCACAGCCATAGAATGGGGATCTCACGTGGCAACGACCACCAAATATGTCATGCCCCTCTTTCGGGAACCCTTCTATCCATACATTCTCTACTACGGTTGGGCTGTGAGAAGATGCAATTACTAAAAATTTATTTATTTACAGCGGAATATTTAAAACTTTAATTCACACTCCCAGGTGTGTGTGTAAATACACAAAATTAATTGTATAAATACCAAGTGTTTACATATCATCCCCATAATACTGATTACAATTCCAAGATATAACTGTGCGATACAATATATTAGATACGAAATACTCGTGTATACAAATCTTATACCTTTGCGGATTGTGGGAGCTGTTCAACACAAAAGACTTAGAGATCACCGCTCTCTTACTTCTCAGTACCTGGAGGGGGAAAATAGTGGGATGAGCAAACCACTGCTCAGTAAGGAAATGTATGCTAGCAGGTAGATATCGTACTACCTACATAGCCCATGCATGCATAAACCAAAACCATGTTTTCGTTATAAATGGAAATATCATACGAACAATGCATTTAAATTCATATTTCTCAATAGCATTTTCGTGTAAACCAAATGTCAAACTTCCATTTAAAACATGCTCATAAATAGTGCCCTCATGGCACGAATGTGAAATCGGAGATTTATTAAAACACGAAATCTCTTTCACTTCTCAAATTATTCTCTTTCACAAATCTCTTTCTTTTTCTGAGATTGTCTCTGTTTCTCGATTCTCTGAGACATGCATGGAATTTTAGGCAATCAAATATCCACGACTTATGGCCACAGTCAGTGATCCCAGGCCTCACTGATCGGGTGTGCACAGGGTATCACTTCGCCTGAAGGGGGATGGGTCAGTCCTAACCTCCGGCTCATCTCAATCCACCTCATCTCCTCGTATACTCACGGTGAAGATACGTCGTGTGTCATCTACGCGATACTCGTACTCACGTGCACCCAGCACGGTACATAGTATACCAACGGGTGACTACACTGTTCTACGTACAACCGTGGACCCAAGTCCATACTCCAACTCCGATGGACTTTTTATCCTTAAACCATGTCTCATATACCAGGCGAGCAAGCAGCGTGACACACAGTCAACGCAAAGCTCCAGCGCGGTACGATCTATCGTTAAGGCCCAGCCCGTTCAATTGGCCGTCGGCTGGTATCCCCTTGGGTCCCAGACCCCCAGGTTTACCTTAACTCAACAAAACAGGTACGAGCATAGTTCTCGCACTTTCTCAAAACCTCCGTGCGAGTTAAAACTCCAACACGGTACATCAAGGCATTAAAACAGGTGTAAGCTAGCGCTTCAACACCAAATCACATCTCAAAACTGATAGAAGGCTATTTTCTCTTTTTAAAAATTCAAAACATGTTTATTCATACAGCATGCTTCTTCATGCTAAAACATGTAAAATTAGCCAACCTATCATCAACATTTCTCAATCATCAATCACAATATAAAATTGAGAATTTCATTGAAAACATGCATATCATGCTATTTCCTTACCCTATCCCATTTCTCAATACATATATATACATCATAGTACTTTTCATATTTCCACATCATTTCATAGACTTATAATATCGTACTAGTCCTAGCAATATATCTACGAAATTGCTGTAATTACGTACGAACATCTCTATAGCTAACACACAGTCCCTTACCTCGTTTTACTTGTGTGCAACTATCCGCCTTTACGTTTCTTGCGTTCTCATCTCGACTTGCTCCGGCGTATCATTCGAAACTGAAATTCATCCATCAACATTTGAGTTAATGTTTCTAACTCTTATTCAACTAAGCATTTATCCAATGCTTTAATTACACATTTTTACCCCTTTGTGGTAAATCTCCCAATTTATCCTAATATCAACATTTCCAAACCATTTCCACAACATACTCATCCACTCAAGATATCCCATTCATCAAAAATACTCCCACATTCCACTTTCTCACACTTGACTATTTCTAAGCTATATGCATCTCATACCATCCTAGGTAGTTCTATCCACAATATGCACATCCAAATATCTTTATAATCATTAACTAAACCAATGTACTTGGATTTGTGCATTAGAACTTACCTCATTGGATTTCCTCTTGCTCCAATTAGGATTGCCCTCTATTTCTTCAATCCTTCAAATGGGAAAATGCCTCTAGACTATATTGTTCTTCTCTTTGATGTGAACAACTTTGTCTCTAATAGCCTCTCCTTAAATCTCACTGAAAATGGCTGGATTTAGGAGTGAGAAACTAGATTTCTTTGAGTTGAAGTGAAATGGAAATGTTTGTCCCGAAATTCTGATGATCCAACTGCTCCCATTTATAGATTTGACTTGATGAGATCGATCTTCCTTGGGTGGAGATCGATCTGTTCCTCAAAAATCCCTCTTTTCTGAGACGTTTTAAAGGTAGGAGATCGATCTGTCGAGGCTAGAGATCAATCTGCTGTCAAACAGAAGCTTAAGGAGATCGATCTGGTCTTATGGGAGATCAATCTGCTTCCAACCCGAGAGCTAAGGAGATCGATCTGGTCTTAGGGGAGATCGATCTTCTCCCAACCCGAGAGCTAAAGAGATCGATCTGCTTCCTTTGGAGATCGATCTGCTCCCTTCCATTTCTCACATAAGAGCATTCTGGCTCTCCCAGATCGATCTCTCATCCTCTGAGATCGATCTGGCCTTCACAAATTTCAGATTTCTTGCAGTTTTTCTGCAACAACTCTTACCAAGCACCCTTAATTTGCTTCCATGATCATTTCCTCATTCATTCATCTTTTAGACTTGAAAATGGGATTCTTCCTCACTACATACACATTAAAACTTCTGTAGGATCTTTGTATGATCAAATACATATACGATATTACTCGAATGGAAATATACACTTATGTAATTCTTTCCTTCCATTTTACTATACTACTCATATCCCATTTCGATCACATTCTTCTCGTTTCAAGTTTATTTCTTCCTACTCACTCATAATGCAACTTGTACGTATAATCACAATTCTTATTACAAGTGCGTACATAATCTTATAAACTTACATTGCATACACTCCACATTACAATACATCATCTTACTTATGATTTTATTTACATTCCCATGTTCCTATATACATAGCTATACATGTACGGGGTCTCACATTCTCCCTCACTTAAAGAATTTGGTCCTCCAAATTAGAACCAATTCAATCTGTGAATAACTCGGGATACTTTTCCCGCATCAAACTTTCCAGTTCCCATGTGGCCTCTTCCACTGTGTGATGTTGCCACAAAATCTTAACCAATGAAATCGTCTTGTTCCGCAACACCTTCTCTTTCCTGTCCAACACCCTGATCGGTCTCTCGACATACGACATATCTTTCTTGAGCTCCAACGGCTCATAATTAATTACATGTGTCAGATCCGGGTAGTACTTCCGAAGCATAGAAACATGGAAGACATTGTGGACTTCTGCTAGCTCAGGTGGTAAGGCTAGCCTATATGCTCCTTCTCCCACTCTATCCAAAATCTCGAAGGGACCAATGTAACGAGGACTTAATTTTCCTTTCTTTCCAAACCTCATTATTCCCTTAGAAGGAGATACTTTCAAAAATACGGACTCGCCAACATTAAACTCAAGTGGTCTCCGTCTCTTGTCAGCGTAGCTCTTTTGTCGACTTTGAGCTGTTCGCAGCCTCTCGCATATTATCTGAACATCCTCGGAGGCTTGCTTAACCAAATCGGGGGCGAGCAATTGTCTGTCACCAACTTCTTTCCAACCAATGGGCGATCGGCATTTACGACCGTATAGTGCCTCATAAGGGGCCATACTAATACTTGAGTGATGACTGTTATTGTAGGCGAACTCAATCAATGGCAAGTGATCGTCCCATGAGCCTCTAAAATCCAGCACACACGCTCTCAACATATCCTCCAGGGTCTGTATAGTCCTCTCTGACTGACCATCTGTCTGAGGATGAAAAGCGGTGCTAAAACTCAACTGGGTCCCCATCGCTTCCTGGAAATGTCCCCAAAAGTGGGAAGTGAAGCGGGCATCCCTATTCGAAACAACACTCACTGGGACTCCATGCAATCTCACTATTTCTCGCACATACAGATTCGCCAGTGCACTCAATCTATCCGTAGATCTCATGGCTAAGAAATGTGCCGATTTCGTTAACCGATCTACTATCACCCATATCGCATCATGGTTCTTACGGGTTCTCGGTAACCCCATCACAAAATCCATGGTGACATGCTCCCACTTCCATGTTGGTATCGATAGAGGTTGTAATAATCCTCCTGGTTTCTGATGTTCGACTTTTACTTGCTGACAAATGAGACATCTAGCGACATACTCCGCTATGTCTCTCTTCATTCCAGACCACCAATATGCTTTTCGGAGCTTTTGATACATCTTACCACTCCCCGGGTGTATCGTGTATCTCGACGAGTGTGCCTCTGATAACATCAGCTTTCTCAGCTCTACATCCTTAGGAACACATATTCTATTTCTAAACCTTAGTATTCCATCTGGACTCAATATAAAATCAGCACCCTTCCCTTTCCGGATTTGGCTAATCATGACAATACACCATTGATCGATTTGCTGAGCTTGTCGAATTCTCTCAATCAACTCCGGTTCTAATCTCAAGCTAGCAATGATCCCATAGCTGCCAATCTCAGGTAGGGTCATATCCAGACTAAGGTTCGTGAATTGTTCCAACAACTCGTGCTCTCTAACCATCATATGTGATACCAACCCGAGACTCTTCCGACTCAATGCATCGGCAACCACATTTACCTTCCCCGGGTGGTACAAGATCTCACAATCATAGTCCTTGAGGAGTTCCAACCACCTCCTCTGTCTCATGTTTAACTCCTTTTGTGAGAATAGATATTTCAGACTCTTATGATCCGTAAAGATCTGAAATCTCTCACCATATAAGTAGTGGCGCCATATCTTCAACGCAAACACTACGGTCGCTAACTCCAAATCGTGAGTGGGGCAGCTCTTCTCATGATCTTTCAGCTGTCTAGATCCATAAGCTACTACCCTTCCATCTTGCATCAAAACACAGCCTAGTCCTTGATGCGAAGCATCTACATACACCGAGTAATTCCCTGAACTGTTAGGGATGACAAGAACTGGCGCTGTAGTTAATCTGCGCTTAAGTTCCTGAAAACTCCTCTCACAAGCTTCATCCCATAAAAACTCCACACTTTTTCTTGTAAGACGTGTCAATGGAGCAGCTAATCTAGAGAAACCCTCTACAAATCTTCTGTAGTAACCAGCCAATCCCAGAAAACTCCTGATCTCCGTGACTGTCCTAGGTTGTTCCCATTGAACGACTGCCTCAATCTTGGATGGATCTACTGATACCCCATCCTTCGATATAACATGGCCTAGAAAAGAAATCTGTTCTAGCCAAAAGTCACATTTGTTAAGCTTGGCATATAACCTTTTCTCTTGGAGGGTTTGTAAAATAATCCTTAAGTGCTGCTCATGCTCTTCTCTGGACCTTGAATACACCAATATGTCATCAATGAAAATAATTACGAATTGGTCCAGGTATGGCTTGAATACTTCATTCATTAGAGCCATAAAAGCTGCCGGGGCATTGGTCAACCCAAAAGGCATCACTAAGAATTCGTAATGGCCATAGCGGGTACGAAATGCTGTCTTGGGCACATCCTCCTTCCGAATTTTCAATTGATGATACCCAGACCTCAGATCTATCTTGGAGAAGATCTGTGCTCCCCGAAGTTGATCCAATAAATCGTCAATGCGTGGCAAGGGCTACTTATTCTTGATGGTAGCCTTATTTAACATCCGATAGTCAATACACAATCTGAGGCTCCCATCTCTCTTCTTCACAAACAATACCGGGGCTCCCCATGGTGAGACGCTCGGTCTTATGAACCCTTTCTCTAACAACTCTTGCAGCTGTTTCCTTAATTCCTCTAACTCAACTGGGGCCATCCTATATGGTGACTTCGATATTGGTTCGGTTCCAGGCGTCAAGTCTATACCGAATTCTGTTTCTCTATCAGGTGGCAATCCTGGTAGATCGTCTGGAAAGACATCAGGGAATTCTCTGACCACTGAGATGTCCTCCATATCCGGATGTACTTTGTTCAAATCCACCACATAAGCAACAAAACCTTCAAAACAACACTCAAGCCATTTATACCAAAGTACTTTACTTAATACAAAATTTAAGATTTCATTTCTTCTCTTAAAATCTTACAACACATTCTTCAGGTAGAGAAAACTTAATGGACTTAGAACGACAGTCTATGACAGCATGATTGGCGGCTAACCAATCCATTCCCAAAATTACATCAATGTCGTACATATTCAACAAAATCAGGTTGGCTGTCATGCACTTATCTCCTACCCTCACTTTACAATCTTTATACACTTGTTCAACTAATTGGCTAACTCTCATTGGAGTACTTATTAGTAAAGTCCTACTCAAGTATGTGGGTTCTACAAAACCTTTTAACTTAGATGCACATGCAGGTGATATGAAGGAATGCGTAGCACCAGAATCAAACAAAGCTATAACCTTTAGATTGAAAATCAAGATTGTACCTTTTATCACTTCAGAAGAGGTATCAGCCGATGCCTGGTCTATCGCATACACCCTGCCTTGTCCCACAACTTGTTTTCCTTTTTCTTCAGCCGAGGCTTTCTTTCTTGCAGGAGGTGCAACTGTAGGAACCCTCTCTGGCTCTTTACCCCTCTGTGGAACTGCCTCAACTATCTCCGGGCACTCTCTGGCATAATGTCCAAATTTACCACATCTGAAACATCGGGTACCCTGAAGATGACATGGCCTACCACCATGGTATCGACCTCATAACCTACACTGATCTGTAGTCGGTCGGGGTCCACCAATCACTATTCCCCTGGCTGGTGTCTGAGTCGGAGGCATAAAAGGTCTAACAACCTTTTTCTGGAACTCATCTACCTCTCTCCGACGTTTACTCATGAATTTTTGACCAAATTTGGCACTCTTGCCATCTCCCATCTTCCTCTGTCCCTTGTCCTTTCCCCAACTAAACTCAGAAATCTGCAAGTCATGATCTTGCTCGCATAACTGGGCCCGTCGCACAGCCTCTCTATATGTAGCGACATCAAATGGGGCCAACTTCGCTCGGATCGAAGGCCTCAGTCCATCTACAAATCTACGGACTCTGACAGCTTCACTCCTGATCGAGTCCGGATCATACCTACCCAGTGAAGTGAATCGTGACTCGTACTCATCAACTGTTCGATTCCCTTGAGTCAGATTCAGAAATTCCATCTGTAGTCTCCGTCGAGTAGTATCTGGGATGTATTGCTCTCTGAAAACGTCCAAGAACATATCCCAAGTGATAACCATTTCTTGAGCTCTTAACATCGGCCTGACGGACTTCCACCAGTGCTCTGCTTCGCCTCTCAATACAAAGGCCGCAAGCGCTACTCTCTCCGTAGCTGAACATCTACAGAAGTCGAATAACTTCTCCATTTGACTGATCCAGTCCTCAGCCACCGTCGGATCCTTTACTCCGCTAAACGAAGGAGGCTTAAAGTCCATAAAATGCCTCAATCTCTCCATATCACAGTCATATCCATACCCCAATTCATCATCATGCTGATGTGGGGCTACCGGAGGAGGTACCGGTCGAATATGAGGTTCCCGTGGCCTAGCCGGTTCAGCTTGCGCAGGTGCAACATTCTCAGGTTCAGGTGCAGCTGCTGGGGGATTCGGTGCAGCCTGTCCCGCTGTACCAGGTGTACCCTCAAACCTAGCCATGATCTAACCCATCATGGTCATCATCGTGCGCATGTCTTCCTCCAATCGAGTGATTCGAGGATCAGAAGCCTCTATTTGTTCCTGGGGCTCATGACTAGAGGATGATCTACTGTGCCTCTCAGTCCTGTCATTTTGCCCTCGAGCCCTCGAGCTCTCTCCCCTCTTGCGGTGTCTCTCAGGCATAACTCACTAGCCTGATAACTTTCCTGCGTTATATCAAACATTTAATTTACTACCAGCTCCGTATACACATTTGTATCTAAATATCGCACAGTAACTTGGGGATGTATGTTTTCTTAGTCCTAAGCATCAACTCACATCAGACCAACCATGCTCTGATACCAAGCCTGTCATGCCCCGCTTTCGGGAACCCTTCTATCCATACATTCTCTACTACGGTTGGGCTGTGAGAAGATGCAATTACTAAAAATTTATTTATTTACAGCGGAATATTTAAAACTTTAATTCACACTCCCAGGTGTGTGTAAATACACAAAATTAATTGTATAAATACCAAGTGTTTACATATCATTCCCATAATACTGATTACAATTCCAAGATATAACTGTGCGATACAATATATTAGATACAAAATACTCGTGTATACAAATCTTATACCTTTGCGGATTGTGGGAGCTGTTCAACACAAAAGACTTAGAGATCACCGCTCTCTTACTTCTCAGTACCTGGAGGGGGAAAATAGTGGGATGAGCAAACCACGGCTCAGTAAGGAAATGTATGCTAGCAGGTAGATATCGTACTACCTACATAGCCCATGCATGCATAAACCAAAACCATGTTTTCGTTATAAATGGAAATATCATACGAACAATGCATTTAAATTCATATTTCTCAATAGCATTTTCGTGTAAACCAAATGTCAAACTTCCATTTAAAACATGCTCATAAATAGTGCCCTCATGGCACGAATGTGAAATCGGAGATTTATTAAAACACGAAATCTCTTTCACTTCTCAAATCATTCTCTTTCACAAATCTCTTTCTTTTTCTGAGATTGTCTCTGTTTCTCGATTCTCTGAGACAGGCATGGAATTTTAGGCAATCAAATATTCATGACTTATGGCCACAGTCAGTGATCCCTGGCCTCACTGATCGGGTGTGCACAGGGTATCACTTCGCCTGAAGGGGGATGGGTCGGTCCTAACCTCCGGCTCATCTCAATCCACCTCATCTCCTCGTATACTCACGGTGAAGATACGTCGTGTGTCATCTACGCGATACTCGTACTCACGTGCACCCAGCACGGTACATAGTATACCAACGGGTGACTACACTGTTCCACGTACAACCGTGGACCCAAGTCCATACTCCAACTCCGATGGACTTTTTATCCTTAAACCATGTCTCATATACCAGGCGAGCAAGCAGCGTGACACACAGTCAACGCAAAGCTCCAGCGCGGTACGATCTATCGTTAAGGCCCAGCCCGTTCAATTGGCCGTCGGCTGGTATCCCCTTGGGTCCCAGACCCCCAGGTTTACCTTAACTCAACAAAACAGGTACGAGCATAGTTCTCGCACTTTCTCAAAACCTCCGTGCGAGTTAAAACTCCAACACGGTACATCAAGGCATTAAAACAGGTGTAAGCTAGCGCTTCAACACCAAATCACATCTCAAAACTGATAGAAGGCTATTTTCTCTTTTTAAAAATTCAAAACATGTTTATTCATACCGCATGCTTCTTCATGCTAAAACATGTAAAATTAGCCAACTTATCATCAACATTTCTCAATCATCAATCACAATATAAAATTGAGAATTTCATTGAAAACATGCATATCATGCTATTTCCTTACCCTATCCCATTTCTCAATACATATATATACATCATAGTACTTTTCATATTTCCACACCATTTCATAGACTTATAATATCGTACTAGTCCTAGCAATATATCTACGAAATTGCTGTAATTACGTACGAACATCTCTATAGCTAACACACAGTCCCTTACCTCATTTTACTTGTGTACAACTATCCGCCTTTACGCTTCTTGCGTTCTCATCTCGACTTGCTCCGGCGTATCATCCGAAACTGAAATGCATCCATCAACATTTGAGTTAATGTTTCTAACTCTTATTCAACTAAGCATTTATCCAATGCCTTAATTACACATTTTTACCCCTTTGTGGTAAATCTCCCAATTTATCCTAATATCAACATTTCCAAACCATTTCCACAACATACTCATCCACTCAAGATATCCCATTCATCAAAAATACTCCCACATTCCACTTTCTCACACTTGACTATTTCTAAGCTATATGCATCTCATACCATCCTAGGTAGTTCTATCCACAATATGCACACCCAAATATCTTTATAATCATTAACTAAACCAATGTACTTGGATTTGTGCATTAGAACTTACCTCATTGGATTTCCTCTTGCTCCAATTAGGATTGCCCTCTATTTCTTTAATCCTTCAAATGGGAAAATGCCTCTAGACTATATTGTTCTTCTCTTTGATGTGAACAACTTTGTCTCTAATAGCCTCTCCTTAAATCTCACTGAAAATGGCTGGATTTAGGAGTGAGAAACTAGATTTCTTTGAGTTGAAGTGAAATGGAAATGTTTGTCCCAAAATTCTGATGATCCAACTGCTCCCATTTATAGATTTGACTTGATGAGATCGATCTTCCTTGGGTGGAGATCGATCTGTTCCTAAAAAATCCCTCTTTTCTGAGACGTTTTAAAGGTAGGAGATCGATCTGTCGAGGCTAGAGATCGATCTGCTGTCAAACAGAAGCTTAAGGAGATCGATCTGGTCTTATGGGAGATCGATCTGCTTCCAACCCGAGAGCTAAGGAGATCGATCTGGTCTTAGGGGAGATCGATCTTCTCCCAACCCGAGAGCTAAAGAGATCGATCTGCTTCCTTTGGAGATTGATCTGCTCCCTTCCATTTCTCACATAAGAGCATTCTGGCTCTCCCAGATCGATCTCTCATCCTATGAGATCGATCTGGCCTTCACAAATTCCAGATTTCTTGCAGTTTTTCTGCAACAACTCTTACCAAGCACCCTTAATTTGCTTCCATGATCATTTCCTCATTCATTCATCTTTGAGACTTGAAAATGGGATTCTTCCTCACTACATACACATTAAAACTTGTGTAGGATCTTTGTATGATCAAATACATATACGATATTACTCGAATAGAAATATACACTTATGTAATTCTTTCCTTCCATTTTACTATACTACTCATATCCCATTTCGATCACATTCTTCTCGTTTCAAGTTTATTTCTTCCTACTCACTCATAATGCAACTTGTACATATAATCACAATTCTTATTACAAGTGCGTACATAATCTTATAAACTTAAATTGCATACACTCCACATTACAATACATCATCTTACTTATGATTTTATTTACATTCCCATGTTCCTATATACATAGCTATACATGTACGGGGTCTCACAAAATATATGTGGCACAACCACAGAATGGGGGATCTCACGAGGCGACGGCCACCAAATATACGTGGCACAGCCACAGAATGGGGGATCTCACATGGCAACGGCTACCAAATATACGTGGCACAGCCACAGAATGGGGGATCTCACGTTACTAGAACGGAGAAGAATCGAGCTTACATGCTACCAGAACAATGCCCGGTGTGTATTCAAAATTGCACACCTAAGTCTTTATTAATAGCCATTATCATATAAAACCGGTTTGCCTTCACGTAGAACTCATAGTGGTTTCTTTCTCATAAAACTCTTTTAAAACTATTTTGTACTCAACACGAAACATATTAAAACCGAGTTCTAATCGGCAAAACACGTACACATTTATCAAATCTCAATATTGCCTTAACGTAAAGCCCAATTCATTTCTCACACAAACTCAACGTTTATAAAGCGGTTTCACGCGTAGCTTATAAACTCATAAAAACATTGGGCTCCAACCGACTATAAAAATCGTGTGCATTCTCATCAAAACACAACACATCAAAGATGCTTGTTTTATAAATCACAATTCATGCTATAATAGTTCACAAATCACATACACAAAAGGGTTAGTTTCCCTTACCTCTTTGCACCTCGTATAGTGCAATTATTTCCCCCTTGTCACGGACTAATCTCGCATTCCACTTTGAAACTCCTGAGCTGTCCAAACGATGTTAAAACATCAATACTCATCATTACAGTAACCTCAATTCTCAAAATCGAGCATTATTGCTCATAACACCTCAAATCTCTCAATTCTTGTAACTCTATCACAATCCACAATCTCATTCACAACAACTCAACATTCTACACTTCCCATGCCACAATATCTATGCTAATTTACCACATTGTCTAAATTTCCATTTATAGCTCAAAATTCCCTAAATTACCCAAAATTACTAAATATCATTATCACTCCAACTACATTGTAATTTCATCAATCCCTAATCATTTTTCAGCTACTTCAACACAATGACAACAACCATTATCACCAAAATCATCTCAAATATCAAGATCGAGGTTTAGAAATTACCCAAAAATTGTGGAGAGCTTATCTCTTGCCTCGATTCAATCCGTCTTTCGATTTTCAAGTATGTTGTTCTCCCTTTAATGAGGAACAACTTTTCTTCTTGCCACAACCTCTGATTCAGACGGAAATGGGTGCTTTGGATGAGTGAGAAAGCTAGGGCTCAGGTGAAAATGGGGTTTTAAAGAGAGAGAAAATGAAATTGTAGGAGAAAGCAGGGGTTCCTTATATAGACGGAGGGTAGGAGATCGATCTGGCTCTTGATCAGATCGATCTGCATCTGAATTTGGGGACGATTTTGGGTAATTTTATGCCTAGGAGATCGATCTGTCGAGAGGTGAGATCGATCTCTTTATGGCTTTATGAGATCGATCTGCTCCTTGAGGAGATCGATTTTCTCCCAAACAGAAACATTTGGAGATCGATCCCTTCCTCATGAGATCGATCTTCTCTCAAACAGAATCATAAGGAGATCGATCCTCTTCCATTGGAGATCGATTTGCTCCTTAAATTCCTCCTTCCTTATCATTTTTAACTCACCAGATCGATCTCTCCTTCTCCAAGATCGATCTGACCTCTTAGTTTCACACTTATGTTAAACACTTACACATAAATCTCTAAATATAATTTCGATAATTGACTTAGCTCAATAAATTACACTTCAAGTTCTTATTACATCATTAAAATATATCTAAAATTCTTAGATCTCACATCTTCCCCACCTTAAAAGAATTTGGTCCTCCAAATTCAACTCAACTAGTCAAATAGATGGGGGTACTTCTCCTTCATGAGATTCTCCAATTCCCACGTTGCCTCTTCCATTGAGTGATGTTTCCATAAAACTTTCACTAATGGGATGCTCTCAGTTCTAAGTACCTTCTCCTTTCTATCGAGAATCCGGATGGGTTCCTCAGTGTAGCTCATGTCCTCTTGTATGTCCATCTCGTCATACTCTATGACATAAGAAGGGTCCGGGTGGTACTTCCTCAACATAGATACATGAAAGACGTTGTGTATTCTGGACATCTGTGGGGGTAATACCAATCTGTAGGCTACCTCTCCCACTCTCTCAAGAATCTCGAATGGTCCTATGTATCGAGGACTCAATTTTCCTTTCTTCCCAAATCGCATGATACCCTTACTCGGTGATATTTTCAGAAATACTGCATCACCAACATCAAACTCGAGTGGCCATCTACGCACATCCGCGTAGCTTTTCTGTCTACTCTATGCAACCCGTAACCTCTCATATATAAGTTTCACACTCTGTATAGCTTGCTCAACAAGCTCGGGAGCATTTATCTTTCTGTCACCGACTTCTTCCCAAGCTACAGGTGATCTACACCTCCTACCATATAGAGCCTCAAAAGGTGTCATTCCAATACTCGTATGATAGTTGTTATTGTACGCAAACTCTGCTAGGGGGAGGTGATCATCCCACGATCCCTTAAAATCCATCGTACACGCCCTCAGCATATCCTCCAAGGTCTGAATAGTCCTCTCTGACTAGCCATCTGTCTGAGGATGATAGGCGGTACTAAAACTCAATCGACATCCCATGGACTCCTGAAACTGGGTCCAAAATTTGGAAGTAAATCGGGAATCTCTATCAGAAGTAATATCACTGGAGCCCCATGAAATCTAGCTATCTCGCTGACATACAGCTCAGCTAAGGCATCCACAGTATCTATGCTCTCGATGGCAAGGAAGTGGGCACTCTTGGTCAATCTATCCACTATGACCCATATAGCATCACAACCTCTTCGGGTCCTCGGTAAACCCATAATAAAGTCTATAGTGACATGCTCCCATTTCCATATAGGTACAGGTAAAGGTTGTAGTAGTCCTCTAGGCTTTCGATGCTCAGCTTTCACTTGCTGGCATATTAAACATCTGGCCACATACTCTGCCACGTCTCGCTTCATACCACTCCACCAGTACACCTTTCTCAAATCTCGGTACATCTTAGTACTCCATGGGTGCATGGTGTATCGCGAGCAGTGAGATTCTCTCAGTATCTGTCTTTTTAGGGTATCATCATCCGGTACACAAATCCGTCCTCTGAATCTCAACAATCCATCCTCACTGACTGTGAGATCTGACTGCAAACTCTATTCAGCTTGGATAACCATATCTATGAACCTCTGATCATTGCGCTACCCAGTTCTAATCTGATCCATGATCCTAGGCTCTATCCGCAAGCTAGCCAAAAATCCAATCTCTATCTCTTTAACTCTAATCCAGAGTTCGACGAACTGCTCCAGTAAATCCCATTCCCTGATCATTATAGCAAATATCATACTCTTCCTGCTCAGGGCATCAGCAACTACATTCACCTTACCCGGATGATATAGAATCTCGTAGTCATAATCCTTAATGAGTTCTATCCATCTCCTTTGTCTCATGTTTAACTCTTTCTGATCAAAGAGATATCTCAAACTCTTGTGATCAGTGAAGATCTGGAATCTTTCCCCATATAAGTAGTGTCGATAGATCTTTAAGGCAAATACCACAGCGGCTAACTCCAAATCATGTGTGGGGTAATTCCGCTCATGGTCTTTCAACTGTCGTGATCCATATGTGACCACTCTTCCATGCTGCATAAGCACACACCCCAGTCCTTGATGGGATGCATCACTATACACCAAAAATCCTCCTGATCCCTTTGAAATAGTTAACACAGGTGCCACTATCAATCTCCTCTTTAACTCCTGAAAATTGAGCTCACACTGATCAGTCCATATGAACGGAGTCTCCTTATGCGTGAGTTTAGTCAAAGGAGGGCAATCCTGGAAAATCCTTCCACAAATCTTCTGTAATACCCTGCCAAACCAAGGAAGCTTCGTACCTCAGTAACTGTCCTCAGTCTTTCCCAGTTAAGCATAGCCTCCAGTTTACTTGGATCCACTGATACTCCTTCCTCTGAGACTATATGACCAAGGAAAGCTATCTGATCCAGCTAAAACTCACACTTACTAAGCTTTCCATATAATTGTTTATCTCGAAGTATCTGAAGTACTAACCATAAATGTTGTGCATGCTTATCATACGACCGAGAGTATACTAGGATATCATCAATAAAGACTATCACAAACTTATCTAGATAGTCTCTGAACACCTCGTTCATTAATCTCATAAACGTTGTAGGGGTGTTCGTCAATCCAAAGGACATCACCAGAAATTCATAATGGCCATACCTCATCCTGAAGGCCGCCTTTGGAATATCCTCTTCCTTGATCCTCAATTGGTGATAGCCCAATCTCAAATCAATCTTAGAAAAGACTGATGCCCCTCTCAGCTAATCAAGTAGATCATCAATCCTGGGCAGTGGGTATTTATTCTTCACTGTGACTTTATTGAACAATCGGTAGTCTACGCATAATCTGAGACTACCATCCTTCTTCTTAACAAATAAAACTGGTGCTCCCCACAGCGAGATACTGGGTCTAATGAACCCTCGATCCAATAACTCCTGTAGTTGTTTCTTCAATTCCTCAGGTTCCACTAATGCCATCCTGTAGGGAGGTTTAGAGATCGGTTGAGTATCTAGTACCAAATCAATGGTAAACTCCAGCTCTCTCTCTGATGGTAAACCTGGTAACACATCTGGGAAAACATCTAGAAATTCACACACCACAAGTATATCCTCAATCCTCTGATGTTCCCGATCATCATCTGAGATGAGTGTTTCATAACCTTCACATGAACAATCATATTTAATACTCTCCAAAATAATATTGAAATTCTCAAATTGTTTACAAAATTCCATACGTCTATTTACTCAATATCTCAAACGTACACTGTAAGGTTCAGGTAGGGAGAAAGTTACAATCTTAATGTAGAAGTCTAAACTCACTCGATTGGTTGCCAACCAATCCATCCGCAGAATTAAATCAAACCCATGTATATTCAACATGATTAGATCTGCTAACATCACTCTATCTCCCACCTTTATTTCACATCCTCTACAGATTAACTCAGTTCTCTGGGATTTACATGTAGTATATACTCTAGGGGTTCAAACTTCAAATTTAATCTACATGCAAAATGCTCAGAAATGAACGAATGCGTGGATCCTGGATCTAACAACACATGAGCCTTATGATTACACACAGAGAGTGTACCTCTTATAATTTCTACAGAAGTGTCAGCGGTATCCTTATCTAGGGCAAACACATGTCCATGTGTAACAGGTTTCTTTCCTTTCTCTGTAGCAGTGGCCCGTCTCTGGGGGTTCACTTTTTGAGGCTGTTGTCTAATGGGCTCCGAAACATGCGATTTCTGAGGTTGAGGGCATTCCTTCACCATATGACCCATGTCTCTACATCTCAAACATCCATGGATTGACCCAGTACAACTTCCCTCATGCATTCGGCCACAATTTTTGCAAAACCTTGTCTCAGGCCTGACATCTCTAGGGGTCTCCCTAATGTTAGGGTAACCTCTGGGTCTCTCTAATCTACCCTTCTGCACCTTAATCCTTCCTCTTCTGAAGGAGCCTCTTCGAGCATCTGTTTGGAAAATCGCTGGCCTCTTGCCCTTATCTCTATTCACTGCTCTGAGCTCGTTCTGGGATTGTACCATTTCAATTCCTCTTTCAATCTCTTATGCTCGTTTCAGAGCATCTCCAAACTCGGTAATACATAGCCCTATTAATCTATCTCTGATGATGGGCTTCAATCCATACACAAACTTCTCGGTGTGGAGCTCTTCGTTCTTGAAGGTCTCTGGGTCATATCTCAATAGCGCGGTGAATTGGCTCTTATAGTCATCCACAGACATATCACCCTATACCAAACTTAAAAACTCAGTCTGTTTCTTTCTCTGGGCGGCTCGTGGTACATATTAGGCTCTAAAGGCTGTCTGAAACTCCTCCCAACCAATCATATCCTGGTGGGACATCAGAATACCCTAGGTAGTACCCCACTAATCTCGAGCTCTCCCCTTCAACATATAGATACTCATACTGACCCTCTCAGTATCGATGCACCCCAGATAATCAAATATAATTCTCAACTCCGTCAGCCACTCCTCAGCCTATGTAGGATCTTTCTTTCCCCTAAATGCGGGTGGATTCATTTTCAAAAAGTCCTTCAGTCGGACCATACTTCTGTCATCAGGCTGAGTGACGGAGGCACTAGGTCTATATGTACTAGGGGTACGAAAGGTCCTCGTGGTGGTGTAGGAGTAGTACCCGATGTATTAACTCCAAAGTGTTAGGCGAATAGCGCTGCCATCTGCTCAAAACCTTGCCTCACATCGGTCTCAATCCGATTAAATCAAGAGTTAGGACTCTCTGGTTGTGGGACAGGTGGTGGAGGGGACTCTGCCTGCCTCCTTGAACGACCTCGTCGTCTACTCATTCTCAATCTCAACTCGTCTCCTGCGCGTACATACCAAACTTGATTGAAATCTCAATTCTCAATTTTAATTCATGACCAGACTTATTCAGACACTTGGGATGTATTCTATTTCTCTTAACCGACACTGACAGTACTAAACACCCTATGCTCTGATACTAAGAAAACTCTGTCACACCCGAAAACGCGAAAAATAGGGCAAATTTAAAACTTTTTACTCATCAATTCACAATTAAGGGTGCATTCCTGTACAGTGTCATACATCATCATGCATAACATACCTCAGGATCTCATCATTAGATAGTATATATCAAAACCGTATACATTGCTCAATATTAAGTTAATTAATCATAATACATCCCATAAAGGTTATACATTAAGTGTTTGTAATTACAATAATTGTCTGGGTACATGAAAAGATAAATAATACCTCAAAACACAATATATACGGCCTGGAGCTTAAATCCTCCACTAGCCATAACTCCGTACGTCGCAGGGAAACCCTTTTCACTTGAAGAAATCTGGGGGGAAAGAAAACAGGGTGAGCTTCTAAATCGCTCAGCAAGGGGGTAAGGGACTCATTATATAAACCATAATGCACATCATAAAATATTTATTTGCATGTGAAACTCAGTATACTCATTTGAAAATCGTAGCATGAGAGTTCTCAAAACAACATTCTCATATCTCAAAATCATGTGGAAACATGAAGTAAAAGGCTCAATATACAGTAGTAACAAGCATGTGAAAATAATGCGATAATGGCTTTCTCAAATAACGTGATAAAATCACTGTAATAATAATGCACGTGGCGCAGCCACCAAACACACGTGGCACAGCCACTGATTTTTGATTCACACGTGGCACAGCCACAGAGTAGGGTTTCACGTGGCAACGACCACGAAATATATGTGGCATAACCACAGAATGGGGGATCTCACATGGCAATGGCTACCAAATATATGTGGCACAGCCACAGAATGGGGGATTTCACATCGTAACGGCCACCAAATATACGTGGCACAGCCACAGAATGGGGGATCTCACGTTACAAGAACGGAGAAGAATCGGGCTTACATGCTACCAGAGCAATGCCCGGTGTGTATTCAAAATTGTACACCTAAGTCTTTATCAATAGCCATTATCATATAAAACTGGTTTGCCTTTATGTAAAACTCATAGTGGTTTCTTTCTCATAAAAGTCATTTAAAACCGTTTTGTACTCAACACAAAACATATTAAAACTGAGTTCCAACCAGCAAAACACGCACACATTTCTCAAATCTCAATATTGCCTTAACGTAGAGCCCAATTCATTTCTCACACAAACTCAATGGTTTATAAAGCGGTTTTACGCGTAGCTTATAAGCTCATAAAAACATTGGGCTCCAACCAGCTATAAAAATCGTGTGCATTCTCATCAAAACACAACACATCAAACATGCTTGTTTTATAAATCGTAATTCATGCTATAATAGTTCACAAATCACATACCCAAATGGTTTAGTTTCCCTTACCTCTTTGCACCTCGTATAGTGCAATTGTTTCCCCTTGTCACGAACTAATCTCGCATTCCACTCTGAAACTCCTGAGCTGTCCAAACGATGTTAAAACATCAATACTCATCATCACAGTAACCTCAATTCTCAAAATCGAGCATAATTGCTCATAACACCTCAAATCTCTCAATTCTCGTAACTCTATCACAATCCACAATCTCATTCACAACATCTCAACATTCTACACTTCCCATGCCACAATATCTATGCTAATTCACCACATTGTCTAAATTTCCATTTATAGCTCAAAATTCCCAAAATTACCCAAAATTACTAAATATCATTATCACTCTAACTATATTGTAATTTCATCAATCCCTAATCATTTTCCAGCTACTTCAACACAATGCCAACAACCATTATCACCAAAATCATCTCAAATATCAAGATCGAGGTTTAGAAATCACCTAAAACTTGTGGAGAGCTTATCTCTTGCCTCGATTCAATCCGTCTTTCGATTTTCAAGTATGTTGTTCTCCCTTTGATGAGGAACAACTTTCCTTCTTGCCACAACCTCTGATTCAGACGGAAATGGGTGCTTTAGATGAGTGAGAAAGCTAGGGCTCGGGTGAAAATGGGGTTTTGAAGAGAGAAAATGAAATTGCAGGAGAGAGCAGGGGTTCCTTATATAACGGAGGGTAGGAGATCAATCTGCCTCTTGATGAGATCGATCTGCATTTGAATTTGGGGACGATTTTGGGTAATTTTATGCCTAAGAGATCAATCTGTCGAGGGGTGAGATCGATCTCTTTATGGCTTTTTGAGATCGATCTGCTCCTTGAGGAGATCGATCTTCTCCCAAACAGAAGCATTTGGAGATCGATCCCTTCCTCATGAGATCGATCTTCTCTCAAACAGAATCATAATGAGATCGATCCTCTTCCATTAGAGATCGATCTGCTCCTTATATTCCTCCTTCCTTGTCATTTTTAACTCACCAGATCGATCTCTCCTTCTCCAAGATCGATCTGACCTCTTAGTTTCACACTTATGTTAAACACTTACACATAAATCTCCAAATATAATTTCCATAATTCACTTAGCTCAATAAATTACACTTCAAGTTCTTATTACATCATTAAAATATATCTAAAATTCTCAGACCTCACACTCTTGTCCCTGCCTACCTAGCATCATCTGTGCCAATATCTCGACAATCATCTCAAGACTACGCTCTAATCTCGAAAAGTACGTCTCAGAACACTCTGGTGCCTCAGTAGCACAGGAGTCTCATGCGTAGGTAATGGTTCAACAGTAGCTCGTCTCTCAGGCCTATCTCTACGACCTCGAGCCCTACCTCTCATACCTCTACCACTACGCGTATTTGCCATATAGGCAAAGTTCCTGCATTCATAATGAATTAGTCCGCCTCCTATCTGGTATACACAGTTATATCTAAACACAGCACAATATTATGAGGATGTATAATTTCTTATTTTCTAACACCAACTCATATCAGACCAACCTCTGCTCTGATACCATTCTGTCAGGACCCGTTCTCAATCCATGACTTATCCAAAATCCACTACAAATTTTTTGCATTTTTAACTTACCTTTCTTCTCTTCAATGGTTGGGCTGTGATTCGATGTCAGAATCCTCGCTTACCACATTATCCATTATTATACATACATGTCAATATACTATTATTGACTGTAACTGCTTTTATAATACATGTGAGATTATATAAAATCTAACACAAATACATTCCCCATAATATATATCGTATACATCACTGTGCTATTTCTATGTTTAGATATATAATCGTACAAAATCTATATACCTGGCGATCGATAGGAAATAGCGGTGGACTCAAGAATACTATCCCTCAATAGCTCTCACTCTACTACTGATACTCTGTAGAGAGATGTAAAGAAAGGGAGGTGAGCATACAATGCGCTCAGTAAGGAAATCAGGCAAGCAAGTAGATATCTACCCTATCTACTCAAAATAATGCTATGCCTTGAAAACATTATTTCCTTAACTCACTTTAAAAGCATGTCTTTAAATATATATATATGTATACTTGTACAGATTTAATCCCATGTACAGAAATCATGCTTTCTTTCTCAATTGTAGGCATGTAGTGCAAAACAATACATCTTTATATAGATCATGCCTTTAGATAAATCATGCCATGCATATTTAAATCACAATAAATATGGCATTTAAATCATTCACAACACAAAATCGAAGTCCGACCCATCCCTCAGGTCTGTCTGCAATTTAAATCATTCAATCAATGTGATATATCATGTGAGACTCTGTGGTGAAATGTAAATAGTATCCTGGACTATGATCATATCCGACATGTGATCCCAAGCTACACGAAATCCTAGTGTGCGGGGTATCACTGCTGCAATGGGAAGGGGGTCATTCCATCACAACCGCCAGCTATATCCTCCTAAACTCCACAACACCACACGATACAGTGTACTCCCATGCCGAATGCATGGTACGATAAGGTACTCCATGCCATTCGCATGGTACAACGTACTCCGTGGACCCTACATCACAGTTGGGGTGCCTGCCATAGGTTTTAGCCCTCAAACCATGGAATATCATACCATATCTCTAATACTCGCATGCGGCTATCCTCTCACATTATTCACTTTCTTTGACCTCAAAGTTTTTAACTGAATGTAAAAGTAGACAAAAATACGTGCATGTATCTTTAACTACTCACAAAAGTCCCTTACCTTGGATCACGTCAAGTGACCTCATTTCCTCGGTGCTGCTCAATCTCGCAGTCTGATCAGCTCTCAATGTAAACTCTGGAGCTGTAAATAACCATTCTTTAGGTTAATTATACTTTTTCTATTGTATTTCACATTAAATACAGTCTATTTGTCTTAATGGGCTTTAATAATCCTTAATGGGCCTAACTATGCCTTAAGCCCATTTTCATTTTACTATTCATTTTCGTTGGGCCTATTATGTTTATGGGGCCCACCAACTCTTATTGGGCTTGTCCTAGACCCATTACATCACATTGGGCCTAAAATATTTGGGCTTGGCCCATTGGACCTCTAGGCTACATGCCATGGCCAAGAGCATCCCATGCCGTCGGTCACACCATGGCATGCCATCCATGTCCATTTGTTTAGCCAAATTCACTTAGGCATTTTCACAAACACTTTTTTGGCATGTCTTAAGCCTTTCCTATAGTTCATGTTGGCATTTTATCAAATACCTTATATGCCATATCATACAACCATCCATATGAACAAATTGATTATAACTAACCATGCCATAATCATGTCTACATGCATATCAACCTATACATGTCTTAAAATCACATGGGTATTTATCAAAACTCATATACCAACTTTCGATCATCACATGTTCATAGTGTTTTCATGTGTTTCAATCAATAAAACATATACCAATCAACTCCATATAACTCATAGATTAACATATATGGAGTTGGAAGCTTGAAATTTTACCTAGTATTTGTGTTCACACTTGGCCGAAACTTTGAAGGCTCACGATTTTTACACTTGGCTCCTTGATAGCCAATTCCAACATATGTCACTCTCATCTCAATTTGGAACAACTTTCATGAAGATTGCAAGTTCCAAATATGACTTTTTCCTAGTGATTTCTAGTGAGAGAAAGCTTTGAAAACTTTTTCGGTTATGGTTTCTTCACTTTACCAAAAATGAAAGGATGAAGATGATTATGTGTTGGCTGATATTTATAAGTCCATTGCTTAGTCATTAAGTTAAAAATCTAGCCACCTTAATTGACTTCCAAAAAGTTTAGGTAAGGGTTATCATTTTAAACTTTGTTACCTTTCATTAATGGCTTTTAACTTATTCACATGGGCTTTTAATTGTGCTTCTCGGTTTGGGCTTTTCCTTTGGGCTTTTGGGTTGAAATTGTTTCTACCATTGGGCCTTCAATTGTCCCAATATTTGGCCCATAACTTGGGCCAACAATTTAGCCCATTGGGCTTTCCAAATTCGGCCCACACTTATGATACCTTAATGGGCTTTAAAATTTCCAATTTTGGCCCATTGCGTTTTTAACTATTAAATTTAATCCAGAATCCTTCCGAATAAATTTTTCTTACTTTCGGGGATGATTATCTTGTATTCTGGCCAAGAATATTTTTTCTCAATTTTTTTCTCCACACTTAGGTTAATTTTTAACCATGATTAGTCAACTAAGGTAAAAGTCCACTTTCTTAACTATAGTTGACTTTTTCCTTAACCATTGACCAAGTTGATTTTTTCTCAAAATTTTGAAAGTGTCATATCTTACGTCTTACACTCTCGTCTTTATGTTTCAACTGTTCCCGGTGGATAATTATACCCGAAACACCTTATTTCATCGAAAAGGTCCATTTTACCCTTTTTAGCTTTTACTTTTGTTTTCTATGTTCGGGACTAAATCAAGCTAACTTTCCTTCACGAGCTCTCTATGCTTCCTCATTTTAAGTTCTTATTTTCAGTCAAAATGATTTAGATTTACTCGGTTTAGCCTGTGACACTTATAGCTCACATTAGGCTTTTTATGTAGCTTTTGCGTGTTAAATCATTTCACTAACACTTTAAGTCTAGTAAATAATCTTCTTATGATTCAACTATAATAATGGAGTGTTCATACACATAGGAATCATAAGGTACAAGCTACATAAAATTTGGGTCTGACAAAGGATGTTTGGGTGTGAGTTGCTGCAGAAAAACTGTATAAAATCTGGAAAATATGAAGGTCAAATCGATCTCATAGGATGAGAGATCGATCTGGAAAAGCCAAAATGCTCTTATTTGAGCAATAGGAATAGTGCAGATCAATCTTCAATGGAGCCAGATCGATCTGCTAAACATTTTGTAAAATGCAAATCGATCCTTAATGATACAGATCTATTTCCTTAGCTCTCAAGTTGGAAGCAGATCGATCTCCCTTAAGACTAGATCGATCTTCTTAACTACTGCCTGAGACAGATCGATCTCAAGGTTTTGACAGATCGATCTCATGCCTTCAAATGTCACAAAAAAGAGGGATTTTTAAGAGGACCAGATCAATCTCCACCCAAGGAAGATCGATCTCATCAAGCTAAATCTATAAATAGGAGCAGTTGGATCTGTAGAT
Source organism: Firmiana major (assembly GCA_033439115.1). Classification (NCBI taxonomy): domain Eukaryota; kingdom Viridiplantae; phylum Streptophyta; class Magnoliopsida; order Malvales; family Malvaceae; genus Firmiana; species Firmiana major. Next base: position 24,496,821 of record CM065910.1, read on the forward strand.
TTCGAGAAATATTCTCACTCTACCATTTTTAACCCAAAACCTAGTTTTCTCTCTCTAAATCCATCCATTTTGAACGAGATTTGAGGGAAGGCTATTAGACACAAAGTTGGTCACATCAAGGTGAAGAACAACATAGCTTGGAGGCATTACCCCATTTGTTGGATTGAAGGAGAAAAGGTGCATTTTCAATTGGAGTGAGAAAGAAATCCAAAGAGGTGAGTTTCTAGAGCGCCAATCTAAGTATATTGTCTATTTATTTACTTTGGAAATGTTGGGTGTGAATATTAATGGTAGGAATTATCTAGAATGAAATGGAATGATTATAACCTAGAAATGGGTTAGTGTGAGAAGTGAAATGTAGTGGAATAAATGATGAATAGGATATCTTTAAGTGATAATGGTGTTGTGGGTATAAATTTAAAATGGTGTTATGGAATTAATTGTGAGACTTACCCAAAAAAAGGGTAAAATAAGTATTTATGGCATTGGGTAAAATGCATAGTTGAATGAGAGTTAGCAACACTAAGTCGAGCGTTTGATGGATGAATTGTAGCTCTCGAGGATACACCAGAGCAAGTTAAGCGAAAAGCACGAGAAGCATAAAGGAAGAGAGTCGCACCCAGAGTAAATCGAGGTAAGGGAATTGTGTGGACTCTTTAAGATATCTGTACACAATTTGGGCGCTTAAATGTTTTGTTATAGTGCATGTGATACTAGGAAATGATATTCGGTGATTGAAGGGCAAAGAGTTAGGTTTTTGAGAAATGTGCATGAAAACAAAAGTATAATGCTTTGAAAACCTTGTTTTGTTGCTTTTTAGCAAGTGATGGGTAGGTTGGCTAATATTTGAAATGATTTTGCAAAAGAAATGATTTGATTTGGTTGATAACCATGCTTTGCAAAGAATTGAGCCACCTACATGGATTTCATGGGAATGAAAGCGTGCTAGAGTTTAACTCGCACGAGATTTGATGTGTTTTCATACGCATGAGTGCTGGAGCTTAGCTCGCACTAGTTTTCACATGAATGTTTATGAGGTTGTGCTTGAGTTGAGCTCGCACAGACTTTATACTAGTTTTGGCATGCTGCTGGAGCATATCTCGCATTAGACGCCCACCATACTTGTTGTCGCGCTAGGAACTTCGGGTAGACTGAGTGTCTCACCGATTAAATAGGCTCGCACGTGCATTTTTTAGAATTGACATGTTGATAGTCGTGCTAGGAGCTTCGGGTAGACAAGAAGTTGTATTAAATAAATAGGCTCGCATGTACATTTTTAAGATGTGGTGTGATATGATATGTTGATATGGGTCCACAGAGTACGTTGTACCGTGCAGGTAGCATGGAGTACATTGTACCGTGTTGAGATTGTGATATGCCATCTTCGGATGAGATCTCTTATGGACCGACGGGCTGGACGTTACCCACCTCCCATATGGAAGCAGATAGTGGTGATACCCCACACACCTGATTAGTGTAGCCTGAGATCACAGGATATGGCCATAGTCCTAGAGGAGATTTCCCTTATTATATTGCCTATCTCACATGTCTATTGTTTGTGAATGAAATCCATGTTTGAAAAGATTTGTGGGTCAGGACAGTCCAAGGGAGGGGCTGAATTCTGACAAGTGTTGATTTGTTTGAGATGAGAAAGTATGTTAATGGTTTTAAAGTGCACGAATGCATGATGATTAATGCCATGCTTTGCTTATGAAATATGCATGATAATTAATGCCATGTTTTACTTACGAAAAATGCATGATGATTAATGTGATGCTTTAAATTTGATTTGTGCACTAACAAATAGCATGAATTGTTTTACATGCCATTAACACAAGCATGAACTCATGTTTTGATATGAAATGATGAAATGAATGGATTTGAGCATGGTATCACGATCACGTAGATAGTACAATATCCATTTGTTCACAGGATTGCCTTACTGAGCATGTGGTTTGCTCACCCCTTTATTTTCCCCTCTTTACAGAGATTTGAGTATAGATTGAGAGCGACTGGAGGTTTTCCCTTTTTGGTATCCGCTACATCCCATCGCGTAAGGTATACACACTGATGTAATTTTGTATCTAAACTTTCTATAGCACAGTTGCATTTTGTATGTAACTATTGGGGATTTAAAACAATGTAAACACATGTAACAACAACTCTGATTTATTTATACAAGTGTTTACTTCAAAATATTATTGTAAATTAAATCATTATGGTTGGGTGAGGGAGACATTGACACACAGCTCAACTGTTTGAGAGTGTAACTGATCACGATCGAGGTAAGAAAAGAACGAATAATAAATAATGTAGAAAAAGCAAAAAATTCACACTGATTTTTGGTAAGTTGAGGGTTGTGACAGAAGTTGGCATCAGAGCTGCGTTGGTCTGACGTGTGTCGATGTCTAAAATAGTTAATAAGTTGGAAAATTTCATCCCCATGTTATTGTGCTTGTTTAGATAAAAATTGTGTGTGTGTCGATGGGTTGACTAAGAAATTATTGTGAATGTAGGGAATTGAGCATTATGCCTAATACCAGTCGTGGTAGAGGGACGAGAGCGCAAGCTCGAGGCCGTAGAGGTAGGCCTGGGGGTAGTGTTGAGCCAAAAACACACGAAGCTCAAGATGAGATTGAGGTGAAGGCTAAGGTTATACATGCTCTACAGGGTCCAGAAGAGAGACTCAAGAGTACTGAGGCACGCTTCACGAGGATTGAACGAAGTATAGAGATGATCTTGGAGTTGGTCACACAATTGTTGCCTGGAGTTGGGGCAGACAAAGTCCCGCTACAGAGGGTGATGCCGAGTAGGCGACAGCTCTTGAGGCACGGGCAGGGTCAATCCAGAGACCTCAAACGATAGATACACCTACACCCCCATATGCACAGGATATGCCTACACCTGTTACTATACCACAGGGCAATAGAGGCTGGGGTTATGGTTGTGATTTAGATAGGCTACAGCAGTTCTAAAAGTTTAGAACATAGTCTTTCAGTGGAGTTAAGGACCCAATAGCTACAGAGGATTGGATAAACGAAATCGAGAAGTTATACGGGTTCTTCGAGTGCACTACTACCGAGATGGTAGAGTTTGTGGCTTTCATGCTGAAGGGATTAGCAGAACATTGGTGAAAATTCACTAGGCCTATTTTGACAGCCCGACATACAAAGATTAGCTGGGAGGTATTTTTGGAGGCTTTTCAGAGACATTATGTTTCGGATAGTGCACAGCGAAAGATGAAGATGGCATTTTTGGGACTGACCCAAGGGAGTAGGACAATGGATGAGTATGAGATGACTTTTATCTCCCTGGGTAGATATAATCCCAACACGATGGGTAATGAGGTGAGAAGAAACAGAAGTTTATAGATGGATTGAGACCGACCATCAGGTCCAGATTGGTTCCCCTGTATATACCGACCTCCGAGGAGACAGTGCGCAGGGCGCAATTATGTGAGCAAGTGTCACGCCCCGAAAATGCGAAAAATAGGGCAATTTTAAAACTTTTTACTCATCAATTCTCAATTAAGAGTTCATTCCTATGCAGTGTCATACATTATCATATTTATCGTACCTCAGGATCTCATCACTAGAAATTATATATCATACACATTACTTAATCTCAAGTTAATTAATCCTAATACATCCCATACAATGTTATACATCAAGTGTCTGCAATTATGATAATTGTCTGGGTACATGAAAAGATAAAAGATACCTCAAAATACAATATATGGCCTGGAGCTCAAGTCCTCCACTAGCCACTACTTGGTACGTCGCAGGAATACCCTTTTCACTTGAAGAGATCTGGGGGGAAAGAAAATAGGGTGAGCTTCAAAATTGCTCAGTAAAGGGGGTAAGGGACTCATTTCATAAACCAAAATGCACATCACAAAATATTTATTTGTATGTGAAACTCATTAATCTCATTTGAAAGCCATAGCATGAAAGTACTCAAAACGACATTCTCATGTCTCAAATCACGTGAAAACATAAAGTAAAAAGGCTCAGTCTAGAGCAATAACAAAGCAAGTGAAAATAATGCGATAATCACTTTCTCAATAAACGTGATAAAATCACTGAAATAGTAATGCACGTGACGCAGCCACTAAACACACGTGGCATAGCCACTGATTTAAATTCACACGTGGCACAGCCACCAGACACACGTGGCATAGCCATCGAGTTAAATTTACACGTGGCACAGCCACTAGACACACGTGGCATAGCCATCGAGTTAAATTTACACGTGGCACAGCCACAGGATAGGGTTTCACGTGGCAACAGCCACCAATTAGGGTTCTCACATGGCAACGGCCACCAAATAGGATTCTCACATGGCAACGGCCACCAAATAAGGTTTCTCACGTGGCAACGGCCACCAAATATACGTGGCATAGCCACAGAATGGGTTATTATCACGTTACCAGAACAGAGAAAAATCAGACTTACATGCTACCAGAGCAATGCCCGATGTGTACTCAAAATTTCACACCTAAGTCTTATCACATAAGACTGGTTTACCTTCACGTAGAACTCATAGTGGTTTTTCTCTCATAAAACTCATTTGAAAATCGTTTTGTACTCAACACAAAACATAATAAAACCGAGTTCCAACCGGCAAAGCATGCACACATTTCTCAAATCTCAATATTGCCTTAACGTAGAGCCCAATTCATTACTCACACAAAATTCAACGGTTTATAAAGCAATTTCACACTCAGCTTATAAACTCATAAAATAATGGGCTCCAACTGGCTATAAAAATCGTGTGCAATTGTATCACAACACAACACTCAACATGCTTTTTTATAAATCACAAATCATGCTAATTCACCACATTATCTAAATTTCTATTTATAGCTCAAATTTCCAAAATTGCTAAATATCATTATCACTCCAACCACATTGTAATTTCATCAATCCCTAATCATTTTTCAGCTATTTCAACACAATGACAATAACCATTATCATCAAAATCATCTCAGGTATCAAGATCGAGGTTTAGAAATTACCCAAAACTTGTGGAGAGCTTATCTCTTGCCTCGATTCGATCCTCTTTCGATTTCCAAGTATGTTGTTCTCCCTTTGATGAGGAACAACTTTCCTTCTTGCCACAACTTCTGATTTGGACAGAAATGGGTGTTTTGGTTGAGTGAGAAAGCTAGGTTTCGATGAAAATGGGAGTTGGAAGAGAGAGAAAGTGAGATTGCAGGAGAAAAATAGGAGTTCTTTATATAGGCTGAGGGTAGGAGATCGATCTGGCTCTTGATGAGATCGATCTACATTTTAATTTTTGGGACGATTTGGGGCAATTTATGCCTAGGAGATCGATCTGTCGAGGGGTGAGATCGATCTCTTTATGGCTTTATGAGATCGATCTGCTCCTTGAGGAGATCGATCTTCTCCCAAACAGAATCATTTGGAGATCGATCTCTTCCTCATGAGATCGATCTTCTCTCAAACAGAATCATAAGGAGATCAATCCTCTTCCATTGGAGATCGATCTGCTCCTTAAATTCCTCCTTCCTTGTCATTTTTAACTCACCAGATCAATCTGTCCTTCTCCCAGATCGATCTGTCCTCATAACTTCATACTTATTTTAAACACTTAACATATAAATCTCCAATTATCATTCCCCAATTCACTTAGCTCAATAAATTATACTTCATGTTCATATTACATAATTAAAATATGTCTGAAATTCTCAGATCTCACATCCTCCCCACCTTAAAAGAATTTGGTCCTCCAAATTCAACTCAACTAGTCAAATAGATGGGGGTATTTCTCCTTCATGAGATTCTCTAGTTCCCACGTTGCCTCTTCCATTGAGTGATGTTTCCACAAAACTTACACTAATGGGATGCTCTTAGTTCTCAGTACCTTCTCTCTTCTATCGAGAATCTGGACGGGTTCCTCAGTGTAGCTCATATCCTCTTGAATGTCCATCTCGTCATACTCTATGACATGAGAAGGGTCCGGATGGTACTTCCACAACATAGACACATGAAAAACATTGTGTATTCCGGACATCTGTGGGGGTAATGCTAATCTGTAAGCTACCTCTCCCACTCTCTCAAGAATCTCGAATGGTCCTACATATCGAGGACTCAATTTCCCTTACTTCCCAAATCGCATGATACCCTTACTCGGTGATATTTTCAGAAATACTCCATCACCAACCTCAAACTCGAGTGGTCGTCTACGCACATCCGCGTAGCTTTTGTGTCTACTTTGTGCAGCCCGTAACCTCTCACATATGAGTTTCACACTCTGTACGGCTTGCTCAACAAGCTCGGGAGCATTTATCTTTCTGTCATCGACTTCTTCCCAAGCTACAGGGGATCTACACCTCCTACCATATAGAGCCTCAAAAGGTGCCATTCCAATACTCGCATGATAGCTGTTATTGTATGAAAACTCTGCTAGGGGCAGGTGATTATCCCATGATCCCTTAAAATCCATCGTACACGCCCTCAACATATCCTCCAGGGTCTGAATAGTCCTCTCTGACTGACCATCTGTCTAAGGATAATAGGCGGTACTGAAACTCAATCGAGATCCCATGGACTCTTGAAATTGGGTCCAAAATCTAGAAGTAAATCGAGAATCTCTATCAGAAGTAATACTCACTGGAGCCCCATGTAATCTAGCTATCTCGCTGACATACAGCTCAGTAAGGCATCCACAGTATCTGTGCTCTTGATGGCAAGGAAGTGGGCACTCTTGGTCAGTCTATCCACTATAACCCATATAGCGTCACGACCTCTTTGGGTCCTCGGTAAACCCATAATAAAGTCCATAGTGACATGCTCCCATTTCCATGTAGGTACAGGTAAGGGCTGTAGTAGTCCTCCGGGCTTCCGATGCTCAGCTTTCACTTGCTGGCATACTAAACACCTGGCCACATACTCTGCCATGTCTCGCTTCATACCACTCCACCAATACACCTTTCTCAAGTCTCGGTACATCTTAGTACTCCCTGGGTGCATGGTGTATAGCGAGCAGTGGGATTCTCTCAGTATCTGTCTCTTCAGGGTATCATCGTTCGGTACAGAAATCCTCCTCTGAATCTCAACAATCCATCCTCACTGACTGTGAGATCCAACTGTGAACTCTGTTCAGCTTGGCTAATCATATCTATCAATCTCTAATCACTGCGCTGCCCAGTTCTAATCTGATCCATGATCCTGGGCTCTATTCACAAGCTAGCCACAAATCCAGTCTCTATCTCTTTAACTCTGATCCGAAGTTTGGCAAACTGCTCCAGTAAATTCCATTCCCTGATCATCATAGCAGATATCATACTCTTCCTGCTCAGGGCATCAGCAACCACATTCGCCTTGCTCGGATGATATAGAATCTCACAGTCATATCCTTAAGGAGTTCCATCCATCTCCTTTGTCTCATGTTTAACTCTTTCTGATCAAAGAGATATCTCAAACTCTTGTGATCAGTGAAGATCTGGAATCTTTCCCTATATAAGTAGTGTCGCCAGATCTTCAAAGTAAATACCACAGCGGCTAACTCCAAATCATGCGTGGGGTAATTTCGCTCATGGTCTTTCAGCTGTCACGATCCATATGCGACCACTCTTCTGTGCTGCATAAGCACACACCCCAATCCTTGATGAGATACATCACTATACACTGAAAATCCTCCTGATCCCTCAGGAATAGTTAACACAGGTGCCGTTGTCAATTTTCTCTTTAATTCCTGAAAATTGAGCTCACATTTATCAGTCCATATAAACGGAGTCTCTTTGCGCGTGAGCTTAGTCAAAGGGGCGGCAATCTAGGAAAATCCTTCCACAAATCTTCTGTAATACCCTGCCAAACCAAGGAAGCTTCGTACCTCAGTAACTGTACTTGGTCTCTCCCAATTAAGCACAGCCTCCACCTTGCTTGGGTCCACTGATACTCCTTCCTCTGAGACTATATGACCAAGGAAAGCTATCCGATCCAGCCAAAACTCACACTTACTAAGCTTTCCATATAATTGCTTATCTCGGAGTATCTGTAGTACTAACCACAAATGCTGTGCATGCTCCTCATACGACTGAGAGTATACCAGGATATCATCAATAAAGACTATCATAAATTTATCCAGATAGTCTCTGAACACTTCGTTCATCAACCTCATAAATGCTGTAGGGGCATTCATCAATCCAAAGGACATCACCAGAAATTCGTAATGGCCATACCTTGTCCTGAAGGCCGTCTTGGGAATATCTTCTTCCTTGATCCTCAATTGGTGATAGCCCGATCTCAAATCAATCTTAGAAAAGACTGAGGCCCCTCTTAGTTGATCGAGTAGATCATCAATCCTGGGCAATGGGTATTTATTCTTCACCGTGGCTTTATTCAACAACTGATAGTCTACGCATAATCTGAGACTACCATCCTTCTTCTTGACAAATAAAATCGGTGCTCCCCACGGTGAAACACTGGGCCTAATGAACCCTTGATACAATAACTCCTGTAGTTGCTTCTTCAATTCCTCAAGTTCCACTAATGCCATCCTGTAGGGAGGTTTAGAGATCAGTTGAGTATCTGGTACCAAATCAATGGTAAACTCTAGCTCTCTCTCTGGTGGTAAACTTGGCAATTCATCTGGGAAAACATCCAGAAATTCACAAACCACAGGTATATCCTCAATCCTCAGATGTTCCCGCTCATAGTCTGAGATGAGTGTCTCATAACCTTCACATGAACAATCATATTTAATATTCTCCAAATAATATCAAAATTCTCAAATTACTTACTAGAATTCCACATATTCATTTCCTCAATATCTCAATCGTACACTGTAAGGTTCAGGTAGGGAGAAAGTTACAACCTTAGTGTAGCAATCTAAGCTCACTCGATTGGCTGCCAACCAATCCATTCCCAAAATTACATCAAATCCATGTATATTCAACATGATTAGATCTGTTAACATCCCTCTATCTCCCACCTTTATCTCACATCCTCTACAGATTAACTCAATTCTCTGGGATTCACGCATAGGGGTATTTACATGTAGTATATATTCTAGAGGTTCAAACTTCAAGTTTAATCTACATGCAAAATGCTCAGAAATAAACGAATGCGTGGATCTTGAATCAATTAACACATGAGCCTTATGATTACAGACAGAGAGTTTACATCTTATAGTTTCTACAGAAGTGTCAGCGGTCTCCTTATCTAGGGCAAACATACGTCCCTGTGTAACTGGTCTCTTTCCTTTCTTTGCAGCAGTGGCCCGTCTCGGGGGATTCACTCTCTGAGGCTGTTGTCTAGTGGGCTCCAAGACATGTGGTTTCTGAGGTTGAGGGCAATCCTTCACCATGTGACCCATGTCTCCACATCTAAAACATCTATGGATCGACCCAGTACAACTTCCCTCATGCATTCGGCCACAATTTCTGCAAAACCTTATCTCTGGCCTGACATCTCGAGGGGTCTCTCTAATGTTAGGGTACCCTCTGGGTCTCTCTAATCTGCCCTTCTATACCTCAATCCTTCCTCTTCTGAAGGAACCTCTCCGAGCCTCTGTTTGGAAAATCGCTGGCCTCTTGCCCTTATCTCTATTCACCGCTCTGAGCTCATTCTGGGATTGTACCATTTCAATTCCTCTTTCAATCTCTTGTGCTCGTCTCAGAGCATCTCCAAACTCAGTAATACATAGCCCTATCAATCTATCTCTGATGATGGGCTTCAATCCATACACAAATTTCTCTGTGCGGAGCTCCTCATTCTTAAAGGTCTCTGAGTCATATCTCAATAGCGCTGTGAATTGGCTCTCGTAGTCATCCACAGACATGTCACCCTGTACCAAACTCAAAAACTCGGCCAGTCTTTCTCTGGGTGGCTCGTGGTATATATTGGGTCCTAAAGGCTGTCTGAAACTCTTCCCAACCAATCAAATCCTGGCGGGACATCAGAATACCCTGGGTAGTACCCCACAAATCTCGAGCTCTCCCTCTTAACATATAGATTCTCATACTAACCCTCTCAGCATTGGTATACCCCAGATAATCATATATAATTCTCAACTACGTTAACCACTCCTCAGCCTCTGTAGGATCCTTCTTTCACCTAAACGTGGGTGGATGCATCTTCAGAAAATCCTTCAGTCGGACCATACTTCTATCATCAGGCTGAGTGATGGGAGGCACTGGGTCCATCTGTACTGGGGGTATGGGAGGTCGTTGTGGTGGTGTAGGAGTAGTACCCGAGGCATTAACTCCAAAGTGTTGCGCGAATAACGCTGCCATCTGCTCAAAACTTTGCCTCACATCGATCACAATCCGATTAAATCTAGAGTTAGGACTCTCTAGTTGTGGGACAGGTGGCGAAGGGGACTCTGCCTGCCTCCTCGAACGACCTCGTCGTCCACTCATTCTCTATCTTAACTTGTCTCTTGCGCGTACATATTAGAATCGATTGAAATCTCAATCCTCAATTTCAGTTCATGACCAGACTATTACAGACACTTGGGATGTATTCTATTTCACTTAACCGACACTGAAAGCACTAGACACCCTAAGCTCTGATACCAAGAAAACTCTGTCACGCCCAGGAAACGCGAAAAATAGGGCAATTTTAAAACTTTTTACTCATCAATTCTCAATTAAGAGTTCATTCCTGTGCAGTGTCATACATTATCATATTTATCGTACCTCAGGATCTCATCACTAGAAATTATATATCATACACATTACTTGATCTCAAGTTAATTAATCCTAATACATCCCATACAATGTTATACATCAAGTGTCTGCAATTATGATAATTGTATGGGTACATGAAAAGATAAAAGATACCTCAAAATACAATATATGGCCTGGAGCTTAAGTCCTCCACTAGCCACTACTCCGTACGTCGCAGGAATACCCCTTTTCACTTGAAGAGATCTGGGGGGAAAGAAAACAGGGTGAGCTTCTAAATCGCTCAGTAAAGGGGGTAAGGGACTCATTTCATAAACCAAAATGCACATCACAAAATATTTATTTGTATGTGAAACTCATTAATCTCATTTGAAAGCCATAGCATAAAAGTACTCAAAATGACATTCTCATGTCTCAAATCACGTGAAAACATGAAGTAAAAAGGCTCAGTCTAGAGCAATAACAAAGCATGTGAAAATAATGCGATAATCGCTTTCTCAATAAACGTGATAAAATCACTAAAATAGTAATGCACGTGGCGCAGCCACTAAACACACGTGGCAGAGCCATTGATTTAAATTCACATGTGGCACAGCCACTAGACACACGTGGCATAGCCACCGAGTTAAATTTACACGTGGCACAGCCACTCGACACACGTGGCATAGCCACCGAGTTAAATTTACACGTGGCACAGCCACAGGATAGGGTTTCACGTGGCAACGGCCACCAATTAGGGTTCTCACGTGGCAACGGCCACCAAATAGGGTTCTCACATGGCAACGGCTACCAAATAAGGTTTCTCACATGGCAACGACCACCAAATAGGGTTTCTCACATGGCAACGGCCACCAAGTACGGTTTCTCACGTGGCAACGACCACCAAATATACGTGTCATAGCCACAGAATGGGTTATTCTCACGTTACCAGAACAGAGAAAAATCGGACTTACATGCTACCAGAGCAATGCCCGGTGTGTACTCAAAATTTAACATCTAAGTCTTATCACGTAAGACTGGTTTGCCTTCACGTCGAACTCATAGTGGTTTTTCTCTCATAAAACTCATTTGAAAATCGTTTTGTACTCAACACAAAACATAATAAAACCGAGTTCCAACCGGCAAAGCACGCACACATTTCTCAAATCTCGATATTGCCTTAATGTAGAGCCCAATTCATTACTCACACAAAATTCAACTGTTTATAAAGCAATTTCACACTCAGCTTATAAACTCATAAAATAATGGGCTCCAACCGGCTATAAAAATCATGTGCAATTGTATCACAACACAACACTTAACATGCTTGTTTTATAAATTACAAATCATGCTAATTCACCATATAGTCTAAATTTCTATTTATAGCTCAAATTCCCAAAATTGCTAAATATCATTATCACTCAAACCACATTGTAATTTCATCAATCCCTAATCATTTTTCAGCTATTTCAACACAATGACAACAACCATTATCATCAAAATCATCTCAGGTATCAAGATCGAGGTTTAGAAATTACCTAAAACTTATGGAAAGCTTATCTCTTGCCTCGATTCGATCCGTTTTTTGATTTCCAAGTATGTTGTTCTCCCTTTGATGAGGAACAACTTTCCTTCTTACCACAACTTCTGATTTGGACGGAAATGGGTGCTTTGGATGAGTGAGAAAGCTAGGTTTCGGTGAAAATGAGGGTTGGAAGAGAGAGAAAGTGAGATTACAGGAGAAAAATAGGAGTTCCTTATATAGGCTGAGGGTAGGAGATCGATCTGGCTCTTGATGAGATCGATCTGCATTTGAATTTTTGAGACGATTTGGGCCAATTTATGCCTAGGAGATCGATCTGTCGAGGGGTGAGATCGATCTCTTTATGGCTTTATGCGATCGATCTGCTCCTTGAGGAGATCGATCTTCTTCCAAACAGAATCATTTGGAGATCGATCTCTTCCTCATGAGATCGATCTTCTCTGAAACAGAATCATAAGGAGATCGATCCTCTTCCATTGGAGATCGATCTGCTCCTTAAATTCCTCCTTCCTTGTCATTTTTAACTCACCAGATCGATCTCTCCTTCTCCCAGATCGATCTGTCCTCATAACTTCATACTTATTTTAAACACTTAACATATAAATCTCCAATTATCATTCCCCAATTCACTTAGCTCAATAAATTATACTTCATGTTCATATTACATAATTAAAATATGTCTGAAATTCTCAGATCTCACAGCAAGACATTGATAAAATCACCTCAGAGTTTGGAAAGGTTGGTAAAGCGAGGGATAAAGATAAAAAAGACCAGTATGGGATAGAGGCTTCAGTTATAAAGAAAGCAAGAGGTTTGTTGGGAAGAGGCCGAGGATCGAGGAGATTCGGGAGAGGACAGTTAACCCCCTATGTATCCGGCCATAGCTCCAGCTAAGGGAATTATGATTAGAGGGCCACGTCCTACTACAAAGCAGTGCGGCAAGTGTGGCAGGTACCATGGTACTCGACCAAGTTATGGACCTCCTGTAGTATGCTTTAGATGTGCGAAACCAGGGCACATAATCAGGGATTGCCCAGAGATGATAGGGAGAACCCTACAAAAGGGTAGGGAGCTAGAGAGAGCTCCAGTTGGGATAGTTACTCCTTGGAGGAGGGCTACAGCTGAGGAAAAAGGGGAAGCAAGCAGTGGACATGAGCAGAGGACGAGTGTACGCGCTGGACCAGGACACGTCTAATCAGTCTTCAGATGTGGTTAAAGGTACCATCTAAATCTTTGATTTAGAAGCATTTGTATTGTTTGATCCTGGTGCCACGCATTCCTTTAGATCGCCATCCTTTACATGTAAATTATTGAAGCATGTAAAACCCACACTGCTAGATAAGATGTTGAAGATATCTACCCCTATGAATGATAGTCAGTTGATGGAACATGTATATAGAAATTGTAAGATGAGGATAAGAGGTAGAGAAATGGCAGTCGATTTAATTTTATTAAATATGAGTGATTTTGATGTAATCCTAGTTATGGATTGGCTGGCTACGAACTATGTTGTTATGGATTGTCGTGCTAGAACATTATCTTTTTAGGATTAGACAATCTTATTGTAAACTTTGATGAAAAGAAATGAAATGATATAATTTTTGTAAATGAAAAGAGTATGATTTTAATCTATAATACTTGAGAAATTAATCTGTTTATCAATTGTGTATGCAATGTGATGATTTGTGTTACTAACGGTGGAAAGGATAATGTGAAGGGTTCATTGCTTATGTGATTGAGACGGATAAGGCACGTTTGGAGTTGATAGACGTCCCAGTGGTCAGAGAATTTCCAAATGTCTTCTCGGATGAATTATCAGGGTTACCTCTAGATAGGGAGATGGAATTTGGTATAGACTTGGCACCTGGTATAGAGCCGATATCCAAGCCACCATACAATATGGCTCAAGTAGAGTTGGAAGAACTAATGAAACAGCTGCAAGAGTTGCTAGAGAATGGATTCATCAAGCCGAGAGTCTCACCTTAGGGAGCACTGTTTCTGTTTGTAAGGAAGAAGGATGGAAGCCTTCGACTGTGTATAGATTATCGGTTGTTGAATAAGGCCACCATTAAGAATAAGTACCCCCTTCCATGCATCGATGATTTGTTGGATCAGCTTAAAGGAGCGTAGGTCTTTTCCAAGATAGATCTGAGATCTGGGTACCATCAATTGAAGATATGGAGTGGATATGTACCCAAGACAGCTTTTCGCACCCAGTATGGACATTATGAATTTATGGTTATGCCATTCGAGTTGACGAATGCTCCCACAACTTTTATGTCGTTGATAAATGAGGTGTTTCACCAGTATTTGGATTGATTCGTTATTGTGTTTATTGATGATATACTTGTGTACTCAAGATCTAGAGAGGAGCATGAATGGCACCTAAGGATAGTGCTATAACCCTCTGAGAGAAAAAGTTGTACGCTAAACTCAGTAAGTACAACTTTTGGTTAGAATAGATCTCTTTTCAGGGTCATATAGTATTGAAGAATGGTGTGTCAATGGATCCATCGAAGATTGAGGCAGTGATACAGTGGTAGAGACCCCAGACAGTGATAGAGATCAGAAGTTTCCTGGGTTTAGTCGAATATTATCGAAGGTTTATGGAGGGATTCTCAAGATTAACTGCTCTTTTGACACGTCTCACGAGAAAAATTATGGAATTTGTGTGGGACGTTAAGTGTGAGGAAAGCTTTGAGAAGTTGAAAAGAAGATTAACCACAGCTTCGATTCTCACCATTCCTACTAGCTCAGGAGGTTTCTCGGTGTATACAGATGCATTACACCAAGGACTAGGTTGTGTATTTATGCATGATGGAAGGGTAGTCACATATGGGTCTAGTCAGTTGAAGGATCATGAGAGGAACTACCCAACCCATGATTTAGAGTTGGCGGCCATAGTGTTTACATTGAAAATATGGTGCCACTATCTCTATGGTGAGAGGTTTCAGGTTTACACAGATCATAAGAGCCTTAAGTACCTGTTCTCGCAGAAAGAGTTGAACATTAGACAGAGGAGATGGCTCAAGCTTTTAAAGGATTATGGTTGTGAGATCCTATACCACTTGAGTAAAGCGAATATAGTTGCTGATGCACTAAGTAGGAAGCTTCTCGGGTTGGTGTCATTTATGATGGTCAGGGAACACGAACTGTTGGAATAGTTCACGAACCTCAGTTTGGATATGACCCCATCTGACGCTGATAGTGTCTTTATGATAGCTAGCCTGCAATTGGAACCAAATCTGGTAGATCAAATCCTACAAGCTCAGTGAATGGATTAGTAGTGCAGTGATATTGTCGAGCAAATACAGAGGGGTACAAAGACAGACTTTGAATTGAGTTCAGATGACTTGTTGAGGTTTCGAGGTAGTATATGTGTTCCCGATGATCCAGAGGTCAGGAAGTTGATCTTAACAGAGGCTAACTCATTGAGGTATACGATACATCCAGGGAGTACTAAGATGTATCAAAACCTTCAAAAAGTTTATTGGTGGTCTGGAATGAAGAAAGACATTGTTGAATATGTCGCTAAGTGTCTCGTTTGTCAGCAGGTGAAGGTAGAGCATCAGAAGCCTACAGGATTCTTGCAGCCTCTATCGATACCGACATGGAATTGGAGCATGTCACTACAGATATTGTGATGGGATTACCGAGGACCCACAGAGGTTATGATGCCATATGGGTGATTGTGGATCGGTTGATGAAATTCACCCATTTTCTAGCTTTGAGAGCTACCGATACTCTGAGCCAGTTAGCAAACTTGTATGTGCTTGAGATAGTGAGGCTACATGAAATTCCAGTGAGCGTTGTTTCTGATAGGGATGCCCGCTTCACTTTCCACTTCTGAGAACATTTTCAGGAAGCGATGGGGACCCAGTTGAGTTTTAGCACCGCATTTCATCCTCAGACAGATAGTCAGTCAGAGAGGACTATACAGACCCTGGAGGATATGTTGAGAGCGTGTGCATTGGATTTTGGAGGCACTTGGGATGACCGTTTGCCACTCGTAGAGTTCACCTACAATAACAGTTTTCATGCGAGTATCGAGATGGAACCATATGAGGCATTGTATAGGCGTAGGTGTCGTTCCCCTATTAGATGGGAAGAGGTTGGTGACAGACATATTTTTGCTCCTTACTTGGTTAGACAAGCCTTTGAGGATGTCCAGTTGATTTATGAGAGGTTACAAACAGCTTAGAGCAGACAAAAGAGTGATGCTGACAAAAGACGAAGACCACTAGAGTTTAATGTGGGTGAGTCAGTGCTTTTGAAGGTTTCTCCCTTGAAGGGGATCATGAGGTTCAGGAAGAAGGGGAAGTTGAGTCCTCGATATATAGGGCCATTTGAGATACTTGATAAGGTGGGAGATAAGGCTTATAGGTTCGCGTTGCCACCCGAGTTGGCAAATGTACATAATGTCTTCCACGTATCTATGTTAAGGAAATACCACCCAGACCTGACGCATTTAATAAGGTATCAGCCCTTGGAGCTCAAAGAAGGCATGACATGTATTGAGAGGTCGGTTCGGTTATTGGATAGAAACGAGAAAGTGTTGAGGACAAAGATAATTCCATTGGTGAAAGTTCTTTGGCAAAATCACATGGTGGAAGAGGTCACATGGGAATTTGAGAGTTTGATGCAGGAGAGGTATCCCAAGCTGTTCACGGAAGATTGGTTCCAATTTGGAGGACCAAATTTTCTAAGTGGGGGAGAATGTGAGACCTCGTATATGTATAATTTTGTATATATGTGTAAATAGAAGTATAATATGGATGACTTTGGATTAACCAATTATGGATTCATAAAGTGATGTAAAGTCCATAAATTCAATGTACACACTTATAATAAGAGTTGTGATGTACGTACAAGTTTCCTTATGTATGAATATGAAGAGATGGACTTTTGTATGTGATGAATGTGGGTGGAATAGAATATGAGTAGTGTGGTAAAATGTGATGAAGTTGCATAAGAGGTGTGAATCTTTATGCTTCCATTTGGTTTTGTATTGTATACCTTAAGTTGTACAATGAATGCACAGAAGTTCTAATGTGTATAAGGTGTGAATGGATGCCATTTTTAAGTCTTAAAGGTGGCTGCATGAGAAAATGACTATGGTAGCAAATTAAGGATGTTTGGGTGTGAGTTACTGTAGAAAAATTGTAGAAAATCTGGAAAATATAAAGGTTAGATCGATCTCATAGGATGAGAGATAGATATGGAAGAGCCAAAATGCTCTTATTCAGCAATGAGAATAGTGCAAATCGATCTCCAATAGAGCCAGATCGATCTGCTAAACATTCTATAAAATGCAGATCGATCCTTAATGAAACAGATCGATTTCCTTAGCTCTCGGGTTGGAAACAGATCGATCTCCTTAATCTACTGCTTGAGACAGATCGATCTCAAGGTTTCGACAGATCGATCTCATGCCTTTAAATGTCGTGGAAAAGAGGGATTTTTAAGAGGACCAGATCGATCTCCACCCAAGGCAGATTGATCTCATCAAGCTAAATCTATAAATAGGAGCATTTGGATCTACAGATTTTGGGAAATACTCCCACTCTACCATTTTGAACCCAAAACCTAATTTTCTCTCTCTAAATCCATCCATTTTTACCGAGATTTGAGGGAAGGCTATTAGACACAAAGTTGGTCACATCAAGGTGAAGAACAACATAGCTTGGAGGCATTATCCCATTTGTTGGATTGAATGAGAAAAAGTGCATTTTCAATTGGAGTGAGAAGGAAATCCAAAAAGGTGAGTTTCTAGAACACCAATCTAAGTACATTATCTATTTATTTACTTTGGAGTTGTTGGGTGTGAATATTAGTGGTAGGAATTATCTAGAATGTAATGGAATGATTATAACCTAGAAATGAGTTAGTGTGAGAAAGTGAAATGTAGTGGAATAAATGATGAATAGGAAATCTTTAAGTGATAATGGTGTTGTGGGTATGGATTTAAGATGGTGTTATGGAATGAATTGTGAGACTTACCCAAAAAGAGGTAAAATAAGTATTTATGGCATTGGGTAAAATGCATAGTTGAATGAGAGTTAGCAACACTAACTCGAGCATTTGATGGATGAATTGTAGCTCCCGAGGTTACACCGAAGCATGTTGAGCGAAAAGCACGATAAGTGTAAGGGAAGAGAGTCGCACCCAGAGTAAATCGAGGTAAGGGAATTGTGTGGACTCTTAGAGATATCTGTGCGCAATTTGGGTGCTTAAATGTTTTGTTAGAGTGCATGTGATACTAGGAAATGATATTGGGTGATTGAAGGGCAAAGAGTTGGGTTTTTGAGAAATGTGCATGAAAACAAAAGCATAATGCTTTGAAAACCTTGTTTTGTTGCTTTTTAGTAATTGATGAGTAAGTTGGCAAAAAATTGAAATGATTTTACAAAAGAAATGATTTGATTTGGTTGATAACCATTTTTTGCAAAGAATTGAGCCACCTACATGGATTTCGTGAGAATGAAAACGTGCTAGAGTGTAGCTCGCATGAGATTTGATGTGTTTTCATATGCATGAGTGCTGGAGCTTAGCTCGCACTAGTTTTCACATGAATTTTTATAATGTTGTGCTTGAGTTGAGCTCGCACAAAATTTATACTGGTTTTGGCATGGTGCTAGAGCATAGCTCGCATTAGATGCCCACCATACTTGTTACCTTGCTAGGAGCTTCGGGTAGACTGGGTGTCTCACCGATTAAATAGGCTTGTACGTGCATTTTTTAGAATTGACATGTTGATAGTCATGCTAGGAGCTTCGGTAGATAAGAAGTTGTACTAAATAAATAGGCTCGAACGTGCATTTTTAAGATGTGGTGTGATATGATATGTTGACATGGGTCCACGGAGTACGTTGTACCGTGCAGGTAGCATGGAGTACATTGTACCATGTTGAGATTGTGATATGCCATCTTCGGACGAGATCTGCTATGGACCGAAGGGCTGGACGTGTCCCATCTCCCGTGTGTAAGCAGATAGTGGTGATACCCCACACACCTGATCAGTATAGCCTGGGATCAAAGGATATGGCTATAGTCCTAGAGGAGATTTCCCTTATTATATTGTCTATCTCACATGTCTATTGATTATGAATGAAATCCATGTTTGAAAAGATTTGTGGGTTAGGGTAGTCCAAGGGAGGGGCTGAATTCTGACAAGTGTTGATTTGTTTAAGATGAGAAAGTATGTTAATGGTTTTAAAGTGCACGAATGCATGATGATTAATGCCATGCTTTGCTTATGAAATATGCATGATGATTAATGCCATGTTTTACTTACAAAATATGCAAGATGATTAATGGCATGCTTTGAATTTGATTGGTGCACTAACAAATAGCATGAATTATTTTACATACCATTAACACAAGCATGAACTCATGTTTTGATATGAAATGATGAAATGAATGGATTTGAGCATGGCATCACGATCACGTATATAGTACAGTATCTACCTGTTCACAGGATTGCCTTACTGAGCGTGTGGTTTGCTCACCCCCCTTATTTCCCCATCTTTACAGAGATTTGAGTATTGATTGCGAGCGACTGGAGGCTTACCCTTTTTGGTATCCGTTGCATCCCATCACGTAAGGTATACACACTGATGTAATTTTGTATCTAAACTTTCTATAGCACAGTAGCATTTTGTATGTAACTATTGGGGATGTAAAGCAATGTAAACACAAGTAACAACAACTCTGATTTATTTATACAAGTGTTTAGTTCAAAATACTATTGTAAATTAAATCATTATGGTTGGGTGAGGGAGACATTGACACACAACCCAATTGTTTGAGAGTGTAGCTGATCATGATTGAGGTAAGAAAAGAACGAATAATAAATAATGTAGAAAAAGTGAAAAATTCATGTTGATTTTTGGTAAGTTGAGGATTGTGACACAATAAGGATCGATCCCTCAAGGGAAAGGAGCGACCCCATAGTAGCTTTTCCTAGCACAAAAGCTTCCTAGGACAAAGCGATCTATCTACTCTTATTGGCATCGATCCCTATACTTGATCTCTGAAAGACAAAAGCATTCTATGTTGAGAGGATTGATTCCCCCTGATCTCCTCAAGGCAATTTTTCTAATCCAAGCATAAATCATGCATATTGGCATAATTTAATTTAAATAAAAAAATGCATGTTTTATAAAGTATATGGATTTCTAAAAAAGGTATGAAATCTGATAGCTCAATTTTATAGAGTAATTTATGGGTTTATTTTCCTTTATTATTGTTTAATTCTTTGTAAGAATGCTAATTTCCTCTCAATTTGATTAATTTTTTTCTATTTGTGCAGATAGATAAATTTTAAAAGAAATTAGGCTAATTTGATAGTATCGAGCTCAACCATGTAAAATGAGATTGAGTGTACTATAAGACATCTTATGTAACAAAAAAAAAATTGACTTTTAGTACAACTCACTCATTGCCACCTAGCGCGCCACATGGCTTCATTTCATTCACTCTTGGAAGATGATGACAAGTTCTCACATGGACTTCACATGGATTGGCCACCTAGGATGACACTTGGACAAGAAGACAAAAGGTGGTTATGGAGCTTTGATGATGTTGAAATATCTTCCTTAAAGGCCCTAAATTGTCATTTTGCCTCTTTACCCCTAATTTACCCATGTACATAAACAAAATGATGAAGAAAAGAGGGAGGTCGACTAATATAGGTTTTAAGCCTTATTTTTATGTTTTGTTTAATTTTTTTTAATGTAGTGTAGCCAACATTTTTATTTACAAGCTTTCTTTACATTTACATGCACTTTCCTTAAGTTTTTATTGTATTTTCTTTACTTCAAGCAATTTCAATACAAGTTTGATTTTTCTTTTAATTATGTATTTAAATTTTAGCATTGTTCTTCTACTTCTTCTTTATCTCTCATCTTCCATTTTTATTTTTTGATAGAGCTTTAAGTTAATGGAAGCTTAAGAGGTTAAAAAACTACCTCCATAGCTTTTGTGATGAAGCTTGATCCACACTTGTTGCTACAATTTTTTTTTTTTTACTTGGTTTTATTTTTTATTTACTATTTTAATGTTGTTTTTGATGTTTTGAAGTTGATTTTTATTTTATAAATTTTTTTTTTAAGTTGTAAAAATTAGTTTCTAGAGTTAGGATTATTAGAGTAGTAGTTAGTTTTCAATTAGAATCTTTCTTCCTTATTTTCTTTAAGTGTGGTGTCTTTTTCTAGACTTTTTTTTTGGCTCCGTCAACTGTGGTTTTGTGTATATTTCTTAGTCATTTAGCTAGCATTATGGCATATTTACGTTACACATTTATTAGGTAATTTTTAAGGTAACTTTAGTATATTTTCATGGCATTTGCATATTGCATTTTTAATCATTTTAGCTCATTGTTTCATGTTGTGTTTGCATTCTATTCTAGATATTTTTACTTGTTGTTTCAAGTACTTTTTAGGTACATTTACATCTGATGTTGCCTGGTTGAACAGCAACAGGAATTTACCTTCCACGTATTCTGATTGCACTAACGACAAAAATGTGACGTCCGTGCGATCTGTTCCACGTGTTCTTCGTATTATCTGCAAAAACAACAGGAATCAGAGGGGGCAGGGATTTGTCCCTGCACGCGCACTCTGATGATTAAGTAAGTAATCGGGAGTTGTGTAAGTAAGAGGAAGAGAATGTGTTTTTTTAATTCAAAGGGTTGAAGTATTTCTCCCTGCTTTTTTGCTCTTTGGTTTCGTCCCCTTTTCTGAGAGCTCCTCGACATATTTATAGGTTTCTTCTAAGTCGGTTCGAGCTGAGGGCCAGGCGCGTGTCTGGGTCACGACAGAGTCATGGAGCACTCTGTCACGCTTCGGGTTAAGTAGCTTGCGGGGGAGTCGGTAGGCGGCAGAGTGCCCATGGACCTCTGCCCCAGGCTGTGCGGGAGACCAATGCCGCAGGCTGTGCGGGAGACCTCTACCGCAGGCTGGGCGGGAGACCTTTGCCGCGAGGGCAATGCGGGAGACCCATGTCGCAATAGAGGCGATGGAGTCTGTCGCGCCTACTATGCGGCTCACATCCCAGGGGACAGAGTGCCTATCGCCCCGAACACTCTGTCATTCAACAAGCAACTGTATCGCGTAGCAACTCTGTCGTGAAATCAGCCACGTGGCTTATTCTTGTTCTGACACATGGCAGTCAATGGTTGGCGGATAGTTGTACACGTGGATTCTGGTGACACGACCACCATCAATTGCTCCCCGCTCTTTGGTAGGAATTTTTCCTACGAAAGAGTGTCTGGGTCTAGATTTTTCTCGGGTCGGGTCGAATCTCCGCGCGTGTGGCGACGCAGGCGAGCCGCTAGATATACTGGGCCCCTGCTGTCCTCATCGCTACTAAGTTCTCTCGTAAAAATACTCTACCATATTTTCCTCTGCAGACTCTGTTGCTACTCTCTCGCCACTCTACCGCAACTCCATCACAACTCTGCCGTGCACACAACACTGTGTCGCAGGTCTGTCGCGCCTTCTTGAGACTCTGTCGCGAGTTCTTCTCTCCTTCATTTTAGGTAGTTTTATAGTACGTGGTTCCACTTTTTAGCTTTCGAACCCCTAAAAATGGCTGGCCATGGTGTAGGAAAACAAATAGACCTAGGAGTAAAGTCGACTTTGAAGGAAGCCGACATCCGAGATCTAGTATCTAGGTTTCCCTTACCCGAGGGATACGCTTATAGACTTCCAACCCCCCAGGAGAGTGACATACATCGTGTATCCAACGGGGTAGTCATTTTTAGGGCAGCATTAGAGTTAGGACTCCGCTTCCCATTGTCCGACTTTGGGGTTTCCTTTCTTAGGAAGCACGGAGTATCCTCGGGACAGTTGCATCCTCATGCATGGATGCAATTAGTAGCGTTCACCGTGCACTGCCATTCAAGGGTCGTCCCTCCATTCCTTCCTCTCTTAGATGTATTTTTCAGGTTTCGAGGGAGCCCCGGCTTAATGCCTTACTCGCTTCAGCGGGTGTATCAGCCCGGTTTTGAGAACAGGTTGTTCGAGAAACCTGCTAACAAGCTTCATGGTTTTGAGACGGAGTGGCTTGTTGTAGAAGTGCCCTTGGGCCTGGATTTCCCCACCCGTTGGGAGAATAGGCGAGAAATCCCCAGGGGCCCCAGGATTTCCACACTTAGGGAGCAGTTATCTTCGGATGTCAACAAACTGCTAGTCCGTCATCCTATTAGCCTTGACAGCCTTTTATCAAATGAAAATTTGATATCAGCTGGCTGGGGTATGGGTCCGGTCCCTGTTGCCGGACCCTCTGTTCCTTCATCCGATCCTCCGCCTTCGACTTCCCCCGAGTTAAACCCCGAACCTGTAAGGTCACAGGAGGATATAGGGAGTACCAACGTGGAGTCTAGTTCTGGCAGCGAACCTTTAGCCGACCTGACTGGCTGAGAAGGGTTCGGCTCCACTTTCATGGTGCTCCTTGATGACGACGCAATAAAAATAGAGTCCCTTCAGGAGCATCTCGATTCTCCTGACGGTAACTTTTAATTCTTTTTACTGCTCGCTGTTTTTGATCAGTTTTTGACCACTGATTTGTTTTCTTTTCCTTTTTTATAGAAATGAGTCACTTTCGGCAATCGTTAGGTCGTCAGGTTTCGGAGGCTGGTCCTTCCAGTGCTCCTACCAGGAAGAGGCGTCGTTTAGCCGACGATGTCCCCAGCGAGGCACCGATCCCCTCTCAGCTACCTCGTGCTCGAACCCCTCTGTTTCTAGGCAGGCAATGCCTCCCCCTCCTTCGGAGCAGAGGGATCTCTCTCGGGATAGGAGAAGAGTTGCCTCATCTTCAGGGGGGCCTTTCGGGTCATCCGGACGATCTCGCTTCGAGGAGCGTGCGGAATGCAATATCATTCCGTCGCAGTGAAAGAATCGAAGGCGCTTATATATCGAGGGTTCGATGGGAAGCAGGCCAATACTACCAAGGATAGGCCCTGCTGACGAGAGGTCCTACCCCATGGACGGGGGGTTTATTATGAGAGGGGTCGATTTCGAGTTTACCCCGGGGTCCGTGATAACGATACTTTGGACACTCCCGGGGTAGCTTCCCAGATTAGTTGGTTTTCCATCCTTTCTCGGGACGAGGCGAGGATATTTCGGAATTACCCGGAGGGGGAGGACTTAGCCGACATGGAGGCATTGAGGGTAAGTTTCATACTCCTCTTCGTTTGACTCCTTTTTGCTACATTCTTTGAATCTAACTTTTTGCATTTCTTTGCAGCTTGCTCAGAGAACCGTGGCCAACAATGCCCAGCATAGGGCCTATCGGGAGCGGGTCGATAAAGAAATCCGGGAGCTGAAGGACAAGGTTATGGAGTTATCCAACACTGTCAATAACTTGTCCAAACTTCCGGATTTAGTGCGAAGCCTAGAGGAACAGCTCGCCAAGGTTCACCAGGACCTGAACCAGGCAAAGGGGGATCTCACCGTCGAGGCGGCCCGATCTGGCAAATTCCACGAGGATCTTCAGGAGGCCCATGCCGAGCTGGATCGTATGCAGTCCAGCTACGGGTCCTTACTCACTCGGAATCAGGAGCTTGAGCAACGCGTTGCCGATTTAGAAAGTCAAGCTCCTACTTTGACCCAAGTAGAGATCGATAGCATCCGGGCAGAAGCCATAAAGGAGTACCGCCTTTCCAAAGACTGCTTGAGGCGGAAGGAGGATTTCTCGAATCCCTATGTAAAGTACGGGTTCTATCTTGCCCGATCATGGTTAGAGAAGCAAAGGGATGGTGAGGAATTCCCCGAGCTTCAATATACGAACGAGGCAATGCTATTCGAGGCTCCCGACTGGACCAAGTATGAACCTGGGGCTGAACCCGCGGACGAACTATTTGAGAGGACCGCTCAAGATGACCTCGCCAACCTCACCGGTCCTTGGGAGCCCGCGGATTTGGGCGGTGCTCCCGAGCCTATTAAGGCTCTTCTTGATTTGGACGGTGAGGAGGGTCAGCAGCAGTCCCTGGGTAGTGAAGGTTCGTCTGTAGCTGATCCAGCTGATCCCCAGCTTTCTCCCGAAGATTAGATAGCTATTCCTGTTTTTTGTTTTTCTTTTCAAGTACTTTGTTGTCTTTTTGTAAAGATCTACTAAAGATCTATTTGTAATGACTTTTGAATGAAATGAAATCGAGATTTTTGTTCATGCTTCGTATCGCATTACTTCTCTATTTATCATTTATCATTCTTTGTCTGTTTGTTTATTTTGCTTGTATATATTCGCTTTGAATGTATTCGTGTATTCTTTTCAATACTTGATAGAAAGGTATACTTTTAGAAA
The DNA here is from genome assembly GCA_033439115.1 of Firmiana major. NCBI lineage: Eukaryota > Viridiplantae > Streptophyta > Magnoliopsida > Malvales > Malvaceae > Firmiana > Firmiana major. Next base: position 24,522,302 of record CM065910.1, read on the forward strand.
GAATTTTTTGCGTAAACATATAACTGTTTAAGGCTTGATTACTATGACGTGGATGCGTCTTTAGTTTGTATAGCCTTGATGTTTTTATTGCCTGGCCACAGTGACGCATAGCGCCTCAGGCTCTTATGGCTCGTTAGAGTGTACGCCTGGCCATAGTGACACATAGCGCCTCAGGCTCTTACGGCTCTTCTGAATATACGCCTGGCCACAGTGACGCATAGCGCCTCAGGCTCTTACGACTCTTCTGAATATACGCCTGGCCACAGTGACGCATAGCGCCTCAGGCTCTTACGGCTCGTCTGAATATACGCTTGGCCACAGTGACGCATAGCGCCTCAGGCTCTTACGGCTCTTCTGAATATACGCCTGGCCACAGTGACGCATAGCGCCTCAGGCTCTTACGGCTCTTCTGAATATACGCCTGGCCACAGTGGCGCATAGCACCTCAGGCTCTTACGGCTTGTCTGAATATACGCCTGGCCACAGTGACGCATAGCGCCTCAGGCTCTTACGGCTCTTCTGAATCCCTGTCACAAGATTTAGATGCATAGAAGTTGTAGATGTATAATAAAATGACATTCTGCGTGATGATTTAATAATAATATCTTGTGATGGTATAAACAAATGATAATACTGTTTGGGAAAGAAAATATAACGATTAATTCAAATACAGCTTTAGGTGATTTGAATTCCATGTTTTCCCTATCTTCTTCCCTTGTAGAGTTTCCAGAACACAGGTGTTAGGTCCAATCTTGTATCTGATTCTGTATGGACCTTCCCAATTGGCTCTGAATTTCCCATCCTCCTTCAGGGCATTCATGATCTGCGACTTTCTGAGCACTAGATCTCCCTCAAACATTGGCCTATCTCTCACCCGGCTATTATAGTAGTTGGCCACCCTCTGATGATAGGATGCCAATCGAATAGCCACGGCTTCTCTATGTACATCGAGTAGGTCCAAGCTTTCCCTTAGAGCTTGTGAGTTTTCTTCCTCTACTAAGGGTACCACTCTTGGTGATAACGCTCCAATTTCCACGGGGATTAGTGCTTTTGCACCGTATACGAGGCTGAATGGCGTTTCTCTGGTTGACACACGACTGGTGGTACGATATGCCCATAGAACACTAGGCAATTCATCCACCCATGCCCCTCTTGCTTTGTCTAGCCTGGTCTTCAGCCCATGAAGAATAGTCTGATTACTGACCTCGGCCTGTCCATTGGCTTAAGGATATGACACTGAAGAGATCCTTAGCTGAATGTTGAGGTTTTTACAGAATTCGCGGAAAGCATTACAATCGAATTGCTTTCCATGGTCGACATTTAAGATGCGTGGGATTCCGAATCGACAGATGATGTCTTTCCATACCATCGCCTCGACCTTCTTTTCTGTGATCGTAACTAGGGGTTCTGCTTCGATCCATTTTGTAAAGTAATCGGTAGCCACTAGCAGGAACTTTCTTTAGCCCGTGGCTAAGGGGAAAGGTCCAAGGATGTCCAATCCCCATTATTCAAAAGGAATTGGCTGTACTGTGCCTTGAGAGGGAGCCACTGGGGCTATTGTGATAGGCGCAAACCTCTGACATTTGTCACATCTGCGGGTTTGGTCCATCGCATCTTTTTTCAATGTTGGCCAGTAAAATCCCGATCGCAGTACTTTAGCAGCGAGGGCTCTTGCTTCTAAGTGTTCGCCGCAAATTCCTTCATGCACTTCGGCTAGGGCGTAACTTGCTTGTTCCGGTCCCAAACATTTTAATAAGGGTGACGAATATCCCCTTTTGTACAGTTCTCCGTTGATGAGTGTGAACTTCGCCCCTTGTACTTTCAAGCGACGAGCCTCGTCCTTATCTTGGGGGAGTGTTCCTTCGGTGAGATACTGTTTGTATGGGGATCTCTAATCGTCTCCCACTTGAATGTCACACACTTCGACCTCTTCAATACTAGGTCGTTCGAGCCTTTCTACCTTCACTGTCCTTCCTCGTGTTTCGGTGGAAGAGGCTAACTTAGACAATGAATCAGCATGTGTGTTTTCAGACCGGTTGATTTGTATCAATTGAAAGCTTTTGAAAGTCTGGGCTAGAAGTTGGACTTTCTTCAAGTAAGGGACCAGCATCGGTTCTCGTACCTCATACTTTTCGTTGAATTGGTTCACCACCAATTGAGAATCACTGTGTGCTACCAAGTGGTGAACCTGCAGCTTTTTTGCCAATATCATCCCTGCTATCAGAGCTTCATACTCCGCTATGTTGTTCGAACTGGGGAATCCGAACCGTAGGGAGTACTCCAGGGATTTCCCTTCTGGTGATACCAGGACTATACCCACTCCACTTCCGTTGGCACTTGATGCCCCGTCGACATACAGTAACCATGGGTGAGCCTCCCCCTCACTGCTGTCGCTCGGGATAGTGCATTCTACTATAAAGTCCGCCAGAGCTTGACCCTTGATAGCCTGCCGAGGTTGAAATGTGATATCGTATCCCCCAAGCTCCACTGCCCATTTCACTAACCTTCCTGAGTGTTCAGGTTTCTGAAGGATTTGTCTCAACGGTTGATCTGTTAAGACGGTGATAGGGTGTGCTTGGAAATAAGGGCACAACTTTCGCGAGGCTTTCACAAGGGCTAATCTAGCTTTTCAGCTAGGGGGTAGTGGGTCTCTGGATCTAATAACACTTTACTCACGTAGTAGATGGGACAGTGCACCATTTTATCTTTCTTCAGTAGCACCACACTGACGGCAAAATCACCGACTCCCAAGTACATGTAGAGTTGTTCTCCTTCCAGGGGCCTTGTTAATAACGGTAACTATTTCAAGTATTCCTTGAGGTCCTCAAAGGCCTTTTGACAATCTTTCGTCCATTCGAAGTTCTTTCCCCCCCGTAGAGTTTTGAAGAACGGCAAGCTCCTTTCTGCTGACTTCGACAAGAAGTGATTCAGAGCTGCTATTCTGCCTGTCAATCTCTGGACCTCTCTTACGGTAGTTGGGGGTTTCATGTTAATGACCGCCTGTACCTTTTTAAGATTTGCCTCAATGCCCCTGTTAGTGATCATGAAGCCTAAAAACTTCCCTGATCTTACCCCGAATGATCACTTTTCGGGGTTTAGCTTCATGTTGAATCTCCTCAATACTTCGAATACCCTGGACATTTGATCAGCGTGAGACTCTCTTACGCGGCTCTTGATGATCATATCGTCCACGTAGGCTTCCATGGTATTTCCCAGAAGATCTTTGAACACTTTGCTCACCATTCGTTGATAGGTGGCTCCCTCATTCTTTAAACCGAATGGCATTACCCGGTAGCAATAGGTTCCGTTATCGGTTATAAAGGAAGTCTTTTCTTCGTCTTCTGGGTGAAGCATGATTTGGTGATACCCGGAGAAAGCATCCAAGAAACTGAGGAATTCGTAACCGGATGTTTCTTCTACCAGTCTGTCTATCCGAGGTAGGGGGTATGAATCTTTAGGGCAGGCTTTGTTCAGATCAGTGAAATCCACACACATTCGCCACTTCCCGCTAGATTTCTTTACCATCACTACGTTGACCAACCACTCAGGGTAGTATACCTCTCGGATGAATCCGGCGCCCAGGAGTTTACTCACTTCTTCAGTGATTGCTTTTTGTCGTTCCGAGGTGAAACTCCTCTTCTTCTGTTTAACGGGTCTGTGCCCGGGTATGACATTAAGCTCATGGCAGATCACTTCGGGACTGATTCCAGGCATGTCCGTCGGACTCCAGGCGAAGACATCCGAGTTTCTTCTTAGGCACTCGACTATCTCATTCTTTAGTTGTTCGCCCAGTTGAGTCCCTATGAATGCCTTTTTTCCCTCATCCCCTTCTGTTAGCTCAATGGCCTCGGTTTCCTCTACAGGCTGAGGCTTGGGCGGATCATCTATACATAAGGTTTCTTTCCTCTGTGCTATCTTGTTGGCAGTGGAAGCGAGATAACAAGTACGGGCATTCCTTTGGTTTCCTCGTACTTGCTCGACTCCGTTGGGAGTAGGGAACTTCATTAATAGATAGCAAGAGGATATCACCGCCCTCATATCGTTCAGCACAGGTCTACCCAAGATCATGTTGTAGGCAGCGGAGGTCGACCTGACTACCTTGAACAATACTTACCGGGTCACGTCCTTCGGGTGCTCTCCGAGAGTCACAGGCAACTCTATGGACCCTGCCACCTTCACTCGCTCACCCGTGAATCCGTATAGTGGCGTCATAATAGGTTTCAACCTATCTTCAGATATGCTCATCTTTTCGAAGCAGTTCCAATAGATTAGGTTCACTGAACTCCCGTTATCAACCAGGACTCTGCTTACCGGGTGTTTGGCCACTACCGTGGATATCACCATGGGGTCGTTATGAGGAGTGACAATATCACCTTTGTCAGTCGGAGTGAACATGATGGGTTCTTCATCCGCTTGTTCTTCCATCACAACGTTAACCTGATACGCTTGCCTTGCGTAGCTTTTGCGGGAAGTAAAGGAGCTTCCCGCCATTGATTCCCCGCATGCAATAACATTTATTGCGGGGGCTGTAGGTTCGTTGTTTGGCGGATTGACTCAGGGGATGGGCCTGATTGCTTCATTCCTGGGCCTATTCCTTCGGTTATCATCATTCGGCCCGGTCCGCGGACGGTCATTCCTTTGGTCAAGCGGAGGGTAACGGGGTCTCTCGCTCCTCCACAGGAAGCGGTTGATCTTCCCCTCTCTGGCCAGTCTTTCCAACTGATCCATTAAATCTCTGTACCTCTCTATTGGGTGACCGTGAGTGCAATGGAATTCACAGTAGGCTTCAGAGTTTCGTCCTACGTCTCTAATTTTCTTTTTGGGGAATTCCAACAGTCTTGCCCCTTCGATTGCTGCCAATATCGCAGTACGAGGCTCGTTCAACTTGGTATAACCTTCATACCTGAGCCTAGGGGCTTTGTCTACTCTGACGAGTCTTGGAGAGCTTCTCTCGGGCGCGTCTCTCTCTCTCTTCTTCCCTTCTTTTGCCTCCCTGGGCTGTATCATCTTCATCACCTCTTCTTGGGCCACATATTTATTGGCCCTAGCAAAGAGATCAGAGATTGTCATCGGTTGATCAAGAGAGAGGGATTCTTGCAGCTTTTCAGAGCTTGTCCCTTGTAGCATTGCAGCCATAGCTACCCCTACCAGCAGATCTTCCACTTCCAAGGTTGCATCTCGGAAGCGGTCTACAAAGCTCTTCAAAGATTCTCTACTCCCTTGCTTAAGCGTGAGTAGGTAAGTAGTGTCTTTCTTTCTCTGACTGTGGATCATGAAGACTTTGAGGAATTCATTCCTCAATTGGTCGAAAGAAGAGATCGAACCTTCGTTCAACCCTTTGAACCACTTCAGAGCGTGCTCAGACAATGTGAGAGAAAAAGCTCTGCACATAATTTCGTCCTCCCATCCATGCAGCAGCATGAGGGATTCATAACTCTGTATGTGATCATAGGGGTCTACTTTGCCGGTGTAAGTAGCCATAGAAGGTATTTTAAACTTCATCGGCAAAGGTTTGTTCATGATCTCCAGACTGAATGGAATCCTCCTCCTTTGGCCATCATCAGGAGACACCAATTTTTTCTTCTCAAGGATCCGTTGGACGACCTTCTCCACGTTCTTCGACCCTCGAATTGAGTGTGGCCATGTCCCTTCGGGTCTGGAAGAGTCTAACTGATAAGCACCCCTTCCAGCACCTCCCATTCTGGTACTTGAGATTTCGAGACCTTCTCGTGGGTCTTGGCCTCTCTGTCTCCGTCGCTCCCCAGCCTTACATTCTCTTAAACCATGTTCCAACTCCACGGGAGATGAGCTGCGGTATGTGGGGGAACTCTGCCGCCTATTGACTAGAGGAGAACTCTGCCACCTATCAGCGGCGGGAGAGCACCGTCGCATATGTGTTGCGGGATAGCTCTGCCGTATGTAGTCCCTGGAAGGGCTTTGTCGCACGGGTTCCGCAAGAGAACACTATCGCCTGAAGTCTACGGGTGAGTTCTGACGTCGATGTGCCGCGGGTGAGCTCTGTGGCACATTTGGCAAACTCTGCCGCCTATCAGTCAGAGGGGAACACTACCGCCGTTGAGCCGTGGGTGAGCTCCGTGGTCTATCTTCTGGGTGAGACCTCTGCCGCGAGAGGTCTGCAGGTGAGCTCTGCCGCACAGGTGCTGTGGGCGAACTCAGTCTCGCTGGATCTGCAGTGGCATTATTTTGTGTTCCTACCTCTTGTCCAGCATTTACCAGGGTGGAGGGCTGACCTCTCTCGTAGGTCTGCCTAGGCGTGCTTTCCCCCACTAACTGCTGCACTTCATGGGGCAAGCTGAATTGGGGGAGAGCCTCTCTGAAGAAGCTCACCATAGCTTTTAATGCTGTCGTAGTCTCTTCATTCTTGCGTTTCAGGGTCTCAAATTCTTCTAGAGAAACCAAGGCTTCTCTGTCACCCCTTTCACTACGTCTTCGTCTCTGCTCTGGTCTGACAGGGGGACTCACAGAATTCTGCCCTCCTGTCAACTCTGCTATAGAGCGTGTTCTCACCATTTTGATAGAGAACCTGACTTTTTGTCAGATTTCCCACAGACGGCGCCAATTGATGTTGCCTGGTTGAACAGCAACAGGAATTTACCTTCCACGTATTCTGATTGCACTAAAGACAAAAAATGTGACGTCTGTACGATCTGTTCCACGTGTTCTTCGTATTATCTGCAAAAATATCAGGAATCAGAGGGGGCAGGGATTTATCCCTGCACGCGCACTCCGATGATTAAGTAAGTAATCGGGAGTTGTGTAAGTAAGAGGAAGAGAATGTGTTTTTTAATTCAAAGGGTTGAAGTATTTCTCCCTGCTTTTTTGTTCTTTGGTTTCGTCCCCTTTTCTGAGAGCTCCTCGGCATATTTATAGGTTTCTTCTAAGTCGGTTCGAGCTGAGGCCCAGGCGCGTGTCTGGGCCGCGACAGAGTCATGGAGCACTCTGTCGCGCTTCAGGTTAAGTAGCTTGCGGGGGAGTCGGTAGGCAGCAGAGTGCCCATAGACCTCTGCCGCAGGCTGTGCGGGAGACCAATGCCGCAGGCTGTGTGGGAGACCTCTACCGTAGGCTGGGTGGGAGACCTTTGCCGCGAGGGCAATGCGGGAGACCCATGTCGCAATAGAGGTGATGGGGTCTGTCGCGCCTACTATGCGGCTCACATCCCAGGTGACAGAGTGCCTATCGCCCCGAGCACTCTGTCGTTCAACAAGCAATTGTATCGCGTAGCAACTCTATCGCGAAATCAGCCACGGGGCTTATTCTTGTTCTGACACGTGGCAGTCAATGGTTGGCGGATAGTTGTACACGTGGATTCTGGTGACACGACCACCATCAACATCATATTAGGAGTAGATAAACATTAGGTAATTTTTAAGACATGTTAGCTTAGCATTTCATGGCATATTCTTGCATTAATTTCCATTTTCATTTCTGTATTTGCTTGTTGCCTAGATTTATTATTAGGTGCATTTAGATGTTAGTTAAGTCATGCATTCATTAAATAATTTTTAAGAATAGCGTGGTAATTTTTATAATGCATTTTAGCATTTTTTACTCTTAGTTTTAGGTGTTAGGCGTGATCTTCACTACCACTTTCCAAGTCTAATTTCAATGATTGTTTGGTAATTTTTTTATGTGTCATTTAAGTTAGTTGATGGCGGTCATTAATACATTGAATTTAAATTCAAGATGTATTAGATAAATTTTTACTAAGCATTTGCTTTAAATTTTGTCCATATTAATCTCACTCAGGCGTCATTGTAACACTGTCCAGATTAATTTTTAGGTTCCGTTTTAGGAATCATTTAGGTGCATTTAATAAGGTTTTAGGTCTCATTTAGGTCATATAATTAGTGATTAAAGTTTAGGTAATATTTTTAGAATTAATTTGCATATCATTTTCATAGCTTGTAGGATTTTATTTTCCTGTTTTCTGCATTCTGTATATGGGTAATTTAGCTACTATCCAGCCATGTTTAGCCATTGTTTTAGGTATATTTTAGTTATTTAAGGATAGAATTTACATATGGTATTAGTTAGGTAAAGTTTGATTAAGTTTTAGTGTCATTTTCATTAGTTTTTCCATGCATTTGTTAGGCTAGATTAATTTTCTTTCATTTTTTGTTTTAGGGGCTGATCAGGTGCACTCTACTTGGTGTTTTAAGCATTCATTTGCATTAGTTTAGGGTTTGGTTTATTTCATTTAGGGTTAGAAACATTTAGGTTATATTACATGCATTTTTAGGTTAGTTATTTAGGGTTTAGGGTTATATAGTGTTTAGGATTATTTTTAGGGTTTGCATTTTAGGGTATTTTATGGTTAGGATTTCCATTTAGGGATTTTTAGGGTTTTTATTAGGATTTTATTTTATCATGCATTAGTTTAGGTTATTTGGCATTTCTATTTCATTTAATTAAATTAGATACATGCATTTTTTTTATTTCATATTAGAATTTTATAGATTTATTTTCATTATTTTGCATTTTAAGCCCACATTTTCCATTATTTGCATTTTTAGCTCATCTTCCTTATTGACTTTTATTTTTGTTTTTATTCTTTTACAGTTGCTTTCTTATTTGCTAGTGGGCATTGTAAGTATTTCTTTTTATTACTTTTATTTTCTTTCATTTTATTATATTTCATGTATTAGCCTTAGTAGATCACTCATCATTCATAATTGGTAAGAATATACTTAGGATATAATTTATTTGGTAATCAATTAAACTAACTTATCTATGTGGGATGATATTTTGAGACTTTAATTCCTATATTACTTGTAGACCTATTGTAATGGCCCAGCCTAGCCACTTATGGCTTACCACAACATCAATTGCGTGACATCGTTACTCAGTCGTATTGTCTGCTTTGGGTCCACTGACCTACACGGTTTTATCGAGGTAAATACCCTAATTCGCGTCCCACATGGTTCGAACCTAGGACTTTAAGTCCTTAATCCTTACACACATGATACCAAAGTGAAACAATTCGTCACGACCTCCTTTACCTAAAATTACTACAAATTTTTGGCTTTTTTCTTTACCTTTCCTTTCGCGATGATTCTGACATCCGTTGGGCTGTGATTCGATATTAGTATCATCTTTTTTACCTACCTTATCATCCATTCTATATCATACATACATGTCAGTATAAACTATCTATTGACTGTGAATACGTTTTATCTTATAAGTTAACTCATGTACATTTATATACAAAAACATCCCCAACATTACATTCATTTACATCATTGTGTTGTTATATGTTTAGATACAAAATTGTACGAATGTGTATAACTTTCAATCGACGAGAATGCAGTGGACAACAAGAATGCAAGTCCTCAGCCATACTCTATCCACTGCGAATGCTCTATAGAGAGGGGAGAAATGAAAGGGGTGAGCTCACTAGCTTAGTAAGGCAATTATGCAAGCAAGTAGATAATCATGCTATCTACATGAACATAATGCCATGCTTTAAATCATTCTATTTCAATTCGCATCTGAAGCATAAAGTTTTTTACATAAAACTTATGCAATTCACATATATACATTCACTCGTATATATGGGAATCATACTTTATTTATAAACATAGGTAATTCATGCAAAACTTTGCATTCTTATATAAAGCTTATAAAACATATCATGTCATTTCATTTTAATCAGAAAAATATGGCATTTCATCATGTAAAAACATGTAAATCGGGGCTCAACCCATCCATCAGGTTTACCCTGGTTCATAAACATTATATTTATGTAGAACCATAAAACATTTATTGAGGCTCGACCCATCCCTTGAGTCTACCCTTGTTCTCACAAAATCATGTGACATAATCAAGTGAGAATGGCAACTATTGTGAAAATTTCAAGGATTATGATCATATCTCATATCGGTGATCCCAGGCTACACAGATCCTAGTTTACGGGGCATCACTACTATAACGGGAGGTAAGTCAAATCCTACCTACCAGCTAACAACTCCACAACACCAAATACTCACTCTACACCATACTACGTGTTCCATACACTGTACAACGTACTCCATAAACCCTACTTCAAGTCGATAGTCAATGCCATGTCCCAAAATGCATGTACGAGCATCTCATACATATGATACACAGTCTATACAAGGCTTCTAGCACAGCTCTTTTATGTCATTCACATGAAATCTAGTGCGAGTGAGGCTCCGGCACTATGTCACGTACAAATCATGTAAAGTTGAGTACGAGCAATGCTTCAGTACCCTTTTATGCATATCATATAAAAGCTAGTGTGAGTAACAATCCAACACTAATTTATGTATAAAACATATAAAATCAGGTGCAAGCAGTGCTCCCGCACGATTTGTTTTCACACAACTCGATAGTTGGCTCATTTAAAAGAGATTCATTCAATTAAATCAAATTTGCACCATATTGTGTTGTTTTCGCATAAATCATGAAAACATCGGCCAATCTATCTATGCATCTACTAAACAGCAATAAAAACACTCAAAAATATGCTTTCCATGCTTTTTAGGACTTTTCCTAATTTTTCTAATTTTTTCGTTAATAAGGGTAAAATGGTAATTTACACATATCGGGTATCTATAAATTTATTCACTTTCTCTAACTCTCAGACTTTTTAAGTGAATGTAAACGCTGACGAAAATATCTATGGATATCTCTAACTACCCGTAAAATTCTCTTACATGAAATCGCGTGGAATGCTCTCCCTTTTCCAACGCTGTAGAATCACGTCATTCGGTTAGCTCTCAATATATTCTCTGGAGCTGCATATAACCATTTATCAAGTTAATTACACTTTTTCAACTGTATTTCACTTTTAATATAGTCTATTTAACCTAATGGGCGCGTTTACTCTTATTGGGCCTAATACATCTTAATGGGCCTAACATTGTCTTAAGCCCATTTCACTTTACTATTCATTTTATCTGGGCTTATTGGGCTTGTGGGGCCTACTAACTCTTATTAGACTTGGTTCGAGGCCTACCCATCCTTATTGGGCCAAAACCAATTCGACTTAGCCCATTTGACCTCTTGGCCATGGCATGTGTCCGAGAGCCATGCAGACCGTCCATGACTAATGGTCACCCATCTTCACGCCAACCTTGGCTAATTTTCTAGCTATTCACTTAAGCATTTCATCAAACAGAACCTATGCATGTCTTAAGCCTTTAGTTTTTGTTCATTAAGGCATTTTATCAAACACCTTATATGCCATTTTCAATTTATCAACCAATTGACCAAATTGATTAAAAGTAACCATGCCATAATCATGTATACATGTTTACCAACCTATACATGTCCTAAGATCATAAGGGTATTGTGACGCCCCGAAAGTGCAAAAAAACAGGGCCAATTTAAAACTTATTTTACATCAATACACATTTCTAGGTGCATTCCTATACCGTGTCATACATCATCATATATACATTATAAAACTTTCACCTCAAGATCTCATCATCTAATATTTATATATCATATTGTATACATTCCTCAATTCAGAATTAATTAATCCTAATACATCCCATACATCATTGTTCATCAAGTGTCTATAAATATAACTTTAGTCTAGATACATGAAATATTAAAGTATATCTCAAATTACAATATACGGCCTGGAGCTCAAGTCTTCCACTAGCCACTACTTCGTACGTCGCAGGAAGCTCTCTTCACTTGAAGAAATCTGGGGGGAATATTAAAATAGGGTGAGCTTCTAAATTGCTCAGTAATGGGGTAAGGGACTCGTCAATAAAAATGATTAATCACATAACACAATCATTTTGTTTTGTATGTGAAACTCAATAGAAAACGTAGCATGAAATCATTAAGACATCATCCTCATCTCATTTCTCCAAGATCATGCAGAAACATGAGAGTAAATGGCTCAGTATAAAAACCATAGTTACAAGCATATGGAAATTAGGATGTGATAATGGCTTTTCTCATAAAAATGTGATAGAAATCACCTCAGTAATAATACACGTGGCACAGCCACAAAACACAATCTCATGTGTAAAACGGAGACTAGGCAAGTAAAAACTCAGATAAAAACATTCGTCATGGCACATCAAAATAATCTCCTCTGGGTGCGTATCCCAGGCATCCTTAAAAGAGGGAATGTCGACAATATGGTCATGTAAATGGTGTATTGATCTTATATGTTACCAGAATAAGGCCCGAAATTACATGCTACCAGAGCAAGGCCTTTCCTTATTCACACTATTGGTCTTACATGCTACCAGAGCAAGGCCACCCAGCGCTACCAGAGCGGGGGTCATCTCATTTTACCAGAACGGAGACATCTCTCGCAACCAAAGTGGAGGAATATCAGACTGTAAGGCCCAAACTTATATGCTACCAGAGCAAGGCTCGATGTGTTATCACATGACATGCCTAAGTCTCAATTTCAGCCATTATCATATAAAATTATTTTGCCTTCACATAGAGCTCATAATGGTTTCTGTCATAAAACTCACTTGAAAACCCTTTTTGTACTCAATACAAAACGTGTCAAAACCGAACTCAAACAGACAAAACCATGCACACATTTCTCAAATCTCAATACGCCATAAAGTAGACCCCAAATCCCGTTTTCACTTTTAAACTCAAATAGTTTGTAAAATAATTTTACACTTTGTTTACAACTCATAAGAATTGGGCTCCGACCGGCTATAAAACCGTGTGCAATAAATTAATCATAACTCATAAAAACATGCTTGTTTCTCAAAACATTTAATGCTACAAATATCATTATAAATCGCATAAATAAATGAGTTTAAGTTTTCCCTTACCTTGTTGCACCTTGTATAGTGCAATCGTTCCCCCGAATGATGGACTAGCCTCGCATTCCTCTCTGGAACTCTCGGGCAATCCCAACGATGTAAAAACACCATCAATACGTCATCACATTGTCTCAAATCTCAACATCGAGCATAATGGTTCACATTCTCATAATTTCTCAATACCTCAATAATTCTAATAACCCTAACCATTTTTAGCTAATTCCTCACAACATCTACAACCACAATTGCAGAAATCTACTTCTAAATCAAGGATTAAAGCTTAGAAATTTATCGAAAACTTGTGGAGTGCTCAATTCATGCCTCAGCTCAAATCATCCTTCGATTTCCAAGTATGTTGTTCTCTTTTTAATGAGGAACAACTTTCCCTCTTGCCACAACCTCTGATTTGAATGAAAATAGGTGTTTTGGAAGAGAGAGAAAGCTAGGGATTCGACCAAAAATAGGGGTTTTCGATTTTCTGGAGAGAGAAGATGAATTCCAGCAAAAACATAGGGGTCCTTATATAGGCATAAGGTGGGAGATCGATCTGCTCCTGTAGGAGATAGATTTACCTTTGAATTTAGAAACGTTTTGAGCACTTCTTATGCCTGCCAAATCGATCTGTCATGGGGGCAAGATCAATCTCATAATCTTGAGGAGATCGATCTGCTCCTTTTGAGGAGATCGATCTGCTCTTTTTGAGGAGATTGATCTGATTTTTACTGAAACATTTGGAGATCAATCCCTTTAAGGCAGAATCACAAGGAGATCGATCTACTTCTATTGGAGATCGATTTGCTCATTTAAATTTTCCATTCCTTGTCACTTTGGCCTACCAGATCGATCCCCTATTCTCCAAGATCGATCTAGCCTCATAGTTTCACACTATGGTTGTACTCTTGGCATAAAATCTCAATATATAATTGCCATAATTTACTTCATAGATTATTTCTCATTCATCACTTCAATTTATGAGTACATCACATATAACTCATTCAATTACACTTCATGTTCACATTACAAAATTAGATGGGTACAAAATTCTCAGGTCTCACATCCTCCCCACCTTTAAAGAATTTGGTCCTCTAAATTCAACTCGACTCGTCAAATAGATGGGGGTACTTCTCCTTCATGAGGCTTTCAAATTCCCAAGTTACCTCTTCCATTGAGTGATGCTTCCATAAAACTTTCACTAACAAAATGCATTTAGTCCGAAGTACCTTCTCTTTCTTATTGAGGATTTGGACAGATTCTTCAGTGTAGCTCATGTCCTCTTGTATGTTCATCTCTTCATACTCTAAGACATGAGAAGGGTCCAAGTGGTACTTTCTCAACATAGATACATGGAAGACGTTGTGTATCCCAGACATCTGTAGGGGTAATGACAACCTATAAGCTACCTCTCCCACTCTCTCAATCATCTCGAATGGTCCAATGTATCAAGGACTCAATTTTCATTTCTTTCCAAATCTCATGATACCCTTACTCGATGATATCTTAAGAAATACTGCATCACCAACATCAAACTCGAGTGGTCGTCTACACATATCCATGTAGCTTTTCTGTCTACTTTGTGCAGCCTGTAATCTCTCACATATAAGTTTCACACTCTATACAGCCTACTCAACAAGCTCGGGAGGATTTATCTTTCTATCACCCACTTCTTCCCAAGCTACAGGGGATCTACACCTCCTACCATATAGAGCCTCAAAAGGTTCCATTCCAATACCCGTATGATAGCTATTACTGTATGCAAACTCTGCTAGGGGCAGGTGATCATCCCATGATCCCTTAAAATCCATCGTACACACCCTCAACATATCCTCCAGGGTCTGAATAATCCTCTCTGATTAACTATCTGTCTGAGGATGATAGGCGGTACTAAAACTCAATCGAGATCCCATGGATTCCTGAAAATTGGTCCAAAATTTGGAGGTAAATTAAGAATCTCTGTCAAAAGTAATACTCACTAGAGCCCTATGTAATCTAGCTATCTCACTGACATATAACTCAGCTAAGGAATCCACAGTATCTGTGCTCTTGATGGTAAGGAAGTGGGCACTTTTCGTCAGTCTATCCACTATGACCCATATAGCGTCACGACTTCTTTGGGTCCTCGGTAAACCCATAATAAAGTCCATGGTGACATATTCTTATTTCTATGTTGGCATGGGTAAAGGCTGTAATAATCCTTCAGTCTTTTGATGCTCAGCTTTCACTTGCTAGTACATTAAACATCTCTCCACATAATCTGCCATGTCTCACTTCATGCCACTCCACCAATACACCTTTCTCAAATCTCAATACATCTTACTACTCCTTAGGTGCATGGTGTATCGTGAGCAGTGGGATTCTCTCAGTATCTGTTTCTTCAGGGTATCATCTTTCGGTACACAAATTCATCCTCTAAATCTCAACAACCCATCCTCACAGACTATGAGATCCGACTAGGAAGTCTGTTCGGCTTGGCTAACCATATCAATCAGTCTCTGGTCATCATGCTGCCCAGTTCTAATCCGATCCATGATCCTAGGCTTTATTCGCAGGCTAGCCAAAAATCTAGTCTCTTCCTCTTTAACTCTGATCCGGAGTTTAGTGAACTTCTCCAATAAATCCCATTCCCTGACTATTATAGTAGATATCATACTCTTCCTGCTCAGGGCATCAGCAACTACGTTTGCCTTCCCCGAATGGTATAGAATCTCGCAGTCATAATCCTTAAGGAGTTCCATCCATCTCCTTTGTCTCATGTTTAACTCTTTCTGATCAAACAGATGCCTCAAACTCTTATGGTCAATGAAGATCTGGAATCTTTTCCCATACAAGTAGTGCCACCAGATTTTCAAGGTAAATACCACAGCGGCTAACTCCAAATCATGCGTGGGTTAATTTTGCTCATGATCTTTCAACTGTCATAATCCATAGGCGACCACTCTTCTGAGCTGCCTGAGCACACACCCCAATCCTTGATGGGAAGCATCACTATACACTGAAAATCTTCCTGATCCTTTAGGGATAGTTAACACAGGTGCCATTATTAATCTCCTCTTTAATTCTTGAAAATTGAGCTCACATTGATCAGTCCATATGGACAGAGTCTCCTTGTGCTTAAGCTTGGTCAAAGCAGTGGCAATCCTGAAAAATCCTTCAACAAATCTTCTATAATACCCTGCCAAACCAAGAAAACCTCACACCTCAATAACTGTCCTCGGTCTTTCCCAATTAAGCACAGCCTCCACTTTAATTGGATCAATTGATACTCCTTCCTCTGAAACTATATGAACAAGGAACGTTATCTGATCCAGCCAAAACTGGAAGACCCCGTATATGTATAAGGGTAATGTGTGTAATTGGATCAAATAATATGAATGGACTTGTAATGTAAAGTATGATTGATGTAAGTCCATGGATTCAATGTATGTATGTGTAATACAAATTATAACGTACATACAAGTTTCATTGAGTATGAATACGAAGAAATGAGTTCTAGCAAGTGATGGTTGTGATTGAGACTCAAGATGAGTAGTGTGGTAAAATGGAATGGAATTATGCTTCCATTTGGTTTTATGTAGCATACCTTTGAACATACAATGAATGCACACAAGTTTCGATGTGCATAAGGTATGAATGGATGCCATTTTCAAGTTATAAAGGTGGATGGATGAGAAAATAGCCATGGCAAAAGATTAAGGAGGTGTTGGTATGAGTTGCAGCAATGAAACTACAGGAAATCTGGAAAACATGAGGTCCAGATCGATCTCATAGGATGAGAGATTGATCTGGAAGAGCCAGAATGCTCTTATTTGGGTGAAAAAATAGAGCAGATCGATCTCCAATGGAGCCAGATCGATTTGCCAAGCATTCTGTAGTGAAAAGATCGATCCTCAAGCACCCAGGTCGATCTCCTTAGTTCTCTGTTTGGGACCAGATCGATCTCATGCTTCGACAGATCGATCTCATGCTTCAACAGATCGATCTCATTGCTTCGACAGATCGATCTCAGGCTTAAAAAATGCCGTGAAAAAGAGGGATTTTAAGGGACCAGATCGATCTCCTCAAGCTATTTCTATATAAGGAGAGCTGAAAATCTGGAAATCTCGAAAAAACATATTAGCCTCCCATTTTCAACCCAAAAACCTAACTTTTCCTCTCTAAAATCAGCCATTTTCAGTGAGATTTGGAGAAAGATCATTAGAGGCAAAGTTGTTCCTATCAAAGAGAAGAACAACATAGTGAGAGGGCATCTTCCCATCTTTGGAATTGAAGGAGTTAAGGGCATTACCATTTGGAGCAAGAAGAGAAATCATATTGGTAAGATTCTAACACTCCAATCCAAATGCATTAGCTATTTAATTGATTTTGGAGTTGATTTATATGAGTATTGATGGATAAACTACCTAGGAATGTAGTGGAATTGGTGTGACCTAGAAATCTAAAATGGGTATAATGTGAGGATATGTGGGATTGAATGAGCCTATGATTTATGGCATGCTAAAGTTGTTATTGGGGTAATATTTATGATTTTAAATGGTTAAATGAGATTACATTGTGAGTTTGGAGGAATTGTGGAAATGGGTATGTATATGATTGAAAAATGCCATAGTGAGGGGATTCATGGAATATGAACACTATGAGCTTAATGTCGATTTAATATCGATTTTGAATAAGTTAATAGGCCTAAGAAGATCCATAGACTCGAGTTATGGATAAAGTAATGAAACGAGGCCAAATAAGCTTTAATAGAGGCTATAGATTAAATTGACTATAGCAAGCACAAGGGTTGCATTATATGGATCGAATATAATGTGGGATACGATTTTGTGCAGTCCCGAAGAGTTCGTTGAAGACGAACCGAACCGTACGAGTAAGCAGCTTAAGGAAGTGGAATCACGCATCGCGATTCTAGGTAAGGGAATTTTGTGAGTGTATAGAGGTAGCTGCTCGTACTTTAAACTTGTGGGTGAATATCAGGTGTTTTTATGAAATGCATGATTGCTCAAAAAAATGTTGATGGTATTCGTGAGTGATGATGAGTATATGCGTGGTTTTGGATTTGAAGTGGATTTTATGAAATGGGATAGTAAGGCTAATAATTGCATAAATCTAATGTTTTGATGCTTTTCAAAACGAATTGCTTGGTTTTAAGCAAGCTTGTAGATAGGTCGGTTAGTATTGTATTGTTGTTGTGGAAAAGCATTTGTGAGTGCTAAACCCGAATTATCGGGATTGATAAATTGTATATGAGCCGCCTATCACATTTGTATGACATAAATCACGCTAGAGCCTCGCTCGCGTTGGATTTCTATGTTTTCACTTGTGTGAAACGTGCTTGAGCTTAGCTCTCGCTTTGAATTTGAATTGTGATAATGTTTATAAACCGTACTGGAGCTTACGCTCGTACGTGGATTTGAGTGATTTTTCTTATGCATATAACTGTACTGGAGCTATGCTCATACATGGTTTCTTCATATTTTATGCATAAATGCCGTACCAGAGCGTTGCTCGTACGAAGTGATTGGTTTGATGCATGAATTCGTGCTAGAGCGTAGCTCGCGCTGGTTTTCACACTGTGGTATGTATGAGGCCGTGGTGAGAGATACGGATTAACTCAGGGAACCCAACAGGCCTGACAGACCTCTTAGGTGGGGTGAGGGTGAGGGGCTAGGACCTGACATAATCCATCCAGGGAACCCAACAGGCCTGACAGACCTCTTAGGTGGGGTGAGGGTGAGGGGCTAGGACCTGGATCAAGGAACCCAACAGGGTCGAGCAAGGCCATGAGGGGCTAGGACCTGGTATTGAGGTTACTCCCACGCGCTCTTGAGACTATAAAGGTTACACTTGGTATGGGGTAGATAAGACCTATGGCAGGCACCCCCAACCATGTTATTGGGTCCGCGGAGTACGATGTACCGTGTATATCACATGGAGTACGATGTATCGCGTAGTGGTTACTTGATTTGAGAAAGTCTGGCTGAGAACTAACCCACCTTCGTGCCAGCATGATACCCCGCACACCAGAATCCGTGTGGTCTGGGATGATATGTGACGATTGGCCAACGTAGTCACTTGAGATATAGTAACCTGTCTCCTTGCTTGATTTACTTACTACCACATGATTTTAAATCTCTAAGTGTGATTGTGATTGATTAAGGTAGACCCGAAGGAGGGGTCGAGCCTCGTGGATTTGATTTGTGAAATGAAAAATGAGGTTGTGATTGTAAGTTGTTGTGATGTCATTGTATGTGATGAAAAAGAGTTTTATGACGTGGGTTTAAAAAGGAGGTTTCTTAATGAATTGCCCTTTTTATGAATTTAAATGAGATCGAGCATGAGATGATTTATACATGATGTTTTACCATGTTTTATATGCCAATTTTACATGACTTTGATACATGATATATATGTATACTCATATGGCATAGTTTTATTCCTCATGCTCCTAACATAAAGGATTTATGCATAACACTATCAGCATGTAGATAGAGTAGTTATCTACCATGCTTGCATTATTGCCTTACTGAGCGTGTGGTTGCTCATCCCTCTCTATTTTCCCCCCTACAGAGCGTGCATAGTAGCCCAGTGAGGACTGAGACGTGGTATTTTGGACTCCGCTGCATCTCCATCGCTTAAAGGTATATACACAGTGATTCTTTTTTTTATCTAAACAATGTAAAAGCACAGTATTCTTTTGAGTTGTACTTATGGGGGATGTAGATGTCAGTAAAACATGTATTCGTATAAGTACATGATTAAATGCACATGTATGACATCATTTTAATTAATTGAGAATGAATGAGATATGGTGTTTATTAATGACTCACAGCCCAACAGTGTGTGGTGAGTTAGTTCATGACCGGGTAAGGTAACAGTAAAACGCGAAAAATTTTCAGTGATTTTCGATTAAAGAGAATGGAATTGGGTCGTGACAGAGATTGGTATCAGAGCTGCGTTGGCCTGATGTGAGTCATTAATAAAATGTAGGAAAGTACATCCCCATAGTACTATGCTTTTGTTTAGATATAACTGTGTATACTGTGATGGATAGAGCTTAATAAATTATTATAATACAGGAAGTTAGGCACTATGCCAGTTACACGCAAAGGTAGAGGGGCGAGAGCACGTGCTAGAGGCCGTAGAGGTAGGCCTGAGAGTCGTGCGGAGCCACAGACTGAGCAAGCTCCACAGAACCTTGTCGAGAGAGCAGAGGATACCGAGGCTCGCTTCGCTAGGTTAGAGCGGAGTATCGAGAGTTTGGTGGAGATAGTCACGCAGGCATTGGGTGCCGGTGATAGACGAGGTCCCGCAGCACAGCCTACTACTGAACAGGCAGCTGCAGAGGCGGAGAGACCTCATGCTGCTGAGACAGCTACAGTTACACCACCTCCAGCCCAGGATACAGCTTCTCCTATCGCTCCACAGCAGAGTGGTAGTGATGTGGGTTATGACTGCGACTTGAGCAGGTTGCGAGAGTTTCAAGCTCTGAAACCCCCAGTGTTTAGAGGGGTGAAGGACCTAGTGGTTACGGAGGATTGGGTGTATGAGATGGAGAAACTGTATAGGTTTTTTCGATGCACTTCAGCTGAGAAGGTAGCCTTTGACGTGTTCATGTTGAAAGGCGAGGCAGAGCACTGGTGGAGGTCCACCGAGGTTATTTTGAGGGCTAGACACTCTGAGATCTCGTGGGAGATATTTCTAGAGGCCTTCAGGAGACAGTATATTCCAGCTACCGCACAGAGGAAATTACGGATGGAATTTATGAATTTGGTTCAGGGGAACCGGACTGTGGACGAGTATGAGTCCAAGTTTATGTCTTTGGGGAGATATGACCCGGACACGATGGGTAGTGAGACCCGAAAGATACAGAAGTTCATGGATGGATTGAGATTGGCCATCCGGACTAAGCTAGCTCCCTTCGACATTGTGACTTATGAGTAGGCTGTACATAAGGCTCAGTTGTGTGAGCAAGACTTTGAGCGAAATGCCTCCGAGCTTGGGAGAGTCAATGTTAGGAAGGACAGAGATCGGAAGAGATCCGAGTTTGGAAGAGTGGCCAAGAGAGGTGGCCAAAGGTTTTTCGAGAAGAGGCCTAAGATCGAGGAGGTGCAGGAGAGAGCTGCTAGACCTCCCGTATACCCAGCTTTGACTGCACCGAGGGGTATAACTATTGGAGGACCACGACCTACCACGGATCAGTGTAGGAGATGTGGGAGATATCATGGGACTAAACCATGTCAGGTGCCCCCTGTTTCTTATTTTAGGTGTGGGAGGCCAGGACATATATCGAGGTTCTGCACTGAGATGATTGAGGTTACCCCACAGAAGGGCAAGGAGCCAGAGGGAGCTCCAGTTGAGACAGCAGCCCCGAGGAGGAGGGCTACAGCTGAGGAGAAAGGGAAACAAGCTGCGGGTGTGAGCAGAGGAAGAGTACATGCACTGGATCAAGACACCGCAGATGCTTCGACAGATGTGATTAAAGGTACCATCCGAATCTTTGATTTAGAAGCATTGGTATTATTTGATCCTGGTGCCACGCATTCTTTCATATCACCTTCCTTTGCACATAAATTGTTGAAATATGTGAAACCAACATTGATGGATAAAATGTTGATGATTTCCACACCCATGAATGATAGTCAATTGACTGAGCATATATGTAGAGATTGTAAGATAAAGATAGAGGGGAAGGAAATGATAGCCAATCTGATTTTATTGAATATGAATGATTTTGATGTAATTTTGGGAATGGATTGGTTGGCTACCAATCGTGTTGTGATGGATTGTCATGCCAAAACATTGATGTTTTCAGGATTAGACAATCTTATTGTAAACTTTGATAAAAAGAAATGATATGAAACTAGCATGTTTGTTGTAAATAAAAGGAGTATGATTTTAAATTCATATTGCTTGAGAGATAAATTTATTGTTCATGATAAATATTGAATGTGGAGTGATGGTTTATGTTACTAACGATGGAGAGGATATTGTGAAGGGTTCATTGCCTATGTGGTCGATATAGATGAGGTACACCCGGAATTGAAGGACATACCCGTAATTACGGATTACCCTGATGTCTTTCCGGATGAATTACCAGGACTACCACCTGAAAGGGAAATGGAATTTTGCATTGAGTTAGTGCCTGGTACAGAGCCGATATCGAAACCACCCTATGGAATGGCTCCGATAGAATTGGAAGAGCTGAAGAAACAGCTGCAAGAGCTGCTGAAGAAGGGGTTTATTAGACCGAGTGTCTCACCTTGGGGAGCACCAGTTCTATTTGTAAGGAAGAAGGATGGAAGCCTCCGACTGTGTATAGATTACCGGTTGTTGAATAAGGCCACCATTAAGAACAAGTACCCCCTTCCAAGAATCGATGATTTGTTGGATCAGCTTCAGGGAGCCGAAGTATTTTCTAAGATAGATCTGCGGTCAGGGTATCATCAGTTGAGAATCAGGAGTGGAGATGTACCCAAGACAGCATTTCGTACCCGTTATGGCCACTACGAGTTTTTGGCGATGCCATTCGGATTGACGAATGCTCCCGCAGCATTTATGGCATTGATGAATGACATATTCAAGACATACTTGGACAAGTTTGTAATAGTGTTCATTGATGATATTTTGGTGTATTCCAAGTCCAGGGAAGATCATGAGGAGCACTTGAGGATAGTTCTGCAGACCCTCCGAGAGAAAGAATTGTATGCCAAACTCAGCAAGTGTAACTTTTGGTTGGAACAGATCTCATTTCTGGGGCATGTCGTGTCAAAGGATGGGGTATCAGTGGATCCATCCAAGATAGAGGCAGTTGTGCAGTGGGAACAGCCCAAGACAGTAACTGAGATCAGGAGTTTTCTGGGATTGGCAGGATATTATCGGAGATTTGTAGAGGATTTCTCCAGACTAGCTGCTCCGTTGACACGCCTCACATGTAAAGACGTTAAGTTTGTGTGGGATGAGGCATGTGAGAGGAGTTTTGAGGAGCTTAAGCATCGATTGACGACTGCTCCAGTTCTCACCATTCCTACCAGCTCAGGAGGATTCTCGGTGTATACGGATGCATCACACCAGGGACTGGGCTGTGTGCTTATGCAGGATGGGAAGGTAGTTGCCTATGGATCTAGACAGTTGAAAGATCATGAGAGGAACTACCTGACACATGATTTGGAGTTGGCGGCTGTAGTATTTGCATTGAAAATATGGCGCCACTATCTCTATGGTGAGAAATTTCAGGTGTTCACAGATCATAAGAGCCTTAAGTACTTGTTCTCACAGAAAGAGCTGAATATGAGACAGAGGAGATGGCTCGAACTCCTGAAAGACTATGATTGTGAAATCATGTACCACCCGGGTAAGGTAAATGTAGTTGCCGATGCTTTGAGTAGAAAGAACCTTGGGTTGGTGTCATATATGATGGTACGGGAACATGAATTGTTAGAACACCTTGCGAACCTCAGTTTGGATGTAACCCCACCTGGATCTGAGAGACTTGGGATCATGGCTAGTTTAAGACTGGAGCCAGAATTGATTGGTCATATTCGGCAAGCCCAGTAGAGTGATCGACGGTGCATCGATTGGCTGAGGCAGGTACAGATCGGTGTGGGTATTGATTTTGAGCAGAGTGCTGATGGCTTATTGAGGTTCAGAGGCAGAGTATGCATTCCCAAGGATCCTGAGATCAGGAGAATGATTTTATCAGAGGCTCACTCATCGAAATATACGATACATCCGAGAAGTACTAAGATGTATCAAAACCTTCGGAAGGTTTATTGGTGGTCTGGAATGAAAAGAGACATTGCGGAATATGTCGCTAAGTGTCTCGTTTGTCAGCAAGTGAAGGTAGAGCATCAGAAGCCTGTAGGATTATTACAGCCTCTACCGATACCGACCTGAAAGTGGGAGCATGTCACCATGGATTTTGTGATGGGATTGCCGAGGACCCGTAGAGGTCATGATGCCATCTGGGTTATTGTGGACCGATTGACTAAGTCCGCCCATTTCTTGGCTATGAGAGCTACTGATACACTGAGTCAGTTGGCGAACCTGTATATTCGAGAGATAGTACGGCTACATGGTGTACCAGTGAGCGTTGTTTCTGATAGGGATGCCCGCTTCACTTCCCATTTTGGGAACATTTTCAAGAAGCGCTGGGGACCCGATTGAGTTTTAGCACCGTTTTTCATCCTCAGATAGATGGGCAGTCAGAGAGGACTATACAGACCCTCGAGGATATGTTGAGAGCGTGTGTACTGGATTTTAGAGGCTCCTGGGATGACCACCTACAGTTAGCTGAGTTTGCTTATAATAATAGCTATCATGCTAGTATCGGGATGGCACCCTATGAGGCATTATACGGGCGTAGATGCCGTTCCCCTATTGGATGGGAAGAGGTTGGTGACAGACAGATTTTTGCTCCGGACTTAGTGCAGCAGGCATCTGAGGACGTCCAGTTGATATGTGAGAGATTACGGACAGCTCAGAGCCTACAAAAGAGTTATGCTGACAAGAGACGAAGACCACTGGAGTTTGATGAGGGTGAGTCGGTGTTTCTGAGGGTATCACCATCGAAGGGTATTATGAGATTTGGTAAGAAGGGCAAGCTGAGCCCTAGATATATCAGACCCTTCGAGATTTTAGAGAGAGTGGGAGATAAGGCGTATAGATTGGCATTGCCACCGGACTTGGCAAATGTCCACAACGTCTTTCACGTCTCGATGCTTCGGAAGTATCACCCGGACCCGGCACACGTGATAAGATATGAGCCGTTGGAGCTCCATGAGAGTATGACGTATGTTGATAAGTCGGTTCGGATATTAGATAGAAAAGAGAAAGTGTTGCGGAATAAGACAATTCCCTTGGTGAAAGTGCTTTGGCAACACCACACGGCGGAAGAGGCCACGTGGGAATTGGAGAACTTGATACGGGAGAAGTACCCCCAACTGTTTGAAGAGTGACTTAGTTCTAATTTGGAGGACCAAATTCCTTGAAGGAGGGGAGAATGTAAGACCCCATATATGTATAAGGGTAATGTGTGTAATTGGATCAAATAATATGAATGGACTTGTAATGTAAAGTATGATTGATGTAAGTCCATGGATTCAATGTATGTATGTGTAATACAAATTATAACGTACATACAAGTTTCATTGAGTATGAATACGAAGAAATGAGTTCTAGCAAGTGATGGTTGTGATTGAGACTCAAGATGAGTAGTGTGGTAAAATGGAATGGAATTATGCTTCCATTTGGTTTTATGTAGCATACCTTTGAACATACAATGAATGCACACAAGTTTCGATGTGCATAAGGTATGAATGGATGCCATTTTCAAGTTATAAAGGTGGATGGATGAGAAAATGGCCATGGCAATAGATTAAGGAGGTGTTGGTATGAGTTGCAGTAATGAAACTGCAGGAAATCTGGAAAACATGAGGTCCAGATCGATCTCATAGGATGAGAGATCGATCTCATAGGATGAGAGATCGATCTGGAAGAGCCAGAATGCTCTTATTTGGGCGAAAGAATAGAGTAGATCGATCTCCAATGGAGCCAGATCGATCTGCCAAGCATTCTGTAGTGAAAAGATCGATCCTCAAGCACCCAGATCGATCTCCTTAGCTCTCTGTTTGGGACCAGATCGATCTCATGCTTCGACAGATCGATCTCATGCTTCAACAGATCGATCTCATTGCTTCGACAGATCGATCTCAGGCTTAAAAAATGCCGTGAAAAAGAGGGATTTTAAGGGACCAGATCGATCTCCTCAAGCTATTTCTATATAAGGAGAGCTGAAAATCTGGAAATCTCGAAAAAACATATTAACCTCCCATTTTCAACCCAAAAACCTAACTTTCCCTCTCTAAAATCAGCCATTTTCAGTGAGATTTGGAGAGAGATCATTAGAGGCAAAGTTGTTCCTATCAAAGAGAAGAACAACATAGTGAGAGGGCATCTTCCCATCTTTGGAATTGAAGGAGTTAAGGGCATTACCATTTAGAGCAAGAAGAGAAATCATATTGGTAAGATTCTAACACTCCAATCCAAATGCATTAGCTATTTAATTGATTTTGGAGTTGATTTATATGAGTATTGATGGATAAACTACCTAGGAATGTAGTGGAATTGGTGTGACCTAGAAATCTAAAATGGGTATAATGTGAGGATATGTGGGATTGAATGAGCCTATGATTTATGGCATGCTAAAGTTGTTATTGGGGTAATATTTATGATTTTAAATGGTTAAATGAGATTACATTGTGAGTTTGGAGGAATTGTAGAAATGGTATGTATATGATTGAAAAATGCCATAGTGAGGGGATTCATGGAATATGAACACTATGAGCTTAATGTCGATTTAATATCGATTTTGAATAAGTTAATAGGCCTAATAAGATCCATAGACTCGAGTTATGGATAAAGTAATGAAACGAGGCCAAATAAGCTTTAATAGAGGCTATAGATTAAATTGACTATAGCAAGCACAAGGGTTGCATTATATGGATCGAATATAATCCGGGATACGATTTTGTGCAGTCCCGAAGAGTTCGTTGAAGACGAATCGAACCGTACGAGTAAGCAGCCTAAGGAAGTGGAATCACGCATCGCGATTCCAGGTAAGGGAATTTTGTGAGTGTATAGAGGTAGCTGCTCGTACTTTAAACTTGTGGGTGAATATCGGGTGTTTTTATGAAATGCATGATTGCTCAAATAAATGTTGATGGTATTCGTGAGTGATGATGAGTATATGCGTGGTTTTGGATTTGAAGTGGATTTTATGAAATGGGATAGTAAGGCTAATAATTGCATAAATCTAATGTTTTGATGCTTTTCAAAACGAATTGCTTGGTTTTAAGCAAGCTTGTAGATAGGTCGGTTAGTATTGTATTGTTGTTGTGGAAAAGCATTTGTGAGTGCTAAACCCGAATTGCCGGGATTGATAAATTGTATCTGAGCCGCCTATCACATTTGTATGACATAAATCGCGCTAAAACCTCGCTCGCGCTGGATTTCTATGTTTTCACTTGTGTGAAACGTGCTTGAGCTTAGCTCTCGCTTTGAATTTGAATTGTGATAATGTTTATAAACCGTACTGGAGCTTACGCTCGTACGTGGATTTGAGTGATTTTTCTTATGCATATAACTGTACTGGAGCTATGCTCGTACATGGTTTCTTCATATTTTATGCATAAATGCTGTACCAGAGCGTTGCTCATACGAAGTGATTGGTTTGAAGCATGAATTCGCGCTAGAGCGTAGCTCGCGCTGGTTTTCACACTGTGGTATGTATGAGGCCGTGGTGAGAGATACGGATTAACTCAGGGATCCCAACAGGCCTGACAGACCTCTTAGGTGAGGTGAGGGTGAGGGGCTAGGACCTGACATAATCCATCCAGGGAACCCAACAGGCCTGACAGACCTCTTAGGTGGGGTGAGGGTGAGGGGCTAGGACCTGGATCAGGGAACCCAACAGGGGCGAGCAAGGCCATGAGGGGCTAGGACCTGGTATTGAGGTTACTCCCACGCGCTCTTGAGACTATAAAGGTTACACTTGGTATGGGGTAGATAAGACCTATGGCAGGCACCCCCAACCATGTTATTGGGTCCGCGGAGTACGATGTACCGTGTATATCACATGGAGTACGATGTACCGCGTGGTGGTTACTTGATTTGAGAAAGTCTGGCAGAGAACTAACCCACCTTCGTGCCAACATGATACCCCGCACACCGGAATCTGTGTGCTCTGGGATGATATGTGACGATTGGCCAACGTAGTCACTTGAGATATAGTAACCTGTCTCCTTGCTTGATTTACTTACTACCACATGATTTTAAATCTCTAAGTGTGATTGTGATTGATTAAGGTAGACCCAAAGGAGGGGTCGAGCCTCGTGGATTTGATTTGTGAAATGAAAAATGAGGTTGTGATTGTAAGTTGTTGTGATGTCATTGTATGTGATGAAAAAGAGTTTTATGACGTGGGTTTGAAAAGGAGGTTTCTTAATGAATTGCCCTTTTTATGAATTTAAATGAGATTGAGCATGAGATGATTTATACATGATGTTTTACCATGTTTTATATGCCAATTTTACATGACTTTGATACATGATATATATGTATACTCATATGGCATAGTTTTATTCCTCATGCTCCTAACATAAAGGATTTATGCATAACACTATCAGCATGTAGATAGAGTAGTTATCTACCATGCTTGCATTATTGCCTTACTAAGCGTGTGGTTGCTCATCCCTCTCTATTTTCCCCCTACAGAGCGTGCATAGTAGCCCAGTGAGGACTGAGGCATGGTATTTTGGACTCCGCTGCATCTCCATCGCTTAAAGGTATATACACAGTGATTCTGTTTATATCTAAACAATGTAAAAGCACAGTATTCTTTTGAGTTGTACTTATGGGGGATGTAGATGTCAGTAAAACATGTATTCGTATAAGTACACTATTAAATGCACATGTATGACATCATTTTAATTAATTGAGAATGAATGAGATATGGTGTTTATTAATGACTCACAGCCCAACAGTGTGTGGTGAGTTAGTTCACGACCGGGTAAGGTAACAGTAAAACGCGAAATATTTTCAGTGATTTTCAGTTAAAGAGAATGGAATTGGGTCGTGACAAAAACTCACACTTACTAAGCTTTCCATGTAATCGCTTATCTAAGAGTATCTGAAGTACTAACCATAATTGCTGTGCATGCTCCTCGTACCACCGACAGTACACCAAGATATCTTCAATAAAGACTATCACAAACTTATCTAGACAGTCTCTAGACACCTCAATCATTAACCTCACAAAAGCTGCAGGGGCGTTTGTCAATCCAAAGGGCATTATTAGAAATTCATAATGGTCATACCTTGTCCTGAAGGTCGTCTTCATAATATCTTCCTCCTTAATCCTCAATTGGTGATAGCCCGATCTTAAATCAATCTTAGAGAAAACTGAGGCCCCTCTCAACTGATCAAGCAGATCATCAATCCCTGGCAATTGACATTTATTCTTCACCATGGCTTTATTCAATAGCTGGTAGTATATGCATAATCTGAGACTACCATCCTTCTTCTTTACAAAAAAACTGGTGCTCCCCATAGTGAGATATTGGGTCTAATAAATCCTTGATTCAATAACTCCTGTAGTTGTTTCTTCAATTCCTCTAGTTCCACTAATGCCATCCTATATGGAGGTCAAGTGATAGGTTGAGTACCTGGTACCAAATCAATGGTAAACTCCAGTTCTCTCTGGTGGTAAACAGGGTAACTCATCTGGGAAGACATCCGAAAATTCACACAACACGGGTATATCCTCAATCCTTGGATGTTCCCGGTTATTATCTGAGATGAGCGCTTCATAACCTTCAGATTAAAAGAAAATTTAATACTCTCAAAAGGTAACATCATAAATTCCAAATTGCTTACAAAAATTCCACACCTTTATTTCCTCAATATTTCAAACGTACACTTCAGGTCACTCGATTGGTTGCCAGCCAATCCATTGCCAAAATTACATCAAACCCATGTATATTTAAAATCATTAGATTTGCTAGCATTACTCTATCTCCCATCTTTATTTCACATCTTCAACATATCAGATTCGTTCTCTGGGACTCACGCATAGGGGTATTTACATGTAGGATATACTCTAGAGGTTCAAACTTCAAATTTAACATACATGAAAAATGCTCAGAAATAAACGAATGCATGGATCTCGGATCAATCAACACATGAGCCTTATGATTACAGACAGAGAGTGTACCTCTTATAGTTTTTGTAGAAGCATATGATGTTTCCTTATCCAGAGCAAACACATGTCCCACTATGACAGGTTTCTTTCCTTTCTCTACAGCAGTGGCCCATCTCGGGGGATTCACTCTCTGAGGCTGCTGTCTAGTAGGCTCCGGAGCATATGGTCTCTGAGGTTGAGGACAGTCTTTACTCTATGACCCATGTCTCCAAATCTAAAATATCCACAGATCAACCCAGTATAACTTCCTCCATACGATCAGGCACAGTCTCTACAAACCCTTATCTCAGGTGTGACATCTCGAGGGGTCTCTCTAATGATGGGATAAGCTCTGGGTCTCTCCAATCTGCCCTTCTGTGCCTCAATCCTTCCTCTTCTGAAAGAACCTCTCTGAATATCTGTTTGGAAAATTGCTGGCCTCTTGCCTTTATCTCTAGTCACTGCTCTAAACTCACTCTAGATTGTACAATTTTGATTCTCCTCTTAATCTCTTGTGCTCGTCTCAGAGCATCCCAAACTCAGTAATACATAGCCCTATCAATCGATCTCTGATGATGGGCTTTAGTCTATATACAAATCTCTCGGTGTGAAGCTCTTCATCTTTAAAGGTCTCTAGATCATATTTCAATAGAGTGGTAAATCGACTCTCATAATCATCCACAAACATATTGCCCTGTACCAAACATGAAAACTCAGCTTGCATCCTTCTCTGGGCAGCTCGTGGTACATATTAGATTCTAAAGGCCTTCTGAAACTCATCCTAGCTAATCACACCCTGGCGAGACATCAGAATACTCTGGGTAGTATCCTACCAATCTCGAGCTCTCCCTTTCAACATATAAGCTCTTATATTGACCCTCTCAGCATCCGTGCATCCAAAATAGTCATATATGACTCTTAACTCAGTCAGCCACTCCTCAGCCTCTACGGGATCCTTTCTCCCCTTGAATGCGAGTGGATTCATTTTCAAAAAGTCCTTCAGTCGCATCATACTTCTGCCATCGGGATGAGTAGCGGGAGGCACAGGGTCCATTTGTACTGGGGCCATGGGAGGTCCTTGTGGTGGTGTGGGAGTAGTACCCGAGGCATTAACTCTAAAATGTTGTGCGAATAGCACTGCCATCTGCTCAAAACCCTGCAATACATCTTACTCAACTGAGTTAATTCAAGAGTTAGGACTCTCCGGTTGTGGGGCAGGTGGAGGAGGTAGCTCTGCCTGCCTCCTCGAATGACCTTATCGTCCACTTATTTTTAATCTCAATACGTTCATGCGCGTACATAAAAACTTGATTGAAATTTCAATCCTCAATTTCAGTTCATGACCAGACTTATACAGACACTTGGGATGTATCCTATTTCACTTAACCGACACTGATAGTACTAAACACCTTAAGCTTTGACACCAACTAAACTCTATGACGCCCCAGAAGCATGAAAAAATGAGGTAAATTTAAAACTTATTTTACATCAATACACATTTCTAGGTGCATTCCGGTACAGTGTCATACATCATCATATATACATTATAAAACTTTCACCTTAGGATCTCATCATCTAATATTTATATATCATACTGTATACATTCCTCAATTCAGAATTAATTAATCCTAATACATCCCATACATTATTGTTCATCAAGTGTCTGTAAATACAACTTTAGTCCGGGTACATAAAATATTAAAGTATACCTTAAATTACAATATACGGTCTATAGCTCAAGTCCTCCACTAGCCATTACTCCATACGTCGTAAGAAGCTCTCTTCACTTGAAGAAATCTAGGGGGAATATTAAAATAGGGTGAGCTTCTAAATTGCTCAATAAGGGTGTAAAGGACTTGTCAACAAAAATGATTAATCACAAAGCACAATCATTTTGTTTTGTAAGTGAAACTCAATAGAAAACGTAGCATGAAATCATTAAAACATCATTCTCATCTCATTTCTCTAAGATCATGCAGAAACATGAGAGTAAATGGCTCAGTATAAAAACCATAGTTACAAGCATATGGAAATCAGATTGGATAATGGCTTTTCTCGTAAAAATGTGATAGAAATCACTTCAGTAATAATACATGCGGCACAACCACAAAACACAATCTCATGTGTAAAACGAAGACTAGGCAAGTAAAAACTCAAACAAAAACATACTTCAAGGCAATTCAAAATAATCTCTTCTAGATGTGCATCCCAAGCATCCTCAAAAGAGGGAACGTCGGCAATATGGTCGTGTACATGGTGTATTGGTCTTACATGTTACCAGAACAAGGCCCGAACTTGCTTTCTACCAGAGCAAGGTCTCTCCTCATGCACACTATCGGTCTTACATGCTACCAAAACAAGGCTCGGACTTACATGCTACCAAAGCAAAGCCACCTAGTGCTACCAGAGTGGGGGTCCTCTCGCGTTAATAGAACGAAGGCATCTCTCGCTACCAAAGCATAGGAATATCGGACTTACATGCTACCAGAGCAAGGCCCGATGTGTTATCACATGACATGCCTAAGTCTCAATTATAGCCATTATCATATCAAACCATTTTGCCTTCATGTAGAGCTCATAATGGTTTCTCTCATCAAACTCATCTGAAAACCCTTTTTGTACTCAATACAAAACATGTCAAAATCGAGCTCAAACCTACAAAACCATGCACATATTTCTCAAATCTCATAATGCCTTAACGTAGAGCCCAAATCCCATTTTCACTTTTAAACTTAAATAGTTTGTAAAATAATTTCACACTTTGTTTGCAACTCATAAGAATTAGGCCCCAACCGGCTATAAAATCGTGTGCAATAAATCAATCAAAACTCATAAAAACATGCTTGTTTCTCACAACAATTCATGCTACAAATACCATCATAAATCGCATAAACAAATGAGTTTAAGTTTTCCCTTACCTCGTAGCACCTCGTATAGTGCAATCGTTCCCCCAAATGACGGATTGCCTCGTATTCGTCTCTGATACTCCCGGGTTGTCCCAACAATGTAAAAACATCATCAATACGTCATCACATTGTCTCAAATCTCAACATCGAGCATAATGGCTCACATTCTCATAATTTCTCAATACCTCAATAATTCTAACAACCCTAACCATTTTTAGCTAATTCCTCACAACATCTGCAGCCACAATCGTAGAAATCTACTTCCAAATCAAGGATTAAAGCTTAGAAATTTACCCAAAATTTATAGAGTGCTCAATTCACGCCTCAGCTCAAATCGTCTTTCGATTTTCAAGTATGTTATTCTCCTTTTGATGAGGAATAACTTTTCTTCTTGCCACAACCTCTAATTCAAACGAAAATGGGTGTTTTGGAAGTGAGAGAAAGCTAGGGATTTGGCCAAAAATGGGGGTTTTCAATTTTCTCGAGAGAGAAGATGAATTCCAGTAAAAACACAGGGTCTTTATATAGGCAGAAGGCAGGAGATCGATCTGCTCCTGTAGGAGATCGATCTGCCTTTGAATTTGGGAATGTTTTGGGCACTTTTTATGCCTGCCAGATCAATCTGTCGTAGGGGTAAGATCGATCTCATAATCTTGAGTAGATCGATCTGCTCCTTTTGAGGAGATCAATCTAATTTTTACAGAAACATTTGGAGATTGATTTGCTCTTGTAAGAGATCGATCCCTTTAAGGCAGAATCACAAGGAGATCGATTTGCTACCATTGGAGATCGATTTGCTCGTTTAAATTTTCCATTCCTTGTCACTTTGGCCTTCCAGATCGATCCCCTCTTCTCCAAGATCAATTTGGCTTCATAGATTCACATTATGGTTGTACTCTTGGCATAAAATCTCAATATATAATTGCTATAATTTTCTCCATAGATTATTTCTCATTCAATACTCATTCATCACTTTAATTTATGAGTACATCACATTTAGCTCAATCAATTACACTTCATGTTCACATTACAAAATTAGATGGGTACAAAATTCTCATGTCTCACAGGTATTCATCAAAACTTAACTACCCATTTTGGGCCAACTTAGGTTCATGGTGATTTTATGTGTTTTGATCCATAAAACGTATACCAATCATCTTAGAATAATTCCTAGATTAACATACTAGAAGTTGGAAGCTCAAAAACTCACCTAGCTTGGTGTTTTCACTTTGGCCAAAACTTTGTTTGATTTTTGCCCTATCCAATATGGCTCCTTGATAGCTAATTCCAAGGTATGTTAATCCTCTCTCAATTTGGAACAACTTTCATGAAGATCACTTGTTCCAAATATGTCTCTAGGTTAGTGATTTCTATTGAGATAAAGCTTGAAAGTTTATGTTTTAATGGTTTCCTTGCTTTGCCCGAGAACTATGGAGAAGAAGACTAAGCTTTGGCTGATTTTAACTTAGGAAATTAATCACTCTAACATTAATTTTCAGTTAACCTTTTGGGCTTGGTCATAGTTTTGGGCTATAAGGCATTTTGGCTTAAGTTTTGGGCCTAAACTATTAACTAATGGGCCTAGGTTTTGGGCTTTCAAATTAGGCCTTCGGTTTAGGCTTTCAGTTTGGGCTTTTGGGCTAGACCTTTTTCTACCAATTGGCTTTCAATTGGCATAATATTGGGGCCACCAATTGGCCCAAAAATTCAGCCAAATTGGCCTACAAAATTCGGGCCATGTTGAATCTACCTTAATGGGCTTTAAATTTTCCACTAGTTAGCCCATCGATTTCTACCCATTAAATTTAATCTGAATTAAGATTAAATTACTTTCCATACTTAAGGAATTGAAGATCGAGTGTTTTAGCTAAAAATATTTCTTCCCCACTTTTTAACCTTGGTTGGGTTAGATTTTAACCATGGTTAATTAACTATGGTCAAAGTCAATATTTCTTAACTAACCTTGACTTTTCTTGACCATTAACCACGTTTGACATCTTCTAAGAAATCCAAAAGTGTCAAATCTCATGGTTAACACATCATCTTTGGTTTTGATCATTTTTTAATAGTGAAATAGCTAAAAACACCTCGAACGGTTCATTTTGAGCTCGTTTAGCCCCTTTTTTACTTTTCCTATACTTCGACATATTCAGGATCAAACCAAATCAACTTTCCTTCTTGAACCCTCTATATTTTGACATTTTAAGTTATTCTCTTCAGTCAGAATGATTTGAATCCTTTCAGTTTAGTCTATGTCCATTTTGGCTCTTACTTTCCCTTTACATGGCTTATATGCATTTAATCATCTTTCTTGCATTTTTGTTTTAGTAAATACTCTTCTTATGATTCTATTAACATAATCAAATGTTTACACATAGGAATCATAAGGAACATAGTACAAAATGTGGGTCTTACACAATTAATATCATGTGTGTAAGGATTAAAGAGTTAAGGTCCTAGGTTCGAAGCTTGTGGGAAGCGAATTGAGGTATTTACCTCAATAAA
Organism: Firmiana major; assembly: GCA_033439115.1. Classification (NCBI taxonomy): domain Eukaryota; kingdom Viridiplantae; phylum Streptophyta; class Magnoliopsida; order Malvales; family Malvaceae; genus Firmiana; species Firmiana major. The sequence goes on from CM065910.1 coordinate 24,557,239, forward strand.
ACTGTCCGAGTCAGTGGAGCCAAAGTGGACAGTAAAGCTAAGTAACAATGTCACAACAGTCAATGTTGTGGGCCCAAATAGGGGTAGGCCATGGCCGGCTGGGTTGGGCTAATACAATAAAACGCGCATTTTATTAGCCTATTCCTAGGCCGTCGGTTGGCATCTCCTTGGGGCTTAGATCCCCCTAGGTTTACCTTGACTCAATCATACTGTCTGCTTTGGGTTTACTGACCCGCACGATTTTATCAAGGTAAATACCTCAATTCACATCCCCATTGCAGTTCAAACCTGGGACCATTAAGTACCCAAACCTTATACACAGGGTACCATTTGATGGAACAATTGGTATCATATGTGTAAGGATTAAGGACTTAAGGTCATGGGTTCGAACCATGTGGGGTGCAAATTTGGGGTATTTACCTCAATAAAACCATGTGGGTCAATGACCCAAAGCGAACAGTACAAATGAGTAACGATGTCACAGCAGTCGATGTTGTGGGCCCAAAAAGGGGTAGGTCATGGCCGACTGGGCTGGGCCATTACATTTTCAGCTTATTTATGCTTCATTTTAAGGATAGGTCCTTGAATGTTCAATGACTAATAAAAATCATAAGAATTTATTGACTTTTCTTTTTTAAATTTTCATTGATTCTTAAAGCATTTTCATTCCTTTCTTACTTTTTTCTTTTTAATTTAAATTTTAATCTTTTAACTTTCATTTCCATTCAATAATAGGTGTATTAATGTCCATAATAGATAGGCATAACACTTGGTAAGGTCATGATTAAGGTAGCATGGTCATTTAGTGCTTAAGTGTGCCTATAGTATCCTTTTTTTCACTCAGTACTGATTAACTAACTTCAAATCGATTAATCAACCCTATATTGGCATTACGTACTTTGATTCTATATAGGATTTGGGTCTTAAGGTTACATTTTATAAACTTATTTACGATAATAGTCTCTTTGATCTAGTTCATTTAAGATTTGAAGGTTATAACCCATTTTCAATATTATATCGACCCTTTTTTTATTCTAACTTAATAATTTTTGTATAGGGCCTGACATAACACCATAAAGGCTTGACATCATTCCTTTAGCCTAAAAACGTCAAATCATAACCTTCAGTCTGACCATTAGGTCCTATGACTAGGGGTAAAATGGTAATTTCTTAATTTTGGCATATTTTTCGAGATAAGCTTTACTTGAAATTTTAGGAATCCAAATAGCTTACCCAAGGCCATACATCATTATTATATGTTGATTGGAGGGTTTCTAAGTAAGTGTACAGTCTTGTGTGATCCACGTACCATTCCGTATGAAAGTTCGAGTCTCTGGGCTACAAATTGAGATTTTCACTATTTGGGCTTTGAATGCCACTCCGAGTAACCTATATACTTAATAATCACATTCATCACCTTAGAAATAATAATAACCCCTCTGGGTATCCTATAAACTTATTCCTATTCTTAATTCTTATCTCTTAAACATTGATGCCTCTGTATCAATTATTCCAAAATTATGGTTATCACAGTAAGTTATAAGAATAGGAAAACATGTCGTATGTTACTCATATTTTTTGACAGTTTGTAAAACCCCAATCTTTCCATTTTATAAGTCTCGATATTATGTTAAATAAGTCAATTGTGTAAAGTATAGTACTTTTCTTAATAGTTGAGATACTCATTTAGTGGAATATAACATGTGTATGAATATAGTAAGTTATTAGACTTAATCGCAAAGTCATTGATACATTAGGACCAATGTTTTTTTATATTGAAGCTAGGTGAAATTATGTTTGTGGTTACATGTGTGTGTGGGATATTAAGTATGATTAAGATTAGTATAATATGAACCATTGTGGATGTGGTAATGTTGACTTATATATGTATAGTTATGAATTGAGAAATTATTTTTGAAGTATTAAAGGATTGAAGGAAGCTAAGATTATGAATGTTGGACATTTCTGGGGTTAAAACATTGAAAAATGAGTGTTTCAGACTAAGAAATTGATCCCCTACCTTAAGAGGAATGATCCTCAAGTGGAAAAAGTCCAAATTTAGCCTGAATAGAGGATAGGATTTATACGCTATGCTAACGACTTAATCCCTTGAAGGTAGAATAGCTAAAATGTGCAGGAAAGCATAGAGGGATCGATCCTCTCCCTAAGTTAATCGATTCCCTCTTCACAAAAATGCATTTTTGAGAGATTTAAAAGGAAAGGATAGACTTGGTAATCCTTGACATGACACATTTATACGACAAGAAAATGACACGAATAGAAAGATACCAATAACACGAAGGTGACACAAGCTAAAACTAGGCAAAACTTAGAAATAAATGTGGTAAAAGCTAAAAATAAGATTTTGTATTTTTTGTGTCGACACGAATTTTGACATAATTTTTGTGTTTTACACAACAAGAACACGATTTTATATGACAAGAATACGAATTATAGACACGAATTGCCAAGTCTAAAAAAAATAACAACGGAAACCTGAGAGGAAAGAGAGAATAGAAGGAAAAAGGAAAGAGTGAAGAAAAAAATGGAAAAAATGGGAGAAAGAAAGACAGATAGCTCACAATACTCCAACCAAATCTTTCTCTCATCATCTCCTTTAATCTATCTCGATATGGGGTTTGAAGGAAGCCATTTAGAGATTAAAATCTTTGAGAGAAGTTCAAACATTGAGGGTAAGCTAAATAGACAAAATTTGGAATCTTTATAATATTTATATATGTGATGTTTTCTAGATTTCTAAACTTGATTATCTAGTTGATTTTTAGGAAAACCAGGTGGAAGATCCTTTTTTTTAGGGGTTTCTCTCTACAGAGGAAAACAAAGGTAATTTTTTTTTGAAATTCTAAGATAAATGTATTTTTATGACCCTTTGATGACTTTGGGGTTATGGAAATGGATAAGTTTTATTGATGAGTTTGATAAATGAAATAATGTTAAAAATGAAAGTAGAGTATTTATGGTCTAAATTATGGTAATGGATGATTAAGAAAGTATATGAGAGTATGTAAGTTAAGATTTCTAAGTTAAGATTAAAAGAAAATTAAGAGAGATGATAAGTATAAGGAATGTTTTAGTTATAAAAGTCTAACAATGCTTAAGGGCATGAAAAACTAAGTATCGTACGATTGACTTTTGCAGCTAGGAGCTATTGGGAGAAGTTAGGTAATATAAATGCATTGTCTAACCTAAATTGGGGCCAAAGAAACCAAGGTTAAGTGATGCAATTCACTTATAGGTAAGGAATATATGCTGAGTCATGGTGTCTATTTGATTTTAAGGCATACGTGCAACTTTAAATTTGTTTTAATTATGTTTATGACTTAACGAATTCATGAAAAGTTGTATTTATCGCTAAGGGATTGATCTGATAGGCCCTAAAGGTATTACCGCAAGTGCACGGGTCGTACAAGTAATAATGGGATTTGAGTCCCGAGTTATCGTCCCACAGAGAAGTTGACTAGTCTAGTTAACTACCGGTTAATCTTACCCTAAGTATATCCCAGCAAATTATGAACTTTTGATTATCGGTGGTCTACAAAGTTTGAAATTAAAAATACTGAAAATAATAAAACTATAAAATAAAGAAAATAAAACCGAGCTAAGATTTACTTACTGAGCTCCACGCAATTAAAAGCAAATACCTACAAAAATAATTTAAACAGTTAAAATTAATTAACGCAATTAACATAAAATGCAAATATGACAATAAAGAACTAAAATTAAACTAACAAAAATTGCAAATTAAACTAACCTAAAATCTAATAAAAATAGAAACCAAATTAAAAATGCATGAAAAACATTTAATCTAGGTTAATTCTAAATTTCACATATAAAAGATTAAACTAAAATAAAATCCTAAAACATTTAATATAAAATTAACTACTAACTAAAAATTAACACTACAAATTAAATTAACATGCAAAACAATAAAGCTAACCTACCATTACTGAATTAAATTACCAAAATATTAACTAACAAGGATTAATCAATTTAATTCATTAAAGTAAAAACATGAAATAACACATTAATTGGCCAAACAAGGCCTTAAACAATTTTAAACCATCCAAATATCCCTCCAAACACTGTTCATGTGTCCATCTTTGTTTATTTTCCAAGCTTTCACGGTTTTGGCAACTATCTCTCGGCACTCTGCTTCTTCTGTTTCTGGTGTGTCTCGGTTCCAGGTCACGGGTTGCCCTCGGTTTTGCTGTGTTCTATTGTGTCCTGCTGCCAGGTCTGTCTCGGTTCCAGCTACTCTCATTCTGCTTCTCGGTTCTACAATCTGTTGCTGCTCCAGGCCTGCTTGTGTTGCTGTCCTGGTGATTAAAGAAAAGCGGGATGAAGCAACTGGAGCTAAATCACCCAGCATGGTACCTTACTGCTCAGCAGATCGCATCCACGGCATGCACTGCTTCAGTAATGTCCTCAGCCTGACCAGCATCCCTCTGCTTCAGCAATGTTCGGCACCTGCTCCCTCTTCTTTTCCTTCTATATAGCTCGTGTCTCGACACAACTAGCATCGGTTTCAGCTGCACCCAATGTTCTGTCCTGCTACTGCAGCTCTGTTTCAGCTAGGAAAAATTAATGGAAATCGGTTTAAGCTACACAGCTCTGTCCTACTGCTGGTTATGCTCAATGACTAGACGTTCTGTTGCAAGGAAAGTAGTTGATGCATGATGGAGCAGCAGCAAGGCAGGAGCATGGACTAACAACTGCAGCAACCGAGTCTTCAACAGCAGCTACTCCACTTCCTGCAAACCGAATGAAAATCTGGAAATGATAATGAATAGTAAATGACAAATGAAACAGGGAAGAGCAGAAAGTGTGATAATTCTATATTTTTAGAATTATTTGTGCTTAATTTCCTAATTAATTATTTAAATCCCCGATTTATTTTATTAATTATCACCTTTTATTTAATTAAAATTCTCATGTTTGCAGATAAATTAAATTCGGATGAATTTTGAATATTTTAGTAGAAAATGAATCGAAATTGAGCTAAAATCGAGATTGGACCACGCGGACAACACGAGCCTAGCACATCCAATTAGACAAAAAGACAGATGACATGGAAATATTATTTTTCAAGGAGCTAATGGTATGAAGACAAGTGGCCAAACAATGCCAACTCATCTAAGATGGAAAAATTACAATTGTACCCCTAAATGTGTATATAAATAGAAAATGATGACAATTGTAAAGGGGAAAAAAAATAGGTTAGAATAGTTTTATTTTTAGGTTAACTTAATAAGTTTTTTTTCCTTGTTTTTTTTTATATATTCGGCGGCACAGTATTTTTTTTCGGTCTTCCAGTTTCTTTTCTCCAGAGCTACTATTTTTATTCAACTTATTTTTATGAAAAGTTTTTCTCTTTAGTTCATCATTATCATTGCTTAGAAATGGTTGTTTATCATTTCAGTTTGTTTCAATTGTCATCATCTTATTTTTGCTAGATGTTTTAATCCCCTTTCGGTTATAGTCTAAAGTATTTGCAAATCTTGAATCATCAATGCCGATCATGATTTTTGATTCATTATTGCCGATCTAAACTGTTGGGATAATTCTATGCATAGATTGGTGATAATATTGGAAGGGTGGAACAAAAATGGTTTGGTGGAGGAATGAATGAAACCGTGACTATTGAAAGAAACCGTGGCTACTGGAAGAAACCAGTTGATGTTTGATTAATCTTCTTCACCGTGATCCAGTGTTTGTGAATGAAGAAATACCTCAACATGTACTCTTCATGATCCATTGTTTGATTAATAAAAAATTTCATGCTCTTTTTCATCAACTCTTACGGTTAACGTCTTTTTCTTTTTATTAGTATTTAGTTCTTCAGTTCGGATCAATTGTTCCATTAGTTTAATTCTTTTAGTTTCTTCACTTATTACTAACCTTGCTTCTAAGTTATGTTACCATTAATTTAGTTTTGCTTCATGTTAGTATTGGCATCTCTTACCGTGATTACTGCAGTGAAAGGTTGTGTGTTTCCTCTCTGTTCTCCTCTGTTTTATGTGTGATTTACTGTTATTTTCCTTTTCTATTCTAGCTGTTCAATTCAGTCATATTAAGGATGCCATAGTTTATTCACTGCCGTGAACTTACATACTACAATTCAATGTTTGTGTTTTATCTATTTACAGAATTGCATTGCTTAGAACTGCAGAATTGTTGATGCCGAATGCTGCGATATACAACACTCACGGTACCGAGAGTGTGTAGGGTGCATTTGAAGACAGCAGTAAAGAGAAATAGATCAGCAACACTGGTAGCAATACAGGACAAGACCGAGAGCTGGGTTAGCAATAGCAGAAGCAAGACCCGATAGGAACAACATAGTGAAACCGAGAGCAGTTGCAGCAGCCGAAGCAGAGCATGGAGCATGTACAGCAGCACCACCACTAGCTGAACACGACAGGGCCAACAACAGTAGTACGCGGACAAGAGCAGTTAGCTGGGTAGTCCATGAACTCCTGGAGGAAGAATACAACTTGGAAAAGGAAGACACGCCTGGAACCGAGAGCAGCGAGCAAGCCGAGAACGGAACCAGCTGGAAATGTAATTTGTGAAGACGTGAATAGTATTTGGAGGGATAGTTAGCTGGTTTAAATTATTAAGGCTTTCTTTGGCTAGTGGATAATAGATACTTAACTCATTTTCATGCATTGTTAGTTTACTTTAATTCCAATTTAATTTGTTAGCTTAGTTTAGAGTCTTTGATTAAATTGCATGATTAATATTTTTGTTTAATGGTTTAGAACTTATTTTTAATTAGGTTGATAGTTAATTAAGTGTTCATTTAGAATTAAATTAGGGGTAAATTTATTTTATTTAATCTTAAGTTAGTTTAAATTGCATTTTGATTAAGTAGTATTATTACATTTTAGGATTGTTAATTTTAGTTTAATTAATCTTGCGTTGTTATTCTCATATTTGCATTTTATTTGCGTTAATAGTTTTAACTATTTTAATTTCTCTTGTAGGCTTTTGATTTTATTTACGTGGAGCATTGTAAGTAATTTTGCTCGGTTTTATTTAGTTTATCTTATAGTTTTATTATTTTCAGTACTTTGACTTAGTCTTGGTAGATCACCACCTTAATCTCATAATTTGCTAGGATATACCATAGGGTAAGATTAATCGGTAATTAATTAGACTAACCAACTTCTCTGAGGGACGATAACTCGGGACTCAAATCCCATTATTACTTGTACGACCCGTGCACTTGCGGACAATACCTTTAGGGCGTGTGAATTTTTTGGCGCCGTTAATTGATATCGGTAAAATTATACTTAGGTGTAATTCTAGCTTGTAAATACTTAGATCCTTAGTTTAGTTTAATTAATTTGCTTATAAATTAAAAAAATAAATATATTTAAGGACTTTCTAATGTTTGCATGCGTAGAGCCAAGAGTTTTGATTGCTTTCCTCTAGATCCTAAAATTGAACGAACTCTTAGGAAAATTCGTAAGGACTCTAGAAAATTTATAGCTCCGCAGCAAAACACGATGGCAGAAAATAGGGAAAGTAGGACCGTTAGAGATTACGCGATGCCAACGATTGAAGGATATTATACTAGCATTAGGCCACAGCTGTCCCTGCGAATAATTTCGAAATTAAGCCTTCCATCCTTTAGATGATCCAAACTTCTTTACAGTTCAGTGGGCTTCCACACGATGACCACATGCTCACCTTGGGCAATTCTTGGACTTGTGCAACATGTTCAAACATAATAGATTATCTGATGATGCGCTTAGACTTAGACTATTCCCCTTTTCACTTAGGGATAGGGCAAGACACTGGTTGACCTCCCTACCTCTAGGATCAATTTCTACATGGGACGAGTTAGCCCACCAATTTTTAGCTAAATTTTTTCATCCCTCTAAAATGGCCAGACTCCGTAGCGATATATCCTCCTTTGCCTAGTACGACTCTGAATCCCTTTACGAGGCATGGGAATGATATAAGGAGCTTCTTAGGAAGTGTCCTCACCACGGCCTACCTTTATGGCTGCAAGTCCAGACCTTCTATAATGGACTTACAAGCCAAAATAGGACCATAGTGGACGCTGCTTCAGGAGGAGCCTTGATGTGCAAAACAGAGGAGGAGGCTTATGAGTTACTAGATAAGATGGCGGCTAACAACTATCAATGGTCCTCGGAAAGGAAATTGACAAAGAAATTGGCGGGTATATATGAGCTCGACACTCTTTCCACCTTGACCTCTCAAATCGCCAATCTTATAAAGAAGGTGGAGTCGCTCAGTACCCAATCTAATCCTTCCAACAATCCTAACCCTGTGTTTTCTGTTCAAAGTCCATTTCTCTCTTGTGATTTGTATAGTGGTACCCATGCTGTAGATAGGTGTCCACTTAACTTAGAATCTGTTCAGTGCGTTGCCCATAAGTAACAGAACAACCCTTTTTCAAACACCTATAATACAGGGTGGAGGAACTATCCTAACTTTTCTTGGAGCCAAAACCAAGGGCAAGCTTCTAATTCTAGACCAGTAAGACCCCCAAGTTTTCAAGCTCCACCGGTTCAGGTACCATCGAAACATCAATATCCTCACCACCTACCACCACAGTATCCACATCATCCACCTAACCATTCCTATCCATCCCACTTCCATCAACCACCACCACCACCACAACCCCAGCACTTACCAGCAGCTGATAAGAAACCCTCGCTTGAGGAAATGTTCACAACAATCTTACAAAATCAAGCAGCTTCAATTAAGAACCTAGAGGTTCAGGTAGGACAGATAGCAAACGCTCTCAGTCAACGTCTTCAGGAAACCCATCCTAGTAACACTGAAGCCAATCCTGTTAGGCAAAGGGAAGGGAAGGAACATCTGAAAGCCATCACCCTTAGGAGTGGCAGAGAGCAAGTAACTCCTCCTGTTAAGTCCAGACCTGACCAACCCATAGTTGAAAAACCCATAGGTTCTAGTGAAGCAGCTCAGAAGGAGCAAGAATCAAAAGATCAAGCTGCAAAGGAAACAAAGCCAAACAATTCTTCACCTTTACTTGTTTCTTTTTCACAACCTTCTTTACCCTCTGATGCTACAAAAGTTTCCACTACATCTCCTCCTCTTAGACCACCAATCCCTTTTCCTCAGAGATTTCAAAATCAAAAACTAGACCAACAATTTGTAAAATTCCTTGAGGTTTTTAAGAAACTTCACATCAACATTCCATTCGCAGATGCCTTAGAGCAAATGCCAAGCTATGTGAAGTTTATGAAAGACATCCTCTCTAGGAAAAGAAGATTGGAAGATTATGAGACGGTGGCCTTAACGGAGGAATGTAGCGCTATTATCCAGAGGAGATTACCCCCCAAGCTCAAGGATCCAGGGAGCTTTACCATACCATGCACTATTGGAAATTTATTCTTTGGTAGAGCCCTATGCAATTTAGGAGCTAGTATAAATTTGATGCCATTGTCTATCTATCAGAAGTTAGGAATAGGGGATGCCAAGCCCACCACAGTGACCCTCCAGTTGGCCGATCGATCAATTAAATATTCGAATGGGGACATTGAGGATGTCTTAGTAAAAGTGGACAAGTTTATTTTTCCTACGGATTTTATCGTGTTGGACATGGAGGAAGACAGGGAAGTCCCAATTATACTAGGCAGGCCATTCCTAGTACTGGTAGAACTTTAATAGATATACAAAAGGGGGAGTTAACAATGAGAGTTCAAGATCAGGAAATCAAATTTAATGTGTTCAAATCTCTAAGGTTCCCCGATGACTCTCATGATTGTTTTAGGATGGATTTAGTGGATAAGGACATCACTGAGGAGTTTTCCAACACACACCCTTTAAACCCTTTAGAAGCCTCCTTAGTGAAATCTGTTGATCTTAGAGAGTATAGTGAAGATGATGATGAGGTCTATGAGACTTTACAGTTATTAAAGGTCACACCTTTTGAGGAAATTACCCAATTTGAGACATTAGACTTTTCATCTATTCCAGTTTTAAATATCTTTCCATCCACCAGTGATCCTCCAGCATTAGAACCCAAACCTTTACCTTTACACCTTAGGTATGCTTACTTAGGTGAATCCTCCACACGATCGGTAATAGTATCTATTGCTCTCTCCAGTGACTAGGAAGCAAAATTACTACAAGTGTTAAGAGAGCATCAGAAGGCTATAGGCTGGTCTATCTCTGACCTTAAGGGTATTAGTCCCTCTATCTTTATGCATAAGATACTATTAGAGGAAGGGTATAGGTCATCCATAGAGCATCAGCGTCGATTGAACCCTGTAATGAAAGAAGTTGTCAAGAAGGAGATCATTAAGTGGTTAGATGCAGGGATTATTTATCCCATTTCTGATAGTGCCTGGGTGAGCCCAGTACAATCTGTCCCTAAGAAGGGACGGATGATAGTGATCGAAAATGAAAATAATGAGCTCATCCCAACTAGGACTGTCACTGGTTGGCAAGTATGTATGGATTATAGGAAACTCAACAAGGCCATCAGGAAAGACCACTTCCCTTTACCCTTCATTGACCAAATGTTAGATCGATTAGCTGGTCACGAATTCTACTGTTTGCTGGACGGATACTCTAGGTACAATCAAATAGCTATAGCCCCAGAAGACCAAGAAAAGACTACTTTCACCTGTCCCTATGAGACCTTTGCTTTTAGAAGAATGCCTTTTGGCCTATGCAATGCACCTGCTACATTCCAGCGTTGCATGATGGCCATATTCCATGATATGGTGGAGGATTTTCTTAAGGTTTTCATGGATGATTTCTCAGTATTTGGGGATAGCTTTGATTTATGTTTGCAGAATTTAGCACTAGTGCTGAGGAGATGTGAAAAAACAAACTTAGTGCTTAATTGGGAGAAATGCCACTTTATGGTGAAAGAAGGCATAGTGCTAGGGCACAAAATCTCTGCTAGGGGGATAGAAGTGGATAAGGCTAAGGTAGAAATTATTGAGAAGTTACCTCCCCCTACCACTGTAAAAGGAATTCAAAGTTTCCTGGGCCATGCGGGATTTTACAGAAGGTTCATTAAGAATTTTTCTCAAATAACTAAGCCTTTATGTAATCTCCTTAAGAAAGACACTGTGTTTTGCTTTGATGAGAAATGCTTAGAAGTATTTAAGACTTTGAAGGAAAAATTAGTTACAGCCCCTATAATCATAGCTCCAGATTGGAGTTTACCTTTTAAGCTTATGTATGATGCAAGTGATTATGCTGTCGGGGCTATACTAGGACAAAGAAAAGGAAGAGTCTTTTATGCTATTTACTATGCAAGCAAAACACTTAATGAGGCCCAGATGAACTATGCTACTACCGAGAAGGAGCTGTTAGCTGTGGTATTTGCTTTTGATAAGTTTCCCTCCTATCTCATAGGTACTAAGGTAGTAGTATATACTGATCATGCTGCAATTAAGTACTTAGTCTCCAAGAAGGATGCAAAGCCGAGGCTGATTCGATGGATCCTCCTACTACAGGAGTTTGACTTGGAGATTAAGGACAGGAAAGGTACGAAGAATCAAGTTGCTAACCATCTATCTAGATTAGAGAGTGGACTTAAAGAAGATGGTACAGCTATTAATGAGTCTTTTCCTGATGAGCAGCTATTTACTTTCGAGCACTCCAGATTGCCTTGGTATGCTGATTTTGTAAATTATCTGGTGAGCAATGTAATGCCACCTAATTTAACTGCCCAGCAAAAGAAAAAGTTTTTGAGTGATGTCAAGTATTATGTTTGGGATGAACCCTTCCTGTACAAGCAATGTAAAGATCAGATTTTGAGAAGGTGTGTTCCCATGGAAGAAGTAGAGGATATACTTAGACATTGCCATTCTTCTGATTATAGAGGGCATTTTAGAGGAGAGAGGACAGCAGCCAAGGTTTTGCAATCTAGATATTACTGGCCCACGTTATTTAAGGATGCCCACTACTTTGTGATGAAATGCGATAGATGTCAGAGGGTAGGTAATATTTCCAAAAGAAATGAGATGCCTTTGACTAATATTTTAGAAGTAGAACTCTTTGATGTCTAGGGCATTGATTTCATGGGGCCATTTGTTCTTTCATATGGTAATCTCTATATTCTAGTGGCTGTGGACTATGTATCGAAATGGGTTGAAGCGATGGCTTTACCGACTAATGATGCCAAGGTGGTAGTAAGGTTTTTAAAGAAGAACATTTTCACACGATTTGGCACACCTATGGCTATCATTAGTGATAGAGGATCCCACTTTTGCAATCGAAGTTTTGATAGGCTGTTAAAGAAATATGGGATTAAACATAAGGTAGCCACTGCTTATCACCCACAGATGAGTGGCCAAGTAGAGTTGTTGAATAGGGAAATTAAGGGGATATTAGAGAAGACAGTGAACCCAAGTAGGAAGGACTGGTCCATTAGGTTAGAGGATGCACTTTGGGCCTATAGGACAGCCTTCAAAACACCTTTAGGAATGTCCCATTATCAGCTTGTGTATGGTAAAGCCTGTCATCTACCAGTAGAGCTTGAGCACAAGGCCTACTGGGCCCTTAAGAACCTGAATTTCAACTTAGAGGCAACAGGGGAGAAGAGGCTGCTACAGCTTAATCAGTTAGATGAGTTCAGGTTACAGGCATATGAGAATGCCAAGCTTTACAAGGAAAAGACTAAGCGATGGCATGATAAGAAAATTAAGGAGAGACACTTCGAGCCAGGCCAGCAGGTTCTGTTTTTAATTCACGCTTGAAGCTGTTTCCAGGAAAGCTTAAGTCTAGGTGGTCAGGTCCCTTTACCATTACACAAGTATTCCCTCATGGAGCCATTGAAATTATGAATGAGACCCTGAATCAACCCTTTAAGGTTAATGGGGGCAGACTGAAACACTATTTAGGGGGAGGGTTTGATCGTCAGCATTCTGTGACCACTTTAGCTGACCCTCCTACTTCTGATCTTGCTATTTAGCTTCATTTTTCTTTCACTTTTTGTATATAGTTCTTTTTCTTTTTCTTCTCTATTGTTTCTTTCTTTGTTTATTTTGCAGGTTTATTTTCTAAGTTTTACGCTTTCAATAAAAGCTTTAGTTGTACATCAACATCAGATAGGGGAGTACTATGCTCTTGAGCTTCATTGTTTATATTATCTGCACACTGAGGACACTGTGCACTTTAAGTTTGGGGGAGGGGATATTACTTGAGCATTTTTCAAAAATTTGGGCAAAAATTGAAAAGTTTTTCAAAATTTTTTCGAAAATCTGAGCTTAAAGTGTTTGATTTTGGGATGATTTAGTACTCAGCATGTAGTTTTCCCATATTCCGATGATATGACCCCATGATTAATTCTGATTTTGATTGACTAAGAAGAATGATTATAAGAAAAGCATGAAGTTGAATTCTTGACTTTTTTTTATTCTGATTGTGATTTCCTCATCTTATGCACATGTCATGTCATGAATCGGTATATTTATTTAGAGAAAGCTTATGTGGACCTAGGATTGCATAGTTTAGTTGATTTTGTGTATCATATTCTAGAATTTGTTTGATCTAATCTCGAGGTGAAATATTAGATCACACTTAATTAGGGAGGTGATTTAGGCCATCTTTGGATCGTTTGAGCCTTTCAAGCCATCCTTGTACATACTTTATCTCTAGTCACCCATCTGGGCCAAACAAGCCTTTCTCTGTAAATACACCTACTTATAATTTTCTTTAGCTTAAATACTGTGTTCATATCCCCTACCCCGAAAGCATGAAAGTCATTGGGATATATTTTGAGCTTTGTACATATGGGTATCTGGTGATAGTGAATGTTCAAAAAAAATGAATGAAAAGAAAATGAAAGAAAAATAAAAAAAAAGAAAGAAGAAAAAAAATGTTTAGTGAAATAAATAAGTTTGGGGGAATTTGAGCTCTTACATTAAAATCCTGAAAGTAATGCATGTAAAGGGGTAATTAAACCTAAATCGACTTTATCATACCTTAGCCCCAGCCTTACATTACAAGCTTAATGAAGTCCCATTGATCTTTAGTTAAGTATGACTACATTAGTGGAGAGAGAAGTGAAAAGCAAACTTATGGGAATGATCACATGTCATTGACTTTGCATTCACTGTGTTTGTATAATCTAATCCGGATAATGTACTGTGAAGTGACTTTGACATTTTTCACACACTCACGAGGAGTCCAATTTGGGTTAGGACTTATGATTGAATGATTCTAAGTGTTGGACTTGTAATTGTGAATCTTTAAGATCATAGTCTATACTTTATCTTTGAGGATAATATTGGGAAAATTATTATGTTTAGTACTTGTCATTCTTACAATTATTTTGTTTTGCTTGAGGACAAGCAAAAGCTCAAGTTTGGGGGTATGATAATTCTCTATTTTTAGAATTATTTGTGCTTAATTTCCTAATTAATTATTTAAATCCCATATTTATTTTGTTAATTATCTACTTTTATTTAATTAAAATTCTCATGTTTGCAGATAAATTAAATCTGGATGAATTTTGAATAATTCGGTAGAAAATGAATCGAAATTAAGCTAAAATCGAGATTAAACCACGCAGACAACACGAGCCTAGCACATCCAATTGGACAAAAAGACAGATGACATGGAAATATTATTTTTCAAGGAGCCAATGGTGTAAAGACAAGTGGTCAAACAATGCCAACTCATCTAGGATGGAAAAATTACAATTGTACCCCTAAATGTGTATATAAATAGAAAATGATGACAATTGTAAAGGGGAAAAAAATAGGTTAGAATAGTTTTATTTTTAGGTTAACTTAAAAAGTTTTTTTTCCTTGTTTATTTTTATATATTCGGCGGCACATTATTTTTTTCTGTCTTCCAGTTTCTTTTCTCCAGAGCTACTATTGTTATTCAACTTATTTTTATGAAAAGTTTTTCTCTTTAGTTCATCATTATCATTGCTTAGAAATAGTTGTTTATCATTTCAGTTTGTTTCAATTATCATCATCTTGTTTTTGCTATATGTTTTAATCCCCTTTCGGTTATAGTCTAAAGTATTTGCAAATCTTGAATCATCAATGTCGATCATGATTTTTGATTCATTATTGCCGATCTAAACTGTTGGGATGATTCTGTGCATAGATTGGTGATAATATTGGAAGGGTGGAACAAAAATGGTTTGTTGGAGAAGTGAATGAAACCGTGACTATTGAAAGAAACCGTGGCTACTGGCAGAAACCAGTTGATGTTTGATTAATCTTCTTCACCGTGATCCAGTGTTTGTGAATGAAGAAATACCTCAACATCTACTCTTCATGATCCAATGTTTGATTAATAAAAAATTCCATGCTCTTGTAAGACCCGAATTTAATTAAAATACGAAAATTAAATAAGAAAAGATGAGGAGTATTTGTGAAGGGAGGTTAAGTTAAATTGAATCCCGAAACAAGAGCAGGGGTAAAATGGTAAAAATACCAAAACCCGGTATAAGGGCAATAAGAAAATTTTAATTAAAAATAAGGAATTAGGATATCTTGATCAATAATAAGGAAATTATAAATTTTGGGTCAATTGATCAAGATTCGGAAATTTTAAAAATATCGAAGAAATTATCGGGACTATATCTCGAAAAACGCGAAGAAATAATACCGAAATTTAGAGAAAAATAAAATTAATAAATTAAATTTTAATTGAATGAATAAAAGTAGAATAAAAAAAAATGAGGTAAGTGGAGATATTTTGGGTTTTTAAGAGTATTCTATTGAATAGTAATTAGTTAAAAATAAATAATAATAAAAATAAAAATAATAAAAAAAAAAAGAAAGAAGCAACCGAAACAAAAAAAAAAGAGGAGAGAGAGAGAGCTCGGGAACAACCCGAGAAAACCAAAAACCCGAAACAGTGACCCGCACCCGTTCACCGCCGAATCTCGCCCACCGGCGACCGTTCGAGTCCGACGAAGCTTCCAGGAGCAAGAGGAGAGTCCGGCGAACACGTGGGTACCGGTTTCACGCCGTCAGGTGGCCGGAGCAGCCCGATCGGAACCGAGGAAGACCGCCGGAAAAAGAGGTTGATTCCCGACGAACCGCCGCGTCTGGGTTGAAAAGGGGACCACCGACGCAACCAGGGGAGCAAGCCGGTCCTTTTGGCACCGGTCTCGACCGGTGAGACCGTCGGAAACGCCGGCGACGGCAAAAGGGCTTAAACGGTGTCGTTTGGCTGGCTGGAAGGAAAGGGAAGGAAAGGGAAGGAAAGGGAAGGAAAAGAGAAAGGAAAAGAGAAAGGAAAAGGAAGGAAAAGGAAGGAAAAAGGGAAAAAATTTCCGGGGGACGACTCGAGGTTCGGGTAAGTTGACCGAGGGTCGATATTGACCAACGGGTGAATTCCGGAAATTTAATTTAATATTATTTTAATGAAAAATAATCCGGATTTACCTAATTATGCAGTTTTACGACGGAGACCGAACGAGAGCCGATCGAGCTCTGATCTTCATACCCCGCATCGTATCGGGTAAGTACAATTTAATTTCGGCAATTAGAGTTCTTAAATACCGAGTTTAATTATTTTACGGAATTATGGATTAATTTCGCGTAGGAAGGAATATTATGCGAAATTGTAATAAAATTGCCGTAAATGGTATACGGGCTACCCAATGAAAGTGGAATGAAGCCCGATAATTATTAGAAAGCTGAATGAGCCCAGTAAACCCGAAGAAGGGATTTAAACAGTATAAACGGGCTGAAAATGGGTCGAGGTCCATTAAAGTGCAATCGGGCCCAATAAGGGTAAACGGGCCCAATGATTTAAATTAAGCCCAGAAAGTAATAGATACAATTAAATTGCATAATATCTGACCTGAGGAATGTTAATACGCAGTTCCGGGCATTGGATTGGAAGCATATCGGACTGCGCGATGGGACTACATTGGAAAAGAAAAAGGTCAGACTCGACGAGAATCGAGGTAAGGGAATTCTGCGGACTGCTAGAGGTAACAGTACGCAATTTTAAATTCATATGCAGTCCTTTAAAACTAATTGAAGGGTCTAGAGGTCGAAGAACAATTTTAGTGCCCCGTATGGGCAAAATTACTAAAATACCCTTGCTAAGGGTAAAATTCTAAAAATTTAGGAAAAATTGGGAGGAGCAAGAACAAGAGGTTCCTGCTCGTTCTGGAGGTATTTCAACGCATGCATGAGTAGGCTGGCTCACCTTGAAAGAAAATGCATAGCATTGCATATCTTAACTGATGTGATTTCTGTGAAAACTATTTGGAAATAACCGAGCCGCCTACATGTTTTTATTTACATGTGACGTGCTAGAGCTCAGCTCGCACGATGTTTGACTTGTGTGATGCATGCATTAGTGTTGGAGCGAGAGCTCGCACTAGAGTTTTACATGCATAGGTGCTAGAGTATAACTCGCACCAGATTTCACATGCTTTTGCGTGACATGGTGCTAGAGTCTAACTCGCACCAGATTTTACATGATTTTCATGACAGGGTGCGGGAGTTTAACTCGCACCAGATTTTATAAGATTTTCATACGATTTGTATACAGAGTGCTGAGCCTAGCTCGCACTAGTTTTACTGGATTTGTGGAGTAGCGCTGTCTGCCCTTGGAGTCAGCCAAAAGGCCCAACAGGCTCAATAGACCTCTTAAGTAGGGTGAGAGTGAGGGATGAGATTGGCGGCCTTGTGGAGATGTAAAGCGGGCTCTGCCAAGTTTACTTGATTTGATGAGAGTGCTGAGCATCGCTCGCACTGATTTTTAAGAGAACATACAATGAGCCGTGCTTAGAGCATCGGGTAGACTGTGTGTCACCGATTTAATAGGCTCGCACGTGCGTTTTGAGACATGGCAACGAGTATTGAGTTATGAAAACCTCTGTGGGAAGCAGGCCAATTGGGCTGGAGTACCTAGAGTGATATGGGTCCATGGAGTACGATGTACCGTGCAAGTAGCATGGAGTACGATGTACCGTGGGGTATCTTCGGATACGGTATCTTTGTGATACAGAGTATCTTCGGATACGGTATCTTTATGATACGGGGTATCTTTGTGATACGGTATCTTCGTGATACGGGGTATCTTCGGATACGGCATCGACGGATGCGTGAGATCGGATAAGACTGACGGGTTGGATTGACCCACCTCCCGGGCAGTTCCCGATCAGGGTGAGACCTCGCACACTGGGATCCGTGAAGCTAGAGGACTCACGAGGACATATTGGCCAGTCCTGGTTATTACCGATATACAGTATTGCCTAGTCTCGTATCTTGTATATATATACGTATGTTTTCGATACCGATGCTTTTGAGAAATTCTATTTCCATGGTTTTGTGGGAGTCAGGATCACCCGAAGGAGGGGTCGAGTCCTGACTTCATTGTGAAATTTTTAAAGAGAAAGAAATGATTTAAAATAATTGTATGTTGAGTTTTCCGTGCAACTGGATTTACATAACATCACAACATCATATCATATGTTTTAAAATGTGTGGAGAAAGGGTGGTTTATGCATGGCACCACGTTCATGTAGGTAGTATGGTTACCTACTTGTTCGTAGGATTGCCTTACTGAGCTTGATGTGCTCACCCCTTTCATTTTCTCCCACAGATGATCTCCAGTTGAAGTTGAGGCGACTCAGTACTGCATTCCGGATATCCGCTGCTGCCCATCAACATAAGGTATATACACTTGTACTTATTGTATCTACATAAGCATAGCACAGTAACATGTTTGTAAGTAACTTTAGGGGATGTATAAATAATATAACAACTATAAATGACTGGAGAAGAAATAAGTACTGGGGTAGATGTATGGTGGGACTGGCATTGACGCACAGCCCAATTAGTAGTGGAGTGTTGGTCACGATTCGAGGACAGGTAAGAATTAAGTAAGAAAATAAACAAAAACGCGAAAAATTCACTCTGATTTTTGGATAGTTGGGTCGTGACAATTATTTTGGTATCAGAGCAACAATTGGTATGATGTGTGTCAGTGTCAGAAGTTAGGAAATTACATCCCCGTGTTACTGTGCTTAGTTAGATACAATAGTGTATATCGAGATGGGCTTGACTAAGAAATGATTGAGAATGCAGGAATGCCTAATATGAGTCGCGTTAGATGAGATAGTGCACGAGGCAGAGGTCGTGGAGATAGACCTGAGTCTGCTAAGTCGTGCTGAGTTTGGCTATGAGAATCAGTATGAGATTGGAATAGAGGCGAATGTTGAGCATGCCTCACAGAGTCCGACAGAGTGATCGGACAGTATTGAGACACGCTTCGCGAGATTGGAGCAGAGTGTGGAGATTATTTTGAGGAGCAAATTGCTCAGATTATGTATGAGATCAGAGGGCGCAGCGGAGCATTGGTGGAAACCCGCTCGACCCATCTTAAGAGTTGAGATGAGAAATATCTTGGATGTATTCCGGTGACAGAACATCCCGGACATTATTTAAAGGAAATTTCGAATTAAAGTCCTTACTCTGACCTAGAGGATTTAATTTATTGACGAGTATGGAGACTCGGTTATGTTCTGGGCAGATATTACCTCGACACTATGAAAAGTGACAGTCGAGATGTCTAAAAATTTATGGAAGGGCTCAGATTGTCAATTAGAGTCTGATTGGCCCGTGAGATATTACCTATACCGAGGCAGTGCACAGATTTACAGTTGGGTAAATAAAAACACGAATTGCACGCCTCTGTGATTGAGAAAGGTAATGAGGGCCGAAATAGAGACAGAAAGAGAATCGAGAAATGACAAAGATGTTAAAAATGGGAAAATGGTAATTGGTAAAAGACTAGATTTGATGAGTCATGGAGTAAGATGATTGATAAGGCCCTAGTGCATCCAATTTTGGCACTGTTGAGGGGCATTGTGATTGGCGGACCCCGATCTGCTACGAAGCAGAGTAGCAGTGTGATCACTGTAGAATGTGTGGTGGACACCACGGAAGGAGGGTCTATACCTACACGTTATTGATGAAAATAGCCGTTAAGTGTGGTAAGATGGACCATTGATTTTGATTGCACAGAGTTGGGCGAGATCGTCCCACAGGAAAGTAAAGAGACAGAGAGGAAAACTTCGTTGGTATAGCTGCAATGAAAAGGGAAGCCGTAGCCAAAAAAAAAAAAAAAGGAAAGTAGGCTGTTGGACGAAGGCGAGAGGATGTCTTGGACCAGGACACTGTTGATGTTTCATGGATGTGGTGTAAGATACCACACTTATTATGAATAATAACGAAGTACATATGTTCATTGATCCTGGTGCCACACATTTATTCATACCGCCTTCATTCGAATATAAGTGAGTAAAAGGCATGAATGCCTACATCATTGGACGATACTGATAAATGAGTACCCCAATAGAGGAGGATTAATTAACGGAATATAGATATAGAGGTTTTAAGTGACAAAAAGGGGTGCGACAGTTGAAATTTAAGGAGTAAAGGGATATACGAAAGGAGATAATCTTTAAGATAAGATAGATCCTAAATACAAGATGTATTGGAGTAAGAGTGTGTATGCGAAGTCATTAGGATTAAAACAATTAGTAGCGAATACAAATTATAACCAAGGACAAAGATGGGTATAACCATAACCGGTAGTTGTGGTTAAGTCTGAAGGCTAATAAAGGTATTTCAAAATACCTCCCCGCCTGAAGACTTGACAGCGTCTAGATATATATATATATAACCTATAACAGGAAATCGATCATCGTAATAAATATCTTTAGCATTAGGATACTCTTACTAAGACGATAAGAATATTAAAATTCGACAAATCATAAAGACTAACATTTAAAAAAAAAAAAAAAAAATTTAATAAGAACCGTTGAGATAAGAAAAGGAAATAACGCAGGTTAGTACCTGAAAACGTAAGCGGTTGAGAAGGATGTTATACGCTTATGCGTAAATAAGTCAAGGATTAGATCGAATTGTAACTAGCAGTATCGGTGATATGCTGGGTGTAGTTTAAGTCTAGGGCAAATTGTAAGCAACCATTGAAAATTGCTTTTTCAGATGGATTGTTGCGAGTTTTTAATATGGATATACTTGGTTGACATGTTTAATTATGAAAACGTGGTCTTGGAATGGGATGATAACTAAGATGATAGACGTGACATGGATCTCGGTGTAGTAGAGTATGAATTGACCACCGTGATTAATTTCACCATACCCAACAGCTCAAGAGGTTCTCAGTGAGTATGGATACCTCAAAATTATGAAGGAGCTGTGTATTGATGTATAATGGGAAGATAGTCAAGTATGGAGTCAGACAACTCCTTGATCATGAAATAAACTATCTGACCCATGATTTAAAGTTGGCGACAGTATTTGTACCGAGGATATGGTACTATTATGTACATGGTGAGAAATTGTGGATATGCACTGATCATAAAGCCCGAGTATCTGTTTTCACAGAAAGAGGCGAATATGAGAATACATATTGGGTTAGAGCTTCTGAGAGATTTTGAATTATGAAAATTGTACCACCCAGGAAAGGCTAATGTGATGACTGATGTCTTGAGTAGAAAGAGCCTCGGGATGGTACCACACATGATGGTCAGGGAGCGTGAGCTGCGAGACGCAGTTGTGAACCTCAGAATTGATGTGATCCCTTCTGATGATGACAGTGATTGGTGTGATTATGTGACAGCTAGCCTGATGACTAGTACCGGATGAGAGTGCCCGGATTTGCCAGGCCTAGCGTGATGATCGACCGGATGTCGATAGTTTGGGTCAGATTCAGAAGGGTACAGTGATAGAGTTCACAGTGGGTGATGATGAGTTACTGAGAATTCAGAGACAGTATAAGTGCTCCCCAGGACCATAGTTGATGAGATAGTGATTATTATCAGAAGCTCACTCTTCGGGATATACAGTGCATACGGAAGGTAATAATAATATATTAAAAATCTTGAAAAGGGTATGGGTGGTCAGATATAAAAAGAGACATGATAGAGATTGTGAAAAAGTGCCTAGTGTGTCAACAGAGTAAGGTAGAGTATTAAAAGTCTGCAGAGTTATTGCAGCACCTACCTATATCGACACGGCACGAAAAACGAGAGTAAGTCTCCATGAATGTCGTGATGGGTTATAGGGGACCCGGGTAAATCAGGAGACTAGTTGGATGGTAGTCGATAGAGTGACTAAGTCCACCCACCTTCTAGTTATGAACTCCCCAGATACTCAGAGTGTGTATGAGGATTTATGTGTAAGGCAGTTTGTGGAACATTATGTAACGTTCCAGTGAGCATGGTATCATATAGGGATTCCCGCTTCACCTTCTACTTCAGAGAATATTTTTAGGAAGCTATGGGAACCCGACTGAGTATTAGCACAGCTTTCCCTCCTCAGACAGATGATCAGTCAGAGAGGACTGTATAAGTTCTGGAGGATCCGATGAAAGCTTGTGCCATTGATCTTATAAGCTCCTGGAATGATCAGTTGATTTCTAATTGAAGTTGCCAATAACGATAGTTGGCAGTTGAGTATCGGGATAATAAGATATGAGGCAGTGTATGGCTGTAGGGGTTGTTCCCCAAATTGGATAAGAAAAAGTGGGTGACAGATAGAATCATTCTGATTTTGGATAATAAGTCTCTGAGGATGTTTATTTAAGGTTGAAAGTTACTCGTCCTAAGAGAGTAAGGACATAGCGAACTTTTGGAAGAAGGTAAATTGAGTCGCGCTGGATGGAATATTTTGAGAGATTGGACAAGTGGGAGATAAGACCTGTAGGTTGTGGTTATCACTTGAATAAACAGGCACCCACAATGTGTCCCACTTTTGATGCTTCGGCAATACTATCCAGATCCAGCAGAGGTGACAGGATATGAACTCCAAAAGTTCAATTTAATGAAAATACAAGTATATCGAAGAAGTTGATTCGGGTATTATACAGGAAAGAGAAAGTATTGGGGTTTAAGATAATCTCCCTAATTAAGTCCTTTGGTAGTAATACACTCCGGAGAAGGTCACATAAGAATTTAAGAGCATGATACGATTGATGTACCCGGAGTTGTATATGGACTCATATGAATTGGTTCTAATTTGGAGGACCAAATTCCTTAAGTGGGGGAGAATTGTAAGACCCGAATTTAATTAAAATACGAAAATTAAATAAGAAAAGATGAGGAGTATTTGTGAAGGGAGGTTAAGTTAAATTGAATCCCGAAACAAGAGCAGGGGTAAAATGGTAAAAATACCAAAACCCGGTATAAGGGCAATAAGAAAATTTTAATTAAAAATAAGGAATTAGGATATCTTGATCAATAATAAGGAAATTATAAATTTTGGGTCAATTAATCAAGATTCGGAAATTTTAAAAATATCGAAGAAATTATCGGGACTATATCTCGAAAAACGCGAAGAAATAATACCGAAATTTAGAGAAAAATAAAATTAATAAATTAAATTTTAATTGAATGAATAAAAGTAGAATAAAAAAAAAATGAGGTAAGTGGAGATATTTTGGGTTTTTAAGAGTATTCTATTGAATAGTAATTAGTTAAAAATAAATAATAATAAAAATAAAAATAATAAAAAAAAAGAAAGAAGCAACCGAAACAAAAAAAAAAGAGGAGAGAGAGAGAGCTCGGGAACAACCCGAGAAAACCAAAAACCCGAAACAGTGACCCGCACCCGTTCACCTCCGAATCTCGCCCACCGGCGACCGTTCGAGTCCGATGAAGCTTCCAGGAGCAAGAGGAGAGTCCGGCGAACACGTGGGTACCGGTTTCACGCCGTCAGGTGGCCGGAGCAGCCCGATCGGAACCGAGGAAGACCGCCGGAAAAAGAGGTTGATTCCCGACGAACCGCCGCGTCTGGGTTGAAAAGGGGACCACCGACGCAACCAGGGGAGCAAGCCGGTCCTTTTGGCACCGGTCTCGGCCGGTGAGACCGCCGAAAACGCCGGCGACGGCAAAAGGGCTTAAACGGTGTCGTTTGGCTGGCTGGAAGGAAAGGGAAGGAAAGGGAAGGAAAGGGAAGGAAAAGAGAAAGGAAAAGAGAAAGGAAAAGGAAGGAAAAGGAAGGAAAAAGGGAAAAAATTTCCGGGGGACGACTCGAGGTTCGGGTAAGTTGACCGAGGGTCGATATTGACCAACGGGTGAATTCCGAAAATTTAATTTAATATTATTTTAATGGAAAATAATCCGGATTTACCTAATTATGCAGTTTTACGACGGAGACCGAACGAGAGCCGATCGAGCTCTGATCTTCATACCCCGCATCGTATCGGGTAAGTACAATTTAATTTCGGCAATTAGAGTTCTTAAATACCGAGTTTAATTATTTTATGGAATTATGGATTAATTTCGCGTAGGAAGGAATATTATGCGAAATTGTAATAAAATTACCGTAAATGGTATACGGGCTACCCAATGAAAGTGGAATGAAGCCCGATAATTATTAGAAAGCTGAATGAGCCCAGTAAACCCGAAGAAGGGATTTAAACAGTATAAACGGGCTGAAAATGGGTCGAGGTCCATTAAAGTGCAATCGGGCCCAATAAGGGTAAACGGGCCCAATGATTTAAATTAAGCCCAGAAAGTAATAGATACAATTAAATTGCATAATATCTGACCTGAGGAATGTTAATACGCAGTTCCGGGCATTGGATTGGAAGCATATCGGACTGCGCGATGGGACTACATTGGAAAAGAAAAAGGTCAGACTCGACGAGAATCGAGGTAAGGGAATTCTGCGGACTGCTAGAGGTAACAGTACGCAATTTTAAATTCATATGCAGTCCTTTAAAACTAATTGAAGGGTCTAGAGGTCGAAGAACAATTTTAGTGCCCCGTATGGGCAAAATTACTAAAATACCCTTGCTAAGGGTAAAATTCTAAAAATTTAGGAAAAATTGGGAGGAGCAAGAACAAGAGGTTCCTGCTCGTTCTGGAGGTATTTCAACGCATGCATGAGTAGGCTGGCTCACCTTGAAAGAAAATGCATAGCATTGCATATCTTAACTGATGTGATTTCTGTGAAAACTATTTGGAAATAACCGAGCCGCCTACATGTTTTTATTTACATGTGACGTGCTAGAGCTCAGCTCGCACGATGTTTGACTTGTGTGATGCATGCATTAGTGCTGGAGCGAGAGCTCGCACTAGAGTTTTACATGCATAGGTGCTAGAGTATAACTCGCACCAGATTTCACATGCTTTTGCGTGACATGGTGCTAGAGTCTAACTCGCACCAGATTTTACATGATTTTCATGACAGGGTGCGGGAGTTTAACTCGCACCAGATTTTATAAGATTTTCATACGATTTGTATACAGAGTGCTGAGCCTAGCTCGCACTAGTTTTACTGGATTTGTGGAGTAGCGCTGTCTGCCCTTGGAGTCAGCCAAAAGGCCCAACAGGCTCAATAGACCTCTTAAGTAGGGTGAGAGTGAGGGATGAGGTTGGCGGCCTTGTGGAGATGTAAAGCGGGCTCTGCCAAGTTTACTTGATTTGATGAGAGTGCTGAGCATCGCTCGCACTGATTTTTAAGAGAACATACAATGAGCCGTGCTTGGAGCATCGGGTAGACTGTGTGTCACCGATTTAATAGGCTCGCACGTGCGTTTTGAGATATGGCAACGAGTATTGAGTTATGAAAACCTCTGTGGGAAGCAGGCCAATTGGGCTGGAGTACCTAGAGTGATATGGGTCTATGGAGTACGATGTACCGTGCAAGTAGCATGGAGTACGATGTACCGTGGGGTATCTTCGGATACGGTATCTTTGTGATACAGAGTATCTTCGGATACGGTATCTTTGTGATACGGGGTATCTTTGTGATACGGTATCTTCGTGATACGGGGTATCTTCGGATACGGCATCGACGGATGCGTGAGATCGGATAAGACTGACGGGTTGGATTGACCCACCTCCCGGGCAGTTCCCGATCAGGGTGAGACCTCGCACACTGGGATCCGTGAAGCTAGAGGACTCACGAGGACATATTGGCCAGTCCTGGTTATTACCGATATACAGTATTGCCTAGTCTCGTATCTTATATATATATACGTATGTTTTCGATACCGATGCTTTTGAGAAATTCTATTTCCATGGTTTTGTGGGAGTCAGGATCACCCGAAGGAGGGGTCGAGTCCTGACTTCATTGTGAAATTTTTAAAGAGAAAGAAATGATTTAAAATAATTGCATGTTGAGTTTTCCGTGCAACTGGATTTACATAACATCACAACATCATATCATATGTTTTAAAATGTGTGGAGAAAGGGTGGTTTATGCATGGCACCACGTTTATGTAGGTAGTATGGTTACCTACTTGTTCGTAGGATTGCCTTACTGAGCTTGATGTGCTCACCCCTTTCATTTTCTCCCACAGATGATCTCCAGTTGAAGTTGAGGCGACTCAGTACTGCATTCCGGATATCCGCTGCTGCCCATCAACATAAGGTATATACACTTGTACTTATTGTATCTACATAAGCATAGCACAGTAACATGTTTGTAAGTAACTTTAGGGGATGTATAAATAATATAACAACTATAAATGACTGGAGAAGAAATAAGTACTGGGGTAGATGTATGGTGGGACTGGCATTGACGCACAGCCCAATTAGTAGTGGAGTGTTGGTCACGATTCGAGGACAGGAAAGAATTAAGTAAGAAAATAAACAAAAACGCGAAAAATTCACTCTGATTTTTGGATAGTTGGGTCGTGACAGCTCTTTTTCATCAACTCTTACGGTTAACGTCTTTTTCTTTTTATTAGTATTTAGTTCTTCAGTTCAGATCAATTGTTCCATTAGTTTAATTCTTTTAGTTTCTTCACTTATTAGTAATCTTGCTTCTAAGTTATGTTACCATTAATTTAGTTTTGCTTCATGTTAGTATTGGCATCTCTTACCGTGATTACTGCAGTGAAAGGTTGTGTGTTTCCTCTCCGTTCTTCTCTGTTTTATGTGTGATTTACTGTTATTTTCCTTTTCCTATTCTAGTTGTTCAATTCAATCATATTAAGGATGCCATAGTTTATTCACTGCCGTGAACTTACATACTACAATTCAATGTTTGTGTTTTATCTATTTACAAAATTGCATAGCTGAGAATTGCAGAATTGTTGATGCCGAATGCTGTGATATACAACACTCACGGTACCGAGAGTGTGTAGGGTGCATTTGAAGACAGCAGTAAAGAGAAATAGATCACCAACACTAGTAGCAATATAGGACAGGACCGGGAGCTGGGTTAGCAACAGCAAAAGTAGGACCCGGCAGGAACAACAGAGTGAAATCGAGAGCAGTTGCAGCAGCCGAAGTAGAGCATGGAGCATGTACAGCAGCACCACCACTAGCTGAACACGACAGGGCCAACAACAGCAGTACGCGAACAGGAGCAATTAGCTGGGTAGTCCGTGAACTCCTGGAGGAAGAACACAACTTGGAAAAGGAAGACACGCCTGGAATCGAGAGCAGCGAGCAAGCCGAGAACGAAACCAGCTGGAAATGCAATTTGTGAAGACGTGAACAGTGTTTGGAGGGATAGTTAGCTGGTTTAAATTGTTAAGGCTTTCTTTGGCTAGTGGATAATAGATACTTAACTCATTTTCATGCATTGTTAGTTTAGTTTAATTCCAATTTAATTTGTTAGCTTAGTTTAGAGTCTTTGATTAAATTGCATGATTAATATTTTTTTTTAATGGTTTAGAACTTAGTTTTAATTAGGTTGATAGTTAATTAAATGTACATTTAGAATTAAATTAGGGGTAAATTTATTTTATTTAATCTTAAGTTAGTTTAAATTGCATTTTGATTAAGTAGTATTATTGCATTTTAGGATTGTTAATTTTAGTTTAATTAATCTTGCGTTGTTATTCTCATATTTGCATTTTATTTGCGTTAATTAGTTTTATCTATTTTAATTTCTCTTGTAGGCTTTTGATTTTAATTGCGTGGAGCACTGTAAGTAATTTTGCTCGGTTTTATTTAGTTTATCTTATAGTTTTATTATTTTCAGTACTTTGACTTAGTCTTAGTAGATCACCACCTTAATCTCATAATTTGCTAGGATATATCATAGGGTAAGATTAACCGGTAATTAATTAGACTAACCAACTTCTCTGAGGGACGATAACTCGGGACTCAAATTCCATTATTACTTGTACGACCCGTGCACTTGCGGACAATACCTTTAGGGCGTGTGAGAGTGATTAGTGGATCTCGGTTATGACTACTTCTGATGCTCTAGGGTTCCACTTCTGCTGTTCTCCATTTGTTTCTTTTCTTGGCTCATGAGATCAAAACAACTCACCACAACTTTGAGTAACGATGACAGCTAACAAAAAGAAAACAAATAAAACTCATGGGAAGCAAATCGAGAATCATTGAACAAAAACAAAGTAGAATAAAACTACAAATGGGAAGTAAAAATCGAGAGATACCATTAGGAAAAATATGCTATGAAAATGAAACTTGAAGAATAAAAGAGCTAGTTTTTAACAGAACCGAGAAGCTTGGAATGATGAATTGATTGCCATGAATTAGAAAATATCCAAGAGAAGAACATCAAAATGAAATGAACAGTGAAAAATAAGGAAAATGCTAACATTCGGGAAAGATTAAAACAATCAAAATAGAACTAGAAAACTATTCTACCTACACTAATCTAACACTACTTCTACACTAACACTACTCCTAACCTAATTTACCTCTAATTCCTACTTGATTTTTCAATTGCCATCATATTCTATTTATACACACACTTAGGGGTACAATGGTAATTTCTACATCCTAGATGAGTTGTCCTTTTTTTGTCCACTTGTCTTCACACCATTGGCTCCTTGAAAAGATATTTCCATGTCATTGGTCTTCTTCTCCAATTGGATGTGCTAGGTGGCATGGCCCGTCTTGTCCGCGTGGCTCAATCTCGATTTTAACCCAATTTTGGTCCATTTTCTATCGAAATATTCAAAATTCATCCGGATTTAATTTATCTGCAAACATAAGAATTTTAATTAAATAAAGGGGATACTTAACAAAATAAATTGGGGATTTAAATAATTAATTATAAAATTAAGCACAAATAATTTTAAAAATATAGAATTATCATGATCCCATAAGGCAGGGGATCGATCCCTCATATGAAGTTCTCCAGAAAGTTTGCACTCAATGATGAGGGAATGATCCCCTATGTGTCACGACCCTTAACTTACCAAAATACGTACAAATTTTTCACATTTTCATACGTCATTTATTAATCATCCTTCCTCGATCGTGAACAACCACACTCTCAACAGCTGGGCTGCGTGTCAATGTTTACCTCATCCATCCATAACAATTTAATTTCAAAAGTAAGCACTTTTATAAATACATCAGAGTTACTATTTACAAGTGTTTACATTGCTTTACATCCCCAATGTTTACATACAAAATGCTACTGTGCTATTTCTGCTTTAGATACAAAATAATTCAAGTGCGTATACCTTACGTGATGGGATGCAGCAAATATGAAAAAGGGAGCGCCTCCAGTTACGCTCAATCTATACTCAAATCTTTGTAGAGAAGGGGAAAATAAGGGGGGTGAGCAAACTAAACGCTCAATAAGGCAATCATGCGAACAGGAAGATACTACACTATCTACGTGATCGTGATGTCATGCTCAAAAGCATTTCGTTCATCTCATTTTCTCAAATACGAGTTCATGCTTGTGTTAATGGTATGTAAAGCAATTCGTGCTATTAAAATTTAGTACACAAAATCCCATTCAAAGCATGGTATAAATCACCATGCATATTTCACAATAAAGCATGGCATTAACCATCATGCATTTTTCACAATGAAGCATGGCATTAATCATCATGCATTTTTCACAATAAAGCATGGCATCAATCATCATGCTTCGGTGCACTTTAAAACCATTAACAAATCAACATCTCAAAACCATCCAACACTTGTAAGGTCTCAGCCCCTCCCTCAGACTGTCCTGACCCATAATTCATTTCAAACATGGATTTATTCTCAAAGCAATAGACATGTGAGATAGGCAATTCAATAAAGGTAATAACCTCTAGGATTATGGCCATAACGTGTGATACCGGCTACACGGATCAGGTGTACGGGATATCACCACTATCTACTTCCACACGGGAGGAGGGTCAAATCCTGCCCGTCAGTCCATAGCAGATCTCATCCGAAGACAACATATCACATCCCAACACGGTGAAACGTACTCCATGCTACCTGCACGGTGCAACGTACTTCGTGGACCCACATCAACATATCATATCACGTCACATCTCAAACACACGTGTGAGCTTATTTAATCGGTACGACCTCTTGTCTACCCGAAGTTCCTAACACAGCTAACAACATGTCAAAATATCACAAATGCATGTGCGAGCCAATTTAATCGGTGCGACACCCAGTCTGCCCGAAGCACCAAGCACAACAACAAATAAGGTGTGCAACTAGTGCGAGTTAAGCTCCAAGGACCATGCCAAAACCAGTATGAAATCCATGTGAAAACCAGTACGAGCTAAGCTCTAGCACTCGTGTATATAAAACACGTCAAATCTCATGCGAGTCATACTCTATTACGCTTTCATTCTCATGAAAACAATGTAGGTGGCTCATTTCTTTACAAAGTGTGGTTAACAAACCAAAACAACTCATTTCTTTTACAATTCATTTCAAATGCTAGCCAACCTACCTATCACTTGCTAAAAAGCAATAAAACATGATTTTCTAAAGCATTATGCTTTTATTTTCATGCACATTTCTCAAACACCTAACTTTTACGCTTCAATCACCCAATATCATTTCCTAATATCTCATGCATTCTAGCAAAGCATTTAAGCGCCCAAATTGCACACAGATATCTCTAACAGTCTGAAAATTCCCTTACCTCGATTTACTTGACTAAGACTCTCTTCCTCTTAGTTTCTTGTGCTCTTGGCTTGCCATGCTCCAGTGTATCCTCGGAAGCTGCGATTCATTCATCAAACACTTGAGTTAACGCTCTTAACTCGCATTACCAATGCCTTAATCAACATTTTATCCCTTTTTGTAAATCTCACCATTTATTCACTAACAATATCTTAAATCATACTTATAACACCATTATCACCTCAAGATATCCCATTCCTTATTAACCTTAATACATTCCACTTTCTCACACTAGACCATTTCTAAGTCATAGTTATTCCAATGCATTTTAGATAGTTTCTAACAATACTAAGCACCCCAATCAACCCCAAACATCAATAGTTTAACAATGTACTTTAGTTGGTGCTTTAGAAACTCACCTCCTTGAATTTCCTCTTTATTCCAAGTAAAAATGCCCATTATTCCTTCAATCCAACAAATAGAGAAATGCCTCCAAACTATGTTGTTCTTCTCTTTGATGTGAACAACTTTGTCTCTAATAGTCTTCCCTAAAAGCTTCTCGAAAATGGTCAGATTTAGAGAGTAAAATCTAGGTTTTTAGGTTAGAAATGGGAAAGATTGGTTTTTATCTAGGAAATACAGATCCAACTGCTCCATATTTATAGATTCAGCTTGATGAGATCGATTTGCCTTGGGTGGAGATCAATTTGGTCCTCTTAAAATCCCTCTTTTCCACGACATTTTAAAGGCAGGAGATCGATCTGTTGAGGCTTGAGATCGATCTGTTTCAAACAGAAGGTTAAGGAGATCGATATGGCCTCAGGGGAGATCGATTTGCTTCCATCCCGAGAGCTAAGTAGATCGATCTTTTCCATTAAGGATCAATCTATATTTTATAGAATGTGTTAGGAGATCTATCTGGCTCCCTTGGAGATCGATCTGTCCTATTCCATAGCTCAAAATAAGAGCATTTTGGCTCTTCCAAATCGATCTCTCATCCTATGAGATCGATCTGGCCTTCATATTTCTAGATTTTCTGCAGTTTTTCCGCAGCAACTCATACTGAAACATCCTTAATTTGTTGCCATAGTCATTTTCTCATCCGATCACTTTTGAGACTTGAAAACAGCATCCATTAATACTTCATACACATTAAAACTTGTTAGAATCTTTGTATAACCAAAGGTACATAAAATAAACTAAATGGAAGTGCATAACTCATGCAAATCTTCCTTTCATTTTACCACACTACTCATATTCCATTACACTCACGTTCTTCACATATTTAAGTCCATTTCTTCATATTCATAAATAATGTAACTTGTATGTACAATCATAACTGTTATTGCAAGTGTGTACATTAAACTTATGGACTTACATTACATATACTTATGAATTCATTTACATTTCTATGTACATATACACAATTATACATATACGAGGTCTCACATTCTCCCCCACTTAGAAAATTTAGTCCTCCAAATTAGAACCAAATCAATCCATGAGTAACTCGGGATACCTCTCCCGCATCAAGCTCTCCAATTCCCATGTGGCCTCTTCCATAGTGTGATGTTGCTAAAGAACTTTAACCAAGTGAATTGTCTTTGTCCTTAACACTTTCTCCTTTCTATCCAATATCCGTATTGGTTTCTCAACATACGTCATGGCTTCATTGAGCTCTAAAGGCTCATACCTTACCACATGCGTCGGGTCCAGGTGATACTTCCTTAACATAAATATGTGGAAGATGTTATACACACCTACTAACTCTGGTGGCAATATCAATCTATAAGCCTTATCTCCCACCTTATCAAGTATCTCAAATGGCCTTATATATCGATGGCTCAACTTTCCCTTCCTCCCGAATCTCATAATTCCTTTCGAAGGAGAAACTTTCAAGAACACCGACTCACCCACATCAAACTCTAGTGATCTCTGTCTCTTGGCAGTGTAATTCTTTTGCCGACTCTGAGCTGTCTGTAATCTCTCACATATCAATTGGACGTCCTCAGATGCCTGCTGTACTAAGTCTGGAGCAAAAATTTGTCTGTCACCAACCTCTTCCCATCCAATAGGGGAACGACATCTACGCCCAAACAATGCCTCATATGGTACCATCCCGATACTCGCATGAAAACTGTTATTATAAGCGAATTCTACGAGTGGCAAATGGTTATCCCAGGAGCCTCCAAAATCCAACGCACACGCTCTCAACATATTCTCTAAGGTCTGTATAGTCCTCTCTGATTGACCATCTGTCTGAGGATGAAATGCGGTGCTAAAACTCAGCTGGGTCCCAATCACTTCTGGAAAATGTTCCCAAAAGTGGGAAGTGGAGCGGCCATCCCTATCAGAAATATCGCTCACTGGAATTTCATGTAGCCTCACTATCTCGCGCACATACAAGTTCGCTAACTAGCTCAGAGTATCGGTAGCTCTCATAGCTAGAAAATGGGCTGACTTCGTCAACCAATCCACAATCACCCATATGGCATCATAACCTTTGTGGGTCCTCGACAATCCCATCACAAAATCCATGGTGACATGCTCCCATTTCTATGTCGGTATCGGTAGAGGCTGCAATAACTCTGTAGGCTTCTGATGCTTTACCTTCACCTGCTGACAAACGAGACACTTAGCAACATATTCAGCAATGTGTTTTTTCATCCCATACCACCAATAAACCTTTTGAAGGTTTTAATACATCTTGGTACTTCCTGGATGTATCGTATACCTCATTGAGTGAGCCTCTGTCAAGATCAACCTTCTGATCTCTGCATCATCAGGAACACATATCCTACCTCTCAACAATCCATCTGAACTCAACTCAAAGTCAGTCTCTGTACCCCTCTGTATCTGCCTGACAATATCACCGCACTATTGATCAACTAGCTGAGCCTGTCAGATTCGATCTACTAGATCTGGTTCTAACTACAGGCTAGCTATCATAAATCCATTATCAGCGTCAGGCGGGGTCATATCCAAACTGAGGTTCGTGAACTATTCCAACAGTTCGTGTTCCCTGATCATCATAAATGATACCATCCCGAGATGCTTCCTACTCAATGCATCAGCAACCACATTTGCTTTACCCGGGTCGTACATGATCTCACAATCATAATCCTTTAGCAGCTCGAGCCATCTCTTCTGTCTCATGTTCAACTCTTTCTACGATAATAGGTACTTAAGGCTCTTATGATCTGTGTAAATGTGAAATCTCTCACCATAAAGATAGTGGTGCCATATTTTCAAAGCAAACACCACGGTCGCTAACTCTAAATTGTGGGTCGGGTAGTTCCTCTCATGATCCTTTAACTGTCTTAATACATAGGCTACTGCCGTCCCATCTTGCATCAATACACAGCCCAATCCATGGTACGAAGCATCCGTATACACCAAAACTCCTCCTGAGCTGGTAGGGATGGTGAGTATCGGAGCTGTAGTTAACCTCCTCTTCAACTCCTCAAAACTTTCCTCATACTTATCGTCCCACACAAATTTA
The DNA here is from genome assembly GCA_033439115.1 of Firmiana major. Taxonomy (NCBI): domain Eukaryota; kingdom Viridiplantae; phylum Streptophyta; class Magnoliopsida; order Malvales; family Malvaceae; genus Firmiana; species Firmiana major. The sequence goes on from CM065910.1 coordinate 24,591,558, forward strand.
ACATTTTTCCTCGTGAGACGGGTCAATGGAGCAGCTATTCTCAAAAATCCCTCTACAAACCTTCGGTAATACCCAGTTAAACCCAGGAAACTTCTGATCTCTGTCACTGTCAGGGGTTTCCGCCACTGAACTACGACCTCAGTCTTAGATGGATCCACTGACACTCCATCTTTTGATACTATATGACCCAGAAAAGAGATTTGTTCCAACCAAAAGTCGCACTTATTGAGTTTAGCATACAGCTTCTTCTCTCGGAGGGTCTGTAGCACTATTCTCAGATGCTTTTTGTGCTCCTCTCTAGATCTTGAGTACACCAGTATATCATCAATAAACACAATAACAAATTGATCCAAGTATTGGTGGAATACCTCATTTATCAACGACATAAAAGCTGTGAGAGCATTCGTCAACTCAAATGGCATTACCATATACTCATAATGTCCATATCGGGTACGAAAAGCTGTCTTGGGTGCATCTCCACTCCGTATCTTCAATTGATGGTACCCAAATCTCAGATCTATCTTGGAAAATACATGTGCTCCCTTAAGCTGATCCAACAAGTCAATGATGCGTGGAAGGGGATACTTATTCTTGATAGTGGCCTTATTCAACAACCGGTAATCTATATACAGTCAGAGGCTTCCATCCTTCTTCATTACAAACAGAACTGGTGCTCTCTAAGGTGAGACGCTCGACCTAATGAACCCATTCTCTAGCAACTCTTGTAATTGTTTCCTTAATTCTTCCAACTCAACTTGAGCCATTCTATAAGGTGGCTTGGATATCGGCTCTGTACTAAGTGGCAACTCCATGCCAAACTCCATCTCCCTATCTAGAGGTAACCCTGGTAATTCATCTGGGAAGACATCTGGAAATTCCCTAACCACTGGTATGTCTCCTAATTTCGGACGTGCGTTATCCGTCTCAATCACATAAGCAATGAACCCTTCACATTATTCTTTCCACTATCAGTAACACAATCATCATATACACATATATAATAGATAACAAAATCAATCTCTCAAATATCATGTATTGAGATCATACTCTTTTCTTATTTATAAAGATCATGTCATTTCATTTCTTTTCATAAAAATTTACAATAAGATTGTTTAATCCTGAAAACATCAAGGTTCTAGCACGACAATCAATAATAACATGGTTTACAGCCAGCTAATCCATCCCTAGGATTACATTAAAGTCACTCATATTTAATAAGATCAAATCGGCTGCCATTTTTTTACCTCCTATCCTCAATTTACAATTCCTACACACATGCTCAGTCAATTGAATATCATTCATAGGGGTAGATATCATCAACATCGTATCAACCAGTGTGGGTTTTACATGCTTCAACAATTTATGTGCAAAGGATGACGATATAAAAGAATGCGTGGTATCAGGATTAAACAATACAAATGCTTCTAAATCAATGATTTGGATGGTACCTTTTACCACATCCAAAGACTGATCTGCAGTGTCCTAGTCCTGTGCGTGCACTCGTCCTCTACTCACACCTACTGCCTGCTTCCTTTTTTCCTCAACTGTAGCCCTCCTCCTTGGAGCAGCTGTCCTAACTGGAGCTCTCTCTAACTCCCTGTCCTTTCGTGGGGCTCTCTCTATCATCTCCGAGCAATCCCTGATTATATGCCCTGATTTTCCACATCTAAAGCATACTGCAGGATGTGCATAGCATGGTCGAGTACCATGGTACCTGCCACATTTGCTGCATTGCTCGGTAGTAGGCTGTGGCCCTCCTATCATAATTCCCTTAGCTGGAGTAATGGCCGGATACATGGGAGTATTAACTGTCTTCTCCCGGATCTCATCAATCCTCAGCCTCTTATCAGAAAACCTCTTGCTTCCTTTATAGCTGAAGCCTCTATCCATCACTAGTCTTTTCTTATCTCTGTCCCTCACTTTACCGACTTTCCCAAACTCTGAGGTGATTCTATCAACATCTTGTTCACACAATTGTGCCCTGCGCATTGCCTCCTCATAGGTCGGTATATCTAGGGGAACTAGTTTAGACATGATGGCTGATCTCAATCCATCCATAAATTTTTAGATCTTCTCAACCTCATTACTCATTATGTTAGGATCATATCTACCCAGGGAGATAAAGGTCGTCTCATACTCATCTACTGTCCTACTCCTTTGGTTTGTCCTAAAAATGCCATTTTCATCTTTCTCTGCGTTGTATCTGAAACATATTGTCTACGGAAGGCCTCCAAAAATATATCCCAGCTGATCTCAATATGCCGAGCTCTCAAAATAGGCCTAGTGGATTTCCACCAAAATTCTGTTGATCCTTTCAGCATGAAAGCGACGAATGCTACCATCTCAGTATTAGTGCACTCGAAGAACCCATACAGCTTCTCGATCTCATTTATCTAATCCTCAGTAGCTACAGGGTCATTAACTCCACTGAAAGACGACGGTCCAAACTTCTAGAACTATCGCAGTCTATCCAAATCACAACCATAGCCCCAACCTCTACTGCCTGGTGTAGCAACCGACATAGGCATATCCAGTGCAGGTGGGGTATCTGTCGTCTGAGGTCTCTAGGCTTGCTGGGCTCGCGCCCTAGGAGCTGCCGCCTGCTTGGCGTCACCCTGTGTAGCGAGACTCTGTCTACCGCTAACTCTAAGTAAAGATTGGGTGACCAACCCCAATATCATCTCAATGCTCCGCTCAATCCTCGCGAAGTGAGCATTAGTACTCTTGGGTCTCTCCTCTGGACCCTATGGAGCATGCTCAACCTTAGCCTCCACCTCAACATCATCCTGAGCCTCGTGTGTTTTCGGCTCAACACGACCCCCAGGCCTACCTCTACTGCCTCTAACTTGCGCCCTTGCCCTTCTACTGCAATTGGTATTAGGCATAAATGCTAAATTCCCTACATTCACATCAAATTCTTAGTCAATCCATCGACACACACAATTTGTATCAAAATAGGCAAAGTAACATGGGGATGTAATTTTCCAACTTATTAAGTATTTTAGACATGACACATGTCAGACCAACTCTACTCTGATACCAACTTCTGTCACGACCCTTAACTTACCAAAATACGTACAAAGTTTTTGCATTTTCATGCGTCATTTATTAATCATCCTTTATCGCTCGTGAACAACCACACTCTCAATAGTTGGGCTGTGTGTCAATGTCTACCTCATCCATCCATAACAATTTAATTTCAAAAGTAAACACTTTTATAAATACATCAGAGTTACTATTTACAAGTGTTTACATTGCTTTACATCCCCAATGTTTACATACAAAATGCTATTGTGCTATTTCTAGTTTAGATACAAAATAATTCAAGTGTGTATACCTTACGCGATGGCATACAGTGAATACCAACAAGGGAACGCCTCCAGTCATGCTCAATCTATACTCAAATCTCTATAGAGATGGGGAAAATAAGGGGGTGAGCAAACCACACGCTCAATAAGGCAATCATACGAACATGTAGACATTGCCCTATCTACGTGATCATGATGCCATGCTCAAAAGCATTTAGTTCATCTCATTTTCTCAAATACAAGTTCATGCTTGTGTTAATGGTATGTAAAGCAATTCGTGCTATTAAAATTTAGTGTACAAAATCCCATTCAAAGCATGGTATAAATTATCTTGCATATTTCATAATAAAGCATGGCATTAACCATCATGCATTTTTCACAATAAAGCATGGCATTAATCATCATGCATTTTTCACAATAAAGCATGGCATTAATCATCATGCTTCGGTGCACTTTAAAACCATTAACAAATCAACATCTCAAAACCATCTAACACTTGTCAGGTCTCAGCCCCTCTCTCGGACTGTCTTGACCCACAATTCATTTCAAACATGGATTTATTCTCAAAGCAATAGACATGTGAGATAGGCAATTCAACAAGGGTAAAAACCTCTAGGACTATGGCCATAACCTGTGATACCGGCTACACGGATCAGGTGTGCGGGATATCACCACTATCTGCTTCCACACGGGAGGTGGGTCAAATCCTGCCCATCGATCCATAGCAGATCTCATCTGAAGACGGCATATTACATCTCAACACGGTACAACGTACACCATGCTACCTACACGGTACAACGTACTCTGTGGACCCACATCAACATATGATATCATGCCACATCTCAAACGTACGTGTGAGCATATTTAATTGGTATGACCTCTTGTCTACCCGAAGCTCTTAACACGGCAACAACATGTCAAAATATCACAAATGGATGTGCGAGCCTATTTAATCGGTGGGACACTCAGTCTACCCGAATCTCCAAGCACGGCAACAAATAAGGTGGGCATTTAGTACGAGTTAAGCTCTAAGCACCATACCAAAACCAGTATGAAATCGATGTGAAAACCAGTGCGAGCTAAGCTCTAGCACTCATGTGTATAACGCACGTCAAATCTCATGCGAGTCATACTCTAGCATGCTTTCATTCTCACGAAAACAATGTAGGTGGCTCACTTCTTTGCAAAGTGTGGTTAACAAACCAAAACAACTCATTTCTTTTGTAATTAATTTCAAATGCTAGCCAACCTACCAATCACTTGCTAAAAAGAAATAAAACATGATTTTCCAAAGTATTATGCTTTTATTTTCATGCACATTTCTCAAACACCCAACTTTTACCCTTCAATCACCCAATATCATTTCCTAATATCTCATGCATTCTAGCAAAGCATTTAAGCGCCCAAATTACGAACAGATATCTCTAAGAGTCCACAAAATTCCCTTACCTCGATTTACTTGAGTAAGACTCTCTTCCTCTTAGTTTATTGCGCTCTTAGCTCACCTTGCTCTGGTGTATCCTCGGAAGCTGCGATTCATTCATCAAACACTTGAGTTAATTCTCTTAACTCGCATTTTAACTTCACTAGTCAATATAATGCATTTATGCATTTACCAATGCCTTAATCTACATTTTATCCCTTTCTGTAAATCTCACAATTTATTCACTAACAATATCTTAAATCATACTTATAACATCATTATCACCTCAAGATATCTTATTCCTCATTAACCTCAATACATCCCACTTTCTCACACTAGACCATTTCTAGGTCATAGTTATTCCAATGCATTTTAGATAGTTTCTAACAATACTAAGCATCCCAATCAATCCCAAACATCAATAGCTTAACAATGTACTTTAGTTGGTGCTTTAGAAACTCACCTCCTTGAATTTCCTCTTTGTTCCAAGTAGAAATGCCCTTTGTTCCTTCAATCCAACAAATTGGGAAATGCCTCCAAACTATGTTGTTCTTCTCTTTGATGTGAATAACTTTACCTCTAATAGTCTTCCCTCAAATCTTCTCGAAAATGGTCAGATTTAGAGAGTAAAATCTAGGTTTTTAGGTTGGAAATGGGAAAGATTGGTTTTTGTCTCAGAAATGCAGTTCCAACTGCTCTATATTTATAGATTCAGCTTGATGAGATCGATCTGCCTTGGGTGGAAATCGATCTAGTACTCTTAAAATCCCTCTTTTCCATGACATTTTGAATGCAAGAGATCGATCTATCGAGGCTTGAGATTGATTTGCTTCAAACAGAAGGCTAAGGAGATCGATCTGGTCTTAGGGGAGATCGATCTGCTTCTAACCTGAGAGCTAAGGAGATCGATCTGTTCCATTAAAGATTGATCTGCATTTTATCGAATGTGTTAGAAGATCTATCTGGCTCCCTTAGAGTTCGATCTATCCTATTCCATAGCTCAAAATAAGAGCATTTTGGCTCTTCCAGATCGATCTCTCATCCTATAAGATCGATCTGGCCTTCATATTTCTAGATTTTCTATAGTTTTTTCTGTAGCAACTCATACTCAAACATCCTTAATTTGCTGCCATAGTCATTTTCTCATCTGATCACTTTTGAGACTTGAAAACAGCATCCATTAATACTTCATACACATTAAAACTTGTGTGGAATCTTTGTATAACCAAAGGTACATAAAATAAACTAAATAGAAGTGCATAACTCATGCAAATCTTCCTTCCATTTTACCACAGTACTCATTCCATTCCACTCACGTTCTTCACATATTTAAGTCCATTTCTTCATATTCATATATAATGTAACTTGTATGTACAATCACAACTCTTATTACAAGTGTGTACATTAAACTGATGGACTTACATTACATATACTTATGAATTCATTTACATTTCTATGTACATAGACACAACTATACATATACGGGGTCTCACACTATGTGGTAGGATTGAACCCCTCTTCGTGTTTTGAGCTTGAAAGTGTATTTTCATGCAAATTGACATATATTGATTTAAAGTCAATAAAAGCATAATTTGTTAAACCTATAATTTTAAGGATTAAGTCAAAAGATCCTATCAAATGCATAAAGAACTTGTTTTTGAGAAAATTGCAGAACAAAACTTGTTTTAGTTATTTGAACAAAAATAATGCATGGAAATGGTTTCTTTAAAAGGTGTTTAGCATATTTTAGAGTGAGATCATTATGTTTAAGCTATGAAAAGGTTGATTCCATGGGATAACTATCCCACTCACCTCTGTATTATGTTTAGAAAATTATGCTTATGTTTCTTATGTTATAGAATCATGCAATGTATGTTTTATGAACTGTTTTAAGAGACTATAAGGCGACCATTTGTAACGTGCTCATCAGGCGCCTTAACGTCCATCTATTTTTATCTTATGTTTCTTATATTATGTATGGTTGTTAGAACTTGACAAGTCAATAGCATTCCCAGTACTCATAAGTCAAAAGAGCTGAGGAAAACATAACCATGGCCATAGGTAAACCTTCCTTTTTAAAGGCTTCCATTTTGGGATATAAATATGATGCATAACACTCTTGGAATCAAACGCTTAGTTTCTAGCTTATTTTTAAGGTTTTACAGAACATACGATTTTAAACTATGATTTGCAAGCATATTGTTTTAAGTTACAATTTGCAACTATGCATCCAAGCATGATTTATTTACATGCTTACGATTTATGTGATCAACCCGTTACATTTTGAATTAAGTATTTGTAAGATGCCTAAGTTATGCTTTGAATTAAGTTCATTTTGAAAGAAATATGTTTTGAACTAAGATTGTCTTACTATGTTTTAAATGAAGTATGCATGTTGTTTTACCTTGCCCTTCGCATGTGCCCTTACTATTCATAAAGCTTACCCCTTTCCCTCTTATCCACAGATTGCTTATAGTAGACACCGAAGGTAACCCCATTGAATAAGCTCAGAGAGCACTTTTCGTCACCTGCTTAATCCATTCAAAAGGTATATATCCAGAGGTATATCTTTAGTTTATATTTCAAAAAATTATCACAGTCTATATAGGTATTAATTAGAGTCTATAGCCTAGATTTGAAGTGTGATGTATAAGTCTATTTAAACATTAATCATGTTTTTTTTTTTATGTTCACTTGATGGATGACATGAAATCTATCTTTAATGGAAGAATGGTATGCATGGACATTGGAGCTAAGTTGGGATCACATCATACACATAAGATCAATAAAAGTGATTAGACACTACACTGATCATTGACAAACATAAGCAAAGAAAAGAAAATCTTAGCCCGATTTCCACTGATTTCCATTGATTTTGGGCCGTTACACAGTTACAAGTGTTTATCAAACCATGTGTCTATTATAGGTTGCATTATTATGCATAGTGTCACGACCCTCAACTTACCAAAAATTGTCACAAATTTTTTACTTTTCATACATTATTTATTTTTTGTCCTTACCTTACCTCGATCGTGATCAGCTACACTCTCAAACAGTTGGGTTGTGTGTCAATGTCTATCTCATCCAGCCATAACAATTTAATTTCCATTTTAATTTAGAAGTAAACACTTGTATAATAAATCAGAGTTGCTATTTACATGCGTTTACATTGCTTTACATCCCCAATGATTAAATTCAAAATGCTACTGTGCTATGTCAAGTTTAGATACAAAATTATACAAGTGTGTATACCTTTTGTGATGGGATGCAGCGGATACCAAAAAGGAAACCTCCAGTCTCCCTCAGTCCATACTCAATGCTTTGTAGAGAGGGGAAAAATAATGGGGGTGAACAAACAACACGCTTAGTAAGGCAATCATGCGAACAGGTAGATATTGCACTATCTACATGATCGTGAGGCCATGCTCAAAACCATACAATTTCTCATTCACATCTCAAAAGCATTAGTTCATGCTTGTTTTAATGGCGTGTAAAGCAAATCATATTATTTTATTTAGTGCACAAATCAAATTGAAAGCATGGAAAACCATCATGCATATTTAATTCATAAGGCCTGGAAAATCATCATGCATCAGTGCACTTTAAAGCCATTATCTTGCTTTCTCAAGCAAATCATGCTATTTCATCTCAACGAAATCAACACTTATCAGGATTCAGCCCCTCCCTTAGACTGTCCTGACACAAAGCTTTTCAAACATGGATTATTCATAAAACAAGACATATGAGATAGGTAATACAATAGGGAATCTCCTATAGGACTATGGCCATATCCTGTGATCCCAAGCTACACTAATCAGGTGTGCGGGGTATCACCACTATTTGCTTCCACACGGGCGCTGGGCACGTCCAACCCGTCGGTCCATAGCAGATCCAAACATCGTTTGAAGACGACATATCACAATCTCAACACGGTACAACGTACTCCATGCTACCTACACGGTACAGCGTACTACGTAGACCCATATCAACACATCATACCACGCCACATCTCAAAATGCACGTACGAGCCTATTTAATTAGTGCGACACCCAGTCTACCTAAAGCCCCTAGCAAGGCTATCAATCATGTCATAAAATCACATGCGAGTAATCTTAAGCACGGCAACAAGTACGGTCGACATCTAATGTGAGCTCTACTCCAGCACCTTATCACAACTAGTATAAAATATGTACGAGCTAAGCTCCAGCACAACATCATAGAAATCCATGTGAAAACTAGTGCAAGCTAAGCTCCAGCACTCATGCATGTAAAAACACATCAAAGCTCGTGCGAGTCATACTCTAGCACGCTTTCATTCTCACGAAAACCATGTAGGTGGCTCAATTCTTTGTAAAGCATGGTTATAAAACCAAATCAAGTTATTTCTTTTGTAAATCATTTCAAATGTTATCCAACCTACCAATCACTTGTTAAAAACTAACAAAACAAGGTTTTCAAAGCATCATGCTTTTGTTTTCATGCACATTTCTCAAAAACCAACACTTTACCCTTCAATCACCTAATTTCGTTTCCTAGTATCACATGCACTCTAGCAAAACATTATGTGCCCAAATTACGCATAGATATCTTTAAGACTTCACACAATTCCCATACCTCGATATACTCGGGGTGCGACTCTCTTCCTTTACGCTTCTCGCGCTTTTAGCTCAACTTGCTCTAGTGTATCCTCAGGAGCTGCAAATCATTCACCAATCACTTGAGTTAATGTTGCTAACTCACATTTGGACTTTAACTAGTCAATATATCTCATTGAGCCTATTTCATTAAGTTTGGCTCATTTTTGCAATTGGCTATCATCAAGCCTTCTAACCAATTTCATCTAGTAACTCACTTAGTTACTTGTTTAAGACTTGATATTAAATACCCTACCCTTACTCTCTCATTTAATTATGCATTTTACCCAATGCCTTAAATACACATTTTACTCTTTTTGGGTAGGTCTCATAATTCATTCCATAACACCATCTTAAAATCATACTCACAACTCCATTATCACCTCAAGATATCCCATTCATCATTAATTTCAATATATTTCACTTTCTCACACTAACCCATTTTTAGGTAGTTTTTACCATTAATATACATACCAATCCACTCCAAAATCAATATCTAAACAAATGTACTTTAGTTGGTGTTTTAGAAACTCACCTCTTTGGATTTCTTTCTTACTCCAAATGAAAATGCTCCTAGCTCTTTCAATCCCACAAATGGGGTAATGCCTCCAAGCTATGTTGTTCTTCTCTTTGATGTAAACAACTTTGTATCTAATAGCCTTCCCTCAAATCTCCTTGAAAATGGGTGGATTTAGGAGTGAGAAACTAGGTTTTTGATTGAAATGGGAGAGTGAGATTATTTTCCCGAAATTTGTATATTTCACTGCTCCTATTTATAGAATTAGCTTGATGAGATCGATCTGCCGAGGCATGAGATCTATCTGGTCCTCTTAAATCCCTCCTTTTCACGACATTTTGAAGGCATGAGACCTTCTGTCGAGGGCTTGAGATCGATATGTTCCAGATAGTAGCTTAAGGAGATCGATCTACTTGCATTAAGGATCGATCTCTTTTGTTCAGAATGTTTAACAGATCGATCTAGCTCCATTGGAGATTGATCTGTCTTGTTCCATTGCTCAAATAAAAGCATTTATTGCTCTTCCAGATCGATCTCTCATCCTATGAGATTGATCTGGCATTCATATTTTTCAGATTTTACTGCAGTTTTTTATAATAACTCATACCAAACAATCCTTAATTTGTTGCAATAGTCATTTTCTCATCCAGCCACCTTTAAGACTTGAAAAGGGCATCCATTCATACTTTATACACATTAAAACTTGTGTGCATTCATTGTATACAAAGCTAAATGGAAGTTCAAAGAATTACACCACTTATGTAACTTCATTCCATTTTACCACACTACTCATTTTTCATTCCACTCACATTCATCACATATAAAAGTCCATTTCTTCATATTCATACATAATGAAACTTGTACGTACATCACAAACTCTTATTAAAAGTGTGTACATTGAATTTATAGACTGTACATCACTTATGCTTCACATTACAAGTACATCACCATACTTATGAATCCATAATTACTTGATCCAAAATCATCCATATTATAATTCCATTTACATATATACAAGGTTAAACATATATGAGGTCTCACATTCTCCCCCACTTAGAAAATTTGGTCCTCCAAATTAGAACCAAATCAATCTGTGAGTAACTCGGGATACCTCTCCCGTATCAAACTCTCCAATTCCCATGTGGCCTCTTCCACCGTGTGATGTTGCCAAAGAACTTTCACCAAGGGAATTATCTTTGTCCTCAACACTTTCTCTTTTCTATCTAATATCCAAACCGGCTTCTCAACATATGTCATGCTTTCATTGAGCTCCAAAGGCTAGTACCTTATCACATGTGCCGGGTTTGGGTGGTATTTCCTTAACAGGATACGTGGAAGACATTATATACATTCGCTAGCTCAGGTGGCAGTGCTAGCCGATATGCCTTATCTCCCACTCTATCAAGTATCTCAAATGGCCCTATATACCGAGGGCTCAACTTCCCTTTCTTCCCGAATCTCATAATCCCCTTCGAGGGAGAAACCTTCAGAAACACTGACTCACCCACCATAAACTCTAGTGGTCTCCGTCTCTTGTCAACATAACTCTTTTGTCTACTCTAAGCTGTCTGTAACCTCTCACAAATCAACTGGACATCCTTAAAGGCTTGTCTAACTAACTCAGGAGCAAAGATTTGTCTATCACCAACCTTTTCCCATCCAATAGGGGAACGACATCTACGCTCATACAATGCCTCATATGGTGTTATCCCGATACACGCATGAAAACTGTTATTATATGCGAACTCTGTAAGTGGTAAATGGTCATCCTAGGAGCCTCCAAAGTCCAATGCGCACGCTCTCAACATATCCTCCAAGGTCTGTATAGTCCTCTTTAATTGACCATCTGCCGGAGGATGAAACGTGGTGCTAAAACTCAACTGGTCCCCATCGCTTCTTAAAAACATTTCCATGTAGGCTCACTATCTCGTGCACATACAAGTTCGCTAACTAGCTCAGAGTATCAGTAGCTCTCAGAGCTAGAAAATAGGCTGATTCCGTCAACCGATCCACAATCACCCATATGGCATCATGACTTCTATGGGTCCTCAGTAATCCCATCACAAAATCTATGGTGACGTGCTCCCCCTTCCAAGTTAGTATCGGTAGAGGCTGTAATAACCCTGTAGGCTTCTGATCCCCTACCTTCACCTGTTGACAAATGAGACACTTAACGACATATTTAGTAATGTCTTTCTTTATCCCAGACCACCAATAAACTTTTCACAGGTTTTGATACATCTTAGTACTCCCTAAATGTATCGTATACCTCGATGAGTGAGCCTCTATCAAGATCAACTTCCTAATCTCTGGATCAACAGGAACATATATTCTACCTCATAACCGCAACAATCCATCTGAACTCAATTTAAATTTCGTCTCCTTACCCCTCTGTATCTGCCTGACAATATCACTATACTGCTGATCCATGATTCGATCTACCAAGTCGGGTTCTAACCGCAGGCTAGCTATCATAAAGCCACTATCAACGTCAGGCAAGGTCATATCCAAACTACGGTTCGTGAACTATTCCAACAGCTCGTGTTCCCTAATCATCATAAATGACACCAACCCGAGATGCTTCCTACTCAGTACAACAGCAACTACATTCGCTTTACCCAGGTGGTACAAGATCTCACAATCGTAATCCTTTAAAAGCTGGAGCCATCCTCTATCTCATGTTTAACTCTTACTGCGAGAATAGGTACTTAAGGCTCTTATGATCAGTGTAAACCTGAAATCTCTCACCATAGAGATAGTGGCGCCATATTTTCAATACAAACACCACGACCGCCAACTCTAAATCGTGGGTCAAGTAGTTCCTCTTATGATCCTTCAACTGCCTTGATGCATAGGCTACTACCTTCCCATCCTGCATCAATACACAGAGAGTCCTTAGTGTGAAGCATCCGTATACACCGAGAAATCTCTTGAGCTGGTAGGAATGGTGAATATCGAAGCTGTAGTCAAATGACGCTCCAACTCCTGAAAACTTTCCTCACACTTATCGTCCCACACAAATTCAACATTCTTTCTCGTGAGACGTGTTAAATGAGCAGCTAACCTCGAGAATCCCTCCATAAACCTTCGATAATATCTAGCTAAACCCAGGAAACTTCTGATCTCTATCACTGCCTGAGGTCTCTGCCACTGTATCATTGCCTCAATCTTTGATGGGTCCACTGACACCCCATCCTTTAATATTATGTGACCTAGAAAAGAGATATGTTCCAATCAAAAGTCACACTTACTGAGTTTAGCATACAACTTCTTTTCTTAGAGGGTCTATAGCACTATCCTTAGATGTTGTTCATGCTCCTCTCTAGATCTTGAGTACACCAGTATATCATCAATAAACACAATAACAAATCGATCCAAATATTAGTGAAACACCTCATTCATCAACGACATAAAAGCTGCAAGAGCATTTGTCAACCCAAATGGCATAACCATAAACTCATAATGTCTATACCGGGTACGAAAAGCTGTCTTGGGTACATCTCCATCTCAAATTTTCAACTGATGATACCTAGATCTTAGATCTATCTTGGAGAAGATCTGTGCTCCCCTAAGCTGATCCAATAAGTCATCGATGCGTGGAAGGGGGTACTTATTCTTGATGGTGGCCTTATTCAATAACCAGTAATCTATACACAGTCGGAGGTTTTCATCCTTCTTCTTTAAAAATAGAACTGGCACTCCTCAAGGTGAGACGATCGGCCTGATGAACCCCTTCTCTAGCAACTCCTGTAACTGTTTCTTTAATTCTTCCAACTCAACTTGAGCCATTCTGTACGGTGGCTTGGATATCGGCTCTGTACCAGGTGCCAAAATTATACCAAATTCCATCTCTCTATCTGGAGGTAACCCTAGTAATTCATCTGAGAAGATATCTAGGAATTCCCTGACCACTGGGATGTCTATCAACTCTGGACGTGCCTTATCCGTTTCAACCGCATAAGCAATAAACCCTTCACGTTATCCTTTCCATCGTTAGTAGCACAAATCATCACATTAACATACATAATTGATAAACATATTTATCCCCTGAATATTATGTATTAAGATCATACTCTTTTATTTATATTAAAAATGTCTTTCATTTCATTTCACAAAGCTTACAACAAGGTTATCCATCTCTGAAAAAGTCAGTGTTCTAGCACGACAATCCATAACAACATGGTTTGCAGCCAGCCAATCCATCCCTAGGATTACATCAAAATCACTCATATTTAATAAAAATAAATCGGCTTCCATTTCTTTACCTCTTATCCTCAACTTACAATTCCTATATACATGCTCAGTCAATTGGTTATCATTCATAGGGGTAGATATCATCAACATCTTATCTAGCAGTATGGGTTTTACAAGCTTCAACAATTTATGCGCAAAGGATGGTGATATAAAGGAATACGTGGCACCAGGATCAAACAATACAAATGCTTCTAAATCAAAGATTTGGATGGTACCTTTAACCACATCCGAAGACTTATCTGCAGCGTCCTGGTGCAATGCGTGCACTCGTCCTCTGCTCACACCCACTGCTTGCTTCCCCTTTTCCTCAGTTGTAGGCCTCCTCCTCGGGGCAACTATCTCAACTGGAGTTCTCTCTGGTTCCCTACCCTTCTGTAGGGCTCTCTCTGTCATCTCTAGGTAATCCCGTATTATGTGCTCTGGTTTTCCACATCTAAAGCATACTGCAGGAGGTCCATAACATGGTCGAGTACCATGGTACCTACTACACTTGTTGTACTACTTTGTAGTAGGCAATGGCCCTCCAATCATAATTCCCTTAGCTAGAGCTATGGCCAGATACATGGAAGGATTAACTGTCCTCTCCCAGATCTCCTCAATCTTTGGCCTCTTCCCAGAAAACTTCTTGCTTCCCTTATAACTAAAGCCTCTATCCAGTACTGGTCTTTTCTTATCTCTATCCCTCTCTTTCCCAACCTTCACGAACTCTAAGGTGATCCAATCGATATCTTGTTCACACAATTACGCCCAATGCACAGCCTCCTTGTAGGTCAGTATATCCAAAGGAACCAATCTGGACCTAATGGTTAGTCTCAGTCCATTCACAAACTTCTGGACCTTCTCGACCTCATTACTCATCGTTTCAAGATCATATCAGCCGAGGGAGATAAAGGTTGTCTCATACTCATCCTCCTCTTACTCCCTTGGGTCAGCCCCAAAAATGCCATCTTTAGCTTTCGTTGTGCGGTATCTGAAACATACTGTATCCGAAAAGCCTCCAAAAATATATCACAGCTGATCTCTGTATGTCAGGCTCTCAAAATAGGCTTGGTGAATTTCCACCAATGTTTTGCTAATTCCTTCAGCGTGAATGCAGCAAACGCTACCATCTCGGTAGTAGTGCACTCAAAGAACCCATATAACTTCTTAATTTCATTTATCCAATCCTTTGCAGCTACTGGGTCCTTAACGCCAATGAAAGACGACGGTCTAAACTTCTAGAACTGTCGCAGTCTATCCAAATCACAATTGTAACCCCAGCCTCTACTACCATGTGGTGTAGAAACAGGTGTAGGCATATCCTGTGCGAGTGAGGGTGTAGGTGTATCTATCGTCTAAGGTCTCTGGGCTGGCTGGGCCCGTGCCTCAGGAGCTGTCGCCTGCTCAGCATCACCCTGTGTAGCGGGACACTATCTGCCCCCAACTCTAGGTAAAGATTGAGTGACCAATTCCAAGATCATCTCAATGCTCCTCTCAATCTTCGCGAATCGTGCCTTAGTACTCTCAGGCCTCTCCTCTAGACCTTGTGGAGCATGCTCAACCTCAACCTCCACCTCAATTTCTTCCTGAATCTCGTGTGTTTCTGGCTCCACACTACCCCCAAACCTACCTCTACGGCCTCTAGCTTGCACTCTCGCCCCTCTACCGCGACTACTATTAGGCATAATGCTTAATTCCCTACATTCACATCGATTTCTTAGTCAACCCATCAACACACACACAATTTGTATCTAAACAAGCACAGTAACACGAAGATATAATTTTCCAACTTATTAAGTATTTTAGACACCGACACAGGTCAGACCAACTCAGCTCTGATACCAACTTCTGTCACGACCCTCAACTTACCAAAAATCGTCACAAATTTTTCACTTTTCATACATTATTTATTTTTCATCCTTACCTTCCATAGATCGTGATCAGCTACACTCTCAAATAGTCGGACTGTGTGTCAATGTCTACCTCATCCAACCATAACAATTTAATTTACATTTTAATTTAGAAGTAAACACTTATATAAATAAATCAGAGTTGTTGTTTACATGTGTTTACATTGCTTTACATCCCTAATGATTACATTCAAAATGCTATTGTGCTACGTCAAGTTTAGATACAAATTTATACAAGTGTGTATACCTTTTGTGATGGGATACAGTGGATACCAAAAAGGAAACCTCCAGTCGCCCTCAGTCCATACTTAATGCTCTGTAGAGATAGGAAAAATAAGGGGGTGAGCAAATAACACATTCAGTAAGGCAATCATGCGAACAAGTAGATACTGCACTATCTATATGATCGTGATGCCATGCTAAAAACTATATAATTTCTCATTCACATCTAGAAAGCATTAGCTCATTCTTGTTTTAATGGGATGTAAAGCAAATCATGCTATTTCATCTCAATGACATCAACACTTGTCAGGACTCAACCCCTCCCTCAGACTATCCTGACCCACAAAGCTTTTCAAACATGGATTATTCATAAAACAAGACATGTGAGATAGACAATATAACAAGGAAATCTCCTCTAGGACTATGGCCATATCCTATGATCCCAAGCTACACTGATCAGGTGTACGGGATATCACCACTATCTGCTTCCACAGGGGAAGTGGGTCACATCCAACTCGTAGGTCCATAGTTGATCTAAACATCGTCCAAAGATGGCATATCACAATCTCAACACGGTACAACGTACTCCATGCTACCTGCACGGTACAGCATATTCTGTGGACCCATATCAACACATGATGCCACACCACATCTCAAAATGCACGTGCGAGCCTATTTAATCTGTGCGACACCCAGTCTACCCGAAGCTCCTAGCACGGCTATCAATCATGTCATAAAATCATGAGCGAGTAATCTCAAGCATGATAACAAGTACGGTGGACATCTAATGCGAGCTATGCTTTAGCACCATATTAAAACCAGTATAAAATATGTTCGAGCTAAGCTCCAGCACAACATCATAGAAATCCATGTGAAAACTAGTGCGAGCTAAGCTTCAGCACTCATGCGTGTAAAAACACATCAAAGCTAGTGTAAGTCATACTCTAGCAATCTTTCATTCTCACGAAAACCATGTAGGTGGCTCAATTCTTTGCAAAGCATGGTTATAAAACCAAATCAAGTTATTTCTTTTGCAAATCATTTCAAATCTTAGCCAACCTACCAATCACTTGCTAAAAAGTAACAAAACAAGGTTTTCAAAACATCATGCTTTTGTTTTCATTCACATTTCTTAAAACCCAACTCTTTACCCTTCAATCACCCAATTTCATTTCCTAGTACCACATGCACTCTAGCAAAACATTATGCGCCCAAATTGCGCACAGATATCTCTAAGAGTTCACACAATTCCCTTACCTAGATTTACTCGGGGTGCGACTCTCTTCCTTTACGCTTCTCGCGCTTTTGGCTCAACTTGCTTTGGTGAATCCTTGGGAGCTACAAATCATTCACCAATCACTTGAGTTAATGTTGCTAACTCACATTTTGACTTTAACTAGTCAATATATCTCATTGAGCGTATTTTGTTAAGTTTGGCTCATTTTTGCAATTGGCTATCATCAAGCCTTCTAACCAATTTTATCTAGTAACTCACTTAGTTACTTATTTAAGACGTGATATAAAATACCCTACCCTTTCTCTCTCATTCAATTATGCATTTTACCCAATGCCCTAAATGCACATTTTACTTTTTTTGGGTAGGTCTCACAATTCATTCCATAACACCATCTTAAAACCATACTCACAACTCTATTATCACCTCAAGATATCTCATTCATCATTAATTCCAATACATTTCACTTTCTCACACTAACCCATTTCTAGGTTATAATGGTTCCTTTGCTTTCTAGGTAGTTTCTACCATTAATATACATACCAATCTACTCCAAAATTAATATCTAAACAAATGTACTTGAGCTTGTGTTTTAGAAACTCACCTCTTTGGATTTCTTTCTTGCTCCAAATGAAAATGCTCCAAACTCCTTCAGTCCCACAAATGGGGTAATACCTCCAAGCTATTTTGTTCTTCTCTTTGATGTGAACAACTTTGTATCAAATAGCCTTCCCTCAAAATCTTCTTAAAAATGGGTGGATTTAGGAGTAAGAAACTAGGTCTTTGATTGAAATGGGAGAGTGAGATTGTTTTCCCAAAATTTATAGATTTCACTGCTCCTATTTATAGAATTAGCTTGATGAGATCGATCTAACGAGGAATGAGATCGATCTATTCCTCTTAAATCCCTCTTTTTCATGACATTTTGAAGGCATGAGATCGATCTGTTGAGGGCTTAAGATCGATCTGTTCTAGACAGTAGCTTAAGGAGATTGATCTGCCTAGGGAGGAGATCGATCTCCTTGCATTAAAGATCAATCTCTTCTTTACAGAACGTTTAGCAGATCAATCTGGCCCCATTGGAGATCGATCTGTCTTATTCTATTGCTAAAAAAAGAGCATTTTTAGCTCTTCCAGATCGATCTCTCATCCTATGAGATCGATCTGGCTTTCATATTTTCTTGATTTTATTGCAGTTTTCTACAGTAACTCGTACCAAACAATCCTTAATTTGCTGCCATAGTCATTTTCTCATCCAGCCACGTTTAAGACTTGAAAATGGCATCCATTCATACTTTATACACATTAAAACTTGTGTGCATTCATTGTATAACCAAAGGTATACAATACAAAGCTAAATGGAAGTCCAAAGATTTACACCACTTATGCAACTTCATTCCATTTTACCACACAACTCATTTTTCATTCCACTCACATTCATCACATACAAAAGTACATTTCTTCATATTCATACATAATGAAACTAGTGCGTACATCACAAACTCTTATTACAAGTGTGTACATTAAATTTATGGACTTTACATTCACATTACAAGTACATCACCATACTTATGAATCCATAATTACTTGATCCAAAATCATCCATATTATAATTCCATTTACATATATACAAGGTTAAACATATATGGGGTGTCACGACCCTCAACTTACCAAAAATCGTCATAATTTTTTTTCGTTTTTCTTGCATTATTTATTTCTCGTCCTTACCTTACCTCAATCGTGATCAGTTACCCTCGCAACAGTTGGGCTGTGTGTTAATGTCTACCTCATCCAACCATAATAATTTAATTTGCAATATAATTTATAAGTAAACACTTGCATAAATAAATCAGAGTGTTGTTTACATGTGTTTACATTACTTTACATCCCCAATAGTTACATATAAAATGCTACTATGCTATCAAAAGTTTAGATACAAAATTACATCAGTGTGTATACCTTAAGCGATGGGATGTAGCGGATACCAAAAGGGAAAGCCTCCAATCGCTCTCGTCTAAACTCAAATCTCTGTAGAGAAGGGGAAAATAAGGGGGGTGAGCAAACCACATGCTCAGTAAGGTAAACATGCGAACAGGTAGATACTGCACTATCTATGTGATCGTGATGCCATGCTCAAAACCACACAATTCTCATTCACATCTCAAAGCCTTAGTTCATGCTTGTGTTAATGGCATGTAAAGCAATTCATGCTATTTAAATCTGTGCCCAAATCAAATTTAAAGCATTGTATTAATCATCATGCATATTTCATAAATAGAGCATGGAAAATCATCATGCATCAGTGCACTTTAAAACCATTAACATACATTTGCATCTCAAACAATTCAACACTGGTCAGGATTTAACCCCTCCCTCAGACTCCTGACTCATAAAGCATTTCAAACGTGGATTTATTCATAAAGCAATAGACATGTGAGATAGGCAATATAATAATGGAAATCTCCTATAGGACTATGACCATATCCTGTGATCCTCGGCTACACTGATCAGGTGTGCGGGGAATCACCACTATCTGCTTCCACACGAGAGGTGGGTCACGTCCAGCCTGTCGATCCATTGCAGATCTCGTCCGAAGACGGCATATCATAATCTCAACACGGTACAACATACTCCATGTTACCTGCACGATACGGCGTACTTCGTGGACCCATATCAACACATCATATCATGCCACATCTCAAAAATGTACGTGCGAGCCTATTTAATCGATACGACCTCTTGTTTACCCGAAACTCCTAGCACGGCTATCAACATGTTAATTCTCAAATACATGTGCGAGCCTATTTAATCGGTGTGACACCCAGTCTACCCAAAGCTCCTAGCACGATAACAAGTATGCTGGGAACCTAATGCGAGCTATGCTTCAGCACCATGTCAAAACCAGTGTAAAGTCTGTGTGAGCTCAACTCTAGCACAACATCATAAAAAATCCATGTGAAAACTAGTGCGAGCTACGTTCTAGTACTCATGCGTATGAAAACATATCAAATCTTGTGTGAGTCATACTCTGGCACGCTTTCATTCTCATGAAATCCATGTAGGTGCCTCAATTCTTTACAAAACATGGTTACCAACCAAATCAAATCATTTCTTTTGTAAATCATCTCAAAACCTAACTCTTTGCCCTTCAATCACCTAATATCATTTCCTAGTATCACATGCACTCTAGCGAAACATTTAAGTGACCAAATTGCGCACAGATATCTCTAAGAGTCCACACAATTCTCTTACCCCGATTTACTCGGAATGCGACTCTTTTCCTTTACGCTTATCACGCTCTTAACTCAACTTGCTCCGGTGTATCCTCGAGAGCTACAATTCATTCATCAAATGCTCGAGTTAGTATTGCTAACTCTCATTCAACTATGCATTTTACCCAATGCCTTAACTATTTATTTTACCCTTTTTGGGTAAGTCTCACAATTCATTCCATAACACCATCTTAAATCCGTACCCACAGCACCATTATTACCTAAAGATATCCTATTCATAATTTATTCCACTACATTCCACTTTCTCACACTAACCCATTTCTAGGTTATAATCATTCCATGGCATTCTAGATTGTTTCTCCATTACTAAGCACACCAATAAACTCCAAAATCAATAACTTAAACACTGTACTTGAGTTGGTGCTTTAGAAACTCACCTAAAATGCATATTTGCTCCTTCAATCCCACAAAATGGGGGAATGCCTCCAAGCTATGTTGTTCTTCTCCTTGATGTGAACAACTTTGCGTCTAATAGCCTTCCCTCAAATCTTACTGAAAATGGGATGATTTAGAGAGAGAAAACTAGGTTTTAGGTTGAAAATGGAAGGAAATGGTTTTGTCCCAAAATCTACAGATCCAACTACTCCTATTTATAGATTTAGCTTGATGAGATCGATCTGCCTTGGGTGGCGATCGATCTGGCCCTCTTAAAATACCCTCTTTTCCACGACATTTGAAGGCATGAGATTGATCTGTCGAAACCTTGAGATCGATCTGTCTCAGACAGTAGCTTAAGGAGATCGATCTTGTCTTATGGGAGATCGATCTGCTTCAACACGAGAGCTAAAGATATCGATTTATTTCATTAAGGATCGATCTGCATTTTACAGAATGTTTAGGAGATCGATCTGGCTCCATTGGAGATTGATCTGCCCTATTCCATTGCTCGAATATGAGCATTTTTTGCTCTTCCAGATCGATCTCTCATCCTATGAGATCAATCTGACCTTCATATTTTCTAGATTTTCTGTAGTTTTTTGGCAATAACTCACACCCAAACATCCTTAATTTGCTGCTATGGTCATTTTCTCATCCAGTTACCTTTAAGTCTTGAAAATGGCATCCACTCATACTTTATACACATTAAAACTTGTGTGCATTCATTGTATAACCAAAGGTATACAATACAAAACCAAATGGAAGTGCATAACTCATGCAATCTTCATTCCATTTTACCACACTACTCTTATTCCATTCCACCCACATTCATCACATACAAAAGTCCATTTCCTCATATTTATACATAATGAAACTTGTACGTACATCACAAAATCTTATTACAAGTGTGTACATTGAACTTATGGACTCTACATCATTTATGCTTCACATTACAAATACATCACCATTTACACATATACAAGGTTATACCTATATGGGGTCTCATATTCTCTCTTACTTAGAAAATTTGGTCTTCCCAATTAGAACCAAATCATTCTATGAAAAGCTCGAGATACCTTTTCCGCATCAAACTCTCCAATTCCCATGTGGCCTCCTCTACCGTGTGATGTTGCCAAAGACCCTTCACCAAAGGAATTGTCTTTGTCCTCAACACCTTCCCTTTTCTATCTAATATCTGAACCGACTTCTCAACGTACGTCATACTTTCATTGAGCTCCAAAGGCTCATACCTTATTACATGCACCGGGTCCGGGTGATACTTCCTTAACATGGATATGTGGAAGATGTTATGAACACTTGCCAACTCTGCTGGCAATGCCAACCTATAAGCCTTATCTCCCACTTTATCAAGTATATCAAATGGCCCTATATACCGAGGGCTCAACTTCTGTCAGGACCCCAGTTTCAATCCTTGACTTTAAAAACCACAATAAATTTTTCGCATTTTTAACTTACCTTTCCTCTCTTCACTGGTTGGGCTGTGATTCGATGTCAGAGTCTTCACTTACCATAATATCCATTCTCATATATACATGTCAATATATTAATTCTGATTGTAGTTGCTTTTATTATACATGTAAGATTTTATAAAATTTAATACGATTACATTCCCCATAATATATAACGTATACATCACTGTGCTGTTTCTATGTTTAGATACACAACTGTACATAATAAGTATACCTGATGAATCGATAGGAACTAGCAGTGGACTCTGGGACACTCTCCCACGATAACTCTCGCTCTACTGACGCTCTGTAGAGAGATGTAAAGAAAAGGGGGTGAGCATAACGCGCTCAGTAAGGAAATCAGGCAAGCAAGTAGATATCCACACTATCTACTCAAAATAGTGCTATGCCTTGAAAACATTATTTCTTTAACTCACTTTAAAAGCATGTCTTGAAATATAATATGTATGTACTTGTACAGAATAAATCCCATGTACAGAAATCATGCTTTATTTCTCAAAAGTAGGCATGTAGTGCAACACAATGCATTTATATATAAATCATGCCTTTATGTAAATCATGCCATGTATATTTAAATAACATATAAATATGGCATCAAATGATTCACAACACAAATCGGAGTCCGACCCATCCCTCAGGTCTGTCCGCAGTTTAAATCATTAAATCAACCAATGTGATATATCATGTAAGACTCTGTGGTACATGTAAATAGTATCCTGGATTATGATCATATCCGATGTGATCCCAAGCAACACAGTACTAGGTGTGCGGGGCATCACCGCTGTAACGGGAGGGGGGTCAGTCCATCACAACCGCCAGCTATATCCTCCTCAACTCCATAACAACACACGGTACAGCGTACACCTCGTGCCACTCAGACACGGTACAAAGTACACCCGTGGACCCGTTCTCACGGCCAGAGTGCCTACCATAGGACTTAGCTCTCACTCCCGTGGAACTTATCAACATCACAGTCAGGGTGCCTAACAGAGGTCTTAGCCCTCGCGCCTGTGGAAATATCATACCACGTCTATACCAACCTCATGCGGATATCCTCTCTAGCTATGACACACAGTCACGCAAGGTCTCAGGCATGGGTTTCAACATGTATTACATATCACATACAGTGTGCGTTTTGAGTGTGACTCACAGTCGTTACTCTGCTCAAACACTGTTTCACATCATAAAACTCAACTCTAGTGCGAGCACTCTCAAGAAACTAGGTCAATGCATAGTTTATGTATTAAATCAAGTACGAGCAATAGCTCCCAGTACTATGCTATGCACAATATCAAAATCAAGTACGAGCAATAGCTCCCAGTACTATGTCATGTATAAACCATAAAGAATCGAGTACGAGCCACGCTCTAGCACTCTGTCATGCATATATCATTCAAAGCTGAGTACGAGTAAAACTCCAGTACTCTATCATGCATGTCATGAAAATCTAGTGCGTATCAAATCCAGCACTAATATTATATGGAAAACATATGAATCCCAGTGCGAGCTGTGCTCTAGCACGATTCATTCTCACATAATATGATAGATGGCTATTTAAAAAGGGATTGTTTATAAAACATCAAAATCAGCACTCAAAGTGTGCTTAAGTCATATCAACCTTAAAATCATTAGCCCATCTATTTATTTTCATGCTAATAACAATTTAACACTCACAATAGCATTTTCCATGCTTTTTGCAACTTCTCACAAAAGTTGACTTTTTGACTAACTAGGGGCAAAAACGTAATTTGCCACTATCGGGTCGCAATAATTATTATTCACTTTCTCTGACCCTCAGAGTTTTTAAGTGAATGCAGAAGCAGTTGAAAATACGTGCAGGTATCTCTAACTACTCGCAAAAGTCCCTTACCTCGGATCACGTCAAGTGACCTCACTTCCTCGGTGCTGCTAATTCCCGCAGTCCGATCAGCTCTCGATGTAAACTCCGGAGCTGTAAATAACCATTCCTCAGGTTAATTATCATTTTCCTACTGTATTACACATTAATACAGTTTAATTTCCCTTAATGGGCCTTAAAAATCCTTAATGGGCCTAACTAGGCCTTAAGCCCATTTCCATTTTACTATTTACTTTTGTTGGGTCTATTGGGCTTGTGAGGCCCACCAACTCTTATTGGGCTTAGCCCATTGGGCCTCTCGGCCACATGCCTTGGCCGAGAGCTAGCCATTCTCGGTTTCCACCATGGCATGCCATACATGCCTATTTTCTAGCCATTTCCACTTAGGCATTTTCACAAACACTTGGTAGGCAATATTACCAATCATCCTATTATTCATTTAGGCATTTTATCAAACACCTTGGTTGCCAACAATTTACATGTATTATTTAATCAATTTGATTAATTCTAATTATACCATTAACATTAATACATGTGTACTAATCCATTTATGTCTAAAAATCAAATTGACATATTTCAATATCCCATTGATCACTCTCGACCTAACCCTCTTAATGGTGATTTAATATGTTTCAATGCTTAAAACATATATCAACATACTTGAAATCATTCATACATTAACATATATGAAATTGGAAATTAGAAAATATACCAATTGTAGTGTTCTCCTTTTGGCCGAATTTTTGGAGGCTCTCGGTTTGCACTCTATGGCTCCTTGATAGCCAAATCCAACATATGTTAATCTCCTCTTAATTTGGAACAACTTCTATGAAGAATGCAAGTTCCAAATATGTCTAATTCCTAGTGATTTCTAGTGAGAGAAAGCTTGAATGGTTATGTTTCAATGGTGTTCTTCTCTAGCCGGAAATGTGTGATGAAGAAGACAATGGTGTGGCTGCATTTATAAGCCACTTACTTAGCCATTAAGCCTTAATTTTCAGCCACTATGCTTGACTTTCCAAATCTGAACCATGAGTCACCTTATGAGTCACCTTATGAGTCATAGTTAACTTTAACTATAGTTAGATATTTATCTCATGGGCTTTTCCAATTGGGCTTCTCGGTTTGGGCTTTCGGGCTGAAATTTTTACTATACCTTGGGCCTTTTGTTGTCTCAAAATTTGGCCGATCAATTGGTCCAACAATTCCGTCTAAAGGACCTAACATTTTCGATATACATTTAGTATACCTTAATGGGCTTTAAAATTTTCACCTTAGGCCCATTACGTTTTTAACCATTAAATTTATTCTGGAATCCTTCCGAATAAATTTTCCTTACTTCCGGGGATGATTATCTTGTATTCTGGCCAAGAATATTTTTCCCCAAATTTTTCTCCACACTTAGGTTAATTTCTAACCTTGATTAGTCAACTATGGTAAAAGTCCACTTTTTTAACTATAGTTGACTTTTTCCTTAACCATTGACTAAGTTGACTTTTTCTTAAATTTTTGAAAGTGTTTTATATCATGTCTTACACTCTCTTCTTTATATTCCAACCGCTCTCGGTGGATAATTTCACCCGAAACTCCTTTTCTCACCGAAAAGGTCCATTTTACCCTTTTTAGCTTTTATTCTCGTTTTGTATGTTCGGGTCTAAATCAAGCTGACTTTCATTCATGAGCTCTCTACGCTCTCTTATTTTAAGTTCTTATTTTCAGTCAGAATGATTTAGAATGACTCGGTTTAGCCTGTGATACTCATTGCTCACATTAGGCATTTTATGTAGCTTTAGCGTGTTAATTCATTTCAATAACACTTTAAGTCTAATAAATACTCTTCTTATGATTCAACCATAATTACATAGTGTTCATACACATAGGAATCATAAGGAAATAAGCTACAAAAATCCGGGTCTGACAATCCTCCCCCACTCAGAAAATTTGGTCCACCAAATTAGAACCAAGTCAGTCCTCAAATAGGTGAGGGTACTTCTCTCGCATCAGACTCTCTAGCTCCCAAGTAGCTTCCTCTGAAGTATGATGCTGCCAGAGAATCTTCACTAATCCGATGGTCTTCGATCTCAATACCTTCTCCTTCCTATCCAATATCCGAATCGGTCTCTCTACATATGACAAGTCCTCTCGGAGCTCCAAAGGCTCGTAACTAATCACATGTGACGGATCCGGGTGATACTTCCGAAGCATCGATATGTGGAAGACGTTGTGGACACCTGATAAGTCCGGTGGCAATGCCAACCTATATGCCTTATCTCCCACTCGATCAAGTATCTCAAAGGGTCCAATATAGCGAGGATTTAGTTTCCCTCTCTTTCCAAATCTCGCTATGCCCTTGGAAGGAGAAACTCTCAAAAACACGGATTCACCAACTGCAAACTCTAGTGGCCTACGTCTCCTGTCAGCGTAACTCTTCTGTCTGCTCTGAGCTGTCCTCAGTCTCTCTACTATCAATCGGACGTCCTCAGATGCTTGTGTAACCGAGTCAGGAGCAAAAATCTTACGGTCACCCACTTCTTCCCATCCAATAGGGGAACGACATCTACGGCCATACAAAGCCTCATACGGTGCCATCCCGATACTCGAATGATAACTGTTGTTGTAGGCGAACTCGGCTAGTGGTAGGTGGTCATCCCAGGAGCCTCGATAGTCTAGCACACATGCTCTCAACATGTCCTCCAGAGTCTGTATAGTCCTCTCTGACTGACCATCTGTCTGAGGATGGAAAGCGGTGCTCAAACTCAACTGGGTTCCCATGGCTTCCTGAAAATGTCCCCAAAAGTGGGATGTGAAGCGGGAATCCCTATCAGAGACTATGCTCACTGGTACACTGTGTAACCTCACTACCTCGCGTACGTACAGTTCTGCTAATGAACTCAGAGTATCGGTAGCTCTCATAGCTAGGAAGTAGGCTGACTTCGTCAGTCTATCAACGATCACCCATATAGCATCGTGATTCCTGCGGGTCCTCGGTAAACCCATCACGAAATCCATGGTGATGTGCTCCCATTTCCATGTCGGTATAGGTAGAGGCTGCAACAATCCTGCAGGTTTCTGATGCTCTACCTTCACCTGCTGACATACAAGACACTTTGCCACAAAGTCTGCCACATCTCTCTTCATGCCCGACCACCAGTATACCTTTCGGAGGTTCTGATACATCTTGTTACTCCCCGGATGTAAAGTATACCTCGACGAATGAGCTTCTGCCAATATCAATCTCCTGAGTCCTGGATCCTCGGGAACACATAATCTGCCTCTGAACCTCAATAGTCCATCAAAACTCCACTCAAAATCAGTCACGGTGCCCTTCTGCATCTGACTACTCACATCCATACAAAATGGATCAGTCTGCTGAGCCACTCTGATCCTGTCCAACAGGTCCGGCTCCAAGCGTAGACTAGCTATCACATAGCCTATATCCATGTCAGAAGGCACGACTCCGAAACTGAGGCTGGCAAACTGCTCTAGCAAATCATGTTCCCTAACCATCATATACGATACCATCCCCAGGCTCTTCTTGCTCAAGGCATCGGCTACAACATTAGCCTTACCCGGATGATAAAGTATCTCGCAGTCGTAGTCCTTCAGAAGCTCTAGCCATCTTCTCTGTCTCATGTTCAGCTCCTTCTGCAAGAACAGATACTTGAGGCTCTTGTGGTAGGTAAATATCTGGAACTTCTCTCCATACAAGTAGTGGCGCCATACCTTCAACGCAAACACTACCGCTGCTAGTTCCAAATCATGGGTCGGATAGTTCTTCTCATGATCCTTCAGCTCTCTGGATCCGTAAGCAACTACCTTCCCGTCCTGCATCAATACGCAGCCCAGTCCCTGATGCGAAGCATCGGTATATACTGCAAATCCTCCTGAGCTGGTAGGGATAGTGAGAATCGGAGCGGTGGTCAATCGGCGCTTCAACTCCTCAAAGCTCTTCTCACAATCCTCGTTCCATATGAACGGTGCACTCTTTCAAGTAAGACGTGTCAACGGAGCAGCCAACTTCGAAAATCCCTCAACGAATCTCCGATAGTATCCAGCTAAACCCAGAAAACTCCTGATCTCGATGACTGTCTTTGGCTGTTCCCACTGAACTACAGCCTCTATCTTAGATGGATCAACTGATACACCATCTCTCGATATAACATGTCCCAAAAACGAGATCTGTGACAACCAAAAGTCACACTTGCTGAGCTTAGCATATAACTCATGCTCCCGTAATGTCCGCAACACGATCCTGAGGTGCTCCTCATGCTCCTCCGTGGATCTCGAATACACCAATATGTCATCGATGAAGACGATAACAAACTGGTCCAAGTATGGCTTGAACACATCGTTCATCAAAGCCATGAAAGCAGCTGGAGCATTCGTCAATCCGAATGGCATGACCAACAACTCGTAGTGGCCATATCGGGTACGAAATGCTGTCTTGGGTACATCTCCACTCCGAACCTTCAGCTGATGATACCCAGACCTTAGGTCAATCTTGGAAAAGACCTGTGCTCCCTGTAGCTGATCTAGCAAGTCGTCAATACATGGAAGGGGGTACCTATTCTTGATGGTGGCCTTATTCAACAATCGGTAGTCTATACACAATCGGAGGCTCCCATCCTTCTTCCTTACAAACAAAACCGGTGCTCCCTAAGGTGAAACACTCGGTCGTACAAAGCCCCTATCCAACAGCTCCTGTAACTGTCTCTTGAGCTCCTCCAGCTCCACTAAGGCCATGCGATATGGTGGTCTCGAAATAGGCTCCGTACCAGGTACCAGATCTATACAGAACTCCATCTCTCTGTCTGGTGGTAACCCTGGCAATTCATCCGGGAAAACATCTGGGTACTCACTGATCACAGTGATATCTGCCAACTCCGGATGTGCCTTATCCATATCTACCACGTACGCAATGAAACCTTGATATGTTGAAGGTTTTCTAAATCAGAAGTCATATAATAATCATATCTACTCTTTTCATTTATCTTTATTAAACTTTACAACATATCTAGTATGGTTAGGAAACATAACTGTCTTAGCATAGCAGTCTAAAACAGCATGGTTTGCAGATAGCCAATCCATTCCTAATATTATATCAAAGTCACTCATGCTTAGTAATATTAGATTGGCTGTCATCTCCTTATCCCCTACTCTCAACTTGCAGTCATTATATACATATTCTACAACTTGACTACTATCCATAGGCGTACTGATTAACATCATCATACATAATTGTGTATGCTCTACATGTCTCTCTAATTTACATGCAAATAAAGGCGATACAAAAGAATGCGTGGCACCAGGATCAATTAAAACATATGCTTCAATATCATAAATCAGGATGTTACCTCGAATCACATCCGATGAAGCATCAGCTGTCCCCTGGTCCAAAGCATGTACTCGCCCTTGACCCATCACTTGTTTCCCCTTCTCCTCTGCCGTGGCTCTACCTCTCTGAGCAGACGTACCAGCTGGGGTTCTATCAAACTCCCTGCCCCTCTGTGATGCAGTCGTATACGGCAATGGGCAATCTCAAACCAAATGTCCCTTTTCCCACATCGGAAACATGCTATAGCACCCTGTGAACACGGCCTATCTCCATGGAATCTGCCGCATCTTCTGCACTGATCTGCAGCAGGTCTCGGTCCTCCTATCATAATGCCCTTCGCTGGGGCTGCAGTCGGATAAGCATGAGATCTAGCATATCTATCTCGTGTCCCCTCTATCCTTGATCTCTTACCGAAGGGTTTCTTCCCCCCTCGATAACTAAAATCTCTAGCCGGCCTCTTCTTCTGCAAGTCTTGGCTACGGCTAAACTTCCCAAACTCGAAAGCATTCCTCTCGTAGTCCTGCTCACATAGTTGGCCCTGCGCACTGCCTCCTCATAGGTCACTATGTCCAGCGGAACCAACTTGGACTGTAGCACCGGTCTCAACCAGTCGATAAATCTGTGGACCTTCCTGGTCTCACTATACATAGTATCCGGGTCGTATCTCCCTAGGGATAGGAATCGAGTCTCATACTCGTCCACCGATAAACTCCCCTGGTTGAGTCTCAAAAACTCTGCATGTAACTTCTGTTGTGCGGTGTCAGGAATAAACTGCCTCCTAAAGGCCTCCCGAAATATATCCCAAGTGATATCCGTGTGTCGGGATCTCAATATAGGTCTGGTGGACTTCCACCAATGCTCTGCGGCTCCCTTCAGTAGGAACGCAGCAAACGCGACCATCTCCGAGGTCGTACACTCGAAGTATCCATAGAGCTTCTCTAGCTCTGCCAACCACTCCTCAGCAGCTACGAGGTTCTTGACCCCACTAAATGATGGAGGTCTAAACTTCTGGAACTCCCTCAACCGATGCAAGTCACATCCATATCCTAATCCACTGCCACCCGAAATCGGTGGGGGTGTAGGAGTATCTACTGTCCTCTGTGCATCAGCTGTCTGCGTAGGTGTATCAGGGGCAACTACCTCTCCTGTAGCAGCTCCTGCCTCCTGTTTCTGCCTACCTGGCATCGTCTGTGCCAGTATCTCTATAATAGTCTCGAGACCACGCTCTAATCTCGGGAAGCGCATCTCGGCACAATCAGGTGCCTCAGTAGCACTTGCAGTCTCATGCGTAGGTAATGGCCTGGCAGCGGCTCGTCCCTCGGGTCTCTCTCCCCGGCCTCGAGCCCTACCTCTCATACCTCTACCACTACGCGTATTTGCCATATAGGCAAAGTCCCTGCATTTATAATAATGAATTAGTCCATCTCCTATCCGGTATACACAGTTATATCTAAACACAGCACAGTACTATGGGGATGTACACTTTCCTATTTTCTAACACCGACTCACATCAGACCAACCTCTGCTCTGATACCATCCTGTCAGGACCCCAGTTTCAATCCTTGACTTTAACCAAAAACCACAATAAATTTTTCGCATTTTTAACTTACCTTTCCTCTCTTCACTGGTTGGGCTGTGATTCGATGTCAGAGTCTTCACTTACCATAATATCCATTCTCATATATACATGTCAATATATTAATTCTGACTGTAGTTGCTTTTATTATACATGTAAGATTTTATAAAATCTAATACGATTACATTCCCCATAATATATAACGTATACATCACTGTGCTGTTTCTATGTTTAGATACACAACTGTACATAATAAGTATACCTGATGAATCATAGGAACTAGCAGTGGACTCTGGGACACTCTCCCACGATAACTCTCGCTCTACTGACGCTCTGTAGAGAGATGTAAAGAAAAGGGGGTGAGCATAACGCGCTCAGTAAGGAAATTAGGCAAGCAAGTAGATATCCACACTATCTACTCAAAATAGTGCTATGCCTTGAAAACATTATTTCCTTAACTCACTTTAAAAGCATGTCTTGAAATATAATATGTATGTACTTGTACAGAATAAATCCCATGTACAGAAATCATGCTTTATTTCTCAAAAGTAGGCATGTAGTGCAACACAATGCATTTATATATAAATCATGCCTTTATGTAAATCATGCCATGTATATTTAAATAACATATAAATATGGCATCAAATGATTCACAACACAAATCGGAGTCCGACCCATCCCTCAGGTCTGTCCGCAGTTTAAATCATTAAATCAACCAATGTGATATATCATGTAAGACTCTGTGGTACATGTAAATAGTATCCTGGATTATGATCATATCCGATGTGATCCCAAGCAACACAATACTAGGTGTGCGGGGCATCACCGCTGTAACGGGAGGGGGGTCAGTCCATCACAACCGCCAGCTATATCCTCCTCAACTCCATAACAACACACGGTACAGCGTACACCTCGTGCCACTCAGACACGGTACAAAGTACACCCGTGGACCCGTTCTCACGGCCAGAGTGCCTACCATAGGACTTAGCTCTCACTCCCGTGGAACTTATCAACATCACAGTCAGGGTGCCTAACAGAGGTCTTAGCCCTCGCGCCTGTGGAAATATCATACCACGTCTATACCAACCTCATGCGGATATCCTCTCTAGCTATGACACACAGTCACGCAAGGTCTCAGGCATGGGTTTCAACATGTATTACATATCACATACAGTGTGCGTTTTGAGTGTGACTCACAGTTGTTACTCCGCTCAAACACTGTTTCACATCATAAAACTCAACTCTAGTGCGAGCACTCTCAAGCAACTAGGTCAATGCATAGTTTATGTATTAAATCAAGTACGAGCAATAGCTCCCAGTACTATGCTATGCACAATATCAAAATCAAGTACGAGCAATAGCTCCCAGTACTATGTCATGTATAAACCATGAAGAATCGAGTACGAGCCACGCTCTAGCACTCTGTCATGCATATATCATTCAAAGCTGAGTACGAGTAAAACTCCAGTACTCTATCATGCATGTCATGAAAATCTAGTGCGTATCAAATCCAGCACTAATATTATATGGAAAACATATGAATCCCAGTGCGAGCTGTGCTCTAGCACGATTCATTCTCACATAATATGATAGATGGCTATTTAAAAAGGGATTGTTTATAAAACATCAAAATCAGCACTCAAAGTGTGCTTAAGTCATATCAACCTTAAAATCATTAGCCCATCTATTTATTTTCATGCTAATAACAATTTAACACTCACAATAGCATTTTCCATGCTTTTTGCAACTTCTCACAAAAGTTGACTTTTTGACTAACTAGGGGCAAAAACGTAATTTTCCACTATCGGGTCGCAATAATTATTATTCACTTTCTCTGACCCTCAGAGTTTTTAAGTGAATGCAGAAGCAGTTGAAAATACGTGCAGGTATCTCTAACTACTCGCAAAAGTCCCTTACCTCGGATCACGTCAAGTGACCTCACTTCCTCGGTGCTGCTAATTTCCGCAGTCCGATCAGCTCTCGATGTAAACTTCGGAGCTGTAAATAACCATTCCTCAGGTTAATTATCATTTTCCTACTGTATTACACATTAATACAGTTTAATTTCCCTTAATGGGCCTTAAAAATCCTTAATGGGCCTAACTAGGCCTTAAGCCCATTTCCATTTACTATTTACTTTTGTTGGGTCATTGGGCTTGTGAGGCCCACCAACTCTTATTGGGCTTGGCCCATTGGGCCTCTCGGCCACATGCCTTGGCCGAGAGCTAGCCATTCTCGGTTTCCACCATGGCATGCCATACATGCCTATTTTCTAGCCATTTCCACTTAGGCATTTTCACAAACACTTGGTAGGCAATATTACCAATCATCCTATTGTTCATTTAGGCATTTTATCAAACACCTTGGTTGCCAACAATTTACATGTATTATTTAATCAATTTGATTAATTCTAATTATACCATTAACATTAATACATGTGTACTAATCCATTTATGTCTAAAAATCAAATTGACATATTTCAATATCCCATTGATCACTCTCGAGCTAACCCTCTTAATGGTGATTTAATATGTTTCAATGCTTAAAACATATATCAACATACTTGAAATCATTCATACATTAACATATATGAAATTGGAAATTAGAAAATATACCAATTGTAGTGTTCTCCTTTTTGGCCGAATCTTTGGATGCTCTCGATTTGCACTCTATGGCTCCTTGATAGCCAAATCCAACATATGTTAATCTCCTCTCAATTTGGAACAACTTCTATGAAGAATGCAAGTTCCAAATATGTCTAATTCCTAGTGATTTCTAGTGAGAGAAAGCTTGAATGGTTATGTTTCAATGGTGTTCTTCTCTAGCCGGAAATGTGTGATGAAGAAGACAATGGTGTGGCTGCATTTATAAGCCATTTACTTAGCCATTAAGCCTTACTTTTCAGCCACTATGCTTGACTTTCCAAATCTGAACCATGAGTCACCTTATGAGTCACCTTATGAGTCATAGTTAACTTTAACTATAGTTAGATATTTATCTCATAGGCTTTTCCAATTGGGCTTCTCGGTTTGGGCTTTCGGGCTGAAATTTTTACTATACCTCGGGCCTTTTGTTGTCTCAAAATTTGGCCGATCAATTGGTCCAACAATTTCGTCTAAAGGACCTAACATTTTCGATATACATTTAGTATACCTTAATGGGCTTTAAAATTTTCACCTTAGGCCCATTACGTTTTTAACCATTAAATTTATTCCGGAATCCTTCCGAATAAATTTTCCTTACTTCCGGGGATGATTATCTTGTATTCTGACCAAGAATATTTTTCCCCAAATTTTTCTCCACACTTAGGTTAATTTCTAACCTTGATTAGTCAACTATGGTAAAAGTCCACTTTTTTAACTATAGTTGACTTTTTCCTTAACCATTGACTAAGTTGACTTTTTCTTAAATTTTCGAAAGTGTTTTATATCATGTCTTACACTCTCTTTTTTATATTCTAACCGCTCTCGGTGGATAATTTCACCCGAAACTCCTTTTCTCACCGAAAAGGTCCATTTTACCCTTTTTAGCTTTTATTCTCGTTTTGTATGTTCGGGTCTAAATCAAGCTGACTTTCCTTCATGAGCTCTCTACGCTCTCTTATTTTAAGTTCTTATTTTCAGTCAGAATGATTTAGAATGACTCGGTTTAGCCTGTGATACTCATTGCTCACATTAGGCATTTTATGTAGCTTTAGCGTGTTAATTCATTTCAATAACACTTTAAGTCTAATAAATACTCTTCTTATGATTCAACCATAATTACATAGTGTTCATACACATAGGAATCATAAGGAAATAAGCTACAAAAATCCGGGTCTGACAACTTCCCCTTCTTTTCGAATCTCATAATCCCCTTCGAGGGAGAAACCTTCAAAAACACTGACTCATGCACATTAAACTCTAGGGGACTTTGTCTCCTGTCAGCATAACTCTTTTCTCTGCTTTGCGCTGTCTGTAACCTCTCACAAATCAGCTGGACATCCTCAGAGGTTTGTCTAACAAAGTTTGGAGCAAAGATCTGTCTGTCACTAACCTCTTCCCATCCAATAGGGGAACGGCATCTACACCCATACAATGCCTCAAATGGTGCCATTCTGATACTCGCATGAAAATTATTATTATAGGCAAACTCTGCGAATGGTAAATAGTCATCTCACGAGCCTCTAAAATCTAATGCATATGCTCTCAACATATCCTCCAGGGTCTGTGTAGTCCTCTTTGACTGACCATCTGTCTGAGGATGAAACGCGGTGCTAAACCTCAACTGGGTCCCCATCGCTTCCCGAAAACGTTCCCAGAAGTGGAAAGTGAAGTGGGCATCCCTATCAGAAACAACGATCACTGAACTTCCATGTAGCCTCACTATCTCGCGTAAATACATGTTCGCTAACTGACTCAGAGTATAGGTAGCTCTCATAGCTAGAAAATAGGTTGACTTCGTCAACCGATCCACAATCACCTATATGGCATCATGACCTCTACAGGTCCTCGACAATCCCATCACAAAATCCATGGTGACATGCTCCCACTTCCAAGTCAGTATCGGTAGAGGCTGCAATAATCTCGTAGGCTTCTAATGCTCTACCTTCACCTGCTGATAAACGAGACACTTAGCGATATAGTCAGCAATGTCTTTCTTCATCCCAGACCACCAATAAACCTTTCGAAGGGTTTGATACATCTAAGTACTCTATTGATGTATCGTATACCTCGATGAGTGAGCCTCTATCAAGATTAACTTCTTGATCTCTGGATCATCAGGAATACATATCCTACCCCTGAACCTCGACAATCCATCGAAACTCAATTCAAGGTCTGACTCTGTACCCCTCTTTATCTGCCCAATAATATCACTGCAATGTTGATCAACTCGCTGAGCCTGTCAGATTCGATCTACCAGAGCCGATTTCAACTGCAGGCTAGCTATCATAAATCCACTATCAGCGTCAGGCGGGGTCATATCCAAACTGAGGTTCATGAACTATTCCAACAGTTTGTGTTCCCTGATCATCATGAATGACACCAACCCGAAATGCTTTCTACTCAACGCATCAGTAACTACATTTGCCTTCCCCGGGTGGTACAGGATCTCACAATCATAATCCTTTAAAAGCTCAAGCCATCTCTTTTATCTCATGTTCAACTCTTTCTACGAGAATAGGTACTTAAGGCTCTTATGATCTGTGTAAACCTGAAATCTCTCATCATAGAGATAGTAGTGCCATATTTTCAATGTAAACACTACAGCCGCCATCTCTAAATCGTGGGTCGGGTAGTTCCTCTCATGATCCTTCAACTGTCTTCATCCATCGGCTACTACCTTCCCATCCTGCATCAATACACAGCTCAGTCCTTGGTGTGATGCATTTGTATACACCGAGAAACCTCTTAAGCTGGTAGGAATGGTGAGAATCGAAGCTGTGGTTAATCTCATTTTCAACTCCTGAAAACTTTCCTTACACTTATCGTCCCACATAAATTCAGCACTCTTTCTCATGAAAAGTGTCAAAAGAGCAGCTAGCCTTGAGAATCCCTCCACAAACCTTTAATAATATCCAGCTAAACCCTGGAAACTTTTGATCTTTGTCACTGTCTGGGGTCTCTGCCACTGTATCACTGCCTCAATCTTTGATGGGTCCATTGACACACCATCCTTCGATACTATATGACCTAGAAAAGAGATCTGTTCCAACCAAAAGTCACACTTACTGAGTTTAGTGTACAACATCTTCTCTCGGAGGGTTGGTAGCATTTATCCTTAGGTGTCGTTCATACTCCTTTCTAAATCTTAAGTACACTAATATATCATCAATAAACACAATAACTAATCGATCTAACTACTGGTGAAACAGCTCATTCATCAACGACATATAAGTTACGAGTGCATTCGTCAACCCGAATGGCATAACCATAAACTTATAATGTCCATACCGGGTGTGAAAAGCTATCTTGGGTACATCTCCACTCTGTATCTTCAATTAATGGTACCCAGATCTCAGATCTATCTTGAAAAAGACCTCGCTCCCTTAAGCTGATCCAACAAGTCATCAATGCGTGGAAGGGGATACTTATTCATAATGGTGGCCTTATTCAACAACCGATAATCTATACAGAGTTGGAGGCTTCCATCTTTCTTCCTTACAAACAGAACAGGTGCTCCCCAAGGTGAGACGCTCAGCCTGATGAACCCCTTCTCCAACAACTTCTGTAATTGCTTCCTTAATTTTTCCAACTCAACTTGAGTCATTTTGTATAGTGGCTTGGATATCAGCTCTGTACCAGGTGCCAAGTATATATCAAATTCTATCTCTCTATCTGGAGGTAATCCTAGTAATTCATCTGAAAAGACATCTGAAAATTCCCTGACCATTGGGATGTCTATCAAGTCCGGACGTGCCTTATCCATCTCAATCACATAAGCAATGAACCCTTCATATTATCCTTTCCACCGTTAGTAACTCAAATCATCACATTAACATATATAGCTAACAAACAAATTCATCTCTCGAATATCATGTATTAAGATCATACTCTTCTCATTTATAAAGATCATATCATTTCATTTCATCAAAGTTTACAATAAGATTGTCTAATCCTAAAAAAGTCAATATTCTAGCACGACAATCCATAACAACATAGTTTGCAGCCAGCCAATCCCTACCTAGGATTACATCAAAATCACTCATATTTAATAAAATTAAATCGACTGTCATTTCTTTACCTCCTATCCTCATCTTACAATTTCTATATACATGTTCTGTCAACAGACTATCATTCATAGGGGTAGATATCATCAACATCTTATCTAGCAGTGTGGGTTTTACATGCTTCAACAATTTACTTACAAAGGATGGCAATATAAAGGAATGCGTGGCACCAGGATCAAACAATACAAATGCTTCTAAATCAAAGATTTGGACGGTACCTTTAACCACATCCGAAGACTGATCTGCAGTATCTTGGTCCGGAGAGTGCACTCATCCTCTGCTCACGCCCACTGCCTGCTTCCCCTTTTCCTCAGTGTTAGCCCTCCTCCTCGAGGTAGCTGTCCCAACTGGAGTTCTCTCTAGCTCCCTACGCTTCTGTGGGGCTTTCTCTGCCATCTTTGGGTAATCCTTGATAATGTGCCTTGATTTCCCACATCTGAAACATACTGCAGGAGGTCCATAGCGCATTCGTGTACCATGGTATCTGCCACACTTGCCGCATTACTCTATAGTAGGCCGTGACCATCCAATCATGATTCCTTGAGCTGGAGATATGGCCTGATACATGGGAGGATCAACTGTCCTATCCCTGATCTCCTCAATCCTCGACCTCTTCCCAGTAAACCTCTTGTTTCCCTTATAACTGACGCATCTTTCCATCACTGGTCTCTTCTTATCTTTATCCTTCACTTTACCAACCTTTCTAAACTCTGAGGTGATTCTATCAATGTCTCATTCACATAATTGCATCATGCGCACTACCTCCTCATAGGCAGGTATATCCAAGGCAACCAATCTGGACCTAATGGTTGGTCTCAATCTATTTATAACCTTCTGGATCTTCTTGACCTCATTACCCATCATGTTGGGATCATATCTGCCTAGGGAGATAAAAGTCGTCTCATACTCATCCACAGTCCTACCCCCTTAGGTCAGTCCTAAAAATGCCATCTTCATCTTCTGCTGTGCGGTATCCAGAACATACTGTCTCTGGAAAGCCTCCAAAACTACCTCTCAGTTGATCTCTGTATGCCAGGCTCTCAAAATAGGCCTGGTTGATTTCCACCAATGTTCTGCTGATCCCTTCAGCATGAAAGCGACAAACGCTATCATCTTAGTAGTAGTGCACTCGAAGAACCCGTATGACTTCTCGATTTCGTTTATCCAATCCTCTGCAGCTACTGGGTCTTTAACTCTACTGAAAGATGGCGGTCCAAACTTTTGGAACTGTCGCCGTCTATCTAAATTACATCCATAACCCCAGCCTCTACTGCCCTATGGTATAGCAACAGGTGTAGGCATATCCTGTGCAGGTGGGGATGTACGTGTATCTATCGTCTGAGGTCTCTGGGCTGGCTGTGCCAGTGCCTCAGGACCTGTCACTGCTTAGAAACACCCTCTATAGCAGGACTTTGTCTGCCCCCAACTCCCGGTAATGATTGAGTGACTAACTCGGAGATCATCTCAATGCTCCATTCAATCCTCACGAAGCGTGCCTCAGTACTCTCGGGTATCTCCTTTGGACCTTATGGAGCATGCTCAACCTCAGCCTCCACCTCAATCTCTTCCCAAGCCTCATGTGTTTCTGGCTCAACACTACCCCTAGGCCTTCCTCTACGGCCTCGAGCTTGCACTCTCATCCCTCTACCGTGACTGGTATTAGGCATAATGTTTCAATTCCCTACATACACATCAATTT
Organism: Firmiana major; assembly: GCA_033439115.1. NCBI lineage: Eukaryota > Viridiplantae > Streptophyta > Magnoliopsida > Malvales > Malvaceae > Firmiana > Firmiana major. Next base: position 24,631,377 of record CM065910.1, read on the forward strand.
CTTAGTCAACCCATCGACACACACACAATTGTATATAAACAAGCACAGTTGCATGAGGATGTAATTTTCCAACTTATTAAGTATTTTAGACATCGACACACATCAGACCAACACAGCTCTGATACCAATTTCTGTCACGACCCTCAACTTACCAAAAATCATCACAAATTTTTTCGCCTTTAAAGCATTATTTATTTTTTGTCCTTACCGTACCACAATCGTGATCAGTTTCCCTCTCAACAGTTGGGCTGTGTGTCAATGTCTATCTCATCCAACCATAATAATTTAATTTGTAATATATTTTATAAGTAAACACTTGCATAAATAAATCATAGTGTTATTTACATGTGTTTACATTACTTTACATCCCCAATAGTTGCATACAAAATGCTACTGTGCTATCGAAAGTTTAGATACAAAATTACATAAGTGTGTATACCTTAAGCGATGGGATACAGCAGATACCAAAAGGGAAAGCCTCCAGTCGCTCTCATCTAAACTCAAATCTCTGTAGAGAGGGGGAAATTAAGGGGGTGAGCAAACCACACGCTCAGTAAGGCAATCATGCGAATAGGTAGATACTGCATTATCTACGTGATCGTGATGCCATGCTCAAAACCACACAATTCTCATTCACATCTCAAAGCCTTAGTTCAGGCTTGTGTTAATGGCATGTAAAGCAATTCATGCTATTTAAATCAGTGCACAAATCAAATTTAAAGCATGGCATTAATCATCATGCTTATTTCATAAATAGAGCATGAAAAATCATCACGCATCTGTGCACTTTAAAACCATTAACATGCTTTCGCATCTCAAACAATTCAACACTAGTCAGGATTCAGCCCCTCCCTCAGACTGTCCTAACTCACAAAGCATTTCAAACATAGATTTATTCATAAAGCAATAGACATGTGAGATAGTCAATATAATAAGGGAAATCTCCTCTAGGACTATGGTCATATCCTGCGATCCCAGGCTACATTGATCAGGTGTGCGAGATATCACCACTATCTGCTTCCACACGGGAGGTGGGTCACATCCAGCCCACCGTTCCATAGCAGATCTCGTCCGAAGATGGCATATCATAATCTCAACTTGGTACACGTACTCCATGCTACCTGCATGGTACAGCGTACTCCGTGGACCCATATCAACACATCATATCACGCCAAATCTCAAAAATGTACGTGCGAGGCTATTTAATCGGTACGACCTCTTGTCTACCCAAAGCTCCTACTACAACTATCAACATGTCAATTCTCAAAAATTCAAGTGCGAGCCTATTTAATCGGTGCGACACCTAGTCTACATGAGGCTCCTAGCACGCAACAAGTATGGTGGGTATCTAATACGAGCTATGCTCCAGCACCATACCAAAACCAGTGCAAAATCTGTGCGAGCTCAACTCTAGCACAACATCATAAAAAATCTATGTGAAAACTAGTGCGAGCTACGTTCTAGCACTCATGCGTATGAAAACATATCAAATCTCATGTGAGTCATACTCTAGCACGCTTTCATTCTCACGAAATCCATATAGGTGGCTCAATTCTTTCTAAAACATGGTTATCAACCAAATCAAATCATTTCTTTTGCAAATCACTTCAAATGTTAGCCAACCTACCAATCATTTGCTAAAATGCAACAAAACAGGGTTTTCAAAGCATCATGCTTTTGTTTTCATGCACATTTCTCAAAACCCAACTCTTTACCCTTCAATCACCCAATATCATTTCCTAGTATCACTTGCACTCTAGCAAAACATTTAAGCATCCAAATTACGCACAGATATCTCTTAGAGTCCACAAAATTCCCTTACCTCGATTTACTCGGGGTGCGACTCTTTTCCTTTACGCTTATTGCGCTCTTGACTCAACTTGCTCCAATGTATCCTCGAGAGCTGCAATTTATTCATCAAATACTCGAGTTAGTGTTGCTAACTCCCATTAACTATGCATTTTACCTAATGCCTTACTATTCATTTTACCATTTTTGGGTAAGTCTCACAATTCATTCATAACACCATCTTAAATCCATACCCACAACACCATTATCACCTAAAGATATCATATTCATCATTTATACCACTACATTCCACTTTCTCACACTAACCCATTTCTAGGTTATAATCATTCCATGACATTCTAGATTGTTTCTACCATTACTAAGCACACCAATTAACTCCAAAATCAATAACTTAAACAATGTACTTGAGTTGGTGCTTTAGAAACTCACCTACATTGATTTCCCCCTTACTCTAAATGGAAATGCACCTTTGCTCCTTCAATCCCACAAAATGGGGGAATGCCTCCAAGCTACGTTGTTCTTCTTCTTGATGTGAACAACTTTGCGTCTAATAGCCTTCCCTCAAATCTTACTAATAATAGGATGATTTTGAGAGAGAAAATTAGGTTTTAGGTTGAAAAATGGAAGGAAATGGTTTTATCCCGAAAGCTGCATATCCAACTGCTCTTATTTATAGATTTAGCTTGATGAGATCGATCTGGTCCTCTTAAAATCCCCTCTTTTCCATGACATTTGAAGGCATGAGATCGATCTGTCGAAACCTTGAGATCGATCTGTCTCAGACAGTAGCTTAAGGAGATTGATCTTATCTTAGGAGAGATCGATCTGCTCCAACACGAGAGCTAAGGAAATCTATCTATTTTATTAAAGATCGATCTGTATTTTACAGAATGTTTAGGAGATCGATCTGGCTCCATTGGAGATCGATCTACCCTATTACATTGCTCGAATATGAGCATTTTTTGCTCTTCCAGATCAATCTCTCATCCTATGAAATCGATCTGACCTTCATATTTTCCATATTTTCTACAATGTTTTTGCAGCAACTCACACCCAAACATCCTTAATTTGCTGTCATGGTCATTTTCTCATCCAGTTACCTTTGAGTCTTGAAAATGGCATCCATTCATACTTTATACACATTAAAACTTGTGTGCATTCATTGTATAACGAAAGTTATACAATACAAAACCAAATGGAAGTGCATAACTCATGCAATCTTCATTTCATTTTACCACACTACTCTTATTCCATTCCACCCACATTCATCACATACAAAAGTTCATTTCTTCATAGTCATACATAATGAAACTTGTACGTACATCACAACTCTTATTACAAATGTGTACATTGAACTTATGGACTCTACATCATTTATGCTTCACATTACAAATACATCATCATTTACACATATACAAGGTTATACATATATGAGGTCTCACATGGGGTCTCACACATAGCATGGTGTATGTAGGAATTATAAGCTTGCATTGATTTATACCTATATAAAAGAATGCTTTAAAATCTCACTTGCGACATGCTTTGAAAGTTTATGAAACATATGTTTACATTGCATATGTCTACTATTTTCAGATTAAGCGTACCTTGCATTATACCCATATCGGTATCTGATTTGAAAACATGCACTTAAATGGATTTTATAGCCATGATTTTTTGTCTTACTAATGGGTTATAGTAGTTAGCCATTACCATTTAGCCCTGCTGACATGCGCATAATAGTTAGCAAGATATGGCCTACTGACAGCATTATAGTTAGCAAGATAAGGCCAGTTGACGACATTATAGTTAGCAAGATATGGCCTAACTGATGGCATTATAGTTAGCAAGATACGGCCCTGTTAACAAGCATATAATAGTTAGCAATGGTAATGTAAATATTTATATGAAATATGATTTTCACATGAGTTACTGATTTATATAAGCATTGTTTACCAAAATAAATATGCTTATTGAAATACTTATGTTTACTGAAACGAACATGATTTATCGAACATGTGTTTACAGGATACGGTTACCGACTATGATTTATACGAATGAGCATCGTTTTTAGTGAATATTCATAACATGTATGCTTTAATCATGTTAAAATATATAAATAACAGGAATATAAGTGTACCGAATTAAAGTTCTATGGTCAGGTCAAGAGAAAAACCAAGGTACTTCAAAGTAACCTCTTCCATTGAATAACCTTGACAGCGCCTAGAAAAGGCATCACTCAAAACCCAAGAAAGCTATATGTTATTAATGATATTATATGAAATGACATATGAATATTTTATATGAATGTTTTATCAATTGTATCTAATCAAATCGTTACAAGCATTCCTTATGATTCAATATCATGTATGTTGTTTTCTCTGTACTTGTGTTAGTTAGCTCACTGAGCTCTCTAAAGCTCACCTCTCTGTTTTTCATCACAAGTTAAGATGAGAGTAAATGGTTATCGACTTTCAGTGTCTAACTCCGAAGTTCTAGGTTTGGATGTCATGACCCTGTTCATCCATTTCGACTAAAAATCACCATAAATTATTTCACTTTATTCGTTAACTTACCCGGTCGTGAACAACCCTCACAAACACAATTGGGCTGTGAGTCAGTATTAATCATCATTTCCATACATCTTTCAATAAATAATGCATACATTTGAAAGTTTAAGTCATATACTTATACAAGACATGTTTTCTATAATTTGCATCCCTCATAATTCAATTCAAAATGATTACTGTACTTTTACATGTTTAGATACAAAAAGAATCCTTGAGTGTATACCTCTTGACGATGGAGAGCAGCGGATATCCAAATACAACACCTCAGTCCCTCACTGGGCTACTACGCGTGCTCTGTAGAGAGGGAAAGTGAATGGGATGAGCAACCACACGCTCAGTAAGGTAATAATGCAAGCATGGTAGATAACTACACTATCTACATGCTTATGGTGTCATGCATAAAATCATTAATATCCTGAGCATGAGGAAATATTAAAACTATGCCACATGTATATACATGTAATATGCACTGAAAACATGGAAATAGGCATGTAAAACATGGAAATATCATCATGTAAACCTCTCATGCTCATCATCATTTAAACTCATCATAAAAAGGGAAACTCAATACAAAACATCCCGCAGGATTTATCATTTTCTCAAAACACGTCAAAATTCATCACAGATAGCAATACCATCTCCTTAAACACAATCCCACAAGGCTCAATCCCTCCCTCGGGTCTACCCTAGACAAGACAATTCATACTCAGTATACAAAACCATGTGATATCATGTGAGACAAGTTGTCACTACAAACCAAGGACTATGTTGGCCAACTATGTAAATATCATCCCAGACCACACGGATCTCGGTGAGCGGGGGGTATCATGCTGGAACGAATGTGGATTAGTCCTACATCAGACTTTCAAATCATCATCACAACCACACGGTACAACATATTCCATGTGATCTACACGGTATAACATACTCCACGGACCCATATCATGGTTGGCAGAGCTTGCCATAGGTCTTATCTATCCCATGCCATGCATAACCTACTCAGTCTCAAGTGCACGTGCAAGCATCTCATCCATATGACACATAGTCTACAAAAGACATCCAGTATGACTCATGACCTATCACAGTGTGAAAACCAGTGCGAGCTAAGTTCTAGCAGGATTCGTGCATCATCAATAAATTCCCTCGTACGAGCAGCGCTCTAGTACGACTTTTATGCATAAAATCAAGAAGGATATCACATATGAGCATAGCTCCAGTATGGTTAAATGCATAAGAAAGTCAATTAAAATCCACGTACGAGCAGACGCTCCAGTATAGTTATATGCATAAGAAAATCCATGGAAACCACGTACGAGCTAAAGCTCCTGTACGGTTTATGAAACATCATAACTCAAAACATGGTACGAGCTAGGCTCTAGCACAATTCATACAAAATCAAAGCACCAAAATCCAGTGCGAGCGGAGCTCCATCACGATTTAACTCATACAAATTCGATAGGCAGCTCATTTCAACACAACACATTCGAAATCAAGGTCAACACCTGACTCGTGCTATTTCATGAAATCATGGAAATCCAATAGCCAGCCTATCCGTCAGTTTGCTTGAACCAAAGCAATTTATGTCATAAAAGTAGTAAAACATGATATTTATGCAATTATTAGCCTTACTATCCTTTTTTACAAGATCAACTTCAAAAACCAAATCATCTATATCCTTAGCCCTTCACACAAACCATTTATTCTTTTTTAGGAAATCAAGCACTTGAAAAACCATATATACACCAACAAAATACATGCAACTATCTCTAAGTACTTACAAAACTCTCTTACCTGGAATCGCGTCGAGTGATTCTGCTTCCTTAGAGCTACTCGATTTGTGCAGTTTGATACGCCTCCAACAAAATCTCCTAGACTGCACGAAATCATATGTCATATCAATTTAATCCAATGTAATAATCATTCTTGCGTTTACTATAGTGGTTTCGACCTAGAGTTTTCATTAACACATATAAGGCCCCGTTTTGATTGGTCTACTTATTTCTCGAGAGTCTATTGAAGCTCTTTACGCCTATTGATTCACACTAAACTGATATTAAGCACATAGTGCCTCTAGTTCATCATTTACTTCACTATGGTAATTTATCAAACACCTCATATGCTTATTTTCAAAATTTGACTAATCTCACAATTTAGCATCATTCAATCCTCTCAAAAGCATACATATCACCTCACTAACACCTTAGTATAAGCCATTTATCATCAACTCAACCAGAGCACATTTTCTCACACTAACTCATTCTAGGTTATGCTTGGTCCATTACATTCTAGGTAGTTTTAATCATCAATGCATACACCAATCCACTCACAATAACAACTAGATAAATATACCTTCAGTTGGTGTATTAGAAATTCACCTAGTTTGACCCTTTTTCTCTTTTACCAAAATGGGGAAAAATGCCTCTTGCTCCTTCAATCCAACAAATGGGATGTTGGCTCTAAGCTATCTTATTCTTCTCTTCATAATGAACAACTTTGCACTAATAGCTTTTTCTCAAATATTTATGGAAGGGGTGAAATCTAGAGTGAGAAAGCTAGGTTAATGTTGAAAATGGAGCAAATGTGTTTGCTCCCGTGAAATGCAGATCCAACTGCCCTGTTTTTATAAAAAAACGCCTGAGGAGATCGATCTCCATAGGGGGAGATCGATCTGGCATGCTTGAATCCTTCAAAAGTTTTGACATTTTGCAGGCAAGGGATCAATCTGTTGGATGCATGAGATCGATCTGCATAAGGTGAGGGGATCGATCTGTTTCAGGCATAAGGCTTTGGAGATCAATTTGGCATTAAGAGGATATCGATCTGACCTATGTAGAGACCAATGGAGATTGATCTGCCTATGGGAGGAGATCGATCTGGTCTAACTCGAGATAATAAGAGATCGGTCTGCTTGAGTGAGGAATCGATCTCCCTCTTGCAGAATGTTTGGCATTGTGCTTTCCAGGCCATGAGATCGATCTCTCCTTGCATGGGATCGATCTGGCATGCTTCCTGCAATATTCTAGCTGTAATTTTCTCAAATTTTCTAAGTTAAACTTCCATCCAATTGATTCTATACTCATTTTGTAATTTATTCACAGTTAGAACTTACAAACATCTATTTATTGTAATTCATATGTAATGTAACTTGTCTGTACATTCGATAATCATAAACATTACATAAAAATTTATGGGTCTTACAATCCTTCTCTCCTTCAAGAAATTTGGTCCTCCAAATTAGAACCAAGTTAATCTGAGAACAACTTCGGGTACTTCTCTTATATCATGCTCTTCAATTCCCATGTAACCTCCTCTGAAGTGTGATATTGCCAAAGAACTTTCACTAAGGGGATCATCTTCACCTCAGCACCTTTTCTTTCCTATCCAATATATGAATCGGCCTCTCAACATACGTCATACTCTAATTGAGCTCTAATGGCTCATATCTTATCACATGTGTCCAGTCCGGATGGTGCTTCCGAAGCATAGAGACGTGGAAGACGTTATGAACACCTACTAACTCTAGTGGCAATGCCAACCTATAAGCCTTATCTCCCACTCTCTCTAAAATTTTGAAGGGTCCAATATACAGAGGGCCCAACTTACCCTTCTTACCAAACCTCATAATCCCTTTCGAGGGAGAAACTCTCAAAAATACTGACTCACCCACAGCAAACTCTAATGGTCTCTGTCTCTTGTCAGCATAGCTCTTTTGCCTGCTCTGAGCTGTCCATAACCTCTCACATATCAATTAGACGTTCTCAGAGGCTTACTGCACTAAATCGAGAGCAAAAATCTCTCTGTCACCAACCTCTTCCCATCCGATAGGGGATCGACATCTGCGTCCATACAGTGCCTCATATGGTGTTATCCCGATACTCGCATGATAGTTGTTATTATAGGCGAACTCAACCAACGGTAGGTGATCATTCCAGGAGCCTCTAAAATCCAGCACACATGCTCTCAACATATCCTCTAGGGTCTTTATACTCCTCTCTGACTGACCATCTGTCTGAGGATGAAAAACGGTGCTAAAACTCAGTTGGGTCCCCAATCGCTTCCTAAAAATATTCCCAGAAATGGGAAGTGAAGCAGGCATCCCAATCAGAAACAATGCTCACTAGAACACTATGTAACTGAACTATCTCTCGAACATACAAGTTCGTCAATTGACTCAGAGTATCGGTAGCTCTCATAGCTAAGAAATGGGCTGACTTCGTCAATCGATCCACAATCAGCCAAATGGCATCATGACCTCTGTGGGTCCTCGATAAACCCATCACAAAATCCATGGTGACTGCTCCCACTTCCATGTCGATATCGGTAGAGGCTGCAATAACCCTGCAGGCTTCTGATGCTCTACCTTCACTTGCTAACAGATGAGACATCTAACGACATATTTAGCAATGTCTCTTTTCATTCTAGACCACCAATAAACTTTTCGAAGGTTCTGATACATCTTGGTACTTCTCGGATGTATCTTATACCTTGATGAGTGAGCCTCAGATAAAATCAATCTCCTGATCTCTGGATCATTGGGAACACATATTCTGCCCCTGAACCTCAGTAATCTATTTGTTCGCAGCTCAAAACCAGTACCCACACCTACTTATGCCTAACTCAACCAATCGATACACTGTCGATCACTCTGTTGAGCCTGTTGAATACGACAAATCAACTCTTGGTCCAATCTCAAACTAGCTACAAAATCACATCTTTCTGAATCAGGAGGGGCTGCATCTAAACTGAGGTTCGTAAATTGATCCAACAACTTGTGTTCTCGAACCATTATATAAGACACCAACCTGAGGTTCTTCCTACTCAAAGCATCGACAACCACATTCCCCTTACCCGGGTGGTACATGATTTTGTAATCATAATCCTTCAGGAGTTCGAGCCATCTTTTTTGTCTCATATTCAGCTCTTTATGCGAAAATAGATAGCTAAGGCTCTTATGATCCGTATATACCTGAAATTTCTCACCATAGAGATAGTGGTGCCATATCTTCAAGCCAATCTCTAAGGCTGCCAACTCTAAAACGTGGATCGGATAGTTCCTCTCGTTATCCTTCAACTGTCTAGATCCATAGGCAACTACCTTCCCATCCTGCATAAGTACATAGGCCAGTCCCTGGTGTGATGCATCTGTATACACAGAGAAACCTCCTGAGCTGGTACGAATGGTGAGAATCGGAGCAGTAGTCAACCGATGCTTAAGCTCTTGAAAACTCCTCTCACATGCCTCATACCACACAAATATAACATATTTCCTCGTGAGGCGTGTCCATGGAGCAGCTAGTCTAGAAAAACCCTCTACGAATCTCCAATAATATCCTGCCAATCCCGAAAAACTTTTAATCTCATTAACTATCTTGGGCTGTTCCAACTATACAACTGCTTCAATCTTGAATGGATCCACTGATACCCCATCCATCGATACAACATGGCCAAAAAATGAGATCTGCTCTAACCAAAAGTTACACTTACTGAGTTTGGCATATAATTCCTTCTCTCAGAGGTGACACGCCCTAAACGTATTACAGCAAGTGCACGGGTCGTACAAGTAATAATGGGATTTTGAGTCCCGAGTTATCGTCCCTCGGAGAAGTTGACTAGCATAATTAAGTACCGGTTAATCTTACCCTAAGTATATTCTAGCAAATTATAAAATTAAGGTGGGTGATCTACATAGCTAGAATTAAAAATACTGAAAGCAATAAAATAATAAATGCTATAAAATAAAGAAATTAAAACTGAGCAAAATTACTTACAATGCTCCACACAATTAAAATATAAAACCTACAAAAGAAATTAAAACAGTTAAAACTAATTAACACAATTAAAATAAAATGCAATTATGAAAATAAAGCAATAAAATTAAACTACAATTAAACTAACCTAAAATGCAATTTTAAACTACTTAATCAAAATGCAATTTAAACTAAACTAAAACTTAATGAAAATAAAAAATAAATTAAAAATGCATGAAACACATTTAATCTAAATTAACTCTAAATGCATCTAAACTAAAATAAAATCCTAAAACATTTAATATAAAATTAACTACTACCTAAAAATTAACATTACAAATTAACATGCAAAAATAATAAAATTAACCTACCATTAAAATTGACTAAACTAACTAACTAACAACTAACAAATGCATGAAAATGGATTAATTGCTACAATGCACTAGCCAAAAAAAGCCTTAAGTTTAAATCATCCAATAAATCCCTCCATTCACTGCTCATGCTTCATTTCATTTTCTAGTTTCCAGGTGCTTCGGTTCCAAGTGTGTCCACCGCATGCCCTCGGGTGTGGCCTGTCTATGCCTCTCGGTTCAGTTTTTCTACTCCATGCCTCTCGGGTTGTTCTCTGTCCAGCTACCGCATACAGCCTGCACGTTTCCACCTACTTCAAGCTGTGTTTTTTGCATCTGCCAGGCGTGACCAACTCCCATTCTCAGTTCCGTGTACAACATCCTTACCTACAACAACACATCACGTTACCACCAGCTTCAAGCTACGTTTTCTGGCCAGACATGCTCCTTCTTCAGGTCACGACTTCTGCCCCTGCATTTTCTTCCAAATCCAGCAACAAAAGCCACCCATTCTGCTCCAGCTGCTAGCTTATGCTCCTGCCTTGCTGCTGTTCCAAGCTCCAGGTAAGGTTCTCGGTTTGCTCTGTATTGCCACACCTTCACGCCAGCTCCTGCTTTTAGCTGAAACCTGCCGTGTCCATCAACTTCTTGCAACAGAGAGTAACCGAGAGCATGAAAGCACCGAGTTTCTTGCTATCAGCTTCTTCAATCACCAAGAGAAGCTCTTAAAACAGAGCAGAACAGAGGTAAAAATTACTCCCTGTCCACTGCTGAATCATGCCCGATCATCCTTGCTCAGTCCAATCTTACACATCCTCGGCTCCATTCCCTGCACCCATCTGCTAGTTCAAGTTTGCATTACGGTTCTGTGCTAGCTCACATATCTGATCATCCCACTAGCATGAACAAGGAAAATAGAAAGGAGAAAGATGCCAACCCGAGACTAACAACTAGGAAATAAAGCTATGTAAAAAAAATAAAACTTGACGAATAAAAGAGCTCATTATAACCAAACTGAGAAGAGCAAATGAAAATGATGCATTGTTTGCTATCAATAGAAAATATCCAAGTAGATGAAGAGCATAAACATGGAATGAAATGGAAGCTAACGGAAATTGCAAAGTAAAACAAATGGGAAAAAAAATACTAGAAAGGAAAATAACTCTAAAAACTACTCTACCTACACTACTCCTACTCTTAAATTACATCTACTTCTACTCCTAAAATTACATTTACTTCTACTCCTAAAATTACATTCCATTCCCTACTGCTACTTTTCATATTCTTTCAATTGTCATCCTTTCCTATTTATAAACACACTAAGGGTAAAATTATAATTTCTACATCCTTGATGAGTTGGCATTTTTTTGGCCACTTGTTTCACACCATTGGCTCCTTGCAAAGATATTTTCATGTTATCGGTCTTCTTGTCTAATTGGATGTGTTAGGTGGCATGACTCGTGTTGTCCGCGTGGCTCAATCTCGATTTTAGCCCAATTTCGATCCATTTTCTACCGAAATATGCAAAATTCATCCGGATTTAATTTATCTGCAAACATGAGAATTTTAATTAAATAAAGGGGATAATTAACAAAATAAATTGGGGATTTAAATAATTAATTAGGAAATTAAGCATAAATAATTCTAAAAATATAGAATTATCACGCCCCCAAACTTGAGCTTTTGCTTGTCCTCAAGCAATACAAAATGATTGTAGGAATGACAAGTACAAAACAAAATAATTTCCCCAATATCATCCTCAAAGAAAAAGTACAGATTATGAAATCAAAGACTCACAATTACAAGTCCAGCACTTAGAATTATTCAATCATAAGTCCTAACCCAAATTGGACTCCTCGTGAGTGTGTGAAAAATGTCAAAGTCACTTCACAGTATATCATCCGGATCAGATTATGCACACACAGTGAATGCAAAGTCAATGACATGTGATCATTCCCATAAGTTTGTTTTTCACTTCTCTCTCCACTAATGTAGTCACACTTAACCAAAGATTAATAGGACTTCATTAAGCTTGTAATGTAAGGCTGGGGCTAAGGTATTATAAAGTCGACTTAGGTTTAATTACCCCTTAACATGCATTACTTCTAGGATCTTTATGTAAGAGCTCAAATTTATTTCCCCCAAACTAAACCTTTTATTCTATTTTTGTATTTTTCTTCTTTCTTCTTTTCTTTTTCTTTTTCTTTTTCTTTTTCTTTCATTTTTTTCTTTTTTTTTTTTACATACTTCTTCACTATCACTTAATACCCATATAGCTCACAATATATCCAATGACTTTTCATGCTTTCGGGGTAAGGGATAGGAAAAAGTATTTAAGCTAAGGAAATAAAAATAAGCAGATGTATTTACAGAGAAAAGCTTATTTGGTCCAAATGGGTGACTAGGGGTAGAATATGTACAAGGATAGCTAGAAAGGCTCAAACGATCCAAAGATGGCCTAAATCATCTCCCTAATTAAGTGTGATCTAATATTTCGCTTCGAAATTAGATCAAACAAATTCTAGAATATGATGCACAAAATCAACTGAACAAATGCAATCCTATGTACACATAAGCTTTCTCTAAATAAATATACCGATTCATGACATGACATGTGCATAAGATGAGGCAATCACAATCAGAATCAAGACAAATTCAAGAATTCAACTTTATGCTTTTTCTATAATCATGCTTTTCATTCAATCACAATTAGACTCAATCATGGGGTCATATCATCGAAATATGGGAAAACTACATGCTAAGCACTAAATCATCCCAAAATCAAACAATTTAAGCTCATGTTATCGAAACAATTTCAATATTCTTTCTCAGATTTTCAAAAAAATTTGAAATTTTTTTCAATTTTTCACAAAATTGCTCAAGTGATATCCCCTCCCCCAAACTTAAAGTACACATTGTCCTCAGTGTGCAGATAATATAAGAATTTAAGCTCGAGAACAGAGTACTCCCCTTTCTGATGATGATGAACAACTGAAGCTTGATTGAAAGCACAAAACTAGAAAATAAACCTGCAAAATAAACAAAGAAAGAAACAACCGAAAAGAAAAAGAAAAATGAACTATATACAAAGTGAAAAGAAAAAACACAGCCACTTCAAATGCAGCTGAAGAAGACAACACTCAGCAGCAAGGCGAAGAGTAGGAGGGTCATCCAGAGTGGTGACAAAATGTTAACAGTTAAATCCTCCTGAGCTCTATCTAATTCCCTCCTTCTCTCAGATATTATATGCTTAAGCCTTATATTCTCCTCAATCTCCATCTTAAAACATTCTTGAGAGTCATCAGGGAGCTTCAAAGGTTTAAAAACATTAAACTTCACTTCCTGATCTATGACTCTCATAGTTAACTCCCCCTTTTGTACATCAATTAAGGTTCTACCAGTTGCTAGGAAAGGTCTGCCTAGTAAAATGGGGACTTCCCTGTGTTCCTCCATATCTAAAACAATAAAATCTGCAGGGAAAATAAACTTGTCCACCTTTACTAAGACATCCTCAATGACCCCCTTCGGATATTTAATTGATCGATCAGCTAACTGGAGGGTCACTGTGGTGGGCTTGGCATCCCCTATTCCTAACTCCTGATAGATAGACAATGGCATTAAATTTATACTAGCTCCTAAATCACACAGGGCTTTACCAAAGAATAAATTTTCAATGGTGTAGATATGGTAAAACTCCCGGGATCCTTGAGCTTGGGGGTAATCTTCTTTGGATAATGGCACTACATTCCTCAGTTAAGGCCACCGTCTCATAGTCTTCCAGTCTTCTCTTCCTCGAGAGGATATCCTTTAGAAACTTCACATAACTTGGTATTTTCTTTAAGGCATCTGCGAAAGGAATGTTGATGTGAAGTTTCTTAAAAACCTCAAGAAATTTAGCAAATTGTCATTCCAGGTTTTGACCTTGGAATCTCTGAGGAAAAGGTACTGGTGGTCTAACTAGAGGCAATGTAGTGGGAACTTGTGTAGAATCAGAGGACGAGGAAGGTAATGAAGAAGAATAAGGTATAGATGAAGAAGTGCCTAGCTTGGATTCTTTTGCAGCTTGATCCTGATGTTCCTGCTCTTTTTTAGCTGCTTCGTTAGAACTTAAGGATTCTTCAACTATGTACTCAACATGATTGGACTTAACTTGTGGCTCCTCTAGCTCTTTGCCGCTCCTAAGGATGATGGATTTTACATGTTCTTTACCCTCCTTTTGCCTAACAGGATTAGCTTCAGTGTGACTAGGAAGGGTCCCTTGAGGACGTTGGCTAAGAGCATTTGCTATCTATCCAACCTGAACTTCTAAGTTCTTAATTGAAGCAGCTTGATTTTGCAGGATAGTCGTGAACATTTCCTCAAGCGAGGGCTTCTTCTCAGCTGCTGGTGCATGGTAAAGTTGTGGCTGCGTAAGTGGTGGTAGTGATTGATGGAAATGAGATGGATGATGCTGAAATTGTGGTGGGGATGGTTGATAAGGCGGGTGATATGGAAATTGTGATTGTGGTGGTACCTGAACCGGTGGAGCTTGAAAACTAAGGGGTTCTACAGGTCTAGAGCTAGAAGTTTACCCTTGGTTTTGGCTCCAGGAAAAGTTAGGATGGTTCCTCCACCCTGGATTATAGGTGTTTGAAAAATGGTTTTTCTGTTGCTTCTGAAGTGGAGCAACATACTAAACCGATTATAAGTTGAGCGGATACCTATCTACAGAATGGGTACCACTACACATATCGCATTAAAGGAAAGGACTTTAGACAGAACAAATCGGATTAGGACTGGTAGAAGGATTATGCTAGGTACTAAGTGACTCTACCTTCTTCTTAATATTAGCGATTTGAGAGGTCAAGGTAGTCAGTGTGTCGAGCTCATAAATACCCACCAACTTCTTTGGCAATTGCCTCTCCGACGACCATAAATAGTTATTAGCCGCCATCTTATCTAAAAGCTCGTAAGCTTCCTCCTCTGTTTTACACATTAGCGCTCCACCCGCAGCAGCATCAACAATGGTCCTATTCTGGCTTGTAAGTCCGTTGTAGAAGGTCTGGACTTGCAGACACAAAGGTAGACCATGGTGAGGGCACTTCCTAAGAAGCTCTTTATATCGTTCTCATGCCTCATAAAGAGATTCAGAGTCGTACAGGGTAAAGGAAGATATATTACTACGGAGTTGGGCCATTTTAGAGGGAGGGAAAAACTTAGATAGAAATTGATGGGCTAACTCGTCCCATGTAGAAATAGATCCTGGAGGTAGGGAGGTTAACTAGTGTCACGCCCTATCCCTAAGTGAGAAGAGGAATAGTCTAAGCCTAAGTGCATCATCGGATAATCCATTATGTCTAAACGTGTTGCACAAGTCCAGGAATTACCCAAGGTGAGCATGTGGGTCATCGTGCGGAAGCCCACTGAACTGTAAAGAGGTCAGATCATCTGGTGAATTACGGGCTTAATTTCAAAGTTGTTTGCAGGGACAGTTGGTGGGCTAATGCCAGAATAATATCCTCCAATCGTTGGTATTGCATAATCTCCAACGGTCCTAATTTTCCTATTTTCTATCATGGTGAATTGCAGCGGAGCTATTAATTTCCTAGAATCCTTTCGAATTTTCTAAGTGTGCGTTCAATTTTAGGATCTAGAGGAAAGCAATCAAAACTTCTGGCTCTACGCATGCAATCATCGAAAAGTCCTTAGAAAATTTTTTAAGTTTTTCAATTTTTCAATTTTTTTATTTTAATTTTTCAATTAACTAATCTAGATTAAATATTTACAAGTTAGAATTACACCTAAGCATAATTTCACCAATATTAACTAATGGCTAATTAAAACTTCCCCGGCAATGGTGCCAAAAACTTGACATGCCCTAAACGTATTACCGTAAGTGCACGGGTCGTACAAGTAATAATGGGATTTTTAATCTCGAGTTATCGTCCCTCAGAGAAGTTGACTAGCCTAATTAAGTACCCGTTAATCTTGCCCTAAGTATATTCTAGCAAATTATAAAATTAAGGTGGGTGATCTACATAGCTAGAATTAAAAATACTGAAAGCAATAAAATAATAAAAGCTATAAAATAAAGAAATTAAAATCGAGCAAAATTACTTACAGTGCTCCACGTAATTAAAATAAAAAACCTACAAAAGAAATTAAAACAGTTAAAACAAATTAACGCAATTAAAATAAAATGCAATTATGAAAATAAAGCAATAAAATAAAACTACAATTAAACTAACCTAAAATGCAATTTTAAACTACTTAATCAAAATGCAATTTAAACTAAACTAAAACTTAATGAAAATAAAGACTAAATTAAAAATGCATGAAACACATTTAATCTAAATTAACTCTAAATGCATCTAAACTAAAATAAAATCCTAAAACATTTAATATAAAATTAACTACTAACTAAAAATTAACACTACAAATTACAATGCAAGAATAATAAAACTAACCTACCATTAAAATTGACTAAACTAACTAACTAACAACTAACAAATGCATGAAAATGGATTAGTTGCTACAATGCACTAGTCAAACAAAGCCTTAAGTTTAAATCATCCAATAAATCCCTCCATTCACTGTTCATGCTTCATTTCATTTTCTGGTTTCCAGGTGCTTCGGTTTCAGGTGTGTCCACTGCATGCTCTCGGGTGTGGCCTGTCCATACCTCTCGGTTCAGTTTTTCTGCTCCATGCCTCTCGGGTTGTTCTCTATCCAGCTACTGCATACAGCCTGCACGTTTCCACCTACTTCAAGCTGCGTTTTCTGCATCTGCCAGGCATGACCAACTTCCATTCTCGGTTCCGTGTACAACATCCTTACCTGCAACAACACATCACGTTACCACCTGCTTCAAGCTGCGTTTTCTGGCCAGACCTGCTCCTTCTTCAGGTCACGACTTCTGCCCCTGCATTTGCTTTCAAATCCAGCAACAAAAGCCCCCCATTCTGCTCTAGCTGCTAGCTTATGCTCCTGCCTTGCTGCTGTTCCAGGCTCCAGGTAAGGTTCTCGGTCTGCTCTGTATTGCCATACCTTCATGCCAACTCCTGCTTTAAGCTGAAACCTGTCGTGTCCATCAACTTCTTGCAACCGAGAGTAACTGAGAGCATGAAAGCACCGAGTTTCTTGCTATCAGCTTCTTCAATCATCGAGAGAAGCTCTTAAAACAGAGCAGAACAGAGGCAAAAATTGTTTCTTGTCCACTGCTGCATCATACCGATCAGCCCTTGCTCAGTCCAATCTTACACATCCTCGACTCCATTCCCTGCACCCATCTGCTGGTTCAAGTTTGCATTACGGTTCTGTGCCAGCTCACACATCCGATCATCCCAGTAGCATGAACAAGGAAAATAGAAAGGAGAAAGATGCCAACCCGAGACTAACAACTAGGAAATAAAGCTATGTAAAAAAAATAAAACTTGAAGAATAAAAGAGCTCATTATAACCAAACCGAGAAGAGCAAATGAAAATGATGCATTGTTTGCTATCAATAGAAAATATCCAAGTAGATGAAGAGTATAAACATGGAATGAAATGGAAGCTAACGAAAATTGTAAAGTAAAACAAATGGGAAAAAATACTAGAAAGGAAAATAACTCTAAAAACTACTCTACCTACACTACTCCTACTCCTAAATTACATCTACTTCTACTCCTAAAATTACATTTACTTCTACTCCTAAAATTACATTCCATTCCCTACTCCTACTTTTCATATTCTTTCAATTGTCATCCTTTCCTATTTATAAACACACTAGGGTTAAAATTATAATTTCTACATCCTTGATGAGTTGGAATTTTTTTAGCCACTTGTCTTCACACCATTGGCTCATTGCAAAGATATTTCCATGTCATCGAGATTCTTGTCCAATTGGATGTGCTAGGTGGCATGACTCGTGTTGTCCGCGTGGCTCAATCTCTATTTTATCCCAATTCTGATCCATTTTCTATCGAAATATTCAAAATTCATCCGGATTTAATTTATCTGCAAACATGAGAATTTTAATTAAATAAAGGGGATAATTAACAAAATAAATTGGGGATTTAAATAATTAATTAGGAAATTAAACATAAATAATTCTAAAAATATAGAATTATCAAGAGGGTCTGCAGAACTAACCTCAAATGCTGCTCATGCTCTTCCCTGGACTTGGAATAAACCAAAATATCGTCAATGAACACTATCACAAATTGGTCCAGGTATGGCTTGAATACATCATTCATCAAAGCCATAAATGTTGCGGGGGCATTCATCAATCCGAATGGTATAACCGAGAACTCGTAGTGGCCATATCGGGTACGAAATGCTATCTTGGGTACATCTCCACTTCGTATCCTCATCTAATGATACCCAAATCGCAGGTCTATCTTAAAAAAGACCTGTGCTCTCTAGAACTGATCCAACAAATCGTCAATGCGTGGAAAGAGGTACTTGTTCTTAATGGTGGCCTTATTCAACAACCAGCAATCTATACACAATCGTAGGCTCCTATCCTTCTTCCTCGCAAATAGAACCGGAGCTCCCCAAGGTGAGACATCAGTCTAATAAACCCCCTCTCTAGCAGCTCTTGTAACTGCTTCTTTAGCTCTTCCAACTCAAGCGGAGCCATTCTATACGGTGGTTTAGATATCGGCTCTGTACCAGGTACTAACTCTATGCAAAAATCAATTTCACTATCAGGTGGTAGCCCTAGTAAATCGTCCAGAAAGACATCAGGAAATTCTACAACTACTGAAATGTCTCTTAATTCTGGATGAGCCTTATTTGTGTCAACCACGTATGCAATGAACCCTTCACATTATCCTTTCCACCGTTAGAAACATAAGTCATCACATCAACATTCATAATTGATAAATAAATTCATCTCTTAAATATGATGGATTAAAATACATCTTTCTATTTACAATAATCATGCTCTTTTATTTCTTTTCGACAAAGCTTACAATAAGGTTATCTATCTCTGAAAACATCAATGTCTTAGCATGACAATCCATAACAACATGATTTGCAGCCAACCAATCCATTCCTAAAATTACATCAAAATCGCTCATACTCAATAAAATTAAATCGACTGCCATATCTTTTTTCCCTATCCTCAACTTACAATTCCTATATACATACTCAGTCAATTGGCTATCATTCATAGGTGTGGAAATCATCAACATTCTATCTAACAACGTAGGCTTTACATGCTTCAATATCTTATGGGCAAAGGAAGGCGATATAAAGGAATGCGTGGCACCAGGATCCAATAACACAAATGTTCTAAATCAAAAATTAGGATGGTACCTTTAATCACATCTATTGAAGTGTTTGCGGTGTCCTAGTCCAGTGTATGTACTCTTCTTTTGTTACCACTCTGCTTCCCTTTTTCCTCAGCTATAACTCTCCTCCTATGAGCAGCTGTCTCAACTGGAGGTCTCTCTAGCTCCTTACCCTTCTGTGGGGTTGTCTCAACCATCTCAGGACAATACCTCACTATATGTATGGGCTTCCCACATTTGAAACATACAACAAGGGTTGTCGGACAAGGCCTAGTACCATGAAATTTACCACATCTCCTACACTGATCGATAGTAGGCCGTAGTTCTCTATTGACTACACCCCTCAGTGGCGCTAAAGCTAGGTACATAGGAGATCTAGCAGCCCTCTCTTGCACCTTCTCAATCTTTGGCCTCTTCTTAAACAGTCTCTGGCCGCCTCTCCTAGCCACTATATCCATCCCGGATCTCTTCTGGTCTCTATCTCTTTGGCCACTAATTTTCCCAAATTCAGAGGCATTCTACTCAAAATCCTATGCACATAAATGCGCCCTGCGCACTGCTTCTTCGTAGGTAAGGATATCGAATAGAGCCAATCTAGATCTGATAGCTGGTCTCAATCGATCCATGAACTTCTGGACCTTCATAGCCTCACTGCTCAATGTATTAGGATCATATCTTCCCAAGGATATGAACTTGGACTCATATTCATCCACAGAGTGATTTCCCTAAACTAAGTTCATAAATTCCA
The DNA here is from genome assembly GCA_033439115.1 of Firmiana major. Lineage (NCBI taxonomy): Eukaryota > Viridiplantae > Streptophyta > Magnoliopsida > Malvales > Malvaceae > Firmiana > Firmiana major. The sequence goes on from CM065910.1 coordinate 24,651,855, forward strand.
TCCTTAGCTTCCTCTGTGCAGAGGCTGGAATATATTATCTCCTGAAGGCCTCCAAGAATATCTTCTATGTGATATCGGAGTGTCAAGCCCACAGAATAGATACGGTGGATCTCCACTAGTGTTCTACCTAGCCCTTCAGCATAAATACGACAAAGGCAACTTTCTCTGTTGATGTGCATCTGAAGAGCCCATACAACTTTTCCATCTCATAAACCCAATCCTCAGAAACAATCGGGTCCTTCACTCCTCTAAATACCAGAGGTTTCAACTCTTGGAACTGCCTCAACCTACTCAACTCGCAATCATACCCTAGATCACTTTTGCTCAGTTGTGGAGCGATAGGAGAAGTTGTATCCTGTACCAGGGGTGGTGTAATGGTCCTTGTAGTCTAAGGCCTTTCTACCTCTGCAACTGCTTGTCCAGTAGTAGTAGGCTACACAGTTGGACCATGTCTATCGCCAGCACCCAATGCCTACGTGACTATCTCAACGAAGCTCTCAATACTCTGCTCTATCCTAGCGAAGCGTGCCTCTGTATCCCTTGGTCTTTCAATAGGGTCTTGTAGAGCCTGATCAGTCTGTGACTCTACAAGCCTCTCAGGCTGTGAGATCTAAGAATTTTAGACATATTTTAATTATGTAATATGAACTTGAAGTGTAATTTATTGAGCTAAGTGAAATGTGTATGTGATAAATGATAAATAATCCAAGTAGTAAGCTATGGAAATTATATTTGGAGATTTACATGTTAAGTGTTTAACCTAAGTGTGAAACTATGAGGTCAGGTCGATCTTGGAGAAGGAGAGATCGATCTGGTGAGTTAAAAATGACAAGGAAGGAGGGAAACAAGTGAGCAGATCGATCTCCTTATGATTCTGTTTGAGAGAAGATCGATCTCATGAGGAAGGGATCGATCTCCAAATGTTTCTGTTTGGAAAAAGATCGATCTCCTCAAGGAGCAGATCTATCTCATGAAGCCATTAAGAGATCGATCTCACCCCTCGACAGATCGATCTCCTAGGCATAAAATTACCCAAAATCATCCCCAAATTCAAATGCAGATCGATCTCATTAAGCGCCAGATCGTTCTCCTACACTCCGTCTATATAAGGAACCCCTGCTTTCTCCTATAATTTCATTTTCTCTCTCTTCAAAACCCCATTTTCACCCGAGCCCTTGCTTTCTCACTCATCTAAAGCACCCATTTTCATCCAAATCGAAGGCTGTGACAAGAAGGAAAGTTGTTCCTCATCAAAGGGAGAATAATATACTTAGAAATCGAAAGACAGATTGAATCGAGGCAAGGGATAAGCTCTCCACAAGTTTTGGGTAATTTCTAAACCTCGATCTTGATATTTGAAATGATTTTGGTGATAATGGCTATTGGCATTGTGTTGAAATAGCTGGAAAATGATCAAGGATTGATGAAATTTTAATGTAGTTGGAGTGATGATGATATTTAGCAATTTTGGAAATTTTAGGAATTTTGAGTTATAAATGGAAATTTAGACAATGTGGTGAATTAGCATAGATATTGTGCTATGAGAAGTATAGGATGTTGAGATGTTGTGAATGAGATTATGGATGGTGATAGAGTTACGAGAATTGAGAGATTTGAGGTGTTATGAGCAATTATGCTCTATTTTGGGAATTGAGGTTACTGTGATGATGAGTATTGATGTTTTAACATCGTTTGGATAGCTCGGGAGTTACAGAGTGGAATACGAGACTAGTCCGTGACAAGGGGGAAACGATTGCACTATACGAGGTGCAAAGAGGTAAGGGAAACTAAACCATTTGTGTATGTAATTTGTGAACTATTATAGCATGATTTGCAAGTTATAAAACAAGCATGTTTGATGTGTTGTGTTTTGATGAGAATGCACATGATTTTTATAGCTGGTTGGAGCCCAATGTTTTTATGAGTTTATAAGCTACGTGTGAAACTGCTTTATAAACCGTTGAGTTTGTGTGAGAAATGAATTGGGCTCTACGTTAAGGCAATATTGAGATTTGAGAAATGTGTGCGTGTTTTGCCAGTTGGAACTCGATTTTAATATGTTTTGTGTTGAGTACAAAACGGTTTTAAATGAGTTTTATGAGAGAAAAACCATTATGAGTTCTACGTGAAGGCAAACCAGTTTTATATGATAATGGCTATTAATAAAGACTTAGGTGTGTAATTTTGAGTACACACTGGGCATTGCTCTGGTAGCATATAAGCTCGATTCTTCTCTGTTCTGGTAACGTGAGATCCCCTATTCTGTGGCTGTGCCACGTATATTTGGTGGCTATGCCATGAGCAAATCCTATTCTGTGGCTGTGCCACGTATATTTGGTGGCTTTGCCGCGTGAAACCCCCTATTCTGTGGCTGTGCCACGTGTAAATCTAAATCAGTTGCTATACCACGTGTGTTTGGTGGCTGCGCCACGTGCATTATTATTACAGTAATTTTATCACGTTTATCGAGAAAGCCATTATCGCATTATTTTCACATGCTTGTTACTGCTCTATACCGAGCCTTTTACTTCATGTTTCCACATGATTTTGAGATATGAGAACTTTCATGCTATGGTTTTCAAATAAATATACTGAGTTTCACATACAAATAAATATTTTATAATGTGCATTATGGTTTATATAATGAGTCCCTTACCCCCCTTTACTGAGTGATTTAGAAGCTCACCCTGTTTCTCCCCCCAGATTTCTTCAAGTGAAAAGGGTTTCCCTGCAACGTACGGAGTAGTGGCTAGTGGAGGACTTAAGCTCCAGGCCATATATTGTGTTTTGAGGTATCATTTATCTTTTCATGTACCCAGACAATTATTGTAATTACAGACACTTGATGTATAACCTTGTAAGGAATGTATTAGGATTAATTAACTTAATATTGAGTAATGTATATGATATGATATATATACTATCTAATGATGAGATCCTGAGGTATGATATGCATGATGATGTATGACACTGCACAGGAATGCACCCTTAATTATGATTTGATGAGTAAAAAGTTTTAAATTTACCCTATTTTCTACGTTTTTAGGGCATCACAGAGTTTTTTTGGTATCAGAGCTTAGGGTGTCTAGTACTGTCAGTGTCGGTTAAGTGAAATAGAATACATCCCAAGTGTCTGTAATAGTCTTGTCATGAACTGAATTTGAGGATTGAGATTTCAATCGATTTTGATATGTACGCGTAGGAGACGAGTTGAGATAGAGAATGAGTGGACGACGAGGTCATTCGAGGAGGCAGGCAGAGTCCCCTCCGCCACCTGCCCCACAACCAGAGAGTCCTAACTCTCAATTTAATCAGATTGAGATCGATGTGAGGCAACGTTTTGAGAAGATGGTAGCGATATTTGTGCAACACTTTGGAGTTAATGCTCGGGTACTACTCCTACACCACCACAAGGACCTACCGTACCCCCAGTACATATGGACCCAGTGCCTCCCGTCACTTAGCCTGATGATAGAAGTGTGGTCCGACTAAAGGATTTTCTGAAGATGAATTCACCTGCATTTAGGGGAAAGAAGGATCCTATAGAGGCTGAGGAGTGGCTGACGGAGTTGAGAATTATATTTGATTATCTGGGGTGCACCGATGCTGAGAGGGTCAGCATGAGTATCTATATGTTGAAGGGGAGAGCTCGAGATTGGTAGGGTACTACCCAGAGTATTCTGATGTCCCGCTAGGATGTGATTGGTTGGGAAGAGTTTCAGACAGCCTCTAGGACCCAATATGTACCACGAGCCACCCAGAGAAAGAAACAGGCTGAGTTTTTGAGTTTGGTACAGGGTGATATGTCTGTGGATGACTATGAGAGCCAATTCACCGCGCTATTGAGATATGACCCAATGACCTTCAAGAATGAAGAGCTCCACACAGAGAAGTTTGTGTATGGATTGAAGCCCATCATCACAGATAGATTGATAGGGCTATGTATTACTGAGTTTAAAGATGCTTTGAGATGAGCACAAGAGATTGAGAGAGGAATTGAAATGGTACAATCCCAGAACGAGCTCAAAGCGGTGAATAGAGATAAGGGCAAGAGGCCAGCGATTTTCCAAATAGACGCTCGAAGAGGTTCCTTCAGAAGAGGAAGGATTGAGGTGCAGAAGGGCAGATTAGAGAGACCTAGAGGTTACCCTAACATTAGGGAGACCCCTCGAGATGTCAGGCCTGAGCTAAGGGTTTACAAAAATTATGGTCGAATGCATGAGGGAAGTTGTACTAGATTGATCCATGGATGTTTCAGATGTGGAGACATGGGTCACATGGTGAAAGACTGCCTTCAACCTCAGAAACCACATGTTTCAGAGCCCATTAGACAACAGCCTCAGAGAGTGAACCCCTAGAGACGGGCCACTGCTGCAGAGAAAGGGAAGAAGCCTGTTACATAGGGACTTGTGTTTGCCCTAGATAAGGAGACCGCAGACACTTCTGCAGAAACTATAAGAGTTACACACTCTATCTGTGATTATAAGGCTCATGTGTTAATTGATCCAGGATCCACGCATTCGTTCATTTCTGAGCATTTTGCATGTAGATAAAACTTGAAGTTTGAACCTCTAGAATATATACTAATGTAAATACCCCTATGCGTGAATCCCAGAGGACTGAGTTAATCTGTAGAAGATGTGAAATAAAGGTGGGAGATAGAGTGATGTTAGCAGATCTAATCATGTTGAATATACATGGGTTTGATGTAATTCTGGGGATGGATTGGTTGGCAACCAATCGAGTGAGTTTAGACTGCTACACTAAGATTGTAACTTTCTCCCTACCGGAACCTTACAGTTTATGTTTGAAATATTGAGTAAATAGACGTATGAAATTTTGTAAACAATTTGAGAATTTTAATATTATTTTGGAGAGTATTAAATATGATTGGTTATGTGAAGGTTATGAAACACTTATCTCAGATGATAAGCGGGAACATCCGAGGATTGAGGATATACCTGTGGTGTGTGAATTTTCGGATGTTTTCGCAAATGAGTTACCAGGTTTACCACCAGAGAGAGAGCTAAAGTTTACCATTGATTTGGTATCGAATACTTAGTCGATCTCTAAACCTCCCTACAGGATGGCATTAGTGGAACTTGAGGAATTGAAGAAACAACTACAAGAGTTATTGGATCAGGGTTTATTAGACCCAGTGTCTCACCATAGGGAGCACCAGTTTTATTTGTTAAGAAGAAGGATGGTAGTCCCAGATTATGCGTAGACTACTGGTTGTTGAATGAAGCTACGGTGAAGAATAAATACCCACTGCCCAGGATTGATGATCTACTTGATCAGCTGAGAGGGGCATCAGTCTTTTCTAAGATTGATTTGAGATCGGGCTATCACCAATTGAGGATTAAGGAAGAAGATATTCCAAAGATGACCTTCAGGACGAGTTATGGCCATTATGAATTTCTGGTGATGTCCTTTGGCTTGACGAATGCCCCTACAGCATTTATGAGATTAATGAACGAGGTATTCAGAGACTATCTAGATAAGTTTGTGATAGTCTTCATTGATGATATCATGGTATACTCTCGGTCGTATGAGGAGCATGCACAGCATTTGTGGTTAGTACTTCAAATACTCCGAGATAAACAATTATATGGAAAGCTTAGTAAGTACGAGTTTTGGCTGGATCGGATAGCTTTCCTTGGTCATATAGTCTCAGATGAAGGAGTATCAATGGATCCAAGTAAAGTAGAGGCTGTGCTTAACTGGAAAAGCCTGAGGACAGTTACAGAGGTATGAAGATTCCTTGGTTTGGTAGGGTATTACAGAAGATTTGTGGAGGGATTTTCCAGGATTACCTCTCCTTTGACTAAGCTCACACGCAAGGAGACTCCGTCATATGGACTGATCAGTGTGAGCTCAGTTTTCAAGAGTTAAAGAGGAGATTGACAGCGACACCTGTGTTAACTATTCCTGAGGGATCAGGAGGATTTTCAATTTACAGTGATGCATCCTATCAAGGATTGGGGTGTGTGCTTATGCAGCACGGAAGAGTGGTTGCATATGAATCGCGACAATTGAAAAACTATGAGCGGAATTACCCCACGCATGATCTGGAGTTAGTCGCTGTGGTATTTGCCTTAAAGATCTGGCGACACCACTTATATGGGGAAAAATTCCAGATCTTCACCGATCACAAGAGTTTGAGATATCTCTTTGATCAGAAGGAGTTAAACATGAGACAAAAGAGATGGATGGAACTCTTTAAGGATTATGACTACGAGATTTTATATCATTCAGGCAAGGCGAACGTAGTTGCAGATGCCCTGAGCAGGAAAAGTATGATATCTGCTATGATGATCAGGGAATGGGATTTGTTGGAGCAGTTCGTCGAACTCCAGATCAAAGTTAAAGTGGTAGAGATTGGATTTTTGGCTAGCTTGTGGATAGAGCCCAGGATCATAGATCAAATTAGAACTGGGCAACGCAGTGATCGGAGGTTGATAGATATGGTTAGCCAAGCTGAACAAACTTCGCAGTCGGATCTTACAATCAATGAGGATGGATTGTTGAGATTCAGCGAACGAATTTGTATACCGAACGATGGTACTCTAAAAAGACAGATACTGAGAGAATCCCACTGCTCGCAATACACCATGCACCCAGGGAGTACTAAGATGTACCGAGATTTGAGAAAGGTGTACTGGTAGAGTGGTATGAAGCGAGACGTGACGAAATATGTGGCCAGATGTCTAGTATGCCAGCAAGTGAAAACTGAGCATCGAAAGCCCAGAGGAATACTACAGCCCTTACCTATACCTACATGGAAATGGGAGCATGTCACTATGGACTTTATTATGGGTTTATCGAGGACCCGAAGAGGTCGTGACGCTATATGGGTTATAGTGGATAGATTGACCAAGAGTGCCCACTTCCTTGCCATCAAGAGCATAGATACTGTGGATGCCTTAGCTGAGCTGTATGTCAACGAGATAGCTAGATTACATGGGGCTCCAGTGAGTATTACTTCTGATAGAGATTCCCAGTTTACTTCCAAATTTTGGACCTAGTTTCAGGAGTCCATGGCATCTCGATTGAGTTTTAGTATCGCCTATCATCCTCAAACAGATGGTCAGTCAGAGAGGACTATTCAGACCCTGGAGGATATGTTGAGGGCGTGTACGATGGAATTTAAGGGATCATGGGATGATCACCTGCCCCTAGCAGAGTTTGCTTACAATAACAGCTATCATGTGAGTATTGGAATGGCACCTTTTGAGGCTCTATATGGTAGGAGGTGTAGATCCCCTGTAGCTTGGGAAGAAGTCGGTGACAGAAAGATAAATGCCCTCGAGCTTATTGAGCAAGCTGTACAGAGTGTGAAACTCATATGTGAGAGGTTACGGGCTGCACAGAGTAATGTGAGATCCCCTATTCTGTGGCTGTGTCACATATATTTGGTGGCTGTGCCACAAGCGAACCCTATTATGTGGCTGTACCACGTATATTCGGTGGCTGTGCCACGAGCGAACCCTATTCTGTGGTTGTGCCACGTATATTTGGTGGCTTTGCCACGTGAAATCCCCTATTCTGTGGTTGTGCCACGTGTGAATCTAAATCAGTGGCTATACCACGTGTGTTCGGTGGCTGCGCCACGTGCATTATTATTACAGTGATTTTATCACGTTTATCGAGAAAGCCATTATCGCATTATTTTCACATGCTTGTTACTGCTCTATACCGAGCCTTTTACTTCATGTTTCCACATGATTTTGAGATATGAGAACTTTCATGCTATGGTTTTCAAATAAGTATACTGAGTTTCACATACAAATAAATATTTTATGATGTGCATTATGGTTTATATAATGAGTCCCTTACCCCCCTTACTGAGCGATTTAGAAGCTCACCCTGTTTTCTTCCCCCCCAGATTTCTTCAAGTGAAAAGGGTTTCCCTGCGACGTATGGAGTAGTGGCTAGTGGAGGACTTAAGCTCCAGGCCATATATTGTGTTTTGAGGTATCATTTATCTTTTCATGTACCCAGAAAATTATTGTAATTACAGACACTTGATGTATAACCTTGTACGGGATGTATTAGGATTAATTAACTTAATATTGAGTAATGTATATGATATGATATATACTATCTAATGATGAGATCCTGAGGTATGATATGCATGATGATGTATGACACTGCATAGGAATGCACCCTTAATTGTGATTTGATGAGTAAAAATTTTTAAATTTGCCATATTTTTCACGTTTTCGGGGTGTCACACAGGCCTACCTCTACGGCCTCTAGCACGTGCACCCACCCCTCTACCTCGGCGTATGATAGGCATAATGCCTAATTTCCTGTATCCATAATTATTTATTAGTCTTATTCCTTCTCGGTATACACATTTATTTCTAAACAAAAGCACAGTAATATGGGGCTGTAACTTTTCTACTTATTAATACCGACTCACATCAGGCCAACTCAGTTCTGATACAAATTTCTGTCACGATCCTTTTCATCCATTTCGACTAAAAATCACCATAAATTTTTTCGCTTTATTCGTTAACTTACCCAGTCATGAACAACCCTTACAAACACAGTTGGGCTGTGAGTCAGTATTAATCACCATTTTCATACATCTTTCAATAAATCAAAGGCATACATTTGAAAGTTTAAGTCATATACTTATACAAGACATGTTTTCTAACATTTACATCCCTTATAATTCAATTCAGAATGATTACTGTGCTTTCAGATGTTTAGATACAAAAAGAATCCCTATGTGTATACCTCTTGACAATAGAGAGCAGCGGATATCCAAATACAACGCCTCAGTCCCTCACTAGGCTACTATGCGTGCTCTGTAGAGGGGGAAAGTGAATGGGACGAGCAACCACACGCTCAATTAGGTAATAATGCAAGCATGATAGATAACTACACTATCTACATGCTTATAATGTCATGCATAAAATCATTAATATCCCGAGCATGAGGAAATATTAAAACTATGCCACATGTATATACATTTATTATGCACTGAAAACATGGAAATAAGCATGTAAAACATGGAAAGATCATCATGTAAACCTCTCATGCTCATCATCATTAAAACTCATCATAAAAGGGGAAACTCAATACAAAACATCCCTCAGGATTTATCATTTTCTCAAAACACGTCAAAATTCATCACAGATAGCAATACCAACTCTTTAAACACAATCCCACAAGGCTCGACCCCTCCCTCGGGTTTATCCTAGACAACAGAATTCATACTCAGTATACAAAACCATGTGATATCATGTGAGACAGGTGGTCACTACAAACCAAGGACTATGTTGGCCAACTATGTCAATATCATCCCAAACCACACGGATCCCGATATGCAGGGTATCATGCGGGAACAAAGGTGGGTTAGTCCTACGCCAGACTTTCAAATCATCATCACAACCACATGATACAACGTACTCCATGGGATCTACACGGTACAACGTACTCCGCGGACCCATATCATGGTTGGGGGTGCCTGCCATAGGTCTAATCTACCCTATGCCATGCATAACGTACTCAGTCTCAAGTGCATGTGCGAGCATCTCATCCGTGTGACTATCAATCCACACGAGGCATCCAGCATGGTTCATGTGAGCATCTCATCCGTGTGACATACAGTCTGTCAGGACCCCATTCTCAATCCATGACTTAACCAAAAATCACTACAAATTTTTCACATTTTGACTTACCTTTCTTCTCTTCAATGGTTGGGCTGTGATTCGATGTCAGAGTCCTTACTTACCACATCATCCAATATCATACATACATGTCAACATACTATTACTGACTGTACTTGCTTTTATCATACATGTAAGATTATATAAAATCTAATACAAATACATTCCCCATAATATATAACGTATACATCACTGTGCTGTTTCTATGTTTAGATACACAATTGTACATAATATGTATACCTGGCGATCGATAGGAACTAGCAGTGGACTCAGGAATACTAGAGAGATATAGAGAAAGGGGGTGAGCATACAACGCGCTCAGTAAGGAAATCAGGCAAGCAAGTAGATATCTACACTATCTACTCAAAATAATGATATGTCTTGAAAACATTATTTCCTTAACTCATTTCAAAAGCATGTCTTGAAATATAATATATATATACTTGTACAGAATAAATCCCATGTACAGAAATCATGCTTTCTTTCTCAAATGTAGGCATGTAGTGTAAAACAATGCATCGTATATAAATCATGCCTTTATGGAAATCATGCCATGTATATTTAAATCACAATAAATATGGCATTAAATAATTCACAATACAAAATCGGAGTCCGACCCACCCTCAGGTCTGTCCACAATTTAAATCAGTCAATCAATAAATGTGATATATCATGTGAGACTCTGTGGTTAAATAAAAATAGTATCCTAGACTATGATCATATCCGAAATGTGATCCCAAGCAACACAGTACTCGGTGTGCGGGGCATCACTGCTGCAACGGGAGGATGGTCAGTCCACTACATCCGTCACCTATGCGTAACACACGGTACAGCATACTCCTCATGCCCCGGGCACGGTACAAAGTACACCCGTAGACCCTACATCACAGCCAGGGTGCCTGTCATAGGACTTAGCCCTCGAAACCATGGAATATCAACATCACAGTCAGGGTGCCTAACATAGGTCTTAACCCTCGCACCTGTGGAATATCATACCACATCTCTAATACCCTCATGCTGACCATCCTCTCAAAATGTGACACTCAGTCACACGAGAATGCGGCATGAGTGGGTAACATGTAAATAATATCACATACAGTGCGCGTCCTTGAGTGCAACACACAGTCGACACTACGCTCGAACACTGTTTCACATCACAAACTCAACTCTAGTGCGAGTAAACCTCCAATAACTAGGTCAATGCATAGTTCATGTATTAAATCAAGTACGAGCAATAGCTCCAGTACCATGCTATGCACAATATCATCTAATCAAGTACGAGCAATAGCTCCAGTACTATGTCATGTATAAACCATGAAGAATCGAGTACGAGCAACGCTCCAGCACTCTGTCATGTATCTCATGTAAAACTCGAGTACGAGCTAATCGCTCCAGCACTCTGTCATGCATATATAACATAAAACTGAGTACGAGTAAAAACTCCAGTACTCTATCATGCGTGTCATGGAAATCTAGTGCGTATTAAAATCCAGCACTAATGTATGTGGAAAACATATAAAATCCAGTGCGAGCTGTGCTCTAGCACGATTCATTCTCACATAATATGATAGATGGCTCTTTAAAAGGGATTGTTTACAAAATATTAAAATCAGCACTATAAAGTGTGCTTAAGTCACATTAACCTTAAAATCATTAGCCCATCTATTTATTTTCATGCTAAACAACAATTAAACACTCATAATAGTATTTTCCATGCTTTTTGTAACTTTTCACAAAAGTTGACTTTTTGACTAACTAAGGGCAAAATCGTAATTTGCCACTATCAGGTCGTAATAATTATTATTCACTTTCTCTGACCCTCAGTGTTTTTAAGTGAATGTAAAAGCAGACGAAAATACATGCAGGTATCTCTAACTACTCGCAAAAGTCCCCTACCTCGGATCACGTCAAGTGACCTCACTTCCTCGGTGCTGCTCAATCTCGCAGTCCGATCAGCTCTCAATGTAAACTCTGGAGCTGTAAATAACCATTCCTCAGGTTAATTATAATTTTCCTACTGTATTACACATTAATACAGTCCATTTTCCCTTAATGGGTCTTAATAATCCTTAATGGGCCTAATTAGGCTTTAAGCCCATTTTCATTCTACTATTCATTTTCGTTGGGCCTATTGGGCTTGTGGGGCCCACCAACTCTTATTGGGCTTGTCCTAGGTCCATTACATCTTATTGGGCCTAAAATATTTGGGCTTGGCCCATTGGGCCTCTCGGCCACATGCCATGGCCGAGAGCTATCCATGCCTCGGTTTTACCATGTCATGCCATCCATGCCTATTATCTAGCCAATTTCACTTAGGCATTTTCACAAACACTTGGTAGGCAACATTACCAATCATCATATAGTTCATTTAGGCATTTTATCAAACACCTTGATTGCCAACAAATTACATGTATTAATTAATCAATTTGATTAATTCTAATTACACCATTAACATTAATACATGTATACTACTCCTTTTATGTTTTAAAATCATATTGACATAATTCAATATCCCATTACTCACTCTCGGCCTAACCCACTTCATGGTGATTCAATATGTTTCAATGCTTAAAACATATCTCAACATACTTGAAATCATTCATACATTAACATATATGAAATTGGAAATTAGAAAATATACCAATTGTTGTGTTCACCCTTTGGCCGAAACTTTGGAGGCTCTCGGTTTGCACTCTATGGCTCCTTGATAGCCAATTCCAACATATGTCACTCTCCTTTCAATTTGGAACAACTTCCATGAAGAATGCAAGTTCCAAATATGCCTAATTCCTAGTGATTTCTAGTGAGAGAAAGCTTGGAAAATATGTTTCAATGGTTTCTTCTTCTAGCCGGATTTGGTGTGATGAAGATGACAATGGTGTGGCTGAATTTATAAGCCACTTACTTAGCCATTAAGCCTTACTTTTCAGCCATTATACTTGACTTTCCAAATCTTAGCCATGAGTCACCTTATGAGTCACCTTATGAGTCATGGTTAACTTTAACTATGGTTAGATATTTATCTCATGGGCTTTTTCATTTGGGCTTCTCGGTTTGGGCTTTCTAAATGGGCTTTCGGGCTGAAATTTTTACTATGTCTCGGGCCTTTAATTGTCTCAAAATTTGGCCAATCAATTGGTCCAACAATTCGGTCTAAAGGACCTAAGAATTTCGATATACGCTTAGTATACCTTAATAGGCTTTAAAATTTTCACCTTAGGCCCATTACGTTTTTAACCATTAAATTTATTCCGGAATCCTTCCGAATAAATTTTTCTTACTTCTGGGGATGATTATCTTGTATTCTGGCCAAGAATATTTTTTCTCAAATTTTCCTCCACACTTAGGTTAATTTTTTACCATGATTAGTCAACTATGGTAAAAGTCCACTTTCTTAATTATAGTTGACTTTTTCCTTAACCATTGTCTAAGTTGACTTTTTCTTCAAATTTCGAAAGTGTCATATCTTATGTCTTACACTCTCGTCTTTATGTTTCAACCGTTCCCGGTAAATAATTTCACCCGAAACACCTTATTTCGCCAAAAAGGTCCATTTTACCCTTTTTAGCTTTTACTCCCGTTTTCTATGTTCGGGACTAAATCAAGCTGACTTGCCTTCTTGAGCTCTCTACGCTCTTTTATTTTAAGTTCTTATTTTCAGTCAGAATGATTTAGAATAACTCGGTTTAGCCTGTGATACTCATCGCTCACATTAGGCATTTTATGTAGCTTTTGCGTGTTAAATCATTTCACTAACACTTTAAGTCTAGTAAATACTCTTCTTATGATTCAACTATAATTACATAGTATTCATACACATAGGAATCATAAGGAATAAGCTACAAAAAAATCCGGGTCTGACACAGTCTACACGAGGCATCCAGCACAACTCATAACCTATCACAGTGTGAAAACCAGTGCGAGCTAAGCTCTAGCACGATTCATGCATCATCAATAAATTCCCTCGTACGAGCAGCGCTCTAGTATGACTTTTATGCATAAAATCAATGAGTAAATCACGTACGAGCATAACTCCAGTTCGATTATATGCATAAGAAAGTCAATTGAAATCCACGTACGAGCAGAAGCTCTAGTACGATTATATGCATAAGAAAATCAATGGAAACCACTGTCACGACCCTCAACTTACCAAATTACGTACAAATTTTTCACATTTTCATGCATCATTTATTATTCATCCTTACCTCAATCGTGAACAGCAACTCTCCTTAATAGTTAGGCTATGTGTCGACGTCTAACTCACTCCACCATACTAATTCAATTTGTATATTATTTATGAGTAAACACTTGTATAAATGTATATATCAAAGTTGTTACATGTGTTTACATTATTTTACATCCCCAATAGTTACATAAAAAATGCTATTATGCTATCGTAAGTTTAAATACAAAATTACAACAGTGTGTATACCTTACGCGATGGGATGCAGCAGATTACCAAAAGGGAACGCCTCCAGTCACGCTCAATCTATACTCAACACTCTGTAGAGAAGGAAAAAATAAGGGGGTGAGCAAACAACAAACTCAGTAAGGCAATCATGCGAACAGGTAGATACTGCACTATCTATGTGAACATGATGCCATGCTTGAAGCATATTTTTTATCTCATTTTCTCAAATATGAGTTCATGCTTGTGTTAATGGTATGTAAAGCATTCATGCTATTAAAATTCAGTGCACAATTCATTTCAAAGCATGGCATAAATCATCATGCATATCTCACGATAAAGCATGGCATTAACCATCATGCATTTTTCACAATAAAGCATGGCATTAATCATCATGCATCAGTGCACTTTAAAAACCATTAACAAAACAATCCAACACTTGTCAAGTCTCAGCCCATCCCTCGGACTGTCCTGACCCACAAATCATTTCAAACATGGATTTATTCACAAAACAATAGACATGTGAGATAGGCAATTCAATAAAAGTTAATAACCTCTAGGACTATGGCCATAACCTGTGATACCGGCTACACGGATCAGGTGTGCGGGATATCACCACTATCTACTTTCGCACAGGAGGTGGGTCAAATCTTACCCGCCAGTCCATAGCAGATCTTGTCTGAAGACGGCATATCGCAATCTCAACACGGTACAACGTACACCATGCTACATGCATGGTACAACGTACTCCGTGGACCTAATCAACACATCTCAAAATGCACGTGTGATTTAATCGGTACGACCTCTTGTCTACCCGAAGCTCCTAACACGGCTATCAACATGTCAAAATCACAAACTACACATGCGAGCCTATTTAATCGGTGCGACACCAAGTCTGCCCGAAGCTCCAAGCACAGCAACAAATAAGGTGGGCATCTAGTGCGAGCTAAACTCCAAACACCATGCCAAAACCAGTATGAAATCCATGTGAAAACTAGTGAGAGCTAAGCTCCAGCACTCATGCGTATAAAACACATCAAATCTCGCGCGAGTCATACTCTAGAACGCTTTCATTCTCACAAAAACCATGTAGGTGGCTCAATTCTTTGCAAGTATGGTTAACAAACCAAAACAACTCATTTCTTTTTGCAATTCATTTTCAAATGTTAGCCAACCTATCAATCATTTGCTAAGAAGCAATAAAACATGATTTTCCAAACCATTATGCTTTTGTTTTCATGCACATTTCTCAAACACCTAACTTTTTCCCTTCAATCACCCAATTTCAATTCCTAATATCTCATGCATTCTAGCAAAACATTTAATGTGCCCAAATTGCGCACAGATATCTCTAAGAGTCCATAGAATTCCCTTACCTCAATTTACTTGAGTGCGACTCTCTTTTCCTCTTAGTTTCTTGCGCTCTTGGCTCGCCTTGTTTCGGTGTATCCTCGGAAGCTGCGATTCAATCATCCAAATCACTTGAGTTACAGTTGTTAACTCACATTTGACCTCATTAGTCAATATAACTCATCTTTGCATTTATCAATGCCTTAATCCACATTTTACCCCTTTTTGGTAAATCTCACAATTTATTCATTAACAACACCTTAAAATCATACCATAACACTATTATTAACCTCAATATATCACATTCATCATTAATCTCAACACATTTTACTTTCTCTCACTAGACCATTTCTAGGTCATGGTGGATTCATTACTTCCTAGGTAGTTTCTACCCTTTCTATGCATACCAAACAACTCCAAAATCAATATCTACACAATGTACTTAAGTTATTTCATTTTGAACTCACCTAGCTTGATTTCCTCTTTGCTCCAATGGAAATACACCTTTGATCCTTCAATCTAACAAGTGGGGAAATGTCTCTAAACTATGTTGTTTCTTCTCTTTGATGTGAATAACTTTATCTCTAATAGCTTTCCCTCAAATCTTACTGAAATGTGTGGATTTAGGAGTGAGAAAGCTAGGTTTTAGGTTGAAAATAGGAAAGATTGGTTTTTGTCTCGAAAATACAGATCTAACTGCTCTATAATTATAGATTCAGCTTGATGAGATCGATCTGCCTTGGGTGGAGATCGATCTGATCCTCTTAAAATCCCTCTTTTCTAAGACATTTTGAAGGCAGGAGATCGATTTGTCGAGTAGGGGAGATCGATCTTGCTTCAAACAGAGAGTCAAGGAGATCGATCTAGTCTTAGGGGAGATCGATCTGCTTCCAACCCGAGAGCTAAGGAGATCGATCTTTTCCATTAAAGATCGATCTGTATTTTACAGAATGTTTTAGGAGATCGATGTGGCTCCCTTAGAGATTGATCTGCTCTATTTCATTGCTCGAATAAGAGCATTATGGCTCTTCCAGATCGATCTCTCATCGTATGGGATCGATCTGACCTTCATATTTCTAAATTTTTTACAGTTTTTCTGCAACAAACTCATACCAAAACAACTTTAATTTACTGTCATAGTCATTTTCTCATCCAATCATCTTTGAGGCTTGACAATGGCATCCATTCATGCTTTATACCTATTGAAACTTGTGTAGAATCCTTGTATAACCAAAGGTATACGATATAAACCAAATGGAAGTGCACAACTCATGCAATCTTCCTTCCATTTTACCACACTATCCATTTTCTATTATACTCTCATTCTTCACATCTTTAAGTCCATTTCTTCACATTCATACAAAATGTAACTTGTATGTACAATCACAACTCTTATTGCAAGTGTGTACATTAAACTTATGGATTTACATCACATATACTTCACTTATGAAATCATAGTATAACTGCATTTACATTTCTATGTACATATTACAATTATACATATACGGGGTCTCACAACCACATACGAGCTAAAGCTCCAGTACGATTTATGAAACATCATAACTCAAAACATGGTGCGAGCTAGGCTCCAGCACATTTCATACGAAATCAAAACACCAAAATCTAGTGCAAGCAGAGCTCCAGCACGATTTAACTCATACAAATTCGATAGGCGGTTCATTTCAACACAACACATTTGAAATCAAAGTCAGCACCTAACTCGTGCTATTTTATGAAATCATGAAAATCAAATAGCCAGCCTATCCATAAGTTTGCTTGAACCAAAGCAATTTATGTCATAAAAACATCAAAACATGATATTTATGCAATTATTAGCCTTACTATCCTTTTTGTAAAATCCACTTCAAAAACCAAATCATCTATATCCTTAGCTCTTCACACAAACCATTTATTCTTTTCTAGGAAATCAAGCAGTTGCAAAGCCTTATATACACTCATAAAATACCTGCAGCTATCTCTAAGCACTTACAAAACTCCCTTACCTGGAATCGCGTCGAGTGATGCCACTTCCTTAGAGCTGCTCAATTTGTGAAGTTCGATTTGCCTCCAACAAAATCTCTGGGACTGCACGAAATCATATGTCATATCAATTTAATCCAATGTAATAATCATTCTTGCATTTACTATAGTCGTTTCGACCTATAGTTTTCATTAACACTTATAAGGCCCTGTTTTGATTGTTCTACTTATTTCTCGAGAGTCTATTGAATCTCTTTAAGCCTATTGATTCACACTAAACCGATATTAAGCCCATAGTGCCTCTAGTTCATCATTTACTTCACTATGGCAATTTATCAAATACTTCATATGCTAATTTTCAAATTTTGACTAATCTCACAATTTAGCTTCGTTCAATCCTCTCAAAAGCATACATATCACTTCACTAACACCTTAGTATAAGTCATTTATCATCAACTCAACCATATCACATTTTCTCACACTAACTCATTCTAGGTTATGCTTGTTCCATTACATTCTAGGTAGTTTTAATCATCAATACATACACCAATCTACTCACAACAACAACTATATAAATATACCTTGAGTTGGTGTATTAGAAACTCACCTAGCTTGACCCTTTTTCTCTTTTGCCAAAATGGGGGAAATGCCTCTTGCTCTTTCAATCCAACAAATGGGATGTTGGCTCCAAGCTATGTTTTTCTTCTCTCCACAATGAACAACTTTACTCTAATAGCTTTTTCTCAAATCTTTATGGAAGGGGGTGGAATCTGAGTGAGAAAGTTAGGTTAATGTTGAAAATGGAGGAAATGTGTTTACTCTCGTGAAATGTAGATCCAACTGCCCCGTTTTTATAGAAAATGCTTGAGGAGATCGATTTCCAAATGGGGGAGATCAATCTGGCATGCTTGAATCCTTCAGAATTTTTGACATTTTGCTAGCAGGTGATTGATCTGTTGAATGCATGAGATTGATCTGCTCAAGGTGATTGGATCGATCTGTTTCAGGTAGAAGGCTTTGGAGATCGATCTGGCCTATACAGAGACCAATGGAGATTGATCTGCCTATGGGAGGAGATCGATCTGGTCCAACCCGAGACAGTAGAAGATCGATCTGCTTAAGTGAGAGATCGATCTCCCTTTTGCAAAATGTTTGGCATTGTGCTTTCCAGGCCATGAGATCGATCTCTCCTTACATGGGATCGATCTGGCATGCTTCCTATAGCATTCTAGCTACAATTTTCCCAAATTTTGTAAGTTAAACTTCCATCCAATTGATTCTATACTCATTTTACGATTTATTCACAGTTAGAACTTACAAACATCTATTCCTTGTAATTCATACGTAACGTAACTTGTTTGTACATTCGATAATCATAAACATTAGAGAAATTTACGAGTCTCACATTAGAGATCTCGCACCTCTCATTTTGTATATGTTTATACTCTATAAATGTGTTTATTTTCAGACAGTTTTCTATTAGTACATAAGATGAGATGTGTGTAAGGTTAATGTATGTTTACATACATAAGTTATGAAGTTTCAGGATGTAAATGAATATTTATTAGCAATTAGGTCAAAACCGAGAAAATAATACAATATTTTGTAAATCAATATTCTAGAGGACCAAACGATCTAAAAAATTTACGAAATTTAGAGGTATGAAAGACCTTAGAGTATATGGAAAAAGATGGATATTGATATTGGGATTTCGATTGATTGTGAATAGTGACTTGTGAGCTGCCTGATTTGTGTTAGTTGGGGGAAGTATGCGTTTACATGAAAACTCTGTCGAAATTAATTTTGAACTTGATATTGGATTTTAATGGAACTGGGGCCTTAGGTTCAACATCTTAAACCATATTAGGTGAACAATTACTTGATATTACTGTACAAGACTGCTCACATGACGAACAATTATTAAAGGAAAAATGAAAAAGTTAATCCAAAATTTTGTACTTTCGTAATAAGTTACCGATTCATTGTGACCTTCGAGTCATGACATATTTAAAGATTTGGACATTTTTACTTTATTCATTAAAGAAATGACACTTTGTGATTAACTGATAATACATAAAAATTATACATTGTCAATGTATCAAACATAAACCTTCTTTTTAACTGAGTTAATAACACAAATGTCTCTTGAACTATAAAAGTTGATGCAATATCATTTACCAACTTTAAAAATATTCAACGCAGCACATGTACAATCCAAATGTTAATTATTGTAATACCCAACTCTAATTTCGTTACCTGTGGCCAATGAAGTGGACTCCAACTATAACACGAATGTCTCCTGAACTATAGAAGTTAATGAAATATCTTCTACGAACTTTAAAAATATTCAATGCAGCACATGTACAATCCAAATGTTAATTATTGTAATACCCGACTCTAACTTCGTTAGCGTTGGCCAATGAAGTGTACTCTATTTAATCAATTTATATCATTTGGTCTGCCAATCAGCACGAAGCATGTCATGTCATTAAATATGAGAAAAAAGTTAAATAAATTTTAACATTTCAAGATTAATTCGATTTTGTATAATTAAAAAAATGTTAATAGAAACAAAGGTACGACACAAATAAGTAACTAAGCAAAATTGATACTATTACCCAGTTTGAGACCATCAATGACTGAAGCATTACTCGGACAAATGATGTACTACATAGAGTAAAAAATTTGAAAGATGTGTAGAGAAAAGTGAAAAAAATGAAAACGAAATAATTTTTGAGTGTATTTAATATAAGAAAAAAGAGAGAAGAAAAAATAAGAAAAATAATCATTTTACATCCTCATTCTTAAAAATAAATCATTCAAAATAAAAACTAAGAGAAAAAATGGGAGAAGTACGAGAATAATATAATATAATAAATAACAGTGGTACATGGCAAAGGTGCTACAGTAGTGTTACCACACTCCACAACAATGAGTACATTCACAAGAATTTGCTGAGAACGGTTTTCCTCAAGGGGGTCTCCTCGTCCTCATCATCATTTTCATCAGCAGAATTGACATATGTGTTGAGAGCACAACGTATTACTGAGTTCACCTGCTTCCTTAATCTTGCATTATCAACAAAAATATCTGTTACCATCTTCCGTAATTCATCCTCGCTTCTTTTCTCACTCTCATTCACAGAATTTTCTACATCTTGTGCAAGGAGCTGTGCCTGTAAGCAACAGCAATCAAACGTTGCTTCATTTCAGACAATTCTAGAAACATCAACATGCAAACCAATTTATATATAAAGAAATGCACATTCACACACACATACATTCATGCCAGTTAGAATGCAATTTTTGTAACAATTTTCTCAGAGAAAGGGTTACAAGAGTACGTAAATACATAGAGCTCAGAAAACTAAATATAGGAGCAAAGGATACCTCAGCAAGGAGGAGACCAATCCGATTATCAGATGTCATCAGGAGATCTAGAGCATCAGATGGAGATGAAGTATCCACAATCAATTTATCCTCCTCCTCACTAAGGAAATTAATGCCACATTCTTGAAGTCGATCACGCAATAGATTACATTCGAGAAGGAGTTTCGTATTTACAGCATTGCTATGCTCCATCCTTTGCTTTTCCTTCTGCAGAACCCTCTGAAAAATGCACATGGGACAATAAAATAAAAATTTATCTGTTAAAATAAATCAAACCTACAAAAGGAGTTTCCTTTTGAAGAGAAAGTCATGTAAGAATATAACACCATAGCAACAGCTTTGTAAATCACTTTTCTTTTTCATCTACCTTTAGTTATTCTATTTTATATAACATCATGTTCAACATAGCAAAAATATTTAAAAAATGATTCAAATTCTATTGCAAAAGATCACATTCCTAACAAAATTTTCTAGTCTCTGCAGTGCCTATGAGATAAGGATTTAAGAACTTGAAATTGTCTGAACTAGAAGAAAAGTACTAAAGCGCAAATCTTCACTCATTGACTTTTGAGATGGTCATGTAGTCTTTAACATCTTATTTTTTGTTTTGAGGGTATAGTCTTCAATATCTAAAAATAGTACTTTTGACACTTAAGGTGGTTTTTCTTCTACTTCTTCAAAAAACATGACAAAAAACTTCATGTGATTGGGTGGTCATCACCCGCAACAATTCAGTCAATATCTGAAAAGCTTCTTACTATGCATGACTTATAACAAGGGGCCAATTCAGTCAATATCTGAACAGCTTCTTACCATGCATGACTTTATAACAAGGGGCCGTTTGGTATAAGAGAAGTGCCTCGCTTTCCCTGCAATTCAAAAGGCTGCAATATGATTGCAGTGTTTGGTTGCCCCTTTAGTCTACAAAGTAACTTCGCAGTTGTAATTAAATTGCTGTTGGGAGCTGCAATCAGAATTCCTTCACTCTCGACCTACCCTCCCTTTTTCACATCCTTCCTCCTATTATCGATGCCTAGAAACCTTGGCAGCAGAAAACTTGGTGATGGATCTAAAGACCCACAAGCCAATTTTGGCTCTCCAATATCAAATTGCCTTGCTTTTCACCTCCCTGCCTGCCTCATTTTTCTCTTGCTCAATAGACCATTTTCCGGATTTAACACTATTTCCAGCACCAAAAGGTGCTAAATCCAATGGTCACTTTCCATTTTTCAGATCCTTTTCACTTGCTGACTCAAACCACTCTTTTCTTCTCTCATTGAAACATTAAATGTGGCTTGCTTCAATAATATCAAGCTCAAACTTTGGTGGGTATTTTAAGTATTATTTGCTTAAAATATCTATTTGGGTTTGTGCTTGTTTAATTTGATGTATTTCTAGTAATTATTTTTAATTTTGTTTTATTTGTTTATTGGCTTAATTTTTTTGTATTCCTATCTCTAATTAAAATTTTGAATCTCAAATTTTCATTGAGAAATTTTTTTTATTTTTAATGTTTTATTTTTTTATTTTAATGTTTTATTTGTTTGTACTGCAGCTACATAGGTGAAAATTATGTACGGAATCTGTTAAGAAATTTTTATTTTTAATTTTAATGTTTGTAGTAAGGAAAATAATGTATGGAATTTGAAAAATGTGTCATTGAATGGGGAAAGTATATAAGCCTCAGAAAGGGTTTTTTTTTTTTTTAACTTTCTTAGACTAAAATTCACAAAAATAATAAAAAATATTACACATCTATGAAGGATATTGTAGATAGCAAAATCATTGGGGAGATTAAAACTTCAATAATATTTAATATAATATTACTAATGTTTAACATATATATATATAATTTTGTGTTAATAATATTTAGTATAAAAATAATTAGTAAATTAGCGTTCTATTAGAAAGGGCAACATGTATTATCTTTACATAGTTAATATAATAACGTATAAAGATCATTTTCAGATCCAAAGATATTGTTCGAATTTAACATTATATTTCCAGTAAAGTGTTAATTTACCAAATACTATAATGTTACTTTCCCTGCAATTTAAACCACACTTTACAATGCATACCGAGCACTGCATGTTACTTTTCTAACAATTTAATTCCTAGTAATCACTTTCCTAGTCACTTTGCATGCAAAGTACCAAATAGCCTCTAAGGTTCTAAAGTCGGTGAACCAAATTCCGATCAAGATGCATGGTCGCACAGCAAAAAGAGAATGATTTATAATATTATAATTTTGCAAAGGGGGAGATGATGAATTACCTCCAATTCTAGTTTTTCTTTCATCACATGGCTAAGTTCTTGCTTCAATTCAGATTGAGAACTACGTAGAGATTTCACCTCCTTAACAAGGAGCTTTACATCTGCTTTTGATTTCACCTCTAACTCCTCATGATGTTTATGCAAGTTCGCAAGCTGTTCTCTAGCAGCATCTAACTCTTGCAGCAACATTTTGCTCTCCTTCATGATTAATAACTTTGCTGACTCAACATGTGCCTTTTCATCCTGGAATATTTTAGCACTTACTAAATAAAGCTTATCATTTATTCAATAATCTGTTATTATAAGGAAATGTTAAAAACACAAAAAGAAACCTGTTCAGTCTTTAATTTCAATTCCATCTCCAAACACTGCTTTCGAAGTTCCTCCATATCCCACTGCAGTTGAGTAAATCTTTCTCTTTCCAGCAAAACGGCTTGATGCATGTTTTCGTCACAATTTTCTCTAGTGGTTTCAAGTTCCATTTCCAGATCCTTGACCTGCAAATGAAAATCCTATCAAGTCAGTCATATTAATGATGCTAATCAAATTAAATTAAGCTCATTAAGCATGTTAAGGTTTAGTTGAGTTGAGTGGAGTGGAGTTCAGCTTCAACACAGTTAAATCCCATTATCGTATAAACATAAACCAGAGCATCCCAGTTCCCAATGAAATTGAAGCTGTAAATAAAGGTATAAACATAAACCAGAGCATCCCAGTTCCCAATGAAATTGAAGCTGTAAATAAAGGTATTCCAAATAACCATTTCTCAGTCTTAAAAACAGTTCACAAACCTATTGAACTGCATTACTAAGTCAATAAATCTGACAAATCAATTTATTAAAATATTTGGTTTATAAGGAATCCAGTTTGAATCTTCTAATCCTTTCCAATTATCAATATATTATCAGTCTTCTTACAAACAGTTGCTAGTTAGTTTTCTGGCTTTCAACACCCAATATGAGTTGCAATGATTGCCCATATCTGCTTCAACAATTAGTATTGAGCAGCTTATTTTGTGAAATTATTTTCCAGGCCAGAAATGGCCTACACCTCAGACAAGCAATTTTTTAGTTGTTCACGATTACTATGGTAATAACACTGCCAAAGCCTGATTTAACTATCCCAGTAGCAAATGTTCACTGAATTAACCTCTTCTTCAAATTAAGGAATTAGTCTTTGGACAATGCCAAAACATCCAGTATATTATGCTTTGGAATCGCATCATCATCATCATCATCATCATCATCATCATCATCATCATCATCAAATAATAATAAAGTTGTTTTTGGCTAGTATGAAGTAGACTAATAGAACAAGAGGTGTGCTGTAAAAGGTAATCTAATGAGAGCCTACACTTTTAGCATTTCCAGACCACAAGTTCTCAATGAAGAAATTTATCAATATCAAACACAGACTAGACTGAAAGTTTGAGCAAAAAGTCCATTTTATCAGAAGATCACAAACATAAAAGATAACCTTCACCAGCTAATTACCAAGCAATGTCAAGATAACAGATCATACAAGTTACCATCTCTTTCTTTCATATATTTGTGTAGTAACATGTTGGACTCCTAAAAATAGTTTATTTCAGCATCTTGAGAAGGTAAGGATCAGATTGCCACAATTTAAACCAAGTAAATCCAAGTTCGAAGCAAAAAGAAGCAATTTTACAATCCCTAGTCTTCTGACATAACGGGTCAGCCTTTAGGCACTGGTGAAGAATAAAAATAATACAAATGAGTGCTTTAAAGATTCTCATGCCACGTAGATATACAAAATAAAACAACACAATTAGATAACTACTATCATGGACATTGAATGATAATAAAATGAAATAAATTGGAATAAAGTTAACAAGCCATAACAAAAGTAAACATACCAAAGAGCATAGAAGAATGAATGTAATACACATTTCTTGATCAACACAATCACAATTCACAAAAATAGAAATTGCATTCAAAGGGCTTCTACATTCTAACTATATCCGATTCCTCAAAAAAAAAAAAAAAAAAAAAAACTATATCCGAAAAATACCTTTGTTGCCAGGAACTGTCTAACTGCAACTTCTTGATTCAACCTTGCTATAAGGTCTTCCATGTCTGTTTTTGCTGTAGCTAGTCTCCTCTGCAGCATATTAAGCACCCTTTTTAATTTATGGCGCTCATCTGATAGGAAAAGGACAAGCAAATCTCCATGGAATTGTAAATCTGAGCTAAGAGAATCCAAGGTTCTAGGAGCTTCAGCATTTTCAGGCAGGTCAATTAACCCATCACCAAACAAACTAGCTATCCCTATGTTTGATATTTCACTGGCTTTCACAGAACTCAAGTCACTTCCAATGCTTTCTGTAGACAATCTTTGAACATGGCCATCCATTTTGCAATACTCTACTTCAGACAAATGCTCTGCTCCATCTCCACAAAGAAATCTACTGTCAGTAGTATTTTCAGTATGTTTATCTCCTGCACTGTCACTTTCTGTTCCAGAATGCATTTTTCGCCTGGAAAATTTTTCTAGGTTTTCCAGAATAAAGTTCTTGTTAAATATGCCATAATTTATACTTTTTTCTAAGGATTCAATCAAATTTGGTTCAGAAGTTGAAGGTTCCATGGACGGATCAGCAGAGTTATCTTTTCCTTGCCTTGGTGTCCCAAGCTCAGATATCTCCTCAGATGAAGCATTATCATGATCAGATGCAATTGAACTACCAATAATCAGGGAAGCATCTGAGTTGGCCTTGGACAGAAGTGAAGGAACCACGCCACCAACAGAAGAAACAGCATCTGACTGATTCATGTTGTCGAATGCTGTAACAAGACAAACAGATCTAGATCATGGAACATAACCTAATGTGAATTTACAGCCTAATCCCAACTAAAAAGACAGGTTGCAGCTAAAGGTGCAAAAACATATTCATCCATTTACGAGTGGCAGTAAGGAAACACCTACAAGACCTAACAGCAGCTTCTAGCTCAAGAAATGTTGCCACTGAGGCGCTTCTGGAAATATCAATATCTGATAAAAGTTTTTCCATCCAATCCTCCAAAGAACACCTTCTCTGCAATAAGCTTACCCTTTTGAGAATATTATTATTATTAAAAATGTTGTATTATTCCGAAAAATATATAGACATAAATAAAGTTCAAGTCAAGCATTACAAAAGGAGAATGCACACCATCGAATGTCAACAAAATAACAGAAGTGCATGATCCCTTTTCAGATATCCAATAAATAATGAGAGAAAGGTTAAAGTTGGACATGTAGTATTCAACATTCATCCAGTTCATCAGCGCAATCAGCAGCAATAGAGTTGTCAGTTGCTTTTTGACAGATTGATACAGACTGACCCATGTATGCAAAGAATATACAAGATAAACTTTTAACTTTTCTAGGTTGCTTAACATAATTAGTTTCTTTTGCAGTGCCTGTTCAGGAAAACAAAAAGGAACCTATTATTATAAAAATAATATTCTTTCCATGGAAAACAAGCAAACATATCTTAGCTTACCTCCTCCAAAAGTATGCTGTTTTTCATCCTCAAAATCTTCTTTGAAGGAGCTGGGGGAAGATTTTTCTTGGGAAATATCTTCTTAAGCTGCCAGAGGAAGAAAATGAGAATGAACTAAAACATTTTAACAAATGAGGCAGAAAATGGCATGCTTTTCCAACTCTGAAAATATACAAATACTTGACCCTAAAAATAATGAAAAAAACATTGCAAAATTTTAAGGCATATTATAATATAATGCAAAATTTTGAGGCATAATATAATATAATGGCCAACAGAGCATAACAGCAGATACAACGAAAATAATACACTTTCTCGGGTGATAAAAATAAAGTACCAACACTTACTTCCAACTGTAGCTTTAAGAAATCACTAAATCTTCGTAATATTCCCCGGGTGGTGGTGATACCTTCTGGTGATTGAATGCCAACTTCAACCCTGTAGAACTGCCCTCAATGAATGTTAAGAAGGAAATAATTGAAGCAACTATTTCTTAACTAGAAACTAACAATCACATAAAATAAGGAAACAAGTCACCAATACAGTAGGAAAAAAAATCCATACAGGGAATACACTCTCATCATTTTTTTCATTACAGATAATGCAATAACATGCAGAGGGGGGGGACCATAAATAATAACCTCTTGTAAGTAATGCAGAAGGCAAGACTTAAACAATATAAAATACCCAATATACCAATAGAATTTTCTAACATATTTTACTTTTTTTCAGTTTTCTTTCTGGTTGGTAGAGGGCAGGGGGTGTCTCAAGTCCCAACTCCTAAAGTAGCTCCACTACTAATTGGATTCCTATTGGCTAGTGACCCATTGAGCACCACCTAGTGCCTCTGAATACCATAGCATTTTTACATACGTATTTCACAAAACACATCTCAATCCCGCTCAAATCTCAAGATTGCTTCACTCTCATCGTAAGTATACATCTCTTGTTTTTTCCTAGCTAATTCTCCAAAGAATCACAAAACCCCCCAAAATTTGCCACCTTAGAATTCGTTTAAAGAGGTAATCTTTCGGTAACAAATATAAATACACAGATGTTGCCCAAGAACAGGTGATTAAAAAAAATAACAATCATGTCGTATTGTGCATTTCCTTACACCCAATTAATGTATAACTAAACATCTTAGCAGTCTACCACGTATGCTAACATATATAGCAATATGGCTACAAGGAAAGAACAATTATTGCATTGAAAATGACAACTGTGATCTAATTTAAAGAAGTTAAAGACTCCTAAGAAAATAAAAGTAGTACCACAACAGAATTTGAACCTCGGGATGTTGGTTGAAGAATCCGAGAAGGAATTGTAGTGCAGTAACTCCACCCAGTCTGAGGGTCATGAGGCCAAACAGTGTCCCGCCCATCCTATATTGAAATTTGAAACTCAAATTAAAGAATGTCATAGGTGAACACAAATCACATTTCCAAAAAACAAAATCTAAAATTAAATATAACATTTCACTAATTGGTCATATTAATGACATGCTCCAATGCAATCAAATGGCTGTTTGAACACCTATTCACTGCTAACCATAAAATGAAATGGAAAAGATTACGTGTGCAAATAAGCAATTTTATGAGGAAGCACATATTAAACAGATGAAATGTCATTTTCTTAGCCAGTCACACATCCTAGAATGATTCACTTCTTTCTCTGAAACTTAAAAATTAACTGGCAGAAAAAAGCCTATATAATAATCACCAAATCAAAGAGAAAATAACAGCTCTAGCGCATCAATCTTCTATATTCATGAATCAAAGCATTAAAAATATTAGCAAGCAGCTGGACTTATTCTTACTTTTTTTTTAGTAAAATAAGCAAGTCATAAAAAAAAAATAGCAAAGCCTTTCAAGGGTAACCTCTTGTACCGATTCAAACTTCAGCGTTTACCTCTAAAACTATCCACCATTTGCAAGAATATATTTTAGTTAGCTAAAAAAATAATTCAAAATTAAACCTTTGAGCTAACTAATATGCATTCTTTTGAGCTAACTAAAAATAATAAAAGAATAAAAAAATGCATTGCGCACATCAAAATTTACGTTAAATGACAGGTGAAATCCAGAAAAGAGGAAATACCCATTTGCCAGGAGGTGTAGACCAATCCATCCCCAAAGGCAACGGCGAAGTCCCGTCATGACGGTGCTTTGGTGGGCTCCTACGACTCGCCACAGAAGCTCGTTTATTTCCATCATCAACAGCAGCACCATAATCACTGCCATTAGAATCATTCTGAGGTCTGACTAAAGAATCGAACGACGATTGGTGATCGATGATCGGATTATCAGAGAAATTGGCAAAATCAAATAAAGATAGATCGTGAGCGTAGAGATTCATTTTTTTTTTTTTTGGTTTAGGGTTCTTAGTTTCTAAAAAGGGAATTAGGATTCCTCATATCTATGCTTTAGCCTTACGTTTCTGGGTTTGGGACGGATCGAAATTTAGGATCAATTTTTTAAGTATCAATTTTTTTTTTTTTTTTGGGTCTGATGCGACAAAAGGTATT
The DNA here is from genome assembly GCA_033439115.1 of Firmiana major. Taxonomy (NCBI): domain Eukaryota; kingdom Viridiplantae; phylum Streptophyta; class Magnoliopsida; order Malvales; family Malvaceae; genus Firmiana; species Firmiana major. The sequence continues at coordinate 24,680,974 of CM065910.1, forward strand.
GACTATTTCAATCATGACCTAATTTTTTCTAAAAGGGTAAATATAACGGGATCAGGTTTTGGGGTTTGCGTTAGAAATTCTACTTGCCTTTATATGTCAATCTTTGATGGTAATTACTACCTTTGGTGTTTGCCTTAGAAATTCTATTTGCCTTTATATGTCAATCTTTGTTTGGAAGATGGCAATTACCACCGTTGAATACCTTCATCCTCATAGTCTTTATTCCAATAAATATAAATAAATTATACAAATTAATATATAAAATTACGTTAAATCGATATATATTTCAGTTTTAATACCGCTTCTATGTAAATAACTTTAAAAAATACCATTAAAAACAAATTTAAAAACTAAACAAAATCGATTCAAAATCAAATTAAGAAAACTTAAAAAACAAAATGAAAAATTTAAAAATAAAATGAAATAAAATACAAAATTGTTTGTTCTGGCTTCTCATCTTCCTATTTCAATTTTCTCCTTTCCAAAAAATTAGTAGATTTTGAAATTCTACTTTAATGAACTATGTCAACTTATAAATAATCCAATTTAGCAACAAGTCATTCAGAAGATTTGAATTGTATTTATGGAGTTAGGGCTCCAGTTTGGATCTCGATGACAATTAAGAATCGAGGTAGAAAATTTTATAGGTGGGGAATTCAAAGAGGTATTTTCTTCATGGGTTTTAATAAAGTTTAAAATTTTAAAATTTTATTGTTTTTATATAAATTTCTTGAAAAATTTTGTTGCGTGAAATTTATAAAATCCACAAATTTCATATTACCATTTATTAAGTAATTAAAAGAAATTACAAAGGATTAACTAAGTGTTCTTTGTAGGACTCAAGTATAGCCATGGAGTAAGCGAATGGAAATCAGAGCTAAGTGTTGGGCGCATGAAGTCAAAGGTAATAAACTTTAATTTAAGTGAATTCCAAGTGTTCATGATCATATGAATGTGTTTGCATGCATGGAAGTTAGGTTAACCTTAGTTAAATTAAATTAAGTGAAAATTTCTCAAGTTAGTGCAAAATCGAGAAAATCTAAGTAAGATCAATTTAATAAAAATCCCATAGGTTAATAAAAAATTAATTTGGCACTTTAATAAATTAATATAGGGTCTAAACATATAGAATAAATTTAAATTTGGCTTGAACTACCATGGTTAAGACCATGAAATTAATTGGAGAGTGAAACCGAAAGTTTGAAAAATTTTGTTGCTCGTTGGAAGAAAGTCGATATGAAAGTAGAAAATTATTTGATGGCCAAGACAAACTCGGAATGACCCCCAATTTTAACCACATCTACCTTTAGGATGTTAATGATTTTTGGGTAAAGTTTCAACAAGAAATAAGGTCATTAAGGCATTTAGGATGTTAATGATTTTTGGGTAAAGTTTCAACAAGAAATGAGGTCATTAAGGCCTTGAAAAAGTCGCATAACTCAATTGGTCTGGTCAAAAAACTAAAATCTCTAAAGAGTTTTAAGGGCTAACCAAGAGTGGTGTATGCAAATTCATGCAAGTTGACCATGCAATTACACTACCACCACTTAGCATTTTCGGAGACACATTAAGGTGTTAAAATATGACAAATTAAGGCTCAAATAATGCCATAAAGTTGGTTGCAAATGGAAAGGAATTGGATTACTAAAATCTGAAATTTTAGAACCAGTTAATCTCATCCCACTTAGTCTAGCACCAAGTGACATAAACATATATTGTACAAGCCCATTGTTTGCCAATTACTAGGGATACATATTAGACTTAATTGTAGTTGAACATCAAAGCTCAAAAACGTGGAAGAACGTTGAAAAATCAAGGGGACAAACCCTTAAACCAAGGCAACAGGACATCTTACCTGCTGCTATTGTAGTGGACTCCAACCAAAAATTTATTTAAATTTATGAAGACTAGATTTGAAGGTGGTTTTTAACCATAATTAGCCAACTTATTAAGGGATCTTTAGAGCCAAGAATCATACCAAAAGGTGTCACGACCTCCCCTCCCGTGACCTACCAAAATCACCATAAATTTTTTGCATTTTACTTACCTATCTTTCTGTCATAACTCAACACCACTTTGTTGGGCTGTGATTCGATATTAGTCACCTCAACCATATTCATTCCATAACATGCATACATGTCAATACAATTTTCTATTGACTGTAAATACTCTTTTCTTAAAAATAAACTCATATACATAAATACGAATACTTGTACATATACATCTCCGACCGTATATTCGTTTACATAACTGTGCTTTTACATTGTTCAGTGCAAAACGATCGAATGTGTATACCTTTCGTAAGATGGATATGAAGCGGATCTAAGAATACCAGTCCTCAACCGTGCTCAACTACTATGAACGCTCTGTAGAGAGGAGAAATAAAAAGGGGGTGAGCTCACAGCTCAGTAAGGAAATTAGGCAAGCAAGTAGATAACCACATTATCTACAAAATATAATGCTCATGCCACTAAAATCATTTCCTTTTCGACTCATATCTAAAGTATGTGTCTTTCTTGAAACTTATGCAATATATACATATAGATACAAATCGTTAGTTATGAACTGAAAACATGATGGTTTAACAATCTCAGCAGTTTATGCAAAACATTGCATTTCTTATGTAATTTCATATAAATCACATTTTATCATGTCATTTCAATTAAATCAAAACAATATGATATATCATCATATTAAAAACATGGAAATATGGGCCTCACCCATTCCTCGGGTTACCGTTTTCACATACAAAGTCACATGTTCAGATTATAAAATCATGTGATAATTCATTCAATAAATCTCAAGTGAATGAAACGAGATAGGTGACCACATGTTCCGAGATTATGATCATAACTCATTTTTCGTGATCCCAACCTACATAGTATTCGGTGTGCGGGGTCTCACATTTGCTGTAACGGGAGGTGGGTCAAATCGTCTACCGTTAGCTCACAACTCAATCACATCGTGTACTCACGGTACAACGTACTCCATGTGATATACAAGATACAAAGTACTCCATAGACCCTATCCTTATGATCAGGGTGCTTGCCATAAGTCTTAGCCTTCACACCATAGATATACCTCATAGTCGGGGGTGTAAGACTCGTATTTTATGTTGCAACCTTATGAATTCATAAGTATATATATGTACATGCCATGTGAAGTATAAATGATGTAAAGTCCATAAATTCAATATACACACTTATAATATGAGTTTGTGATGTACGTACAAATTTCATTATGTAAGAATAAGAAAAAATGGACTTTTATAGGTGATGAATGTGACTGGAATGAAAAAATAGTGTGGTAAAATAGAATGAAGTTGCATGAGTTGCATGAATCTTTATACTTCCATTTGGTTTTGTATTATATACCTTTGGTTATAAAATGAATTCACACAAGTTTTAATGTATATGAAGTATGAATAGATGTCATTTTTAAGCCTTAAAGGTGATTGAATGAAAAAATAACCATGGCAGCAAAATCAAAGAGGTTTGGGTGAGTTACTGCAGAAAACTGTAGAAAAATCTGAAAAATATGAAGGCCAAATCGATCTCCTTGAAGGAAAGATCGATCTAGAAGAGTAAAAAATGCTCTTATTCGAGCAATGAAACAAGGCAAGATCGATCTCCAATAGGGATAGATCGATCTGCTAAGCATTCTGTGTAGAAGGAATCGATCCCTGAAGGGCCAGATCGATCTCCAAATGCTACTGACTTGGAAAGATCGATCTCACCTTGGAGCAGATCGATCTCCTTAAGGTTCTGTGTTGTTCAGATCGATCTCATGCTTAGGAACAGATCGATCTCATTAAGTATGAAAGGTTTGTTTTGAGAGGAAAAATGCAGTGCAGATCGATCTCATTGGAGAGCAGATCGATCTCAGAGAGACAATTCTATAAATACTGAACTTCTACACTTTAGTTTTCACGGGATTTACTATTTCATTCAATACCAAAAGCTAAACCTAACCCATAAACACTAGGAAACTTCAGTTTGTAACCAGTTTTGAGTGTGATATAGTTGAGTAAAGTTGTTCTTGGCAAAGAGGAGAACAACATACTTGAAAACAAGAGATTGAAATCAAGGATTTCAAGAGCAAGGAGGATTTGTACCAATTTGGTGAAAAATGAGGAAATCTCAGCTAGGTAAGATTTAATACACCAAGTTGATATATGTTAAACTAGGTGTATTGATGAGTTTATTGGTATATGTATGAATTGTTGGAAATGAAAGAATCATGAAAAATGAGCATGACCTAGCTATTGGTGTGAAAATGAGAAAATGATGAGGAAATGGTGTTGACATGAATTTAATGAGGGAATATGTATGTATGGAAGATTTTAAGTTAATCTTGTGAAATGCATAAATTGGAAATAAGGAGTAATTAATATAGCTATAAGGAAAATATGGCATGACACCAAAATGGAGGAAAATAGTGTGATTGATATATTGAGTTGAGATTTGACAAATGAAACGAGTATAATATGGTATACTAACGTAAATGCATATAACAGTTTCGAAAATCACATTAGGAACTAATCGAACTGCGAGAGTGAGCAGCACCGAGGAAGTGAGGTCACTTGACGTGATCCGAGGTAAGAAAATTTCGTGAATAGCTAAAGGTAGCTACACATATTTTGAATAACATTTTGATATTATATACTATATGAATTCTCATGAATAAGCATGATGTTGTGATAGAAATCAAAGAGGATAAGTGTGTTTTATCCAAAAATAGGGTGTAAATACCTTATAAACATGATGAGACTAAGATTCATGATTTTGCATGATAGAATGGCAAGTATTTTCATGTATATGCGAAAACATGCACATTTGAGTGCTTATTTGATTTGAATTGGGTGAATTGTGATTTGAATAGCCATCTATCAGGTGTTGTGTGAAAACCATAAGTGCTAGAGATTACTCGCACTATATTTTGAGATATGCATCACATAGTACTTGAGTGTTTACTCGTACTAGATTTTAATGCGATTTATGCATATTAGAGTACTGGGAGCATTGCTCGTACTCATATTGTGATTGATGCATTATAGAGTATTAGAAGCTATGATCATACTCAGTTTTAGATGATAGAGTACTGAGAGCCTAGCTCGTACTCGGTTTTCATATATCATACATTATAGAATATTAGGAGCTTTACTCATACTCGTGTTTCTACATAACATAGTGTTGGGAGCATTGCTCACACTAGAGTTGTGATATTATGATATGGTCGTGTTGGAGTTTTACTCACACGTACCGGTTTTGAAAAGAGCATGAAGCAGCTGTGTTGGGAGCTTTGTGCTAACTGTGTGTCGCACTAATGGCTAAGCTCTGGAGTTGTGATATATATGCTCAGATGAGCAATATTTTGAGATAAGGCCGAGGGCTATCGAAATAACCTATAGGTGTGAGGACTAAGACTCATGTCGAGCATCCTAACTATGAGGTAGACCCGTAGTATATGGACTAAGACTCATGACGAGCATCCTGACTATGAGGTATATCCAAGGTATGAGGACTAAGACTCATGGCGAGCATCCCACATTGAGATAGGGTTCATGGAGTATTATGTACCATGTATGTCACATGGAGTACGTTGTACCATGAGTACACGATGAGAGTGAGTTGTGAGCTGATGGCTAGGATTTGACCTACCTCTCATTACAGCAATTATGAGACCCTGCACATCAATTACTGTGTAGCTTAAGATCATGAAAAATGAGTTATGATCATACACTCGGAACATGTAGTCGCCTATCTCGGTTTTCTTTTCATGCTATGTGAATCAATATTTCTTAATTGAACTATCACATGATTTTATGATATAAGCATGTGAGTTTTTGAATTGTAAAAAGGGTAACTTGAGGGATGGGTGAGGCCCAGATTTCCATGTTTTGAAACATGATGAATGCCATATGATTTTGATTTAAATAAATGACATGATAAATGTGATTTGCTTGAAATTACATGAGAAATACACTATTTATGCATAATCCTGAGGTTGTTAAACCAATATATTTCCAGTTTTATAACTGATGTTTTATATCTATATATATATTACATAAAACTTTGAGAGAGATGCATGCTTTAGATACAGAATGGGTAAGGAAATGATTTCGAGGCATGAACATAGCATTTTGTAGATAGTGTGGTTATCTACTTGCTTGCCTGATTTTCTTATTGAGCTGTGAGCTCACCCCCTTATTATTTCCTCTTTTTCAGAGCATCCACAGTAGGTGGACACGGTTGAGGACTGATATTCCCTGATCCGCTGCATATTCATCTAGTGAGAGGTATACACACTTGATTTTTTGTACTGAACATTGTATAAACACAACTATGTAATAAACGTACAGTCGGGATGTATATGTACAGATAAATGTATTTATGTACAAGAGTTTATATTATAGAAAAGAATATTAAATTCTATGTATGTTGTGAATGAATGAGAATGAGTGACTAATATCAAATCACAGCCCAACGTTTGAGGTGAGTAATGACAGAAGAAAGGGTAAGAAAAATGCGAAAAAAAATTGTGGTGTTTCTGGTAGGTAGCGTGTGAGAGAAGGGCGTGACAGAAATGGTATCAGAGCAGTATTAGTCTGATGTGAATCGATATTAGTAATTAGAAAAATATACATCCCCATAGTACTGTGCTTTGTTCAGTTACAATTATGTATACGAGATGGAAATTAGACTAATTAATAATTATAAATGCAGGGATTTATCCATTATGGTTAATACTCGCCGTGGTAGAGGGGCTAGAGATAGGGCTCGAGGTCGTAGAGGTAGGTCAAAGACCCGAGATGAGACTATTGGTCCTATTGAGGTACCAAAGAGTACCGACGCACATTTCGAGAGATTAGAACGTCGCCTAGAGACCATAGTGGAGATACTGGCATAGACGATACTAGGAGGATAGGGATAGGATGCAGAGACTGTGCCTGGAGAGGCAGTTGTACCTGATACACCTACACCCCCACTAGTTCAGGATATGCCATCACAGGTCACTGCACGACAGGGCAGTAATGTTTTGGGGTACGGTTGTGATTTGGACAGACTTCGACAATTCCAGAAACTTGGACCTCCAACTTTTCGTAGGATTAAGGACCTAGTTTTGGCGGAGGAGTGGATAGGATAGATGGAGAAGTACGAATTCTTTGAGTGTATGACTTCAAAGATGGTCGCATTTGCTACGTTCCTACTGAAGGGGACTGCAGAGCATTGGTGAAAGTCCACACGACCCACATTGAGACCCTAACATACAAAGATTAGTTCAGAGATATTTCTGGATGCCTTCAGGAGGCAGTTTGTTCTAGATACGGCTCAGCGGAGGCTGCAAGCCAAATTTTTGGGGTTAAGCCAAGGGAGTCACTTAGTGGATGAATACGAGACTAGATTTTTATCCCTAGGAAGGTATGACCCTAACACCATGATTAGCGAGACTAGGAAGGTCCGCAGATTCATCGATGGATTGAGACTAGTATTGCGGTCTAAACTAGTTCCATTCGATATTTCTACCTATGATGAGGCAGTGCGCAGAGCGTAAATCTGTGAACAAGATTATGAGAGGAATGCCTCAAAATTTAGAATAGTTGGAAAAGGTAGAGATAGAGATAGAAAAAGGTCGGTGAGTGACAGTGCTCGAGGTTTCAGATATCGAGGAGAGAGGAGACTCTTCGGTAAGAGATCAAAGATTGAGGAAGTACAGGAGAGGACTGTTAGATCTCTTGCATACTCGGCTATAGCTCCAGCTAGAGGAGTTGTGATTGGAGGATAAAGGCCTACCACTGAGTAGTGCAGTAAATGTGGTAGATTCCACGAAGGTAGACCTTATCCTGTTTCTAATGGTTTGTGCTACAGATGTGGGAAGTCAGGTCATATGGCTAGAGTTTGCCAAGAGATTATAGATACTACCCTACATAAGGGTAAAGAGCTTGAAAGAGCTCCAGCTGATACGTCTGCTCCGAGGAGGAGAGCAACAGTAGAGGAGCAAGGGAAACAACTTATGGGATGAGGGCGAGTGCATACCTTAGACCAGGGGACAGCTGATGCTTCATCGGATGTGATTAGAGGTAATATCCTAATATATGATTTAGAAACACATGTTTTAATTGATCCTGGTGCCACGTATTCATTTGTATCACCTTCATTTACATGTAAAATAGAAAAGCATATAGAGCGTACACCCCTGAGTAGAATAATGTTGATTAGTACGCCTATGGATAATAGTCAGCTAGTGGAGTATGTGTTAACTGATTGTAAACTAAGAGTAGGGGAAAAGGACATGACAGCCAATCTAATACTATTAAGCATGAGTGATTTTGATGTAATCTTACGAATGGATTAGTTATCATTAAACCATGTTGTTTTAGATTGCTACGCTAAGACAGTTCTGTTTCCTAACCCTGAAAAATATGTTATAAAGCTTGATGTAATGAAATAAAAGTAGTAGTTATGATTTGTGATTGATAATGTACTATGCTGATTGAGAAATGAATATGTTGAAGGTTTTATCGCGTATGTGGTTGATACGGATAAGGTACATTCGGAGTTGGAAGATATTCCTGTGGTTAGTGAATTCCCGATGTCTTTTTGGATGAATTGCTAGGATTGCCACCAGACAGAGAGATGGAGTTCTGTATAGACTTGGTGCCTAGTACTGAACCTATATCGAGACCACCGTATCGCATGGCCTTAGTTGAGTTGGAATAGCTCAAGAAATAATTACAGGAGTTGTAGGACAGGGGTTTCATCAGACCGAGTGTTTCACCTTGGAGAGCACCGATTTTGTTTGTAAAGAAGAAGGATGGAAGCCTCCGATTGTGTATAGATTATCGATTGTTGAATAAGGCAACCATCAAGAATAGATATCCCCTTCCACGCATTGATGATCTATTGGATCAGCTCCGGAGAGCGCAGGTCTTTTCTAAGATTGATCTGAGGTCTGAGTATCATCAATTGCGAGTTCGGAGTGGAGATGTACCCAAGACAACATTTAGGACCCGGTATGGCCATTATGAGTTCTTGGTTATGCCATTCGGATTGACGAATGCTCTTGCAGCTTTCATGGCTTTGATAAAGGATGTGTTCAAGCCATATTTAGATCAATTTGTTATCGTCTTCATAGATGACATCTTAGTGTATTCGAAATCTGAGGAAGAACATGAGAAGCACCTTAGGAGTGTATTACAGACTTTACGAGGGAAGAAGTTGTATGCTAAACTTAACAAGTGTGATTTTTGGTTGTCAGAGATCGCATTTTTGGGACACGTTGTGTTAAAGGATAGTGTATCAGTTGATCCATTCAAGATTGAGGCTGTAGTTTAATGGGAACAGTTGAGGACAGCTATCAAGATCAGGAGTTTCTTGGGTTTTGTAGGATATTATCGAAGATTTGTAGAAGGATTTTCGAAGTTAGCTGCTCCGTTGACACGTCTCACTTAGAAGGGTATAGCATTCGTATGGAACGAGGATTGTGAGAAGAGTTTTCAGGAGTTGAACAATCGATTGACTACTGCTCTGATTCTCACTATTCCTACCAGTTTGGGAGGATTTTCAGTGTATACCGATGCTTCGCATCAGGGACTGGGTTTTGTGTTGATGCAAGATGAGAGGGTAGTTGCTTATGGATCCAGACAGTTGATGGATCATGAGAAGACCTATCCGACCCACGATTTGGAGTTAGCAGCAGTAGTATTTGCGTTGAAGGTATGGCGTCACTACTTGTATGGAGAGAAATTCTAGATTTTTTCTTACCACAAGAGCCTTAAGTATCTGTTCTCATAGAAAAAATTAAATATGAGACAGAGAAGATGGCTAGAGCTTCTAAAGGACTATGATTGTGAGATACTTTATCATCCAGGTAAGGCTAATGTTGTAGTCGATGCTTGGGATGGTATCGTATATGATAGTCAGGGAACATGAGTTGCTAGAGCAATTTGCTAGCCTCAGTTTAGGAGTTATGCCTTTTGACATGGATACGGGCTGTGTGATTGCTAGTCTACGCTTAATGCCAGATCTGTTGGATAGAATCAGACAGGCTCAACAGATTGATCTTTATTGCATTGATGTGACTTGTCAGATATGGAAGGGCACAGAGACTGATTTTGAGTTAAGTTCTGATGGACTTCTGAGGTTTAGAGGCAGATTGTGTGTTCCCGAGGACCCAGAGCTTAGGAGATTGATATTGACGAAAGCTCATTCGTCTAGATATACACTACATCCAGGAAGTAATAAGATGTATTAGAATCTTTGGAGGGTGTACTGGTGGTCAAGTATGAAGGGAGATATGGCAAAATTTGTGGGAAGATATCTCGTATGTGTCAGCAAGTGAAGGTAGAGCATTAGAAAACTACAGGGTTATTGCCGCCTATACCTATACCGACATGGAAATGAGAGCATATCACCATGGATTTTGTGATAGGTTTACCAAGGACCCGAAGGAATCACGATGCGATATGGGTGATTGTTGATAGACTGACAAAGTCAGCCCACTTTCTAACTATAAGAGCTACTGATACTCTGAGTTCATTGGCAGAGTTGTATATACGCGAGGTAGTGAGGTTACATGGTATTCCACTGAGCATTGTTTTAGATAGGGATTCTCGCTTCACTTCTCACTTTTGAGAGCATTTTCAGGAAGCCATGGGAACCCAGTTGAGTTTGAGCACTGCTTATCATCCCCAAATAGATGGTCAGTCAGAGAGAACTATACAGACTCTTGAGGATATGTTGAGAGCGTATGTGCTGAATTTTAGAGGCTCCTGGGATGATCATTTGCTACTAGTCGAATTCGCCTACAACAACAGTTATCATGCGAGTATCGAGATGGCACTGCATAAGGCTTTGTATGGCCGTAGATGTCATTCCCCTATCGGTTGGGAAGAAGTGGGTGACAGAAAGATTTTTGCTCCTGATTTGGTTACATAAGCCTTTGTGGATGTCCGGTTGATTGTTGAGAGATTGAGGACAGCTCAGAGTAGACAAAAAGGTATGCTGACAAGAGATAGAGACCATTTGAATTCGCAGTTGGTGAATAAGTATTTCTAAAGGTTTCTCTATCCAAGGGTATAGCGAGATTTGGGAAGAGAGGTAAGTTGAGTCCTCGCTACATTGGACCCTTTGAGATACTAGACAGAGTGGGAGATAAGGCATATAGATTGGCATTGCTACCAGAATTATCGGGAGTGCATAATGTCTTTCACATTTTGATGTTGAGAAAGTATCATCATGATCCAACTCATGTGATTCGGTATGAGCCATTGGAGCTCAAAGATGATTTGACATATGTAGAGAAACCGATAAGGATACTAGATAGAAAGGAGAAAGTCTTAAGAAATAAGACTATCGGGTTAGTGAAGATTCTCTAGTAGCATCACACTTTAGAGGAAGTTACTTGGGAGCTAGAGAGTCTGATGTGAGAGAGATACCCCAATTGTTTGTAGAGTAACTTGGATCTAATTTGGAGGACCAAATTCTTTTAAGGAGGAGAGGAATGTAAGACCTGTATTTTCAGTTGCAACCTTATGAATTCAAAAGTATATACATGTACATGCTATGTGAAGCATAAATTATGTAAAGTCCATAAATTCAATGTATACATATATAATATGAGTTTGTGATGTACGTACAAGTTTCATTATGTAGGAATAAGAAGAAATGGACTTTTGTAGGTGATGAATGCGAGTGGAATGAAAAATGAGTAGTATGGTAAAATGGAATGAAGTTGCATGAGTTGCATGAATCTTTATACTTTCATTTGGTTTTGTATTGTATACCTTTAGTTATACAATGAATGCACATAAGTTTTAATGTATATGAAGTATGAATGGATGTCATTTTTAAGCCTTAAAGGCGATTGGATGAGAAAATGACCATGACAGCAAAATTAAAGAGGTTTGAGTGAGTTACTATAGAAAACTGTAGAAAAATTTGGAAAATATAAAGGCCAGATCGATCTCCTTGAAGGAAAGATCGATTTGGAAGAGCCAAAAATGCTCTTATTCGAGTAATGTAACAAGGCCAGAATAATCTCCAATGGGGATAGATCGATCTGCTAAGCATTTTGTGTAAAAGGAATCGATCCCTGAAGGGCCAGATCGATCTCCAAATGCTACTAACTTGGAAAGATCGATCTCACCTTGGAGCAAATCGATCTCCTTAAGGTTCTGTGTTGTTCAGATCGATCCCATGCTTGGGAACAGATCGATCTCATTAAGTCTGAAAGGTTAGTTTCAAGAGGAAAAATGCAGGGCAGATCGATCTCATTAGAGAGCAGATTGATCTCATAGAGACAATTCTATAAATACTGGACTTTTACACTTTAGTTTTCACGGGATTTACTATTTCATTCAATACCAAAAGCTAAACCTAACCCATAAACACTAGGAAACTTTAGTTTATAACCAGTTTTGAGTGTGATATAGTTGAGTAAAGTTGTTCTTGGCAAAAAGGAGAACAACATACTTGAAAATAAGAGATTGAAATCAAGGATTTCAAGAGTAAGGAGGATTTGTACTAATTTGGTGAAAAATGAGGAAATCTCAGCTAGGTAAGATTTAATGCACCAAGTTGATATATGTTAAACTAGGTGTATTGATGAGTTTATTGGTATATGTATGAATTGTTGGAAATGAAAGAATCATGAAAAATGAGCATGACCTAGCTATTGGTGTGAAAATGAGAAAATGATGAGGAACTTGTGTTAGCATGAATTTAATGAGGGAATATGCATGTATGGAAGATTTTAAGTTAATCTTGTGAAATGCATAAATTAGAAATAAGGAGTAATGAATATAGTTATAAGGAAAATATGGCATGACACCAAAATGGAGGAAAATTTTGTGATTGATGTATTGAGTTGAGATTTGACAAATGAAACAAGTATAATACAGTATACTATCGTAGGTACGTATAACAATTTTGGAAATCACATTGGGAACTGATTGGACTGCGAGAGTGAGCAGTGAATAGCATTTTGATATTATATGCTATATGAATTCCCATGAATAAGCATGATGTTGTGATAGAAATCAAAGACGATAAGTGTGTTTTATCCAAAAATAGGGTGTAAATACCTTAGAAACATGATGAGACTAAGATCCATGATTTTGCATGAGTGTTTTCATGTATATGCGAAAACATGCACATTTGAGTGCTTATTAGATTTGAATTGGGTGAATTGTGATTTGAATAGCCATCTATCAGGTGTTGTGTGAAAACCATAAGTGCTAGAGATTACTCGCACTATATTTTGAGATATGCATCACATATTACTTGAGTGTTTACTCGTACTAGATTTTAATGCGATTTATGCATATTAGAGTACTGGGAGCATTACTCGTACTCATATTGTGATTGATGCATTATAGAGTATTAGGAGCTATGCTCATACTCAGTTTTAGATGATAGAGTACTGAGAGCTTAGCTCGTACTCGATTTTCATATATCATACATTATAGAATATTGAGAACTTTGCTCATACTTGTGTTTTTACATAACTTAGTGTTAGGAGCATTGCTCACAATAGAGTTGTGATATGGTTGTGTTAGGAGTTTTACTCGCACGTATCAGTTCTGAAAAGAGCATGAAACAGCCGTGTTAGGAGCCTATGCTAACTATGTGTCGCACTGATATATATATATGCTCACACGTGTAATATTTTGAGATAAGGCCGAGGGCTATTGAAATAACTCATAGGTGTGAGGACTAAGACTCATGGCGAGCATCCTAACTATGAGGTAGACCCTTAGTATGTGGACTAAGACTCATGGCGAGTATCCGGACTATGAGGTATATCCAAGGTATGAGGACTAAGACTCATGGCGAGCATCCCACCTTGACATAGGGTTCATGGAGTACTATGTACCGTGTATGTCACATGGAGTACGTTGTACCGTGAGTACATGATGAGAGTGAGTTGTGAGCTGGCGGCTAGGATTTGACCCACCTCTCGTTACAGCAATTGTGAGACCCCACACACCGAGTACTGTGTAGCCTAAGATCACAGAAAATGAGTTATGATCATACACTCGGAACATGTAGTTGCCTATCTCGGTTTTCTTTTCATGCTATGTGAATCAATATTTCTTAATTGAACTATCACATGATTTTATGATATAAACATGTGGGTTTGTGAATTGTGAAAAGGGTTACCCGAGGGATGGGTGAGGCCTAGATTTCCATGTTTTGAAACATAATGAATGCCATATGATTTTGATTTAAATAAATGGCATGATAAAAGTGATTTGAGTGAAATTACATGAGAAATACACTATTTATGCATATAATGCTGAGGTTGTTAAACCAACATATTTTTAGTTTTATAACTGATGTTTTGTGTATATATATTGCTTAAAACTTTGAGAGAGATGCATGCTTTAGATACAGAATGGGTAAGGAAAAGATTTTAAGGCATGAGCATAGCATTTTGTAGATAGTGTGGTTATCTACTTGCGCTCCTGATTTCCTTACTGAACTGTGAGCTCACCCCCTTATTATTTCCTTTTTTAACAGCATCCACAGTAGGTGGACACGGTTGAGGACTGATATTCCCTGATCCGCTGCATATCCATCTAGTGTGAGGTATACACACTTGATATTTTGTACTGAACATTGTATAAGAACAGCTATGTAATAAACGTAAGATCGGGATGTATATGTACAGATAAATGTATTTATGTATAAGAGTTTATATTATAGAAAATAATATTAAATTCTATGTATGTTGTAAATGAATGAGAATTGGTGACTAATATTGAATCACATCCCAACGTTTGAGGTTAGTAATGACAGAAGGAAGGGTAAAAATAATGCGAAAAAAAATTTGTTATGTTTTTGTTAGGTTGCGTGTGGGAGAAGGGTGTGACAGGGTGCTTGCCATAAATCTTAGCCCTTATACTATGAATGATATTTTCGATAGCCCTCGGCCATATCTTAAAAGGTTGCGCGTGCGAGCATATAATCAGTGCGACACACAGTCAGCACAGGCTCCTAACACGGCTGTTTCATGCTCTTTCTTTCAAAACCCGGTACGTGCGAGTAAACTCCCAGCACGACCACATACACAAGTTATATAAATCCAGTGCGAGCAATGCTCCCAGCACTAAGTCATGTAAAACTGAGTATGAGCAATGCTCCCAATACTCTATCATGCATCAATCAATAAAACTGAGTACGAGCAATACTCACAGTACTCTATTATGCATAAATCGCATTAAAATCAAGTACGAGAATATACTCAAGTACTATGTTATGCATATCTTATAAAATAAAGTGCGAGTATTCTCTAGCACTCATGGTTTTCACACAAACTCGATAAATGGCTTATTTAAATTGAATTTCACATAATCAAATTAAATCAAATAGGCACTCAAATGTGTTGTTTTCCAATATACATGAAAACATTAGCCATTTTATCAATGCAACTATTAAAAATAGTCACAAACATGCTTCTAAGGCTTTTTTTATCCTTAATTTAGATAAAATCACGATTTACTTTATCGGTTCCTATCACGACATTTCTATACACGGGATTTCATATACAGTATACTAATTGAAATTCTATTCAAAATACGTGTAGCTACCTCTAGCTACTTACGAAATTCCCTTACCTCGGATCACGTCGCATGACCTCACTTGCTCGGTGTTGCTAAACCTCGCTGTCTGATCAGCTTCCAATATCAACTTCGAAGCTGTTAATAATTATCCACATCAGTATAGCTTAATATACTTGTTTGCACTTGCGTGACTCTAAATCAATGCATTTAACTCCTCTCAATGCCTCAATCTCATTACTTTCTCCCATTATGGCATTCCACCATAATTCTCATATAATTATTTGCATTTCTCCTCTTTTCCAATTTATGTATTTCATAAAACTATCTTACAATCTTACATACATGCCTATTTTATCCTTAAATCCATGTTTACTCAACTTACTCATCATTTTCTCAATTTCATACCAATATCTAGGTCATGGATATTTTTCATGATCAAGATATTTTCAGCAATTTAAACATACACCAATCAACCCAAGAAGTCACCTAGATTAACATATATGAAGTTGGTGTATTGAATCTTACCTAGCTTGAATTTTCCTCTTCTTGCTAAATTTGGTAAAATCCTCCTTGTTCCTTCAATCCTTTATTTCAACTTCTAGTTTCCAACTATGTTGTTCTACTCTTTACTAAGAACAACTTTGCTGAAATGAATCTCACTCAAACTGATTGAAAGATGAAGATTTCTAGTGTAGAAAGGTTAGGTTGCACTTTGGTTCATGAAGGGTTTAGTGTTTCTTGGGAAAACTGAAGTGCAGAGTCGTGTATTTATAGAATTGCTCTTGGGGATCGATCTCTTAGAGATTTATCTGCCCTACATATTTCCTTTCAGAAAATGACTTTTTAAGCTTAGGGGATCGATATGCTCTTAAGCATGAGATCGATTTACCTTACATAGAACCTTAAGGAGATCGATCTGCCCTTGCTATGAGATCGATCTGTTCTATCTAGAACCCTTAGGAAAACGATCTGCTTCAGCCAGAACTTGCTAAAGATCGATCTGCATTATTGAGGGATCGATCTGCCTCTTGTAGATGCTATAACATTGCATTTTTAAGATATAAGATCGATCTTTATTGCCAATGAGATCGATCTGCTCCTCTTCTACTACAGTTCTGCTACAATTTTTTTCCCAAAAATCACTGTTACATTCATTTTCGATTTGCTTAACTACCCATTTTGCATTTCTAACACATTTGCAATTAAAAAATTCATTCCTTATGATTTATATCCAATGTGACTTGTCCGTAGATCACAAAATCATAAAGAGTATACATTAAATTACGGGTCTTACAATCCTCCCCACCTTAAAAAAATTTGGTCCTCCAAATTAGAACCAAGTCAATCTCTAAACAACTGGGGGTATCTCTCTTGCATCAGACTCTTTAGCTCCCAAGTAGTCTCCTCTGAAGTGTGATGCTACCAGAGAATCTTAACTAACTCGATGGTCTTGTTTCTCAAAACTTTCTTATTTTTATCCAGTATCCGGATCGATTTCTCTACATATGTCAAGTTTTCCTTGAGCTCAATGGCTCATACCGAATCACATGGTTTGGATCTGGATGATACTTCTGAAGCATCAAAATGTGGAAGACACTATGCACTCCCGATAAATCCGATGGCAATGCCAACCTATATGCCTTATCTCTCACTCGATCAAGTATCTCAAGGGTCCAATGTAGCGAGGACTCAGCTTACCTCTCTTCCTGAATCTCGCTATACCCTTGGAAGGAGAAACCTTCAGAAATACTGACTCACCAACTGCGAACTCAAGTGATCTCTGTCTCTTGTCAGCATAGCTTTTCTATCTACTCTGAGCTGTCCTCAATCTCTCGACAATTAATCGGACATCCTCAAAGGCTTGTGTAACCATCCCAACCGATAAGAGAATGACATCTACGGCCATATAAAGCATTATACGGTGCCATCCTGATACTCATATGATAACTGTTGTTGTAGACGAATTCAGCTAGTGGTAAATGATCATCCCAAGAGCCTCTAAAATCCAGCACACACGCTCTTAACATATCCTCTAGAGTCTGTATAGTCCTCTCTGACTGACCATCTGTCTGAGGATGAAAAGCGGTGTTCAAACTCAACTGGGTTCCTATGGCTTCCTGAAAATGTTCCCAAAAGTGGGAAGTAAAACGGGAATCCCTATCTGAAACAATGCCCATTGGAACACCATGTAACCTCACTACCTGGCTTACATACAACTCTGCCAATGAACTCAAAGTATCTGTAGCTCTCACAGCTAAGAAGTGGGTTGACTTCGTCAGTCTATCAACGATCACCTATATCGCATTGTGATTCCTGCGGGTCCTTGGTAAACCCATCACAAAATCCATGTCGGTATAGGTAGAGGCTGCAATAACCTTGCAGACTTCTGATGCTCTACCTTCACCTGTTGACATGCGAGACATCTTGTTATGAATTCCACCATATCTCTCTTAATACCCGACCACCAGTACACCTTCTAGAGGTTTTGATACATCTTGTTACTCCCCGGGTGCAACATGTACCTCGACGAATGAGCTTTCGACAAAATCAATCTCCTGAGCTCTGGGTCTTTAGGAACACACACTCTACTTCTGAACCTCTATAGTTCATCAGAACTTATCTCAAAATCAGTTACTGTGCCCTTCTGTATCTGACTACTTACATCAATGCAATACAGATTAGTCTGCTGAGCCTGTCTGATCCTATCCAACAGATCTGACTTCAAGTGTAGATTAATAATCACACAGTCTGTATCCATGTTAGAAGGCACAACTCCCAAACCGAGGCTAGCAAACTGCTCTAGCAACTCATGCTCCATGACCATCATATACGATACCATCCCAAGGCTCTTCCTGCTCAAAGCATCAGCTACAACGTTAGCCTTGCCCGAATGATAAAGTATCTCACAATCATAGTCCTTTAGAAGCTTTAGCCATCTTCTCTGTCTCATGTTCAGCTTTTTCTGCGAGAACAGATACTTGAGGCTTTTGTTGTCACGACCCAAATTACCCAAAAATCAGAGTTAATTTTTCGCGTTTTATTATTTCCTTACTTAAATTCTTACCTGTCCTCGAATCGTGACCAACACTCAACTAATAATTGGGCTGTGCGTCAATGCCAGTCCCACCATTCAATTTCCATCTAACTTATTTATTCTCCAGTTATTTATAATTGTTTACATTATTTATACATCCCCTAAAGTTACTTACAAACATGTTACTGTGCTATGCTTATGTAGATACAATATGTACAAGTGTATATATACCTTATGTCGATGGGTAGCAGCGGATATTCGGAATGCAGTACTGAGTCGTCGCGACTTCAACTGGAGATTATCTGTGGGAGAAAATGAAAGGGGTGAGCACATCAAGCTCAGTAAGGCAATCCTACGAACAAGTAGGTAACCATACTACCTACATGAACGTGGTGCCATGCATAAACCACCCTTTCTCCACACATTTTAAAACAGATGCTATGAATTATGATGTTATGTAAATCAAGTTTGCACGAAAAACTCAACATGCAATTATTTTAAATCATTTCTTTCTCTTTAAAAATTTCACAATGAAGTCAGGACTCGACCCCTCCTTCGGGTGATCTCGACTCACACAAAACCATGGAAATTGAGTTTCTCAAAAGCATCGATATCGAAAACATACGTATATATATATATACAAGATACGAGACTAGGCAATACTGTATATCGGTAATAACCAGGACTGGCCAATATGTCCTCGTGAGTCCCTCTAGCTTCACGGATCCCAGTGTGCGAGGTCTCACCCTGATCGGGAACTGCCAGGGAGGTGGGTCAATCCAACCCGTCAGTCTTATCCGATCTCACGCATCCGAAGATGCCGTATCCGAAGATACCCCGTATCAAAAAGATACCGTATCACAAAGATACCCGGTATCACAAAGATACCGTATCCGAAGATACCCTGCATCACAAAGATACCGTATCCGAAGATACCCCACGGTACATCGTACTCCATGCTACTTGCACGGTACATCGTACTCCATGGACCCATATCACTCTAGGTACTCCAGCCCAAATGGCCTGCTTCCCACAGAGGTTTTCATAACTCAATACTTGTTGCCATGTCTCAAAACGCACGTGCGAGCCTATTAAGTCGGTGACACACAGTCTACCCGATGCTCCAAGCACGGCTCATCGTATGTTCTCATAAAAATCAGTGCGAGCGATGCTTAGCACTCTCATCAAATCAAGTAAACTTGGCAGAGCCCGCTTTACATCTCCACAAGGCCGCCAACCTCATCCCTCACTCTCACCCTACTTAAGAGGTCTTTTGAGCCTGTTGGGCCTTTTGGCTGACTCCAAGGGCAGACAGCGCTACTCCACAAATCTGGTAAAACTAGTGCGAGCTAGGCTCAGCACTCTGTATATAAATCGTATGAAAATCTTATAAAATCTGGTGCGAGTTAAACTCTAGCACCGTGTCACGCAAAAGCATGTGAAATCTGGTGCGAGTTATACTCTAGCACCTATGCATGTAAAACTCTAGTGCGAGCTCTCGCTCCCGCACTAATGCATGCATCACACAAATCAAACATCGTGCGAGCTGAGCTCTAGCACGTCACATGTAAATAAAAACATGTAGGCGGCTCGATTATTTCCAAGTAGTTTTTACAGAAATCACATCAATTAAGATATGCAGTGCTATGCATTTTTCTTTAAAAGTGAGTCAGCCTACTCATGCATGTGTTGAAATACCTTCAGAACGAGCAGGAACCTCTTGTCCTTGCTCCTCCCAATTTTTTCCTAAAGTTTTGGATTTTACCCTTAACAAGGGTATTTTAGTAATTTGCCCATTCGGGCACTAAAATTTTTATTCGACCTCTAGACCCTTCAGATAAATTTTAAAGGACTGCATATGAATTTAAAATTGCGTAAAGTTACCTCTAGCAGTCCGCAGAATTCCCTTACCTTAATTTTCTGTCGAGTCTGACCTTTTCTTTCCCAATGTTGTCTCGTCGCGCAGTCCGATATGCTCCAAATCAAATGCCCGGAACTGCGTATTAATATTCCTCAGGTCAGATATTATACAATTTAATCGTATTTAATATTTTCTGGGCTTAATTTAAATCATTGGGCCCGTTTACCCCTATTGGGCCCGATTGCACCTTAATGGGCCTTAATCGGCCTTAAGCCCGTTTTCCACTTAATTTTCACTTTATCGAGGCCTATTGGGCTCATTGGGCCCACCAATAATTTATTGGGCCTCGTTCTAATTCTCGAATAGCTAAATCGATTATTTACGACAATTTATCTAAATTTCCATAATTTAATTCAATTTATGCGGAAATTAAATCAATATCACGCATAACGAGGTAATTGTCGTAAATAGGGGTCACTTAACCGAGATTCCATGCTAGGACGTAAATCGAGGCTGTCTCGAGCCCTCGATGGATGCCAATCGTCGAGCTACACAATTAATTACATTTTCGGGTAAACTTTTCGGTCGAAATTTAATTAAATAAAATATTCCAAATTTAAATCGGGTCAATTTGACCGCTTGTCGACTTACCCGAAACTCGATTGCATCACAGGAATTTTTTCCAATTTTTCCTCTTTTTCTTTTTCCCTTTTTTCTCCTTTTTTCCTCTCTTTTTTGGCTGAATCGGTTCAGTCCGGTTCGGACCGGTTCAGACCCGCCGGTTCTCTCCGGTTTGGCCGGTTCACCACCGGTTCACTGCCTTGCCGGTCGGTTCTCCGCCGGCTTCCACCGCCAGCAGCTCCGCAAGGCTGTCCGCTTCTCGAATCTGGCATCGACTTCACTCAACGTCGCCGGAAAGTGGCCGGTCCGGCTGTTCTCCTCTTCGCCGTCGGACCCATTTTGCTTTTCCGCCGTTTCCGGCGCCGTCCGCTGGTTTCGGTGGCTGCTACCACCGCCAATCTGCTCACCGTCGCTTGGGGAAGCTTCGGCTGGGGTCGGGGTCGGCCAGATCGGCGCCGTTCGCCGCCGATCGAAACTTTTTCCCCCGCGGCTTCTCTCCCCGATTTCGGCCTCCTCCGGCGTCGGTTGGCCGTGCTGCCGGTGCCAGGGAGGTCACCGGCATCCCCTCTTCCTTTTCCGGCCCTTGGTCGAGCCGTTGGCCGCCGGACGGTGGTTGGCCTTGCTTCCGTTTCCTTCCCGTTTCTCTGCCTCAGTTTCTCTCTCCCCGACCCGTTTCTCTCCCTTTTTTTTATCATTTTTATTTTTTATTATTATTTATTTTAATTATTTTACTATTCATTAAAATACTCCAAAAATCCAAAATATCTTCTAAAATTATTATTTAATTCTAAATTTTATTAATTTAATTTTTATTTAATTTATTTATTATATTTTAACCTCTTTTCGGGTATAATTTTTTCGTATTTTCGGGATATTGTCCCGGGTGACTTTTCGGTATATTTTTCGATTATTTTCGGGATTATTTTTTTCGAACTAAAAATCCCGATTAATTCCCATAAATTAATATCTTGATCAATTTAACCCGAAATAAATTTATTTCATCTTTATTGACCAAGATTTCTCAAATCCATATTTTAATTAAATTTTTCTTATCGAAATTATATCGACCTTTGGTCTTTTGACCATTTTGCCCTTACACGTGTTCGGGATTAATTTAACCCGACTTCCTTCATACTTTCCCCATCTTTTCTTATTTAATTTCCATATTTTAATTAAATTCGGGTCTTACAACTCTCCCCCACTTAAAGAATTTGGTCCTCCAAATTAGAACCAAGTCATATGAGTCCATATACAACTCCGGGTACATCGATCGTATCATACTCCTTTAATTCTTATGTGATCTTCTCCGGAGTGTATTACTACCAAAGGACTTTAATTAGGGAGATCGTCTTAAACCTCAATACTTTCTCTTTCCTATTTAATGCCTGAATCAACTTATCAATATACTTATATTGCACTGAGCTGAACTGTTGGATCTCATATCCTATCACCTATGCTGGATCTGGATAGTATTTCCGAAGCATCAAAAGCTGAGATACATTGTGGGTGCCTGCTTATTCAAGTGGAAATGTCACCTACAGGTCTTATCTCCCACTTGTCCAATCTCTTAAAATATTCAATCCAGCATATCTCAATTTACCTTCTTCCAAAAGCTCGCTATGTCCTTATTCTCTTAGGACAATAAACATTTCAATCATATTAATTCACCAAGGGTGAATTCCAATACTTATCTATCTGCTCTGAGGTGTTCTTAATCTCTCATCCTTAACTAAACATCCTCAGAGACTTATTACCCAAAGTCAGAAATAATTTCTACCTGTCACCCACTTTTTTTTTATCCAATTTGGGGAACAACCCCTACAGCCATACACTGTCTCATAACTTGTTATCCCGATACTCAACTGCCAACTGTCGTTATTGGCAACTTTAATTAGAAATCAACTGATCATTCCAGGAGCTTATAAAATCAATGGCACACGCTTTCATCGGATCCTCCAGAACTTGTACAGTCCTCTCTGACTGACCAACTGTCTGAGGATGGAAAGCTGTGCTTAATACTCAGTCGGGTTCCCATAGCTTCCTAAAAATATTCCCTGAAGTAGAAAGTGAAGCGGGAATCCCTATATGATAACATGCTCACCGGAACGCTACATAATGCTCCACAATCTTCCTTATACCTGAATCCTCATACACACTTCGAGTATTTAGGGATTTCATAACCAGAAAGTGGGTAGACTTAGTCATTCTGTCGGCTATCATCCAAATAGCCTCGTAGTTCACCTGGGTTCTCTGTAACCCATCATAAAATTCATGGAGACTTGTTCTCATTTTTCGTGCCGTGTCGATATAGGTAGGTGCTGCAATAACTCTGCAGACTTTTAATACTCTACCTTACTCTGCTGACATACTAAGCACTTTTCACAACCTCTCCAATATCTCTTTTCACATCTGACCACCAATACCCTTTTCGAGATTTCAATAAATAATCATTACTTTTCGTATGCACTGTATATCCCGAAGAGTGAGCTTCTGACAATATTACTATCTCATCAACTGTGGTCCTAGGGAGCACTCATACTGTCTTTGAATCCTCAGTAACTCATCATCTCCCACTGTGAACTCTATCACTGTACCCTTCTGAATCAGACCCAAACTATCGACATCCGGTCGATCATCAAGCTAAGCCTGGCAAATCCGGGCACTCTCATCCGGTTCTAATCATCAGGCTAGCTGTCACACAATCACTGTCATCATCAGAAGGGATCACATCCAAACTGAGGCTCATAACTGCATCTCGCAGCTCCCGCTCCCTAACCATCATATGTGGTACCATCTCGAGGCTCTTTTTACTCGAGGCATCAGCCATCACATTAGCCTTTCCTGGGTGGTACAATTTTTCACAAATCAAAATCTCTCAGAAGCTCTATCCCACTATGTATTCTCATATTCGCCTCTTTCTGTGAAAATAGATACTCGGGCTTTATGATCAGTGCATATCCACAATTTCTCACCCTGTACATAATAGTACCATATCCTCGGTACAAATACTGTTGTCAACTTTAAATCATGGGTCAGATAGTTTATTTCATGATCAAGGAGTTGTCTGACTCCATACTTGACTATCTTCCCATTATACATCAATACACAGCTCATTCATTATTTCGAGGTATCCATACTCATTGGGAACCTCTTGAGCTGTTGGGTATGACGAAATTAATCACGGTGGTCAGTTCATACTTCACTACACCGAAATCCATATCACATCTATCATCTTATTTATCATCTTATTCCAAGACCACGTTTTCTTAGTTAAACGTGTCAACCAAGTGGACCAATTGAGAATTCATATCAATCCATCTGTAAAAGCCATCTTCCAATTATTGTTTATAAATCGCCCTAGACTTTAACTACACCCAACATATCATCGATAATGATGATTTACACATCGGTCCAATCCTTGACTTATTTACGCATAAGCGTATAAAGATCCTTCTCAACCGCTTACGTTTTCAGGTACTAACCTGCGTCATTCCCTTTTCTTATCTTAACGGCTCTTATTAAATTTTACTATGTTAACCTTTGTAATTTGCCAATTTTTAATGTTCTTATCGTCTTAGTAACGGTATCCTAATGCTAAAGATATTTATTACAACGATTCGGTTTCACGTTATCGGTTATATATATATATATATCTAGACGCTGTCAAGTCTTCAGGCGGGGAGGTATTTTGAAATACCTTTATTAGCCTTCAGACTTAACCACAACTACTGGTTATGGTTATACCCATCTTTGTCCTTAGTTATAATTTGTGTTCGCTACTAATTGGCTTAATCCTTATTACTTCGTATACTCACTCTTACTCCAATACATCTTGTATTTATAATCAACATATCTCCTCAGTGTATCAATCATGACAAAACTCTTGTCATTATCATTCCGTGAGTACAATCCTTTACTCCTGTAAATTCAACTGTTGCACCCCTGTTTTTAACTTAAAATCTCAATATCCATATTCCGTTAATTAATCCTCCTCTATTGGGGTACTCATTTATCAGTATTGCCCAATGATGTAGGCATTCATGCCTTTTACTCACTTATATGTGAATGAAGGCAGTATGAATAAATATGTGGCACCAGGATCAATAAACATATGTACTTTATTATTCATAATAAGTGTGGTATCTTACACCACATCCATGAAACATCAATAGTGTCCTGGTCCAAAACATCCTCTCGCCTTCGTCCAACAGCCTACTTTCTTCCTTTCAGCTATGGCTTGCCTTTTCGTTGCAGCTATATTCTCTGTCTCTTTACTTTTCCGTGGGGCGATCTCGCCCAACTCTGTGCGATCAAAATCAATGGTCCGTCTTATCACACTTAACGGCCATTTTCATCAATACAGTGTAGACCCTCCTTCTGTGGTGTCCACCACACATCTTACAGTAATCACACTGCTACTCTACTTCGTAGCAGGTCGGGGTCCTCCAATCACAATGCCCCCAAGAGTGCCAAAATTAGATGCACTGGGGTCTTACCAATTATCTTACTCCATAACTCGTCAAATCTAATCTTTTACCAAATATCATTTCCCCATTTCAACATCTCTATCATTTCTCGATTTTCTTTTCTGTCTCTATTTCAGCCCTTATTAACTTTCCCAATCTCAGAGGCGTGCAATTCATGTTCTTATTTACCCAACTGTAAATCTGCGCACTGCCTCGGTATAGGTAATATCTCACGGGCCAATCAGACTCTAACTGATAATCTGAGCCCTTCCATAAACTTTTAGACATCTCGACTGTCACTTGTTCATTTGTCGAGGTAATATCTGCCAAGAATATAATTGAGTCTCATACTCATAATCAATTTAGTATTCCTGGGCAGTCTAAAAATTTTTCCTTGAAATTTCCTTTAAATCATGTCCGGGATATCCTGCCACCGGAATATATCCTATAAGATTTCTCATCTCAGCTCTTAAGATGGGTCGAGCGGGTTTCCACCAATGTTCCGCTGCGCCCTCTGATCTCATATATAATCTGAGCAATTTGCTCCTCAAAATAATCTCCACACTTCGCTCCAACTTCGCGAAGCGTGTCTCAATACTGTCCGATCTCTCTGTCGGAATCTGTGAGGCATTCTCAACATTAGCCTCTATTTCAATCTCATACTGACTCTCATAGTCAAACTCAGCACGACTTAGCAGACTCAGGTCTACCTCTGCGACCTCTGCCTCGTGCACTATCTCGCCTAACGTGACTCATATTAAGCATTCCTGCATTCTCGACCATTTTTTAGTCAAGCCCATCTCGATATACACTATTGTATCTAACTAAGCACAGTAACACGGGGATGTAATTCCTAATTACTGACACTGACACACTTCAGACCAATTGCGCTCTGATACCACCTTTATATGTCACGACCCAAATTACCCAAAAATCAGAGTTAATTTTTCGCGTTTTATTATTTCCTTACTTAAATTCTTACCTGTCCTCGAATCGTGACCAACACTCAACTAATAATTGGGCTGTGCGTCAATGCCAGTCCCACCATTCAATTTTCATCTAACTTATTTATTCTCCAGTTATTTATAATTGTTTACATTATTTATACATCCCCTAAAGTTACTTACAAACATGTTACTGTGCTATGCTTATGTAGATACAATATGTACAAGTGTATATATACCTTATGTCGATGGGTAGCAGCGGATATCCGGAATGCAGTACTGAGTCGTCGCGACTTCAACTGGAGATTATCTGTGGGAGAAAATGAAAGGGGTGAGCACATCAAGCTCAGTAAGGCAATCCTACGAACAAGTAGGTAACCATACTACCTACATGAACGTGGTGCCATGCATAAACCACCCTTTCTCCACACATTTTAAAACAGATGCTATGAATTATGATGTTATGTAAATCAAGTTTGCACGGAAAACTCAACATGCAACTATTTTAAATCATTTCTTTCTCTTTAAAAATTTCACAATGAAGTCAGGACTCGACCCCTCCTTCGGGTGATCCTGACTCACACAAAACCATGGAAATTGAGTTTTTCAAAAGCATCGATATCGAAAACATACGTATATATATATATACAAGATACAAGACTAGGCAATACTGTATATCGGTAATAACCAGGACTGGCCAATATGTCCTCGTGAGTCCTTCTAGCTTCACAGATCCCAGTGTGCGAGGTCTCACCCTGATCGGGAACTGCCCGGGAGGTGGGTCAATCCAACCCGTCAGTCTTATCCGATCTCACGCATCCGAAGATGCCGTATCCGAAGATACCCCGTATCACAAAGATACCGTATCACAAAGATACCCCGTATCACAAAGATACCGTATCCGAAGATACCCTGCATCACAAAGATACCGTATCCGAAGATACCCCACGGTACATCGTACTCCATGATACTTGCACGGTACATCGTACTCCATGGACCCATATCACTCTAGGTACTCCAGCCCAAATGGCCTGCTTCCCACAGAGGTTTTCATAACTCAATACTTGTTGCCATGTCTCAAAACGCACGTGTGAGCCTATTAAGTCGGTGACACACAGTCTACCCGATGCTCCAAGCACGGCTCATCGTATGTTCTCATAAAAATCAGTGCGAGCGATGCTCAGCACTCTCATCAAATCAAGTAAACTTGGCAGAGCCCGCTTTACATCTCCACAAGGCCGCCAACCTCATCCCTCACTCTCACCCTACTTAAGAGGTCTTTTGAGCCTGTTGGGCCTTTTGGCTGACTCCAAGGGCAGACAGCGCTACTCCACAAATCCGGTAAAACTAGTGCGAGCTAGGCTCAGCACTCTGTATATAAATTGTATGAAAATCTTATAAAATCTGGTGCGAGTTAAACTCTAGCACCGTGTCACGCAAAAGCATGTGAAATCTGGTGCGAGTTATACTCTAGCACCTATGCATGTAAAACTCTAGTGCGAGCTCTCGCTCCCGCACTAATGCATGCATCACACAAATCAAACATCGTGCGAGCTGAGCTCTAGCACGTCACATGTAAATAAAAACATGTAGGCGGCTCGGTTATTTCCAAGTAGTTTTCACAGAAATCACATCAATTAAGATATGCAGTGCTATGCATTTTTCTTTAAAAGTGAGCCAGCCTACTCATGCATGTGTTGAAATACCTCCAGAACGAGCAGGAACCTCTTGTCCTTGCTCCTCCCAATTTTTTCCTAAATTTTTGGATTTTACCCTTAACAAGGGTATTTTAGTAATTTGCCCATTCGGGCACTAAAATTTTTATTCGACCTCTAGACCCTTCAGATAAATTTTAAAGGACTGCATATGAATTTAAAATTGTGTAAAGTTACCTCTAGCAGTCCGCAGAATTCCCTTACCTTAATTTTCTGTCGAGTCTGACCTTTTCTTTCCCAATGTTGTCTCGTCGCGCAGTCCGATATGCTCCAAATCAAATGCCCGGAACTGCGTATTAATATTCCTCAGGTCAGATATTATACAATTTAATCGTATTTAATATTTTCTGGGCTTAATTTAAATCATTGGGCCCGTTTACCCCTATTGGGCCCGATTGCACCTTAATGGGCCTTAATCGGCCTTAAGCCCGTTTTCCACTTAATTTTCACTTTATCGAGGCCTATTGGGCTCATTGGGCCTACCAATAATTTATTGGGCCTCGTTCTAATTCTCGAATAGCTAAATCGATTATTTACGACAATTTATCTAAATTTCCATAATTTAATTCAATTTATGCGGAAATTAAATCAATATCACGCATAACGAGGTAATTGTCGTAAATAGGGGTCACTTACCCGAGATTCCATGCTAGTACGTAAATCGAGGCTGTCTCGAGCCCTCGATGGATGCCAATCGTCGAGCTACACAATTAATTACATTTTCGGGTAAACTTTTCAGTCGAAATTTAATTAAATAAAATATTCCAAATTTAAATCGGGTCAATTTGACCGCTTGTCGACTTACCCGAAGCTCGATTGCATCACAGGAATTTTCTCCAATTTTTCCTCTTTTTCTTTTTCCCTTTTTTCTCCTTTTTTCCTCTCTTTTTTGGCTGAACCGGTTCAGTCCGGTTCGGACCGGTTCAGACCCGCCGGTTCTCTCCGGTTTGGCCGGTTCACGCCGGTTCACTGCCTTGCCGGCCGGTTCTCCGTCGGCTTCCACCGCCAGCAGCTCCGCAAGGCTGTCCGCGTCTCGAATCTGGCATCGACTTCACTTAACGTCGCCGGAAAGTGGCCGGTCCGGCTGTTCTCCTCTTCGCCGTCGGACCCATTTTGCTTTTCCGCCGTTTTCGGCGCCGTCCGCTGGTTTCGGTGGCTGCCACCACCGCCAATCTGCTCACCGTCGCTTGGGGAAGCTTCGGCTGGAGTCGGGGTCGGCCAGATCGGCGCCGTTCGCCGCCGATCGAAACTTTTTCCCCCGCGGCTTCTCTCCCCGATTTCGGCCTCCTCCGGCGTCGGTTGGCCGTGCTGCCGGTGCCAGGGAGGTCACCGGCATCCCCTCTTCCTTTTTCGGCCCTTGGTCGAGCCGTTGGCCGCCGGACGGTGGTCGGCCTTGCTTCCGTTTCCTTCCTGTTTCTCTGCCTCAGTTTCTCTCTCCCCAACCCGTTTCTCTCCCTTTTTTTTTATCATTTTTATTTTTTTATTATTATTTATTTTAATTATTTTACTATTCATTAAAATACTCCAAAAATCCAAAATATCTTCTAAAATTATTATTTAATTCTAAATTTTATTAATTTAATTTTTATTTAATTTATTTATTATATTTTAACCTCTTTTCGGGTATAATTTCTCCGTATTTTCGGGATATTGTCCCGGGTGACTTTTCGGTATATTTTTCGATTATTTTCGGGATTATTTTTTTCGAACTAAAAATCCCGATTAATTCCCATAAATTAATATCTTGATCAATTTAACCCGAAATAAATTTATTTCATCTTTATTGACCAAGATTTCTCAAATCCATATTTTAATTAAATTTTTCTTATCGAAATTATACCGACCTTTGGTCTTTTGACCATTTTACCCTTACACGTGTTCGGGATTAATTTAACCCGACTTCCTTCATACTTTCCCCATCTTTTCTTATTTAATTTCCGTATTTTAATTAAATTCGGGTCTTACATTTGTGGTCGGTAAAAATCTGAAACTTCTCACCATACAAGTAGTAGCACCATACGTTCAACGCAAACACTACTACTGCCAACTCCAAATCGTGGGTCGGATAGTTCTTCTCATGGCCCTTCAGCTGTCTGGATCTATAAGTAACTACCCTTCCATCCTGCATCAATTCATAGCCCAATCCCTGATGTGAAGCATTGGTATACACTGAAAATCCTCCTGAGCTAGTAGGGATAGTGAGAATCGGAGCGGTGGTCAATCGACGCTTCAACTCTTGAAAACTCTTCTCATAATCCTCATCCTATAGAAATGCTACACCTTTTCGAGTGAGATGTGTCAATGGAGCAGCCAACTTCAAAAATTCCTCAACGAATCTCCGATAATATCCTACTAAACCCAAGAAACTCCTGATCTCGGTGACTGTCTTCGGTTGTTCCCACTGAATTACATCCTCAATCTTGGATGGATCTACTAATACACTATCCCTCGACACAACGTGTCCCAAAAACAAGATCTGTGACAACCAAAAATCACACTTGCTGAGTTTAGCATACAACTTCTGCTCTCATAGGGTTTGCAACACAATCCTGAGGTGCTTCTCATGCTCTTCCTCGGATTTTGAATATACTAATATGTCATCGATAAAGACGATAACAAATTGATCTAAATATGACTTGAACACATCGTTCATCATAGCGATGAAAGCTGCGGGAGTATTCGTCAATTCAAATGGCATAACCAAGAACTCACAGTGGCCATATTGGGTCCTAAATGCTATCTTGGGTACATGTCCACATCGAACTCTCAATTGATGATACCCAGACCTCAGATCAATCTTACTAAAGACCTACACTCCCCGGATCTAGTCCAACAAATCATTAATACGTGAAAGGAGATACCTATTCTTGATGGTTGCCTTATTCAACAATCTGTAAACAATAATCAATTGGAGGCTTCCATCCTTCTTCTTCATAAAAAAACTGGTGCTCCCTAAGGCGAAACACTCGGTCTGATGAACCCCCTATCTAATAGCTCCTGTAACTATTTCTTGAGCTCCTCTAACTCAACTAAGGCCATGTGATATGGTGGTTTCAAAGTAGGTTTAGTACCAGGCACCAATTCTATACAGAACTCCATCTCGTTGTCTGGTGGTAACCCTGGCAATTCATCTGGAAAGACATATGGGAACTCACTAACCATAGAAATATCTGTCAACTCCAGATGTACCTTATCCATATCAACCACGTATGCAATAAAACCTTCAATATATTCATTTCTTATTGAGCATAGTATAAAATTTATTATAACCATAACTACTACTTTCATTTCTTTTCATTGAACTTTACAACATATTTTTCAAGGTTCGGAAACATAATTGTCTTAGCATAACAATCTAACATAGCATGGTTTGCAAATAACCAATCCATTCTTAAGATTACATCAAAATCACTTATACTTAACAATATTAGATTGGTTGTCAAGTCCTTTTCCCTACTCTAATCTTGCAGTCATTTAACACATACTCAACTAGCTAACTATTATCCATAGACGTACTAATCAACATCATCCTACTTAAAGGTGTACGCTTTACATGTTTTGCTAACTTACATGCAAATGAAGGCGATACAAATGAATGCGTGGCACTAGGATCAATTAAAACATATGCTTCTAAATCATACATCAGGATGCTACCTTTAATCAGATCCGACGAAGTATCAGCAGTGACCTGGTCCAAGGCATGTACTCACCCTCGTCCAATGACCTATTTCCCTTTCTCCTCTATCGTCGCTCTCCTCCTTGACGCAGACATATCAGCGAGAGCTTTCACCGACTCCTTACCCTTCTGTGGGGCAATATCAATAACCTCTGGGACAACTCTCACCATGTGCCGTGGCTTCCCATATCTGAAGCATAATCCGCTAGAAACAGTATAAGGTCTACCTCCATGGAATCTACCACATCTACTACACTACTTAGTGGTAGGTCTCGGTCATCCAATAACAACTCCTCTAGCTAGAGCTATAGCCTGATATGCAGGAGATCTAACAATCTTCTCCTGTACTTCATCGATATTTGGTTTCTTACCGAAGAGCCTCATCCCTCCTCGATATTTGAAACCTCTGGTACTGTCACTCACCGACCTCTTCCTATCTCGATCTCTACCCTTGCCAACTGTTTTGAACTCACTGACATTCCTCTCATAGTCTTGCTAACAGAGTTACGCCCTACGCACTACCTCATCATAGGTAGAGATGTCAAATGCAACCAGTCTAGACCGTAATATTGATCTCAGTCCATTAATGAATCTGCGGACCTTCCTGGTCTCACTACCTAGGGATATAAATCATGTCTCGTACTCATCCACTGATTGAGTCCCTTGGCTCAACCCCAAGAATTCCATTTGTAACTTCCTCTGCGTTGTGTGCGGGACATATTACCTCCTAAAGGCATCCAAAAAGATATCCCATGTGATCTCAGAGTGTCAGGCTCTCAATATAATCCAAGTGGACTTCCACCAATGCTCTGTCGATCCCTTTAGTAGGAACACAGCGAATGCGACCATCTCGATCGTCGTACACTCAAAGAATCCATAAAGCTTCTCCATCTCTCCCAGCCAATCCTCTGCAACCACGGGGTCTTTCACCTCTCTAAACGACTATGGTCCAAGCTTCTAAAATTGTCATAATCTATCGAGCTCACAACCATACCCCAAAACATTATCGCTCTGTTATGGAGCAACATGAGAAGACATCTCCTGAACTGGTGGGGTGTAGGAGTATCTGTAGGCTGTGGCGTCTGAACTGGTTGTACAGGCGTACCGGGTGCAACTGCCTCTCCAAGCTCAATCTCTGCATCCTGCCCTTGTCTACCTGGCAAAGTTTATGCTAATAACTGTACTATGGTCTCAAGGCGAGGCTCTAATCTCGCGAAGCATGCCTCGATACTCTCTGGTACCTTAATGGGACTTGTCGTCTCATCTTGGGTCTCAGGCCTACTTCTACGTCCTCGAGCCCTACCTCTAGCCCCTCTACCACGGCTGGTATTTGACATAATGGCTTAATTTATGCATTTATGACCACTAATTAGTCTGACTCCCATCTAGTATACACAATTGTAACTGAACAAAGCGCAGTAATATGAGGATGTACACTTTCCTAAATGCTAATACCGACTCACATTGGACCAACCTTTGCTCTGATACCAATCTATCACGACCTCCCCTCCCGTGACCTACTAAAATAACGATAAATTTTTTGCATTTTACTTATCTCTCCTTCTATTATAACTCAACACCAATCCGTAGGGCTGTGATTCAATATTAGTCACGTCAACCATATTCATTCCATAACATGCATACATGTCAATACAATTTTATATTGACTGTAAATACTCTTTTCTTAAAAATAAACTCATATACATAAATATGAACACTTGTACATATACATCCCCGACCGTACATTTATTTACATAACTGTGCTTTTACATTGTTCAGTACAAAATGATCAAATGTGTATACCTTTCGTAAAATGGATATGCAACGGATCTAAGAATACCAGTCCTTAGCCGTGCTCGACTACTGTGAACGCTCTGTAAGGAAATTAGGTAAGCAAGTAGATAACCACACTATCTACAAAATACAATGCTTATGCCACTAAATCATTTCCTTTTCGACTCATATCTAAAGCATGTGTCTTTCTTGAAACATTTATGCAATATATACATATAGATACAAATAGTCAGTTATGAATTTAAAACATGCTGGTTTAACAATCTCAGCAGTTTATGCAAAACATTACATTTCTCATGTAATTTCATATAAATCACATTTTATCATACCATTTCAATTAAATCAAAACAATATGGCATATCATTATGTTAAAAACATGAAAATCTAGGCCTCACCCATCCCTCGGGTTACCTTTTTCACACACAAAGTCACATTTTCAGATTATAAAATCATGTGATAATTTATTCAAGAAATCTCAAGTGAATGAAACGAGATAGGCGATTACATGTTTTGAGATTATGATCATACTCATTTTTCGTGATCCCAGGCTACACAATACTCGGTGTGCGGGGTCTCACATTTGCTGTAACGGGAGGTGGGTCAAATCTTCTACCATTAGCTCACAACTCAATCACATTGCGTACTCATGGTACAACGTACTCCATGTGATATACACAGTACAAAGTACTCCATGGACCCTATCCTCAAAGTCGGGGTGCTTGCCATAAGTCTTACACCCTAATACCATGGATATACCTCATAGTCGGGGTGCTTGCCATAAGTCTTAGCCCTCATACTATGGATAATATTTTCGATAGCCCTCGGCTATATCTCAAAATGTTGCACGTGCGAGCATATAATTGGTGCAACACACGTCAGCACAGGCTCCCAACACGGTTGTTTCATGCTCTTTCTTTCAAAACTCGGTTCGTGCGAGTAAACTCCCAACACGACCACATACACAAGTTATATAAATCCAGTGCGAGCAATGCTCCCAGCACTATGTCATGTAAAACTGAGTATGAGCAATGCTCCCAATACTCTATCATGCATCAATCAATAAAACTGAGTACGAGCAATGCTCCCAGTACTCTATCATGCATAAATCGCATTAAAATCAAGTACGAGAATATATTCAAGTACTATGTGATGCATATCTTATAAAATAAAGTGCGAATATTCTCTAGCACTCTTGGTTTTCACACAAACCCAATAGATGGCTTATTTAAATTGAATTTCACATAATCAAATCAAATAGGCACTCAAATGTGTTGTTTTTGCATATACATGAAAACATTAGCCATTCTATCAATGCAACTATTAAAATTAGTCACAAACATGCTTCTAAGGCTTTTTCTCCTTAATTTAAATAAAACCACGATTTACTTTATCGATTCCTATCACGACATTTCTATACACGGGATTTCATATACAGTATACCAATTGAAATTCTATTCAAAATATGTGTAGCTACCTCTAACTACTTACGAAATTCCCTTACCTCAGATCACGTCGCGCGGCCTCACTTCTTCGGTGCTGCTAAACATCGCAATCCGATCAGCTTCCAATATCAACTTCGAAGTTGTTAATAATTATCCACTTCAGTATACCTTAATATACTTGTTTTCACTTGCGTGACTCTAAATCAATGCATTTAACTCCTCTTAATGCCTAAATCTCATCACTTTATCCCATTATGGCATTTCACCATAATTCTCATATAATTATTTACATTTCTCCTATATTCCAATTTATGTATTTCATAAAACTATCTTACAATCTTACATATATGCCTATTTTATCCTTAAATCCATGTTTACTCAACTTCCTCATCATTTACTCAATTTCATGCCAATATCTAGGTCGTGGATATTTTTCATGATCAAGATGTTTTCAGTAATTTAAACATACACCAATCAACTCACAAAGTCACCTTGATTAACTTATATGAAGTTGGTGTATTGAATCTTACCTAGCTTGAATTTTTCTCTTTTTGCCAAATTTGGTAAAATCCTCCTTGTTCCTTTAATCCTTGATTTCAACATCTAGTTTCCAACTATGTTGTTCTACTCTTTACTAAGAACAACTTTGCTAAAATTAATCTCACTCAAAATTGATTGAAAGATGAAGATTTCTAGTGTAGAAAGGTTAGGTTACACTTTGGTTCATGAAGGGTTTGATGTTTCTCGGGAAAACTGAAGTGCAGAGTCATGTATTTATAGAATTGCTCTTAGGGATCAATCTCCTAACGGTGAGAGATTGATCAGCCTTGCATATTTCCTTTCAAAAAATGACTTTTTAAGCTTAAGGGATCGATCTGCTCTTAAGCATGAGATTGATCTGCCTTACACAGAACCTTAAGGAGATCGATCTGGCCTTGCTATGAGATTGATCTGTTCCATCCAGAACCCTTAGGAAATCGATCTGCTTCAGCCAGAACTTGCTAAAGATCGATCTGTATTACTGAGGGATCGATATGGTCTTGTTGAGGGATCGATTTGCCTCTTGCAAATGCTGTAACATTGCATTTTTAAGCTATGAGATCGATCTTTATTACCAATGAGATCGATCTGCCTCTTGTAGATGTTGTAGCATTTCATTTTTAAGCTATGTGATCAATCTTCATTGCCAATGAGATCGATCTGCTCCTTGTAAGACTCGTATTTTGGATGTAAACTTTATGAAATCATGAGTATGGTAATGTATTTGCAATGTAAAGCATAAGTGATGCAAGTCCATGGATTTAATGTACATACTTATAATATGAGTTTGTGATGTACGTACAAGTTTCATTTTATATGAATATGAAGAAATGGGCTTTTATAAGTGATGAATGTGATTGGAACTCAAAATGAGTAGTGCAACAAATGGGATGAAGTTGCACGAATTGCATAAATATTTGTACTTCCATTTGGCTGTGTATTGTATACCTTTGGTTATACAATGAATACATGCAAATTTCAATATGTATAAAGTATGAATAGATACCATTTTCAAGTCTTGAAGGTGGTTGGATGAGAAAATGACCATGACATCAAATTAAGGAAGTTTTGTGTAAGTTACTTCAGAAAACTACAGCAAAATATGGAAAATATGAATGCCAGATCGATCTCATAGGATGAGAGATTGATTTGGAAGAGCAAAAAATGCTCTTAATCGAGAAATGGAACAGGCTAGATCGATCTCCAATGAAGCTAGATCGATATGCTAAACATTCTGTAATTAGAAGATTGATTTTGATGCAAACAGATCGATTTCCTTAGCTCTCGAGTTGGAGCAGATCAATCTCCTTAAGCTACTGCCTAGGACAAATCGATCTCAAACCCTCGATAGATCGATCTCATCAGTTCAAATTGGCGTGAAAATGAGGGATTTAAGGGGAAAAGATCGATCTCATGCCTCGACAGATCGATCTCATTAAGTAATTTCTATAAATAGGAGTAGTAAAATCTGTAGATTTCGGGAAACAATCTCTCTTTTCCATTTCAACCTATGTGACGCCCAAGAAGCGCGAAAAACAGGACAAATTTAAACTTTTATTTCACATCTATTCACAATTAAAGGTGCATTCCTGTGCAGTGTCATATATCATCATACACATCATACCTCAGGATCTCATCATCTCATAGTTATATTTCATATAATATACATTACTCCATTCAAGGTTAATTAATCCTAATACATCCCATACATCATTGTACATCAAGTGTCTGTAAATACAATATTAGTCTGGGTACATGAAATAATAAATTATACTCAAAGTACAATATGTGGCTTGGAGCTCAAGTCCTCCACTAGCCACTACTCCGTTGATAATTCTATTTTTTTTAGAATTATTTGTACTTAATTTCCTAATTAATTATTTAAATCCTCAATTTATTTTGTTAATTATCCCCTTTATTTAATTAAAATTCTCACGTTTGTAGATAAATCAAATCCGGATGAATTTTGAATATTTCGGTAGAAAATGGACTGGAATTTGGCTAAAATCGAGATTGGACCACGCAGACAACACGAGCCATGCCACCTAGCACATCCAATTAGACAAGAAGACAAATGACATGAAAATATCTTTTCAAGGAGCCAATGGTATGAAGACAAGTGGCCAAACAATGCCAACTCATCTAGGATGAAAAAATTACAATTTTACCCCTAAGTGTGTGTATAAATAGGAAAGGATGACAATTGAAAAAACTATGTAATGTAAGTAGGAGTAGGGTATGTAATGAAAAGTTGGAGTAGGGTATGTAATGAAAAGTAGGAGTAGTTTTAAAGTAGTGTTAGTGTAAAAGTAGTTTTTAGAGTAGGAGTAAGTTAGGAGTAGTGTTAGAATAGTTTTAATTTATTTTTCCTTATTTTCAAGCTTCTCTTTTCCGTTTAGCTACCATGTATTTTTACTGTTTATAATAATGTCCATTTTTATTCTTACAAGCTTTTCAAGCTAGTTTCTCATTCTTTTAGCAGCCACCATTTTATCATTTCATGCTTCTTGGTTTTGTTAAATCTAGTTCTTTTATTTTTCAAGTTTTAATTTACATAGCTTCTATTTCCTAGTATAGCTTTCGGTTTGTTCAAAAAAAATTGCTTATGTTTTTAGTTGTTTTGTGTTTTGTTATTGTTTAATGAAGCTCTCGAGCTTACTCATTTTTGGTAGTGTTGAGAGAGAAAGTCTCGGTGCTAGCTGCTGCTAGTAATGATAATGCTGTAGGGAGGTTTCATCACCGATTGTTTGCTGGTTGTGTTGTACTGGAGACGTGGCTTCTGCATCTTTATTCTGTCCTGACACTACACGGTATGAGGGTTGATGCATGAATGACGGGCTGTGTTGGCAGTAGTGCTTCTGTTCAACACTGATCTCGGATGATAGGAGTGGAGCAACGATGTCTACGCTGACTGCAGAGAGGGGTTGGACTGGGCTAGGGCTGATTGGGCATGATGCAGCAATGGACAAGGAGCAATTTTTGCCTCTATTCTGCTCTGTTTTAAAGATTCCCTCGGTGATTGCATAAATTGATAGCAAGAAATAGAGGAGCTGATCAAAGCTGGACAAAAGGACTTTACCGACGGTACATTGAGCAGATATGAACAGCAGCTAGCACAAAACCGAGAACACCAGGACAGCACCGAGCAAATCTGGAAATGGAGAAGATGCAGTATGGGGAGCTGTTATTGCTGGAGTTGGAAGCAATGGCAGGAGCTGGATGTGATGATGGACAGTACAGGGAGCAAGAGCTGAAGACGCTAGCTGGGCAGTGTTCGGTTGAAGCTGAAGTGGTTGGTAACGTGAAATGTTGGAGTTGTGTAGAGAAGGAAGCAACTGGACACGCTTGGCAGGAAAATGAAAATGTTGAAGACATAAACAGTGCCATGATCGGGACGTCTCAACTGATTTTAGCTTAAGGCCTTATTTGGCTAGTGCATTGTAGCTAGTCAATTCATTTTCATGCATTTTTAGTATAGTTTAATTTCAATTTAATTTGTTTGCTTAGTTTAGAGTCTTTAATTAAATTGCATGTTAGTATTCTTGCTTAGTGGTATAAAACTTAGTTTTAATTAGGTTGATAGTTAATTAAGTGTTCATTTAGAATTAGATTAGGGGTAAATTTATTTCATTAAATCTTAAGTTAGTTTAAATTGCATTTTGATTAAGTAGTTTAATTGCATTTTAGGTTTGTTAATTTCAGTTTAATTAATCTTGCTTTGTTATTTTCATAATTGCATTTTATTTTAATTGCGTTAATTAATTTTAACAGTTTTAATTATTTTTGTAGGTATTTTCTTTTAATAGCTTGGAGCATTGTAAGTAAATTTTGCTCGGTTTTATT
Source organism: Firmiana major (assembly GCA_033439115.1). NCBI lineage: Eukaryota > Viridiplantae > Streptophyta > Magnoliopsida > Malvales > Malvaceae > Firmiana > Firmiana major. The sequence goes on from CM065910.1 coordinate 24,720,475, forward strand.
TTCTTTAGTTCTTATCATTTTATTGTTTTCCAGTATTTTTAATTCTAGCCATGTAGATCTCTCCTTTAAATTTCATAATTTGCTAGAATATACTTAGGGTAAGATTAACCGGTAGTTAATTAGGCTAACTAACTTCTCTGAGGGACGATAACTTGGGACTTAAATCCCATTATTACTTGTACGACCCGTGCACTTGCGGTAATACGTTCAGGGCGTATCAAGTTTTTGGTGCCGTTACCGGGAAAGTTTCAATTAGTCGTTAATTAATATCGGTAAAATTATGCTTAGGTGTAATTCTAGCTTGTAAATATTTAGGGTGTAAATATTTAGAGCCTTAGTTTATGTTAGTTAAATTTTCTCAATTTAAATAAAAAATTTTGAAAAATTAAAAACTTGAAAAAAAATTTTATAAGGACTTTCTGATGTTTGCATGCGTAGAGCCAGGAGTTTTGATTGCTTTCCTCTAGATCCTGAAATTGAACGAACTCTTAGGAAAATTCGAAAGGATTCTAGGAAATTTATAGCTCCGCTGCAAAACACAATGGCCGAAAATAGGGAAATCAAAACCGTTTGAGACTATGCAGTGCCAACGATTGGAGGATATTATATCGACATTAGGCCACCAACTGTCTCTACTAATAATTTCGAAATTAAGCCTTCCATCCTCCAGATGATCTAGACCTCTTTACAGTTCAGTGGGCTTCCGCATGATGACCCACATGCTCACCTTGGGCAATTCCTAGACTTGTGTAACACGTTCAAACACAATGGATTATCTGATGATGCCCTTAGGCTTAGATTATTCCCCTTCTCACTTAGGGATAGAGCGTGACACTGGTTAACCTCTTTGCCTCCAGGATCCATTTCTACATGGGACAAGTTAATCTATCAATTTCTATCTAAGTTTTTCCCTCCCTCTAAAATGGCCAGACTCCGTAGTGATATATCTTCCTTTGTCCAGCTCAATTCGGAAACTCTTTATGAAGCATGAGAACGATATAAGGAGCTTCTTAGGAAGTGCCCTCACCATGGCCTACCTTTGTGGCTGCAAGTCCAGACCTTCTACAACGGACTTACAAGCCATAATAGGACCATTGTTGACACTGCTGCGGGTGGAGCACTAATGTGTAAAACAGAGAAGGAAGCTTACGAGCTCTTAGACAAGATGGCTGCTAACAACTATCTATGGTCCTCGGAGAGGCAATTGCCAAAGAAGTCGATGGATATTTATGAGTTTGACACGCTGTCTATCTTGACCTCTCAAATCGCTAATCTTACGAAGAAGGTAGAGTCGCTCAGTACCCAACATAATCCTTCCACTAGTCCAACCCTGTGTATTTTGTCCAAAGTCCTTTTCTTTCCTGCGAGCTGTGTAGTGGTACCCACTTTGTAGATAGTGTCCACTTAACTTAGAATCGGTTCAGTACGTTACCCTTCCTAAGTAACAAAATAACCCTTTGTCAAACACCTACAACCCAGGGTGGAGGAACCATCCTAACTTTTCTTGGAGCCAAAACTAAGGGCAATCTTTTAGTTCTAGACCTGTGGGACCCCCTAGTTTTTAAGCTCCACCGGTTCATGTACCACCATAGCCGTAATTTCCATATCATCCGCCTCATCAACCATCCCCACCTCAATTTCAGCATCATCTACTTCCATCAACCACCACCACCACCACAACCCTACCATGCACTAGCAGTTGAGAAGAAGCCTACATTAAAGGAGATGTTCTCAACGATCCTGTAAAATCAAGCTGCTTCAATTAAAAACTTAGAGGTTCAGGTGGGACAAATAGTAAATGCTCTTAGCCTACGTCCTTAAGGGACCCTTCCTAGTAACACTGAAGCTAATCCTGTTAAGCAAAAGGAGGGTAAGGAACATGTCAAATCCATCACCCTTATGAGTGGCAGAGAGTTAGATGAGCCACAAGTTAAGTCCAACCCTGAACAGTACATAGTTGAAGAACCCTTAAGTTCTAACGAAGCAGCTCAGAAGAGCAGGAACCTAAAGATCAGGCTACAAAGGAATTAAAGATAGGTGCTTCTTCATCTTTACCTTTTTCTACTTCACTGCCTTCAAAGTCCTCTAATGCCATACATGTTACCACTACATCCCCTCCGGTTAGACCACCAATACCTTTTCCTCAGAGGTTCTAGAATCAAAAACTCGATCAACAACTCGCTAAATTTCTTAAGGTTTTTAAGAAACTTCACATTAACATTCCTTTCGTAGATGCCTTAGAGCAAATGCCAAGTTATGTGAAGTTTCTGAAGGATATCCTCTCTAGGAAAAAGAGATTGGAAGATTATGAGATGGTGGCCTTAACTGAGGAATGGAGTGTAATTATCCAGAGGAAATTACCCCCCAAGCTCAAGGATCCCAGGAGTTTTACCATACCATGCACTATTGGAAATTTATTCTTTGGTAGAGCCCTGTGTGATTTAGGAGCTAGTATAAATTTGATGCCTTTGTCTATCTATCGGAAGTTAGGAATAGGGGATGCCAAACCCACCATAATGACCCTCCAGTTGGCTAATCGATCAATTAGATATTCGAAGGGGGTCATTAAGGATGTGTTAGTAAAGGTGGACAAATTTATTTTCCCTGTGGATTTTATTGTATTAGACATGGAGGAAGACAGGGAAGTCCCCATCATACTAGGCAACCCTTTCCTAGCAACTGGTAGAACATTAATTGATGTACAAAAGGGGGAGTTAACCATGAGGTCCTAAATCAGGAGATAACATTTAATTTTTTCGAACCTTTAAAGTTCCCTGATGACTCTCAAAACTGTTTTAGGATGGAGGATATAAGGCTTGAGCATAAGAAATCCGAAACAAGGAAGGAAGTAGATAGAGCTAAGGAGGAGTTAACTGTTAACATTCTGTCACCATTGTGGCTGACCCTCATACTCTTCGCCTTGCTGCTGAGTGTTGTTTTCTTCAGCTGCATTTGAAGTGGCTGTATTTTTCTTTTTACTTTGTATATAGTTCTTTTTCTTTTTTCTTTTTAGTTGTTTCTTTCTTTGTTTATGTTGCAGATTTCTTTTCCAGTCTTTTGTTTTCAATCAAGCTTCGATTGTTCATCATCATCATCAGAAAGGGGAGTACTCTGTTCTTGAGCTTAAATTCTTATATTATCTGCACACTGAGGATACTAAGCACTTTAAGTTTAGGGGAGGGGATATCACTTGAGCAATTTTGTGAAAAATTGGATAAATTTTCAAAATTTTTTTAAAAATCTGAGAAAGAATTTTTAAAATTTTTTCGATAATATGAGCTTAAATTGTTTGATTTTGGGATGATTTAGTGCTTAGCATGTAGTTTTCCCATATTTTGATGATATGACCCCATGATTCAGTTTGACTTTGATTTACTGAGAAGCATGATTATAGGAAAAGCATGAAGTTGAATTCTTGAATTTATCTTAATTCTAATTGTAATTGCCTCATCTGATGCACACATCATGTCATGAATCAATATATTTATTTAGAGAAAGCTTATGTGGACATAGGTTTGCATATGTTCAACTAATTTTATGCATCATATTCTAGAATTTGTTTGATCTAATCTCGAGGCGACATATTAGATCACACTTAATTAAGGAGATAATTTAGGCCATCTTTGGATCGTTTGAGCCTTTCTAGCTATCCTTGTACATATTCTACCCCTAGTCACCTATCTGGGCCAAATAAGCCTTTCTCTGTAAATACACCACACCAGCTTATTTTTTTCTGTAGCTTAAATACTATTTTCCTATCCCTTACCCCGAAAGCATGAAAAGTCATTTTGATATATTGTGAGCTATATGGGTATTAAGTGATAGTGAAGGAGTATGTATTAAAAAAAATTGAATGAAAAAGAAAGAAAAAGAAAAAGAAAAGAAGAAAGAAGAAAATACAAAAATAGAATAAAAAGTTTAGTGAAATAAATAAGTTTGGGGGAAATGATTTGAGCTCTTACATTAAGATCCTAGAAGTAATGCATGTTAAGGGGAAATTAAACCTAAATCGACTTTATCATACCTTAGCCCCAGCCTTACATTACAAGCTTACTGAAATCCTATTGATCTTTGATTAAGTGTGACTACATTAGTGGAGAGAGAAGTGAAAAGCAAACTTATGGGAATGATCACATGTAATTGATTGTGTATTCACTGTGTCTGCAGAATCTGATCCGGATAATGTACTATGAAGTGACTTTGACATTTTTCACACACTCACGAGGAGTCCAATTTGGGTTAGGACTTATGATTGAACGATTCTGAATGTTGGACTTGTAATTGTGAGTCTTTCATATCATAGTCTGTACTTTTTCCTTGAGGATGATATTGGGGAAATTATTGTGTTTTGTACTTGTCATTCCTATAATTATTTTGTTTTGCTTGAGGACAAGCAAAAGCTCAAGTTTGGGGGTGAATAAAACTGTATGTTAGTATTCTTGCTTAGTGGTATAAAACTTAGTTTTAATTAGGTTGATAGTTAATTAAATGTTTATTTGAAGAAATCGGGGGGGGGGGGGGGAAGATAAAACAGGGTGAGCTTCTAAATCGCTCAGTAAGGAGGTAAGGGACTCTTTACAGTTAATGATTTGCATAGGACAATCATTTGTTTTGTAGTTGAAAACTCGATAAAAATGTAACATGACTCAATAAAATATCATTCTCGTCTCATTCTCTAAAATCATGTAAAACATGAGAGTACGTAATTCAGTATAAAGTACAATTACAAGCATGTGGAAATCAATATGCGATAATGGTTTTTCTCATAAAACGTGATAAAAATCACCTCAATAGTAAAGCACATAGCGCAGCCACTAAACACAATCTTATGTGTATAAAAAGAAGACTAGGCAAGAAAACTCATATAAAATGCGTCATGGCACATCGAAATAATCTCCTCTTGGTGCACATCCTAGGTATTCTCAAAAGAGGGAATGTCGACAATATGGTCGTGTACATGGTATATTGGACTTACGGGTTACAAAAACAAGGCCCGAACTTACATGCTACCAAAACAATGCCTCTCCTCATGCACAATATCGGCCTTACATGCTACCAAAGCAATGCCTCCCAACGCTACCAAAGCGAGGAATAATATCGACCTTACATGCTACCAAAGCAATGCTACCCAACGCTGCCAAAGCAGGGAATAATATCGGCCTTACATGCTACCAAAACAATGCCTCCCAATGCTACCAAAGCGAGGAAAAATATCGACCTTACATGCTAACAAAGCAATGTCTGATGTGCATTCAACATGACATGCCTAAATCTCAATCATTAGCCATTATCATATAAAACGTTTTGCCTTCACGTAGAACTCATAATGATTTTCTCTCTTAAATCTCATTTAAAACATTTGTGTACTCAACACAAAACATGCTAAAACTGAGTTCCAACCGGCAAAACCACGCACACATTTCTCAATCTCAGTACGCCTTAACGTAGAGCCCAAATCTCTTTTCACATTTTAAATACAAAACAGTTCTAAATCATTTTCACGCTTAGTTTACAATTCTTAAAAGTTGGGCCCCAACCGGCTATAAAATCATGTGTAATACTCATTCACAACTCATAAAACATGCTTGTTTTCTCAAATCACAATTTCATGCTACAATATTGTCACAAATCACATGCACAAACAAGTTTAAGATTTCCCTTACCTCGTTGTACCTTGTATAGTGCAATCGTTTTCCCCGTATCACGGACTAGTCTTGCATTCCTCTCTGGAACTCTTGGGTTGTCCAAACGATGTTAAAACATCAATAAGCTATCTCAATCGCATCATCGAACACATATTTGCTCATATTCTCATTAAATACTCAAACAACTCAATTCTCACAATTCCATCACAGTTCACATTCTCATCCACATTATTTCAAATCCTACATTTCCCATACCATATTCCATGTTAAATTTACCTCATTGCCTCAATTCCAAATTTACAGTCAAAAATGCCATATCACTACAAATTGCATAATGTTATCTTTACTCCAACAAAATCATAGTTTCATCAATCCCTAACCATTTCCTAGCTATTTTATCACAATACCAGCAACCATACTCACCAAAAATCACTTCAAATATCAAGATCGAAGTTTAGAATTTCCCCAAACTTGTGGAGTGCTTAACTCTTGCCTCGATTCAATTCATCTTTCGATTCCCAAGTATGTTGTTCTCCTTTGGATGAGGACCAACTTTTCTTCTTGCCACAACCTTTGGTTTGGATGAAAATGGTTATTTTAGAAGAGAGAGAAAGCTAAGGTTTGGCTGAAATGGCGGTTTGGAAGAGAGAGAAAAGATAAAATGCAGGAAAATACAGGGGTCCTTTTATAGATGGAGGGTAGGAGATCGATCTGGTCCTTGATGAGATCGATCCGTGTTTGAATTTGGGAACATTTTAGGGCAATTTTATGCTCAGGAGATCGATCTGTCGTGGGGTCAGATCGATCTCTTAATGGCTTTATGAGATCGATCTGGTCCTTCAGGAGATCGATCTTCTGTTTACAGAACACTTCATGAGATCGATCTGCTCCTTGAGGAGATCGATCTTCTCCTTATAGAATGCTTCATGAGATCGATCTCTTCATTACAGAATCATAAGGAGATCGATCCTCTTCTATTGGAGATCGATCTGCTCACTTAATTTCCTCCTTCCTTGTCATTTTAGCCTACCAGATCGATCCTCGCTTTTCCAAGATCGATCTGGCCTCATAGTTTCACACCTTGGTTAACCACTTAACATAAAATCTCATTTATCACTTAGAAATTCATTCCATACCACCTCAATGTGTGAGTACATTACATTCAGCTCAATAAATTACACTTCAAGTTCACATTACATAATTGGATATGTGTAAAATTCTCAAATCTCACATCCTCCCCACCTTAAAAAGAATTGGTCCTCCAAATTCAACTCAACTCGTCAAACAGATGGGGTACTTCTCCTTCATGAGACTCTCCAATTCCCAAGTCACCTCCTCCATTGAGTGATGTTTCCACAAAACTTTCACTAATAGAATGCTTTTGGTCTTAAGTACCTTCTCCTTTCTATCGAGAATCCGAACGGGTTCCTCAGCATAGCTCATGTCCTCTTGTATGTCCATCTCTTCATACTCTATGACATGAGAAGGGTTCGAGTGGTACTTCCTTAATATAGATACATGAAAGACGTGTATTCCAAACATTTGTAGGGCTAATGCCAATCTGTAGGCTACTTCTCCCACTCTCTAAAGAATCTCAAATGGTTCTATGTATCGAGGACTCAATTTCCCTTTCTTTCCAAATCTCATGATACCCTTACCTGGTGATATCTTCAGGAATACTGCATCACCAACATCAAACTCGAGTGGCCGTCTACGCACATCCGCGTAGCTTTTTTGTCTACTCTGTGCAGCCTATAATCTCTCACATATGAGTTTCACACTCTGTACAGCCTGTTCAACAAGTTCAGGAGTATTTATCTTTCTGTCACCCATTTCTTCTCAAGATATAGGGGATTTACACCTCCTACCATATAGAGGATCGAAAGGTGCCATTCCAATACTCACATGATAGCTATCATTGTATACAAACTCTGCTAGGGGTAGGTGCCATTCCCCCGTATCACGGACTAGCCTCGCATTCCTCTCTGGAACTCTTGGGCTATCCAAACGATGTTAAAATATCAATAAGCTATCTCAATCGTATCATCAAACACATATTTGCTCATATTCTCATTAAATACTCAAACAACTCAATTCTCACAATTCCATCACAATTCACATTCTCATCCACATTATTTCAAATCCTACATTTCCCATACCATATTCCATGCTAAATTTACCTCATTGCCCCATTTCCAAATTTATAGTCAAAAATCCCAAATCACCACAAATTGCATAATGTTGTCTTTACTCCAACAAAATCATAGTTTCATCAATCCCTAACCATTTCCTAGCTATTTTATCACAATACCAGCAACTATAATCACCAAAAATCACTTCAAATATCAAGATCGAAGTTTAGAATTTTCCCAAACTTGTGGAGTGCTTAACTCTTATCTCGATTCAATCTGTCTTTCGATTCCCAAGTATGTTGTTCTCTTTTGGATGAGGAACAACTTTTCTTCTTACCACAACCTTTGATTTGGATGAAAATGGTTATTTTAGAAGAGAGAGAAAGCTAGGGTTCGGTTGAAATGGAGGTTTGGAAGAGAGAGAAAAGATGAAATGCAGGAAAACACAGGGGTCTTTTTATAGATGGAGGGTAGGAGATCGATCTGATCCTTGATGAGATGGATCCATGTTTGAATTTGGGAACGTTTTAGGGTAATTTTATGCCCAGGAGATCGATCTGTCGTGGGGTCAGATCGATCTCTTAATGGCTTTATGAGATCGATCTGGTCCTTGAAGAGATCGATCTTCTGTTTACAGAACACTTCATGAGATCGATCAGCTCTTTGAGGAGATCGATCTTCTCCTTATAGAATGCTTCATGAGATCGATCTCTTCATTACAGAATCATAAAGAGATCAATCCTCTTCTATTAGAGATCGATCTGCTCACTTAATTTTCTCATTCCTTGTCATTTTGGCCTACCAGATTGATCCTCGCTTTTCCAACATCGATCTGGCCTCATAGTTTCACACCTTGGTTAACCACTTAACATAAAATCTCATTCATCACTTAGAAATTCATTCCATACCACCTCAATGTGTGAGTACATTACATTCAGCTCAATAAATTACACTTCAAGTTCACATTACATAATTGGATATGTGTAAAATTCTCGGATCTCACATCCTCCCCACCTTAAAAAGAATTGGTTCTCCAAATTCAACTCAACTCGTCAAACAGATGGGGGTAATTCTCCTTCATGAGACTCTCCAATTCCCAAGTCGCCTCCTCCATTGAGTGATGTTTCCACAAAACTTTCACTAATGGAATGCTTTTGGTCCTAAGTACCTTCTCCTTTCTATCGAGAATCCGGACGGGTTCCTCAGCGTAGCTCATGCCCTCTTGTATGTCCATTTCTTCATACTCTATGACAGGAGAAGTGTCCGGGTGGTACTTCCTCAACATAGATACATGAAAGACGTGTATTCCAGACATTTGTAAGGGTAATGCCAATCTGTAGGCTACTTCTCCCACTCTCTAAAGAATCTCGAATGGTCCTATGTATCGAGGACTCGATTTTCCTTTCTTTCTAAATCTCATGATACCCTTACTTGGTGATATCTTCATGAATACTGCAACACCAACATCAAACTCGAGTGGTCGTCTACGCACATCCGCGTAGCTTTTTTGTTTACTTTGTGCAGCCTGTAATCTCTCACATATGAGTTTCACACTCTGTATAATCTGTTTAACAAGTTTAGGAGTATTTATCTTTCTGTCACCCACTTCTTCTCAAGATACAGGGGATTTACACCTCCTACCATATAGAGCCTCGAAAGGTGCCATTCCAATACTCACATGATAGCTATTATTGTATGCAAACTCTGCTAGGGGCAGGTGATCATCCCATGATCCCTTAAAATCCATCGTACAAGCCCTCAACATATCCTTCAGGGTCTGAATAGTCTTCTCTGACTGACCATTTGTTTGAGGATGATAGCGGTACTAAAACTCATTTGAGATCCCATGGACTCCTAAAACTGGGTCCAAAATCTGGAAGTAACTTGAGAATCTCTGTCAGAAGTAATACGCACTGGAGCCCCATGTAATCTAGCTATCTCATTGACATATAACTCAGCTAAAGCATCCACAGTATCTGTGCTCTTGATGGCAAGGAAGTGGGTACTTTTCGTCAGTTTATCCACTATGACCCATCTCACATCACGACCCCTTCGGGTCCTCAGTAAACCCATAATAAAGTCTATGGTGACATGCTCCCATTTCCATGTAGGCACAGGTAAAGGCTGTAATAATCCTCCGGGCTTTCAATGCTCAGCTTTCACTTGCTGGCACACTAAACATCTAGCCATATACTCTGCAATGTCTCGCTTCATGCCACTCCACTAATACACCTTTCTCAAATCTCGATACATCTTAGTACTCCCTGGGTGCATGGTGTATCGCGAGTAGTGGGATTCTCTCAGTATCTGTCTCTTCAGGGCATCATCGTCCGGTACATAAATTTATCCTTTAAATCTCAACAACCCATCCTCACTGACTATAAGATCTGAATGTGAAGTCTACTCAGCTTGATTAGCCATATAAATCAACCTCTGATCATTGCACTGCCAAATTCTAATCTGATCCATGATCTTGGGCTCTATTCGTAGGCTAGCCAAACATCCTATCTCTACCTCTTTAACTCTGATCCAGAGTTCTGTGAATTGCTCCAATAAATCCTATTCCCTGACCATCATAGCTGATATCATACTCTTCCTGTTCAGGGCATCAATAACTACGTTCGCCTTTCCTAGATGGTACAGAATCTCGCAGTCATAATCCTTAAGGAGTACCATCTATCTCCTTTGTCTCATGTTTAACTCTTTCTGATTAAACAAATACCTCTCAAACTCTTGTGGTTAGTGAAGATCTGGAATCTTTCCCCATATAAGTAGTGCCACTAGATCTTCAAGGTAAACACCATAATAGCTAACTCTAAATCATGCGTGGGGTAATTTCGTTCATGATCCTTCAACTGTCGCAATCCATAAGTGACCACTCTTCCATGCTGCATGAGCACAGACCCCAATCCTTGATGAGAAACTTCACTATATACTAAAAATCCTCTTGAACTCTTAGGTATAGTCAACACAGGTGCCACTATCAATTTCCTCTTTAATTCCTGAAAATTGAGCTCACATTGATCAGTCTATATGAATGGAGTCTCCTTGCATGTGAGCTTAATCAAAGGTGTGGTAATCCTGGAAAATCCTTCCATAAATCTTCTGTAATATCCTGCCAAACCAAGGAAGCTTCGTACCTCAGTGACTGTCCTCGATCTTTCCCAATTAAGCACAGCTTCTACTTTACTTGGATCCACTGATACTCCTTCCTCTGAAACTATATGACCAAGGAAAGCTATCTGATCCAGCCAAAACTCACACTTACTAAGCTTTCCATATAATTACTTATCTCGAAGTATCTGAAGTACTAACCACAAGTGTTGTGCGTGCTCCTCATAAGACCGAGAGTACACCAGGATATCATCAATAAAGACTATCACAAACTGATCTAGATAGTCTCTGAACACCTCGTTCATTAATCTCATAAAGGCTCCAGTGGCATTCGTCAATCCGAAAGGGCATCACTAGAAATTCATAATGGCCATACCTTGTCCTGAAGGTTGTCTTCAGAATATCTTCCTCCTTAATCCTCAATTGGTGATAGCCCGATCTCAAATCAATCTTAGAGCAGACTGTAGCGCCTCTCAGCTAATCAAGTAGATCATCAATCCTGGACAATGGGTATTTATTCTTCACCGTAACTTTATTCAATAGTCGGTAATCTATGCATAATCTGAGACTACCATCCTTCTTTCTCACGAATAACATTGGTACTCCCCATGGTGAGACACTGGGTCTAATAAACCCTTAATCCAATAACTCCTGTAGTTGTTTCTTCAATTCCTCAAGTTTCACTAATGCCATGCTATAAGGAAGTCTAGACATAGGCTGAGTATTTGGTACCAAATCAATGGTAAACTCCAGCTCTCTCTCTGGTGATAAACCTGGCAACTCATCAAGGAAAACATCTAGAAATTCACACACCACAGGTATATCCTCAATCCTCGGATGTTCTCGATTGTCATCTGAGATGAGTGTTTCATAACCTTCACATGAATACTCAAATTTAGTATTCTCAAAAGCAACATCAAGATTTCAATTTGCTTACTAAAATTTCACACATTTACTTACTCAATATTTCAAATGTACACTGTAAGGTTCAGGTAGGGAGAAAGTTACAATCTTAGTGTAGCAATCTAAACTCACTCGATTGGTTGCCAGCCAATCTATTCCCAAAATTACATCAAATCCATGCATATTTAATATTATTAGGTCTGCTAATATCACTCTATCTCCCACCTTTATTTCACTTCCTCTACAGATCAACTCGGTTCTCTGGGATTCATGCACAGGGGTATTTACATGTAGTATTTACTCTAAAGGTTCAAACTTCAAATTTAATATACATGCAAAATACTCAAAAATAAACGAATGCGTGGATCCTGAATTAATCAACACATGAGCTTTATTAATACAGACAAAGAGTATACCTCTTCTAGTTTCTGCTAAAGTGTCTGTTGTTTCCTTATCTAGAGCAAACACACGTCCCACTGTAATGGGCTTCTTTACTTTCTCTGCAGCAGTGGCTCGTCTCGGGGGATTCACTCTCTGAGGCTGTTGTCTGGCATGCTCTAGAGCATGTGGTTTATGAGGTTGAGGGCAATCTTTTAGTCTATGACCCATGTCTCCACATCTAAAACATCCACGGATCAATCCAGTATAATTTCCCTTATGCGGTCGACCACAGTCTCTACAAACCTTTATCTTAGGCCTGACAACTCGAGGGGTCTCTTTGATGATGGGATAAGCTCTGGGTCTCTCAAATCTTCCCTTCTGTACCAAAATCCTTCCTCTCCTAAAGGAACCTATTCGAACATCTGCCTGGGAAATCGCTGGCCTTTTACCTTTATCCCTAGTCATAGTACTGAACTCATTCTGGGATTGCACAATTTTGATTCCCCTCTCAATCTCTTGTGCTCGTCTCAGAGCATCTCTAAACTCAATAATACATAGCCCTATCAATCGATCTTTGATGATGGGCTTTAATCCATACAAAAATCTCTCAGTACGGAGCTCTTCATTTTTAAAGGTCTTTGGATTACACCTCAATAGAGCGATAAATTGGCTCTCATAATCATCCATAGACATATCACTCTGTACCAGATTCAAAAACTCTACTTGCTTCCTTCTCTTAGCAGCTTGTGGTATAAATTGGGCTCTAAAGGCCGTCTGAAATTCTTCCCAGCTAATCACATCCTTGCTGGACATCAGAATATCCTAGGTAGTACCCACCAATCTCGAGCTCTCCCTTTCAACATATAGGCACCCATACTGACCCTCTCAGCATCAGTGTATCCCAAACAGTCAAATATGACTCTCAACTCAGTCAACCATTCCTCAGCCTCTGTAGGATCCTTTTTCCCTCTAAATGTGGGCGGATTCATTTTCAAAAAGTCCTTCAGTCGGACCATACTCCTATCATCGGACTGAGTAACGGGAGGCACCGGGTCTATCTGTACTGGAGGCGTGAGAGATCCTTATGGTGGTGTAGGAGTAGTACCCGAAGCATTAACTCCAAAATATTGCGCGAATAGCACTACCATTTGGTCAAAACCTTGCCGTACATCATGCTCAATCCGATTAAATCGAGAATTAGGACTCTCAAGTTGTGGGGCAATTGGCGGAGGTGGCTCTGTATGCCTCCTCGAACAACCTCGTCGTCCACTCATTCTAAATCTCATTACGTTTTCTGCGCGTATACATTTAATTTGATTGAAATCCCAATCCTCAATTTCAATTCATGACTAGACTTATACAGACACTTGGGATGTATTCTATTTCACTTAATCGACACTGACAGTACTAAACACCCTAAGCTCTTATACCAAGAAAACTCTGTGACGCCCCAAAAGCACGAAAAACAGGGCACATTTAAACTTTTATTTCACATCTATTCACAATTAAGGGTGCATTCCTGTGTAGTGTCATATATCATCATACACATCATACCTCAGGATCTCATCATATCCATTACTCCATTCAAGGTTAATTAATCCTAATACATCCCATACATCATTGTACATCAAGTGTCTATAAATATAATATTAGTCTGGGTACATGAGGTAATAAATTAGAACTCAAAGTACAATATATGACCTAGAGCTCAAGTCCTCCACTAGCCACTACTCCGTACGATGCAGGAGAACTCTCTTCACTTGAAGAAATCTGGGGGGGGGGGGGAAGACAAAACAAAGTGAGCTTCTAAATCGCTCAGTAAGGAGGTAAGGGACTCTTAACAGTTAATGATTTGCACAGCACAATCATTTGTTTTGTAGTTGAAAACTCGATAAAAATGTAGCATGACTCAATAAAATATCATTCTAGTCTCATTCTCTAAAATCATGTAAAAAATGAGAGTACATAATTCAGTACAAAGTACAATTACAAGCATGTGAAAATCAGTATGCGATAATGGCTTTTCTCATAAAACGTGATAAAAATCACCTCAATAGTAAAGCATATGGCGCAACCACAAAACACAATCTCATGTGTATAAAAAGGAGACTAGGCAAGAAAACTCATATAAAACGCATCATGGCACATCGAAATAATCTCCTCTGGGTGCACATCCCAGGCATCTTTAAAAGAGGGAATGTCGATAATATGGTCGTGTACATGGTATATTGGACTTACGCGTTACCAAAACAAGGACCGACCTTACATGCTACCAAAGTAATGCCTCTCCTCATGCATACTATCGGTCTTACATGCTACCAAAGAAATGCCTCCCAGTGCTACCAAAGTGGGGAATAATATCGATCTTACATGCTACCAAAGCAATGCTTCCCAATGCTACCAAAGCGGGGAATAATATCAGCCTTACATGCTACCAAAGCAATGCCTCCCAATGCTACCAAAGCGGGGAATAATATCGGCCTTACATGCTAATAAAGCAATGCCTGATGTGTATTCAACATGACAAGCCTAAGTCTCAATCATTAGCCATTATTATATAAAACATTTTGCCTTCATGTAGAACTCATAATGATTTTCTCTCATAAATCTCATTTAAAATATTTGTGTACTCAACACAAAATATGTTAAAACCGAGTTCCAACCGATAAAACCACGTACACATTTCTCAATCTCAGTACGCCTTAACGTAGAACCCAAATCTCTTTTCACGTTTTAAATACAAAACGGTTGTAAAACATTTTCACGCTTAGTTTACAATTCATAAAAGTTGGGCCCCAACCAGCTATAAAATCGTGTGCAATACTTATTCACAACTAATAAAACATGCTTGTTTTCTCAAATCACAATTTCATGCTACAATATTATCACAAATCACATGCACAAATGAGTTTAAGTTTCCCCTTACCTCATTGCACCTCATATAGTGCAATCGTTTCCCCCGTATCACAGACTAACCTCGCATTCCTCACTGGAACTCTTGGGCTATCCAAACGATGTTAAAACATCAATAAGCTATCTCAATTGCATCATCGAGCACATATTTGCTCATATTCTCATTAAATACTCAAACAACTCAATTCTCATAATTTTATCATAATTCACATTCGCATCCACATTGTTTCAAATCCTACATTTCCCATACCATATTCCATGCTAAATTTACCTCATTGCCTCAATTCCAAATTTATAGTTAAAAATCCCAAATCACCACAAATTGCATAATTTTATCTTTACTCCAACAAAATCATAGTTTCATCAGTCCCTAACCATTTCCTAGCAATTTTATCACAATGCCAGCAACCATAATCACCGAAAATCACCTCAAATATCAAGATCGAAGTTTAGAATTTGCCCAAACTTATGGAGTACTCAATTCTTACCTCGATTCAATCTGTTTTTTGATTTCCAAGTATGTTGTTCTCTTTTGGATGGGGAACTACTTTTCTTCTTGCCACAACTTTTGATTTGGACGAAAATGGTTATTTTGGACGAGAGAGAAAGCTAGGGTTCGATTAAAATGGAGGTTTGAAAGAGAGAGAAAAGATGAAATGCAGGAAAACACAAGGGTCCTTTTATAGACGGAGGGTAGGAGATCGATCTGGTCCTTAATGAGATTGATCTGTGTTTGAATTTGAGAATGTTTTAGGGTAATTTTATGCCTAGGAGATCGATGTGTCATGGGATGAGATCGATCTCTTAATGGCTTTATAAGATCGATCTGCTCCTTGAGGAGATCGATCTTTTGTTTACAGAACACTTCATGAGATCGATCTGCTCCTTGAGGAGATCGATCTTTTGTTTACAAAACACTTCATTAGATCAATCTGCTCCTTAAGGAGATCGATCTTCTCCTTACAGAATGCTTCATGAGATCGATTTCTTCCTCATGAGATCGATCTCTTCATTACAGAATCATAAGGAGATCGATCCTCTTCAATTGGAGATTGATCTGCTCAATTCATTTCCTCCTTCCTTGTCATTTTGGCCTACCAGATTAATCCTCTTTTTCCAAGATTGATTTGGCCTCATAGTTTCACACCTTGGTTATCCACTTAACATAAAATCTCATTCATCACTTGGAAATTCATTCCATACCACCTCAATATATGAGTAAATTACATTCAGCTCAATAAATTACACTTCAAGTTCACATTACATAATTGGATATGTGTAAAATTCTCATATCTCATAACCTAAAACCTCACTTTCTCCCTCCTAAATCCACCTATTTCCAGTAATATTTGAGGAAAGACCATCAGATACAAAGTTATTCCTATTAAGAGAAGAACGACATACTTTGGATTCAAAGCCTCATTTGTGGTATTGAAGGAGCAAGGTGTATTTTCGATTGGAGTAAAAAGAGAAACTAGATTTTGTGAGTTTCTCATACTTCAGCCCAAGTACATTTGGCTATTTATTGATTTTAGAGTTGATTTGTATGTAGATTGATGGTTAAAACTACCTAGGATGTGATAGAATTAGTGTGTCTAGAAAACCTAGAATAAATCTTATGTGAGAAGATATGGGTTGAATGAGTTGATGATTTATGAGCATGCTAAGTTGTTATTGAAGTAATATGAATCATTTGAAATGATTAAATGAAGCCACATTGTGAGTTTAGAGGATTATGGAAATGAGTATGTAAGATGTTTGATAAAATGCCATAGTGAAGAAATTAATCAGATATGAACACTATGAGTTTAATATCAATTTAATATCGATTTGGTATGAATCAATAGGCCTAAAAGAGTCAATAGACTCGAGATATGAGTACAACGATAAAACTAAACCTTATAAGTGTCAATGCAGGCTATAGGTTAAATCGACTATAGCAAACACTAGAGTTGAGTAATATGGACTAAATCGATGTGATATATGACTTTGTGCAGTTCTGGAGAGTTCGTTGGAGACAAATCGGACTGCAGAAGTAAACATCTCTAAGGAATTGGAATCACGCGACTTGATTCTAGGTAAGGGAATTTTGTAAGTATATAGAGATAGCTGCTCGTACTTTAAATTCGTGGGTGAATATAGGGTGTTTATGAAATGCATGATTATTTGCAAAAAATGATTGATGATATGCGTGAATAACTACGAGTATGTATATATGATTTGGTTTTCGAAGTGAGTTTCATAAAAAAGGGATAGCAAGGCTAATAAATGCATAAACCATATGTTTTGGCGTTTTGAGAAACACATTGCTTTATTTTGAGCAAATTAACGAATAGGCTGGCTAGTGTTTAAATGACTTTGTGAAATAGCACATGTGAGGTGTTAAGCATGTTTTAAGATTGTTTTGAATGTATATGAGCTGCCTATTGTGTTTGTGTGAATTAAATCGTGCTGGAGCCTCGTTCGCACGGGATTTTGGTATTTTCACATATATGAAAATTATTGGAGCTTAGCTCGCACTTTGATTTGAAATAGTGGTGATGTTTTGTAAATCGTACTGGAGCTTTTGCTCATACATGGATTTTGAGTGGTTTTTTCTATTCATATAACCATATAGAGCTATGCTCGTACGTGGTTTTCTTAAGTTTTTATGCATAAATGTCGTACTAGAGCATTGCTCGTACGAGGTGATTTATCAATGATGCATGAATCGTGCTGGAGCTTAGCTCGTACGAGTTTTCACACTGTGGTATGTATGATGCCGTGATAAAGCTAATACGAGTTAATGTTCAGGGAACCCAAAAGGGGTGAGCATGGCCATGAGGGGCTAGGACCTGACATTATGAGTTGGTGTTCAGGGAACCTAAGAGGGGCGAGCAAGGCCATGAGGGTTCATGACCTGACATCATGAGAAAATACTCTCACATGCATTTGAGACTGAGTAGGTTACACATGGTATGGGGTAGATAAGACCTACGGCTGGCACCCCAATTATGATATGGGTCCGCGGAGTACGTTGTACCGTGTATATCTGTCCGACCCATACTTTTATGTAGCTTGTTACTTATGATTCCTATGTGTATAAACACTCTATTATTATAATTGAATCATAAGAAGAGTATTTACTAGATTTAAAGTGTACGTGAAATGATTTAACACTTATAAGCTACATAAAAGCCTAATGTGAGCTATACGAACCACAGGTTAAACCGAGTGGATTTGAATAATTCTAACTGAAGAGAAGAACTTAAAATGAAAAAATATAGAGAGCTCATGAAGGAAAGTCAGTTTGATTTAGTCCCGAACACAAAGAAGGAGAATAAAAAGCTTAAAAGGGTAAAACAGACCCTTTTAGCGAGTTAAAGTATTTAAGGTATTTCAGGTATATTTACCTACCAAAAATGGCTAAAACGTAAAGAAGAGAGTGTAAAACATAAGATATGACACTTTTGACATTTTGAGAAAAAGTCAACGTGGTCAGTAATTAAGAAAAAAGTCAACTATAGTTAAGAGAAATGGACTTTTACCATAGTTGACTAACCAAGGTTAAAAATTAACCTAAGTATGGAGAAAAAAATTGGGAAAAAATATTTTTGGTCAGAATACAAGATAATCATGCCTGAAGTAAGGAAAATTTATTCAGAAGGATTCTAGATTAAATTTAATGGATAAAAACGTAATGGGCCCAAAGTGAAGATTTTAAAGCCCATTAAGGTATACTAAACGTAGATCGAAATTCTTAAGTCCCTTAGACCGAATTGTTGGACAGATTGATAGGCCAAATATTTATACAATTAAAGTCTCGAGGTATAGTAAAAATTTTAGCCCAAAAGCCCATTAAGAAAGCCCAAACCAAGAGGCCCAATTGAAAGGCCCATTAGGATTAAATATCTAACCTTAATTAAAGCTAACTATGACTCATTAGATGACTCAGTAGGTGACTCATAACTAAACCTTACGAACTCAAATTATAATGGCTGGAAAGTAAGGCTTAATGGCTAAGTAAATGACTTATAAAATCAGCCACACCATTGTCATCTTCACCATACCATTCTCGGCTAGAAGAAGAAACCATTGAAATACATTTATTCAAGCTTTCTCTCACTAGAAATCACTAGGATTTAGGCATATTTGGAACTTGCAATCTTCATGAAAGTTGTTCGAAATTGAGATGAGAGTGACATATGTTGGAATTGGATATCAATAAGCCATAGTGTGCAAACCGTGAGGCTCCAAAGTTTCAGCTAAGTGTGAACACAAATACTAGCTCCAAAGATTATTGGAGGAGCAAATCGGACTGCTGGATCGAGCAGCATTGAGAAAGTAAAATTTCTCGAGTGATTGCAGGTAAGGGACTTTTATGAGTAGTTAGAGATACCTGCACGTATTTTCGTCTGCTTTTACATTCACTTAAAAACTCTGAAGGTCAAAGAAAGTGAATAATAATTATTGTGACCTGATAGTGGCAAATTATGATTTTACCCTTAGCTAGGAAAAAAGTCAACTTTTTTGTGAAAAGTTGTAAAAAGCATGGAAACCACCATTTTGAGTGTTTTACTACTGTTTAGCAGAATAATAAATTGATGGGCTAATGATTTTAAGGTTAATGTGAATTATGCAAACTTTATAGTGCTGATTTTGATGGTTTGAAAATCATCCCTTTTTAAAGAGCCATCTATCAATTATGTGAGAATAAATCGGGCTAGAGCACAACTCGCACTTGATTTCATATATTTTCCACATATATTAGTGCTGGATTGTGATTCACACTAGATTTCCATGACATGCATGATTGAGTGCTGAAGTTATTACTCGTACTCAGTTTTATATGATATATGCATGAGAGAGTGCTGGAGCGATTAGCTCGTACTCGAATTTCTCATGAAATACATGACAGAGTGCTAGAGCGTTGCTCCTACTCGATTCTTAATTATTTATATATGACATAGTACTTCAGTTATTTCTCGTACTTGATTTGATGAGTTTTGTGCATAGCATGGTACTGGAGCTATTGCTCGTACTTGATTTGAAACATATACTATGCATTGACCTAGTTGCTGGAGGTTTACTCGCACTAGAGTTTGAGTTTGTGATGTGAAACAGTGTTTGAGCGGAGTGTCAACTATGAGTCGCGCTCAAAGGCATGCACTGTAATTTATGTGATATTTAATACATGTTAAGAACCATGCTTAATTTCCTCGTGTAGACTGAGTGTCACACTATGAGAGGTTTGCATGTGAATTTAGAGACGTGGTATGATATTCCATGGTTTGAGGGCTAAGACCTATGACAGGCACCCCGACTGTGATGTAGGGTCCACGGAGTACGTTGTACCGTGCGAGTGGCATGGAGTACACTGTACCATGTGGTGTTGTGGAGTTGAGGAGTTGATAGCTGGCGGTTGTGATGGACTGACCCCCTCTCGTTGTAACAGTGATGCCCCGCACACCGAGATCTGTGTTGCCTAGGATCACTATTATAGGATATGGCTATAGTCCAGGATATTATTGCATTTCACCACAGAGTCTCACATGATATATCACCTAACTGACTGATTTATTTATGATACGGATAGACCTGAGGGATAGGTCAAAAATCTGATTTTGTGTTGTGAATGATTTAAATGGCATATTTACTGTGATTTAAATATAAATGGCATGATTTATCTAAAGGCATTGTGATATTATAAAGATGCATTATTTTGCACTACATGCCTACATTTGAGAAAGCAAGCATGATTTCTGTATATGGGATTTAATCTGTACAAGTATATATATATATATTTAAAGACATACTTTTAAAGTGAGTTATGGAAATGATATTTTCGAGGCATAGCATTATTTTGAGTAGATAGTCTAGATGTCTACTTGCTTGCCTGATTTCCTTACTTAGCGCGTTGTATGCTCATCCCCCTTTATTTTCCCTCTCTGTAGAGCATCAACAGTAGAGCGAGTGTGCTTGAGGGATAGTATTCCTATTGTCCACTGCTATTTCCTATCGATCGACAAGTATACATATTTTGTATGATTATGTATCTAAACATAGAAACAACACAGTGATGTATATGATATATATTATGGGTAATGTATTTGTATTACATTTTATATGATCTCACATGTATTATGAAAGAAGTTATAGTCAGTAGCAATATATTGACATGTATGTATGATAATGGATGATATGGTATGCGAGGAAGCTAACATCGAATCACAGCCCAACCATTGATGAGAGGAAAGGTAAGTTAAAATGCGAAAAATTTGTAATAGTTTTGGTTAAGTCAGGAAGGGTCTTGACAGAATGGTATCAGAGCCGAGGTTGGTCTGATATGAGTCGGTGTTAGAAAATAGGAAAGTGTACATCCTCATTCTACTGTGCTGTGTTTAGATACAACTGTGTATACCAGATGGGTGACAGACTAATTCATGATTGTGAATGAAGGAACTTTGGTTATATGGCAAATACTCATAGTGGGAGATGGACGAGAGGTAGGGCTCGAGGTCGTGGAGATAGGCCTGAGAGACGAGCTGCTGCCTAGCCATTACCTACCCATGAGACTCCAAGTACTACTAAGGTACCAGAGTATTCTGAGATGCACTTTTTGAGATTAGAGCGTAGTCTAGAGACGATAGTAGAGATATTGGCATAGATGATGCTAGGTAGGCAGGGACAGGAGGCAGGAGTTGCGACAGGAGAGGCAGTTGCCCCTGATACACCTGCACAGCCAGCTCATGCACCGAGGACTGCATATATTCCTACACCCACACCAATTTTGGGTAGTAGTGGATTAGGGTACGGATGTGATTTGGATCGGTTGTAACAATTCCAGAAGTTTAGACCTCCATCTTTTAGTGGGGTCAAGGACCCTATAACTGCTGAGGAGTGGGTTGCTGAGATGGAGAAGCTTTATTGATTCTTCGACTGTACGACATCGAAGATGGTCGCATTTGTTGCGTTCCTACTGAAGGGAGCTACAGAGCATTGATGGAAGTCCAGCAGACCCATATTAAGAGCCTGACATATAGATATTAGTTGAGAGATATTTCGGGATGCTTTTAAGAGGCAGTTTGTTCCAGATACCGCACAGCAAAAACTACATGCTGAGTTTTTTGGACTAAACCATGGGAGTTTGTCTGTGGACAAGTATGAGACTCAATTCCTATCCCTGGGGAGATATGACCCAGATACCATGTATAGTGAGGCCAGGAAGGTCCATAGGTTCATCGATGGATTGAGACCGATCTGTGGTCCAGGTTGGTCGCATTAGATATAACCACCTGTGAGGAAACAGTGCGCAGGGCGCAGCTGTACGAGCAAGATTATGAGAGGAATGCTTTCGAGTTTGGGAAGTTTAACCGAAATCGAGATATACAGAGGAAGAGGCCACGGGTTAAGGAAGGATGAGAGAGACTTGTTAGACCTTCTGCTTATCCGACCATAGCTCCAGCAAAGGGTATTATCATAGGAGGACAGAGACCTACTACTGATCAGTGCAGAAGATGCGGTAGACAACATGGAGGAAGATCGTGTTCGCTGACTCCTATAGTGTGTTTTTGATGCGAGAAATAGGGGCATATTGCTAGAGCTTACCCAGAGAAGGTTTAGACTGTTCCACTGAAGGACAGAGAGCCAGAAAGAGCTCCAGTTGATCCTTTTGCTTTGAGGAGGAGAGCGACAGCAGAAGAAAAGGGGAAGCACGTGATTGGTCGAGGGCGCATACATGCTTTGGACCAGGGTACAGCTGATGGTTCATCGGATGTGATACGAGGTAACATCCTGATTTATGATATTGAAGCATATGTTTTAATTGATCTTGGTGCCACGCATTCTTTTGTATCGCCTTCATTTGCATGTAAATTAGTAAGACATGTAGAGCGTACACCGTTATGTATGATGATGTTGATTTGTACACTTATGAATAGTAGTCAAGTTATAGAGTATGTATTTAATGACTGCAAGTTGAGAGTAGGGAACAAGGAGATGACAACCAATCTAATATTGCTAAGTATGAGTGACTTTGATATAATCTTAGGAATGGATTGGTTATCTATAAACCATGCTATTTTAGATTATTATGCTAAGATAGTTATGTTTCCTAACCCTACTAGATATGTTGTAAAGTTTAATAAAAATAAATGAAAGAAGTAGTTATGATTATAATATGATATACTGACTTAGAAAACCTTCAACATATCAAGGTTTCATTGCGTACGTGGTAGATATGGATAAGGCACATCCGAAGTTATTAGATGTTATTGTGGTCAGTGAGTACCCATATGTTTTTTTCGGATGAGTTGCCAGGTTACCACCAGACAGAGAGATAGAGTTCTGTATAGAGTTGGTGTTTGGTACGAAGCCTATTTCGAGACCACCATATTACATAGCCTTAGTTGAGCTGAAGGAGCTCAAGAGGCAGTTGTAGGAGCGTTGGATATGGGTTTCATTAGACCGAGTGTTTCACCTTGGGGAGCACCAGTTTTATTCATAAGGAAGAAGGATGGGAGCCTCCGATTGTGTATAGATTATCGATTGTTAAATAAGGCCACCATCAAGAATAGGTATCCCCTTCCACGCATTGACGACTTGTTAGATCAACTTTGGGGAACATAGGTCTTTTCTAAGATTGATATGAGGTCTGGGTAACATTAGCTGAGAGTTCAGAGTGGAGATGTACCCAAGATAGTGTTTTGTACCCGATATGGCCATTATGAGTTTTTGGTCATGCCATTCAAATTAACGAATGCTCCAGTTGCTTTCATGGCTTTGATGAACGATTTGTTTAAGCCATATTTGCACTAGTTTGTTATCGTCTTCATTGATGACATATTGGTGTACTCGAGATCCAAGGAGGAGCATAAGGAGCAACTTAGGATCGTATTGCAGACTCTATGAGAGCAGAAGTTATATGTTAAGCTCAGTAAGTGTGACTTTTGGTTATCACAGATCTCAGTACATGTTGTATCGAGGGATGGTGTATCAGTCGATCCATCTGAGATAGAGGCTGTAGTTCAGTGGGAATAGCAGAGGACAGTTTTCGAGATCAAGAGTTTTCTAGGTTTAGCTAGATATTATCGAAGATTCGTTAAGAGATTTTCGAAGTTGGTTGCTCCGTTGACACGTCTTACTCGAAAGAGTGTACCATTCGTATGGAACAAGGATTGTGAGAAGAGTTTTCAGGAGTTGAAGCGTCGATTGACCATCGCTCTGATTCTCAGTATCCATACCAACTCAGGAGGATTTACAGTGTATACCAATGCTTCGCATCAGGGATTGGGCTGTGTATTGATGCAAGATGGGAGGGTAGTTGCTTATGGATCCAGACAGCTGAAGGATCATGAGAAGAACTATCCGACCTATGATTTGGAGTTAGCAGCAGTAGTGTTTGCGTTGAAGGTATGGCGCCACTACTTGTATGGTAAGAAGTTCCAGATATTTTCTGACCACAAGAGCCTCAAGTATCTGTTCTCACAAAAAGAATTGAACATGAGACAGAGAAGATGGCTAGAGCTTTTGAAAGACTACGATTGCGAGATACTTTATCATCCGGGTAAGGCTAACGTTGTAGTTGATGTTTTGAGTAGGAAGAGCCTAGGGATGATATCGTATATGATGGTTAGGGAACATGAGTTGCTAGAGAAGTTTGCTAGCCTCAGTCTAGAAGTTGTGCCTTCTGACATGGATACAGACTATGTGATAGTCAGTCTATGCTTGGAGCTGGATCTGTTGGATAGGATCAGAGTGGCTCAACAGACTGATCGATTTTGTATAAATGTGAGTGGTCAGATGCAGAAGGGCACAGTGACTGATTTTGAGTTAAGTTCGGATGGACTACTGAGGTTCAGAGGTAGATTGTGTGTTCCCGAGGATCCAAGACTCAGGAGATTGATATTGGTGGAAGCTCATTCATCGAGGTATACATTACATCCGGGGAGTAACAAGATATATCAAAACCTTCGGAAGGTATACTGGTGGTCGGGTATGATGAGAGATGTAGCAGATTTTGTGGTGAAGTGTCTCGTATGTCAACAGGTGAAGAAGGTAGAGCATCAGAAGCCTACAGGATTATTGCAGCCTCTACCTATACCGACATGGAAATGGGAGTAGATCACCATGGATTTCGTGATGGGTTTACCGAGGACCCGTAGGAATCACGATGCTATATGGGTAATCGTCGACAGACTGACGAAGTCAGCCCACTTCCAGCTATGAGAGCTTTCGATACTCTAAGCACATTGGTAGAGCTGTACATACGCGAGGTAGTGAGGTTACATGGTGTACTAGTGAGCATAGTCTCTGATAGGGATTCCCGCTACACTTCCCACTTTTGGGAACATTTTCAGGAAGCCATGGGAAACCAGTTGAGTTTGAGCATCGCTTTCCATCCTCAGACAGATGGTCAGTCAGAGAGGACTATACAGACTCTGGAGGATATGTTGAGAGCATGTGTGCTAGATTTTAGAGACTCCTAGGATGACCGCTTGCCACTAGCCGAGTTCACCTACAACAACAGTTACCATTCGAGTATTGGGATGACACCGTATGAGGCTTTATATGGCCACAAATGTCGTTCCCTTATTGGGTGGGAAGAAGTGGGTGATCGAAAGCTTTTTGCTCCTGACTTGGTTACACAAGCATATGAGGATGTCCGTTTGATTATAGAGAGACTGAGGACAGCTCAGAGTAGACAGAAGAGTTACGCTGACAAGAGACGAAGGCCACTAGAGTTTGTAGTTGGTGAATCCGTGTTTCTGAAAGTTTCTCCTTCTAAGGGCATAGCGAGATTTGGAAAGAGAGGAAAGCTGAGTCCTCACTATATTAGACCCTTTGAGATACAAGATCAAGTGGGAGATAAGGCCTTTTGGTTGGCATTACCACCAGACTTATCAGGTGTCCATAACGTCTTCCACATATCAATGCTTTGGAAGTATCACCTAGATCTGGCACATGTGATTAGTTATGAGCCATTGGAGCTCAAAGAGGACATGTCATATGTTAAGAGATCGATAAAGATACTGGATAGGAAGGAGAAGGTCTTAAGATCGAAGACTATCAGATTAGTGAAGGTTCTCTGACAGCATCATACTTCAGAAGAGGCTACTTGGGAGCTGGACAGTCTGATGTGAGAGAAGCACCCCCATCTGTTTGATGACTGACTTGGTTCTAATTTGGAGGACCAAATTTTCTTAGTTGGGGAGGATTGTCAGACCCGTACTTTTATGTAGCTTGTTCCTTATGATTCCTATATGTATAAATACTCTATTATTATAGTTGAATCATAAGAAGAGTATTTATTAGATTTAAAGTGTATGCGAAATGATTTAACACTTATAAGCTACATAAAAGCCTAATGTGAATTTAAGAGCCACAGATTAAACCAAGTGGATTTGAATCATTCAGACTAAAGAGAAGAACTTAAAATGAGAAAATATAAAGAGCTCGTGAAGGAAAGTCAGTTTGATTTAGTTCCGTACACAAAGAACGAGAATAAAAAGCTAAAAAGGATAAAACAGACCTTTTTAGCGAGTTAAAGTATTTAAGATATTTTGGGTATGTTTACCAACTGAAAATGGCTAAAACGTAAAGACGAGAGTGTAAAACATAAGATATGACACTTTCAAAATTTTGAAAAAAGTCAACGTGATCAGTAATTAAGGAAAAAGTCAACTATAGTTAAGAAAAGTGGACTTTTAACATAGTTGACTAATCATGGTTAAAAATTAACCTAAGTATGGAGAAAAAAATTGAAAAAAAATATTTTTAGTCAGAATACAAGATAATCATCCCTAGAAGTAAGAAAAATTTATTCGAAAGGATTCCAGATTAAATTTAACAGATAAAAACGTAATGGGCCTAAAGTGAAGATTTTAAAGCCCATTAAGGTATACTAAACGTAGATCGAAATTCTTAGGTCCCTTATATCGAATTGTTGGACCGATTGATAGGCTAAATATTTATACAATTAAAGGTCCAAGGTATAGTAAAAATTTCAGCCCAAAAGCCCATTAAGAAAACCCAAATCGAAAGGCCCAATTTTATGGCCCATTAGGATTAAATATCTAACCTTAGTTAAAGCTAACTATGACTCATTAGATGACTCATTAGGTGACTCATAACTAAACCTTACGAAGTCAATTATAATGGCTGGAAAGTAAGGCTTAATGGCTAAGTAAATGGCTTATAAAATCAGCCACACCATTGTCATCTTCACCATACCATTATTGACTAGAAGAAGAAACCATTGAATTACATTTATCCAAACTTTCTCTCACTAGAAATCACTAAGATTTAGGCATATTTGGAACTTGAAATCTTCATGAAAGTTGTTCCAAATTGAGAGGAGAGTGACATATGTTGGAATTGGATATCTAGAAGCCATAGTGTGCAAACTGTGAGGCTCCAAAGTTTCGGCCAAGTGTGAACACAAATACTAGCTCTAGAGATTATTGGAGGAACAAATCGGACTGCTGGATCGAACAGCGTTGAGAAAGTAAAATTTCTTGAGTGATTGTAGGTAAGGGACTTTTGTGAGTAGTTAGATATATCTGCACATATTTTCGTCTGCTTTTACATTCACTTAAAAACTTTGAGGGTCAGAGAAAGTGAATAATAATTATTGTGACCCGATAGTGACAAATTATGATTTTACCCTTAGTTAGGGGAAAAAGTCAACTTTTTGTGAAAAGTTGAAAAAGCATGGAAACCACCATTTTGAGTGTTTTACTGCTGTTTAGCAGAAGAATAAATAGATGGGCTAATGATTTTAAGGTTGATGTGAATTAAGCACACTTTATAGTACTGATTTTGATTTTTTGAAAATCATCCCTTTTTAAAGAGCCATCTATCGAATTATGTGAGAATAAATTGCGCTAGAGCACAGCTCGCACTTGATTTCATATATTTTCCACATATATTAGTGTTGGATTGTGATTCACACTAGATTTCCATGACATGCATGACAGAGTGCTGGAGTTATTACTCGTACTCAGTTTTATATGATATATGCATGAGAGAGTGCTAGAGCGATTAGCTCGTACTCGAATTTCTCATGAGATGCATGACAGAGTGCTAGAGCGTTGCTCGTACTCGATTCTTTATAATTTATACATGACATAGTACTTGAGTTATTTCTCATACTTGACACGCCCTAAAGGTATTGTCCGCAAGTGCACGGGTCGTACAAGTAATAATGGAATTTGAGTCCCGAGTTATCGTCCCACAGAGAAGTTGATCAGCTTAATTAACTACCGGTTAATCTTACCCTAAGTATATCCTAACAATTTATGAGATTAAGGTGGTGATTTACTAAGGCTAATTAACCATACTGAAAACAATAAATATTAAAATAAAGAAAATAAAACTGAACTAAGATTTGCTTACTGAACTCCGAGCAATTGAAGAAAATATCTACAAAAGAAAATTAAAACAATTAATTAACGCAACTAAAATAAAATGCAAATTTGAAAATAAAGCGATAAAATTAATTAAACTAAACTTTAAACCATCTTAAAATAAAAATGCATGAATTGAGTTTAATCTAAATTAATTCTAATAAAAAATAAAAATTAACTATTAGCATAAATAAATCTAAATTCTAGACTAATCAATAAATTGGACTATAACTAATCATACAAATAAAATTAAAATCATAACTTCTTATGCTAAAAATTAAATTGGAATTAACTATTCAAAAAATGCATGAAAATGAATTAAAGCTATAATACAAAATGTGCCAAACATGACCTTAAGTAAATTTAAACTATTCCCTCCATACACTGTTCACTTTCTTCACAAATTGCATTTCTTTTCCAGGTGCTTCGGTTCCATGCCTCTTGGTTGTCCTCTGCCCAGCTACCGCGTACAGCCTGCATGTTTCTTGGTCTGCTTCAGGTGCTGCCGGAATGCCCAAGTGTGCTCTCGGTCTACAGACGTTGTCCTCGGCACCAGCTTCATTCCCCGCTGCAGCAGTAGATTCTCCCTTAGTCGGCAAGTGTACTCTGTAGTGCCAGGATAGTAATGGAATGCAGCATCTACATCTTGCTATCCTCACTTGTATCTCTTGCAGCAGAACCAACAAACACCAGCAACTGCTCCACTCACCATGTCCGGCATCCTCTTCCTCTGTCCAATGCACCCCACCAGTAGCCACAGCCCGTTCAACCTCAAGCAATCCATCCTCCGACAACAGAGGAGCAGCAGAGAACAAGGAGATAAGCTTAATAGAATGCAAAGAAAGGTAATTCAATGATTAAAATAAACTAGAAGATTAACCAACTATTGAAAAATATAGATGAATGGAAATAGAGTAGAACAGAGGTGTGATGTAATCCCCGATTGCTGCCATATTGCTCTCAATCTATGCTCTGCGTTGAATGATGACAATAAGTAACAAAGCAAGGTGAAAATCAATAACTTAATAAAGGAAAGATAGGAAATGCAGTGATGAACAAATGCAAAACCGAGAAGAATGAATAACATGCATTAGAAAATAACAGAAACGATCGTTAATATGCAGTAAACTGTAGCCGATCCTTGCTACTCGCATAGATGGCTTCTGGTTGGTCTCCCTCACGCATAGGCTTTGCTTCAACTCGTACCACACAATTGCAGCAGCAAATAGAGGATTAAAAAAAATCAAAGTAACTCAAGAATGAACAGTAGAAGGATTTAAAAGCAGAGCTGAATAGAGGAATCAATCAAAATCTTGTTAAGATAACCAAATACCTAGAAGGGGTAACAACGGCTATAGTCACCAATATTCAATAGCTTCTCGCACCACTTGGCTACGTGAAGAGATCAATATACCGAATGAACAATAGAAAAACAAAGAAATGAAACTGAAACTGGAAGAACCCGAGAGCAAATAAAAATAAAAATAATAACTGTAAATTAAAACTTAAACAGTAAAATAACAATGAATGGAAACTGAATAAATCCTAGAAGAAAATGGACAATGGTGGCTGCAGTCACCAGTCGAAAAACATAAAAGAAAGCTTAAAGAAAATAAAACCTAAAATAAATGTTTAACCTAAAAAAAAAACTAAAAGCTACCTCCCTTTCAATTGACATCTTTTTCTATTTATGCACACATTTAAGGGTACAATTGTAATATTTCCATCCTAGATGAGTTGACATTGTTTGGCCACTTGTCTTCACACCATTGGCTCCTTGAAAAATAATATTTCCATGTCATCTGTCTTTTTGTCCAATTGGATGTGCTAGGCTCGTGTTGTCCGCGTGGTCCAATCTCGATTTTAGCCTAATTTCGATCCATTTTCTACCGAAATATTCAAAATTCAATTGGATTTTAATTATTTGCAAACATGAGAATTTTAATTAAATAAAGGGGATAATTAACAAAATAAATTTGGGATTTAAATAATTAATTGAGAAATTAAGCATAAATAATTCTAAAAATATAGAATTATCACACCCCCAAACTTGAGCTTTTGCTTGTCCTCAAGCAAAACAAAATGATTGTAGGAATGATAAGTACAAAACACAACAATTTTCCCAATATTATTCTCAAAGAAAAAGTACAGATTATGAAATGAAAAGATCACAAATATAGTCCAACACTCAGAATCATTCAATCATAAGTCCTAACCCAAATTGGATCCCTCGTGTGTGTGTGAAAATATCAAAGTCACTTTACAGTACATTATCCGGATTAGATTATGCAAACACAGTGAATGCAAAGTCAATGACATGTGATCATTCTCATAAGTTTGCTTTTCACTTCTCTCTCCACTAATGTAGTCACACTTAACTAAAGATCAATAGGACTTCATTAAGCTTGTAATGTAAGGCTGGGGCTAAGGTATGATAAAGTCGATTTAGGTTTAATTACCCCTTAACATGCATTACTTCTAGGATCTTTAATGTAAGAGCTCAAATTATTTCCCCCAAACTTATTTATTTCACTAAATATTTTTTTCTATTTTTTTTTCGTATTTTTCTTCTTTCTTCTTTTTCTTTTTGTTTCATTTTCTTTTCATTTTTTTTAAATTTTCACTATCACCAGATACCCAAATGTACAAAGCTCACAATATATCTCAATGACTTTCATGCTTTCAGGGTAAAGGATAGGAAAAGAGTATTTAAGCTGAGGAAATTTTGCATGTGTATTTACAGAGAAAAGCTTATTTGGCCCAAATGGGTGACTAGGGGTAAAATATGTACAGGGTCGGCTGGAAAGGCTCAAACGATCCAAAGATGGCCTAAATCATCTCCCTAATTAAGAGTGATCTAATATTTCGCCTCGAGATTAGATCAAACAAATTCTAGAATATGATACACAAAATCAACTAAACAAATGCAATCCTAAGTCCACATAAGCTTTCTCTAAATAAATCTACAGATTCATGACATGACATGTGCGTAAATCATGCTTCTTAGTCAATCAAAATCATACTTAATCATGGGGTCATATCATCGGAATATGGGAAAACTACATGCTAAGCACTAAATCATCCCAAAATCAAACAGTTTAAGCTCAGATTTTCCAAAATATTTTGAAAAAATTGTCAATTTTGCTCAAATTTTTGAAAAATACTCAAGTGATATCCCCTCCCCTAAACTTAAGGTGCACAGTGTCCTCAGTGTGCAGATAATATAAGAATTGAAGCTTAGGAACAAAGTACTCCCCTTTCTGATGATGATGAACAACTGAAGCTTTTATTGAAAGCGTAAAATTAGAAAATAAACCTGTAAAATAAACAAAGAAAGAAACAATAGAAAAGAAAAAGAAAAGGAACTATATACAAGGTGAAAAGAAAAACACAACCATTTCAAATGCAGCTGAAGAACACAATACTCAGTAGCAGTGCGAAGAGTAGGAGGATTAGCCATAGTGGTGACCGAATGTCGACAGTTAACTCCTCTTGAGCTCTAGCTACTTCCCTCCTTCTTTGAGAATTCTTGTGCTCAAGCCTTATATCCTCATTAATCTCTATCTTAAAACACTCTTGAGAGTCATCAGGGAGCTTCAAAGGTTTGAAAACTTTAAATGTCACCTCCTGATCTAAGACTCTCATGGTTAATTCCCCTTTTTGTACATCAATTAATGTCCTACCAGTAGCTAGGAAAGGTCTGCCTAGTATAATGGAGAATTCCCTGTCTTCCTCCATATCCAAAACAATAAATTCTGCAGGGAAAATAAACTTGTCCACCTTAACTAGCACGACCTCAATGATCCCCTACGGATATTTAATGGACCTATCAACTAATTGAAGGGTCACTGTGGTGGGTTTTACATTTCTTATTCCTAGCTTCTGGTATATGGACCAAGGCATAAGGTTTATACTAGCTCCTAGATCACAAAGGGCTCTACCAAAGAACTGATCTCCTACGGTGCAAGGTATGGTAAAACCATCTAGATCTTTGAGCTTGGGGGGTAATTTCCTCTGAATAATGGCACTACACTCCTCAGTCAAGGCCACTGTCTCATAATCCTCTAATATTCTCTTCCTCAAGAGGATATCCTTTATAAACTTCACATAACTAGGCATTTACTCTAAAGCATCCGCGAAAGGAATGTTAATGTGAAGCTTCTTAAAAACCTCAAGAAATTTAGCCAACTGCTGATCAAGCTTCTGGTTTTTGAACCTCTGAGGAAATGGTAATGGGGGTCTAACTTGAGGAAGTGTAGTGGTAACAAGTGTAACATCAGATGAAGAGGAAGGTTGTGAAGAAGAAGAAGGTAAAGATGAAGAAGCGCCTGACTTAGATTCCTTTGCAGCTTGATCCTGATGTTCCTGCTCTGTCTGAGTTGCTTCTTTGGGACTTATGAGTTCTTCAACTATGGACTGAACAGGATTGGACTTAACTTGTGGTTCCTCTAGCTCTTTACTGCTCCTAAGGGTGATGGATTTAACATGTTCCTTACCCTCCCTTTGCCTAACAGGATTAGCTTCAGTGTTACTGGGTAGGGTCCTTTGAGAACGTTGACTAAGAGCGTTTGCTATTTGTCCTACATGAACCTCTAAGTTCTTAATTGAAGTAGCTTGATTTTGTAGGATAGTCATGAACATTTCCTCAAGCAAAGGCTTCTTCTCAGTTGCTGGTACCGGTGCAAGTATATGCTATGACTGGATAGGTGGTGGTAGTGGTGATGGATGATGTGGGTATGGGTGATGTGGTGGATGGTATGGAAATTACGGCTGTGGTGGTGCCTGAACCGGTGGAGCTTGAAAACCAGGGAGTCCTACAGGTCTAGAGCTAGAAGTTTGCCCTTGGTTTTGGTTCCAGGAGAAGTTAGGATGGTTCCTCCACCCTGGATTATAGGTGTTTGAAAAAGGGTTGTTCTGTTGCATTTGAGAAGGGGCAACATACTGAACCGATTCTAAGTTGAGCGGACACCTGTCTACAGAGCGGGTACCACTACACAGCTCGCAGGGAAGAAAGGGACTTTGGACAAAATAAATCAAAATAGGACTGGTGGGAGTATTATGCTGGGTACTGAGTGACTCTACCTTCTTTGTAAGATTAGCTATTTGAGAAGTCAAGGTAGACAGTGTGTCTAACCCATATATACCCGCAGCTTTCTTAGGCAACTGCCTCTCTGACGACCATAGATAATTGTTAGCTGCCATTTTATCTAACAGACCATAAGCTTCCTCCTCCATCTTACACATTAAAGCTCCTCCCGCAGCAGCATCTACTATGGTCCTATTCTGGCTAGAGAGCCCGTTGTAGAAGGTTTGGACTTGAAGCCATAAGGGTAGGCCATGGTGGGGACACTTCCTAAGAAGGTCTTTGTATCGTTCCCATGCTTCATAAAGGGATTCAGAATCGAATTGAGTAAAGGATGATATATC
Source organism: Firmiana major (assembly GCA_033439115.1). Classification (NCBI taxonomy): domain Eukaryota; kingdom Viridiplantae; phylum Streptophyta; class Magnoliopsida; order Malvales; family Malvaceae; genus Firmiana; species Firmiana major. The sequence continues at coordinate 24,754,375 of CM065910.1, forward strand.
ACTACGGAGTTTAGCCATTTTTTAGAGAGGAAAGAACTTAGCTAAAAATTGATAGGCTAACTCGTAACAGGTGGAGATGGATCCCGGAGGTAAAGTGGTCAACCAGTGTCTTGCTGTATCCCTAAGAGAGAAGGAAAATAGTCTAAGCCTAAGTGCATCGCCCGAGAGTCCCTTATGCTTGAAAGTATTGCACAAATCTAAAAATTGCCCTAAGTGAGCATGTGGGTCATCAAGGGGAGGCCCACTGAATTGTAACGAACTTTGGATCATCTGGAGGATTGAAGGCTTAATTTCAAAATTGTTTGCAAGGATAGCTGGTGGCCTAATGCCGAAATAATATCCTCCAATCGTCGGCATTGCATAATCTCTAACGGTTCTAATTTCCCTATTTTCTGTCATTGTATTTTGCAGCAGAGCTTTAAATTTCCTAGAGTCCTTTCAAATTTTTCTAAGAGTACGTTCAATTTCAGGATCTAGAGGAAAGCAATCAAAACTCTTGGCTCTACGCATCCAACCATCAGAAAGTCCTTAGAAATTTTTTTTGAATTTTTGAATTTTAAATTTTTTTTATTTAACTAATCTAGATTAAACTTCTAAATATTTACACCCTAAATATTCACATGCTAGAATTACACCTAAGCATAATTTCACCGATATTAATTAACAACTAATTAAAACTTCCCCGGCAACAGCTCCAAAAACTTGACACGCCCTAAAGGTATTGTCCGCAAGTGCATGGGTCGTACAAGTAATAATGGAATTTGAGTCCCGAGTTATCGTCCCACAGAGAAGTTGATCAGCCTAATTAACTTCCGGTTAATCTTACCCTAAGTATATCCTAGCAATTTATGAGATTAAGGTGGTGATTTACTAAGACTAATTAAACATACTGAAAACAATAAATATTAAAATAAAGAAAATAAAACTGAACTAAGATTTGCTTACTGAACTCCGAGCAATTAAAGAAAATACCTACAAAAGAAAATTAAAATAATTAATTAACGCAACTAAAATAAAATGAAAATTTGAAAATAAAGCAATAAAATTAATTAAACTAAACTTTAAACCAACTTAAAATAAAAATGTATGAATTGAGTTTAATCTAAATTAATTCTAATAAAAAATAAAAATTAACTAATAGCATAAATAAATATAAATTCTAGACTAATCAATAAATTGGACTATAACTAATCATACAAATAAAATTAAAATCATAACTTCTTATGCTAACAAATTAAATTGGAATTAACTATTCAAAAAATTCATGAAAATGGATTAAAGCTATAATGCAAAATGTGCCAAACATGGTCTTAAGTAAATTTAAACTATTCCCTCCAAACACTGTTCACTTTCTTCACAAATTGCATTTCTTTTCCAGGTGCTTCGGTTCCATGCCTCTTGGTTATCCTCTGCCCAGCTACCGCATACAGCCTACACGTTTCTTGGTCTGCTTCAGGTGCTGTCGGAATGCCCAAGTGTGCTCTCGGTCTGTAGACATTATCCTCGGCACCAACTTCATTCCCAGCTGCAGCAGTAGATTCTCCCTTAGTCGACAAGTGTACTCTGCAATGCCAGGATAGTAATGGAATGCAGCAGCTACATCTTGCTATCCTCACTTGTATCTCTTGCAGGAGAATTGACAAACACCAGCAACTGCTCCACTCACCATGTCCGGCGTCCTCTTCCTCTGTCCAGTGCACCCCACCAGTAGCCACAGCCTGTTCGACCTCAATCAATCCAGCCTCCGGCAACAAAGGAGCAGCAGAGAATAAGGAGATAAGCTTAACAGAATGCAAAGAAAGGTAATTCAATGATTAAAATAAACTAGAAGATTAGCCAACTATTGAACAATACGAATGAATGGAAATAGAGTAGAACAGAGGTGTGATGTAATCCCCGATTGCTGCCATATTGCTCTCAATCTATGCTCTGCGTTGAATGATGACAATAAGTAACAAAGCAAGGTGAAAATTAATAACTAAATAAAGGAAAGATAGGAAATGCACTGATGAACAAATGCAAAACCGAGAAGAATGAATAACATGCATTAGAAAATAACAGAAACGATCGTTAATATGCAGTAAACTGTAGCCGATCCTTGCTACTCGCATAGATGGCTTATGCTTGGTCTCCCTCACGCATAGGCTTTGCTTCAACCCGTACCACACAATTGCAGCAGCAAACAGAGGATTAAAACAAAATCAAAGTAACTCAAGAATGAACAGTAGAAGGATTTAAAAGCAGAGCTGAACAGAGGAATCAATCAAAATCTTGTTAAGATAACCAAATACCGAGAAGGGGTAACAACGACTACAGTCACCAATATTCAATAGCTTCTCGCACCACTCGGCTACATGAAGAGATCAATATACCGAATGAACAATAGAAAAACAAAGAAATGAAACCGAAACTGGAAGAACCCGAGAGCAAAACAAAATCAAAATAATAACTGTAAATTAAAACTTAAACAGTAAAATAACAATGAATGGAAACTGAATAAATCCTAGAAGAAAATGGACAATGGTGGCTGCTGTCACCAGCCGAAAAACATAAAAGAAAGCTTATGGAAAATAAAACCTAAAATAAATGTTTAACCTAAAAAAAAAAAACTAAAAGCTACCTCCCTTTCAATTGACATCTTTTTCTATTTATACACACATTTAAGGTTACAATTGTAATATTTTCATCCTAGATGAGTTGACATTGTTTGGCCACTTGTCTTCACACCATTGGTTCCTTGAAAAATAATATTTCCATGTCATCTGTCTTTTTGTCCAATTGGATGTGTTAGGCTCGTATTGTCCGCGTGGTCCAATCTCGATTTTAGCCCAATTTCGGTCCATTTTCTACCGAAATATTCAAAATTCATTTGGATTTTAATTTATCTATAAACATGAGAATTTTAATTAAATAAAGGGGATAATTAACAAAATAAATTGGGGATTTAAATAATTAATTGAGAAATTAAGCACAAATAATTCTAAAAATATAGAATTATCAGTACTTGATTTGATGAGTTTTGTACATAGCATGGTACTAGAGCTATTGCTCATACTTGATTTGAAACATGAGCTATGCATTGACCTAGTTGCTGGAGGTTTACTCCCACTAGAGTTTAAGTTTGTGATGTAAAACAGTGTTTGAGAGGAGTGTCGATTGTGAGTCGCACTCAAAGGCGCGCACTGTAATTTATGTGATATATAATACATGTTAAAAACCATGCTTGATTTCCTCGTGTAGATCGCGTGTCACACTATGAGAGGTTCGCATGTGGATTTAGAGACGTGGTATGATATTCCATGGTTTGAGGGCTAAGACCTATGGCAGGCACCCCGACTGTGATGTAAGGTCCATGAAGTACGTTGTACCGTGCGAGTGGCATGGAGTACACTGTACCGTGTGGTGTTGTGGAGTTGAGGAGTTGATAGCTGGCAATTGTGATAGACTGACTCCCCTCCCGTTGCAGCAGTGATGCCCTGCACACCGAGATCTGCGTTGCTTGGGATCACCATTATAGGATATGACCATAGTCCAGGATATTATTGCATTTTACCATATAGTCTTACATGATATAACACCCGACTGACTGATTTATTGGCAGTCGTGATAGACTGACCCCCCTCCCGTTGCAGCAGTGATGCCCCGCACACCGAGATCTGTGTTGCTTGGGATCACCATTATAGGATATGACCATAGTCCAGGATATTATTGCATTTCACCACAGAGTCTCACATGATATAACACCTGACTGACTGATTTATTTATGATACAGATAGACCTGAGGGATTAGTCAAAAATTTGATTTTGTGTTGTGAATGATTTAAATGACATATTTACTATGATTTAAATATAAATGGCATGATTTATCTAAAGGCATTGTGATATTATAAAGATGCATTATTTTGTACTACATGCCTACATTTGAGAAAGCAAGCATGATTTCTGTACATGAGATTTAATCTGTACAAGTATATATATATTTAACGACATGCTTTTAAAGTGAGTTAAGGAAATGATATTTTCGAGGCATAGCATTATTTTGAGTAGATAGTGTATATGTCTACTTGCTTGCCTGATTTTCTTACTGAGCGCGTTGTATGCTCATCCCCCTTTATTTTCCCTCTCTAAAGAGCATCAGCAGTAGAGCGAGTGTGCTTGAGAGATAGTATTCTTATTGTCCGCTACTATTTCCTATCGATCGACTGGTATACATATTTTGTACGGTTATGTATCTAAACATAGAAATAGCACAGTGATGTATATGATATACATTATGGGGAATGTATTTGTATTACATTTTATATGATCTCACATGTATTATGAAAGAAGTTACAGTCAGTAACAGCATATTGACATGTATGTATGATAATGGATGATATGGTATGCTAGGAAGCTAACATCGAATCACAGCCCAACCATTGATGAGAGGAAAGGTAAGTTAAAATGCGAAAAATTTGTAGTAGTTTTGGTTAAGTCAAGAAGGGTCTTGACAATATCACATGGAGTATGCTGCACCACGTGGTTGAGTTATAGATGAGAAAGCCTGGTGAAGAACTAACTCACCTTTGTTCCAACATGATACCCCCACACCAGGATCCGTGTGGTCTGGGATGATTTATGACATAGTTTGCCAACATAGTCTTTGAGATATAATGACCTGTCTCACTTGTTATTACATAATACCACATGATTTTTATACATGAGTGTGATTGTGATTTGTCCAGGGTAGACCCGAGGGAGGGGTCGAGCCTTGTGGGATTTGTGATTTAATGAAATGATGATTTGGTTTATGATGAGATGTAATGTGATTTGAAAAAGATGTTTCTTAAATGAATTTCCCTTTTTGTGATGAGATTTAATGAGACCGAGCATGAGATGATTTACATGTTGAGATTTTCATGTTTTATGCATACATGATTTTCAATACATGATATATGTATATACATATGGCATAGTTTTATTTCCTCATGCTCCTATTATAAAAGATTTATGCATAACATTATTAGCATGTAGATAGGGTAGCTATCTACCATGCTTTCATTATTGCCTTACTGAGCGTGTGGTTGCTCATCCCTTTCTACTTTTCCCCTCTACAGAGCGTACACAATAGCCCAGTGAAGACTGAGGCATTATATTTTAGACATCCACTGCACTCCATTGCAAAGAGGTATATACACAGAGAATTCTTTTTGTATCTAAACATGTAAAAGCACAATATCGATTTTGAATTGTAATGTGGGGGATGTAAAAGTTAGAAAACGTGTCATGTATAACTTAACTTTCAATGAATGACACTTCTTTTGATTTAATTAAGAATGAATGTTGAGTGATGTTAATTATTGACTCACAGCCCAACTGTGTAGTGGTGAGTTTGTTCATGACCGAGTAAGGAAAGAAAAATGCAAAATATTTATAGTGAGTTTTAGTTATAAAAGGATAAATTGGGTCGTGACACTCTTCTACTGCAGTTCTGCTGCTATTTTTTTCCCAAACATCAGTGTTACATTCATTTTCGATTTGCTTAACTACCCGTTTTGCATTTCAAACACATTTGCAACTTAAAAACATTCATTCCTTATGATTTATATCCAAAGTGACTTGTCCGTACATCACATAATGATAAAGAGTACATATTAAATTATGGGTCTTATAAAAGGAGCCTTGACCGAAACGTACTTCCCTCCTCAAGCTTGCCGTAGACATCCTTGTACCCCTCACTATCTAAGATTTTTTTTTCTAACTTTTAGAGACCGATCTGGTTTGAGCTTTAGAAGGAACATTTTCTCCTCACCCTTTCCCCATACAACATATAAAAAATCCAAAATCTTCCAAGGTTTTCTATAAGGGTGAAAACCTTATTGGAAACTTAAGGATGAAACCTGTCCTGTAGTAAAGGTAAGAAAAACTTGTATTTCTTGGTTCTTTAGTTGATTTCTAAGGTTGATTTAAGTATTTTAAGACCATGGACATTGTGATATGCAAACCAAAGAGATCTTCAAGAGGTTTTGGAGCTTGGTCAAACTTGGTTAAAGAAGGGCAAAATTTTTAGAAAAACCCAATTTAATATATGTTTGATTTAGTGATGTTTAGATGATATTTGCTAAAGTAGAATTTTAGAATAAAATGTATAAGAGCACTTACGGGTTTTGGCCATTGTGGATTGGTGTTGTATGAGGATGTTTGATGGTTTACATTAATACCTTGATGTTAATTAAGGTTAGGAAGGTTTGTTTAAGTGATTGGCTCAAAGAAAAAAACTAGGGAAATGGTGGAACGTGCATTCGGCCAATATGAGGAAATCTTGTGAAATTGGCTTAATTAAGGGTGTAAGTTATGATTTTGGGATAATTAATATGTATTAAGATAAGTTTAAAACTTAAGTGAATTAAATTAGCAAGGTTGCTCTAAGGGCATGTTAAGGGAAGTTTTCGACCAAGCTAAAAGGTTATGTGTAAATGGCCTAGTTCAAAGAAGTTTATAGTGGTTTAATATGTATACAAGTATGTTAGGACAAGTTGAATAATAATTGGAAATGTTTGGGTTGTGTATGGCAACATAGTGGTGTGATCCACAAAGCTAGAGGTATACTCAGTGCTTGAGATGTCACTTGTTAATTTCGGTGCTCATAGAGGTAAGAGATGTAATTTAAATCCATAATGGTGTCCCTTGCCTTATTTGTAAATTATAAAATCGTTTAAATATGATTTGATTGTTGAAAATTAGCTTTAGGTAATTTTCGAACAAGAAATTAGGCATTTGCAAACTTGAAGGAGGAAACCTCGATTTAAGTTAGCTCGATAGGATTTTATGAAAACTAATTTCCTTGAATTAGAAACCTACAATTTTAAGATTTCAATAGCCTAAATTTCATTTTATCAATACATAAGAAGTTTTTTGAAAGAAAAATATGTGATTTTAAAACTATGTGAATTTTGAACTTTATTTCTAAAAGTAATTTTAGAAAATCATGGTTATGAAATTGTTTGTAAAAATTATGTGAAACTATTTGAGCTTGGAGGCTTCCCTAGTCATGCACTGGTTGATTTCTATTAGATGTTTATGTCTACACGACATGTTCATGCCATTACCCGCACAGTCAGTGTCATTGGTGCTTATACCCTAGTTGTGTGCTAGTTATGTGCTAGTTGTGTGATTGTGTTCACTGTTGTACGACTTTGGCTCAGTCTACAGCCCATTGGTATTATTCCCTCTGTTGAGAATGACTTATTATGTATACCACATGATAGTTATAGGGTTCATGCTTAGTCTCCATGTGAATATCTATTTTTTAAACTTTGTGAAAAAAATATGAATTATTTGTGAGATATTGTGAATTTGACCTTGAGATTTTGTGTATTTTAGTATAAAATTTCATTATGCTTTTATTATGTGAATTTGTGATTTTCACATAACAAAGCATCATTATTACAAATATTTTGATGTTATTACTGTTTTAAACGCATTTCTTACTGAGCTTTCCCCAATGCTCACCCCCTACTCCTTTAGATTACTTGTGATAATCCATATGGAGTACACAATGTAGGCTAGTGGATTAACAACTTCCCAACCTATATTTTGTATTGAGCAAGGTATACGCCTCACGTTTTGTGTTTATTTCCAAACATTCCTATAAGAACAGATGTATGTATCTTATTCTGACACTTCTAGGACATAATTCAAATTCAAAGTGTGAGATTTTGTTTTTTTTAACTAAGTTAATCACGTGATGCATGCTTAAGTCAATCCAAGTATATTAAGGTCTATTTCAATTTTATCATCATTACACTTATTATATATGGGTTACGGATTAAGTGACAATGAATTACTGAGGTTAAGTAAGAAAATATGGTAACTTACACTGCACAAAAGGCAACGTTAGGTAAAGTGAAATAAAAAAATTAGCTTGTGTTTCTGCGGTTCCAAGTGATACAATTTTTGGTATTCTAGCCGAGGTTGTTTAGTACGTGTCACTGTAGCTTAGCTAGAGTTTGGATTACATCCTATATGTCTATGCTTGTCCGGTTAAGTATAGCTATTAAAGTTATACTTAACCATTTGTTCCGAGCAGGTATTCAATCACATTATAAGTGGGAGACGAGGCCGACATCGAAGGTAGGCTCAGCCACCTCTGCCACTTCTTCCATAGCTTGAGAGCCTAAACTCCTGAATTTCAAGGCTCAAACGCCAATTAAATTAGGGCTTTGAGTCTTTGATTGCTATGTTTACTCAGTTCAAGGTAAACAAACTCTAAGATCGATGCGACTCAAGCAACAGTTGCACCTTTTTCACCATGTGCACTACCTCTGGTACTTGTACTTGGTAGTTATTCCTTAGCCAAAGGCTCAACCATAGCCTAGAGCTCAGGACAAGGCTAAAAGAGACATGGTAAGACTATGAGACTTCCTCAAGATAAGTCCTCCCACATTTAAGAGGGTCAAGGATCTGATACAGGCAGAGAAACAGTTGATGAGTCTAGAGAAATCCTTTGGCTATCTAGGGGTATTGATACAGAGAAGGTGCTGATGGCCACTTATATACTTTAGAGTGAGGCAGGTTATTAGTGAAGATCAACAAGACCCTTTTGACTGCAAGGTATATAGTGGTTACAGGGGATTTTTTTTTACTACTTTTAGGAAACAGTATATTTCGCGGATTACTCAGTAAAAGATGCAGACTAAGTTCTTAAATCTTGTCTAAGGCAGTATGACTGTTGATGCTTACAAGACCCGATTCACCACCTTTAGTTGATATGATCCTAAGATGCTTAAGGATGAAGAGCCTCATACTAAGAGGTTTATGTTAGGACTGAGACTTGCCATTTGAGATCGATTATTGGCTTTCGATATTGTTGAGTTTAAGAAGGCTCTCAAGCAGGCCCATACTATTTAGTGGGAATTAGATATTACATAGGCAGAGTATGGCTCTAAGGGAAAGAGCTGGGATAGGGGTAAAAGAGTAGAGGACACCCAATCATTTTCGAGGATGGGTTAACCTAAGAGACAAAGGATGGATGAGTCTTCAGCGAGGGTTGATAGGCCCACAACTTTTGCAGCCACCACTATGACTATTAGAGGTCTTCGACAACATGGTCAGACTTGTAAGTTGTGTGAGAAGTACCATGGTGATTGGCCTTACCATTGTGCCACCAAAATCCTATTTTAAATGTGGTAAGAAGGGGCACATGATTTGAGATTATCCACAGTTCATGGTCCCTCAGCAGCAACAACCATCACAGCCAGATAGGCAGGTCGTATAGAAGCGGGCCACAACAGCAAAGAAAGGGAAGAAGCCTGGGACTCAGGGTATGTCTTCACCTTAGATAGAGAGATAGTTGATGCCTCAGTCGAGACTATCAGGGGTATGTTTCTTGTCTGTAACCATGAAACACATGTTTTATTTGATTTTGGCTCCACACACTTGTTTATTACATCGTACTTTGCATATAACTTGCATGTAGAGCCTGAGCCCTTAGGTCACATGTTACACATTAACGCACCTATGAAAAAGTCCCAAATAATAGATGTAGTGTATAAGAATTTTGAGATTAAGGTAGGAGATAAGGTTATGTTAGCAAATATAGTATCATCTGATATGTACGACTTTGATGTGATTTTAAGCATGGATTGGCTAGCTACCAATCATGTGAGTTTAGACAGCTAGACTAAGGTTGTAACCTTCTCCCTACCTGATAAGTTCGATGTATGATTTGCTTTGAAGAAATGAAAGTACAATCTTTAAGTTTTGTGAAATTACTAATGAATGTGTTAATGTAAAGGTTATGTTACTTTTATTCTTGATACTAGTCTGAAGCGTCTAGATTTACAAGACATCCCAGTGGTTTATGAGTTCCTTAATGTATTTTCAGATGAGTTATCGGGGTCATCGCTAAATAGAGAGAGCTAAACTTTAATATTGATTTAGTGCTCGATACTCACTAATCTCTAAACCTCCTTATCAGACGACACTTGTTGAGTTCGAGGAGTTAAAAAAGTAGTTGCAAGAGTTATTAGATAAGGGTTTCATCAAGCTCAGTGTGTCTCCATGGGAAGCATCGATGTTATTTGTATGGAAGAATGATGGTAGTCTCCGACTCTATATTAATTATAGGCTACTGAATAAGGCTATAGTGAAAAATAAGTACACTCTGCCCGGATTGATGATTTATTTGATTAGTTGAATGGGAATACTACATTTTCTAAAATTGATATGAGATCTAGGTATCACCGATTAAGGATTAAGAAAGAAGATGTTTTGAAAACGGCCTTCAGGACTCGTTACGGCCACTATGAGTCTTTAGTTATGCCATTCGGTTTAACGAACACCCCTGCAACGTTCATGAATCTGATGAATGAAGTATTTCAGGAGTATTTTGATCAGTTTGTAATAGTTTTTATTGATGACATCCTGGTTTTCTCTAGGTCCCGAGAAGAGCACAAGCAGCATTTAAGGATTGTGCTCCAAACTCTCCGAGACAAGCAGCTTTATAGAAATTAAATAAGTGTGAGTTCTAACTTGAGCAGATAGCATTACATAGTCACATCGTATATAAGGATGGGGTGTTAGTCGATCTATCTAAGGTAGAGGCTGTGCTTCAATGGGAAAGACCAAGGACTGTTACGAAGATTAAGAGTTTTCTAATATTGACGAGGTAGTACTGAAGATTAGTTGAGGGTTTATCCAGGAATACTGCTCCGTTGACTTGACTCACGTGTAAGGATATTAAGTTCGAGTGGTCTGATAAGTGTGAACAGAGATTTTAGGAGCTCAACTGGAGATTGACCTCGGTACCAATCTTAACTATCCCGAGCGGATCTCGGGGTTTTACAGTTTATAATGATGCTTCCCATCATGGGTTGGGTTGTGTGCTCATGAAGCTTGGTAAGATAATTGCTTATAATTCTCGTCAACTAAAGGATTATGAGAAGAACTATCCTACCCATGATTTAGAGTTGACTGTTTTAGTTTTTGTTCTGAAGATTTGGCGACACTATTTGGATGGAGAATAGTTTTAGATCTTCATTGACCACAAAGTCTTAAGTATATATTTGATTAAAGGGAGCTTAATATGAGGTAGAAATGATGGATGAAGCTCTTTAAAGATTATGACTTCGAGATTTTATATCATCCAAGTAAGGCGAATGTTATGGCGGTTGCTGTAAGCAGAAAATAGATGGTTTCTTTTATGATGGTTAGAGAATGAGATTTATTAGAGCAGTTCATTGAGCTCAATATTAGATTTAGTCCTCAAAGGATGATTGTCTTTTGGCTAGTATGTAGATTGAGCCGAGTATTTTGGATCAGATGAGGGCAGAGTAGAGAAATGATTAGTGGTTGTTGGATATGGTTAGTGAGACAGAACAAAACTTGCAGTCAGATTTCTCAGTTGGTGATGATTGTTTGCTCATGTTTAAGAGTTGTATCTATGTTTAAATAATGATAACTTGAGACAGCAAATATTGAGAGTGTCTCACTGTTCATGGTACACTATATATCTGGGTAGTACCAAGATGTATCATGATCTAAGAAAGGTGCATTGGTAAGTTGGTATGGAGAAAGATGTGGCACAGTTTGTGACCAAGTGTTTAGTATGTCAGCAGGTAAAGATTGAGCATCAGAAGCCAGTAGAGATGCTCCGACCTTTACCTGTGTCTACTTGGAAATGAGAGCACATAAGCATAGATTTCATTACGGGATTACCGAAGACTAAGAAGAATTATGATGCAATCTGGGTGATTGTGGATAGATTAACTAAAAATTCCCACTTCCTTGCCATTAAGAGTACAGATTTGTTAAGTTCATTAGCTAACTTATATGTCAAAGAGGTAGCTTTATTACTTGAGGCTCCCATGAACATTACTTCAGACAGAGATTCTCAATTTAAATCTAGGTTTTGGAGTCATTTTGAAGAAGCTATGAGATCTCAGCTAAATTTGAGTATTTCCTATCATCCTCAGATAAATGATCAGTCTGAGCAGACTATTCAGACCTCAGAGGATATGCTACAGGTATGTGCGATTGACTTTGAGTTTATGAGATGATCACTTGCCATTGGTCGAGTTTGCCTATAATAACAATTTCACTCTAGTATCAGTATGGCCTCTTCTAAGGCATTGTATGGTAAGAGATGTAGATCTCTAGTGGCTTGGGAAGAATTTGGTGACAAAAAGATTTTAGATCTTGATTTAGTTGAGTAGGTAGCTAAAGGTGTTAAGATTATCTGTGATACATTTTGGGCAACTCAGAGTAGGCTAAAGAGTTATGAGGATGTGCGTAGACAACCACTTGAATTTCGGATTGAAGATTCTGTGTCTCTAAAGGTATCTCAGAGTAAGGGTATCATGCACTTTGGTAAGAAAAGAAAGATGAGTCCTCACTTCATTAGTCCATTTGAAATTTTTAAGAAAGTTAGGGATGTTACTTACAGACTTGCTTTATCGCCACAGCTTTCTGGGGTACACAACATCTTCCACATCTCCAAGTTAAGGAAGTATAATCCAGACCCTTCACATGTTATTGAATATGAGCCTTTGGATATTCAGGGGGATATGACATACATTGAGCAGCCTATCCAGATTCTAGACTGAAAGAGAAGGTACTTTGATCAAAGTCTATTCCATTGGTTAAGGTTCTCTGACAACATCATTAACTGAGGAAGCTACTTGGGAGCTAGAGAGCCTCATGAGAGAGAAGTACCCTCACATCTTCTGATGGACTTGAAAGAATTTGGAGGACCAAATTCCTAAAGGTGGGAAGAATGTAAAATCCATAAATTTCATATTACCATTTATTAAGTAATTAAAAGAAATTACAAATGATTAACCGAGAGTTCCTTGTAGGACTTAAGTATAGCCATAGAGCAAGTGAATGGAAATCATAGCTAAGTTTTGGGAGCATGAAGTCCAAAGGTAAGAAACTTTAATTGAAATGAATTCTAAGTGTTCATGTTCATACGAATGTATTTGCATACATGGAAGTTAGGCTAGCTTTAGTTAGATTGAATTAAGTGAGAAAATTTTAAGTTATTACAAAATCGAGAAAATTTAACTAAGAAAGAGTAATCTAATAAAAATCCCAAAGGTTAATGAAAAATTAATTTAGCACTTTAATAAATTAATATAAGGTCTAAACACATAGAATAAAATAAATTTGGCTTGACCAACCATGGTTAAGACCATGAAATTAATTAGAGAAGTGAAAGTTTGGAAAAAATTATTTCTCGTTTGAAGAAAATCGATACAAAAGTAGAAAATTATTTGAAGGCTAAGACGAACTTGGAATGACCCTAAATTTTAACACATTTATCTTAAGATGTTAATGATTTTTTGGAAAGTTTCAATAAGAAATAAGGTCATTAAGGCCATGAAAAAAATAACACAACTCAACTAGTTGGAAAACCAAAAGCTTTAATGAGCTTCAGGGGCTAATAAAGAGTGGTACAAGCAAATGGATACAAGTTAACCATGAAATCACACTACCACTACTTAACATTTTACAGACACATTAAGGTATTCAAATTTAAGAAACTAAGGCTCAAATAATGCCATAAATTTGGCTACAAATTAAAAGGAATTGGATTACTAAAATCTAAAAATTTGAAACTAGCTAATCCCATCCCATTCAGCCTAGCACTAAGTGACATAAACTTTATTATACAAGCTCATTGTATGCCAATTACTATGTACACATATTAGACTTAATCCTAGTTGAAAATTAAGGGCCAAAAACATAAAAGAAGGCTGAAAAATCAAGGGGACAAAACCCCTAAAGTCAGGGCAGTAGGAAATCCTACCTGCTGCCACTATAGTGGACTCCAAACAATAATTCTTTAAAACTTATGGAGACTAGATATGAAGTTGGCCTTTTACTACAGTTAGCTAACTTGTTAAGGGATATTTTTAGAGCTAAGAATCAAACAAAAATGAGCCTTGATTGAAACACACTTCCCTTCTCAAGCTTGCTGCCAGCGTCCTTATACCCCTCATATCCAAGTTTCTTTTTTTCTAATTCTTAGAGACCAATCAGGCTTGAGCTCAAGATTGTCACAACCGCCTGTGACTTACCAAAATCCACTATAATGTTTTTCACATTTTAGTTACCTTTCCTTCTGTCACAATTCAATCACCAAACCGTTGGGCTGTGATTCGATATTAGTCACCTCAACCACATTCATTTTATAACATGCATACAAGTCAATAGAATTATCCATTGACTGTAAGTACTCTTTTCAAAAAAGTAAATTCATATATGTGGCACCTCGAAAACGCGAAAAAACAAGCTTTTTTTTTTTATCCTTTACTTAAGTTGTATTCCTATCAGTGCCAATTTCTTAATCTTTCGTTAATGTACCGAGACGCAGTTTATAATCGCAACCAGTCGATTTCAATGTCTTCTCCTCTACTTATCAGTACGTCTATTCTCATTCCCACACTTTATATATCCAGAATATACAGTAAGGTTTAAACTGCGTTACTACTACTTTAGTTACATTCATATTTCTTATTTTACATCTCAAAACATTATTACAACATTGTCTATGCTTTACAGGAAGTCTAGTAGATAAAGTAAAATATACCTTACTAGTACTGAGGATAGCCTGGAAGGGCTGAGTCTGCCTATTCACGACTATTGTACGACAGGTAAGGGTGACAATTTACTTAAGAAAATCTGTAAGGTAAAAATAAAGGGGTGAGCTCTTCAAGCCCAGTAAGACATGCATTTAAGGCAGTCTTAGCATTAAAACATGTAAATGTAAGATATTGTGATATAAACTTGATAAAATATCATGCACGTGAATATTAACCAAAACATATTTAGTTTCAAAAGACAAGTCAAAGTACTTGTGATATCATAACTGGTAGCATGTAATTTATAAATCATGCATCTTATAAAACACGTAGCATGTAAATCATGTAACAAATATCCCGTAGGAAATCATTCACATATATCATGTAGCTCATTTAAAGAGAAAATCAAGTTAGAGTACATAATATTTAAATCATAAAATTTAGTACTC
Organism: Firmiana major; assembly: GCA_033439115.1. NCBI lineage: Eukaryota > Viridiplantae > Streptophyta > Magnoliopsida > Malvales > Malvaceae > Firmiana > Firmiana major. The sequence goes on from CM065910.1 coordinate 24,769,388, forward strand.
TTTCTTTCAAATAATGCTGATTCTTTTCATGGAGACTAGGCAATATTTTCATTACGACAAGAGTCATATTCATGTATGCATTTCACATAGGAAATTTACATAGATGCTTCACTTATACTTAGTACCGATGGCCATGGTAAGGGACTGTAGACTGGATCAGGGTCTTACAGAGCCCTTCGCCACTATACATATATTTCCTTTAATGGAGAGTGGCATAAACATCGCACCGAGTGGTACAAATACCCAATGCAGTTCAACATGCACCACAAGGGACTAAACGTACACCAAGTGGTATGAGGCATGTTCCACGACGGTCTAGACCCCACACCGTAATTTAAGATAGCTCTCATAGCTTACATATAGCCTTAGTCTCAAAACATTTCTTTGAAATTATTTCTCGGGTCTATTCACCCGTAAACTTTTAAATAATTTTTCAGGTCCGTACACCCGTAAATTCATGGAAATGATATTTTTAATCATATTTTGTCACGACCCAAATTACCTAAAAATCAGAGTAAATTTTTCACATTTTTAATTTTCTTACCCATCATGAACAGTTATACTACTAAACAGTTGGGCTATGATTCGATGTTAGTCACCTCTCACCTATTTACCATTCCATTTTCATATTTAATTTACATATCAATTTATTTTAAAAAAATACATCCCCAATATTACATCCATGTACAGTACTATGCATCTATATGTTCAGATAAAAAAATTATACAAATGTGTATACCTGGTCCTGATAAGAAGCAGCGGATATGACTACTGTCGTTCTCTTCTACTGAATGTACCCTGTGGGGTGGAAAATGAAAGGGTGAGCATAAACAGCTCAGTAAGGCAATAATGTAAGCAGGTAGATAACTATACTATCTACGTGCTGATAATGTCATGATATAAAATCGTTTGTATTTGGAGCATGAGGTAAGACTAAAATGATGTCACATGTATGTATATATCATATAAGAGAAATCATGAAATCGACATATAAATCAAACATGGAAAAATCATCATGTATGTCATCTCATGCTTGTCACATTTAAAGCTTATTTGTTTCATCATAAACTCATTTCGTTAAAAACTCATTTGTTTCATCATAAAACAACTTCATTAAGGTCAAACCCATCTCTCGGGAATACCTTGATTCATTAAATCACATCTCTTTTAAAAACATAAATTGGGACATTACCCCTCCCTCGGGTTCGTCCTGGTCTATTCAGACCGTATGATATCATATGAGGCATGTAGGTTACTGTATGAAAAATCGAGGACTATGGCCATACTTTGTCCTTGTGATCCCAAGCTACACGGATCCCGGTGTGCGGGGTATCACAACTGCAACGGGAGGTGGGGTCAAGTCCTACCCGCCAGAATATCAAGTAACATCATTGAGTCATCATGACTGCATGGTACAGCGTACTCCGTGTGACATACACGGTACATCGTACTCCGTGGACCCATATCATAGTCTGGGGGTGCCTACCGTAGGTCTTATCCACCCCAATACTATGTCAATAACTAACCCATGTCTCAAAGTATACGTGCGAGCATCTCAACTCTCTGCGACACACAGTCTATAGGAGGCTTCCGCATGACTATATGGATGTCAACTCACTCTAGTGCGAGTGAAGCTCCAGCACCACGCTATGCATATCATGATATCTAAAATCTCGTGCGAGCGAAGCTCCAGCACGGTTTTGTGCTCACACAAATTTCTCGTATGAGCAATGCTCCAGTACGGCTTTTCATGAGAAATAAATCAGTAAACTTGAGTGCGAGAAAGACTCTAGCACTCTTTCTATTCATGTAAATACGATATGTGGCTCAATCTTGATAAAACATCTTTTAAAATAGTAACCGGTACAAATCGGTACCCTTTCGTATAATTCATGAAATCAATAGCCAACCTATGTGTATATTTGCTTAAATCAAAGCAATACATTTATATAAAACATTAAAACAGGATAATCATGCAATTTATCTGCCTTACTACCCTTTGTATAAATTTTACTCCTAGGGGCAATATCGTCTTTTTCCTTTATTCACCTATGCCCCGATTTTCGTAAAAATTATTATTTTGTTTTCTAGATACTTAAAGAAATTCTAGGCCCTTTAAATCTCCTCAATAAATATGTATAGAAATCTCTATGCACCTACAAAATTTCCTTACCTCGATTTACGTGCAAACTTATCTCGTCTCGATAATATCCGATCTCTCAGTCCAACTGTGCATCAATTAAGTCTATGAAACTGCATATAACCACATAACTGGGGTCAATTCAATTATCTTTATCAGTATATCACCTTTACTGATCAAATCTAACGTACTGGGCTCGTTTTACTTTATTGAGCAATGGGCCTCGACCTATTTTCTGCCCATTAATACTTATTAAATCCCTTCTTCGGGTTTACTAGGCTCATTCAGCTTACCAATAATCATCGGGCTTCGTTCCAAACTTATTGGATAGCCCGTCTACTATTTACGATAATTACTGTAAAATTCCAAATAATATTCCTTTTTATACAGAATTAATCCATAAATTCTGTAAAATAATCGAAACTCTGTATTAAAGGACTTATATTATCGTAATTAAAATATACTTACCCAATATGATGCGGGGTACAAAAATCGAAGCTCAATCGGCTCTCGCTCGGGTTCTGTTGTAAAACTGCACAATTATATATTTAATCCCGAGTTACTTTTCGATTAAATATAATTTAAATAAATTTTTTGAAAGTCAAATCGATCACTTTTGACCTCTTACCGACTTACCCGAAGTCCGGTGTATCCCCAAAAATTCTTCCCCTTTTTTCCTTTTTTTTCACTTTTTCTCCTTTTTTCCCTTCTTTCTTGGCTGAACCGGTTCAACCCGGTTCAGACCTATCCGGTTCAGCTGGTTCACCTCTTGCTGAACCGGTCCGTACCAGTTCAGACCTTCCTGCCGCCGTTCACGGCGTTTTCGACCGGTTCTCGGCTCGTTTCTGGCGCCATTCGACTCGTCTTTGGCGGGCAACCTTCGACTGGCCTTGATCGGGACCGAATCACCACCGGTGGCCGCCGTTCCTCTCTTCTACCTCTCGGCCTTCTCTCCCTCGATCCGCCGAATTTTAACGGTTTCGCCGGCTGATACCGGTCTGAAAAGAACTGGCTCCTCCTCCTGAACTCGTCGATACCCACCGTTCGCGCCCAGCTACCGTGGATCGTCAGGATCAACCCTGTTTTCCTCGCGGTCTTCTCTTCCTCCGTTCACCGGACATAGCCATTGTCCGTGCGCGTCACCGGTGCCCAGAGCTTCGTCGGCCTCTTCTCTTCCTCCTCGGCCCTTCGTTGGAGGGTGATGATCGCTGGTGGCCGTGGGTCGGACGGGCCACGCACGGGTCATCCTCGTTTCCTTGGTTCTTCTCTCTCCCTGATAACATTTTCTGATTCTTTTTTTTTTACAATTATTATTATTTTTATTTATTATTATTTATAATTTAGTTTATTATTATTATATTCATTATTTTATTATTATTTTGCCAAAAATATCTACCAAAATTATTATTTTATTCAAATTAATTAATTTAATTTAATTTATTTATTATATTTTTAACCCTTTTTCGGGTATAATTTCTTCGTATTTTCGGGATATTGTCCCGAGTGACTTTTGGTATTTCTAAAAATTTCGGATCTTGATCAATTGGACTCGAAATTTAATTATTTCTTCGTTATTGATCAAGATTCTCAAATCCATTATTTTTAATTAAATTTTCTCATCGAATTTATACCGGTATTCGATCTTTTGACCGTTTTGCCCTTCATGGTGTTTGGGATTAATTTAACCCGACTTCCTTTCACGAATACTCATTCATTTCTAGTTTTTAAATAAATTCGGGTCTTACATATTTCGGGTCCGTTCACTCGTAAATTCATAGAAATAATGATTTAATTATATTTCGGGTCCTTTCACCTATAAACTTGTAGAAATCATATTTTTAATTATAATTCGGGTCCTTTCACCCGTAACTTGTAGAAATAATTCATTTTCACATAACAAATTTCATTTAAAAATATTTCACAGATATCAAAAGTATATTTTGAAGAGCTCCAAAAATAGGGCTTTTCTTTCGGGTTTCTCGATTTTTAAGTCCATAGTAATTTTTTTCTGGGTTCGAAATTATTATTCGTAAAAACTAACATGTTCGACACATTTTTAAGCTGAAGTAAGGTATTTGAATACCAATACTACTTTAAATCACATCTCTTACCTCGTAGATCGTAGGGCAGTGTAAACTTGTCGGGTCTCGAGATTGCCTCGATTTACGTGTTGAATTCTTGAACTGCCCAAAATGATATTCATTCATCATATATTGATCAATTTCATCTTAACATACTCAATTTTAATTTATCTTCTCAAAGCTTGACCAATTTTGACTTTTCGGTCAACTTTTTTGATTTTCTCGGTTTTACCGATTTAGTGTCATTTTTGGCAAATTTCGTTATTCTAATTTCTCATTTCATTACTTCATTAACCTTATGACTCATTCAAGTTCATAAATCAAGCTAGTCACTTTGTAAAATTTTCAATTCTTTCGTTTTTCGATTTTACAATGAGTCAAACTATAAATCAGGCTTTTTCGGTATAAATTTAACCATTAATAACCTTAGATCCATCCAATTTTTCACATAAACACATCAACACTTTGCTGTCTAGATCTCAAATCATTCTTAGAAGTTAAATCATCCAAGTCCACTTAACTAAAAATCTTTCAACAACACCAAATAACAACATATATGAACTTCATCATCATCCATCAACTTTACCTCGAGTTTGACCAAGGTTGACCACGTTTTTGATTCTTCAAATTGATCCTCAATTGTTATTTAACATGTATAGAGCTTAGAATCATCAAAAACTACAAGAAAACCCAGCCAAAGAATAAAAAATTCCAATTTCTTCACTTACCAAAAACAGACCAAATCCGTCGACCATTTTTGTTTTGCGTTTTTAACCTAGTAAATGAACATATTTGTGGCTTAATTGTTTATATGTTATATATGACTGGATGAGGAAGATTTTATCCTTCTTGGCTGACACCTGAATCTGACCGGAAGGTGGCCTAAAAAATCACACACTGAGGGAAAAGGGAGGACGCCTGCGGGAAGAAAAGGAAGGGGATATCTCTCGGCCTAGAAGTCTTTTGGGGTTGAATTTTATGCCCACTGAAAGATACTTAAGTCTACTTTCATACCTGAAAAATTTGGCTCGAATTGAATAACGTAAGGTCTTCAAATTTGACAAACATGTTGGCTGGGTCGGCAGGCTGAAGGGGATAGATTTCTGTCCTCTTCTAGAAGAATTCAAGAAAAATTATTCTAGTCCAATTTTCTCCAAATTTCCACTTCTAAAGTGTTATACTATGTCTCTAGTATGTTTCATAAAAATTTTAGGGTCACTTGTTTATGATAAATTACCCGATTGAACCCATTTTGCGCGATTTGGTCAATACCGAGCAAAATGGCTTAAAGTTTTCAATTTACCTTAAAAATTAATTCGATCCTCGAAACCTCCATATTTCCACTTGATTTTGATTTCTCAAGTAAATTTCATCTTATATTAATTTTCTATGGCCTCGAAATAATTTTTGAGAATTTTTAGAATTTATTCCGGATTTATTCTCTTTTTCGAGCCCATTTGCTCGATTTAGTGCAAAACCCAAACCTTACTAACTTTTCCACTTTCAATTCCTTAGTTTTCATTTCTAAACATCAATTCATACTCAAACATATAATTCTTAAGAAATTCTCGGGCTTAGAGCCATACCTCGATTTAAGTGCAAGCGAGCCTCATGCCACTAACCCGAGTGTTTTGGTGGTTTCAGGCCTACATAATATTATTCCGAGTTCTCAATTACTTCTTAGTTTACCAAATAAGAAATAAAGTGAGAAATATTTGGGTTTCACAATATACATTAATACAAATACTTATATATATATATATATATATATATATATATATACACACATCCCCCAACCGTACATTCGTTTATATAATTGTGCTTTTACATTGTTCAGTACAAAACATCCGAATATGTATACCTTTCGGAAGATTAGTATGCAGCGGATCAAGGAATACTAGTCCTCAGCCGAGCTCAACTAATATGAACGCTCTGTAGAGAGGAGGAAATAAAAAGGGGGTGAGCTCACAGCTCAATGAGGAAAGAAGGTTAGCAAGTAGATAACCACACGATCTATAAAATATAATCCTCATACCTTGAAATTATTTCCTTTTCGATTCGCATCTAAAACATGTATTTTCTTGAAACATTTATGCAATATATCTATATAGATACAAATCATCAGTATGAACTGAAAACATGCTGGTTTAATAATCTCAACAATTTATGCAAAACATTGCATTTCTCATGTAATTAATGTAAATCACATTTTCTCATGCCATTTCAATTAAATCAAAACAATATGGCATTTCATCATGTAAAAACATGGAAATCTGAGCCTCACCCATCCCTCGGGTTACCCTTTATCGCACACAAGGTCACATGTCGAGGCTTAACCCATCCCTTGGGTCTACTCAATTATAAAAACTCATGTGACAATTCAAATAAGAAATATCAATAAGGTGAGATAGACGACTACTTGTTTCGAGATTATGATCATAACTCATTTTCTGTGATCCCAGGCTGCACAGTACTCGGTGTGCGGGGCCTCACATTTGCTATAATGAGAGGTGGGTCAAATCCTCAACCGTAAGCTAACAACTCTCTATCATCGTGTACTCACGGTACATTGTACTCTATGTGACATACATGGTATAATGTACTCTATGGACCCTATCCTCATAGTCGAGGTGCCTGCCATAGGTCTTAACCCTCATACCATGGATAATAGTTTCAATAGCCCTTAGCCATATCTAAAAAATGCATGTGCGAGCATATAATCGGTGTAACACACAGTCTGCACAGGCTCCCAGTACGACTATTTCATGCTATCTCTTTCAAAATCGGTACGTGCGAGTAAACTCCAGCACGAACTCGTGCATATGGTCATATAAATCTGGTGCGAGTAATGCTCCCAGCACTATGTCATATAAAATTGAGTATGAGTAATGCTCCAATACTCTATCATGCATCGATCAATAAAACTGAGTATGAGCAACGCTCCAGTACTCTATCATGCACAAATCGCATTAAAATCAGGTACGAGAAATACTCAAGTATTATGTGATGCATATCTTATCAAATCTAGTGCGAGTATCACTCTAGCACTAATGGTTTTCACACAAACCGATAGATGACTTATTTCAATTGAAATTCACTTAATTAAATCAAATTGGCACTATAACGTGCTGTTTTCGTATATATCATGAAAACATTATCCAATCTATCTATGCAACTGTCAAACAACTTTAAAATTAGTCACAAACATGCTTCCTAAGCTTTTACCCTCAATTGGGTAAAAACATAATTTTACCTTATCGGTTCCTACCGAAACTTTTCTATACTAAAAAATCCATATACAATATAAATACTCAAAATTCTATTCGAAATACGTGTAGCTACCTCTAGCTACTCACGAAATTCCTTTACCTCTCATCACGTTGCGTGACCTCACTTCCTCGGTGCTGCTAAACCTCGTAGTCTGATCAATTTCCAATATAAACTCCGAAGCTGTAGATAACTATTCACATCAGTATACCTTAATATACTAAATTTTCACTTGCATGGATCTCAAATCAATGCATTTAACCCTTTTTACACTCATTTGGCCCTCTTACTTTTCATGGAACCTTATTCTTTCTTAAATCCTTTCCAACATATGTATTTCACAAAACAATCTTACAATCATATATACATGCTTAAATCATCATTGAATCCATTCCTAATCAACTTTCTCTCATTTTCTCACATCCAAGTCAAATTTTAGGCCATGGAGATTTAACATGTTCAAGGTGTTTTCAGCCAACAAAACATACACCAATCAACTCACCAAGATACCTATATTAACATACTTGAAGTTGGTGTATTGAATCTTACCTAGCTTGATTTTTCCTATTTTTTTTGCCAAATTGGGGGAAAATCACTTTGCTCATTCAATCCTTGATTTCAACTTCTAGTTTCCAACTATGTTGTTCTCCTCTTCACTAGGAACAACTATGCTGAAACAAATCTCACTCAAAACTGATTGAAAGGGATGATTTTTGGAGTAGGAAAGTTAGGATTCACTTTGTTTCAATGGAGGATTTGGTTGTTTCTCGGGAAAAGAAGGTGTAGCAGTCCAGTTTATATAGACTTGCCAGAGGAGATCAATCTCCTAACCATGAGAGATCGATCTGCCTTGTGTTTATCTCTTCAGAATTAAACTTTGAGAAGGTAGGATCGATCTGCTCTTTAGTATGAGATCGATATGCTTTATGTTATTTCTCTTCCAAAATTTGACATTTAGGCTATGGGATCGATCTGTCTATTGGTATGAGATTGATCTGCCCTTTAGTATGAGATCGATCTGGCTCAAACAGACTCACTTAGAGATCGATCTGGCCCTTGAGAAGAGATCGATCTGTACTATACAGAACCCTTTAGAGATCGATCTGCCTTAACCAGAACTTATCCAAGATCAATCTGCTTTGAATGAGAGATCGATCTCTCCCTTGCAGAATGCTTTGGCATTGTGTTTCAAACCATGAGATCTGTTATGCATCAATAAATCAAATCTCGCGCGAGTTACACTCCAGCACGGCTTATGCATAAAAAAATCAAATCTCGTGTGAGTTACACTTCAGCACGGCTTTTATGAAATTATCATAACAAAACTAGATGCGAGCTAAGCTCCAGAATCTCTCATGCATGTCAAATCATTAAAACTAGTGCGAGCAATTGCTCCAGCACCTTTTTATGCAGATCAAGTTAAAACAATCAAAACCGTTAAACAGTCAAAACAGGGTGCGAGCTAGGCTCCAGCACATCTCATGCATTTCACAATAATAAAAATCAGTGCAAGCAACCACTCTAGCACATTTCATGCATATGATGTCACACCAGTCAGTGCGAGCAACCACTCAAGCACATTTTATGCACACTCACAAACGCAGATATAGTGCGAGGTATGAGCCAGCACTATTTGTTTCCATATAAATTTGATAGTTAGCCCATTTTTCAAATAATTTTTATTTAAATCTTAATAACACTTACGTAGTGTTATATTGTGAAATTTATACAATTACTGGCCAATCTACCGATTTGCTTTGTTTAAAAACCAAGAAAATTCCTTAAATCAGAAATTACTTAAATCATGCATTTCATGCATGTCATGCTTTCACCATCCTTGGTGAATTTCCCTCAATACGGGTAAAATAGCCTTTTCCTATTTCGAGTCCTTAAAGTCATTAATTTATTTCTAAGACCTTTATATATATTCAGTGTATACATACACATTCAGTGTATTCAAAAACTATTAAAATACGCATAGCTACCTCTAGCTACTCACACAATTCCCTTACCTCATTTTCTGTACAGTCTGACCTTTCCATTAATGTCTCATCACGCAGTCCGATTTGCTCCGAATCCAATCTTCGAAACTGCGGATAAATATTCATCAGGTCAAATACAATACAATTAATTGTATTTCATATTTTTTTGGGCTTAATTTAAATCATTAGGCCCGTTTACCCATATTGGGCCCGATTGCACCATAATGGGCCTTAATCGACCTTAAGCCCGTTTTCCACTTACTATTCACATTATCGAGGCCTATTGGGTTCATTGTGTCCATTAGTATTTATTGAGCCTCGTTCTAAACTCTCGGATAGCTCAATTAATTATTTACGACAATTTATCTCTAATTCCATAATATAATTCATTTTTATGTGAAATTTAAATCTGTAATTTATGCGGTAAATTTTTAACACGTATAACGATGCAAATTATCGTAAATAAGGGTTACTTACTCGAGATTCTATAATAGTACGCAAATTGAGGCTGTCTCGAGCTCTCGTTCAATGCTAATTGTCGAGCTACATAATTTAATATTTTTTTGAATAAATTTTCAGTTAAATATTAATCAAATTAAATATTTCAAAATTTAAATCGGTCAATTTCGACCACTTACAGAATTACCCGTCTCAATTGCATCACTAGAATGTAAGACCCGAATTTAATTAAAATATGAAAATTAAATAAGAAAAGATGGGGAAAATTCCTGTGGTGTAATCGAGCTTCGGGTAAGTCAGTGAGCGGTCGAATTGACCCGATTTAAATTTTGGAATATTTAATTTAATTAATTTTGGGCTGAAAACTTACCCGAAAAAATTATGGAATTGTGTAGCTCGACGATTGGCATCCACCGAGGGCTCGAGACAGCCTCGAATTTCGTACTAGCATGGAGTCTCGGGTAAGTGACCCTTATTTACGACAATTACCTCGTTATGCGTGATATTGATTTAAATTCCGCATAAATTGAATTAAATTATGAAAATTTAGATAATTATCGTAAATAGTGAATTTAGCTATTCGAGAGCTAGGACGAGGCCCAATAAATTATTAGTGGGCCCAATGAGCCCAATAGGCCTCGATAAAGTGAAAATTAAGTGGAAAACGGGCTTAAGGCCGATTAAGGCCCATTAAGGTGCAATCGGGCCCAATATGGGTAAACGGGCCCAATGATTTAAATTAAGCCCAGAAGAGATTAAATATAATTAAATTGTATGTTATCTGACCAGAGGAATATTGATACGCAGTTTCGGGCATTTGATTGGGAGCATAATGGACTGCGCGATGAGACAACAGTGGAAAAGAAAAGGTCAGACTCGACAGGAAAATAAGGTAAGGGAATTCTGCGGACTGCTAGAGGTAAACCTTACGAAGTTTTAAATTCATTTGCAGTCATTTAAAAATTACCTGAAGGGTCTAGAGGTCAACTAATAATTTTAGGGCCCTGGATGGGTAAATTACCAAAATACCCTTGTTAAGGGTAAAATTTATAAAGTTAGGAAAAATTGGGAGGAGCAAGAACAAAAGGTTTCTGCTCATTCTGGAGGTGTTTTGATGCATGCATGAGTAGGCTGGCTCACCTTGAAAGAAAATGCACAGCATTGCATACTTTCAACGTGATATTGTTTTGAAAATTGTTTTGAGGAAACAGAGCCGCCTACGTGTTTTTATTGACGTGTGACGTGCTGGAGCTCAGCTCGCACGATGTTGTCGATATGTGTGATGCACGCATTAGTGCTAGAGCGAGAGCTCGCACTAGAGTTTTACATGCATAGGTGCTAGAGTACAACTCGCGCCAGATTTCATATGCTTTTTCGAGACAGGGTGCTAGAGTTTAACTCGCACCAGATTTTATAAGATTTTTATGTGATTTATATACAGAGTACTGAGCTTAGCTCGCACTAGTTTTACCGGATTTGTGGAGTAGCGCTGTCTACCCTTGGAGTCAGCCAAAAGGCCCAACAGGCTCAAGAGACCTCTTAGGTGGGGTGAGAGTGAGGGATGAGGTTGGCGGCCTTGTGGGGATGTAAAGCGGGCTCTGCCAGTTTTATTTGAGTTGATGAGAGTGCTGAGCATCGCTCGCACTGATTTTATGAGAACATGCGATGAGCCGTGCTTGGAGCATCGGGTAGACTGTGTGTCACCGATTTAATAGGCTCGCACGTGTGTTTTGAGACATGGCATGAGTATTGAGAAACAAACCACTGTGGGAAGCAGGCCAATTGGGCTGGAGTACCTAGAGATATTATATGGGTTCACGGAGTACGATGTACCGTGCAAGTAGCATGGAGTACGATGTACCGTGTGGTATCTTCGGATACGGCATCTCCGGATGCTCTTCGGATGCCTAGGATCGGATAAGACTGACGGGATGGATTGACCCACCTCCTGGGCGGTTCCCGATCATGGTGAGAACCCGCACACTAGGATCCGTGTAGCTGAGGAACTCCCGAGGACAGATATGGCCATAGTCCTAGTTATTGCCGTTATACAGATATTGCCTCGTCTCGCATGTCGATGATTTCGATGATTTAAACTGGGTTTTTAAACTAAATTTGCATGATGGTATTTCCATGCTTTTCAAACCCACGTGTGATGTAAACCGTTTTCATGGTTTTGTGTGAGTCAGGATCACCAGCAGGAGGGGTCGAGTCCTGACTTTATTGTGAAAATTTTAATTGAGAAAAAAAATGATTTGTAATAACTGCATGTTGATTTTCCGTGCAAATGTGTTTTACATAACATCATAACGCATATCATTGTTTTAAAATGTGTGGAGAAAGGGTGGTTTATGCATGGCACCACGTTCATGTAGGTAGTATGGTTACCTACTTGTTCGTAGGATTGCCTTACTGAGCTTGATGTGCTCACCCCTTTCATTTTCTCCCACAGATAATCTCCAGTTGAAGTTACGACGACTCAGTACTGCATTCCGGATATCCGCTGCTGCCCATCAACATAAGGTATATACACTTGTACATATTGTATCTACATAAGCATAGCACAGTAACATGTTTATAAGCAACTTTAGGGGATGTATAAATATTGTAAACAATTATAAATGACTGGAGAAGAAATAAGTTAGATGGTAATTGAATGGTGGGACTGGCATTGACGCACAACCCAATTATTAGTGGAGTGTTGGTCACGATTCGAGGACAGGTAAGAATTTAAGTAAATAATAAAACACGAAAAATTAACTCTGATTTTTGCGTAGTTTGGGTCGTGACAATTATTATGGTATCAGAGCAGAAATTGGTCTGATGTGTGTCAGTGTCAGTAATTAGGAAATTACATCCCCGTGTTACTGTGCTTAGTTAGATGCAATAATGTATATCGAGATGGGCTTGACTAAGAAATGGTTGAGAATGCAGGAATGCTTAATATGAGTCGCGTTAGATGAGATAGTGCACGAGGCAGAGGTCGTAGAGGTAGACCTGAATCTGCTAAGTCGTGCTGAGTTTGATTATGAGAACCAGGATGAAATTGTAAATAGAGGCTAATGTTGAGCTTGCCTCACAGAGTCCGACAGAGAGATCGGACAATATTGAGAGACGCTTCGCGAGATTGAAGCGAAGCATGGGAATTATTTTGAGGAGCTAATTGCTCAGAGTATACATAAGATCAGAGGGCGCAGTGGAGCATGGGTGGAAACCCGCTCGACCCATTTTAAGTGTTAAACATCCAGAGCTAAGATGAGAAATCTTATTGGATGTATTCCGGTGACAGGATATCCCGGACATGATTTAAAGGAAAAATTTATTACACTGCCCAGGAATACTAAATTGATTATGAGTATGAAACTCAGTTATATTCTTTGGCAAATATTACCTCGATACTATGAACAAGTGACAGTCGAGATGTCTAAAAGTTTATGGAAGGGCTCAACTTTTCAATTAGAGTCCAATTGGCCCCGTGAGATATTACCTATACCGAGGCAGTGCACAGATTTACAGTTGGGTAAATAAGAACATGAATTGCACGCCTCTAAGATTGGGAAAGGTAGTGAGGGCTGAAATAGAGACAGAAAAGAGAATCGAGAAATGACAAAGATGTTAAAATGGGAAAATAGTAATTGGTAAAAGATTTAATTTGACGAGTCATGGAGTAAGATAATTAGTAAGGCCCCAGTGCATCCAATTTTGGCACTCTTGAGGGGTATTGTGATTGGAGGACCCTGAGCTGCTACGAAGCAGTGTAGCAGTGTAAGCACTGTAAGCAGTGTGGAATGTGTGGTGGATACCACGGAAGGAGGGTCTATACCTACACGGTATTGATGGAAATGACCGTTAAGTGTGGTATGACGGACCATTGATTTTGGTTGCACAAGTTGGGCGAGATTGCCCCATAGGAAAGTAAAGAGACAGAGAAAAAACTTCATTGGTATAGCTGCAACGAGAAGGGAGGCCATAGCCGAAAAGAAAAAGGAAAGTAGGTTGTTGGACGAAGGCAAGAGGATGTCTTGGACCAGGACGCTATTGATGTTGCATGGATGTGGTGTAAGATACCACACTTGTTATGAATAATGAAGTACATATGTTCATTGATCCTGGTGCCACACATTTATTTATACCGCCTTCATTCGCATGTAAGTTAGTAAAAGGCATGAATGCCTACATCATTGGGCACAATACCGATAAATGAGTACCCCAATAGAGGAGGATTAATTAACAGAATATGGATAAAGAGATTTTAAGTTGAAAACAGGGGTGAAAACATCACTGAAAAGTATACTGTAAGTGTTGATAAGTGATAAAAAGGGGGTGCAACAGTTGAAATTAAATGAGTAAAGGATTGTACTCACGAAATGAATAATGACAAGAGTTTCGTTATGATTTACGAAAGGAGATAATCTTTAAGATAAGATAGATTCTAATATACAAGATGTATTGGAGTAAGAGATATATGCTAGGTAAGAACATCCTTACGATATGGAGTCATTAGGATTAAAGCAATTAGTAACGAATATAAATTGTGACCACAGAGACTGAGATATAACGTAGTTGTGGTTAAGTCTAAAGGTTAATAAAGGTATTTCAAAATACCTCCCCGCCTGAAGACTTGACAGCGTCTAAAAGTATATATAGATATATAACCTATAACGTGAAATCGATCGTCGTAATAATTACCTTTAGCATTAGGATACCTTTATTAAGACGATAAGAATATTAAAATTTGACAAATCATAAAGGTTAACATAGTAAAATTTAATAAGAGCCGTTAAGATAAGAAAAGGAAATGACGCATGTTAGTACCTGAAAACGTAAGCGATTTTGAAGGATCTTATATGCTTATGCGTAAATAAGTCAAGGATTGGACCGATTCGTAGTCATCAGTATCGATGATATGTTGGATGTAGTTAAAGTCTAGGGCGATTTACAAGCAACAATTAGAAATGGCTTTTACAAATGGGTTGCTGCGAATTCTAAAAGGATATACCTTGATGGCACGTTTAATTATGAAAACGTAGTCTTTGGATGAGATGATAAATAAGATGATAGATGTGACATGAATTTCGGTGTAGTGAAGTATGAACTGACCACCGTGATTAATTTCACCATACCCAACAGCTCAAGAGGTTCTTAATGAGTATGGATACCTCAAAATTATGAATGAGCTGTGTATTGATGTATAATGGGAAGATACCCATGATTTAAAGTTGGTAGCAACAGTATTTGTACCGAGGATATGGTACTATTATGTACATGGTGAGAAATTATGGATATGCACTGATCATAAAGCCCGAGTATCTGTTTTCACAGAAAGAGACGAATATGAGAATGCATAGTGGGTTAGAGCTTCTGAGAGATTGTGATTGTGAAAATTGTACCACCCAAGAAAGGCTAATGTGATGACTGATGTTTTGAGTAGAAAGAGCCTCGGGATGGTATTACATATGATGGTCAGGGAGCGTGAGCTGCTAGAGCAGTTGTGAACCTCGGTATTGATGTGATCCTTTCTGATGATGACAGTGATTGTGTGACAGCTAGCCTGATGACTAGAACCGGATGAGAGTTCCCGGATTTGCCAGGCTTAGCGTGATGATCGGCACGATGTCGATAGTTTGGGTCAGATTCAGAAGGGTACAGTGACAGAGTTCACAGAGTATGATAATGATTTACAGAGGTTCCAAGATAGTATGAGTGCTCCCCAGGACCACAGTTGATGAGATAGTAATGTTGTCAGAAGCTCACTTTTCGGGATATACAGTGCATACGGAAGGTAATAAAAGTATATAAAATATTTGAAAAGGGTATTGGTGGTCAGATGTGAAAAGAGACATGGTAGAGATTGTGGAAAAGTGCCTGGTATGTCAGCTGAGTAAGGTAGAGTATTAAAAGTCTGCAGAGTTATTGCAGCACCTACCTATATCGACACGGCACGAAAAATGAGAGCAAGCCTCCGTGAATGTCGTGATGGGTTACAGAGGACCCAGGTGAATTACGAGGCTATTTGGATGATAGTCGATAGAGTGACTAAGTCTACCCACCTTTTGGTTATGAAATACCCAAATACCAGAGTGTATATGAGGATTTATGTATAAGGAAGATTGTGGAACATTATGTAGCGTTCCAGTGAGCGTTGTATTTTATAGGGATTCCCGCTTCACTTTCTACTTCAGGGAATATTTTTCAGGAAGCTATGGGAACCCGACTGAGTATTACCACAGCTTTCCATCCTCAGACAGATGGTCAGTCAGAGAGGACTGTACAGGTTCTGGAGGATCCGATGTGTAAGACCCGAATTTAATTAAAATACGGAAATTAAATAAGAAAAGATGGGGAAAGTATGCAGGAAGTCGGGTTAAATTAATCCCGAACACGTGTAAGGGCAAAATGGTCAAAAGACCAAAGGTCGGTATAATTTCGATAAGAAAAATTTAATTAAAATATGGATTTGAGAAATCTTGGTCAATAAAGATGAAATAAATTTATTTTGGGTTAAATTGATCAAGATATTAATTTATGGGAATTAATCGGGATTCTTAGTTTGGAAAAATAATCTCGAAAATAATCGAGAAATATACCGAAAAGTCACCCGGGACAATATCCTGAAAAATACAGAGAAATTATACCCGAAAAAGGGTTAAAATATAATAAATAAATTAAATTAAATTAAATTAATTAATTTAGAATTAAATAATAATTTTAAGGATATTTTAAGGGATATTTTGGATTTTTATAGGGTATTTTAAGGAATAGTGTAATAATTAAAATAAATAATAATAATAAAAATAATTAATAAAATAAATAAAAAAAAAGGTCTAAAAACGAAACGCGAAAAAAATCGCGAAAGGAAAATGAAACGGAAGCAGCCGAACCCGAGGGAGACCGGCGGGCCGTCGGACGGCCAGGGACCCAGGCGAGGGCCGACGAAGGAAGCCCGACGCCAGGCGATCCTTCAGCCACCGGAGACGCACCGTTTGGAGGCCGGAGGACGTCGAAAAACGGAGGAGAAGGCCGCGGGAAAGAAATGGCCACCGGCGGCGAACGGCGGCGATCCAGGCTGAACCAAGGCCCGATTCCGAAAGCCCAGGCGACGGTGGTCCTTTCTGCACCGGTATCAGCCGGCGAAATGGCGGGAAACGCCGACAACGACGAAGAGAAAGAAGTGGGTCCGACGGCCGGGGAGAAGAGGCCAAACCGGCTGCGTTCCGGCGACCCCGACCGAAGCCGAGGCCAGATTCGAGATGCGAACAACCTCACGAAGCTGCTGGCGGTGGAAGCCAGCAGAGAACCAGCCAGCAAGGTGGTGAACCGGCGGTGAACCGGCCGAACCGGAGAGAACCGACGGTCTGAACCGGTCCGAACTGGACTGAACCAGTTCAGCCAAAAAGAGAGGAAAAAAGGAAAAAAAAGGGAAAAAGAAAAAGAGAAAAAAATTGGAAAAAATTCTTATGATGCAATCGAGCTTCGGGTAAGTTGATAAGCGGTCGAATTGACCCGATTTAAATTTTAGAATATTTAATTTAATTAATTTTGGGCTGAAAACTTACCCGAAAAAATTATGAAATTATGTAGCTCGACGATTGGCATCCAACGAGAGCTCGAGACAGCCTCGAATTTCGTACTAGCATGGAATCACGGGTAAGTGACCCTTATTTACGACAATTACCTCGTTATGCGTGATATTGATTTAATTTCCGTATAAATTGAATTAAATTATGAAAAATTAGATAAATTGTCGTAAATATTAAATTTAGCTATTTAAGAATTAGAACGAGGCCCAATAAATTATTGGTGGGCCCAATGAGCCCAATAGGCCTCGATAATGTGAAAATTAAGTGGTAAACGGGCTTAAGGCCGATTAAGGCCCATTAAGGTGCAATCGGGCCCAATAGGGGTGAACGGGCCCAATGATTTAAATTAAGCCCAGAAGAGATTAAATACAATTAAATTGTATGTTATCTGACCTGAGGAATATTGATACGCAGTTCCGGGCATTTGATTGGGAGCATAACGGACTGCGCGATGAGACAACAGTGGAAAAGAAAAGGTCAGACTTGACAGGAAAATAAGGTAAGAGAATTCTGCGGACTGCTAGAGGTAAACTTTACGAAGTTTTAAATTCATTGCAGTCTTTAAAATTTATCTGAAGGGTCTAGAGGTCGAATAATAATTTTAGTGCCCCGAATGGGTAAATTACTAAAATACCCTTGTTAAGGGTAGAACTTACAAATTTAGGAAAAATTGGGAGGAGCAAGGACAAAAGGTTCCTGCTCATTCTGGAGGTATTTTAACACATGCATGAGTAGGCTGGCTCACTTGGAAAGAAAATGCATAGCATTGCATACTTTCAACAATATAATTATTTTGAAAACTGTTTTGAGGAAACAGAGCCGCCTACGTGTTTTTATTGACATGTGACGTGCTAGAGCTCAGCTCGCACGATGTTATCGATTTGTGTGATGCACGCATTAGTGCTAGAGCGAGAGCTCGCACTAGAGTTTTACATGCATAGGTGCTGGAGTCCAACTCGCACCAGATTCTTATATATATATGATTTTCGTGACAGGGTGCTAGAGTCTAACTCGCACCATATTTTTATATGATTTTGAGACAGGGTGTTAGAGCTTCGCTCGCACCAGATTTTTATACGATTTGCATACAGAGTGCTAGAGCTTAGCTCGCACTAGATTTACTTTATTTGATGAGAGTGCTGAGTATTGCTCGCACTGATTTTATGAGAACATGCGATGAGCCGTGCTTGGAGCATCGGGTAGACTGTGTGTCATCGATTTAATAGGCTCGCACGTGCGTTTTGAGACATGGCATGAGTACTGGGAAACAAACCTCTGTGGGAAGCAGGCCAATTGGGCTGGAGTACCTAGAGATATTATATGGGTTCACGGAGTACGATGTACCGTGCAAGTAGCATGGAGTACGATGTACCGTGTGGTATCTTCGGATACGGCATCTTCGGATGCAGCATCTTCGGATGCCTGGGATCGGATAAGACTGACAGGATGGATTGACCCACCTCCTGGGCGGTTCCCGATCATGGTGAGAACTCGCACACTAGGATCCGTGTAGCTGAGGAACTCCCGAGGACAGATATGGCCATAGTCCTAGTTATTGCCGTTATACAGATATTGCCTCGTCTCGCATGTCGACGATTTCGATTATTTAAACTGGGTTTTTAAACTAAATTTGCATGATGGTATTTTCATGCTTTTCAAACCCACGTGTGATGTAAACCGTTTTCATGGTTTTGTGTGAGTCAGGATCACCCGCAGGAGGGGTCGAGTCCTGACTTTATTGTGAAAATTTTAATTGAGAAAGAAATTATTTGTAATAATTACATGTTGATTTTTCGTGCAAATGTGTTTTACATAACATCATAACGCATATCATTGTTTTAAAATGTGTGGAGAAAGGGTGGTTTATGCATGGCACCACGTTCATGTAGGTAGTATGGTTACCTACTTATTCGTAGGATTGCCTTACTGAGCTTGATGTGCTCACCCCTTTCATTTTCTCCCACAGATAATCTCCAGTTGAAGTTGCGACGACTCAGTACTGCATTCCGGATATCCGTTGCTGCCCATCAACATAAGGTATATACACTTGTACATATTGTATCTACATAAGCATAGCACAGTAACATGTTTGTAAGTAATTTTAGGGGATGTATAAATAATGTAAACATTTATAAATGACTAGAGAAGAAATAAGTTAGATGGTAATTGAATGGTGGGACTGGCATTGACGCACAGCCCAATTATTAGTGGAGTGTTGGTCACGATTCGAGGACAGGTAAGAATTTCAGTAAGAAAATAATAAAATGCAAAAAAATTAACTCTGATTTTTAGGTAGTTTGGGTCGTGACAATTATTATGGTATCAGAGCAGAAATTGGTCTGATGTGTGTCAGTGTCAGTAATTAGGAATTATATCCCCGTGTTACTGTGCTTAGTTAGATACAATAGTGTATATCGAGATGGGTTTGACTAAGAAATGGTTGAGAATGCAGGAATGCCTAATATGAGTCGCGTTAGATGACATAGTGCACGAGGCAGAGGTCGTAGAGGTAGACCTGAATCTGCTAAGTCGTGCTGAGTTTGACTATGAGAATCATGATGAAATCGAAATGGAGGCTAATATTGAGAATGCCTCACAGAGTCCGACAGAGAGATCGGACAGTATTGAGAGACGCTTCGCGAGATTGGAGCGGAGTGTGGAGATTATTTTGAGGAGCAAATTGCTCAGAGTATACATAAGATCAGAGGGCGCAGCGGAGCATTGGTAGAAGTCTGCTCGACCCATCTTGAGAGTTGATATGAGAAATATTTTGGATGTATTCCGGTGATAGGATATCCCGGACATGATTTAAAGGAAATTTCAAGGAAAAATTTCTTACACTGCCCAGAAATACTAAATTGATTATGAGTATGAAACTCAGTTATATTCTTTGGCAGATATTACCTCGACACTATGAACAAGTGACAGTCGAGATGTCTAAAAGTTCACGCAATGGCTTGACTTTCCAATTAGAGTCCAATTGGCCCCGTGAGATATTACCTATACCGAGGCAGTGCGCAGATTTACAGTTGGGTAAATAAGAACATGACTTGCACGCCTCTGAGATTGGGAAAGGTAGTAAAGGCTGAAATAGAGACAGAAAAGAGAATCGAGAAATGACAGAGATGTTAAAATGGAAAAATGGTAATTGGTAAAAGATTAAATTTGACGAGTCATGGAGTAAGATAATTGGTAAGGCCCTAGTGCATCCAATTTTGACACTGTTGAAGGGCATTGTGATTGGAGAACCCCGACCTACTACGGAGCAGGGTAGCAGTGTAAGCACTGTAAGCAGTGTGAATGTGTGGTGGATACCACGGAAGGAGGGTCTATACCTACACTGTATTGATGAAAATGGCTGTTAAATGTGGTAAGACGGACCATTAATTTTGATTACACAGAGTTGGGCAAGATCGCCCCACAGAAAAGTAAAGAGACAGAGAGAAAACTTCGTTGGTATAGCTGCAACGAAAAGGGAGGCAATAGTCGAAAAGAAAAAGAAAGTAGGCTGTTGGACGAAGGCGAGAGGATGTCTTGGACCAGGACACTATTAATGTTTCATGGATGTGGTGTAAGATACCACACTTGTTATGAATAATGAAGTACATATGTTCATTGATCCTGGTGCCACACATTTATTCATACCGCCTTCATTCGCATATAAGTAAGAAAAAGGCATGAATGCCTACACCATTGGGCACAATACTGATAAATGAGTACCCCAATAGAGGAGGATTAATTAACGGAATATGGATATAGAGATTTTAAGTTGAAAACATGGGTGAAAACAGTACTGAAAAGTATACTGTCAGTGTTGACAAGTGATAAAAAGGGGTGTAACAGTTGAAATTAAAGGAGTAAAGAATTGTACTCACGGAATGAATAATGACAAGAGTTTTGTCATGATTGATATACGAAGGAGATAATCTTTAAGATAAGATAGATTCTAAATACAAGATGTATTGGAGTAAGAGTGCATATGTGAAGTAATTGGGATTAAGTGATATGTAGGGAATATAAATTATAACCAAGGATAAAGATGGGTATAACCATAACCAGTAATTGTGGTTAAGTCTGAAGGTTAATAAAGGTATTTCAAAATACCTCCCCGCCTGAAGACTTGACAGCGTCTAAAAGTATATATATATATCCTATAACGTGAATCGATTGTCGTAATAAATACCTTTAGCATTAGGATACCTTTACTAAGATGATAAGAATATTAAAATTCGACAAATCATAAAGGTTAACATAGTAAAAATTTAATAAGAGCCGTTAAGATAAGAAAAGGAAATGACGCAGGTTAGTACCTGAAAATGTAAGCGATGTTGAAGGATTTTATACGCTTATGCGTGAATAAGTCAAGGATTAGATCGACTTGTAATCATCGTTATTGATGATATGTTGGGTGTAGTTAAAGTCCAGGGCAAATTATAAGCAACAATTGAGAAATGGCTTTTACAAATGGGTTGCTGCGAGTTCAAAAAGGATATACTTGGTTGACACGTTTAATTAAGAAAACGTGATCTTTGAATGAGATGATAAATAAGATGATAGATGTGACATGAATTTTGGTGTAATGAAGTATGAATTGACCACCGTGATTAATTTCACTATACCCAACAGCTCAAGAGGTTTTCAATGAGTATGGATACCTCAAAATTATGATGGAGCTGTGTATTGATGTATAATGGGAAGATAGTCAATTTTGGAGTCAGACAACTCCTTGATCGTGAAATAAACTATCTGACCCATGATTTAAAGTTGGCAATAGTATTTGTACCGACGATATGGTACTATTATGTACATGGTGAGAAATTATGGATATGCACTGATCATAAAGCTCGAGTATCTGTTTTCACAGAAAGAGGCGAATATGAGAATGCATAGTGGGTTAGAGCTTCTGAGAGATTGTGATTGTGAAAATTGTACCACCCAGGAAAGGCTAATGTGATGACTGATGTCTTGAGTAGAAAGAGCCTCGGGATGGTATTACATATGATGGTCAGGGAGCGTGAGCTGCTAGAGCAGTTGTGAGCCTCAATATTGATATGATCCATTCTGATGATGACAGTGATTATGTGACAGCTAGCCTGAGACTAGAACCGGATGAGAGTGCCCGGATTTGATAGGCTTAGCGTGATGATCGGCACGGTGTCGATAGTTTGGGTCAGATTCAGAAGGGTACAGTGACAGAGTTCACAGAATATGATAATGATTTACAGAGGTTCCGAGATAGTATAAGTGCTCCCCAGGACCACAGTTAATGAGATAGTAATGTTGTCAGAAGCTCACTTTTCGGGATATACAGTGCATACGGAAGGTAATAAAAAATAATATATATTGAAATCTCGAAAAGGGTATTGGTGGTCAGATGTGGAAAGAGATATGGTAAAAATTATGGAAAAGTGCTTAGTATGTTAGTAGAATAAGGTAGAGTATTAAAAGTCTGCAGAGTTATTGCAGCACCTGCCTATATCGACACGGTACGGAAAATGAGAGCAAGTCTCCATGAATGTCGTGATGGGTTACAGAGAACCCAGGTGAATTACGAGGCTATTTGGATGATAGTCGATAGAGTGACTAAGTCTACCCACCTTTTGGTTATGAAATCCCCAAATACTCAGAGTGTATATGAGGATTTATGTGTAAGGAAGATTGTGGAACATTAAGTAGCGTTCCAGTGAGCATGGTATCATATAGGGATTCCCGCTTCACTTTCTACTTCAGGGAATATTTTTAGGAAGCTATGGGAACCCGACTGAGTATTAGCACAGCTTTTCATCCTCAGACAGATGGTCAGTCAGAGAGGACTGTACATGTTCTGGAGGATCCGATGAAAGCGTGTGCCATTGATTTTATAAGCTCCTGGAATGATCAGTTGATTTCTAATTGAAGTTGCCAATAACGACAGTTGGCAGTTGAGTATCGGGATAACAAGATATGAGGCAATGTATGGCTGTAGGGGTTGTTCCCCAAAATTGGATAAGAAAAAGTGGGTGACAAATAGAATTATTTACGACTTTGGATAATAAGTCTCTGAGGACGTTTAGTTAAGGATGAGAGATTAAGCACACCTCAGAGCAAATAGACAAGCATCGGAATTCACCCTTGGTGAATTAGTATGATTGAAATGTTTACTGTCCTAAGAGAATAAGGACATAGCGAACTTTTGGAAGAAGGTAAATTGAGTTGCGCTGGATGGAATATTTGGAGAGAGTGGACAAGTGGGAGATAAAGACCTGTAGGTTGATGTTATCACTTGAATTAACAGGCACCCACAATGTATCTTAGCTTTTGATGCTTCGGAAATACTATCCAGATCCAGCATAGGTGATAGGATATGAGATCCAAAAGTTCAGCTTAATGCAAATATAAGTATATTGAAGAAGTTGATTCGGGCATTAAACAGGAAAGAGACAGTATTGAGGTTTAAGACGATCTCCCTAATTAAAGTCCTTTGGTAGTAATACACTCCGGAAAAGGTCACATAAGAATTTAAGAGTATGATACAATTAATGTACCCGGAGTTGTATATGGACTCATATGACTTGGTTCTAATTTGGAGGACCAAATTCTTTAAGTGGGGGAGAGTTGTAAGACCCGAATTTAATTAAAATACGGAAATTAAATAAGAAAAGATGGGGAAAGTATGAAGGAAGTCGGGTTAAATTAATCCCGAAAACGTGTAAGGGCAAAATGGTCAAAAGACCAAAGGTCGGTATAATTTCGATAAGAAAAATTTAATTAAAATATGGATTTGAGAAATCTTGGTCAATAAAGATGAAATAAATTTATTTTGGGTTAAATTGATCAAGATATTAATTTATGGAAATTAATCAGGATTTTTAGTTTGGAAAAATAATCCCAAAAATAATCGAGAAATATACCGAAAAGTCACCCGGGACAATATCCCAAAAAATACAGAGAAATTATACCCGAAAAAGGGTTAAAATATAATAAATAAATTAAATTAAATTAAATTAATTAATTTAGAATTAAATAATAATTTTAAGGATATTTTAAGGGATATTTTGGATTTTTATAGGGTATTTTAAGGAATAGTGTAATAATTAAAATAAATAATAATAATAAAAATAATTAATAAAATAAATAAAAAAAAGGTCTGAAAACGAAACGCGAAAAAAATCGCGAAAGGAAAACGAAACGGAAGCAGCCGAACCCGAGGGAGACCGGCGGGCCGTCCGACGGCCAGGGACCCAGGCGAGGGCCGGCGAAGGAAGCCCGACGCCAAGCGATCCTTCAGCCACCGGAGACGCGCCGTTTGGAGGCCGGAGGACGTCGAAAAACGGAGGAGAAGGTCGCGGGAAAGAAATGGCCACCGGCGGCGAACGGCGGCGATCCAGGCGGAACCGAGGCCCGATTCTGAAAGCCCAGGCGACGACGGTCCTTTCTGCACCGGTATCAGCCGGCGAAACGGCGGGAAACGTCGACGACGACGAAGAGAAAGAAGTGGGTCCGACGGCCGGGGAGAAGAGGCCGAACCGGCGGCGTTTCGACGACCCCGACCGAAGCCAAGGCCAGATTCGAGATGCGGACAACCTCACGGAGCTGCTGGCGGTGGAAGCCGACAGAGAACCGGCCGAACCGGAGAGAACCGACGGTCTGAACAGGTCCGAACCGGTCCGAACCGGACTGAACTGGTTCAGCCAAAAAGAGAGGAAAAAAGGAAGAAAAAGGGAAAAAGAAAAAGAGGAAAAAATTGGGAAAAATTCCTGTGATGCAATCGAGCTTCGGGTAAGTCGATAAGCGGTCGAATTGACCCGATTTAAATTTTGGAATATTTAATTTAATTAATTTTCGGCTGAAAACTTACCCAAAAAAATTATAAAATTATGTAGCTCGATGATTGGCATCCAACGAGAGCTCGAGACAGCCTCAAATTTTGTACTAGCATGGAATCACGGGTAAGTGACCCTTATTTACGACAATTACCTCGTTATGCGTGATATTGATTTAATTTCCGCATAAATTGAATTAAATTATGAAAAATTAGATAAATTGTCGTAAATATTAAATTTAGCTATTCAAGAATTAGAACGAGGCCCAATAAATTATTGGTGGGCCCAATGAGCCCAATAGGCCTCGATAATGTGAAAATTAAGTGGTAAACGGGCTTAAGGCCGATTAAGGCCCATTAAGGTGCAATCGGGCCCAATAAGGGTGAACGGGCCCAATGATTTAAATTAAGCCCAGAAGAGATTAAATACAATTAAATTGTATGTTATCTGACCTGAGGAATATTGATACGCAGTTCCGGGCATTTGATTGGGAGCATAACGGACTGCGCGATGAGACAACAGTGGAAAAGAAAAGGTCAGACTCGACAGGAAAATAAGGTAAGGGAATTCTGCGGACTGCTAGAGGTAAACTTTACGAAGTTTTAAATTCATTGCGGTCTTTAAAATTTATCTGAAGGGTCTAGAGGTCGAATAATAATTTTAGTGCCCCGAATGGGCAAATTACTAAAATACCCTTGTTAAGGGTAGAACTTACAAATTTAGGAAAAATTGGGAGGAGCAAGGACAAAAGGTTCCTGCTCATTCTGGAGGTATTTTAACACATGCATGAGTAGGCTGGCTCACTTGGAAAGAAAATGCACAGCATTGCATACTTTCAACAATATAATTATTTTGAAAACTGTTTTGAGGAAACAGAGCCGCCTACGTGTTTTTATTGACATGTGACGTGCTAGAGCTCAGCTCGCACGATGTTGTCGATTTGTGTGATGCACGCATTAGTGCTAGAGCGAGAGCTCGCACTAGAGTTTTACATGCATAGGTGCTGGAGTCCAACTCGCACCAGATTCTTATATATATATGATTTTCGTGACAGGGTGCTAGAGTCTAACTCGCACCATATTTTTATATGATTTTGAGACAGGGTGTTAGAGCTTCGCTCGCACCAGATTTTTATACGATTTGCATACAGAGTGCTAGAGCTTAGCTCGCACTAGATTTACTTTATTTGATGAGAGTGCTGAGCATTGCTCGCACTGATTTTATGAGAACATGCGATGAGCCGTGCTTGGAGCATCGGGTAGACTGTGTGTCACCGATTTAATAGGCTCGCACGTGCGTTTTGAGACATGGCATGAGTATTGGGAAACAAACCTCTGTGGGAAGCAGGCCAATTAGGCTGGAGTACCTAGAGATATTATATGGGTTCACGGAGTACGATGTACCGTGCAAGTAGCATGGAGTACGATGTACCGTGTGGTATCTTCGGATACGACATCTCCGGATGCAGCATCTTCGGATGCCTGGGATCGGATAAGACTGACGGGATGGATTGACCCACCTCCTGGGCGGTTCCTGATCATGGTGAGAACCCGCACACTAGGATCCGTGTAGCTGAGGAACTCTCGAGGACAGATATGGCCATAGTCCTAGTTATTGCCGTTATACAGATATTGCCTCGTCTCGCATGTCGACGATTTCGATGATTTAAACTGGGTTTTTAAACTAAATTTGGATGATGGTATTTTCATGCTTTTCAAACCCACGTGTGATGTAAACCGTTTTCATGGTTTTGTGTGAGTCAGGATCACCCGCAGGAGGGGTCGAGTCCTGACTTTATTGTGAAAATTTTAATTGAGAAAGAAATGATTTGTAATAATTGCATGTTGATTTTCCGTGCAAATGTGTTTTACATAACATCATAACGCATATCATTGTTTTAAAATGTGTGGAGAAAGGGTGGTTTATGCATGGCACCACGTTCATGTAGGTAGTATGGTTACCTACTTGTTCGTAGGATTGCCTTACTGAGCTTGATGTGCTCACCCCTTTCATTTTCTCCCACAGATAATCTCCAGTTGAAGTTGCGACGACTCAGTACTGCATTCTGGATATCCGTTGCTGCCCATCAACATAAGGTATATACACTTGTACATATTGTATCTACATAAGCATAGCACAGTAACATGTTTGTAAGTAACTTTAGGGGATGTATAAATAATGTAAACAATTATAAATGACTGGAGAAGAAATAAGTTAGATGGTAATTGAATGGTGGGACTGGCATTGACGCACAGTCCAATTATTAGTGGAGTTTTGGTCACGATTCGAGGACAGGTAAGAATTTAAGTAAGAAAATAATAAAATGCGAAAAAATTAACTCTGATTTTTGGGTAGTTTGGGTCGTGACACGATGAAAACGTGTGCCATTGATTTTATGAGCTCCTGGAAATGATCAGTTGATTTCTAATTAAAGTCGCCAATAACGACAGTTGGCAGTTGAGTATCGGGATAACAAGATATGAGGCAGTGTATGGCTGTAGGGGTTGTTCCCCAAAATTGGATAAGAAAAAGTGGGTGACAGATAGAATTATTTTCGACTTGGATAATAAGTCTCTGAGGATGTTTAGTTCAGGATGAGAGATTAAGAACACCTCAGAGCAGATAGATAAGTATTGGAATTTACCCTTGGTGAATTAGTATGGTTGAAATAATTCTTGTCCTAAGAGAATAAGGGCATAGCGAACTTTTGGAAGAAGGTAAATTGAGTTGCGCTGGATGGAATATTTTGAGAGATTGGACAAGTGGGAGATAAGACCTGTAGGTTGGTGTTATCACTTGAATTAACAGGCACCCACAATGTGTCTCAGCTTTTGATGCTTTGGCAATACTATCCAGATCTAGCATAGGTGATCGAATATGAACTCTAAAAGTTCAGTTTAATGAAAATATAAGTATATTGAAGAAGTTGATTCGGGCATTAAACAGGAAAGAGAAAGTATTGAGGTTTAAGATGATCTCCCTAATTAAAGTCCTTTGGTAGTAATACACTCCGGAGAAGGTCACATAAAAAAATTTAAGAGTATGATACAATCGATGTACCCGGAGTTATATATGGACTCATATGACTTGGTTCTAATTTGGAGGACCAAATTCTTTAAGTGGGGGAGAGTTGTAAGACCCGAATTTAATTAAAATATGAAAATTAAATAAGAAAAGATGGGGAAAATTCCTGTGGTGTAATCGAGTTTCGGGTAAGTCAGTGAGCGGTCGAATTGACCCGATTTAAATTTTGGAGTATTTAAATTAATTAATTTTGGGCTGAAAACTTACCCGGAAAAATTGTGGAATTGTGTAGCTCGACGATTGGCATCCACCGAGGGCTCGAGACAGCCTCGAATTTCATACTAGCATGGAGTCTCGGGTAAGTAACCCTTATTTACGATAATTACCTCGTCATGCGTGATATTGATTTAAATTCCGCATAAATTGAATTAAATTATGAAAATTTAGATAATTGTCGTAAATAGTGAATTTAGCTATTCGAGAGCTAGGACGAGGCCCAATAAATTATTAGTGGGCCCAATGAGCCCAATAGGCCTCGATAAAGTGAAAATTAAGTGGAAAACGGGCTTAAGGCCGATTAAGGCCCATTAAGGTGCAATCGAGCCCAATATGGGTAAACGGGCCCAATGATTTAAATTAAGCCCAGAAGAGATTAAATACAATTAAATTGTATGTTATCTGACTCGAGGAATATTGATACGCAGTTCCGGGCATTTGATTGAGAGCATAACGGACTGCGCGATGAGACAACAGTGGAAAAGAAAAGGTCAGACTCGACAGGAAAATAAGGTAAGGGAATTCTGTGGACTGCTAGAGGTAAACCTTACGAAGTTTTAAATTCATTTGCAGTCATTTAAAAATTACCTGAAGGGTCTAGAGGTCAACTAATAATTTTAGGGCCCCGGATGGGCAAATTACCAAAATACCCTTGTTAAGGGTAAAATTTACAAAGTTAGGTAAAATTGGGAGGAGCAAGAACAAAAGGTTTCTGCTCATTCTGGAGGTGTTTTGATGCATGCATGAGTAGGCTGGCTCACCTTGAAAGAAAATGCACAGCATTGCATACTTTCAACGTGATATTGTTTTGAAAATTGTTTTGAGGAAACAGAGCCGCCTACGTGTTTTTATTGACGTGTGACGTGCTAGAGCTCAGCTCGCACGATGTTGTCGATTTGTGTGATGCACGCATTAGTGCTAGAGCGAGAGCTCGCACTAGAGTTTTACATGCATAGGTGCTAGAGTACAACTCGCGCCAGATTTCATATGCTTTTTCGAGACAGGGTGCTAGAGTTTAACTCGCACCAGATTTTATAAGATTTTCATGTGATTTATATACAGAGTGCTGAGCTTAGCTCGCACTAGTTTTACCGGATTTGTGGAGTAGCGCTGTCTGCCCTTGGAGTCAGCCAAAAGGCCCAACAGGTTCAAGAGACCTCTTAGGTGGGGTGAGAGTGAGGGATGAGGTTGGCGGCCTTGTGGGGATGTAAAGCGGGCTCTGCCAATTTTATTTGAGTTGATGAGAGTGCTGAGCATCGCTCGCACTGATTTTATGAGAACATGCGATGAGCCGTGCTTGGAGCATCGGGTAGACTGTGTGTCACCGATTTAATAGGCTCGCACGTGCGTTTTGAGACATGGCATGAGTATTGAGAAACAAACCTCTGTGGGAAGCAGGCCAATTGGGCTGGAGTACCTAGAGATATTATATGGGTTCACGGAGTACGATGTACCGTGCAAGTAGCATGGAGTACGATGTACCGTGTGGTATCTTCGGATACGGCATCTCCGGATGCAGCATCTTCGGATGCCTGGGATCGGATAAGACTGGCGGGATGGATTGACCCACCTCCTGGGCGGTTCCCGATCATGGTGAGAACCCGCACACTAGGATCCGTGTAGCTGAGGAACTCCCGAGGACAGATATGGCCATAGTCCTAGTTATTGCCGTTATACAGATATTGCCTCGTCTCGCATGTCGACGATTTCGATGATTTAAACTGGGTTTTTAAACTAAATTTGCATGATGGTATTTCCATGCTTTTCAAACCCACGTGTGATGTAAACCGTTTTCATGGTTTTGTGTGAGTCAGGATCACCCGCAGGAGGGGTCGAGTCCTGACTTTATTGTGAAAATTTTAATTGAGAAAAAAAATGATTTGTAATAATTGCATGTTGATTTTCCGTGCAAATGTGTTTTACATAACATCATAACGCATATCATTGTTTTAAAATGTGTGGAGAAAGGGTGGTTTATGCATGGCACCATGTTCATGTAGGTAGTATGGTTACCTACTTGTTCGTAGGATTGCCTTACTGAGCTTGATGTGCTCACCCCTTTCATTTTCTCCCACAGATAATCTCCAGTTGAAGTTGCGACGACTCAGTACTGCATTCCGAATATCCGCTGCTGCCCATCAACATAAGGTATATACACTTGTACATATTGTATCTACATAAGCATAGCACAGTAACATGTTTATAAGCAACTTTAGGGGATGTATAAATATTGTAAACAATTATAAATGACTGGAGAAGAAATAAGTTAGATGGTAATTGAATGGCGGGACTGGCATTGACGCACAGCCCAATTATTAGTGGAGTGTTGGTCACGATTCGAGGACAGGTAAGAATTTAAGTAAATAATAAAACGCGAAAAATTAACTCTGATTTTTGGGTAGTTTGGGTCGTGACATAGAATTTTTTTCAATTTTTTCTCTTTTTTTCCTTTTCTTTTTGGCTGAACCGGTCCGATCTGGTTCAATATACCCTCACTGAGCTGAACCGATCGTACCGATTCAGGCATCATTTTGTCATTCTGACGCCGTCCGGCCTATTCCCGGTGCCTCACCATCGCCATTCGACGCGTCTCTGGTTGAAGGACATTCGACTGGCCTTGATCGGGACCAACTCACGTCGGTGACCGCCGGATTGACCCTCTTTCCCCCTCAGCAATTCCTTCGTCGATCTGCTTTTTCAGCGCCGGTGGGGCGCGTCCCGCCGCTGGTGGGTCGCTCGGTACCGAGCAAAATTTTTCGGCCCTTCGCCTGGCCGCTGGGTCGCCGGTGGTGGCTCGTCCGGTGAATTCCTCTTCCTCGGTCTCGGGTTCTTTAGGCTTCTTTCTTTCTTTCACATTTTCGCGAATTCTGACTTCTTCTTTTCTTTATTTATTTATTTTATTTATTTATTTATAATTTATTTTAATATTATTTTAATCCATTAAAATATTATTAAAATCTCAAAAATATCTTAAAAATTATTAATTTATCCATTTAATCAATAAATGAATTCATTAGACTATTTTCATCTTTTCGGTATATTTTTCGATTATTTTTTGGATAATTTTTCGAATTAAGAATCCCGATTAATTTCGAATTAATTTCAATTTAATTTTGATTAATTCATAGAAATTAATATCTAGATCAATCGGACTCAAATTTAAATATTTTCCTCGGTATTGATCTAAATTTCTCAATTCCTTAGTTTTAAATGAAAATTACTTATCGAAATTATACCAAATTTTGGTCTTTTGACCATTTTACCCTTGCACGTGTTCGGGACTAAATTGAATCGACTTTCTTTCATAAGTCCACAATCTTTTCCCTATTTTCAATTTCTTATTTTCAGTCAACTCGATTAAATTCCTTAAATGAACTTGTTGCTTCCTTGTTTTCCCGATTTATCCTTATTCGATTTTTTACGTATGTTATTTCGTTTCATCCACATTTATAAGATCCGAATCAACCATCTTATGAATCTATTAACATATAATAATTCATACAATATGGAAATCATAAGGAATATCATACAAAGATGCGGATATCACATATCACACCCGAAACGGGAGGTGGGTCAATCCTACCCGCCAGAACAGGATAACATCAAGATTGCGAGGGCAAGGCTTGCTGCCTCGTGGCTAATGTCACTCCACTCCAACAATCCCCACGGCACAGTGTACTTCATGTGATATACTTGGTACAACGTACTTCATGAACCCAATTCCAGTCAAGGGTGCCTGCAATAGGTCTTATCCACCCATGCCAATTATGTCTCAGTATGCACGTGTGAGTATATCATCTCACTGTGACATACAGTCTACAGGAGAAAAATCCAGCACGGCTTCATGAACATACATGATATCTAAAAACCTTGTGCGAGCGAAGCTTCTGCACGGTTTTATAGAAATCAATGGAATTTGCGTATGAGTAGCGCTCCAATAGGACTTAAAATAATCATAAATTCAATTAAAATTCACGTATGAGCAATGCTCTAGTACGGATATGTATAAAAACTCAGTGAAAACCTCATACGAGAAGAACTCTAGTACGATAGTCATGTGAAATAAGTTTGTAAAATAGTGCGAGCAAGGCTCTAGCACTCTATGTATGAGTTAAAATATGAAATCCAGTGCGAGCAATGCTCCAGCATGATTAAAACTCATATAAAACTGATAGGCAGCTCAATTTCATCAAAACTTGTCAAATAAATATCAATTGGCACATAACCTGTGCCTTTTCATTTAAAACATGAAAATAATAGCCAACCTATCCATAAATTGCTTGAATTAAAGCAATGTCATCATAACAATATCAAAATCATGAAATTCATGCAATTTCAGAGCCTTACTACCCTTTTTAAAATTATCCTAACTGGGGGCAAAATAGTAATTTATTGCTTTTTCCACATTTTTTGCAAAAATTATTATTTTGTTTTCAGGTAGCCTAATGAATTTAATGTAATGTAAATTCCCTCGAATCTATGTACAGCTACCTCTAAATGCTCATAAAATTCCATTACCTGGAATCACATGCGAGCTTATCCCATCTCGATCGTACCAGATCTCTCAGTCCAATTCGCTCCAACCCAAGTCTACGGAGCTGCATATAATCACATATTGGTTCAATTCAAATATATTTATCAGTATTTCACTCTTACTGATCAAATATAAAGCACTAGGCCCGTTTTACTTTATTGGGCTCGATTGCACCTTAATGGGCCTCGACCCCTTTTTCAGCCCATTTTCACTTATTAAATCCCTTCTTCAGGTTTACTGGGCTCATTTGGCTTACCAATACTCATTGGGCTTCATTCCAAACTCATTGGATAGCCCGTATACTATTTACAATAATTACTTTAAAATTTTGAATACAATTCCTTTTATGCAGAATTAATTCGTAAAATCCGTAAAATGATCTTAACTCTGCATTAAGGACTCAAATTGTCATAATTAAAGTGTACTTATGTAACGACCGTGTTGCACTTTTCTCCAGCAGGATTCAAGAGGCGGCCCCCACAGTCTTACTCATACGTACTGTCCGCTTTGGAAGCCCCACAGGCCCCTTATGGCTTAATCGAGGTAAATACCCCAATTCACGTCCCCAGAGGCTCAAACTTAGGACATCATGCCTGATTCGACGCCCCTGGTACCATTGAAGCTCAATGTTACCAGGGGTGTCGAATCGGGCATGATGTCTTGAGTTCGAGCCTCTGGAGACGCAAATTAGGATATTTACTTCGATAAAGTCGTGAGGGGCCTGTGGGGCTTCCAAAGTGAGGCTCAATCGTACCAGGGGTGTCGAATCAAGCATGATGTCCTGAGTTCGAGCCTCTGGGGACGCGAATTGGGGTATTTACCTCGATAAAGCCGTGATTGGCCTGTGGGGCTTCCAAAGCGATATTACGTATGAGTAAGACTGTGGGGGCCACCTCTTGAATCCTGCGGGAGGAAAGTGCCACACAGTCATTACAAAGAACAATTGGTATCATTTGTGTAAGAACAAAGACTTTAAGATCTTGGGTTCAAACCTCTGAGGATGCGAATTGGGGTATTTACCTCGATAAAGCCGTAAGGGGCCTGTGGGGCTTCCAAAGCGGACAGTACATATGAGTAAGACTATAGGGGCCGCCTCTTGAATCCTGCGGGAGCAAAGTGCCACACAGTCGTTACAACTTACCCAACGTTATGTGGGGTACAAAAATTAGAGCTCAATCGGCTCTCGTTCGGGTTCTGTCGTAAAACTGCACAATTAGATTAATCCGGGTTATTTTCCATTAATATAATATTAAATTAATTCCCAAAATTTACCTGCAAGTCAATCTCGAACCTCGATCAACTTACCCGAATATCGAGTCATACCCGATAAATTTTCTTTCCTTTTTTCCCTTTTCTTTCCTTTCTTTCTTTTTCTTTTTTCTTTTTTCTTTTCCTTTTTCTTCCCCTTTCCGGCTATGGTGCTGTTTTGCTCCCCTCACCATCACCGGCGTTCTCGACCGTTTCGTTGACCGCTACCGGTACCAAAAGAGCTGTCTCGGCTAGGGGATCTCTTGGCTGGGTCGAATCGGAGCTGAATCATCGTGGATCACCGAAATCGACTCGATTTTCCTCTCGGAGTTCCGTTCGTTGAAATCCTACTTCGTCAACGCGCGTCACCGATGCCAGAATGTTCACCGGCCTTTCCTCTCTCTTCTCCGACCTTCACTTGGTCTCCTCGGTCGCTGGTGATCGTCAGTGGTTCTTGGGTCTGCTTCTCAGTTTCAGTTCTTTTTTTAGGTTTTCTCTCTCCTCAAAAAACCAGATTTTTCGTTTTCTTTTTTTATTTATTTATTAATTTATTTTATTATTATTTTAATCATTAAAATCCATTAAAAAATCAAAATATCCTAAAAAATTCTTATTTAATTCATTTAATCTATAAATGAATTTCTCTGTCTTATTTCGTCTTTTCGGTATATTTTTTTCATTGTTTTCGGGATAATTTTCCAAAGTAAAAATTATGATTCATTCCCATAAATTCATATCTTGATCAATTGGACTCGAAATTAAATATTTTCCTCGTTATTGATCGAGATTTCTCGATTCCATATTTTTAATGAAATTTTCTTATCGAATTTATACCGAATTTTGGTCTTTTGACCGTTTTACCCTTGCACGTGTTCGAGACCAAATTGAACTGACTTTAAACTCATAATCTTTTCTTATTTTAAATTCTTATTTTCCATCAACTTGATTAACTTCCTTTCACTAAATTTTTGGGTCCCTACTTTCTCGATTTACCATTATGCGATTTTACGTACGTTATTTCGTTTCATCCACATTTATCAGATCCAATTCAATCATCTTATGAATCCATTAACAGATAATACCATCATACAATATGGAAATCATAAGGAATGTCCTACAAAGATGCGGATCTTATAGTATCCGCTGCGTCCCATCGAGAGTCAAGTATACACATTTGTATAGTTTTGTATCTAACTATGTAAATGCATAGTACTGTAAACGGATATGATGTTGGGGATATAAGGTTATTTAAATACCATTGAGAATGTATTTAGTTAAAGTAAAATTATAGTAAATCTTGATGTGTGAATGTGAATATGAAAAATGGAACGGTAAATAGGTAAGAGGGGACTAACACTGAATCATAGCCCAACTGTTGGTAGGATGATCACGATAAGCGAAAGGTAAGAATTAAATAACAAACGAAAAATTTGTAGTGATTTTTAGGAAATTTGGGTCGTGACATGCGTAATCCCCAACGGTCCTAATTTCTCTATTTTCTGCCATGGTGTTTTGCAGCGGAGCTATTAATTTCTTAGAATCCTTTCGAATTTTCCTAAGGGTTCTTTCAATTTCAGGATCTAAAGGAAAGCAATCCTAACTCTTGGCACTACGCATGCAAATATCATAAAGTCCTCAGAATTTTTTTCAATTTTTTTTAAGAGAAAAAATTAATTAATCTAGATTAAACTTCTAAATATTTACAACCTAAATATTTACAAGCTAGAATTACACCTAAGCATAATTTTACCGATATTAATTAATGGCTAATTATCTTCCCCGACAACGGCGCAAAAAACTTGATACGAGACTACGCCCACTCTAAGTGACCTAGACGTGTATCCGCAAGTGCACGGGCCGTACAAGTAATAATAGGATTATCGTCCCGAATTATCGTCCCACAGAGAAGCTGAATTGCCTAATTAAGTATCGGTTAATCTTACCCTAAGTATATCCTAGCAAATTATGAATTTTTAGTGGGTGATCTACAAGGCTGAAATTAAAAATACTGAAAACAATAAAAATTATAAAATAAAGAAAATAAAACAGAGCAAAAATTACTTACAAAGCTCCGAGCAATTAAAAAATACCTACAAAAGATAATTAAAATAGTTAAATTTAATTAATGCAAAATATGAAAATAAAGAAACAAATTAATTAGACTAAAATTAAACAAACTTAAAATAAAATATGCATGTAATTAAACTACTTAATAAAAATGCAAATTAAGCTAACCTAAAGTCTAATAAAATAAAACTTCTATTAATCCTACAGAAATTCTTAAATCAAACTAAGAAATTACCTACCTATAAAATGATACTAAATTAAATCTAACTCTAACTAATTACTAACACTAAAAAGTAAATAATGCATGAGAACTAATATTTTTGGATTTTTCAATTTAAAGTGCAAACTTACTTAAAATTACCTAAAATAATTCTACTACTAATTTTAATTAAGTACTACCTAAATACTAAATTTAATTCTACATTCCAAATCAAAACTAAGTGTAAACTAACAAGCAAGGAACAATAATATGCAAATTAAATTAAGACTATAATCTAAGCTAACACATGAAATTAAGAAGAATAATAGAAATAAAGTAATAATCATGTATAAAAACTAGAAATGTGACAACATTAAAAAGCCAAACATGGCCTTAGCCAATATATGTAATCTGCCAACTGCCCCGACTGTGCACTGCACTCAGTAGATGGTGGATATCCTTCTCCTGCTCTGCTCAATTCCCTGCAACACAGCACGTCCTCGGCCTGCCCAGCTATAATCTCAGCATGTCCTACTTCAGCCATGCACTGCTTCAGCTGTGCCCACGGTACCAGCTTGCTTCATCACCGAACATTAGTAGACACAGAAGATGTCCAGCAGCTGGGTCAGGTGATCTTCTGCCATCCACGTCCTTGCTGCTCTTCATTTCATTTTCCAGCCAAAGCTTGCACAACAATCATGACTACAAAGTGGGAAATAAAACACAAATAACATTGTTACGATAAAGTCTAAAGCAGCAACTGCAAACTAAAAATGTAAAATAAGATAAAAACTAAGTTAATGAATAAGAGATGATGAACAATAGCAGCATTCTAAACAGAGGAGAATATAGGAATGGATTGCTGGTTTGGTCCACTACTATGGTGCAGTCCGTCTTCTGTTCAGTGCAGTCCATCACCGACCAGCAACTTCCTCCCGTCACTCAGCCTTTGCAAAATGATAGAGAAAAAAAATTAATGCACAAACGATCTTAAACTAGCAGCTTAATCCTAAACCAAAATAAAATGAAAAGAACAGTAAACAAGAAAATGAAAAATCTTGTGGCCACTAATCTAGCATTCTTCTCGGTTCAGCCTTAACTAATCCCATATGCTTCATGCCCGATCATCATACAGTACACCACGTAGAGAGTAACAAGAAATACCGAATGTAAGAAAACATAAGAACTGGAAAGTAGTAATGAAATGATGCTTCATGTGGTAAATAGGTCTCTCGGTTCTGCCCAAAAAATGCAAACCCGAGAGCTTGAGAAGGAAAAAAAAGGAAATGTAAACTAATCATGAAGATGGAACTTTGCAGAAAAATAAATTGTCAAAAACTTAAACATGGACAAAAATAAACTTGTGAAACCGAGAATGCAAAACATGATGAATAGGAGTTACGTGAAATGCTAAAAAGAATTAGAACAATGAAGCTTTTCATAAAATAAATCCATTAAAAATTGACTTGAACAGTAACTATGGAAAACAAAATGGAGGCCAAAGCTATTCGGGAAAGGCTTAAAAACAAGGAAAATAAATCCTAAAGTTACCTTAAAAACTATTCTACCCTAACTACTTACTTTTTTCAATTGCTATCATGTTCTATTTATACACAAACTTAGGGGTATAATAGTAATTTTTCATCCTAGATGACTTGGCATTGTTTGGCCACTTGTCTTCATTTTATTTGTTGTAGAATAGATATTTCCACGTCAATCGTCTTCTAGTACACTTGACTGTGCAATGTGGCCTGCGTGTGTCTTCC
Source organism: Firmiana major (assembly GCA_033439115.1). Lineage (NCBI taxonomy): Eukaryota > Viridiplantae > Streptophyta > Magnoliopsida > Malvales > Malvaceae > Firmiana > Firmiana major. Next base: position 24,807,813 of record CM065910.1, read on the forward strand.
AGAAGGTTGGCACTGTGTCCGTCGATCTTATCGTTTCGGAGCGAATAAAATACTTAACACCCGGCATCCCACGTGTCCAGATGACTGGTGACTTGGTCTGCAAATTGAAAGTGGTCCAGTCTCCTTTAGCCCGTTTTCAGCCCAGTTTTTACTGAAATGACAGAGTTTCATCTGGATTTAATTTACCTGCACATTAAAAATTTTAATTAAATAAAGGGGATAATTAATAAAATAAATTGGGGATTTAAATAATTAATTAGGAAATTAAGCAAAAATAATTCTATTTTAATAGAATTATCAGTCGGGCTTCTTTTGCTGGCCCTCGCCTGCCCTTCTCTCGCGTCGGTGGCTCGTCGGTGCAGGGAAACCATTTCCCTCGGCTTCCGTCTCCTTTTTCCTTTTCCAGAATCGCGATTTCGCGATTTCTGTCTTTTTTTTCAATTCTTTTACTTTTTTTTATATATTATACATTATATTATTATTTTAATGTAATAAAATATATTATTTCTACACAATTATCTTCTACACTAAATATATTTATATATTTAATTAATTAAATATATATTTATCTTATTTTATTATTTTTTCGGAGTATTATTCCCACATTTTCGAGATAACTTCCCGAGGTGAAAATTTCGGGTTATCGTAATAAATTCATATCTTGATCAATTGGAATCGGAGTGCAATGATTTTTTCTTTATTGATCAAGATTTACTAAATCCATGTTTAAAATGACAATTTCTTATCAAATTTTGGGTCTTTTGACCTATTTACCCTTTTTTCACATTTTACGTACATGTGTAACTACTTCATTCACATTTATATGATCAATATCATCGGTCTTATAATTCCATTAACATATAATAAAGTCTTACATACATAGGGTTTCATAGTAGGAGCTAGTGAAGAAAGAAAAAGAAAAATATAAAAAGAAAAGAAAAGAAAGTACATAAAAAAGAAAGAAAAAGAGAAAATACAAAAAGAAAATGAAAGAGTTTAGCAAAATAAATAAGTTTAGGGGAATAAATAAAGCTCTAAGCATTAAAGATCCTAGAAGTAATGCATGATTGGGGTATTCGAATCTAAATGGACTGATAATACCTTAGCTTTATCCTTACATTTTAAGCTTAATGAAGTTCTATTGATATTTGATTAAGTGTGATTACATTAGTGGAGAGAGAAGAGAAAAGAAAACTTATGAGAGTGTTCACTTATTGTAAATCCCCAAAATTTCCCTGTAAATTGGTTCGTAAGAAAAAACGTACAAGTGAAAATAAAATTGTAAGTCTGATATAAAATAAATAAAATAATAAAATACCCGAGAAATAAATAAGATAAATATATATATTTAATTGATTTAAATATATATTTAAATATTTTAGGTATAATATATTATATTATATTTTAATAAAATATAATATAATATTAAAAAATAAAATAAAATAAAATATTAAATAAATAAATAAATAAAATAAATAAAATAAATATAAATAAATAACTAAATAATATATAATATATAATATATAATATATAATAATAATAATAATAATAATAATAATAATAATAATAATAAAACAAAAAAAAGGAAGAATAGAAACAGAATCGCGAGTTGCGATTCTGTTTGCAAAGGAACCAAAGAGCAGAGGCACCGAGGGAGCCGAGCTCCCATCTGCCCATCGACGGAGTCGACGAACGGACCGAGAAGAAGCAGCGAGCCTCGCTGACGCCGGAAGAGGGATAAGAAGACGCGGCTGGCGAGGGAAAAGAGAGGGAGAGAGAGACTGAGAGAGAAAAATAGGAAAAGGAGGTGATCGACGATCGGGGGAAGGAGGAGCGACCCACCACCGGCCAGAGGGAGACGACGGAGGCGTCGATCCAGGCGCAGATCGGCAAGAAACGGCACCGATTGGAAGAAAAAAATTGGGTACCGATGTCGGAGGAGAGAAGAGGCCGGTCCGACCACTTTCCGACGAGCTTTGGCGAAGCCGACCCCAGATCCATGCACCGGACTACCCCGCGGACAAGCTGGAGGTGGAAGCCGGCGGAGAACCAGCCAGAAAAGCTCCGAACGGCAAGGGAGAAAGTTAGACCAGGACTGAACCGGGCTGAATCGAACCAGTCTGAACCGGGTTGGACCGGACCGAACCGGTTCAGCTAGAAAAAAAAGAAAAAGGAAAAATGGAAAAAATTTGGTGATGCAATCGAGCTCTGGATAAGTCGGTAAGTGGTCAAAGGAATCAATTTAATTTTCAGAATAATTATTTAAATATATATGTATATTTATTTATTTAGGTACATGTACAAATAGGTGTATATAATAAATTGGGTATGTTAGTATTTGTACAAGAAAAAAATATGTATGCATAGGTGATAAGGAAAAATGGAAAACAATGATAATATATATATATATATATATAAAGGAGTGTGTATATATATATATATATATATATATTTAGGTGCATATACATGTAGGTGGTATGAAAGGTGAATGTGTGTGCAAGTATATGTATATACAAAGAATGTATATATGAGATAGGAAAACATGAAAACAATAAAAGTATATATATATATATATATGTATAGGAGTGTATATATATGTATATATATATATATATATATATATAAATATATATTTATGCGTGTATACATGTGGATGTATATAATAAAGGTATATGTTAATACTTGTAGGAGCAAATATATAAATAGTGAAGAAATATATAAACGTGCGTGTCAGCTTTATGATATACAATAATACGTACACATGCAGTAGCAACGATAAATTACGATTTTAACGCAATTCGCATGAATAGGGTGCTAAGTCTACAATTTCGGTCTAGGTGATTGTAGAAGGAATTAAAGGAGGTACTAGGAGACGTCACTGTTCGAATTCGAGATACCCGATAAATCGAGGTAAGGGGTATTATTGAACCTAATTCTGATATTGCATTCTTGTTTCACTGAGAAATGATTTTATGAAAGAGCATTTGATTTGAAATGATTTACCAATGCTTCCATACTTACGAAACTGTTTACAAAACATGATTTCGTTTTACAAAATGTTCGCTAGAACATCTATGTTTATGAAATAAACTTTTGAATTATGAAAATGCATGAAAGTTTTATGATGGCTCGAAAACCCATATTTATGCTTTGAAATGGAACTTTTGACATTTTCAAAAGCATTTACAAAAAGAGAAAAGATGTTTTGAGACTATAGGCTTCATGCAGGGTTACTTCTTGTGGTGTTCCGGCTCCACCACTTGAGTGCCAGTACGTAGGTCCCTTTAGCACTTGACTCGACCTGTGTGGAAGATGTCGTGCTACTGGTGGTTTATGATGATGTTTCGGTAGTATCTCATGCCCGCGCAGCACATAATTATGTTGCCCACACGGAGAGTGCCTTTGGTGCCCGTGTCCTAGCTAAGTGCAAGTGAAAGTAAGTAAGATGGATACTACCCATATTTTACGAAATGGTTGTACGACCCTGATCCAGTCTACAGCCCACTTACCATGGCCATAGGTATGATGACTCTCTACGGAGAATGACACGTATCGCATGACTTAGTTATAGCCTAGTCTCCTCGATTTTAATTATAAAATCGACTACGATGAGAGTTTATGAAATGATTATGAAACATGCATGAGATGTTTATGAAATGATTATGAAACATGCATGAGATGTTTATGAAATGATTATGAAATATGCATGAAATGTTTATGAAATGATTATGAAATATGCATGATATGTTTACGAAATGATTTATGAAAAGTTGTAAAATGGTTAAGCATGTTATTTGTTTTAAAGACACACATGCTTTATGACGATTATGCATGAAATGAAAATTTCTGTATTGCATTAAGTTTCATTCTATGAACAACTTCAAATGTTTTTATATATATCATAACTGCTTTAAGAGTATTTGTAAGACCCGAATTTAATTAAAATACAAAAATTAAATAAGAAAAGATGGGGGACGTATGAAGGAAGTCGGGTTAAATTAATCCCGGACACGTGTAAGGGCAAAATGGTCAAAAGACCGAAAGCCGGTATAATTTCGATAAAGAAAATTAATTAAGATATGGATTTAAGAAATCTTGGTCAATAAAAGTGAAATAAAATTATTTCGGATTAAATTGATCAAGATATTAATTTATGGGAATTAATCGGGATTTTTAGTTTGGAAAAATAATCCCGAAAATAATCGAGAAATTATACCCGAAAAAGAGGTTAAAATATAATAAATAAATTAAATAGTAAAATAATTAAAATAAATAAAAATAATAATAAAATTGATAAAATAAGAAGAAAAAAAAAGTAATTGAAACAAAAAAAAAGGGGTCGGGGAGAGAGAAAGAAAGAAACAGAAACAGAAAAGCAGAGAAACGGAAGCTGTGTCGGGGGAAGAGGCCGAACGACCACCGGCGATCCCTGTCCCAGGCCGCCCACCGGAAAAGGAAGCCCGACGCCCGACGAACACGATGGTACCGGCGGTGCAGCTTACCGACGCCGGAGGAAGCCGAACGGAGGGAGAGAAACCCGCGGGGAAAACGGTGTCGGTGCCGGCGATCCACGACAGCTGGAGGCGATCGGCGGGTACCGATGTGACCAGGAGGAGGAGCCGGTCCTTTTGAGACCGATATTGGCCGACGAAATCGCCGGAATCCGCCGGATCGGGAGGAGACAGCCGCGAGGGGAGAAGAGGAGATTCCCGGCGATCGGCGGCGATTCAGGCTCGGCCACCCCTAGCCGAATGTCCCCGAGGCCAAGGCGAGTCGATCAGTGGTAGCCACAACCGTCGAAGTGGCCGAAAAACGCCGAAAACGGCGGAGGAAAGGAAATGGGTCCGACGGCCGAGGGAGAACTGCCGGACCGGCGGCGTTCCGGCGAGCTTGACCCAAACCGAGGGCAGATCTGAGACGCGGACAACCTCACGGAGCCACTGGCGGTGGAAGCCGGCGGAGAACCGGCCGGCAAGGTGGTGAACCGGCGGTGAACCGACCGAATCGGAGTGAACCGGCGGTCTGAACCGGTCCGAACCGGACTGAACCGGTTCAGCCAAAAAGAGGAGAAAAAAGGGAGAAAAAGGGAAAAGGAAAAAGAGGAAAAAATTGGGGAAAATTCCGGTGATGCAATCGAGCTTCGGGTAAGTCAATAAGCGGTCAAATTGACCCGATTTAAATTTGGAATATTTTATTTAATTAAATTTCGACCGAAAAGTTTACCCGAAAATGTAATTAATTGTGTAGCTCGACGATTGGCATCCACCGAGGGCTCGAGACAGTCTCGATTTGAGGACTAGCATGGAATCTCGGGTGAGTGATCCCTATTTACGACAATTACCTCGTTATGCGTGATATTGATTTAAATTCCGCATAAATTGAATTAAATTATGGAAATTTAGATAATTGTCGTAAATAGTGAATTTAGCTATTCGAGAGCTAGGACGAGGCCCAATAAATTATTGGTGGGCCCAATGAGCCCAATAGGCCTCGATAAAGAGAAAACTAAGTGGAAAACGGGCTTAAGGCCGATTAAGGCCCATTAAGGTGCAATCGGGCCCAATAGGGGAAAATGGGCCCAGCGATTTAAATTAAGCCCAGAAAAGTATTAAATACAATTAAATTGTATAATATCTGACCTGAGGAATATTAATACGCAGTTCCGGGCGTCTGATTGGGAGCATATCGGACTGCGCGACGAGACGACAAGGGAAAAGAAAAAGGTCAGACTCGACGAGAATCGAGGTAAGGGAATTCTGCGGACTGCTAGAGGTAACAGTACGCAATTTTACATTCATATGCAGTCCTTTAAAACTAATTGAAGGGTCTAGAGGTCGAAAAACAATTTTAGTGCCCCGTATGGGCAAAATTACTAAAATACCCTTGCTAAGGGTAAAATTCTAAAAAATTTAGGAAAAATTGGGAGGAGCAAGAACAAGAGGTTCCTGCTCGTTCTGGAGGTATTTCAACGCATGCATGAGTAGGCTGGCTCACCTTGAAAGAAAATGCATAGCATTGCATATCTTAACTGATGTGATTTCTGTGAAAACTATTTGGAAATAACCGAGCCGCCTACATGTTTTTATTTACATGTGACGTGCTAGAGCTCAGCTCGCACAATGTTTGACTTGTGTGATGCATGCATTAGTGCTGGAGCGAGAGCTCGCACTAGAGTTTTACATGCATAGGTGCTAGAGTATAACTCGCACCAGATTTCACATGCTTTTGCGTGACATGGTGCTAGAGTCTAACTCGCACCAAATTTTACATGATTTTCATGACAGGGTGCGGGAGTTTAACTTGCACCAGATTTTATAAGATTTTCATACGATTTGTATACAGAGTGCTGAGCCTAGCTCGCACTAGTTTTACTGGATTTGTGGAGTAGCGCTGTCTGCCCTTGGAGTCAGCCAAAAGGCCCAACAGGCTCAATAGACCTCTTAAGTAGGGTGAGAGTGAGGGATGAGGTTGGCGGCCTTGTGGAGATGTAAAGCGGGCTCTGCCAAGTTTACTTGATTTGATGAGAGTGCTGAGCATCGCTCGCACTGATTCTTAAGAGAACATACAATGAGCCGTGCTTGGAGCATCGGGTAGACTGTGTGTCACCGATTTAATAGGCTCGCACGTGCGTTTTGAGACATGGCAACGAGTATTGAGTTATGAAAACCTCTGTGGGAAGCAGGCCAATTGGGCTGGAGTACCTAGAGTGATATGGGTCCATGGAGTACGATGTACCGTGCAAGTAGCATGGAGTACGATGTACCGTGGGGTATCTTCGGATGCGGTATCTTTGTGATACAGAGTATCTTCGGATACGGTATCTTTGTGATACGGGGTATCTTTGTGATACGGTATCTTCGTGATACGGGGTATCTTCGGATACGGCATCGACGGATGCGTGAGATCGGATAAGACTGACGGGTTGGATTGACCCACCTCCCGGGCAGTTCCCGATCAGGGTGAGACCTCGCACACTGGGATCCGTGAAGCTAGAGGACTCACGAGGACATATTGGCCAGTCCTGGTTATTACCGATATACAGTATTGCCTAGTCTCGTATCTTGTATATATATACGTATGTTTTCGATACCGATGCTTTTGAGAAATTCTATTTCCATGGTTTTGTGTGAGTCAGGATCACCCGAAGGAGGGGTCGAGTCCTGACTTCATTGTGAAATTTTTAAAGAGAAAGAAATGATTTAAAATAATTGCATGTTGAGTTTTCCGTGCAACTGGATTTACATAACATCACAACATCATATCATATGTTTTAAAATGTGTGGAGAAAGGGTGGTTTATGCATGGCACCACGTTCATGTAGGTAGTATGGTTACCTACTTGTTCGTAGGATTGCCTTACTGAGCTTGATGTGCTCACCCCTTTCATTTTCTCCCACAGATGATCTCCAGTTGAAGTTGAGGCGACTCAGTACTGCATTCCGGATATCCGCTGCTGCCCATCAACATAAGGTATATACACTTGTACTTATTGTATCTACATAAGCATAGCACAGTAACATGTTTGTAAGTAACTTTAGGGGATGTATAAATAATATAACAACTATAAATGACTGGAGAAGAAATAAGTACTGGGGTAGATGTATGGTGGGACTGGCATTGACGCACAGCCCAATTAGTAGTGGAGTGTTGGTCACGATTCGAGGACAGGTAAGAATTAAGTAAGAAAATAAACAAAAACGCGAAAAATTAACTCTGATTTTTGGATAGTTGGGTCGTGACAATTATTTTGGTATCAGAGCATGATTGGTCTGATGTGTGTCAGTGTCAGAAATTAGGAATTACATCCCCGTGTTACTGTGCTTAGTTAGATACAATAGTGTATATCAAGATGGGCTTGACTAAGAAATGGTTGAGAATGCAGGAATGCTTAATATGAGTCGCGTTAGATGAGATAGTGCACGAGACAGAGGTCGTAGAGATAGACCTGAGTCTGCTAAGTCGTGCTGAGTTTGGCTATGAAAATCAGTATGAGATTAAAATAGAGGCGAATGTTGAGCATGCCTCACAGAGTCCGACAGAGAGATCGGACAGTATTGAGACACGCTTCGCGAGATTGGAGCGGAGTGTGGAGATTATTTTGAGGAGCAATTGCTCAGATTATGTATGAGATCAGAGGGCGCAGCGGAGTATTGGTGGAAACCCGCTCGACCCATCTTAAGTGTTAAACATTCTGAGCTGATATGAGAAATGATTATAGATGTATTCCGGTGACAGGATATCCCGGACATGATTTAAAGGACATTTCAGATTAAAGTCCTTATTCTGACCCAGAGGATTTGATTGATTGACGAGCAGGGGGACTCGATTATATTCTGGGTAGATATTACCTCGACACTATGAACAAGTGACAGTCGAGATGTCTAAAAGTTCATGAAAGGGCTCGACTTTTCAATTAGAGTCTGATTGGCCCGTGAGATATTACCTATACCGAGGCAGTGCACAGATTTACAGTTGGGTAAGTGAGAATATAAATTGCACGCCTCTGAGATTGGGAAAGGTAATGAGGGCTGAAATAGAGACATAAAAGAGAATCGAGAAATGACAAAGATGTTGAATGAGAAAAATGGAAATTGGTAAGAGATTAGATTTGACGAGTTATGGAGTAAGATAATTGGTAAGACCCCAGTGTATCTAATTTTGGCACTCTTGAGGGGTATTGTGATTGGAGGACCCTGACCTGCTACGAAGCAGAGTAGCAGTGTCATTACTGTGGAATGTGTGGTAGATACCACAGAAGGAAGGTTTATACCTACATGGTATTGATGAAATGGCCGTTAAGTGTGGTAAGACGGACCATTAATTTTGATTGCTCAGAGTTGAGCGAGATTTTCCCACAGGAAAGTAAAGAGACAGGGAGAAAAAAATTTCGTTGGAATAGTTGCAACGAAAAGGGAGGACATAGCAGAAGAGAAAAAGGAAAGTAGGCTATTGGACGAAGGCGAGAGGATGTCTTGGACCAGGACACTATTGATGTTTCATGGATGTGGTGTAAGATACCACACTTGTTATGAATAATAAAGTACATATGTTTATTGATCCTGGTGCCACATATTTAATCATACCGCCTTCACTCGCATATAAGTAAGAAAAAGGCATGAATGCCTACATCATTGGCCACAATAGTGATAAAGGAGTACCCCAATGGAAGGGGATTAATTAACAGAACGTGGATATAGAGATTTTAAGTTAATAAAAAGGGGTGCAACAGTTGAAAAATTAAAGGAGTAAAGGATCGTACTCATGGAATGAATAATGACTAGAGTTTTGTCATGATTGATATACGAAGGAGATGATCTTGAATATGTGTTGATCCTAAATACAAGATGTATTGGAGTAAGAGGCGTATGCTAGGTAAGAGCATCCTTACGATACGAAGTCATTAGGATTAATGCAATTAGTAGCGAATACAAATTATAACCAAGGACAAGATGGGTATAACCATAACCAGTAGTTGTGGTTAAGTCTGAAGGCTAATAAAGGTATTTCAAAATACCTCCCCGCCTGAAGACTTGACAGCGTCTAAAAGTATATATATATATATATATATATATAACCTATAACGTGAAATCGATCGGCGTAATAGATACCTTTAGCATTAGGATACCATTACTAAGACGATAAGAATATAAAAACTCGACAAATCATAAAGGTTAACATAGAAAAATTTAATAAGAGCCGTTAAGATAAGAAAAGAAAATGACGCAGGTTAGTACCTGAAGACGTAAGTGATTTTGAAGGATCTTATACGCTTACGCATAGATAAGCCAAGGATTGGATCGAGTTGAAATCATCATTATCGATGATATATTGGGTGTAGTTAAAGCCTAGGGCGATTTATATGCAACAATTAGGAAATGGCTTTTACAAATGGGCTGCTGCGAGTTCAAAATGGATATACTTTGTTGACACGTTTAATTATGAAAACGTGATCATGGAATGAGATGATAAATAAGATGATAGATGTGACGTGAATTTGGCGTGATGAAGTATGAACTGACCACCGTGATTAATTTCACCATACCCAACAGCTCAAGAGGTTCTCAGTGAGTATGGATACCTCGAAATAATGAATGAGCTGTGTATTGATGTATAATGGGAAGATAGTCAAGTATGGAGTCAGACAACTCCTTGATCATGAAATAAACTATCTGACCCATGATTTAAAGTTGGCAACAGTATTTGTACCGATGATATGGTACTATTATGTACATGGTGAGAAATTGTGGATATGCACTGATCATAAAGCCTGAGTATCTGTTTTTACAGAAAGAGGCAAATATGAGATTACATAGTGGGTTAGAGCTTCTGAGAGGTTTTGATTTGTGAAAATTGTACCACCCAGGAAAGGCTGATGCTTTGAGCAGAAAGAGCATCGGGATGGTATTGCCTATGATGGTCAGGGAGCGTGAGCTGCTAGATGCAGTTGTGAACCTCAGTATTGATGTGATCCCTTCTGATGATGACAGTGATTGGTATGACTATGTGACGGCTAGCCTGATGATTAGAACCGGATGAGAGTGCCCGGATTTGCCAGGCTTAGCGTGATGATCGACCGGATGTCGATAGTTTGGGTCTGATTCAGAAGGGTACAGTGATAGAGTTCACAGTGGGTGATGATGAGTTACTGAGGATTCAGAGACAGTATGGGTGCTCCCCAGGACCACAGTTGATGAGATAGTAATGTTGTCAGAAGCTCACTCTTCGGGATATACAGTGCATACGGAAAGTAATGATTATATATCGAAATCTCGATAAGGGTATTGGTGGTCGGATGTGGAAAGACACATGGTAGAGGTTGTGAAAAGTGCCTAGTGTGTCAGCAGAGTAAGGTAGAGTGTTAAAAGTCTGCAGAGTTATTGCAGCACCTACCTATATTGACACGGCACGAAAAATGAGAGCAAGTCTCCATGAATTTCATGATGGGTTACAGAGAACCCAGGTGAATTACGAGGCTATTTGGATGATAGCCGACAAATTGACTAAGTTCACCCACCTTCTGGATTATGAACTCCCCAGATACTCATAGTGCGTATGAGGATTTATGTGTGAGGTAGATGTGGAACATTAAGTAGCGTTCCAGTGAGCATGGTATCATATAGGGATTCCCGCTCCACTTCCTACCTCTGTGGATATTTAAGGAAGCTATGGGAACCCGACTGAGTATTAGCACAGCTTTTCATCCTCAGACAGATGGTCAGTCAGAGAGGACTGTACAAGTTCTGGAGGATCCGATGAAAGCGTGTGCCATTGATTTTATAAGCTCCTGGAATGATCAGTTGATTTCAAATTGAAGTCGCCAATAACGATAATTGGCAATTGAGTATCGGGATAACAAGATATGAGACAGTGTATGGCTGTAGGGGTTGTTCCCCAAATTGGAAAAAAAAAAAGTGGGTGACAGATAGAATCATTCTGATTTTGGGGATAATAAGTCTCTGAGGATGTTTAGTTAAGGATGAGAGATTAAGAACACCTCAGAACAGATAGAAAAATATTGGAATTCACCCTTGGTGAATTATTATGGTTGAAAGTTACACGTCCTAAGAGAATAAGGACATAGCGGAACTTTTGGAAGAAGTAAATTGAGTTGAGCTGGATCGAATCCTTGAGAGATTGGACAAGTGGGAGATAAGACCTGTAGGTTGTTGTTAATCACTTGGATTAACAGGCACCCACAATGTGTCCTAGCTTATGATGCTTCGGTACTACTATCCAGATCCAGCAGAGGTGATAGGATATGAACTCCAAAAGTTCAGTTTGAGGAAAATACAAGTATATTGAAGAAGTTGATTCGGGCATTAAACAGGAAAGAGAAAGTATTGAGGTTTAAGACGATCTCCCTAATCAAAGTCCTTTGGTAGTAATACACTCCGGAGAAGGTCACATAATAATTTAAAAGTATGATACAATCGATATACCCGGAGTTGTATATGGACTCATATGACTTGGTTCTAATTTGGAGGACCAAATTCCTTAAGTGGGGGAGAATTGTAAGACCCGAATTTAATTAAAATACAAAAATTAAATAAGAAAAGATGGGGGACGTATGAAGGAAGTCGGGTTAAATTAATCCCGGACACGTGTAAGGGCAAAATGGTCAAAAGATCGAAAGCCGGTATAATTTCGATAAAGAAAATTAATTAAGATATGGATTTAAGAAATCTTGGTCAATAAAAGTGAAATAAAATTATTTCGGATTAAATTGATCAAGATATTAATTTATGGGAATTAATCGGGATTTTTAGTTTGGAAAAATAATCCCGAAAATAATCGAGAAATTATACCCGAAAAAGAGGTTAAAATATAATAAATAAATTAAATAGTAAAATAATTAAAATAAATAAAAATAATAATAAAATTGATAAAATAAGAAGAAAAAAAAAGTAATTGAAACAAAAAAAAAAGGGGTCGGGGAGAGAGAAAGAAAGAAACAGAAACAGAAAAGAAGAGAAACGGAAGCTGTGTCGGGGGAAGAGGCCGAACGACCACCGGCGATCCCTGTCCCAGGCCGCCCACCGGAAAAGGAAGCCCGACGCCCGACGAACACGATGGTACCGGCGGTGCAGCTTACCGACGCCGAAGGAAGCCGAACGGAGGGAGAGAAACCCGCGGGGAAAACGGTGTCGGTGCCGACGATCCACGGCAGCTGGAGGCGATCGGCGGGTACCGATGTGACCAGGAGGAGGAGCCGGTCCTTTTGAGACCGATATTGGCCGACGAAATCGCCGGAATCCACCGGATCGGGAGGAGACAGCCGCGAGGGGAGAAGAGGAGATTCCCGGCGATCGGCGGCGATTCAGGCTCGGCCACCCCTAGCCGAATGTCCCCGAGGCCAAGGCGAGTCGATCGGTGGTAGCCACAACCGTCGAAGTGGCCGGAAAACGCCGGAAACGGCGGAGGAAAGGAAATGGGTCCGACGGCCGAGGGAGAACTGCCGGACCGGCGGCGTTCTGGCGAGCTTGACCCAAACCGAGGGCAGATCTGAGACGCGGACAACCTCACGGAGCCACTGGCGGTGGAAGCCGGCGGAGAACCGGCCGGCAAGGTGGTGAACCGGCGGTGAACCGGCCGAACCGGAGTGAACCGGCGGTCTGAACCGGTCCGAACCGGACTGAACCGGTTCAGCCAAAAAGAGGAGAAAAAAGGGAGAAAAAGGGAAAAGGAAAAAGAGGAAAAAATTGGGGAAAATTCCGGTGATGCAATCGAGCTTCGGGTAAGTCGATAAGCGGTCAAATTGACCCGATTTAAATTTGGAATATTTTATTTAATTAAATTTCGACCGAAAAGTTTACCCGAAAATGTAATTAATTGTGTAGCTCGACGATTGGCATCCACCGAGGGCTCGAGACAGTCTCGATTTGAGGACTAGCATGGAATCTCGGGTAAGTGATCCCTATTTACGACAATTACCTCGTTATGCGTGATATTGATTTAAATTCCGCATAAATTGAATTAAATTATGGAAATTTAGATAATTGTCGTAAATAGTGAATTTAGCTATTCGAGAGCTAGGACGAGGCCCAATAAATTATTGGTGGGCCCAATGAGCCTAATAGGCCTCGATAAAGAGAAAACTAAGTGGAAAACGGGCTTAAGGCCGATTAAGGCCCATTAAGGTGCAATCGGGCCCAATAGGGGAAAATGGGCCTAGCGATTTAAATTAAGCCCAGAAAAGTATTAAATACAATTAAATTGTATAATATCTGACCTGAGGAATATTAATACGCAGTTCCGGGCGTCTGATTGGGAGCATATCGGACTGCGCGACGAGACGACAAGGGAAAAGAAAAAGGTCAGACTCGACGAGAATCGAGGTAAGGGAATTCTGCGGACTGCTAGAGGTAACAGTACGCAATTTTACATTCATATGCAGTCCTTTAAAACTAATTGAAGGGTCTAGAGGTCGAAAAACAATTTTAGTGCCCCGTATGGGCAAAATTACTAAAATACCCTTGCTAAGGGTAAAATTCTAAAAAATTTAGGAAAAATTGGGAGGAGCAAGAACAAGAGGTTCCTGCTCGTTCTGGAGGTATTTCAACGCATGCATGAGTAGGCTGGCTCACCTTGAAAGAAAATGCATAGCATTGCATATCTTAACTGATGTGATTTCTGTGAAAACTATTTGGAAATAACCGAGCCGCCTACATGTTTTTATTTACATGTGACGTGCTAGAGCTCAGCTCGCACGATGTTTGACTTGTGTGATGCATGCATTAGTGCTGGAGCGAGAGCTCGCACTAGAGTTTTACATGCATAGGTGCTAGAGTATAACTCGCACCAGATTTCACATGCTTTTGCATGACATGGTGCTAGAGTCTAACTCGCACCAGATTTTACATGATTTTCATGACAGGGTGCGGGAGTTTAACTCGCACCAGATTTTATAAGATTTTCATACGATTTGTATACAGAGTGCTGAGCCTAGCTCGCACTAGTTTTACTGGATTTGTGGAGTAGCGCTGTCTGCCCTTGGAGTCAGCCAAAAGGCCCAACAGGCTCAATAGACCTCTTAAGTAGGGTGAGAGTGAGGGATGAGGTTGGCGGCCTTGTGGAGATGTAAAGCGGGCTCTGCCAAGTTTACTTGATTTGATGAGAGTGCTGAGCATCGCTCGCACTGATTCTTAAGAGAACATACAATGAGCCGTGCTTGGAGCATCGGGTAGACTGTGTGTCACCGATTTAATAGGCTCGCACGTGCGTTTTGAGACATGGCAACGAGTATTGAGTTATGAAAACCTCTGTGGGAAGCAGGCCAATTGGGCTGGAGTACCTAGAGTGATATGGGTCCATGGAGTACGATGTACCGTGCAAGTAGCATGGAGTACGATGTACCGTGGGGTATCTTCGGATGCGGTATCTTTGTGATACAGAGTATCTTCGGATACGGTATCTTTGTGATACGGGGTATCTTTGTGATACGGTATCTTCGTGATACGGGGTATCTTCGGATACGGCATCGACGGATGCGTGAGATCGGATAAGACTGACGGGTTGGATTGACCCACCTCCCGGGCAGTTCCCGATCAGGGTGAGACCTCGCACACTGGGATCCGTGAAGCTAGAGGACTCACGAGGACATATTGGCCAGTCCTGGTTATTACCGATATACAGTATTGCCTAGTCTCGTATCTTGTATATATATACGTATGTTTTCGATACCGATGCTTTTGAGAAATTCTATTTCCATGGTTTTGTGTGAGTCAGGATCACCCGAAGGAGGGGTCGAGTCCTGACTTCATTGTGAAATTTTTAAAGAGAAAGAAATGATTTAAAATAATTGCATGTTGAGTTTTTCGTGCAACTGGATTTACATAACATCACAACATCATATCATATGTTTTAAAATGTGTGGAGAAAGGGTGGTTTATGCATGGCACCACGTTCATGTAGGTAGTATGGTTACCTACTTGTTCGTAGGATTGCCTTACTGAGCTTGATGTGCTCACCCCTTTCATTTTCTCCCACAGATGATCTCCAGTTGAAGTTGAGGCGACTCAGTACTGCATTCCGGATATCCGCTGCTGCCCATCAACATAAGGTATATACACTTGTACTTATTGTATCTACATAAGCATAGCACAGTAACATGTTTGTAAGTAACTTTAGGGGATGTATAAATAATATAACAACTATAAATGACTGGAGAAGAAATAAGTACTGGGGTAGATGTATGGTGGGACTGGCATTGACGCACAGCCCAATTAGTAGTGGAGTGTTGGTCACGATTCGAGGACAGGTAAGAATTAAGTAAGAAAATAAACAAAAACGCGAAAAATTAACTCTGATTTTTGGATAGTTGGGTCGTGACAGTATTACCTTACTAGGCTTTTCCCCAAAAGCTCACCCCTCTACCTCTCAGATTTTTGCAGTGAATTACAACTAATAAATGCTGCGTAGACGATGTAGGCTGGCGGATATGAGCTTCCCCAAACTACCTTTTGTATATGCGTAAGGTATACATTCTTATCTCTATAACAGACTATTTGTATGCATAGATATCTATTGAAAATAATGTGTCGGGATGAAATCTGTATAAGGATAAATTAAATGAAATATTTTTAAGGATTAACACTGAACAAGAATATAGCCTAAGTAAATAAAGGATTAAGTTGTAAGCCAAAGTTTCAAAAAAAAATCCTCCGACTTTCAAGGGTCAAGGGTCATTACAGTTTAAGTGGTATCAGAGTATAGGTTGTCTAGTAATGTCAGTGCCAATAATAAGGATAAGATTTCATCCCAAATGTCTGTGCTTGTCTGGTTGTACAGTAAGTATACCAAATGAAGTTAAGACTTAATGTTTGGTTTACGTGAAGAATTAGATCACGAGCTAGAGGCCACAGAGATAGGCCTGAGAATCATGCAGATTCATTATATAAGACTCATAAATGATACCGAGATTGAAACTGATGTTGAGTGTGCTCCATCAGGTCCTGTGAAAAGGACAGATGGTATTAAGATACACTTTGCTAAGATTATGTGGAGTATTAAACATATTATGGAAAATTAGGACACAGGCTATGTTAGGTGATGAGGTAGACGAAAGAATTGATAGACAGATTACTTTCGATGCGCCCGCACAGCCTGTAGAGATGTTTCAGAATTACAAATATGCCTGCACCTGTAACACCACAGCAGAATGATGATGACTGAGTTAGGAGTAGGAGCTACACTAGATGAGACAGTTTCAGAACTACAGACCGCCATTGTTAAATGGGATAAAGGATCCAGTAGTTATAGAGAACTGAATGAATGAGATTAAGGAAACTACGAATGGAATTTAGGGGTCTAGCACAAGGAAATTGATCTATCAATGAGTATGAATTATGATTTATATCCCTGGAAAGGTGTGACCCAACGTTGTGAGTAGTGAAGTTAAGAAATGTCTATAAGTTCACTAACGGATGGAGACCGAGCTGACTTCAGAGGATAGTATGCTATTACATACTGGAGTTAAGAATCCAATTGTAATGGAAAATTGGAAAACTTGCATAGATTCTTAGAGTATGACAGTGAGCTTAATAGACTGGGGGCAGTTTCAAGAGTTTAAGCCTCTGCTTTTCAACAAAGTTAAGAATTCAGCGATTAGGAGTGTTTAATGAATGAGAAAAGCTTGATAATTTTAAAAGTAACTCTACCGAGAAAGTTGCTTTTGTAACTTTTGTGTTAAAGGATTGGAGAAGTTACACAGATTTTCAGGGCGTACTACTATAAAGAAAGTAGCCCTTGTAGCATCAATATCGAGATGGAAAGTCAAACTCGGAGGGAAGTTCCCCGATTTAATCCGAGAGCCGACATCAAAAAATTACATGGGATATATTCCGAAGGCCCTTAGGCAGCAGCACATTTCAGATGAAATAAAGTGGCAATTATGAATGAAATGATTGCAATCGAACATGAAGTAACAAGTCTATGGATGATTATGAAATTAAATTTATAGCTTTGGAAGAAGAATAATCCGGATAAGTAGAGATGTGAAACGAAAATAATTCAGGAAACTCATAGGAGGTACGAAGATCCTCAATCGAGCTAAGTTAGCTCAACTTGATATTATTTTAAGAGAGTAGTGTGTAAGGCACAACTATGAGAATATGAGATATATACTCTCGAGATTACTAAGAAAATGACAAGGTATAGAGGATGACCGAAAAGTGATGTACTAAGGAAGCAATGAGGGTGATAGAGTAAAGTCCCTGTGACTGAAAAGATGAATCACATAACTAAAAGTATGCTTACAGGATTGAATTAAAATCCTGAGGAAAACAATTATAAGGATTACATGAAAAGGAGATTATCAGACCAAGAGAATCACTTTGATGTGTACCAGCATTAATTGTTAAGGAGACCCAGAGTCTTCTTGGTCACGATTACTTAAGAACAGGTGTTAATTGGATTCCCAAGATAAGGATTATAAATCAGTGGGGAAGACCCAAAATTCTTAAAGATGATACAGAGTTTGAGATATAGGGACACTTTGGAATATGAATTACGTATCGAGCCTAAAGATTGTAAATTGATAATGCTTATGTTTCGAATGTAAGACTTAATTGGAATAAGAAAAGAGTTCTGATATAATTGAGGTACGAAATGAGACAAGTTTGAAATATGATAGATTTTGAATAGAAGTTACATTGGAATAAGAAGTGTATGCAAAGTATGAATATCTTTGTATGTGAAGTGATTCGGAACCAAGTGGTATGAATTGAGAATAAGTTCTGACTAAAGGATAGATGTGAAATTGTGATAAGTTATGGTATCCTACTTTTTATTGGGACTAAACCTTGAATCTTTAAATCTATAACCAGTTTGTGTGGTCAAGTCTGATGGCTAACAAATGTATTTCAAAATACCTCCCCGCATGAGAGACTTGGCAGTGTCTAGAAATACCCTAATCCATAACCTAGAAATTGAAATTGACAGTCGTCATATTCGTGTTAGAAGTCAGGATACCATTACTTGTGAAGATGAAGAAATGAATTTCATTCTAATGAAATCATATGAACTATGGAATATGGATTAATTGTTCAATATCAAGTGCAAAGGAATGCTATGTGGGACCGTAGATTTTAGGCAGTAATTGGAGATCATCAGTAGAAAATTTATTATTGTATAATGTATGATTTTCTATTGGCTGGAATCAACTTTGCATTTAAAGAGGATAGTTACTTAATTTAAAGTGATTTTGGTTAGTAAAAGAAAGAGAAACGTATCTCAACTTGAGGATATGAATTGATAAATTATTCAAGTCGTTGCAGGACAATCTCTAAACTTCTACATTGAGTGCTATTAATTAGTTAATGATAAAAGTGATTAAATTGTGATAACGGTTCCAAAGATTGAGGAATCAATGAGATTATGTGATGTATATGATTGGTGTTTGGAGTTGTGATCTTAATATGGATTTTATTATTGGAGTTATAATGATTGAAATTATCGATTGATCTTTCCTATTGTTCCTAGGCTCTAACTTTTAGTTGGAGTTAATAGTGTATTTGGCTAATAGAAAATTTTAGATTATGATATTATAAGCTCTACGAAGAGTTTCATCGTCATCCATAATTGATTTATGAGACTTGAAAACTATTAATGTTTGAGATTAGAGATGAGTTGGATACTCATAGATTTATGTTTGAAATTATTTGGGGTGAAAAAGTTATGTCTATTACAAATTTCAGTTATATTGATTTCATCTTTTATCGTAGTGTGTGATGGTCAACTGATGATAAATATTCTGATACAGTGAAAAAGAAAAGAAAATCAATATCCAATAGTTTATAAGTGATTGGAAAATTTGTCGATATGATTATTCAGATTTAAAGTTTTATGAGGATATAATTACTTAACATGATTTCAAAATTTTGTTCTAAGAAATTTTATGAACAAGAAATTATGTTGATCCCAAACAATGTTATGAACAATAACTTTGAGGTTTTCATGATTATATTCGAATGACATATTAGAGGGAACAGTTGAAGTGTGATTGGATTTAAGTTACAACTTTGGGATCATTGTTAATTTGACAAGTGGTTGATCTTTCATATGGAAGTTAATTTTGACTGAAACTCATAATAGTAAGTACATTCTATACCCTGGTAATACCAAAATGTACAAAAAAAATCGACAAACGGTGTTTTGATGGCCTGAAATGAAACGGGATTTTGCAGAGTTTGCTTATAACAATAGCTAATATGCTAGCATCGGAATGGCACCATATGAGACCTTGTATGATAGAAGATGTGGGTCTCCAGTGGCATGGGAAGAAGTGGTTGACAAAGAGAATTTGGATCCCAATTTGGTCAAATAGGCAGCAAAAGGTGTTCGGATAATCTGTGATAGACGTAAGGCTGCACATAGTAGGCAGAAGAGTTATGCGGATAAACATAAGCGGCCACTTGAGTTTCAGATTGGGGATTTTGTTTTTCTGAATATATACCGAGCAAGGGTATCATGAGCTATGGAAAGAAAGGGAACTGAGTCCTCGCTTCAATTGGTCCATTTGAGATTCTAGAGAGAGAGGGAGACGTAGCCTATGGACTTGTCTTACTGCCGCAGCTTTTGGGGTACATAATGTCTTCCACGTCTTGATGCTAAGGAAATATAATCCGGATCCCTCACATATCATTGAGTATGAACCTTTGAGCATTCAAGGGGATATGAGCTACATTAAGCAACCTATCCGGATTTTGGATAGAAAGGAAAAAGGGTACTTCGATTGAAAACTGTAAAGCCCGAATTTAATTAAAATATGAAAATTAAATAAGAAAAGATGGGGGATGTATGAAGGAAGGTCAGGTTAAATTGATTCCGAAACAAGAGCAGGGGTAAAATGGTAAAAATACCAAAACCCGGTATTAGGGCAATAAGAAAATTTTAATTAAAAATAGGGATGTAAGATATCTTGATCGATAATGAGGAAATTATACAATTTGGGTCAATTGATCAAGATTCGAAAATTTTAAAAATACCGAAAAATTATCGGAACGATATCTCGAAAAGCGCGAAGAAATAATATCAAAAATTTGAAGAAAAATATATTTAATAAATTGAATTCAAATTAAATAAATTAAATTAAAATAAAAATAATGTAAGTGTAGATATTTTGAATTTTTGGAGTATTTTAATGAATAGTAAAATAATTAAAATAAATAATAATAATAATAAAAATATAAAAATAAACTAATGAAATGAAAAAAAAAATCTGAAACGGGTCGGGGAGAGAGAAAGAGAAGCAGAGACGGAAACGAAGCGAAAAACGGGAGGGGAGGCCGGACGACCATCGGCGATCCAATCGGCCAGGCGAAGGTCGGAAATGGAAGAGGGGAGGCCGGCGAGCAAGATGGTACCGACGGTGTAGCCTACCGACGCTGGAATCCGGCGAATCGGGGGAGAGAAACTGCGGGAGAAAGAGCTCCGATCGGCGGCGAACGGTGCCGATCTGGCCGACCCCACCCCCAGCCGAGGACTTCCCAGGCCCAGACGATGCGATCGGTGGTGGCCACGGCTGGCGAAACCGACGGACGGTGCCGGAATCGACGAAAAAAGGGGGAACCACCACCGGACCGGCGGCATTCCGACGAGCTTGACCCAAACCGAGGGCAGATTCGAGATGCGGACGACCTTGCGGAGCTGCTGGCTGTGGAAACCGGCAGAGAACCGATCGGCAAGGCAGTGAACCGATGGTGAACCGACCGAACCGGAGAGAACCGGCGGTCTGAACCGGTCCAAATCGGACTGAACTGGTTCAGCCAAAAAGAGGAGGAAAAAAGGAAGAAAAAGGGAAAAAGAAAAAGAGGAAAAATTGGAGAAAATTCCCGTGATGCAATCGAGCTTCGGGTAAGTCGATAAGCGGTCGAATTGACCCGATTTAAATTTTGAAATATTTTATTTAATTAATTTCCGACTAAAAATTTACCCGAAAATATATTTAATTGTGTAGCTCGACAAATTGGCATCCAACGACAGCTCGAGATAGCCTCGAATTTCGTACTAGCATGGAGTCTCGGGTAAGTGACCCTTATTTACGATAATTACCTCGTTATGCATGATATTGATTTAATTTTCACATAAATTGAATTAAATTATGAAAATTTAGATAAATTGTCGTAAATAATGAATTTAGCTATTCGAGAGCTAGAATGAGGCCCAATAAATTATTGGTGGGCCCAATGAGCCCAATAGACCTCGATAATGTAAAAATTAAGTGGAAAACGGGCTTAAGGCCTATTAAGGCCCATTAAGGTGCAATCGAGCCCAATAGGGGTAAATGGACCCAACGATTTAAATTAAGCCCAAAAAATATTAAATACAATTAAATTGTATAATATCTGACCTGAGAAATATTAATACGCAGTTCCGGGCATTTGATTGGGAGCATATCGGACTGCGCGACGAGACGACAATGGAAAAGAAAAGGTCAGACTCGACAGAAAAATAAGGTAAGGGAATTCTACGGACTGCTAGAGGTAAACTTTACGCAATTTTAAATTCATATGCAGTCCTTAAAAATGTTCTGGAGGGTCTAGAGGTCGAAGAATAATTTTAATGCCCCGTATGGGCAAAATTACCGAAATACCCTTGTTAAGGGTAAATGTTTCCAACTTTAGGAAAAATTGGGAGGAGCAAGGACAAGAGGTTCCTGCTCATTCTGGAGGTATTTTAACACATGCATGAGTAGGCTGGCTCACTTTTAAAGAAAAATGCATAGCATTGCATACCTTTAACGATGTAATTTCTGTGAAAACTATTTGGAGATAACCGAGCCGCCTACGTATTTTTATTTACATGTGACGTGCTAGAGCTCAGCTCGCACGATGTTTGATTTGTGTGATGCATGCATTGGTGCTGGAGCGAGAGCTCGCACTAGAGTTTTACATGCATAGGTGCTAGAGTATAACTCGCACCAGATTTCACATGCTTTTTCGTGACACGGTGCTAGAGTCTAACTCGCACCGAATTTTATAAGATTTTCATGTGATTTATATACAAAGTGTTGAGCTTAGCTTGCACTAGATTTACTGGATTTGTGGAGTAGCGCTGTCTACCCTTGGAGTCAGCCAAAAGGCCCAACAGGCTCAAAAGACCTCTTAGGTGGGGTGAGAGTGAGGGATGAGGTTGGCGGCCTTGTGGGGATGTAAAGCGGGCTCTGCCAGTTTTACTTGATTGATGAGAGTGCTGAGCATCGCTCGCACTGATTTTATGAGAACATGCGATGAGCCGTGCTTGGAGCATCGGGTAGACTGTGTGTCACCGATTAAATAGGCCCGTACGTGCGTTTTGAGACATGGCATGAGTATAGAGATATTATATGGGTTCACGGAGTACGATGTACCGTGCAAGTAGCATGGAGTACGATGTACCGTGTGGTATCTTCAGATACGGCATCTCCGGATGCAGCATCTTCGGATGCCTGGGATCGGATAAGACTGACGGGATGGATTGACCCACCTCCTGGGTGGTTCCCGATCATGGTGAGAACCCGCACACTAGGATCCGTGTAGCTGAGGAACTCCCGAGGACACATATGGCCATAGTCCTGGTTATTGCCGATATACAGACGTTGCCTAGTCTCGCATGTTGATGATCTTGACGATGTTTGAAATTGGGTTTTAAACTAAATTTGCATGATGGTATTCCCATGCTTTTCAAACCCATGTGTGAATGTAAATCGATTTTCATGGTTTTGTGTGAGTCAGGATCACCCGAAGGGGGGGTCGAGTCTTGACTTTATTGTGAAATTTTTAAATGAGAAAGATATGATTTTGAATATAATTGCATGTTGAATTTTTCGTGCAAATGTGTTTTACATAACATCATAACTCATATCATTTGTTTTAAAATGTGTGGAGAAAGGGTGGTTTATGCATGGCACTACGTTCATGTAGGTAGTATGGTTACCTACTTGTTCGTAGGGTTGCCTTACTGAGCTTGATGTGCTCACCCCTTTCATTTTCTCCCACAGATAATCTCCAGTTGAAGTTGAGGTGACTCAGTACTGCATTCTGGATATCCGCTGCTGCCCATCAACATAAGGTATATACACTTGTACATATTGTATCTACATAAGCATAGCACAGTAACATGTTTGTAAGTAACTTTAGGGGATGTATAATTAATGAAAACAATTATAAATGACTGGAGAATAAATAAGTTAGATGGTAATTGAATGGTGGGACTGGCATTGACGCACAGCCCAATTTTTAGTGGAGTGTTGGTCACGATTCGAGGACAGGTAAGAATTTAAGTAAGAAAATAATAAAATGCGAAAAATTAACTCTGATTTTTGGGTAGTTTGGGTCGTGACAAAAACTATTTCTCTGGT
This sequence comes from Firmiana major, assembly GCA_033439115.1. NCBI lineage: Eukaryota > Viridiplantae > Streptophyta > Magnoliopsida > Malvales > Malvaceae > Firmiana > Firmiana major. Next base: position 24,831,648 of record CM065910.1, read on the forward strand.
AAGGGTTCTCTGGCAACACCACTCGGTTGAAGAAGCTACAGGGTAACTAGAGAGCCTCATGAAGGAGAAGTACCCTCATATATTCTAAAGGACCAAGATGAATTTAGAGGACCAAATTCTTTAAAGGTGGGGAGAATGTAAATCTCCGAAATTTCCCTGTAAATTGGTTCGAAAGAAAAAACGTACAAGTGGAAATAAATTGTAAGTCTGATATAAAAAAAATAAAATAATAAAATACCCGAGAAATAAATAAGATAAATATATATATATTTAATTGATTTAAATATATATATTTAAATATTTTGGGTATATTATATATTATATTATATTTTAAGAAAATATAATATAATATTAAAAATAAAATAAAATAAAATATAGTATAATATTAAAAAAATAAAAAAATAAAAAAAATAAAAAAATAAAAAATAAATATAAATAAATAACTAAATAATATATAATAATAATAATAATAATAATAATAATAATAATAAAAAAAACAAAAAAAAGGAAGAATAGAAACAGAATCGCGAGTTGCGATTCTTTTTGCAAAGGAACCAAGGAGCAGAGGCACCGAGGGAGACGAGCTCCCATCTGCCCACCGACGGAGCTGGCGAACTGACTGAGAAGAAGCAGCGAGCCTCGTCGACGCTGGAAGAGGGAGAAGAAGACGTAGCTGGTGTGTAAGACCCGAAAATTAATCGTAAATTTTTATGAAGGATGAAAATGGTTACAATTTTAAACGAATGAGATTTGGATTGGAAATAAGGATTTAAATTACGAAATGAATGAGTATTCGTGAAGGGAAGTCAGGTTAAATTAATCTCGAATACGTGAAGGAAAAAACGGTCAAAAGACTGAAAGCCGAAATAAATTCGATAAGAAAATTTAATTAAAAATAATGGATTTGAGAATCTTGATCAATAACGAAGAAATAATTAAATTTCGGGTTAAATTGATCAAGATATGAATTTTTGAGAATTAATCGAAATTAAGCGGGATTTTCACTTCGAAAAATAAATCTGAAAATAATCGAAAAAAATACCGAAAAGTCGAAATAATACCGAGAAAATTATTTATTCATTAAATAAATTAAATAATAATTTATATTAGATATTTTGGCAAAATAATAATATAATATTGAATAAAATAATAATAAATTAAATTAAATTAATTCAAAAAAAAAAAGAAGGAATTAGAAATGGAAAATCGGGGAGAGAGAAAGAAGAGAGAAACGAAAAACAGAGGAAGGAACCGAGGAGACCACTGGCGGCCAGAGACCCAGCGAGGGCCGGCGAAGGCTGGCCGGCCCCGGGCGACTGCACAGCGTCGGCGACTCGCCGTGGAACTCGTCGAAGATCGGCGAATCGGGGAGAGAAGCCGCGGGAGAAAGAGCTCTGATTGGTAGCCACCGGCGCCGATTTAACCCCAACCACCGACCGTCGAAAGCTCCCCACATGATGCCCAGCAGATTGGTGGTGGCCACGGTCCGGCGACGCGCCGTGGAACTCGTCGGAGATCGACAAATCGGGGAGAGAAACCGCGGGAGAAAGAGCTCTGATTGGCAGCCACCGGCGCCGATTTAACCCCGACCACCGACCGTCGAAGGCTCCCCACGTGATGCCCAGCAGATTGGTGGTGGCCACGGTCGGTGAAACCGGTGGACGACGCCGAAAACGGCGGAAAGAGGAAATGGGTGCCGACGGTGGAGAGAACAGGCCGGACCGATGACTTTCCGGCAGCCTTAGACGAAACCGAGGGCAGATTCGATCTACGGACGATCCCGCGGAGCTATTGGTGACGGAAGCCGACGGAGAACCGGCCGGCAAGGCGATGAACCGATCGAATATGATTAAACTGGCTGAACCGAACTGGTTTAAACCGGGTTGAATCGAGTTGAACAGGTTCAGCCAAGAAAGAAGGGAAAAAGGGAGAAAAAGAGAAAAAAGGAAAAAGGGGAAGAAATTTCAGGGATACACCGGACTTCGGGTAAGTCGATACGAGGTCAAAAGTGACCAATTTGATTTCTGAGAAATTTATTTAAATTATATTTAATCAAAAATTAACCCGAAATTAAATATAATAATTGTGCAGTTTTACGACAAAGCCCGGATGAGAGCCGATTGAGCTCCGATTCTTGTACCCTGCATCATATTGGGTAAGTATGTTTTAATTACAATAATATGATTCATTTAATACAGAGTTTCGATTATTTTACAAAATTTATGGATTAACTCTGTATAAAAAGGCATATTAATCGGAATTGCAACGTAATTACCGTAAATAGTATATGGGTTATCCAATGAGTTTGGAACGAAGCCCGATGATTATTAGTAAACCGAATCAGCCCAGTAAATCCAAAGAAGAGATTTAAATAGTATAAACGGGCTAAAAAACGGGTTCGAGGCCCATTAAAGTGCAATTGGGCCCGATAAAGTAAAACGGTCCCAATACGTTAGATTCAATAAGTAAATGTGATTTACTGATAAAAATAAGTGAATTAACCCAAAATATGTGGTTATATGCAGTTTCGTAGACTTGGTTGACGTGCTGTTGGATTGAGAGATCGAATATTATCGAGATGAGATAAGTTTGCACGTAAATCGAGGTAAGAGAATTTTATAGGTTCATAGAGATTTTTATACGTATTTATTGAGGGGATTTACAGAGCTTAGAATTCCTTAAAATATCTAAAAATGAAATAATAATTTTTGCAAAAACCGAGGCTTAGGCGAATAAAGAAAAAGACGATTTTGCCCCTGGGAGTAAAATTTACAAAAAGGGTAGTAAGGCAGATAAATTGCATGATTATCTTGTTTTAATGTTTTATATGAATATATTACTTTGATTTAAGCAAATATGCATATAGGTTGGCTGTTGATTTCATGAATTATACGAAAGGGTACCGGTTTGGACCGGTTACTATTTTAAAAGATGTTTTATAAAGATTGAGCCACCTATCATATTTATTCGAGTAAAAAGAGTGCTAGAGTCTTACTCGCACTAAATTTTACAGATTTATTACTCATGAAAGCCGTACTGGAGCATTGCTCATACAAGAAATTTGTGTGTGCACAAAACCGTGCTGGAGCTTCGCTCGCACGAGATTTTAGATATCATGATATGCATAGCATGGTGCTGGAGCTTCGCTTGGACTAGACGTGAGTTGACATGCATATAGTCGTGCGGAAGCCTCCTGTAGAGTGTGTGTCACAGAGAGTTGAGATGCTCGCACATATACTTTGAGACATAGGTTGGTTATCGACATAGTATTGGGGTGGATAAGACCTACGGCAGGCACCCCTAGACTATGATATGGGTCCACGGAGTACGATGTACCGTGTATGTCACACGGAGTACGTTGTACCGTGCAGTCATGATGACTATATGATGTTACTTGATATTCTGGCGGGTAGGAATTGACCCCACCTCCCATTGCAGTTGTGATGCCCCGCACACCGAGATCCGTGTAGACTGGGATCACAGGGATAAAGTATGGCCATAGTCCTCGATTTTCATACAGTAACCTACATGCCTCACATGATATCATACTGTCTGAATAGACCAGGACGAACCCGAGGGAGGGGTAATGTCTCGATTTATGTTTTTAAATGAGATGCGATTTAATGAATCAAGGTATTCCCGAGAGATGGGTTTGACCTTGATGAGGTTGTTTTATGATGAAACAAATGAGTTTTAACGTGATGAGTTTATGAGGAAACAAATAAGTTTTAAATGTGACGAGCATGAGATGACATACATCATGATTTTTCCATGTTTGTTTTATATGTCGATTTCATGATTTCTCTTATACGATATATACATACATGTGGCATCGTTTTAGCCTTACCTCATGCTCCAAATATAAACGATTTTATATCATGACATTATCAGCACGTAGATAGTATAGTTATCTACCTGCTTACATTATTGCCTTACTGAGCTGTTTATGCTCACCCTTTCATTTTTCACCCCACAAGGTATATTCAGTAGAAGAGAACGACAGTAGTCATATCCGCTACTTCCTATCAAGACTAGGTATACACATTTGTATAATTTTTGTATCTGAACATATAGAGGCACAGTACTGTACATGGATATAATATTGGGGATGTATTTATTTAAAATAAATTGATATGTTAATGAAATATGAAAATGGAATGGTAAATAGGTGAGAGGTGACTAACACTGAATCATAGCCCAACTGTTTACTAGTGTAACTGTTCACGACGGGTAAAGAAATTAAAAAGCAAAAAATTTACTCTGATTTTTAGGTAATTTGGGTCGTGACAGAAAAGATGGTATCAAAGCAGAGTTGGCCTGATATGAGTCGGTGTTAGTGGTTAAGTAAATTTACATCCCCATGTACTGTGCATTGTTTAGATACAATTGTGTATATCAAGATGGAAGTGCAGCTAAGAATTTAGTTTCGAATGCAAGAATCTAGTTTTTATAACTGATAACTGCTATGGTAGAGAGACGAGTACATATGCTCGAGACTATAGAGATCGGCCTGAGAGTCAAATGAGTCATCACATGAGACTCAAGATGAGAGCGAGGTGGAGGCTGATGATTAGCATACTCCACAGGGTCCTTTAAAGAGACCAAACAATATTGAGACACACTCCGAGAGGATGGAGTGGAGTATAGAAAATATTTCGAAGTTGTTTACTCAATCTATGCAGGTAGTTGAGGATAGGCAGGGTAAAGCCTAAACAGATGCCTCAGACTATAGAGAGTTTCACAGCCCTCCGATATTTTGCAAAGTAAACAAATAGTTGCCGAGGACTGGGTGAATAAGATAGCGAAGTTGTATGGATTCTTTTGGTGTATGTCGACTGAGAAGTTGACTTTTAAATATGTTTATGTTGGAGTCGAGATGGAGCATTAGTGAAAGTCCGCTCAACTCATCTGAAGAGTTAGACGTCCAGAGTCTACATGAAAAATATTTCTAGATGTATTCTGGTGACAAAATATCTCGGATATTGCTTAAAGGAATTTATAGGTAAAATTTCTTACACTGACCCAGAGACACTAGTTGATTGATGAGTATGAAACTCAATTTATATCTCTGGGCAGGTGTGAACCTGACACTATGGGCAGTGAGAGTCGGAAAGCCCAAAAGTTCATGGAATGACTCAAATTGTCGATTAAAGTCTGATTGGCTCACTACTTATGTCGAGGCAGTGCGCAAAATATAGTTGTGTGAATAATATCATGTGTTGCTCGCCTTTGAGATTGGGAAAGGTAGTAAGACCGAAATAGAGACAGAAGAGAATAGAGAATGACAGGGATGTCATGTAAAGACTCGATTTTAGTTAAAACATGAAAGTTAAAAATGCAAAAGGATTGAAATAGAATTCTCGAACACGTGCAAGGGCAAAATGGTCAAAAGATCGAAAGCCGGTGTAAATTCGATAAGAAAAATTTCTTAAAAATAATGGATTGAGAAATCTTGGCCAATAAAGGTGAAATAAATTTATTCTGGGTTAAATTGATCAAGATATCAATTTATTGAAATTAATCGGGATTAATCGGAATTTTTAATTTGAAAAATTATCTCGAAAACAATCGAAAAATATACCGAAAAGGGTTAAAATAAATTAAATAAATTAAATAAAATTAAATGAATGAATTTAGAATAAAATAAAAATTTTGTAGATATTTGTAGAATATTTGTGAATATTTTAATGATTAAAATATAATAAAAATAAATAATTAATTAATTAATTAGTTAGTTAAAAAAAAGAAAAAAACAAAATTTGGTCGAGGAGAGAGAAGAAAGAGATGGAAAACGGAAGCCAAAACGAGAAAGACCGGTCGGCCACCGTCCGACAACCAACAGCCAGGCGAAGGGCCGAAAATGGAAGAGGAGAGGTCGGCGACCTCCCTGGTACCGACGACGCGCCACATCGACGCCGGAGGAGGCCGAAAACGGCAGGAGAAGCCGCGGGAAGGAATGCTCCGATCGGCGGCCAACGGCGCTGATTCGAGCCCCACCAAGGCTCGATTCTGGAAGCCCAGGTGACAGTGAGCTGATTGGTGGCGGCCACGACTGGCAAAACTACCGAAAAACGTCGAAAACGGCGGAAAGAAGAAATGGGTTTCGACGGCAGGAGAGAAGAGGCCAGACCGGTGACTTTTCGGCGGCCTTGGATGAAACTGAGGGCAAATTCGTGCTGCGGACAGCCCAGCGGAGCCAATGGTGGTGGAAGCCGACGGAGAACCGACCGGCAAGTCCCTGAACCGGCCGAACCGGAGTGAACCGACGGTTCGAACTGGGTCTGAACCGGACCGAACCGGTTCAGCCAAGAAAGAAAGGAAAAAAAGGAGAAAAAGGGAAAAAGAAAAAGAGGAAAAATTGAAGAAAAATCCCGGTGATGTAATCGAGCTACGAGTAAGTAAGTAGCGGTCGAAATTGACCGATTTAAATTTTGGAATATTTTATTTAATTAATTTTCGATTGAAAATTTATCCGAAAATTTATGAAATTGTGTAGCTCGAAAATTGGCATCCAACGAGAGCTCGAGATAGCCTCCATTTACGTACTAGCATGGAATCTCAGGTAAGTAACCCTTATTTACGATAATTTGCATCGTTATGCGTGTTTCAGATTTAATTTTTGCATTAATTAAATTAAATTTTGGAAAGTCGGATAAATTGTCGTAAATAATAAATTGAGTTATTCGAGAGTTAGAACGAGGCCCAATAAATTGTTGGTGGGCCTAATGAGCCCAATAGGCCTCGATAATGTGCCCATTAAGGTGCAATCGGGCCCATAGGGGTAAATGGGCCCAATGATTTAAATTAAGCCCAGAAAATAGAAAATACAATTAAATTGTATGATATCTGACCTGAGGAATATTTATACGCAGTTTTGGACATTGGATTGGGAGCAGATCGGACTGCGTGACAAGACAACAGTGGAAAAGGAAAGGTCAGACTCTACAGAAAAATAAGGTAAGGGAATTCTACGGACTGCTAGAGGTAAACTTTACGAAATTTCAAAGTCATATGCAGTCTTTTAAATTATCTGAAGGGTCTAGAAGTAAGTTAATAATTTTAGTGCCCCGAATGGCTAAATTACCAAAATAACCTTGTTAAGGGTAAAATTTACAATTTTAGGAAAAATTGAGAGGAGCAAGAACAAGAGGTTCCTGCTCGTTCTAGAGGTGTTTTAATGCGTGCATGAGTAGGCTGGCTAACCTTGAAAGAAAAATGCACAGCATTGCATATTTTCAATGATGAAATTGTTGTGAAAACTGTTTTAAGGAAACAGAGCCGCCTACGTGTTTTTGTTGACATGTGACGTGCTAGAGCTCAGCTCGCACGATGTTTTGATTTGTGTGATGCATGCATTAGTGCTGGAGCGAGAGCTCGCAATAGAGTTTTACATGCATTGGTGCTGGAGTCCGACTCGCACCAGATTCTTTTTATATATATATATGATTTTCGTGACACGGTGCTAGAGTCTAACTCGCACCAGATTTTACATGATTTTTCGTGACAGGGTGCTAGAGTCTAACTCGCACCAGATTTTCCACATGATTTGATGAGAGTGCTAGAGCTTAGCTCGCACTAGTTTTACTTGATTTGATGAGAGTGCTGAGCATCGCTCGCACTGATTTTATAAGAACATGCAATAAGCCGTGCTTAGAGCATCGGGTAGACTGTGTGTCACCGATTAAATAGGCTCGCACGTGCATTCTGAGACAGGTATGATATATGGGTCCACGGAGTACGATGTACCGTGCAAGTAGCATGGAATACGTTGTACCGTGTGGCATCTTCGGATGCGTGGTATCTTTGAATACGTGTGGCATCTTCGAATGCGTGGTCTCTTTGGATACGTGTGGCATCTTCGGATGCGTGGTATCTTCGGATACGTGTGGCATCTTCAGATGCGTGGTATCTTTGGATACGTGTGGTATCTACGGATGCGTAGGGTCGGATAAGAGCGACGGGATGGAGTGACCCACCTCCCAGGCGGTTACCGATCAGGGTGAGACCCCGCACACTAGGATCCGTGTAGCAGAGGGGCTCACGAGGACACACGGCAATAGTCCTGGTTATTACCGATATATAGATATTGCCTAGTCTCGCATGTTGATGATCTTGACGAGATTGAAAATGGGTTTTAAACTAAATTTGCATGATGTTATTTCCATACTTTTTAAATCCATGTGTGATGTAAGCTGATTTACATGGTTTTGTGTGAGTCAGGACTACCCGAGGGATGGGTTGAGTCCTGGATTTGTTGTGAAATTTTAAATGAGAAAGAAATGATTTGAAATAGTTGCATGTTGAATTTTTCATGCAAACTTGTTTTACATGACATCATGAATCATAGCATCAGTTTTGAAATGTGTGGAGAAAGGGTGGTTTATGCATGGCACCACGTTCATGTAGGTAGTATGGTTACCTACTTGTTCGTAGGATTGCCTTACTGAGCTTTATGTGCTCACCCCTTTCATTTTCTCACACAGATAATCTCCAGTAGATGTTGAGGCGACTGAGTACTACATTCCGGATATCCACTGCTGCCCATCATTTAAGGTATATACACTTGTTCATATTGTATCTAAATAAGCATAGCACAGTAACATGTTTGTAAGTAACTTTAGGGGATGTATAAATATTGTAAACACTCATAAATGACTGAGAAAGAATTAAGTTATATGGTAAATGAATGGTGGGACTGGCATTGACGCATAACCCAATTGTTAGTGGGGTGTGGTCACGATCAGAGGACAGGTAAGCATGAAAGAAAATAACAAAACGCGAAAAATTTACTACGATTTTTGGGTAGTTTTAGGTCGTGACATATAAAGGTGGTGTCAGAGCGAAAATTGGTCTGATGTGTGTCAGTGTCAGTAATTAGGAAATTACATCCCCGTGTTATTGTGCTTGGTTAGATAAAATAGTGTATATCAAGATCGGTTTTAACTAAGAAATGGTTGAGAATGCAGGAATACCTAATATTAGTCGCGATAGAGAAGGTAGATGTGAGGACCTGGCCCCGGAGCACGCCAGACCCCTCTGGGCCCCGCTCCCACTGCTAACCAGTCCTACAAATCCACAGATTGTCCTCTTTGGGCCCACTGACCCTCAAGGTTTTGTTCCACTGAGAAATTACCAGGAGACGCGTCCTCAGAGGTTCGAACCCAAGACCTTAAAGTCTTTGTTCTTACACTCATGATACCAATTGTTCCAGTAGAACAATTGGTATCATGAGTGTAAGAACAAAGACTTTAAGGTCTTGAGTTCGAACCTCTGAGGACGCGTCTCCTAGGAATTTCCCAGTGGAGCAAAACCTTGAGGGTCAGTGGGTCCAAAGAGGACAATCTGTGGATTTGTAGGACTGGTTAGCAGTGGGAGCGGGGCCCAGAGGGGTTTGGCGTGCTCTGGGCCCAGGTCCTCACAGTAGAGCACGAGGCAGAGGTCGTAGAGGTAGACTTGAGCCTGCTAATCGTGCTGAGTTGACCTGTGAGAATCAGAATGAGATTGAAATGGAGGTTTATATTGAGCATGCCTCACAGAGTCCAGCAAAGAGATCGGATAGTATTGAGACATGCTTCGCGAGGTTGGAGCGGAGTGTGGAGAATATTTTGGGAGCTAATTGCTTAGAGTATGCATAAGATTTGAGGGCGAGTCAGAGCATTGATGGAAGTCCGCTCGACCCAACTTAAGAGTTAGACATCCAGAGCTGACATGTGAAATATTTTGGATGTATTCCGGTGATAGAATATCTCGGACACTGTTTAAAAGGAATTGATTTATTGATGAGTATGAATTATGAGTATGAAACTCAGTTATATTCTTGGGCAGATATTATCTTGATACTATGAATAGTGACAGTCGAGATGTCTAAAAGTTCATGGAAGGGCTCAGATTATCAATTAGAGTCCGATTGGCCCATGAGATATTACCTATGTCGAGGCAGTGCGTAAACTACAGTGGTGTGAATAAGATCGAGTGTTGCACGCCTCTGAGATTGGGAAAGGTAGTACGGGCCGAAATAAAAACAGAAAGAGAATCGAGATGATAGAGATGACAGAACGAGAAAAGGGGGTAGTTTGGTAAAAGATTTGATTTGATGAGTTATGGGCTAAGATGATTGGTAAGGCTACAATTATCCGTTTGTAGCACTTTTGAGGGGTATTGTGATTGGAGAACCCCGATCTGTTACGGATCACTGTAGAATGTGTGGTAAATACCATGGAAGTAGGACCTACACCAACATATTATTGATGAAAATGGCCGTTAAGTGTGGTAAGACGGACCATTTATTATGATTGCTCAGAGTTAGGCGAGATTGCCCCACAGGAAGGTAAAGAGATAGAGAAAACCCTGTTGAGATAGCTGCATCAAAAAGGGAGGCTATAGCCGAAGAGAAAAGGAAAGTAGGCTATTGGACGAAGGCGAGTGTATATATTAGACCAGGACACTACTGATGTTTCACAGGATGTGGTGAAAGATACCACACTACTTATGAATAAAGAAGTAATTGTGTTAATTGATCCTAGTACCACGTATTTCTTCATACCGCCTTCATTCGCATGTAAGTGAGTAAAAGACATGAATGCCTACACTCTTGGGCATAATGTTGATAAATGAGTACCCCAATAGAGGAAGGTTAACTAACAAAATAATTATGAAGAGATTTTAAGTTAAAAATGGGAGAAGAAGTATAAGTCAGCCGATTTTATTCAATGGACTATGAATAATTTAAAGTAATATTTGAGAATAAAGTGGTCAGCTGCAAGCTATGCTGTTCGGATTTCTATCCTAAGATAGTGCTGTTTTACCCCTGAAAAGTATACTGTAAGTTTTGACAAGTAATAAAAAGGGGTGCAACAGTTGAAATTAAAGGAGCAAATGATGGTACTCACAAAATGAATAATGACAGAGTTTCGTTATAATTGATATACGAAGGAGATACTCTTTAAGATATGTTTGATCCTAAATACAAGATGTACTGGAGTAAGAGGCGTATGCAAGGTAAGAATGCCCTTAAAATATGAAGTAATTTGGATTAAAGCGAATAGTAGCGAATATGAATTGTGACCACATGGACTGATATGTAAAGTAATTGTGGTTAAGTCTAAGGGTTAATAAAGGTATTTCAAAATACCTCCCCGCCTGAAGACTTGACAACGTCTAGAAATATATATATATATATAATCTATAACTTGAAATCGACCGTGGTAAGATATAAATTTAAAATTTGGATACTTTTACTAGTACGATAAAGAACTATAAAATTCGATTAATTATGGAGGTTAAAATATTAAAATATAATAAAAGCCGTTAATATAAGAAAAAGGAAATGACGCGGGTTAGTACCTTGAACGTGGCAATTTTAAAGTGATACTACACGTTTATGCGTATATAGGTCAAGGATATGGGCGATTGAAATATGTAGTGGAGCTCAACTACAATGAATTACTTAAACTTTACCTGGACCGATTGGTCATCATCCTTATTGATGATATGCTGGGTGTATTTAAAGTCCAGGGAAAATTATAAGCAACAATTGGAAAATTGCTTTTACAGATGGTTGTTGTGAATTCTGAAAAAGGGTATACTTTGTTGACATGTTTAACTAAGAAAGCATGGTATTTGAATGAGATGATAAGTGAGATAATAGATGTGACATGAATTTTGGTGTAGTGAAGTATGAACTGACCACCGTGATTATTTTCACCATACCCAACAGCTCAAGAGGTTCTCCGTGTGTATGAATAACTCAAAATAATGAATGAGCTGTGCATTGATGCAAAATGGGAAGATAGTCGATTGTGGATTCAGATGACTCAATGATCATGAAATAAACTATCTGACCCATGATTTAAAGTTGGCAGCGGTAGTACTTGTACTGAGGATATAGTACTATTATGTACATGGTGAGAAATTTTGGGTATGCACTGATCATAAAGCCCCAAGTATCTGTTTTCACAGAAAGAGTCGAATATGAAATAATAAAGTGGGTTAGAGCTTCTGAGAGATTTTGATTGTGGAAAATTGTACCACCCAGGAACGGCTAATGTGATGGCTGATGCCTTGAGCAGAAAGAGCCTCGGGATGGTATTACATATGATGGTCAGGGAGCGTGAGCTGCTAGAGCAGTTGTGAGCCTCAGTATTGATGTGATCCCTTTTGATGATGACAGTGATTGTGTGACAGCTAGCCTGAGACTAGAACCGGATGAGAGTGCCCGGATTTGACAGGCTTAGTGTGATGATCGGCATGGTGTCGATAGTTTGGGTCAGATTCAGAAGGGTACAGTGACGAAGTTCACAGAGAGTGTTGATGAATTACAGAGAGGTTCAGAGACAGTATAAGTGCTCCCCAGGATCACAGTTGATGAGATAGTAATATTGTTAGAAGCTTAGTCTTCGGGATATACAGTGCATACGGAAAGTAACGAATATATATATAAAATCTCTGAAAAGGGTATTGGTGGTCAGATGTGAAAAGAGATATGGTAGAGATTGTGGAAAAGTGCCTAGTATGTCAGCAGAATAAGGTAGAGTATTAAAAGTCTGCAGAGTTATTGCAGCCTCTACCTATATCGACATGGCACGGTAAATGGGAGCAAGTCTCCATGAATTTCGTAGTGGGTTATAGAGGACTCAAATGAATCACGAGGCAGTGTATGGCTGTAGGGGTTGTTCCCCGACTCAGACAAGAAAAAGTGGGCAATAGAAATTTCTTTTGAATTAGTATAATAACTCTCTGAGGATGTTCAGTTGAGTGAGAGATTAAGAACACCTCCGAGCAGACAAAAAGTATTGGAATTCACCGAGGGTGGATCTGTATTGTTGAAGTTATTTGTCCTAAGGGAATAACGACATAACGAGACTCGGGAAGAAGGCAAATTGAGTTTTGCTGAATGGAATTTTTGAGAGATTGGACAAGTGGGAGTTAAGACCTGTAGGTTGGCGTTATCACCTGAATAAACAGGCATCCACAATGTGTCCTATCATTTGATACTTCGGTAATACTATCCAGATCCAGAATAAGTAATCGAATATGAATTCCAATAGATTTAGCTCAGTGCAAATATAAGTATATTGAAGAAGTTGATTCGGGAATTAAATAGGAAAGAGAAAGTATTGAGGTTTAAGACAATCTCCCTAATTAAAGTCCTTTGGTAGTAATACACTACGGAAAGGTCACAGAAGAATTAAAGAGTATGATATGAGAAAACGTACCCGGAGTTCTATATGGACCCATATGACTTGGTTCTAATTTGGAGGACCAAATTCCTTAAGTGGGGGAGATTATGTAAGACCCGATTTTAGTTAAAACATGAAAGTTAAAAATGCAAAAGGATTGAAATAGAATTCTTGAACACGTGCAAGGCCAAAATGGTCAAAAGACCGAAAGTCGGTGTAAATTCGATAAGAAAAATTTATTAAAAATAATGGATTGAGAAATCTTGGTCAATAAAGGTGAAATAAATTTATTCTGGGTTAAATTGATCAAGATATCAATTTATTGGAATTAATCGGGATTAATCAAAATTTTTAATTTGAAAAATTATCCTGAAAATAATCGAAAAATATACCGAAAAGGGTTAAAATAAATTAAATAAATTAAATAAAATTAAATAAATGAATTTAGAATAAAATAAGAAATTTGTAGATATTTGTAGAATATTTGTGAATATTTTAATGATTAAAATATAATAAAAATAAATAATAAATTAATTAATTAATTAGTTAAAAAAAGAAGAAAAAAATAGAATTTGGTCAGGGAGAGAGAAGAAAGAGACGAAAAACGAAAGCCAAAACGAGGAAGACCGGTCGGCCACCGTTCGGCGACCAACGGCCAGGCGAAGGGCCGAAATGGAAGAGGAGAGGCCGACGACCTCCCTGGTATCGACGACGCGCCACACCGACGCCGGAGGAGGCTGAAAACGGCAGGAGAAGCCACAGGAAGGAATGCTCCGATCGGCGTTCAACGGCGCTAATTCGAGCCCCACCAAGGCTCGATTCTGGAAGCCCAGGCCACGGTGAGCTGATTGGTGGCGGCCACGACCGGCGAAACTGCCGAAAAACGTCGAAAACGGCAGAAAGAAGAAATAGGTTTCGACGGCAGGAGAGAAGAGGCCGGATCGGTGACTTTTCGGCGGCCTTGGACGAAACCGAGGGCAGATTCATGCTGTGGACGGCCCAGCGGAGCCACTGGCGGCGGAAGCCGGCGGAGAACTGACTGGCAAGGCCCTAAACCGACCGAACCGGAGTGAACCGGTGGTTCAAACCGAGTCTGAACCGGACCGAACCGGTTCAGCCAAGAAAGAAAGGAAAAAAAGGAGAAAAAGGGAAAAAGAAAAAGAGAAAAAATTGGAAAAAAATCTCGACAATGTAATCGAGCTACGGGTAAGTCAGTAGCGGTCGAAATTGACCGATTTAAATTTTGAAATATTTTATTTAATTAATTTTCGACTGGAAATTTACCCGAAAATTTATGAAATTGTGTAGCTCAAAAATTGGCATCTAACGAGAGCTCGAGATAGCCTCGATTTGCGTACTAGCATGGAATCTCGGGTAAGTAACCCTTATTTACGACAATTTGCATCGTTATGCATGCTTCAGATTAATTTTCGCATTAATTAAATTAAATTTTGGAAAGTCGGATAAATTATCGTAAATAATAAATTGAGCTATTCGAGAGTTAGAACGAGGCCCAATAAATTGTTGGTGGGCCCAATGAGCCCAATAGGCCTCGATAATGTGAAAATTAAGTGAAAAATGGGCTTAAGGCCGATTAAGGCCCATTAAGGTGCAATCGGGCCCAATAGGGGTAAATGAGCCCAATGATTTAAATTAAGCCCAGAAAAGAGAAAATACAATTAAATTGTATGATATCTGACCTGAGGAATATTTTGTAAGACCCGAATTTAATTAAAATACGAAAATTAAATAAGAAAAGATGGGGGATGTATGAAGGAAGGTCAGGTTAAATTGATTCCGAAACAAGAGCAGGGGTAAAATTGTAAAAATACCAAAACCCGGTGTTAGGACGATAAGAAAATTTTAATTAAAAATACGGATGTAAAATGTCTTGATCGATAATAAGGAAATTATAAATTTTGGGTCGATTGATCAAGATTCAAAAATTTTAAAAATACCGAAAAAATTACCGGAACGATATCTCGAAAAACGCGAAGAAATAATATCAAAATTTAGAGAAAAATATAATTAATAAATTAAATTTAAATTAAATAAATTAAAGTAGAATAAAAATAATATAAGGTAGATATTTTAGGATTTTATGGAGTATTTTATTGAATAGTAAAATAATTAAAATAAATAATAATAATAAAAATAATAAAAATAAAACAAAAAAAGGTAACTGAAACAAAAAAAAGGGAGAGGAGAGAGAAACTCGGGAAAAAAACCCGAGAAACCAAAATTGAAATAGTGACCCGCGACCTTCACCGCCGATTCTGGTGCACCGACGATCGACGGGCTTCGATGAAGCTACCAGGAGGAAGAGGGGAGTCCGGCGAGCATGTGGGTACCGGTATCACGCCGCCAGGTGGCCGGAGCAGGCCGATCGGAGCCAAGGAAGATAGACGGAGAAACCAGCCGATTCCCGGCGAACAGCCGCGTCTGGGCTGAAACGGACGGCACCGACGCACTCAGGGAAAGAAGCTGGTTCTTTTGAGACCGGTCTCAGTCGGTGAGACCGTCGGAACCGCCGGCGAAGGCAATAGGCAGTGAAACGGTGTCGTTTGGCCTAAAGGAAAGGGAAGAAAAGGAGGGAAAAGGAAGGAAAGGGGAAAAGAAAAGAAAGGAAAAGGAAGGAAAAGAAAGGAAAAAGGGGAAAAAGGAAAAAAAATTTATCGGGGACGACTCGAGGTTCGGGTAAGTTGACTGAGGGTCGAAATTGACCTACGGTTAAATTTCGAAAATTTAATTTAATATTATTTTAATGGAAAATAATCCAGATTTACCGAATTGTGCAGCTTTACAACAGAGACCGAACGAGAGCCGATCGAGCTCTGATTCTCGTACCCCGCATCGTATCGGGTAAGTACAATTTAATTTCGGCAATTAGAGTTCTTTAAATACCGAGTTTTAATTATTTTATGGAATTATGGATTAATTTCGCGTAGGAAGGAATATTATTCGGAATCGTAATATAATTGCAATAAATGGTATACGGGCTATTCAATGAATTTGGAATGAAGCCCGATAATTATTAGAAAGCTGTATAAGCCCGGTATACCCGAAGAAGGGAATTAATGAGTATAAAAAGGGCTAAAATGGGCCGAGGCCCAATAAGCTAGAACGAGGCCCAATAAATTATTAGTGGGCCCAATGAGCCCAATAGGCATCAATAAAGTGAAATTAAGTGGAAAACGGGCTTAACGCCGATTAAGGCCCATTAAGGTGCAATCGGGCCCAATAGGGGTAAATGGGCCCAACGATTTAAATTAAGCCCAGAAAATAGGAAATACAATTAAATTGTATGTTATCTGACCTGAGGAATATTGATACGCAGTTTTGGGCATTGGATTGAGAGCATATCGACTGCGCGACGAGACAACAGTGGAAAAGAAAAGGTCAGACTCCACAGGAAAATAAGGTAAGAGAATTCTACGGACTGCTAGAGGTAAACTTTATGCAATTTTAAATTCATATGCAGTCCTTAAAAATGTTCTGGAGGGTCTAGAGGTCGAAGAATAATTTTAATGCCCCGTATGGGTAAAATTACCGAAATACCCTTGTTAAGGGTAAATGTTTCCAACTTTAGGAAAAATTGGGAGGAGCAAGGACAAGAGGTTCCTGCTCATTCTGGAGGTGTTTTGATGCATGCATTAGTAGGCTGGCTAACCTTGAAAGAAAATGCACAGCATTGCATACTTTCAACGTGAAATTGTTTTGAAAACTATTTTGAGGAAACAGAGCCGCCTACGTGTTTTATTGACATGTGACGTGCTAGAGCTCAGCTCGCACGATATTTTCGATTTGTGTGATGCACGCATTAGTGCTGGAGCGAGAGCTCGCACTAGAGTTTTACATGCATAGGTGCTAGAGTCCAACTCGCACCAGATTCTTATATATATATATGATTTTGGTGATAGGGTGCTAGAGTCTAACTCGCACCATATTTTTATATGATTTTGAGACAGGGTGTTAGAGCTTCGCTCACACCAAATTTTTATACAGTTTGCATACAGAGTGCTAGAGCTTAGTTCGCACTAGTTTTACTTGATTTGATGAGAGTGCTGAGCATTGCTCGCACCGATTTTATGAGAACATGTGATGAGCCGTGCTTGGAGCATCGGGTAGACTGTGTGTCACCGATTAAATAGGCCCGCACATGCATTTTGAGACATGGCATGTTAAAAATAACCTGATGAGCCCGAACGAGGGATAAGGGTTAGAGAAATAACCTGATGAGCCCGAACGAGGGATAAGGGTTAGAGAAGTAACCTGATGAGCCCGAACGAGGGATAAGGGTTAGAGAAACAACCTGATGAGCCCGAACGAGGGATAAGGGTTGGAGATCCACCTGATGAGCCCGAACGAGGGATAAGGGTTGGAAGACCAGCTGATGAGCCCGAACGAGGGATAAGGCTGGGGGTCCACGGAGTATGATGTACCGTGCAGGTAGCATGGAGTATGATGTACCGTGTGGTATCTGTGTGATACGTTGGTATCTTTGTGATACGTTAGCATCTTCGGATGCATGGGATCGGATATGACTGACGGGATGGATTGACCCACCACCCGGGCAGTTCCCGATCATGGGAGAACCCGCACACTAGGATCCGTGTAGCTGAGGAACTCCCGAGGACACATATGGCCATAGTCCTGGTTATTTGCCGATATACAGACATTGCCTAGTCTCACATGTTGATGATCTTGACGATGATTTAAACTGGATTTTTAATTAAATGTGCATGATGGTTATTTTCATGCTTTTTAAACCCATATGTGATGTGAATGGATTTTATGGATTTTGTGTGAGTTAGGGCTACCCGAGGGAAGGGTTGAGTCCTGACCTTATATGAAATTTTAACGAGAAATAAATGATTTAAAAGATATGCATGTTAAGTTTTCATGCTTTTGAGATTTCATATGAGTTATTTTACATGACATCATAACATATCATTTGTTTTAAAATGTGTGGAGAAAGGGTGGTTTATGCATGGCACCACGTTCATGTAGGTAGTATGCTTACCTACTTGTTCGTAGGATTGCCTTACTGAGCTTGATGTGCTCACCCCTTTTATTTTCTCCCACAGATAATCTCCAGTTGAAGTTGCAACGACTCAGTACTGCATTTCGGATATCCGCTGCTGCCCATCATTTCAGGTATATACACTTATAGATATTGTATCTACATAAGCATAGCACAGTAACATGTTTGTAAGTAACTTTAGGGGATGTATAAATAATGTAAACAATTATAAATGACTGGAGAAGAAATAAGTTAGATGGTAATTGAATGGTGGGACTGGCATTGACGCACAGCCCAATTATTAGTGGAGTGTGGTCACGATTCGAAGACATGTAAGAATTTAATAAAGAAAATAATAAAACGCGAAAAATTAACTCTGATTTTTGGGTAGTTCGGGTCGTGACATCTAAAAGTGGTATCAGAGCAAAAATTGGTCTGATGTGTGTCAGTGTCAGTAATTAGGAATTACATCCCCGTGTTACTATGCTTAGTTAGATACAATAGTGTATATCGAGATGGGTTTTGACTAAGAAATGGTTGAGAATGCAGGAATGCCTAATATGAGTCGCGTTAGATGGGATAGTGCACGAGGCAGAGGTCATAGAGGTTGACCTGAGTTTGCTAAGTCGTGCTGAGTTGACCTGTGAGAACCAGATGAAATTGAAATGGGGGCTAATGTTGAGCATGCCCCACAGAGTCCGACAGAGAGATTGGACAGTATTGAGACACGCTTCGCGAGATCGGAGCGGAGTGTGGAGATTATTTTGAGGAGCTAATTGCTCAGATTATGAATGAGATCAGAAGGCGCAGCGGAACATTGGTGGAAACCCGCTCGACCCATCTTAAGTGTTCAACATCCATAGCTAAGATGAGAAATCTTATTGGATGTATTCCGGTGACAGGATTTCCCGAACATGATTTAAAGGAAAAATTTCTTACACTGCCCAGGAATACTAAATTGATTGTGAGTATGAAACTCAGTTATATTCTTTGGTAGATATTACCTCGACACTATGAACAAGTGACAGTCGAGATGTCTAAAGGTTTATGAAATGGCTCAACTTTTCAACTAGAGTCCGATTGGCCCCGTGAGATATTACTTATACCGAGGCAGTGCGCAGATTTACAGTTGGGTAAATAAGAACACGAATTACACGCCTCTGAGATTGGAAAAGGTAATGAGGGCTGAAATAGAGACAGAAAAGAGAATCGAGAAATGAAAAAGATGTTAAAAATGAGAAAATGGTAATTGGTTAAAGATTAGATTTGATGAGTTATGGAGTAAGATAATTGGTAAGACCCTAGTGCATCCAATTTTGGCACTCTTGAGGGGCATTGTGATTGGAGGACCCCGACCTGCTACGAAGCAGAGTAGCAGTGTGATCACTGTAAGTAGTATGGGATGTGTGGTGGATACCACGGAAGGAGGGTCTATACCTACACTGTATTGATGAAAATGGCCGTTAAGTGTGGTAAGACGGACCATTGATTTTGATTAGACAGAGTTGGGCGAGATCGCCCCACAGAAAAGTAAAGAGACAGAAAAACTTCATTGGTATAGCTGCAACAAAAAGGGAGGCGATAGCCGAAAAGAAAAAGGAAAGTAGGTTGTTGGACGAAGGTAAGAGGATGTCTTGGACCAGGACGCTATTGATGTTGCATGGATGTGGTGTAAGATACCACACTTGATATGAATAATGAAGTACATATATTCATTGATCCTGGTGCCACACATTTATTCATACCGCCTTCATTCGCATATAAGTGAGTAAAAGGCATGAATGCCTACATCATTGGGCACAATACTGATAAATGAGTACCCCAATAGAGGAGGATTAATTAACGGAATATGGATATAGAGATTTTAAGTGATAAAAGGGGGGTGCAACAGTTGAAATTAAGGGAGTAAAGGATTGTACTCACGAAACGAATAATGACAAGAGTTTCGTTATAATAGATACACTAAGGAGATAATCTTTAAGATGAGATATGCTTAATTTTAAATATAAGATGTATTGGAGTAAGAGGCGTATGCTAGGTAAGAACATCTTTGCGATATGGAGTCATTAGGATTAAAGCAATTAGTAGCGAATATAAATTGTGACCACATGGTCTGGTATATAAAGTATATGTGGTTAAGTCTGAAGGTTAATAAAGGTATTTCAAAATACCTCCCCGCCTGAAGACTTGACAGCGTCTAAAAGTATATATATAACCTATAACGTGAAATCGATCGTCGTAATAAATACCTTTAGCATTAGGATACCTTACTAAGACAATAAGAATATTAAAATTCGACAAATCATAAAGGTTAACATGGTAAAATTTAATAAGAGCCGTTAATATAAGAAAAGGAAATGACACAGTTTAGTACTTGAAAATGTAAGTGATTTTGAAGGATCTTATACGCTTATGCATGGATAAGTCAAGGATTGGACCGAATTGTAATCATCATTATCGATGATATGTTGGGTGTAGTTAAAGTCTAGGGTAAATTATAAGCAACAATTGAAAAATGGCTTTTACAAATGGGTTGTTGCGAGTTCTCAATATGGTCTACTTGGTTGACACGTTTAACTAAGAAAACGTGATCTTTAAATGAGATGATAAATAAGATGATAGATGTGCATGAATTTCGGTGTAGTGAAGTATGAACTGACCACCGTGATTAATTTCACCATACCCAACAGCTCAAGAGGTTCTCAGTGAGTGTACCTCAAAATTATGAAGGAGCTGTGTATTGATGTATAATGGGAAGATAGTCAATTATGGAGTCAGACAACTCATTGATCATGAAATAAACTATCTGACTCATGATTTTAAGTTGGCAATGGTAGTGTTTGTACCGAGGATATGGTACTATTATGTACACGATGAGGAATTGTGGATATGCACTGATCATAAAAGTCTCAAGTATCTATTTTCACAGAAAGAGGCGAATATGAGAATACATAGTGGGTTAGAGCTTCTGAGAGATTTTGATTGTGAAAATTGTACCACCCAGGAAAGGCTGATGCTTTGAGTAAAAAGAGCCTCGGGATGGTATTACATATGATGGTCAGGGAGCGTGAGCTGCTTGAGCAGTTGTGAACCTCAGTATTGATGTGATCCCTTCTAATGATGACAGTGATTATGTGACAGCTAGCCTGATGATTAGAACCGGATGAGAGTGCCTGGATTTAACAGGCTTACCGTGATGATCAGCATGATGTCGATGGTTTGGGTCAGATTCAGAAGGGTACAGTGACAGAGTTCACGGAGTATGATAATGAGTTACTGAGGATTTCGAGACAGTATAAGTGCTCCCCAGGACCACAGTTGATGAGATAGTAATATTGTCAGAAGCTCACTCTTCGAGATATACAGTGCATACGGAAAGTAACGATTATATATATGAAATCTCTGAAAAGGGTATTGGTGGTCAGATATGAAAAGAGATGGTAGAGATTGTGGAAAAGTGCCTAGTATGTTAGCAGAGTAAGGTAGAGTATTAAAAGTCTGCAGAGTTATTGCAGCACCTACCTATATCGACACGGCACGAAAAATGAGAGCAAGTCTCCATGAATGTCGTGATGGGTTACAGAGGACCCAGGTGAATTACGAGGCTATTCGGATGATAGTCGATAGAGTGACTAAGTCTACCCACCTTTTGGTTATGAAATCCCCAAATACTCAGAGTATATATGAGGATTTATGTGTAAGGAAGATTGTGGAACACTAAGTAACGTTCCAGTGAGCATGGTATCATATAGGGATTCCCGCTTCACTTCTTACTTAAGAGAATATTTTTTTTAGGAAGCTATGGGAACCCGACTGAGTATTAGCATAGCTTTCCATCCTCAGACAGATGGTCAGTCAAGGAGGACTGTACAAGTTCTGGAGGATCCGATGAAAGCGTGTGCCCTTGATTTTATAAGCTCCTGGGATGATCAATTGATTTCTAATTGAATTCGCCAATAGCGATAGTTGTCACTTGAGTATCGGGATAACAAGATATGAGACAGTGTATGGCTGTAGGGGTTGTTCTCCAAATTGGATAAGAAAAGGTGGGTGACAGATAGAAATTATTTTCAACTTTGGATGATAAGTCTCTGAGGATGTTTAGTTAAGGATGAGAGATTAAGAACACCTCAGAGCAGATAGACAAGCATTGGAATTCGCCCTTGGTGAATTAGTATGGTTGGAATGTTTCTTGTCCTAAGAGAATAAGGACATAGCGAGCTTTTAGAAGAAGGTAAATTGAGTTGCGCTGGATGGAATATTTTGAGAGATTGGACAAGTGGGAGATAAGACCTGTAGGTTGGCGTTATCACTTGAATTAACAGGCACCCACAATGTGTCCCATCTTTTGGTGTTTCGGAAATACTATCCAGATCCAGCATAGGTAATCGAATATGAACTCCAAAAGTTCAGTTTAATGAAAATATAAGAATATTGATAAGTTGATTCGGGCATTAAACAGGAAAGAAAAAATATTGAGGTTTAAGACGATCTCCCTAATTAAAGTCCTTTGGTAGTATTACACTCCGGAGAAGGTCACATAAGAATTTAAGATTATGATACGATCGATGTACCCGAAGTTGTATATGGACTCATATGACTTGGTTCTAATTTGGAGGATCAAATTCCTTAAGTGGGAGAGAGTTGTAAGACCCGAATTTAATTAAAATACGAAAATTAAATAAGAAAAGATGGGGGATGTATGAAGGAAGGTCAGGTTAAATTGATTCCGAAACAAGAGCAGGGGTAAAATGGTAAAAATACCAAAACCCGGTGTTAGGACGATAAGAAAATTTTAATTAAAAATACAGATGTAAAATGTCTTGATCTATAATAAGGAAATTATAAATTTTGGGTCGATTGATCAAGATTCGAAAATTTTAAAAATATCAAAAAAATTACCGGAACGATATCTCGAAAAACGCAAAGAAATAATATCAAAATTTAGAGAAAAATATAATTAATAAATTAAATTTAAATTAAATAAATTAAAGTATAATAAAAATAATATAAGGTAGATATTTTGGGATTTTATGGAGTATTTTATTGAATAGTAAAATAATTAAAATAAATAATAATAATAATAAAAATAATAAAAATAAAACCAAAAAAAAAGGTAACTGAAACAAAAAAAAGGGAGAGGAGAGAGAAACTCAGGAAAAAAACCCGAGAAACCAAAATCGAAACAGTGACCCGCGACCTTCACCGCCGATTCTCGCGCACCGGCGACCGACGGGCTTCGACGAAGCTACCAAGAGGAAGAGGGGAGTCCGGCGAGCACGTGGGTACCGGTATCACGCCGCCAGGTGGCCGGAGCAGGCCGATTGGAGCCGAGGAAGACAGACGGAGAAACCAGCCGATTCCCGATGAACCGCCGCGTCTGGGCTGAAACGGAGGGCACCGACGCACTCAGGGGAAGAAGCCGGTTCTTTTGAGACCGGTCTCGACCGGTGAGACCGTCGGAACCGCCGGTGAAGGCAATAGGCAGTGAAACGGTGCCGTTTGGCCGAAAGGAAAGGGAAGAAAAGGAGGGAAAAGGAAGGAAAGGGGAAAAGAAAAGAAAGGAAAAGGAAGGAAAAGAAAGGAAAAGGGGGAAAAAGGAAAAAAAAATTTACCGGGGACAACTCGAGGTTCGGGTAAGTTGACCGAGGGTCGAAATTGACCTACGGGTAAATTTCGAAAATTTAATTTAATATTATTTTAATGGAAAATAATCCGAATTTACCTAATTGTGCAGCTTTACAACAGAGACCGAACGAGAGCCGATCGAGCTCTGATTCTCGTACCCCGCATCGTATCGGGTAAGTACAATTTAATTTCGGCAATTAGAGTTCTTTAAATACCGAGTTTTAATTATTTTATGGAATTATGGATTAATTTCGCGTAGGAAGGAATATTATTCGGAATCGTAATATAATTGCAATAAATGGTATACGGGCTATTCAATGAATTTGGAATGAAGCCCGATAATTATTAGAAAGCTGTATAAGCCCGGTATACCCGAAGAAGGGAATTAATGAGTATAAAAAGGGCTAAAATGGGCCGAGGCCCAATAAGCTAGAACGAGGCCCAATAAATTATTAGTGGGCCCAATGAGCCCAATAGGCATCGATAAAGTGAAAATTAAGTGAAAAACGGGCTTAAGGCCGATTAAGGCCCATTAAGGTGCAATCGGGCCCAATAGGGGTAAATGGGCCCAACGATTTAAATTAAGCCCAGAAAATAGGAAATACAATTAAATTGTATGTTATCTGACCTGAGGAATATTGATACGCAGTTCCGGGCATTGGATTGAGAGCATATCGGACTGCGCGACGAGACAACAGTGGAAAAGAAAAGGTCAGACTCACAGGAAAATAAGGTAAGGGAATTCTACGGACTGCTAGAGGTAAACTTTACGCAATTTTAAATTCATATGCAGTCCTTAAAAATGTTATGGAGGGTCTAGAGGTCGAAGAATAATTTTAATGCCCCGTATGGGTAAAATTACCGAAATACCCTTGTTAAGGGTAAATGTTTCCAACTTTAGGAAAAATTGGGAGGAGCAAGGACAAGAGGTTCCTGCTCATTCTGGAGGTGTTTTGATGCATGCATTAGTAGGCTGGCTAACCTTGAAAGAAAATGCATAGCATTGCATACTTTCAACGTGAAATTGTTTTGAAAACTATTTTGAGGAAACAGAGTCGCCTACGTGTTTTATTGACATGTGACGTGCTAGAGCTCAGCTCGCACGATATTTTTGATTTGTGTGATGCACGCATTAGTGCTGGAGCGAGAGCTCGCACTAGAGTTTTACATGCATAGGTGCTAGAGTCCAACTCGCACCAAATTCTTATATATATATATGATTTTGGTGACAGGGTGCTAGAGTCTAACTCGCACCATATTTTTATATGATTTTGAGACAGGGTGTTAGAGGTTTGCTCGCACCAGATTTTTATACGGTTTGCATACAGAGTGCTAGAGCTTAGCTCGTACTAGTTTTACTTGATTTGATGAGAGTGCCGAGCATTGCTCGCACCGATTTTATGAGAACATGTGATGAGCCGTGCTTGGAGCATCGGGTAGACTGTGTGTCACCGATTAAATAGGCCCGCACGTGTATTTTGAGACATGGCATGTTAAAAATAACCTGATAAGCCCGAACGAGGGATAAGGGTTAGAGAAATAACCTGATGAGCCCGAATGAGGGATAAGGGTTAGAGAAACAACCTGATGAGCCCGAACGAGGGATAAGGGTTGAAGATCCACCTGGTGAGCCCGAACGAGGGATAAGGGTTGGAGGACCAGCTGATGAGCCCGAACGAGGGATAAGGCTGGGGGTCCACGGAGTACGATATACCGTGCAGGTAGCATGGAGTACGATGTACCGTGTGGTATCTGTGTGATACGTTGGTATCTTTGTGATACGTTAGCATCTTCGGATGCATGGGATCGGATAAGACTGACGGGATGGATTGACCCACCACCCGGGCGATTCCCGATCATGGGAGAACCCGCACACTAGGATCCGTGTAGTTGAGGAACTCCCGAGGACACATATGGCCATAGTCCTGGTTATTTACCGATATACAGACATTGCCTAGTCTCGCATGTTGATGATCTTGACGATGATTTAAATTGGGTTTTTAATTAAATGTGCATGATGGTTATTTCCATGCTTTTTAAACCCATATGTGATGTGAATGGATTTTATGGATTTTGTGTGAGTCAGGGCTACCCGAGGGAAGGGTTGAGTCCTGACCTTATATGAAATTTTAACGAGAAATAAATGATTTAAAAGATATGCATGTTAAGTTTTCATGCTTTTGAGATTTCATATGAGTTATTTTACATGACATCATAACATATCATTTGTTTTAAAATGTGTGGAGAAAGGGTGGTTTAGGCATGGCACCACGTTCATGTAGGTAGTATGGTTACCTACTTGTTCGTAGGATTGCCTTACTGAGCTTGATGTGCTCACCCCTTTCATTTTCTCCCACAGATAATCTCCAGTTGAAGTTGCGACGACTCAGTACTGCATTTCGGATATCCGCTGCTGCCCATCATTTAAGGTATATACACTTGTACATATTGTATCTACATAAGCATATCACAGTAACATGTTTGTAAGTAACTTTAGGGGATGTATAAATAATGTAAACAATTATAAATGACTGGAGAAGAAATAAGTTAGATGGTAATTGAATTGTGGGACTGGCATTGACGCACAGCCCAATTATTAGTGGAGTATGGTCACGATTCGAAGACATGTAAGAATTTAATAAAGAAAATAATAAAACGCAAAAAATTAACTCTGATTTTTGGGTAGTTCGGGTCGTGACATATTTATACGCAGTTTCAGACATTGGATTGGGAGCAGATCGGACTGCGTGACGAGACAGCAGTGGAAAAGGAAAGGTCAGACTCTACAGAAAAATAAGGTAAGGGAATTCTACGGACTGCTGGAGGTAAACTTTACGAAATTTCAAAGTCATATGCAGTCTTTTAAATTATCTGAAGGGTCTAGAAGTAAGTTAATAATTTTAGTGCCCCGAATAGGTAAATTACCAAAATACCCTTGTTAAGGGTAAAATTTACAATTTTAGAAAAAATTGGGAGGAGCAAGAACAAGAGGTTCCTGCTCGTTCTGGAGGTGTTTTGATGCATGCATGAGTAGGCTGGCTAACCTTGAAAGAAAAATGCACAGCATTGCATATTTTCAATGATGAAATTGTTGTGAAAACTATTTTAAGGAAACAGAGCCGCCTACATGTTTTTATTGGCATGTGACGTGCTAGAGCTCAGCTCGCACGATGTTTTGATTTGTGTGATGCATGCATTAGTGCTGGAGCGAGAGCTCGCACTAGAGTTTTACATGCATTGGTGCTGGAGTCCGACTCGCACCAGATTCTTTATATATATATATATGATTTTCATGACACTGTGCTAGAGTCTAACTCGCACCAGATTTTACATGATTTTTGTAACAGGGTGCTAGAGTCTAACTCGCACCAGATTTTCCACATGATTTGATGAGAGTGCTAGAGCTTAGCTCGCACTAGTTTTACTTGATTTGATGAGAGTGCTGAGCATCGCTCGCACTGATTTTATGAGAACATGCGATGAGCCGTGCTTGGAGCATCGGGTAGACTATGTGTCACTGATTAAATAGGCTCGCACGTACATTCTGAGGCAGGGTATGATATATGGGTCCACAGAGTACGATGTACCGTGCAAGTAGCATGGAGTATGCTGTACCATGTGGCATCTTCAGATGTGTGGTATCTTCGAATTCGTGTGGCATCTTCGGATGCGTGGTATCTTCGGATACGTGTGGCATCTTCGGATGCGTGGTATCTTCGGATACGTGTGGCATCTTCGGATGCGTGGTATCTTCGGATGCATGGTATCTTCGGATACGTGTGGCATCTACGGATGCGTAGGGTGGGATAAGACCGACGGGATGGAGTGACCCACCTCCCGGGCGGTTCTCGATCAGGGTGAGAACCTGCACACTAGGATCCGTGTAGCAGAGGGGCTCACGAGGACACACGGCCATAGTCTTGGTTATTACCGATATGTAGATATTGCCTAGTCTCGCATGTTGATGATCTTGACGAGATTGAAAATGGGTTTTAAACTAAATTTGCATGATGTTATTTCCATACTTTTTAAATCGATGTGTGATGTAAACTGATTTACATGGTTTTGTGTGAGTCAGGACCACCCGAGGGATGGGTTGAGTCTTGGATTTGTTGTGAAATTTTAAATGAGAAAGAAATGATTTGAAATAGTTGCATGTTGAATTTTCCATGCAAACTTGTTTTACATGACATCATGAATCATAGCATCAGTTTTGAAATGTGTGGAGAAATGGTGGTTTATGCATGGCACCATGTTCATGTAGGTAGTATGGTTACCTATTTGTTTGTAGGATTGCCTTACTGAGCTTGATGTGCTCACCCCTTTCATTTTCTCACACAGATAATCTCCAGTAGATGTTGAGGCGACTGAGTACTGCATTTTGGATATCCACTGCTGCCCATCATTTAAGGTATATACACTAGTTCATATTGTATCTAAATAAGCATAGCACAGTAACATGTTTGTAAGTAACTTTAGGGGATGAATAAATATTGTAAACACTTATAAATGACTGAGAAAGAATTAAGTTATATGGTAAATGAATGGTGGGACTGGTATTGACGCACAGCCCAATTGTTAGTGGAGTGTGGTCACGATCAGAGGACAGGTAAGCATGAAAGAAAATAACAAAACGTGAAAAATTTACTCTGATTTTTGGGTAGTTTTGGGTCGTGACATGTCAGAGCAGGAAAAGACCAGTTGGAAAGACATTAAAGCTGATGAGTCACGGGGTAAGATGATTGGTAAGGCCCCAGTATATCCAATTTAACACTTATGAGGGGTATTATGATTAGAGAACCCTGACTTGCTACGAAGTGGTGTAGCAGTGTAAGCAAAGTTAGCAGTGTAGGATGTGTGGTAGATACCACGGAAGTAGGGCCTACACCTACACTTTATTGACTAAAATAGGCGTTAAGTGTGGTAAGATGGGCCAATTATTTAATGATTGCTCAGAGTTGAGTAAGACTGCCTTACAGAAGGGCAAAGAGATAGAGAAAACCCTATTGATATCTCTGCACCAAAAAGGGAGGCCACAGCCGAAGAGAAATGGAAAGTAGGCTGTTGGATGAGGGCGAGTGTATGCCTTGGACCAGGACACTATTGATGTTTCATACGATGTCGTGAAAGATACCACACTAGTTAAGAATAGTGAAGTAATTATTTTAATTAATCCTGGTGCCACGTATTTAGTCATACCGCCTTCATTTGT
This sequence comes from Firmiana major, assembly GCA_033439115.1. Taxonomy (NCBI): domain Eukaryota; kingdom Viridiplantae; phylum Streptophyta; class Magnoliopsida; order Malvales; family Malvaceae; genus Firmiana; species Firmiana major. The sequence goes on from CM065910.1 coordinate 24,860,689, forward strand.
ATATAAGTTAGTAAAAGACATGAATGCCTACACTCTTGGGCACAATACTGATAAATGAGTACCCCAATAGAGGAAGGTTAACTAACGAAATAATTATGAAGAGATTTTAAGTTGAAAACGGGGGAAGAAGTATAAGTCAGCTGATTTTATTCAATGGAATATGAATAATTCGAAGTAATATTTGAGAATACATTAATTCGGCTGCAAATTATGATGTTCGGATTTCTATCCTAAGATAGTGATATGGTTACCCCTGAAAAGTATACTGTAAGTTTTGATAAGTACTAAAAAGGGGTGCAACGGTTAAAATTAAAGGAGCAAATGATGGTACTCACGAAATGAATAATGACAGAGTTTCGTTATAATTGATACACTAAGGAGATAATCTTTGAGATATGCTTGATTCTGAATACAAGATGTATTGGAGTAAGAGGCGTATGCAAGGTAAGAACATCTTTACGATATGAAGTCATTTGGATTAAAGCGATAAGTAGTAAATATGAATTATAACTAAGGATAAGGGTGGATATAACCATAACTAGTCCTTGTGGTTAAGTCTAAGGGTTAATAAAGGGATTTCAAAATACCTCCCCGCCTAAAGACTTGACAGCGTCTAAAAATATACGCAACCTATAAATTCAAATGCGATAGTCGTAATATATAAATTTAAAATTAGGGTACCTTTACTGGTACGATAAGAAATATAGAATTCGATTAATCAAGAAAGTTTAAAAAAAAAACTTAAAATTTTATAAAAGCCGTTAATATAAGAAAAAGGAAATGACGCGGGTTAGTATCTTGAACGGAAGCGATTTTAAAAGGACATTATATGTTATGCGCACATAGGTCAAGGATATGGGTGGTTGAAATATTTAGTGGAACACAACCACGACAAGTTATTTAAACTTTACCTGGACCGATGTGTTATCATCCATATTGATGATATTTTGGGTATATTTACAGTTCAGGGAAAATCATAAGCAACAATTGAAAATTGTTTATACAAATGATTTGTTGAGAGTTCTCGAAATGGACTACTTTATTGACACGTTTAACTTAGAAAAAGTTGTATTTGAATGGGATGATAGACGTGACAGGAGTTTTGGTGTACTGAAGTAATAAACTGACCACCGCATTTATTCTCACCATATCCAATAGATTAAGAGGTTTCTCATGAGTCTATGGATACCTCAAAATAATGAATGGGTTGTGTATTGATGCAAAAAGGGGAAGCTAGTCGATTATGAAATCAGACAACTCAAGGATCATGAAAGGACTATCCGGTCCATGATTTAAAGTTGACAGCGATAGTGGTTGTATTGAGTATATGACACTACTATGTATACGGTGAGAAATTTTAGGTATGCACTGATCATAAAAGCCCCGAGTATCTGTTTTCACAGAAAGAGTCGGATATGAGAACAAAGAGGGTTGAGCTTTTGAGGGATTATGATTGTGGAAATTGTATCACCTAGGAAAGGCTAATGTAATGGCTAATGCCTTGAGCAGAAACAGCCTCGGGATGGTACCACATATGATGGTTAGGGAGCGTGAGCTAGTCGAGCAGTTGCGAGCCTCAGTAGTGATGCGATTCCCTCTAATGATGACAGTGATTGTATGACAGCTAGCCTGAGATTAGAACCAGATTTGAGTGATTGGATTTGACAGGCTTAGCGTGATGATCGGCAGGGTGTCAATAGTATGGGTCAGATTCAGATGGGTACAGTGACAGAGTTCACCGAGAGTGATAATGGCTTACTGAGGTTCAGAGACAGTATAAGTGCTCTCCAGGACCATAGTTGATGAGGTAGAGTTATTGCCAGAAGCTCACTCTTTGGGAGATACAGTGCGTCCGAGAAGTAATAAATATATCGAAATCTTAGAAAAGGGTATTGGTGGTCAAATATGAAAAGAGACATGGTAGAGATCGTGAAAAGTCTCTCGTATGTCAGCAGAGTAAGATAGAGAAAAAAGAAGTTGCAGGGTTATTGCAATTTCTGCCTATATTGACACGAAAATGGAAACAAGTTATCATGAATTTCATGATGGGTTACAAAGGACCCGAATGAATCACGAGGCTATCTGAGTGATAGTCGATAGATTGACCAAGTCTACCCACCTTCTGGTTAGAAAATCCCCAAATACTCTGAGTATGTAGGCGGATTTATGTGTATGAAAAAGTGTGGAACACCAAGTATTTTTCCAGTGAGCATTGTATCATATAGGGATTCCCGCTTCACTTCTCACTTCTGAGAATATTTTTCAGAAAGCTATGGGAACCCGACTGAGTATTAGCACAGCTTTTCATCCTCAGACAGATGGTCAGTCAGAGAGGACTGTACAGGTTCTGGAGGATATGATGAGAGCATGTGCCATTTATCTGATAAGCTCCTGGGATGATTAGTTGTTACTAATTGGATTCGCCAATAATGACAGTTATCTCTTGAGTATTGAGATGACTTCAGATGAGGCATTGTATGGCCGTAAGGGTTGTTTCCCCGATTTGGATAAGAAGAAGTGGGTGACAGATAGAGAATTGTTCCTGAATTGGTAAGACAAACCTCTAAGGATGTTTAGTTAATTGTGAAGGATTAAGAACACCTTAGAGTAGATAGAAAAGCTATGCTGACAAGAGACGGGAACCATTGAAATTCACCGATGGTGGATTAATATTGTTGGAAGTTACATGCCTTTAGGACATAGCATAAGGACGTAACGAGATTCGAAAAGAGATTGGACAAAGTGGGAGACAAAGCCTGTAGGTTGGCATTACCACCTGAATTAGCAGGCATCCACAATGTATCCTATCTTATGATGCTTCAAAAATACTATCTGGATCCAGCATATGTGATGGTATATGAGCTATAACAGTTTAGCTCAATGAAAGTATAACGTATGATTGGAAAAATTGATTCGGGTATTAGATGGAAGGAGAAAGTGTTGAGGTTTAAGATGATCTCCCTAATTAAAGTATGTTGGTAGTATTACACTCCGAAAAAAGTCACTTGAGAATGACAATATATGATACAATAGACGTATTTGGAGCTATTTATGGATCCATTTAACTTGGTTCTAATTTGGAGGACCAAATTTCTTAAGTGGGGGAGATTATGTAAGACCCGAAAATTAATCGTAAATTTTTATGGAGGATGAAAATGGTTACAATTTTAAACGAATGAGATTCGGATTGGAAATAAGGATTTAAAATGCGAAATGAATGAGTATTCGTGAAGGGAAGTCAAGTTAAATTAATCCCGAATACGTGAAGGGCAAAACGGTCAAAAGATTGAAAGCCGAAATAAATTCGATAAGAAAATTTAATTAAAAATAATGATTTGAGAATCTTGATCAATAATGAAGAAATAATTAAATTTCGGGTTAAATTGATCAAGATATGAATTTTTGAGAATTAATTGAAATTAAGCGGGATTTTCACTTCGAAAAATAAACCCAAAAATAATCAAAAAATATACCAAAAAGTTGAAATAATACCGAGAAAATTATTTATTCATTAAATAAATTAAATAATAATTTATCTTAGATATTTTGGCAAAATAATAATATAATATTGAATAAAATAATAATAAAATTAAATAATAAATAAAATTAAATTAATTCAACAAAAAGAAGGAATTAGAAATGGAAAATCGGGGAGAGAGAAAGAGGAGAGAAACGAAAAACAGAAGAAGGAACCGAGGAGACTACCGACGAGCCACCGGTGGCAAGAGACCCAGGCGAGGGCTGGCCAAGGCTGCCTGGCCCCGGGCGACTGCACAGCGTCGGCGACGCGCCGTGGAACTCGTCAGAGATCGACGAATCGGGGAGAGAAGCCGCGGGAGAAAGAGCTCCGATTGGCAGCCACCGACGCCGATTTAACCCCAACCACTGACCGTCGAAGGCTCCCCACGTGATGCCCAGCAGATTGGTGGTGGGCACGACCGGCGAAACCAGTGGACGACGCTGGAAACGGTGGAAAGAGAAAATGGGTGCCGACGGTGGAGAGAACAGGCCAGACCGGTGACTTTTCGACGGCCTTGGACGAAACTGAGGGCAGATTCGAGCTGCGAACGATCCCGCAGAGCTACTGGTGGTGAAAGTCGGTGGAGAACCGACCGACAAGGTGATGAACCGGTCGAACTGGATTGAATCGGCTGAACCGGATCGGTCTGAACCGGGTTGAACCGGACTGAACCGGTTCAGCCAAGAACGAAGGGAAAAAGGGAGAAAAAGAGAAAAAGGAAAAAGGGGAAGAAATTTAAGGGATACACTGAACTTCGGGTAACTCGATACGAGGTCAAAAGTGACCGATTTGATTTTTGGGAAATTTATTCAAATTATATTTAATCGAAAATTAACACGAAATTAAATATAATAATTGTGCAGTTTTACGACAAAGCCCGAACGAGAGCCGATTGAGCTCCGATTCTCGTACCCCGCATCATATTGGGTAAGTATGTTTTAATTACGATAATATGAGTCATTTAATGCAGAGTTTCAATTATTTTACGAAATTTATGGATTAACTCTGTATAAAAAGGCATATTAATCGGAATTGCAACGTAATTACCGTAAATAGTATACGGGCTATCCAATGAGTTTGGAACGAAGCCCGATGATTATTAGTAAGCTGAATCAGCCCAGTAAATTCAAAGAAGAGATTTAAATAGTATAAACGGGATAAAAACGGGTTCGAAGCCCATTAAAGTGCAATTGGGCCCAATAAAGTAAAACGGGCCCAGTACGTTAGATTCGATCAGTAAATGTGATATACTGATAAAACTAAGTGAATTAACCCAAAATATGTGGTTATATGCAGTTTCGTAGACTTGGTTGACGTGCAGTTGGATTGAGAGATCGGATATTATCGAGACGAGATAAGTTTGCACGTAAATCGAGGTAAGGGAATTTTATAGGTGCATAGAGATTTCTATACGTATTTATTGAGGGGATGTACAGGGCTTAGAATTCCTTAAAGTATCTAGAAACAAAATAATAATTTTTGCGAAAATCGGGGCTTAGGTGAATAAAGAAAAAGATGATTTTGCCCCTGGGAGTAAAATTTACAAAAAGGGAAGTAAGGCAGATAAATTGCATGATTATCTTGTTTTAAGGTTTTATATGAATATATTGCTTTGATTTAAGCAAATATGCACATAGGTTGGCTGTTGATTTCGTGAATTATACAAAAGGGTACCGGTTTAGACCGATTACTATTTTAAAAGATGTTTTATAAAGATTGAGCCACCTATCATATTTATTCAAGTAAAAAGAGTGCTAGAGTCTTACTCGCACTAAATTTTACAGATTTATTACTCATGAAAGCCGTACTGGAGCATTGTTCGTACGAGAAATTTATGTGTGCACAAAACTGTGTTGGAGCTTCGCTCGCACGAGATTTTAGATATCATGATATGCATAGCGTGGTGCTGGAGCTTCGCTCGCACTAGACGTGAGTTGACATGCATATAGTCATGTGAAAGTCTCTTGTAGACTGTGTGTCACAGAAAGTTGAGATGCTCGCACATATACTTTGAGACATGGGTTGGTTATCGACATAGTATTGGGGTGGATAAGACCTACGGCAGGCACCCCCAGACTATGATATGGGTCCACGGAGTACGATGTACCGTGTATCTCACACGGAGTACGCTGTACTGTGCAGTCATGATGACTCTATGATGTTACTTGATATTCTGGCGGGTAGGAATTGACCCCACCTCCCATTGCAGTTGTGATGCCCCATACATCGGGATCCGTGTAGCCTGGGATCACAGGGACAAAGTATGGCCATAGTCCTTGATTTTCATACAGTAACCTACATGCCTCACATGATATCATACGTTCTGAATAGACCAGGACGAACCCGAGGGAGGGGGAATGTCACGAATTATGTTTTTAAATGAGATGCGATTTAATGAATCAAGGTATTCCCGAGAGATGGGTTTGACCTTGATGAGGTTGTTTTATGATGAAACAAATGAGTTTTAACGTGATGAGTTTATGAAAAAACAAATAAGTTTTAAATGTGACGAGCATGAGATGACATACATGATGATTTTTCCATGTTTGTTTTATATGTCGATTTCCTGATTTCTCTTATATGATATATACATACATGTGGCATCGTTTTAGTCTTACCTCATGCTCCAAATGTAAACGATTTTATATCATGACATTATCAGCATGTAGATAGTATAGTTATCTACCTGCTTACATTATTGCCTTACTGAGCTATTTATGCTCACCCTTTCATTTTTCACCCCACAGGGTATATTCAGTAGAAGAGAATGACAGTAGTCATGTCCACTGCTTCCTATCAAGACCAGGTATACACATTTGTATAATTTTTGTATCTGAACATATAGAGGCACAGTACTGTACATGGATGTAATATTGGGGATGTATTTATTTAAAATAAATTGATATGTAAATGAAATATGAAAATGGAATGGTAAATAGGTGAGAGGTGACTAACACCGAATCATAGCCCAACTGTTTACTAGTGTAACTGTTCCCGACGGGTAAAGAAATTAAAAAGCGAAAAATTTACTCTGATTTTTAGGTAATTTGGGTCGTGACATGGCGAGGGAAAAGAGAGGGAGAGAGAGATCGAGAGAGAAAGAGAGAAAAAGAGGAAAATGAGGTGACTGGCGGCCGGGGGAAAGAGGAGCGACCCACCACCGGCTAGAGGGGGACGATGGAGGCGTCGATCTAGGAGCAGATCGGCCAGAAACGGTGCCGATCGGAAGAAAAAAATTGGGTATCGACGCCAGAGGAGAGAAGAGGCCGGACCGGCCATTTTTCAGCGAGCTTTGGCGAAGCTGACCCCAGATCCATGCACCGGACTACCTCGCGGATAAGCTGGTGGTGGAAGTCGACGAAGAACCGGTCGGAAAAGCTCTGAATGACTAGGGAGAAAATTAGATCGAGACTGAACCGGGCCGAACTGGACCGGTCTGAACCAGGTTGGACCGGACCGAACCGGTTCAGCCAGAAAAAAAAAAAGAAAAAGGAAAAATGGGATAAATTCGGTGATGCAATCGAGCTCCGGGTAAGTCGGTAAGTGGTCAAAGGCATCAATTTAATTTTTGAAATAATTATTTAAATATATATATATATGTATATTTATTTATTTAGGTACATGTACAAATAGGTGTACATAATGAATTGGGTATGTTAGTATTTGTACAAGAAAAAAATATGTATGCATAGGTGATAAGGAAAAATGGAAAACAATGATAATATATATATATATATATATACAAATGAGTGTATATATATATATATATATATATATATATATATTTATGCGTGTATACATGTGGATGTATGTAATAAAGGTATATGTTAATACTTGTAGTAGCAAATATATAAATAGTGAAGAAATATATAAACGTGCGTGTCGGCCTAAAGATATACAATAATACGTACACACGTAGTAGCAACGATAAATTACGATTTTAACGCAATTCGCATGAATAGGGTGCTAAGTCTACAATTCGATGTAGGTGATTGTAGAAGGGATTAAAGGAGGTACTAGGAGACGTCACCGTTCGAATTCGAGATACCCGATAAATCGAGGTAAGGGGTATTATTGAACCTAGTTCTGATATTACATTCTTGTTTCTCTGAGAAATGATTTTATGAAAGAGCATTTGATTTGAAATGATTTACCAATGCTTCCATACTTACGAAACTGTTTACAAAACATGATTTCGTTTTACAAAATGTTCGCTAGAACATCTATGTTTATGAAATAAACTTTCGAATTATGAAAATGCATGAAAGTTTTATGATGGCTCGAAAACCCATATTTATGCTTTGAAATGAAACTTTTGACGTTTTCAAAAGCATTTACGAAAAGAGAAAAGATGTTTTAAGACTATAGGCTTCATCCAGGGTTACTTCTTGTGGTGTTCCAGCTCCACCACTTGGGTGCCGGTACGTAGGCCCCTTTAGCACTTGACTCGACCTGTGTGGAAGATGTCGTGCTACTGGTGGTTTATGATGATGTTTCGGTTCTCTTGCCCGCACAGCACACAATTATGTTGCCCACAGGGAGAGTGCCTTTGGTGCTCGTGTCCTAGCTAAGTGCTAGTGAAAGTAAGTAAGATGGATACTACCCATATTTTACGAAATGGTTGTACGACCCTGATCCAGTCTACAGCCCACTTACCATGGCCATAGGTATGATGACTCTCTACGGAGAATGACACATATCGTATGACTTAGTTATAGCCTAGTCTCCTCGATTTTAATTATAAAATCGACTACGATGAGAGTTTATGAAATGATTATGAAACATGCATCAGATGTTTATGAAATGATTATGAAACATGCATGAGATGTTTATGAAATGATTATGAAATATGCATGAGATGTTTATGAAATGATTATGAAATATGCATGATATGTTTACGAAATGATTTATGAAAAGTTGTAAAATGGTTAAGCATGTTATTTGTTTTAAAGACACACATGCTTTATGACGATTATGCATGAAATGGAAATTTATGTATTGCATTAAGTTTTGTTCTATGAACAACTTCAAATGTTTTTATATATATCAGAACTGCTTTAAGAGTATTACCTTACTGGGCTTGTCCCCAAAAGCTCACCCCTCTACCTCTCAGATTTTTGCAGTGAATTACAACTAATAAATGCTGCGTAGACGACGTAGGCTGGCGGATATGAGCTTCCCCAAACTACCTCTTGTATATGCGTAAGGTATACATTCTTATCTCTATAACAGACTATTTATATGCACAAACATCTATTGAAAATAATGTGTCGAGATGAAATCTATATAAGGATAAATTAAATGAAATATTTTTAAGGATGGACACTGAACAGGAATACAGCCTTAGTAAATAAAGGATTAAGTTGTAAGCCGAAGTTTCAAAACAAAAAATCCTCTGACTTTCAAGGGTCAAGGGTCGTTACATTTATCATTGACTTTGCATCTCTATGTTTGCATAATCTGATCTTAGTGGTGTATTTTGAAATGATTATGACATTTCACATGCATGAGGAGTCCAATTTGGGTTAAGACTTATGATTGAATGATTTTAAGTGTTTGACCTATAGTTGTGAACCATTGAAGTCAGAGTTTGTACATTTTCTTTGAGGATAATATTGGGAAAATAAATCTATCTTGTGCTTGTCATCTCTTACATATGTTTTGTTTTGCTTGAGGATAAGCAAAAGTTTAAGTTTAGGTTTGTGCTTAATTTCTTAATTAAATAATGAATCCCCTTATTATTTTATTGATTATCCCTTAATTTTAATTCAATTCCTCCTGTTTTTGCAGATAAATAAATTTCAGATGATTTTTAGTAATTTTGGTAAAAAATGGACTGAAAATGGGCCGAAAAGGAGACTGGGCCACTACATTTTTTACCTGTTGCATGAGTCACCATCTTTCTCTCTCTCGTTGACACTTAGCACGCCACATGCCCACACGTTATTCATTCTTGAAGGATAAGAACATAGGACGCCTTAGCTAACACATGGAGAACACATGTCCTTATCACTTTGCCTGCTTATATGGACAAGAAGACAAAAGAAGGTGCTAGAAGAAGTAAAGGTGTCCATGGCTGGTAGGAGGCTTTGATGACATAGAAATATCTTGTCCAAGGAGCCAATGATATGAAGAAAAGTGGGCAACCATTGCCAACACATCTAATATAGGAATTTCCCTTTGTATCCCTCATTTTAATGACTTATATGCAAACTATTGGGGTTTGTAAGGGGTTGGTAGCCATAGTATTCTTTGGATCATTTTTATGCTCTTTCAATATTTTCAATTGTTGCATTTCATTTTGCTGGAGCTTTGTGAGTTATTCATTCTTTTGATTCTTCTTTATTATTTTTATTATTTGTTTAGTTTATTTTCTATAATTTTCATTGTAGATCACACCATATAAATATTTATAATTTGGCTAAGATATGCTTAGGGTAAGATTAACTGGTACTTAGTTAGGCTTCATATTTTCTCTATGGGACGATAACCTAGGACTTAAATCCCTATATTACTTGCATGATCGTGTATACTTAGGTACCCTAGGGTCTATGTCACATAAGTTTTATGGATTTTTGGGGTCTATTTTTGTTGTCATTTAAGCTTCATTTAGGTACTCTATGGTCTTAGCTATGTCATATAATTTTTATGGTTTTTTACAAGTTCACTTAGGTTAGTTTTATTCCATATTTGTAAAGTTAGTTACATTAAAACACTATTTTTCTTTATCAATTTTAATAAACTGTTTGCATTTGTTAAGTCACTATATTACAAGATATTATAACATATTTAGGTCATATTAGTTTATACTTAGGTTATATAATTATTAGAAAAATTTTAGAATAGGTTACCATGCTTTTTTAAGCCATTTATCATTATTTACTTCAAATTAGGTGTGATATTCATGTAATCTATCCAGGTTTAATTTTGTTTGTTTCTTGGTAATGTTTTAGGTCCATTTAGGTGCATTTATTTAGTTGTTAATTCATTTCAGGGTTAGGTCATAAAGGATTGATAATTATGATGCATATAGGTTACTTTTAATGGTGTTTTAAGGAAGATTTTAGGGTTTAAATTCAGTTCTGCCCAGGGTTTAGTTAAGATATTGTTTGAGCATTTTAGAGGCTGTTTATTAAATCATGTTTTAGGTTAGTTTTCATTTAAGGTTAAGTTTAGAGTTAGGTTAAAATAGGTTTCATTTCATTTTCTATCACTTTCATTCATAACTTTAAGGTTTAGTGGTATTTTCATTTTAGGATTTTATTTATAGTTTTAAGCACATTAAATTTACTGTTTTAGGTGCTAAGTTTCATTATTTTTGTGTTTAATCCATGTATTTAGGGTTAACTTAGTGTGAGGATCCATTTCATGCACATTTATTATATCTTTCATCTTATTTTAAAAAAATTACAAAAAAAAAATTATATGTTCCATGCATCATTTTTAGTCTAGAAATTAATTATTTGATATTAGTTTACATTTATGGTTAGGATAAAATTTAGCGATGCATTTTGGTACATTTAGGGGTAGGGTTTCAATTTAGGGATTTCAGGGTTGTAATTAGAGTTTCATTTTCCCATGCATTAATTTAGGTTAATTTGCATTTTTGTTTCCTTCAATTAAATTAGGTACATTCATTTTTAGTCTCATATTAAGATTTTCTAGATTTATTTTCATTATTTGCATTTTAAGCCCTCATTTTCTATTATTTGCATTTTTTTGCTTATTTTCATTATTAATTTTAATTTTGATATTTTTTCTTTTGCAGTTGATTTCTTATTATTGCATGGAACTCTGTAAGTATTTCTATTTTCATTTTCCTTATTATTTTATTGTTATTTATTCATTTTATTTCATGTAATTAGCCTTAATGGATCACACTCTTCACAAATATTTGTAATTGGCTAAGATAGATTTAAGATAAAATTAACTAATACTTCGCTAGGCTTTATGTTTAATCTTTGCGGGACAATAATCTCGAACTCAAATCCCTTTATTGCTTGTGTGACCTTATGCTTGTAGTGTAAATGTTTAGGATGCATCATCTCCTACGAAAATGATTTGCACGAATGCTTTTATGTATATGCTTTTGTACAAAAGATTCTAACTGTGAAGTTTTGAACGACTATTTATAAGCATGTGATTTGTATGAAAGTTGCCAAGTTAGTGATTTTAAGCATGTTTATTTAATACGTAACTTGAACTTTTCTAGTTTTATAACATGTTGTAAGATGAGAATTATGAATGAATATGATTTAAGCTTTGAAAGGTCTATGCTAAATTATGATTTAAGCTATGTGCTTTACGTAAAGCATGCGCATTGAGACATAGCATTGTACATGTAAGGTCCACTTAGCTTAGGTGTTAGGGTTTAGGGAAATGGGATGCTTTAAAGCATCCTTTCGTCTAATAACCTTTAATGCCTTAGCTGTTATAGTAATGGTTATGGATGAATAGATAAGTTATACACTCACTTCGAGTTATGCATTATTTTCAAATTCATTTAGTACAATATGAGACTAGCCTCTCTTTATATATGTTTCTTACTGAGTGTAAGCTCACTCTTTCCATTTTATCTTTTTTTGATTACCTCAGTTAGAGCTTCAAGTCTGATTACCTCAGTTAGAGTTTCGAGGCTATCTTGTAGGCTAGTGGAGTTAATCAGATCCTTTAAGTCTACATTTTATCTTTTGTGAGGTATAAACCTCGATGTTTGTATGTGATACGCATCGCAAATACCAAAAAACTTTACTGAAATTCCACTAATTTGTAGTTAAGGAAGTCAACGTTATACCCACAGAGACTGCATTAAATGAATAAAAGCAATCACAGTTCTTGAAAGTGAAAGAAAACAAAACAAAACAAAGGGGGAGGTTTTTAAACTAGGTAAAGCACACAAGTATTAAAGTTGCTAAAAATAGTAAGCTTAACTATTAAAATCGACAACTAATTTAAAAGACAAACAATCAATCAAGAAAGCTTTAGCCAGCATGTATTTCAATTAACTTGGTTTAGAGGTTGATCATTGAATTCTCTAGAAATTTTATCAATTCAATATTCAACTGTAGCATAACAACAAGCTCTGTTACACTACCTTCCCTTATTGTGTAGTTAATTAAAACAAGCTCTTTGATTAATCTCTAACCACTTGAACTGCATAGAATAAGCTTTGTAAATATAGTCATGCAGCCGCATTAACATCTAAAAGATATAAGTTGAATTAAGTGACTAACACACAAGCTCGATTAATCTACTTAAACCTTAAGTCTCGTAGATCACTAATGATTTCCAACATTAAGCAATTACCGACTTAAGACTTCAACAAACAACATATTATTAGAGTTAATTAGATAGTTTGCAACCTAAATAATTAAACTAACAATCATGGTAATATGCTTAGAGAATCTTGGATATTTAATCAATAACATATTATTAATTTCATACTTTGTCACAACATACTTCAACCAAGATTAATTAAAGATACATGCTAATTGAGTTAGACAACTACTCACTACTAAACATACTTAAAACAAACATAAAGATTTAAAAAAGAATGAAAGACAACATAAAGAAATTAAATCTAACATTAACGCCACCTAAAAGCATGTAAGAACTAAATTATGTTTTATAGTATACTTGTGCATGTCGACAAGAAGAAAAGATAGTATACTAATGACACAATTGTAAAAGTAAAGAAGATGAGCTAATTAAACTAAACTAGATGCAAAAAAACAAGAATCTAAAATTAACAAGCAAGTAATTGGTTCTTATAGTTTTTATGTAAAAGAATATATGAACACACAAGATAATTAATTTAGATGCAAAATCCTAACCAAGAAAGCAAGTTGTAAATAAAGTAACACAAAGATCATGCAAGAACAAAAATTTGACTACTTTATAAAATTTTAAGACAAGAAATTGACAAAAACTTTTAATATAATGCAAATTAAGAAGAAAATATAATGCAATTATGTAATAATAATCTAAACTAAGGAATCAACAATTAAAGAATTAAGATTGAAATCGGTTTGGAGTGATTATGAAGAAAACGATATGAAGCAAATAAAGATAAAAGTAATCGGCCAAGGTTTGAATAGAAAGAAAACTTTATAAAATAAAGTAAGAGTAAATAATTTTCTAAACTAAAACAAGGCCAATAAATGTGTTTAATGGCCAGCCCTTAGTCCTTTTATACAATGAGGGAATAATCTTAATCCTCTTTAGTAAAAGTTCTAATTACAATGTGACTAGGACTTTAATGATTAATATTAATCTAATAACAACTCTTCAATAGTCATATTGGTTTTCATCTCTTCTTTGCCAACTCATTAGGAAAACTCATTAAAGTTTTCTGTCCAGCAAATATTCGTCCAAAACGAATTTAATTAATTTCTTCAATTATCCTTGTACCAATCCAACTTTGACTAGGACTTTGACTTTTTTCATTTAATGTTAACTTTGTAAGGACTTTTGACCTATCAAATGAACTCCAATTTGGATGATCTTGGACATTCTGAAAAGATTGAGAAGTCCTCAACAACTTTGAGAAGGTCATTTTTTCAGAAAAATTCGGACAAAGGCAACATTACCAAAATACATCTACTAGTCTGAAAATGCAAAAAGTGTACTTTTAGCTCCATTTTCTCTCATAAGCCTATTTTCAATGCCTATAACATCAAATGAAAGTTACATAGCACTTTTATACACAATAATAAAGTTAAAGAGTATTATTAGACAATATTAATATAACAAGTTAATCACTTATCAAATTCCCCTACACTTAAGCTTTACGAGTCCTCTAGCAAATCCAAAAGTCCTAGAATTAATTCTTAAGTATCAACTCCTAACACACTTTCATAGTCGTCACGATTACATTTAGCATATGCAACAAGCCTTTGAACCACTAGTCTTGTCACGACCCCTTCTTATCCTTTTCACTTGAAAGTCACTATAAAATTTTCTCTTTATTCGTTAGCTTATTCGGTCGAGAACAACTCTCACCAATACAGCTGGGCTATGAGCCAGTATTAATCATCATTTACCAATCATCTTTCAATTAATCAAAAGCAAATAGATACATTTGAAAATTTAAGTTCTATACTTATATATGTTTGCTAACACTTACATCCCATATATTACAATTCAAAATGAACACTGTGCCATTACATGTTTAGATACAAAAAGAATTCCTGTGTGTATACCTCTTGGAGATGGAGAACAGTGGATATCTGACTATAACACCTCGATCCTTCACTAGGCTACTATGTGAGCTCTGTAGAGGGGGAAAGTGAATGAGATGAGCAACCAAACACTCAGTAAGGTAATAATGCAAGCATGGTAGATAGCTACACTATCTACATGCTTATAATGTCATGCATAAAGGTCATTAATTGTCACGACCCAAATTACCTAAAATCACTACAAATCAGAGTAAATTTTTTGCTTTTTCATTTCTTTACCCGTCGTGAACAGTTACATTACTAAACAGTTGGGCTATGATTCGGTGTTAGTCACCTCTCACCTATTTACCATTCCATTTCCATATTTCATTTACATATCAATTTATTTTAACCAAATACATCCCCAATATTACATTCGTGTACAATACTGTGCCTCTATATGTTCAGATACAAAAATTATACAAATATGTATACTTGGTCTTGATAAGAAGCAGCGGATAACCGAAATGCATGACTACTATCGTTCTCTTCTACTGAATGTACCCTGTGGGGTGGAAAAATGAAAGGGTGAGCATAAACAGCTCAGTAAGGCAATAATGTAAGCAGGTAGATAACTACACTATCTATGTGCTGATAATGTCGTGATATAAAATCGTTTACATTTGGAGCATGAGGTAAGATTAAAACGATGCCACATGTATATATATCATATAAGAGAAATCATGAAATCGACATATCAAAACAACCATGGAAAAATCATCATGTATGACATCTCATGCTCGTCACATTAAAACTTATTTGTTTCATCATAAATTCATCACGTTAAAACTCATTGGTTTCATTATAAACTCATCACGTTAAAACTTATTTGTTATATCATAAAACAACCTCATCAAGGTTAAGCCCATCTCTCGGGAATACCTTGATTCATTAAATCACATCTCATTTAAAAACATAAATCGAGACATTACCCCTCCTTCAGGTTTGTCCTGGTCTATTCAGACCATATGATATCATGTGAGGCATGTAGGTTATTGTATGAAAATCAAGGACTATGGCCATAATTTGTCCTTGTGATCCCAAGCTACACGGATCCCGGTGTGCGGGGAATCACAACTGCAACGAGAGGTGGGGTCAAATTCTACCCACCAGAATATCAAGTAACATCATCGAGTCATCATAACTGCACGGTACAACATACTCCGTGGACCCATATCATAGTCTGGGGGTGCCTGTCGTAGGTCTTATCCACCCCAATACTATGTCGATAACCAACCCATGTCTCAAAGTATACGTGCGAGCATATCAACTCTCTACGACACACAGTCTACAGGAGGCTTTCGCATGACTATATACATGTCAACTCACGTCTAGTGCTGGGCGAGCGAAGCTCCAGCATGACGCTATGCATATCATGATATCTAAAATCTCGTGCGAGTGAAGCTCCAGTACGATTTTTGTACACACATAAATTTCTCATACGAGTAATGCTCCAATACGGCTTTTTATGAGTAATAAATCGATAAAATTTAGTGCGAGTAAGACTCTAGCACTCTTTTTACTCGTGTAAATATGATCAGTGGCTCAATCTTGATAAAACATCTTTTAAAATCGTAACCGGTACAAACCGGTACCCTTTCGTATAATTCATGAAATCATCAACCAACCTATGTGCATATTTGCTTAAATCAAAGCAATACATTCATGTAAAACATTAAAACATGATAATCATGCAATTTATCTGCCTTACTACCTTTTTTATAAATTTTATTTCTAGGGGCAAAATCGTCTTTTTCTTTATTCACCTATGCCTCGATTTTCATAAAAATTATTATTTTGTTTCTAGATACTTTAAGAAATTCTAGACCTTGTAAATCCCCTCAAAAATATGTATAGAAATCTCTATGCACCTACAAAATTCCCTTACCTCGATTCTCGTTGAGCGCGTATCTAAATTCCACTGTCGGAGGCTCGTCCAATCCGATTTGCTGCTAATCCAGTCTCTGGGGCTGCAGATAATTATTTATCATGTCAATTTAACCGAATAAATATAATTTTTACGTTTACTATAGTCGATTTAACTAATTGGGTCAATTTACTCTTATTGGGTCCGATCGCACCTTAATGGGCCTCGACCCATTTTCAGCCCGTTTCTACTTATTAAATCCCTTCTTCGGGTTTACTAGGCTCATTCGGCTTACCAATAATCATCAAGTTTCGTTCCAAAATTATTGGATAGCCCGTATACTATTTACGGTAATTACATTACAATTCTGAATAATATTCCTTTTTATAAAGAATTAATCCGTAAAATAATCTTAACTCTGCATTGAGGACTCTAATTGTCGTAATTAAAATATACTTACCCAATGTTATGTGGGGTACGAAAATCGAAGCTCAATCGACTCTCGTTCGGGCTCTGTCGTAAAACTACACAATTATATATTTAATTCCGGTTAATTTTCGGTTAAATATACTTTAAATAAATTTCTCAGAAATCAAATCGATCACTATTCACCTCGTATCGACTTACCCGAAGTTCGGTGTATCCCAAAAAATTCTTCCCCTTTTTTCTTTTTCTCTTCTTCTCCTTTTTTCCCTTCTTTCTTGGTTGAACCGGATCGGTCCGGTTCAGTCCAGTTCACTCTGGTTTGACCGGTTCAGGGTCTCGCCGGTCAAGTCTCCATCTATTTTCGTCGCCAGCAACTTCGTTGGGTCGTCTGATTCTCGAATCTGGCCTCGATTTCGTCCAAAGCCGTCGAAAAGTTGCCGGTCTGGTGTGTTCTCCCTTCGTCGTCGGTGCCATTCCTCTTTTCCGCCGTTTTCGACGCCGTTCGTTGGTTTTGGCGATTGTGGCCACCACCAATCTGCTCATCTTGGCTTCGGGGACGTTCGACGGTGGTTGGGTGAGGCTAGATCGGCGTCGTTCGCCGCCGTTTCCTTTTTCTCCCTCACGGTTTCGTTTTTCTTACCGTTCCTCTCGCCGGTCGCCGCCGTTCGTGGCTCCTTTAGGCCGGTGGTAGCCCGACCCTCGTCGGGCTTTCCTTCCTCGACCTCCGTCGGCCTTCGGTCGCTGGCAAAGGGCTCAGCTCCTCGATTTTTCTGCTTAGTTTTCATTTTCGGTTTCTTCAGTTCGTGTTTCAGATTTTTTCTTTTGTTATTATTTATTTATTTATTTATTTATTTATTTATTTTATTAATATTTCAATCATTAAAATATTCACAAATATTCTACAAATATCTACAAATTTCTTATTTTATTCTAAATTCATTTATTTAATTTTATTTAATTTATTTTAACCCTTTTCGGTATATTTTCTCCGTATTTTCGGGATATTGTCCCGAACGAAAATTTTGATTAATTCTAGTAATTTCATATCTTGATCAATTTAACCCGAAATTTAATTATTTCTTCATTATTGATCAAGATTCTCAAATCCATATTTTTAATTAAATTTTTTTGTCGAATTTATACCGGCTTTTGATCTTTTAACCGTTTTGCCCTTGCACATATTCGGGATTAATTTAACTCAACTTCCCTTCACGAATACTCATTCATTTCGCATTTTAAATCCTTATTTCCAGTCTGAATCCCATTCGTTTAAATTTGTGACCATTTTCATCCCTCATAAAAATTTACGATTAATTTTCTGGTCTTACATTAATATCCAGAGCATGAGGAATTATTAAAACTATGCCACATGTATAGACATATATCATGTACTGAAAAACATGAAGATAGGCATGTAAACATGGAAAAATCATCATGTAAAACATCTCATGCTCATCATGATAAAACTCATCATAAAATCATTCCTTAGAATTTAAACCAAATCAAAACTCAATAAAATTCATTAGATCCTTCTCAAGTCATAAATTTCATGTTCATCATAACATCATCTCTCAAAACATCCCACAAGGTTCAACTCCTCCCTCGGGTCTACCCTGGACGACACAAATCATGTTCAGTATACAAAACCATGTGAATCATGTGAGACAGGTGGTCACTATATATATCGATGACTATGTTGGCCAACTATGTCATTATTATCCCAGACCACATGGATCCCGGTGTTCGGGATATCATGCTGGAACGGAGGTGGATAGTCCTTCACAGACTTTCAAATAACCTCATGGTACAGTCTACTCTATGTGATATACACGGTACAACGTACTCCGTGGACCCATATCTTGGATGGGGGTGTATACTATAGGTATTATCTACTCGATGCCATGTACAACCTACTCAGTCTGAAGTGCACGTGCGAGCATCTCATTTGTGTGACTAACAGTCTACACGAGGCATCCAGCACAACTCATTATATATCACAGTGTGAAAACCAGTGTAAGCTAAGCTCTAACACGATTCATGCATCATCAATAAATTCCCTCGTACGAGCAACGCTCTAGTACGACTTTATGCATAAAAATTAATGAGAAAATCACGTACGAGCATAGCTCCAGTATGGTTATATGTATAAGGAAATAAATGAAAATCCACGTACGAGCAATAGCTCCAGTGTGGCTTGAAAAATATCATCGATTCAAAATATAGTACGAGCTAGGCTCCAGCACATTTCGTACATATTAAAAACATCAAAATCCAGTGCGAGCAAAGCTCCAATATGATTTACTCATATAAGTCTGATAGGAGGCTCTATTTCAATGCAACATGTTTCAAGTCAAAGTCACCATCTGACTCGTGCTATTTCATAAAATTATGGAAATCAAATAGCCAACCTATACATCAATTTGCTTAAACCAAAGCAATGTGTTTCATAAAAACGTTAAAACATGATGTTTATGCAATTATTAGCCTTACTACCCCTTTTGCAAGAATCACTTCAAAAACCAAATAATCTACATTCTTATTCATTCACACAAATCATTAATTCATTTCCAGATAACCAACACAATTTTCAATACCCTATAATCACCCTCAAAATACGTGCAGCTATCTCTAGGCGCTTACAAAATTCCCTTACCTGAAATCGCATCGAGTGATTCCACTTCCTTAGAGTTGTTCGATCATGCAATTCGATTCGTTTGCAATGAAATCTCCAGAGCTATACAAATTACTTATTACATCAATTTAACTCAATGCAACACAATTCTCGCATTCATTATAGTCGATTCGACTTATTATTTTCATTAACACTCATAAAGCCTCTTTTCCTCTTAAGTCCAATTAAATTGCTCTATTCATTTCTCGAGGATTTATTAAACTCTTTAGGCCTATTGATTTACACTAAACCGACACTAAACTCATAATACCTCTAGTTCATCATTTCCTCCACTATGACAATTTATGTCACGACCCTCAACTTACAAAAAATCAGCGTAAATTTTTTTCGTTTTTCATACATTATTTAATATTCGTTCTTTTCTTACCCCGATCGTGATCAGCTACACTCTCAAATAGTTAGGCTGTGTGTCAATGTCTAGCTCATCCAATCATAATAATTTAATTTGCAACATAATTTATATGTAAACACTTATATAAATAAATCAGAGTTGTTATTACATGTGTTTACATTCCTTTGCATCCACAATAGTTACATACAAAATGCTACTGTGCTATCGATGGTTTAGATACAAAATTCTACAAGTGTGTATACCTTTAGTGATGGGATGCAGCGGATACCAAAAGGGAAAGTCTCCAGTCGCCCACAATCTATACTCAAAGCTCTGTAAAGAGGGGAAAATAAAGGGGGTGAGCAAACTATACGCTCAGTAAGGCAATCATGCGAACGGGTAGATACCACACTATCTACGTGATCGTGATGCCATGCTCAAATCCATTCATTTCATCATTTCATCTCAAACCATGAGTTCGTGCTTGTGCTAATGGTATGTAAAGCATTTCATGCTATTTATTAGTGCACAAATCAAATTCAAAGCATGGTATTAATCATCATGCATATTTCATAAATAAAGCATGGCATTAATCATCATGCATTAGTGCACTTTAAAAACCATTAACATACTCTCTTATCTCAAACAAACCAACACTTGTCAGGGCTCAACCCCTCCCTCAGACTGTCCTGACCCACAAAACATTTCAAACATAGATTTATTTCATAAATAATAGACATGTGAGATAGGCAATATAATAAAGGAAATCTCCTCTAGGACTATGGCCATATCTTGTGATCCCAGGCTACACTGATCAGGTGTATAGGGTATCACCACTATCTGCTTCCACACGGGAGGTGGGTCACGTCCAGCCCGCTGGTCCATAGCAGATCTCGTCTGAAGATGGCATATCACAATCTCAACACGGTACAACGTACTCCATGATACTTGCACGATACAACGTACTCCGTGGACCCATATCAACACATCAAATCACGTCACATCTCAAAAATGCACGTGCGAGCCTATTTAATCGGTACGACCTCCGGTCTACCCGAATCTCCTAGCAAGGCATCAACATCTCAATTCTAAAAAATGCACGTGCGAGCCTATTTAATCGGTGCGACACCCAGTCTACCTAAAGCTCCTAGCACGGCAACAAGTATGGTGGGCATCTAATGCGAGCTATGCTCCAGCACCATGCCAAAACCAGTGTAAAGTCTATGTGAGCTCAACTCTAACACAATATCATAAATGTGAGACCCCGTATATGTAAAGTTGTAATGTGTAATGAATGTGAATGGACTTGTAATGTAAAGTATGATCGATATAAGTCCATGGATTCAATGTATGTATGTGTAATATGATTTGTAACGTACATACAAGTTCCATTGAGTTTGAATATGAAGAAATGAGTCCTTATAAGTGATAGATGTGATTGAAACTCAAAATGGGTGGTGTGGTAAATGGAAGGGAGTTGTATGAATATAAATGCTTCCATTTGGTTTTATGTAGCACACCTTTGGACATACAATGAATGCACACAAGTTTCAATGTGCATAAGGTATGAATGGATGCCATTTTCAAGTTATAAAGGTAGATGGATGAGAAAATGGCCATGGCAATAGATCAAGGATGTGTTAGTATGAGTTGCAGCAAGGAAACTGCAGAAAATCTGAAAAACATGAAGGCCAGATCGATCTCATAAGATGAGAGATCGATCTGGAAGAGCCAAAATGCTCTTATTTGGGCAATGAAATAGAGCACATCGATCTCCAGTGGTGCCAGATCGATCTCCTAAGTATTCTGTAATGAAAAGATCGATCCTCAAGCACCCAGATCGATCTCCTTAGCTCTCTGTTTGGGACCAGATCGATCTCATGCTTTGACAGATCGACCTCATGCTTAAAATTTCGTGAAAATGAGAGATTTAAGGGGACCAGATCGATCTCCTCTTAGATCAGATCGATCTCCTCAAGCTATTTCTATATAAGGAGGGCTGAAAATCTAAAAATTTTGAGAAAAACACTAATCTTCCGTTTCTAACCCAAAAACCTAACTTTCTCTCTCTAAAATCAACCATTTCCAGCAAGAATTGAGAGGAGACCATTGGACATTAAGTTGTTCATCTTGAGGAAGAGAACAACATAGTTGGAACCCAAAATCCCATTATGGGTCTTGAAGGAGATAAGGGCATTGACATTTGGAGCAAGAAGAAAAATCATATTTGGTAAGATTCTAACACTCCAATCCAAGTACATTGTCTATTTAATTGATTTTGGAGTTGTTTGGCATGAGTATGTATGGATGGAAACACCTAAGTTGTGTTAGAAACTAATGTAACCTAGAAAATGGAATGCCTCTAGTGTGAGAAAGTATGAATTGGGGAGTTGGTGGTTTATGGGTTAAGATAAGTTGTTAAATGAGTAATGTGGGTGATTTGGAATGGTTATGTGGAGTTATAATATGGGTTTAAGTGAAATTGTGAAAATGAGTATGTATATGCTTGATAAAATGCCATAGTGAGGGAATTTATGAAATATGAACACTATGAGCTTAATGTTGATTTAATATTGATTTGGAATGAGTTAATAGGCCTAAAAGAATCCATAGACTCGAGTTTTGGGTAAAGTAATGAAACGAGGCCTCATAAGCGTTAATAGAAAACTATAGGTCGAATTGACTATAGTGAACGCATGATGTCATATTATATGGATCGAGTATAATGCGGGAGACGATTTTGTACAGTCCCGAAGAGTTCGTTGAAGACAAATCGAGTGGTACGAGTAGCAGCTTTAAGGAAATGGAATCACGCATCGCGATTCCAAGTAAGGGAATTCTGTAAGTATATAGAGGTAGCTGCTCGTAATTTGTGGGATTATAGGGTGTTTATGAAATGCATGAACATTTGAGAAATTGGTTGTTTGGTATGCGAAAATAGTTGTGAATATTGGATGATTTGGTTTATATGGATGTATAAAAAGGGATAGTAAGGCTAATAATTGCATAAATCAAGTTTTTTGAACTCTTTCACAAAACATGTGTTTGGTTTTAAACGAATTGATAAATAGGTTGGCTATTGTGGTTTGATGTTTGTAGCACATGTGAACTGCCAAATATGTTTTGAGATAGTTTTAAAAGCTTGTGAGCCGCCTATCATGTTTATGTGAATTAAACCGTGCTAGAGCCTAGCTCGCACCGGGTATTGATGTTTTCATTTGTATGAAACGTGCTGGAGCTTTGCTCGCACCTTGATTTGGAAACTATGATGATGTTTATAAACTATACTGGGGCTTCTGCACGTATGTGGCTTTTGAGTGGTTTGTCTTATGAGTATAACCGTACTAGAGCTATGCTCGTACGCGTCTCTTTATGATAGGATGCATGAGTTGTGCTAGAGCTTTGCTCGCATAAGTTTTGCACATTGTGATACGTATAAGGTTGTGAAAGTTGGTAAGATCCTTAAGCCCTACATCCTTAAGCCAACATCCTTAAGCTCGAGGAGGCAGGGAGGCTCTGTTAGGCGGGGAGGCTCCGTTCGGTGGGGAGGCTCTCTTACGGTGGGATCCTTAAGCCAACATCCTTAAGCTCTGGAGGGGCGGGGAGGCTCTGTTAGGCAGGGAGGCTCTCTTACATGGGTACGGTAAGATCCTTAAGCCCTACATCCTTAAGCCAACATCGTTAAGCCCGAGGAGGCGGGGAGGCTCTGTTCGGTGGAGAGGCTCTCTTACGGAAGGATCCTTAAGCCCTACATCCTTAAGCTAACATCCTTAAGCCCGAGGAGGCAGGGAGGCTCTGTTAAGCGGGGAGGCTATGTTTGGCAGGGAGGCTCTCCTTCACGAATATGAAAAACTCTTGGTATGGGGTAGGTAAGACCTAGGAATGGCACCCCCAATCACGATATGAGTCTGCAGAGTACGCTGTACCGTGTATATCACATGAAGTACGATGTACAGCATGATGGTTATGTGATGAGAAAGTCTGGCGAGGGATAATCCATCTTCGTGCCAGCTTGATACCCCGCACACCTGGATGCGTGTGGTCTGGGATGATTTATGATGTTGTGGTCCACATAGGCACTTTTGATATAGTGACCTATTTTTTATACACATGCGTGAAATGTGAAATGAAAATGTGGTTGTGATTGTGAATTGATTTGGTGGTATTTATCTGTTGAGAAAGAGGTTTATGATGTTGATTTAAAAAAGAGGTTTCTTAATGAATTGCCCTTTTTATGAATTTAAATGAGATTGAGCATGAGATGATTTATACATGATGTTCTTTTTACCATGTTTGATATGCCAATGTACATGATTTTGACACATGATATATATGTATACTCATATGGCATAGTTTTATTCCTCATGCTCCTACCATAAATGATTTATGCATAACACTATCAGCATGTAGATAGAGTAGTTATCTACCATGCTTGTATTATTGCCTTACTGAGCGTGTGGTTGCTCATCCCTCTCTATTTCCCCTACAGAGCGTGCATTGTAGCCCAGTGAGGACTGAGGCATGGTATTTTGGACTCCGCTGCATCTCCATCGCTTAGAGGTATATACACAGTGATTCTTTTTGTATCTAAACAATGTAAAAGCACAGTATTCTTTTGAGTTGTAATTATGGGGGATGTAGATGTTAGTGAACATAACTTGTGCAAGTTAATGATTAACTTATAAATGTATGACATCGCTTTATTTAACTGAAAATGAATGAGATGTGATATTTATTTTTGACTCACAGCCCAACAGTGTGGTGGTAAGTTTGTTCACGACCGGGTAAGGTAACGGTAAAACGTGAAAAATTTTCAGTGATTTTCGGTTAAAAAGAATGAAATTGGGTCGTGACAGAGATTGGTATCAGAGCTGTGTTGGCCTGATGTGAGTCCTTAATAAAACGTAAGAAAGTACATCCCCATAGTACTGTGCTTTTGTTTAGATATAACTGTGTATACCGTGATGGATTGAGCTTGATAAATGATTTTAAATACAGGAAGTTAGGCACTATGCCAGTTACACGCAAAGGTAGAGGGGTGAGAGCACGTGCTAGAGGCCGTAGAGGTAGGCCTGAGAGCCGTGCGGAGCCACAGATTGAGCAGGCTCCACAGAACCCTGCTGAGAGAGCAGAGGATATCGAGGCTCGCTTTGCTAGGTTAGAGCGGAGTATTGAGAATTTAGTGGAGATAGTTACGCAGGCCTTGGGCGCCGGTGACATACGAGGTCCCGCGGTACAGCTTACTACTGAACAGGCAGCTGCAGAGGCGAAGAGACCTCAGACTGCAGAGACTACTACTGCTACACCACCTCCAGTACAGGATATAGATTCTTCTATTGTTCAACAGCAGAGCGGTAGTGATGTGGGTTATGACTGCGACTTGAGCAGGTTGCGAGAGTTTCAAGCGCTGAAACCCCCAGTGTTTAGAGGGGTGAAGGACCCAGTGGTTACGGAGGATTGGGTGTATGAGATGGAGAAACTATATAGGTTTTCCCGATGCACTTCAGCTGAGAAGGTTGCCTCGTGTTTATGCTAAAAGGGGAGGCAGAGCACTAGTGGAGGTACACCGAAGCTATTTTGAGAGCTAGACACTCCGAGATTTCATGGGAGATATTCTTGGAGGCCTTCAGAAGACAGTATATTCCAACTACCGCACAGAGGAAATTACGGATGGAATTTGTGAACCTGGTTCAAGGAAACTGAACTGTGGACGAGTATGAGTCCAAGTTTATGTCCTTGGAGAGATATGACACGGATACGATGGGTAGTGAGACCCGAAAGATTCAGAAGTTCATGGATGGATTGAGATTGGCCATCCGGACTAAGCTAGCTCCCTTTGACATCTTGACCTTGAGGAGGCTGTACATAAGGCTCAGCTATGTGAGCAAGACTTTGAGCGAAATGCCTCCGAGCTTGGGAGAGTCAGTGTTAGAAAGGACAGAGACCGAAAGAGATCCGGGTTTGAAAGAGTGGCCAAGAGAGGTGGCCAAAGATTTTTCGAGAAGAGGCCTAAGATTGAGGAGGTGCAGGAGAGAGCTGCTAGACCTCCCATATACCCAGCCTTGACTGCACTGAGAGGTATGACTATTGGAGGACCACGGCCTACTACTGATCAGTGTAGGAGATGTGGGAGATTTCATGGGAATAGGCCCTGTCTGATGACCCCTATGGTGTGTTTTAGATGCGAGAGACCAGGACATATGGCTAAGTATTGTCCCGAAAAGATAGAGATTGCCCCACAGAAGGCAAGGAGCCTGAGGGAGCTCCAGTTGAGACAGCAGCCCCGAGGAGGAGGGCTACAGCTGAGGAAAAAAGGAAACAGGCTGTGGGTGTGAGCAGAGGAAGAGTACATACACTAGACCAGGACATTGCAGACGCATCGACGGATGTGATTAAAGGTACCATTCGAATCTTTGATTTAGAAGTATTGGTATTATTTGATCCTGGTGCCACGCATTCTTTCATATCACCTTCCTTTGCACATGAATTATTGAAGCATGTGAAACCAACATCGTTAGATAAAATGTTGATGATTTCCACACCCATGAATGATAGTCAATTGACTGAGTATGTATGTAGAGATTGTAAGTTAAAAATAGAGGGGAAGGAAATGATAGCCAATCTGATTTTATTGAATATGAATGATTTTGGTGTAATTTTGGGAATGGATTGGTTGGCTACCAATCGTGTTGTGATGGATTATCATGCCAAAACATTGATGTTTTCATGATTAGACAATCTTATTGTAAATTTTGATGAAAAGAAATGATATGAGAATAATATGTTTGTTGTAAATAAAGGAGTATGATTTTAAATGCATATTGCTTGAGAGATAAATTATTGTTTATGATAAATGTTGAATGTGGAGTGATGGTTTATGTTACTAACGATGGAGAGGATAATGTGAAGGGTTCATTGCATACGTGGTTGATATAGATGAGGCACACTCGAAATTGAGAGACATAGCCGTAATTATGGATTACCCTGATATCTTTCCGGATGAATTACCAGGACTACCACCTGAAAGGGAAATGGAATTTTGCATTGAGCTAGTGCCTGGTACAGAGCCGATATCGAAACCACCCTATAGAATGGCTCCGATAGAATTGGAAAAGCTGAAGAAACAGCTGCAAGAGTTGCTGGAGAAGGGGTTTATTAGACCGAGTGTCTCACCTTGGGGAGCACCGGTTCTATTTGTAAGGAAGAAGGATGGAAGCTTCCGACTGTGTATAGATTATCGGTTGTTGAATAAGGCCACCATTAAGAACAAGTACCCCCTTCCAAGAATCGATGATTTGTTAGATCAGCTCCAGGGAGCCGAAGTATTTTCTAAGATAGATCTGCGGTCAGGGTATCATCAGTTGAGGATCAGGAGTGGAGATGTACCCAAGACAGCATTTCGTACCCGTTATGGCCACTACGAGTTTTTGGTGATACCATTCGGATTGACGAATGCTCCGCAGCATTTATGGCGTTGATGAATAATATATTCAAGCCATACCTGGACAAGTTTGTAATAGTGTTCATTGATGACATTTTGGTGTATTCCAAGTCCAGGGAAGATCATGAGGAGCACTTGAGGATAGTTCTGCAGACCCTCCGAGAAAGAGAATTGTATGCCAAACTCAGCAAGTGTAACTTTTGGTTAGAACAAATCTCATTTCTGGGGCATGTTGTGTCAAAGGATGGGGTATCGGTGGATCCATCCAAGATAGAGGCAGTTATACAGTGGGAACAGCCCAAAACAGTTACTGAGATCAGAAGTTTCTTGGGATTGGCAGGATATTATCGGAGATTTGTAGAGGGTTTCTCCAGACTAGCTGTTCCATTGACACGCCTCACGCGAAAAGATGTTAAGTTTGTATGGGATGAGGCATGTGAGAGGAGTTTTAAGGAGCTTAAGCATCGGTTAACCACTGCTCCCGTTCTCACCATTCCTACCAGCTCAGGAGGATTCTCGGTGTATACGGATGCATCACACCAGGGACTGGGCTGTGTGCTTATGCAGGATGGGAAGGTAGTTGCCTATGGATCGAGACAGTTGAAAGATCATGAGAGGAACTACCCGACACATGATTTGGAGTTGGCGGCTGTAGTATTTCCTTTGAAAATATGGCGCCACTATCTCTATAGTGAGAAATTTCAGGTGTTCACAGATCATAAGAGCCTTAAGTACCTATTCTCGCAGAAAGAGCTGAATATGAGACAGAGGAGATGGCTCGAACTCTTGAAAGACTATGATTGTGAAATCATGTACCACTCGGGTAAGGCAAATGTAGTTGCCGATGCTTTGAGTAGAAAGACCTTGGGTTGGTGTCTTAATGATGGTACGAGAACATGAATTGTTAGAACACTTTGTGAACCTCAGTTTGGATGTAACCCCCCTGGATCTGAGAGACTTGAGATCATGGCTAGTTTGAGACTAGAGCCAGAGCTGATTGGTCGTATTCGACGAGCCCAGTAGAGCGATCGACGATGCATCGATTGGCTGAGGCAGATACAGACAGGTGTGGGTATTGATTTTGAGCAGAGTGCTGATGGGTTATTGAGGTTCAGAGGTAGAGTATGCGTTCCCAGGGATCCTGAGATCAGGAGAACGATTTTATCAGAGGCTCACTCATCGAAGTATACGATACATCCGAGAAGTACCAAGATGTATCAAAACCTTCGAAAGGTTTATTGGTGGTCTGGAATGAAGAGAGACATTGCTGAATATGTCGCTAAGTGTCTCGTTTGTCAGCAAGTGAAGGTAGAGCATCAGAAGCCTGCAGGATTATTGCAGCCTCTACCGATACCGACGTGGAAGTGGGAGCATGTCACCATGGATTTTGTGATGGGGTTACCGAGGACCCGTAGAGGTCATGATGCCATATGGGTTATTGTGGACCGGTTGACTAAGTTCGCCCATTTCTTGGCTATGAGAGCTATCGATACACTGAGTCAGTTGGCGAAACTGTATATTCGAGAGATAGTATGGCTACATGGTATACCAGTGAGCGTTGTTTCTGATAGGGATGCCCGCTTCACTTCCCATTTTTGGGAACATTTTCAGGAAGCGTTGGGGACCCGACTGAGTTTTAGCACCGTTTTTCATCCTCAGACAGATGGGCAGTCAGAGAGGACTATACAGACCCTCGAGGATATGTTGAGAGCGTGTGTGCTGCATTTTAGAGGCTCCTGGGATGACCACCTGCAGTTAGCTGAGTTTGCTTATAATAATAGCTATCATGCGAGTATCGGGATGGCACCCTATGAGGCATTGTATGGACGTAGATGCCATTCCCCTATTGGATGGGAAGAGGTTGGTGACAGACAGATTTTTGGTCCGGACTTAGTGCAGCAGGTATCTGAGGACGTCCAATTGATATGTGAGAGATTACGGACAGCTCAGTGCCGGATAAAGAGTTATGTTGACAAGAGACGAAGACAACTGGAGTTTGATGAGGGTGAGTCGGTGTTTCTGAGGGTTTCACCATCGAAGGGTATTATGAGATTTGGTAAGAAGGGCAAGCTGAGCCCTAGATATATCGGACCCTTCGAGATTTTGGAGAGACTGGGAGATATGGCGTATAGGTTGGCATTGCCACCGGACTTGGCAAATGTCTACAACGTCTTCCACGTCTCGATGCTTCGAAAGTATCACCCAGACCCGGCACACGTGATAAGATATGAGCCGTTGGAGCTCCATGAGAGTATGACGTATGTTGAGAAGTCGGTTCGGATATTGGACAGAAAAGAGAAAGTGTTGCGAAATAAGACAATTCCCTTGGTGAAAGTTCTTTGGCAACATCACATAGCGGAATAGGCCACATGGGAATTGGAGAACTTGATATGGGAGAAGTACCCCCAACTTTTTGAAGAGTGACTTGGTTATAATTTGGAGGGCCAAATTCCTTGAAGGAGGGGACAATGTGAGACCCCGTATATGTAAAGTTGTAATGTGTAATGAATGTGAATGGACTTATAATGTAAAGTATGATCGATGTAAGTCCATGGATTCAATGTATGTATGTGTAATATGATTTGTAACGTACATACAAGTTCCATTGAGTTTGAATATGAAGAAATGAGTCCTTATAAGTTATGGATGTGATTGAAACTCAAAATGGGTGGTGTGGTAAATGGAAGGAAGTTGCATGAATATAAATGCTTCCATTTGGTTTTATGTAGCATACCTTTGGACATACAATGAATGCACATAAGTTTCAATGTGCATAAGGTATGAATGGATGCCATTTTCAAGTTATAAAGGTGGATGGATGAGAAAATGGCCATGGCAATAGATCAAGGATGTGTTAGTATGAGTTGCAGCAAGGAAACTGCAGGAAATCTGGAAAACATGAAGGCCAGATCGATCTCATAAGATGAGAGATCGATCTGGAAGAGCTAGAATGCTCTTATTTGGGTAATGAAATAGAGCAGATCGATCTCCAGTGGTGCCAGATCGATCTCCTAAGCATTCTGTAATGAAAAGATCGATCCTCAAGCACCCAGATCGATCTCCTTAGCTCTCTGTTTGGGACCAGATCGATCTCATACTTTGATAGATCGATCTCATGCTTAAAATTTCATGAAAATGAGAGATTTAAGGGGACCAGATCGATCTCCTCTTGGACCAGATCAATCTCCTCAAGCTATTTCTATATAAGGAGGGCTGAAAATCTGAAAATTTCGAGAAAAACACCAATCTTCCATTTCTAACCCAAAAACCTAACTTTCTCTCTCTAAAATCAGCCATTTCCAGCAAGAATTGAGGGGAGACCATTAGACATTAAGTTGTTCATCTTGAGGAAGAGAACAACATAGTTGGAACCCAAAATCCCATTGTGGGTATTGAAGGAGATAAGGGCATTGACATTTGGAGCAAGAAGAAAAATCATATTTGGTAAGATTCTAACACTCCAATCTAAGTACATTGTCTATTTAATTGATTTTGGAGTTGTTTGGCATGAGTATGCATGGATGGAAACACCTAGGTTGTGTTAGAAACTAATGTAACCTAGAAAATGGAATGCCTCTAGTGTGAGAAAGTATGAATTGGGGAGTTGGTGGTTTATGGGTTAAGATAAGTTGTTAAATGAGTAATGTGGGTGATTTTGAATGGTTATGTGGAGTTATAATATGGGTTTAAGTGAAATTGTGAAAATGAGTATGTATATGCTTGATAAAATGCTATAGTGAGGGAATTCATGAAATATGAACACTATGAGCTTAATGTCGATTTAATATCGATTTGGAATGAGTTAATAGGCCTAAAAGAATCCATAGACTCGAGTTTTGGGTAAAGTAATGAAACGAGACCTCATAAGCGTTAACAGAAAACTATAGGTCGAATTGACTATAGTGAACGCACGATGTCATATTATATGGATCGAGTCTAATGCGGGAGACGATTTTGTGCAGTCCCGAAGAGTTCGTTGAAGACGAATCGAGTGGTACGAGTAGCAGCTTTAAGGAAGTGGAATCATGCATCGCGATTCCAGGTAAGGGAATTCTGTAAGTATATAGAGGTAGCTGCTCGTAATTTGTGGGATTATAGGGTGTTTATGAAATGCATGAACATTTGAGAAATTGGTTGTTTGGTATGTGAAAATAGTTGTGAATATTGGATGATTTGGTTTACATGGATGTATAAAAAGGGATAGTAAGGCTAATAATTGCATAAATCAAGTGTTTTGAACGCTTTCACAAAGCATGTGTTTGGTTTTAAACGAATTGATAAATAGGTTGGCTATTGTGGTTTGATGTTTGTAGCACATGTGAAGTGCCAAATATGTTTTGAGATAGTTTTAAAAGCTTATGAGCCGCCTATCATGTTTATGTGAATTAAACCGTGCTAGAGCCTAGCTCGCACCGGGTATTGATGTTTTCATTTGTATGAAACGTGCTGGACCTTTGCTCGCACCTTGATTTGGAAACTATGATGATGTTTATAAACCGTACTGGAGCTTCTGCTCGTTGTGGCTTTTGAGTGGTTTATCTTATGAGTATAACCGTACTAGAGCTATGCTCGTACGCGTCTCTTTATGATAGGATGCATGAGTCGTGCTAGAGCTTTGCTCGCACAAGTTTTGCACATTGTGATACGTATAAGGTTGTGAAAGTTGACAAGATCCTTAAGCCATACATCCTTAAGCCAACATCCTTAAGCCCGAGGAGGCGGGGAGGCTCTGTTAGGCGGGGAGGCTCTGTTCGGTGGGGAGGCTCTCTTACGGTGGGATCCTTAAGCCAACATTCTTAAGCTCTGGAGGGGCAGGGAGGCTCTCCTATATGGGTACGGTAAGATCCTTAAGCCCTACATCCTTAAGCCAACACCTTAAGCCCGAGGAGGCGGGGAGGCTTTGTTCGGTGGGGAGGCTCTCTTACGAAAGGATCCTTAAGCGCTACATCCTTAAGCCCGAGGAGGCAGGGAGGCTCTGTTAGGCAAGGAGGCTCTATTCTGTAGGGAGGCTCTCCTTCACGGATATGAAAAACTCTTGGTATGGGGTAGGTAAGACCTAGGAATGGCACCCCCAATCACGATATGAGTCTGCGGAGTACGCTGTACCATGTATATCACATGGAGTACGATGTACCGCATGATGGTTATGTGATGAGAAAGTCTGGCGAGGAATAATCCATCTTCGTGCCAGCATGATACCCCGCACACCTGGATGCGTGTGGTCTGGGATGATTTATGATGTAGTGGTCCACATAGGCACTTTTGATATAGTGACCTAGTTTTTATACACATGCATGAATTGTGAAATGAAAATGTGGTTGTGATTGTGAATTGATTTGGTGGTATTTATGTGTTGAGAAAGAGGTTTATGATGTTGGTTTAAAAAGGAGGTTTCTTAATGAATTGCCCTTTTTATGAATTTAAATGAGATTGAGCATGAGATAATTTATACATGATCTTTTTACCATGTTTGATATGCCAATGTACATGATTTTGACACATGATATATTTGTATACTCATATGGCATAGTTTTATTCCTCATGCTCCTACCATAAATGATTTATGCATAACACTATCAGCATGTAGATAGAGTAGTTATCTACCATGCTTGCATTATTGCCTTACTGAGCGTGTGGTTGCTCATCCCTCTCTATTTCCCCTACAGAGCGTGTATAGTAGCCCAGTGAGGACTGAGGCGTGGTATTTTGGACTCCGCTGCATCTCCATCGCTTAGAGGTATATACACAGTGATTCTTTTTGTATCTAAACAATGTAAAAGCACAGTACTCTTTTGAGTTGTAATTATGGGGGATGTAGATGTCAGTGAACATAACTTGTGTAAGTTAATGATTAACTTATAAATGTATGACATCGCTTTATTTAACTGAAAATGAATGAGATGTGATATTTATTTTTGACTCACAGCCCAACAGTGTGGTGGTAAGTTTGTTCACAACCGGGTAAGGTAACGGTAAAACGCGAAAAATTTTCAGTGATTTTCGGTTAAAGAGAATGAAATTGGGTCGTGACAATAAAAATCCATGTGAAAACTAGTGCGAGCTACGCTCTAGCTCTCTTGCCTATGAAAACAAATCAAATCTCGTGCAAGTCATGCTCTAGCACGCTTCCATTCTTACGAAATCCATGTAGGTGGCTCAATTCTTCGCAAAACAAGGTTATCAACCAAATCAAATCATTTCTTTTCTAAATCATTTCAAATGTTAGCTAACCTACCGATCATTTGCTAAAAAGCAACAAAACAAGGTTTTCAAAGCATCATGTTTTTATGCACATTTCTCAAAACCCAACTCTTTGCCCTTCAATCTCCCAATTTCATTTCCTAGTGTCACATGAACTCTAGCAAAACATTTAAGCGCCCAAATTGCGCACCAATATCTCTAAGAGTCCACACAATTCCCTTACCTCGATTTACTTGGGGTGCGACTCTCTTGCTTTACGTTTCTCGCGCTTTTCACTCAACTTGCTCCGATGTATCCTTGGGAGCTATAATTCATTCATCAAATGCTTGAGTTAGTATTACTAACTCTCATTTAACTATGCATTCTACCCAATGCCTTAAATGTTGATTTTAGCCCTTTTTGGGTAAGTCTCACAATTCATTCCATAACACCATCTTAAATCCATACCCACAACACCATTATCACCTAAAGATATCCTATTCATAATTTATTCCACTACATTCCACTTTCTCACACTAACCCATTTCTAGGTTATAATCATTGCATTATATTCTAGATTGTTTCTACCATTACTAAGCACACCAATTAACTCCAAAATTAATAACTTAAATAATGTACTTGAGTTGGTGCTTTGGAAACTCACCTAAATTAATCCCCCCTTGCTCCAAATGGAAATGCACCTTTACTTCTTCAATCCCACAAATGGGGGAATGCCTCCAAGCTATGTTGTTCTTCTCCTTGATGTGAACAACTTTGGGTTTAATAGCCTTCCCTCAAATCTTCTTGAAAATCGATGGATTTAGAGAGAGAAAACTAGGTTTTTGGATTGAAAATGGAAGGAAATGGTTTTGTCCTAAAATCTGCAAATCCAACTGCTCCTATTTATAGATTTAGCTTGATGAGATCGATCTGTCGAGACATAAGATCGATATGGTCCTCTTAAAATCCCTCATTTTTCACGACATTTGAAAGCAAGAAATTGATCTGTCGAAACCCTGAGATCGATCTGTCTCAGACAGTAGCTTAAGGAGATCGATAGGGTCTTAGGGGAGATTGATCTTCTCTAACCTGAGAGCTAACAAAATTGATCTGTTTCATTAAGGATCGATCTGCATTTTACAGAATGTTTAGGAGATCGATCTGGCTCCATTGGAGATCGATCTGCACTATTCCATTGCTCGAATAAGAGCATTTTTGGCTCTTCCAGATCAATCTCTCATACTCTGAGATCGATCTGATCTTCATATTTTCTAGATTTTCTGTAGTTTTTTTGTAGCAACTCACACCGAAACATCCTTAATTTGCTGCCATGGTCATTTCCTCATCGATCACCTTTGAGACTTGAAAATGGCATCCATTCATACTTCATACACTTTAAAACTTGTGTGAAATCTTTGTATAACCAAAGGTACATAATATAAACTAAATGAAAGTGTATACTCATGCAAATCTTCATTCCATTTACCACACTACTCATATTGCATTCCACCCACATTCATCACATACAAAAAGTTCATTTCTTCATATTCATACCTAATGAAACTTCTACGTACATCACAACTCTTATTACAAGTGTGTACATTAAATTTATGAACTTTACATCTCTTATACTTCACCTTACAAGTACATCGCCATTTACATATATTTACAAAGTTATACTTATATGGGGTCTCACATTCTCCCCCACTTAGAAAATTTGGTCCTCCATATTGGAACCAAATCATTTTGTGAAAAGCTCGGGATACCTCTCCTACAACGAACTCTCCAATTCCTATGTCGCCTCTTCCACCATGTGATGTTGCCAAAGAACTTTCACTAAGGGAATTATCTTTGTCCTCAATACTTTCTCTTTTCTGTCTAATATCTGAACCGACTTCTCAATGTATGTCATGCCTTCATTGAGCTCCAAAGGCTCATACCTTATCACATGCGTCGAGTCCGAGTGATGCTTCCGTAACATGGATACCTAGAAGACGTTATGTATATTCGCCAACTCTGGTGGCAATGCCAACCTATAAGCCTTATCTCCCACTTTATCAAGTATCTCAAATGGCCCTAGTATCGAGGGCTCAACTTCTCCTTCTTCTCGAATCTCATAATCCCCTTCGAGGGAGAAACCTTTAAAAACACTGACTGACCCACATCAAACTCTAGTGGTATCTGTCTCTTGTAAGCATATCTCTTTTGTCTGGAGCAAAGATTTGTCTATCACCAACCTCTTCCCATCCAAAAGGGGAACGACATCTACGCCCATACCAAAACCTCATATGGTGTCATCCCGATACTTGCATGAAAACTGTTATTATAGGCAAACTCTGTGAGTGGTGATAATTCTATTTTTCATAGAATTATTTGTGCTTAATTTCTTAATTAATTATTTAAATCCTCAATTTATTCTATTAATTATCCCCTTATTTAATTAAAATTCTCTTATGTGCAGATAAAGTAAATCTGGATGAAACTCAGTCATTACAGTCGAAATTGGGTTGAAAATGGGCTAAAGGAGACTGGACCACCTCCAATTTATAGACCGAGTCACCAGTGGTCTGGACACGCGTGATGTCAGGTGTCCGTATTTCATTCACTTCGAAATGATAACATCGACGGACACCGTGTGAACCTTCTGGAACACACACGCCGAGCCACATCGCACTACCAGTTGGACAAAAAGACTCATGATGTGGAAATATCTACTCTGCAGCAAATCAAATGAAGACAAGTGGCCAAACAATGCCAACTCATCTAGGATGGAAAAATTACTATTATACCCCTAAGTGTGTGTATAAATAGAATATGATGGCAATTGAAAAAAATCAAATAGGAGTACGGTAAGTAGTTAGGGTAGGAGTAGTGTAGAGTAATTTTAGGAGTAGTTTTAATTTAGGGTTAAGTAATTTTTTTAGAATAGTCTTCTTTTCCCATTATTTTTCTTTTCGCCACCATTGTTAAACTTTTAGAAGCTTTCATTTTTATTTGATTGAAATGAAAATTTTTTATTCCAGTAGTTAGTATTCTCTCTTATCACATTGGCTTTCATTTTTCCTTTTATTTCTACTCGGGTAGGTGGAATAGCTAGTGACAATAGCTATTTTGCTTGACCTTTCTTCACATTTCCTTTGTATTAGTTTGTATTCGAGTCTTTTCATTCATGAAGGGTGAAACCGATTGTGTTGATGATTTACCCAGCTGTTTCCCGATTATTTTTCCCTCTTGTGTGAGGTGATAGGCATTATAGACAATGTGCCGAGGATCACCATTTGATTTTTCTTGTTTTCAACTAAAGGCTTCTTTCGATCTTTCAAGTTTGATGTAGATGTTGCTGTATTTTGATTTAGCCATTTCTGTTTGGTTTAAATTTGCTGTTTCATTCTTCTAGGTTATTTAACAACATTCGTTTCGTTCTTTACATTAATTTTTCTATTTCTCGATTGGTATTGTATTCCTTCCTCCATTTTCTCTGGGTTCCGATTGCAAGGCTAGTATTCTATTTTGCATCTTATGAAAGGATTTGAGTATTTACTAGCTTCTGTATGTGTGTGTGGTTCATGAGCTGTGTGGTTGATTGTTGCAGTGGAAGTAGTGACATCGATGAGCATCAGATGAGGAAGCCAGTTTGTTGAGCTTGCCAGCAACATGGGCGAAGCATTTATGCTATGCTTTGCTCTGTTTCTTAGTTATTTTACTATTCTAATTTTTTAAAGTTATTTTCGCACAGTTGGATCTATTGTTTTTGTTGTTTCCAGGTAGTTTTTAGTGTGCTGGTCCTTTCAGGTCCTTTTTCTAAGTTTTGAGCTGGAGTAAGACGCAGAGGACTGAAGCAAGAGGATGGATTGCTGCTGCGTGCTGTAGGTACCAGGTTGCAACTTGCTGGAGAAATAGATCAGGTCTGAACTGCTGATGCAAGCAGCACAGGATAGTACCTGAGCTGGACAGACCTGGACACAGCTGAGAACCTTACCTGGATTAGACCTGGACAGTGCATGGAGAAGAAGGATGGTACCAAGAGTAATACCTGGGCAGCACCTGGAGCAGACATTGCCTAGACAAACCGAGAAGAACATGCACAGTAGCAGTGCATGGAGGGACCACGAGGCCAGTTGTGTTATTTTGTTTAAGGCCATGTTTGGAAAATTTGGACTTTAGTTATTTAACTCATTTACATGCAATTTAGATAGATTAAATTCAATTTCATTGGTTAGCTTATTTTTTTTAAAATTAATTTGCATGTTAGTCATAGTTTTATTTAGATTTTATTTTTAAAGTAGTAATTAGTGATAGTTAGGATTAGTTTAGAGTTAATATTTTAGACTTTTAGATTTGTAGTTAATTTCTTAATTTTTCTAGGATTTTATTTCATTAAATTTTAACTTAGCTTAATTTGCATTTTGATTAAGTAGTTTAATTGCATTTTAGGATTTTTCAATTTTAGCTTAATTAATTTTTTTTCTTTATTTTCATATTTTCATTTTAGTTTAATTGCGTTAATTAATTTTAACTGTTTTAATTATTTTTGTAGGTATTGGCTTGGAGCACTGTAAGTAAATTTTAGTTCTGTTTTATTTTCTTTAGTTTATAGCGTTTATTATCTTCAGTATTTTTAATGTTAGCCTTGTAGATCACCCATTAAGAATTCATAATTTGCTAGAATATACTTAGGGTAAGATTAACCGGTAGTTAATTAGGCTAATCAACTTCTCTGTGGGACGATATTTCGGGACTCAAATCTCATTATTACTTGTACGACCCATACACTTGCGAATAATACGTTTAGATCATGTCAAGTTTTTTGGCGCCGTTGCCGTGGAAGTCTTAATTAGTCGTTAATTAATATCAGTGAAATTATGCTTAGGTGTAATTCTATCTTGTAAATATTTAGGTTGTAAATATTTGGAGTTTTAATCTAGATTAGTTAATTTTCTCTATCATAAAAATAAAAAAATTAAAAAAATTGAAAAATTAAAAAACAAAAAAAAAAATTTCTAAGGACTTTTTGATGTTTTCATGCGTAGAGCCAAGAGTTTTGATTGCTTTCCTTTAGATCCTGAAATTGAAAGAACTCTTAGGAAAATTTGAAAGGATTCTAGGAAATTTTTAGCTCCGCTGCAAAACATCATGACAGAAAATAAGAAAATTAAGACCGTTGGAGATTATGCAATGCCGACTATTGGAGGATATTATATCAGCATTAGGCCACTAGCTGTCCCAACTAATAATTTTGAAATTAAGTCATCCATCCTCTAGATAATCCAGACCTTTTTACAGTTCAGTAGGCTTCCACACGACGACCCACATGCTAACCTTGGGCAATTCCTGGACCTCTGCAACACATTCAAGCATAATGGATTATCTGATGATGTGCTTAGGCTTAGATTATTCCCCTTCTCGCTTAGGGATAAGGCACGACACTGGTTAACCTCCTTGCCTCCAGGATCCATTTCTACATGGGACGAGTTAGCCCATCAATTTTTAGCTAAGTTTTTCCCTTCCTTTACAATGGCCAGACTCTGTAGTGACATATCTTCCTTTGCCCAATTTGATTTGAAAACTCTTTACGAAGCATGGGAACGATATAAGGAGCTTCTTAGGAAGTGCCCTCATCATGGCCTACCTTTATGGCTGCAAATTGAAACCTTCCACAATGGACTT
Organism: Firmiana major; assembly: GCA_033439115.1. NCBI lineage: Eukaryota > Viridiplantae > Streptophyta > Magnoliopsida > Malvales > Malvaceae > Firmiana > Firmiana major. The sequence continues at coordinate 24,900,032 of CM065910.1, forward strand.
ACAAGCCAAAATATGACCATTATTGACGCTGTTGCGGGTGGAGCACTAATGTGTAAAACAGAGGAGGAAGCTTACAAGTTGTTAGACAAGATGGCTGCTAACAACTATCTATGGTCTTCGGAGAGGCAATTGCCTAAGAAGTCGGTAGGTATCTATGAGCTCGACACGCTGTCTACCTTGACCTCTCAAATCGCTAACCTTACGAAGAAGGTGGAGTCGCTTATTACCCAACATAATCCTTCTACCAGTCCTAATCATGTTTATTCTGTCCAAAGTCCTTTCCTTTCATGTGATCCATGTAGTGGTACAAACTCTATGGATAGGTTTTCGCTTAACTTAGAATCGGTTCAGTATGTTGCCCCCTTATGCAACAGAACAACCCTTTTTCAAACACCTATAATCCAGGGTAGAGGAACCATCCTAACTTCTCCTGGAGCCAAAACCAATGGTAAACTTCTAGCTCTAGACCTGTAAGACCCCCTAGTTTTCAAGCACCACCAGTTCAAGTACCACCACAGCATCCATTTCCTTATCATTTGCCTTCTCATCACCCATGCCCACCTCAGTAATTTCAACATCCCCCATCCCCACATCAATTTCATCTTCCACCACCACAACCTATGCAGCCCCAACATTTACATGCACCAGCAACTGAGAAGAAGCCTACACTAGAAGAGATGTTCTCAACGATCCTCCAAAATCAAGCTGCTTCAATTAAGAACTTAGAGGTTTAGGTGGGACAAATAGCAAATGCTCTTAGCAAACGTTCTCATGGGACCCTTCCTAGTAACATTGAAGCTAATCCTGTTAGGCAAAGAGAGGGTAAAGAACATGTGAAATCCATCAACCTTAGGAGCGACAAGAGCTAGATGAACTACAAGTTAAGTCCAGCCCTGAACAACACATAGTTGAAGAATCTTTAAGTTCTAACGAAGCAGCTTAGAAAGAGCAGGAACAAAATGAAAACCATGCTGCAAAGGAATCAAGGATAAACGCGTCTTCATCTATCCCTTCTTCTACTTCACAGCCTTCTTCATCCTCTGATGCGACACATGTTTCCACTACATCCCCTCCGGTTAGACCACCAGTACCTTTTTCTTAGAGGTTCCAAAATAAAAAACTCGATCAACAATTCGCTAAATTTCTTGAGGTTTTTAAGAAACTTCACATCAACATTCCTTTCGCAGATGCCTTAGAGCAAATGCCAAGTTATGTGAAGTTCCTGAAGGATATCTTTTCGCGAAAAAGAAAATTAGAAGATTATAAGATGGTAGCCTTAACTGAGGAATGTAGTGCAATTATCCAGAGGAAATTACCTCCCAAGCTCAAGGATCCTGGGAGTTTTACCATACCCTGCACTATTGGAAATCTGTTCTTTGGTAGAACCCTGTGTGATTTAGGAGCCAGTATCAATCTGATGCCTTTGTCTATCTACTAAAAGTTAGGAATAGGGGATGTCAAGCTTACCACAGTGACCCTTCAGCTAGTTGATCGATCCATTAAATATCCAAATGGGATCATTGAGGACGTGTTGGTAAAGGTGGAAAAATTTATTTTCCCTGTGGATTTTATCGTGTTGGACATGGAGGAAGAAAGGGAAGTCCCTATCATACTAGGCAGACCTTTCTTAGTGACTGGTAGAACATTAATTGATGTACAAAAGGGGGAGTTGACTATGAGAGTCCTAGATCAGGAGGTGGTATTTCATGTTTTCAAACCTTTCAAGCTCCCTTATGACTCTCAAGACTGTTTTAGGATGGAGGATATAAGGCTTGAACATAAGAAATCTGAAAGAAGGAGGGAAGTAGATAGAGCTAAGGAGGAGTTAACTGTCAACATTCTGTCACCACTTTGGCTAACCCTCCTACTCTTTGTCCTGCTGCTGAGTGTTGTGTTCTTTAGCTGCATTTGAAGTGGCTTAATTTTTCTTTTCACTTTGTATATAGTTCTTTTTCTTTTCTTTTTCGTTGTTTCTTTCTTTATTTTACAGATTTCTTTTACAACATTACCTTTTCAATCAAGCTTCGGTTGTTCATCATCATCATCAAAAAGGGGAGTACTCTGTTCTTGAGCTTAAATGTTTATATTATTTGCACACTGAGGACACTCTGCACTTTAAGTTTGGGGGAGGGGATATCACTTGAGCAATTTTGGGCAAAACTGAAAAAAAACATTTTCGAAAATCTAAGCTTAAATTGTTTGATTTTGGGATGATTTAGTGCTTAGCATGTAGTTTTCCCATATTTCGATGATATGACCCCATGATTAAGTCCAATTTTGATTGATTAAGAAGCATGATTATAGGAAAAGCATGAAGTTGAGTTCTTGAATTTATTTTGATTCTGATTGTGATTTTCCTCAATTTATGCACATGTCATGTCATGAATCTGTATATTTATTTAGAGAAAGCTTATGTGGACATAGGATTGCATTTGTTCAATTGATTTTGTGCATCATATTCTAAAATTTGTTTGATCTGATCTCGAGGTGAAATATTAGATCACACTTAATTAGGGAGATGATTTAGGCTAACTTTGGATCGTTTGAGCCTTTCTAGCCATCCCTATACTTATTTTACCCCTAGTCACCATCTGGGCCAAATAAGCTTTTCTTTGTAAATACACCTGTATAAATTTTCTTTAGCTTAAAGTACTTTGTTCCTATCCCTTACCCCGAAAGCATGAAAAGTCATTGGGATATATTGCGAGCTTTGTACATATGGGTATCTGGTGATAGTGAAATTTCAAAAAAATAAAAAAAATGAAGAAAAAGAAAAAGAAAAAGAAAAGAAGAAAAAAGAAAAATACAAAAATAGAATAAAATGTTTAGCAAAAGAAATAAGTTTGGGGGAAATAACTATGAGCTCTTACATTAAAGATCCTAGAAGTAATGCATGTTAAGGGGTAATTAAACCTAAATCGATTTTATCATACCTTAACCCCAGCCTTACATTACAAGTTTAATGAAGTCCTACTGATCTTTGGTTAAGTGTGACTACATTAGTGGAGAGATAAGTGAAAAGAAAACTTATGGGAATGATCACTTGTCATTGGCTTTGCATTCACTGTGTTTGCATAATCTGATCCGGATAATGTACTGTGAAGTGACTTTAACATTTTCACACACACACAAGGGATCCAATTTGGGTTAGGACTTATGCTTGAATAATTCTAAGTGTTGGACTTATAATTGTGAGTCTTTGAGATCATAGTTTGTACTTTTTCTTTGAGGATGATATTGAGAAAATTATTGTGTTTAGTACTTGTCATTCCTACATTTGTTTTGTTTTGCTTGAGAACAAGCAGAAGCTCAAGTTTGGGGGTGTGATAATTCTATTTTTCAATGAATTATTTGTGCTTAATTTCTTAATTAATTATTTAAATCCTCAATTTATTCTATTAATTATCCCCTTATTTAATTAAAATACTCTTATGTGCAGATAAATTAAATTCGGATGAAACTCAGTCATTTCAGTCAAAATTGGGTTGAAAACGGGCTAAAGGAGATTGGATCACTTCCAATTTGCAAATCGAGCCACCAATCGTCTGGACACGCGTGATGCCAGGTTTTCGTATTTTATTCGCTCTGAAACGATAACATCGACGGACTCCATGAGAACCTTTTGGAAGACATACGCCGGGCCATATCACACTACCAATTGGACAAAAAGACTGATGACGTGAAAATATCTACTATGCAGCAAATCAAATGAAGACAAGTGGCCAAACAATGCCAACTCATCTAGGAGGGAAAAATTACTATAGTAAGACCTGATTTTATTTAAAACACGAAATGAGAAAAAATCAAATGAAGGATTGAAATGGAATTCTCGAACACGTTGAAGGGTAAAACGATCAAAAGACCAAAATTTGGTATTTATCTTGACAAGAAAATTTAATTAAAAATATGGGATTGAGAAATCTTGATCAATAATGAAGAAATAATTAAATTTTGGGTTAAATTTCAAGATATGAATTTATTGGAATAAACCAAAATTTTCTCATCGAAAAATAATCCCGAAAGTATTCGAAAAATTATCTGGAAAGGCGAAATAAGATCGATAAATTCATTTATAAATTAAATGAATTAAATAAGAATTTTTTTGGGATATTTTGGATTTTTAATAATAGTTTAATGAATAAAATATTATAAAAATAAATTATAAATAAATAAATAAAATTAAAAAAATTGAAATCGCGTTTCGCGATTTCTGGGGAAAACGAAGCAGGCCAAAACCGAACCTTCCCCGACTGCTGCCTCACCGGACAGATGACCGACGGAGGCCATCGAGGTAGCCCAGTCGAGAACTAAACCACCACCAGTACCAACAAGCCGATGAACGGCGGCGAACGGTGGCCGAGAGAGGGGAAGAGAGAGAACCGAGACGAGAAAGGAATTTCCAGGTGACCGACGCCAATTCAGGCCCGGCCACCACCAGCCTAGCGTTCCCCAGGCGCAGGCGGGGCAATTGGTGGCAGCACCGATCAGTAGAACGGCAGCCAGGGTCGAAAACGGCGGCCAAACAGAAAAGTCACTGACAACGAGGAGAGAACAGGCCAGACTGACCACTTTCCAACGACCTCGGGCGAAACCGAGACCAGATCTGTGCATCAAACGACCTCGCAGAGCCATTGGCTGTGGAAGCCAACGAAGAACCCGTCGACGAAGCCTTGAATCGACTAGATCGAATCGGTCTGAATCGGGTTGAACCGGACCAGATCGGTTCAGCCAAAAAGAAAAGGAAAAAGAAGAAAAAAAGGGAAAAGGAAAAACAGGAAAAATTGGGAAAAACTTTTCAGTGATGCAATCGAGCTACGGTAAGTCAGTAAGCAGTTAAAATTGACCGATTTAAATTTTAGAATATTTAATTTGATTAATATTTGACTGAAAATATACCTGAAAAATTATTTAGTTGTGTAGCTCGACAATTGAGTCAAACGAGGACTCGAGTCAGCCTCGATTTACATATTCTCATGAAATCTCGGGTAAGTAACCCTTATTTACGATAATTTTACATCGTTATGCTGTTAAAAATTTCCCGCATAAATTACGAATTTAATTTTCACATTAAATGAATTAAATTCTGAAATTAGAGATAAATTGTCGTAAATAATTCATTGAGATATTCGAGAATTTAGAACGAGGTCCAATAAATACTAGTGGGCCCAATGAGCCCAATAGGCCTCGATAATGTTAATAGTAAGTGGAAAAATGGGCTTAAGGCCCATTATGGTGCAATCGGGCCCAATATGGGTAAATGGGCCCAATGATCTAAATTATGCCCCAAAAAATATGAAATACAATTAATTGTATTGTATTTGACCTGATGAACATTTATCCGTAGTTTCGGAGATTGGATTGGGAGCAAATCAGACTGCGTGATGAGTCATTAGTGGAAAGGTCAGACTGTACAAAAAATGAGGTAAGGGAATTGTGTGAGTAGCTAGAGGTAGCTATGCGTACTTTAAATAGCTTTTGTATACACTGAATATGTATGTATACATTGATATTGTACAAAGGTCCTAAAAATGGGTTAACGATTTTAAGGACTCGAAATAGGTAAAGACTATTTTACCCATATTAAGGGAAGTTCACGTAAGGATGGTGAAAGCATGACATGCATGAAATGCATGATTTAAAGAATTTTCTGAATTAAGGAATTTTCTTGGTTTTTAAGCGAAACAAATTGGTAGATTGGTCAATAATTGTATAAATTTCACAAAATAACACTACGTAAGTGTTATTCATATTTAAATGGAATTTTTTTGGAAAACGGGCCAACTATCAAGTTTATATGGAAACAGATAGTGCTGGCATATAGCTCGCACTATATCTGCGTTTGTGAGTGTGCATAAATGTGCTTGAGCGGTTACTCGCACCGACTTGTGTGACATCATATGCTTGAAATGTGCTAGAGCGGTTACTCGCATTGATTTTTATTATTATGATATGCATGAGAGGTGCTGGAGCCTAGCTCGCACCCTATTTTGACTATTTTGACTGTTTTGACTTGATATGCATAAAAAGGTGCTGGAGCGATTGCTTGCACTAGTTTTTATGATTTGAAATGCATGAGAGGTGTTAGAGCTTAGCTCGCATCCTGTTTTGTTATGATAATTGCATAAAAGCCGTACTGGAGCCTTGTTCGTACGTTTTTAATCGATTTAATTGCATAAAGTTGTGTTGGAGTGTAACTCACACGAGATTTGATTTATTTATGCATAAAGCCGTGCTAGATGTAACTCACATGAGATTTGATTTATTGATGCATAACACCGTGCTGGAGCTTCCTCGCACGAAGTTTTATATGAATTTATAACTCATTTTAAAATCGTACTGGAGTGCTACTCTTACGCAGATTTTACTGATCTTTATGAAACTGTGCTAGAGCTTCGTTCGCACTAGATTTTTAGATATCATGAATATGCATGGAGCCGTGCTAGAGCTTCACTCGCACAAGGATTTATATGACATGCATATAGCCGTGTTGGAGCCTCCTGTAGACTGTGTGTCACAGTGAGATGATATGGGTGGATAAGACCTATTGCAGGCATCCCTGACTAAGCTTGGGTTCACGGAGTACGTTGTACAGTGGGGATTGTTGGAGTGGAGTGGCATTAGCCACGAGGTAGCAAGCCTTGCCCTCACAATCCTGATGTTATGCTATTCTGGCGGGTAGGACCGACCTACCTCCCGTTTCAGGTGTGATACCCCGTACACTAGGTACCGTGTTGCCAGGGATCACTAGGTTATGGCCATATCCTTGATGTTACTAATACAGTCACCTACATGTCTCACATGATATAACTTATAATCTTGATAGACCAGGGTAGACCCGAGGGAGGGGTCAGGCCCCCGATTTTATGATATTTTTTACTATGTTAATATATGTTTTAGAGGATTTTATGATATGTGACTCTAAAAGAAGGGTGGTTTTATAATCGAAGTTTTATAATGAATTTTAATGAATTGTTTTATGAGGTGATAGACCCGGAAGGGTTAGTTTATACTGGAGTTTTAATGAAATGATTTGAATGCAGTAGCATGATGGTGTTTTCCATGCTTTCATTTCAAATTCATGATTTGTCTTACATGACATGAAAGAATGCATGATCTTGATTTACTTCATGCTAATTATGATTTAAGGATGTCACATAAAATGCCTTTGATGCATGAATTACATGCTTTCTATATGCAGAAATAGTTTTGATAAACTATGTCATGGATATATGCATGATTTTGTGTTGGAGATTTTAATGAAAAGAAATGGATTTTAAGGGCATGGCATTATGAGCATGTAGATAGTAGAGCTATCTACTTACTTGCATAATTGCCTTACTATTTTTGCTCACCCCTCTTATTTCTCATCTTTTCAGAGTACTCGCAATAGTTATTGAGCAGTTGAGGACTTGCATTCTTGGTATCCGCTGCTTACCATTGAGAAACAGGTATACACATTTGTATAGTTTTATATCTAAATATGTAATGCACAATACTGTAAACATATATGATGTCGGGGATGTAAGGTTATGTAAATACCATTGTGTATGTATTTAGTTAAAGTAAAAAAGGATAGTAAATCCTGATATATGAATGTGATTAAGGAAATGAATGGTAAAAAGGTGAGAGGTGACTAAAACCGAATCATAACCTAACTGTTTGTAAGATGGTCAGATGAGAGAAAGGTAAGAATTAAATAATAAATGAAAAAAAAAATTTACTCTGATTTTTAGGTAATTTGGGTGTGACAGTTTTTGGTATCAGAGCCAGGTTGGCCTGATATGAATCGATATTAGTGGTTAAGAAAGTTTATATCCCCATGTACTGTGCATTGTTTAGATACAATTGTATATATCGAGATGAAATTGCAGCTAAGAATTTGGTTTAAAATGCAAGAATATTGTAAGACCCGAACTTTTATCATATTTCCTTATGATTCACTTGATGTAAACATGATTATATGTATATTGAATCATAAGAAGAGTTTTACGTGAATGAAAAAATGCAAATGGAATGAATAAAAATTTCCGAATACATCTAGAGGTCAAATAGAGATTGAAATGACCACATATTAAATGAATGAGATTCGGACCATTCGGAATGAAAATAAGAGGTTACAACACGAAATGAGGAAGTGTTCGTGAAGGAAAATTGTATTGATTTGTCTCGAACACGTTAAAGGGTAAAACGGTCAAAAGACCTAAAATTCGGTGTCAATTCGGTAAGAAATTTACACTGTAAACATGGATTCGGGAAATCCTGATCAATAAAGGTGAAATAATAAAATTTCGGGTTTAATTGATCAAGATATGAATTTATAGGAATAAATCGAAATTTTCACCTCGGGAAATTATCCCGAAAATATTTGAGAAACACCCCGAAAAATAAATAAGATATTTAAATATATATATTTAGATATTTGGGTATATTATATATTATATTATATTTTAATAAAATAAAATATAATATAATTATATATATATATATATAAAAGAAGAAGTCAAAGTTAATAGTAAAAAAAAAAGTCGCGAAATCGTGACTGTAAAATGCAAAGGGAAACAGAGATGAAGGAAACAGCAGACGCGCGAGGGAGACCAGCTCCCTTCTGCCTCGGCCTCACCGATCAAAGGCTGCCACCTAGGAGAGGAACCTGCTAAGGCCACTGTCGGCGCTGGCAAAGGGAGGAAAGCCGTGGCCAGCGAGAGAGGGAGAGAAACCGAGAGAAAGATAGGGAAAAAGAAGAAAGGGAGGTGATCGGCGGCCGAGGAAGGGAGTGTCACGACCCTCAACTTACCAAACTACGTATAAATTTTTCACATTTTCATGCATCAATTATTAATCATCCTTCCTTGATCGTGAACAACCACACTCTCAACAGTTGGGCTATGTGTCGACGTCTAACTCACTTCACTATACCAATTCAATTTGAACATTATTTAGGAGTAAACACTTGTATAAATGCATATATATATATATATAAGAGTTGTTACATGTGTTTACATTGTTTTACATCCCCAATAGTTACATACAAAATGCTACTGTGCTATGTCTAGTTTAGATACAAAATAATCCAAGTGTGTATACCTTTAGCGATGGGATGCAGCGGATTACCAAAAAGGGAACGCCTCCAATCACGCTCAATCTATACTCCACACTCTGTAGAGAGGGGGAAAATAAGAGGGGTGAGCAAACCACACGCTCAGTAAGGCAATCATGCGAACAGGTAGATACTGCACTATCTACGTGATCGTGATGCCATCTCAAAAGCATTTAATTCATCATTTATCTCAAAACATGAGTGTATGATTGTGTTAATGGTATGTAAAGCATTCATGCTATTAAAATCCAGTGCACATTGCAACTTAAAGCATGGTATAAATCATCATGCGTAATTCATAATAAAAGCATGGCATTACCCATCATGCATTTTCTCAAATAGCATGGCATTAACCATCATGCATTTTCACAATAAAGCATGGCATTAAACATCATGCATCCGTGCACTTCAAAAATCATTAACAAATTAATCCAACACTGGTCAGGTCTCAGCCCATCCCTCGGACCTTCCTGACCCACAAATCATTTCAAACATGGATTTATTCTCAAAGCAATAGACATGTGAGATAGGCAATTCTATAATAGGTAATAACCTCAAGGTCTATGTACATAACCTGTGATACCGGCTACACGGATCAGGTGTGTGGGATATCACCACTATCTGCTTCCACACAGGAGGTGGGTCAAATCCTACCCACCGATCCATAGCAGATCTCGTCCGAAGACGGCACATCACAACTCAACACGGTACAACGTACTCCATGCTACATGCACGGTACAACGTACTCCGTGGACCCAATCAACACATCATATCAAACCACATCTCAAACGCACGTATGAGCCTATTTAATCGGTACGACCTCTTGTCTACCCGAAGCTCCTAACACGGCTAATTAATCATGTCAAAACAATACATGTGTGAGCCTATTTAATCGATGTGACACCTAGTCTACTCGAAGCTCCAAACACGGCAACATGCAAGGTGGGCATCTAGTGTGAGACAAACTCCAAGCACAATGCCAAAACAAATATGAAATCCATGTGAAAACTAGTGCCTCTAGCACTCATGTGTATAAAACACGTCAAATCTCGTGCGAGTTATATTCTAGCACGTTTTAATACTCACGAAATCATGTAGGTGGCTCAAAACTTTGCAAAGTATGGTTAACAAAACCAAAACACACTCATTTCTTTTGCAAATCATTTCAATGCCAGTCAACCTACCAATCATTTGCTAAACAGCAATAAAACATGATTTTCAAAGTAATATGCTTTTGTTTTCATGCACATTTTGTAAAACACCCAACTTTTGCCCTTCAATCACCCAACATCATTTCCTAATGTCTCATGCATTCTAGCAAAGCATTTAATGCTCCCAAATTGGTCACAGATATCTCTAAGAGTCCACACAATTCCCTTACCTCGATTTACTTGGTGTAACTCCTTTCCTCTTAGCTTCTCACGCTCTTGGCTCAACTCGCTCCGACATATCCTCTGAAGCTGCGATTCATTCATTCAAACCATTTGTGTTAATGTTTTTAACCCATATTTAACCTCACTATTCAATATAATTCACTTATGTATTTTACCAATGCCTTAATCCACATTTTACACCTTTTAGGTAAATCTTACAATTTATCCACCAACAACATCTTAAAATCATACCCACAACACTATTGTCACCTCTAGACATCCCATTTCTCATTAATCTCCATACATTCCACTTTCTCACACTAAACCATTTCTAGGTCATAATCATTCCATACTCATGCCAAACAACTCCAAAATCACCTAAATAGACAATGTACCATAGTTGGAGTATTAGAATCTTACCAAATCTGATTTCTCTTCTTGCTCCAAATGACAATGCCCTTAGCTCCTTCAATACCAACAATGGGATAATGCCTTCCAACTATGTTGTTCTTCTCTTTGATAGAAACAACTTTGCCTCTAATGGTCTCTCTTCAAATCTTACTGAAAATGATTGATTTTAGAGAGAGAAAGTTAGGTTTTTGGGTTAAAAATGGAAGAATGGTGTTTTTCCTGAAATTTTTAGATTTTTAGCCCTCCTTTTATAGAAATAGCTTGAGGAGATCGATCTGGTCCAAGAGGAGATCGATCTTGTCCCCTTAAATCTCTCATTTTCACGATATTTTAACCATGAGATTGATCTGTCGAAGCATAAGATCGATCTGCTCCCAAACAGAGAGCTAAGGAGATCGATCTGGGTGCTTGAGGATCGATCTTTTCATTACAGAATGCTTAGGAGATTAATCTGGCTCCATTGGAGATCGATCTGCTCTATTCCATTGCCCCAAATAAGAGCATTCTGGCTCTTCCAAATTGATCTCTCATCCCATGAGATCGATCTGCCCTTCACAATTTCTAGATTTTCAGTAGTTCTTCTGCAGCAACACTTACCAAACTTCATACATTTTGTTGCCATGATCATTTTCTCAGCCAATCATCTTTGAGACTTGAAAATGGCATCCATCCACACTTCATACACATTAAAACTTGTGTAGAACCTTTGTATGACCAAGGGTACTTAATATAAACCAAATGGAAGTGCATACTTATGCAAATTTTCATTCCATTTACCACATTACTCATAATCCATTCTATTCACATTCTCCACATGTTTAAGTCCATTTCTTTACATTCATACATAATGTAACTTGTATGTACAATCACAACTCTTATTACATGTGTGTACATTAACTTATGGACTTACATCACATATATTTCACTTATGAATTCATAGTACAACTCTATTTACATTTCTATGTACATATATACCATTATACATATACGGGGTCTCACAGGGAGGAACGACCCACCACCGGCCAGAGGGGGATGACAGCGGCACCGATCTAGGAGCAGATCGGGCTAAAACGCCGCCGAATGGCGTGGGAAGAAAGGGGTACCGACGTCGAAAGAGAGAAGAGGCCGAACCGACTACTTTTCGGTGAACTTTGGTGAAACCGACGCCAGATCCATGCACCGAACTACCCTACAGACAAGCTAGAGGCGAAAGCCTGTAGAGAACTGGCAGACGAAGCTCCGAATGGCGAAGGAGAAAGTTAGACCAGACTGAACTGGGTTGAACCAGACCGATCTGAACCTGGTTGAACCGGAGGGAACTAGTTCAACCAAAAAAAGAAGGAAAAAAAGAAAAAGGAAAAATGGAAAAAATTCGGTGATGCAATCGAGCTCCGGGTAAGCCGGTAAGTGGTCAAATGGATCAATTTAATTTTTGGAATAATTATTTAATATATATTTGATCTGATTTAACCCAAAAAATATAAATGTGTAGCACGATAATCGATGACAAATGAGAGCTTGAGTCAGCCTCGATTTACGTACTATCATGAAATCTCGAGTAATTAACCCTTATTTACGATAAATTACATCGTTATGCGTGTTAAAAATTTACCGCATAAATTACGGATTTAATTTCCACATTAAATGAAATATATTATGAAATTGGAGATAAAATGTCGTAAATAATTATTGGTGTTATCCAAGAGTTTAGAATGAGGCCCAATAAACTGTTGGTGGGCCCAATGAGCCCAACAGGCCTCGATGATGTGATTAGTAAATGAAAAATGAGATTAAGGCCCATTAAGGTGCAATCGGGCCCAATAAGAGTAAACGGGCCCAAATGCTGTAAATTAAGCTTATTAAAAGTGAAATACAAGTAAATTGTACTGTATTTAACCTGATAAATGATTTTCTGCAGCTCTAGAGAATATATTGGGAGTTAAACAGATCGGGTGATCGGTAATGACGAAAAAGGTAGAATGATCAGAGAAATTAGGTAAGGAAATTGTGTGAGTAGCTAGAGGTAGCTACACGTATTTTCAGGTAAATTTTCAAATAATTAAATTGTATAAGAAGAATATCGATAGAGACCCGAAAAAGAAAATTACCATTTTACCCATATTAAGGGAAATTTTGGAAAAGTTAGGATTGGATTGAAATATGCATAAATATCATGTTTTGAGTGTTTTCACAATGAAATATTACTTTTAGCACATGAAATGATATTTATTTTAACCCGAGAGGGTAATTGATGATTTTACCCTTGTGAAGGGTAAATATTTCCACTTTTTGACAAAAAGTCATTAAAAGCAAGAACTGAGGGTTCTTGATGTATTTTAATGCTTTTCAATAAGAAATTGGGTAGGCTAGCTGAAGTTTTATCAATTACATGAAATAGCACGTGGTAGTTGCTGATTTTGGTTTTGAAAACCATTCTTTGAAAACTGAGCCACCTACATGATTTATGTGGAAACAAAACGTGCTGAGAGCATTACTCGCACGAGATTGACATGATTTATGCATGTGACAGAGTGCTGAAAGCTTAGTTTGCACTCGATTTTACATGATTTTATACATGACATAGTGCTGGGAGCTTTGCTCGCACCAGATTTTTATATGACATGCATAAGGCCGTGCTGGGAGCTTCAAGTAGGCTGTGTGTGTAAGACCCGAATTTAATTAAAATACGAAAAAATTAAATAAGAAAAGATAAGGGACGTATGAAAGAAGTCGGGTTAAATTAATTCCGAACACGTGTAAGGCCAAAACGGTCAAAGGACCGAAAGCCGGAGTAAATTCGATAAGGAAATTTACTTAAAAATATGGATTTAAGAAATCTTGGTCAATAAAGATGAAATAAAATTATTTTGGGTTAAATTGATCAAGATATTAATTTATTGGAATTAATCGGGATTAATCGAGATTTTTAGTTCGGAAGAATAATCCCGAAAATAATCGAGAAATATACTGAAAAGTCACCCGGGACAATATCCCGAAAATACGGGGAAATTATACCCAAAAAAGAGGATAAAATATAATAAATAAATTGAAAATTAAATTAATTAAATTAGAATAAAATTATAATTTTTGTAGATATTTGGGGTATTTAATATATTTTAATGAATAGTAAAATAATTAAAATAAATAAAAATTAATAATAATAAAAATATAAAAATAAATTAAAGAAATGAAAAAAAAACTGGAAAGGGGTCGGGGAGAGAGAAAGAAGCAGAGACGGAAGTGAAGCGGAAAAGGGGAGGGAAGGCCGGACCACCACCGGCGGTCCTCGATCGCCGACGACCACCGAGAAATGGAGAGGAGAGGTCGGCGAGCAAAATGGCACCGGCAGCACGGCCAACCGACGCCGGAGGAGGCCGGAATCGAGGAGAGAAGCCGCGAGAGAAAGAGTCCCGATCGGCGGCGAACGACGCCGATCTGGCCGACCCCACCCCTAGCCGAGGACTCCCCAGGCCCAGACGGTGCGATTGGTGGCAGCCCCGACCGGTGAAGCTGCCGAAAAACGTCGGAAATGGCGGAGGAAAGGAAATGGGTCCGACGGCCGAGGGAGAACAGCCGGACCGGCGGCGTTCCGGCGAGCTTGACCCAAACCGAGGGCAGATCTGAGACGCGGACGACCCAACGGAGCCACTGGCGGTGGAAGCCGGTGGAGAACCGGCCGGAAAAGGGGTGAACCGGCGGTGAATCGGCCGAACCGGGGTGAACCGGCGGTCCGAACCGGTCCGAACCGGACTGAACCGGTTCAGCCAAAAAGAGGAGGAAAGAAGGGAGAAAAAGGGAAAAAGAAAAAGAGGAAAAAAATTGGGGAAAATTCCTATGATTCAATCGAGCTTCGGGTAAGTCGATAAGCGGTCAAATTGACCCGATTTAAATTTGGAATATTTTATTTAATTAATTATCGACTGAAAGTTTACCCGAAAAATATATTTAATTGTGTAGCTCGACGATTGGCATCCACCGAGGGCTCGAGACAGCCTCGATTTACAGACTAGCATGGAATCTCGGGTAAGTGACCCCTATTTACGACAATTACCTCGTTATGCGTGATATTGATTTAATTTCCGCATAAATTGAATTAAATTATGGAAAATTAGTTAAATTGTCGTAAATATTAAATTTAGCTATTCGAGAATTTGAACGAGGTCCAATAAATTATTGGTGGGCCCAATGAGCCCAATAGGCCTCGATAAAGTGAAAATTAAGTGAAAAACGGGCTTAAGGCCTATTAAGGCCCATTAAGGTTCAATCGGGCCCAATAGGGGTAAATGGGCCCAACGATTTAAATTAAGCCCAGAAAGATAAAATACAATTAAATTATATGTTATCTGACCTGAGGAATGTTAATACGCAGTTCCGGGCATTGGATTGGAAGCATATCGGACTGCGCGACGAGACAACATTGGAAAAGAAAAGGTCAGACTCGACAGAAAAATTAAGGTAAGGGAATTCTGCGGACTGCTAGAGGTAACTTTACGCAATTTTAAATTCATATGCAGTCCTTTAAAATTTATCTGAAGGGTCTAGAGGTCAAATAATAATTTTAGTGCCCCGAATGGGCAAATTACTAAAATACCCTTGTTAAGGGTAAAATCTAAAAATTTAGGAAAAATTGGGAGGAGCAAGAACAAAAGGTTTCTGCTCATTCTGGAGGTGTTTTGATGCATGCATGAGTAGGCTGGCTCACCTTGAAAGAAAATGCACAGCATTGCATACTTTCAACGTGAAATTGTTTTGAAAACTGTTTTGAGGAAACAGAGCCGCCTACGTGTTTTTATTTACATGTGACGTGCTAGAGCTTAGCTCGCACGATGTTTGATTTGTGTGATGCATGCATTAGTGCTAGAGTGAGAGCTCGCACTAGAGTTTTACATGCATAGGTGTTGGAGTCCAACTCGCACCAGATTTGTATACATATATATATGATTTTCGTGACAGGGTGCTAGAGTCTAACTCGCACCATATTTTTATATGATTTTGAGACAGGGTGTTAGAGCTTCGCTCGCACCAGATTTTTATACGATTTTCATACAGAGTGCTAGAGCTTAGCTCGCACTAGATTTACGTGATTTGATGAGAGTGCTGAGCATTGCTCGCACTGATTTTATGAGAACATGCGATGAGCCGTGCTTGGAGCATCGGGTAGACTGTGTGTCACCGATTAAATAGGCTCGCACGTGCGTTTTGAGACATGGCATGAGTATTGAGAAACAAAATCTCTGTGGGAAGCAGGCCAATTGGGCTGGAGTACCTAGAGATATTATATGGGTTCACGGAGTACGATGTACCGTGCAAGTAGCATGGAGTACGATGTACCGTGTGGTATCTTCGGATACGGCATCTCCGGATGCAGCATCTTCGGATGCCGGGGATCGGATAAGACTGACGGGATGGACTGACCCACCTCTCGGGCGGTTCCCGATCATGGTGAGAACCGGCACACTAGGATCCGTGTAGCTGAGGAACTCACGAGGACAAATGTGGCCATAGTCCTAGTTATTTACCTATATACAGATATTGCCTCGTCTCGCATGTCGACGATTTCGATGATTTAAACTGGGTTTTTAAACTAAATTTGCATGATGGTATTTCCATGCTTTTCAAACCCACGTGTGATGTAAACCGTTTTCATGGTTTTGTGTGAGTCAGGATCACCCGCAGGAGGGGTCGAGTCCTGACTTTATTGTGAAAATTTTAAATTGAGAAAGAAATGATTTGTAATAATTGCATGTTGATTTTCCGTGCAAATGTGTTTTACATAACATCATAACGCATATCATTATTTTAAAATGTGTGGAGAAAGGGTGGTTTATGCATGGCACCACGTTCATGTAGGTAGTATGGTTACCTACTTGTTCGTAGGATTGCCTTACTGAGCTTGATGTGCTCACCCCTTTCATTTTCTCCCACAGATAATCTCCAGTTGAAGTTGCGACAACTCAGTACTACATTCCGGATATCCGCTGCTACCCATCGACATAAGGTATATATACACTTGTACATATTGTATCTACATAAGCATAGCACAGTAACATGTTTGTAAGTAACTTTAGGGGATGTATAAATATTGTAAACAATTATAAATGACTGGAGAAGAAATAAGTTAGATGGTAATTGAATGGTGGGACTGGCATTGACGCACAGCCCAATTATTAGTGGAGTGTTGGTCACGATTCGAGGACAGGTAAGAATTTAAGTAAATAATAAAACGCGAAAAATTAACTCTGATTTTTGGGTAGTTTGGGTCGTGACAATTATTATGGTATCAGAGCACAATTGGTCTGATGTGTGTCAGTGTCAGTAATTCGGAAATTACATCCCCGTGTTACTGTGCTTAGTTAGATACAATAGTGTATATCGAGATGGGCTTGACTAAGAAATGGTTGAGAATGCAGGAATGCTTAATATGAGTCGCGTTAGATGAGATAGTGCACGAGGCAGAGGTCGTAGAGGTAGACCTGAATCTGCTAAGTCGTGCTGAGTTTGACTATGAGAATCATGATGAAATTGAAATGGAGGCTAATGTTGAGTATGCCCCACAGAGTCTGACAGAGAGATCTGACAGTATTGAGACACGCTTCGCGAGATTGGAGCGAAGTGTGGAGATTATTTTGAGGAGCTAATTGCTCAGATTACGTATGAGATCAGAGGGCGCAGCGGAGCATTGGTGGAAACCCGGTCGACCCATCTTAAGAGTTGAGATGAGAATTGTTTATGGATATATTCCGGGGACAGGATTTCCCGGACATGATTTAAAGGAAATTTCGAATTAAAGTCCTTACTCTGACCCAGAGGATTTGATTTAATTATGAGCATGGAGACTCGATTATATTCTGGGTAGATATTACCTCGACACTATGAACAAGTGACTGTCGAGATGTCTAAAAGTTTATGGAAGGGCTCAGATTGTCAGTTAGAGTCTGATTGGCCTGTGAGATATTACCTATACCAAGGCGGTGCGCAGATTTACAGTTTGGTAAATAAGAACATGAATTGCACGCCTCTGAGATTGAGAAAGGTAATGAGGGCTGAAATAGAGATAGAAAAGAAAATTGAGAATAACAGAGATGTTAAAATGAGAAAATGGAAATTGGTAAGAGATTTAATTTGACGAGTCATGGAGTAAGATAATTGGTAAAGCCCCAGTGCAAACAATTTTGGCACTCTTGAGGGGTATTGTGATTGGAGGACCCCGACCTGCTACGAAGCAGTGTAGCAGTGTGAGCACTGTAAGCAGTGTGAGATGTGTGGTGGATACCACGGAAAGAGGGTCTATACCTACACGGTATTAATGAAAATGGCCGTTAAGTGTGGTAAGACGGACCATTGATTTTGATTGCTCAGAGTTGAATGAGATCGCCCCACAGAAAAGGTAAAGAGACAGAGAAAAATTTCGTTGGTATAGTTGCAACGAAAAGGCAGGCTATAGTCGAAAAGAAAAAGGAAAGTAGGTTGTTGGACGAAGGCGAGAGGATGTCTTGGACCAGGACACTATTGATGTTTCATGGATGTGGTGTGAGATACCACACTTGTTATGAATAATAAAGTACATATGTTTATTGATCCTGGTGCCACATATTTATTCATACCGCCTTCATTCGCATATAAGTGAGTAAAAGGCATGAATGCCTACATCATTGGGCGCAATACAGATAAATGAGTATCCCAATAGATGAGGATTAATAAACGGAATATGGATATAGAGGTTTTAAGTTGAAAACAGGGGAGAAAACATCCCTGAAAAGTATACTGTAAGTGTTGACAGGTGATAAAAAGAGATGCAACAGTTGAAATTAAAGGAGCAAAGGATTGTACTCACAGAATGAATAATGACAGTTTCGTTATGATTGATATACGAAAGGAGATAATCTTTAAGATAAGATATGCTTAATTCTGAATACAAGATGTATTAGAGTAGAGATATATGCTAGATAAGGAATACCCTTAATATGCGAAGTAATTGAGGTTAAGCAATTAGTAGCGAATACAAATTATAACCAAGGACAAAGATGGGTATAACCATAACCAGTAGTTGTGGTTAAGTCTGAAGGCTAATAAAAGTATTTCAAAATACCTCCCCGCCTGAAGACTTGACAGCGTCTAGATATATATAACCTACAACAGGAAATCGATCATCGAAATAAATACCGTTAGCATTAGGATACCCTTACTAAGACGATAAGAATATTAAAATTCGACAAATCATAAAGGTTAACATAGTAGAATTTAATAAGAGCCGTTAAGATAAGAAAAGGAAGTGACGCAGGTTAGTACCTGAAAATGTAAGCGGTTGAGAAGGATTTTATACGCTTATGCGTAAATAAGTCAAGGATTAGATCGAGTTGTAATCATCATTATCGATGATATATTGGGTGTAGTTAAAGTCTAAGGCGATTTATAAGCAACAATTGGGGAAATTGCTTTTGCAGATGGTTGCTGCGAGTTCTAAAAGGATATCCTTTGTTGACACGTTTAATTATGAAAACGTGATCATGGAATGAGATAATAAATAAGATGATGGATGTGATATAAATTTCGGTGTAGTAAAGTATGAACTGACCACCGTGAATAATTTCACTATACCCAACAGCTCAAGAGGTTCTCAGTGAGCATGGATACCTCAAAGTTATGATGGAGCTGTGTATTGATGTATAATGGGAAGATACCATGATTTAAAATTGACAGCAGTAGTACTTGTACCGAGGATATGGTACTATTATGTACAGGGTGAGAAATTACGGATATGCACTGATAATAAAGTCTCAAGTATCTGTTTTCACAGAAAGAGGCGAATATGAGGAATACACAGTGGGTTAGAGCTTCTGAGAGGTTTTGATTTGTGAAAAATTGTACCACCCAGGAAAGGCTAATGTGATGGCTGATGCCTCGAGTAAAAAGAGCCTCGGGATGGTACCACATATGATGGTCAGGGAGCGGGAGCTGCGAGATGCAGTTATGAGCCTCAGTTTGGATGTGATCCCTTCTGATGATGATAGTGATTGTGTGACAGCTAGCCTGATGATTAGAACCGGATGAGAGTGCCCGGATTTGCCAGGCTTAGCGTGATGATCGACCGGATGTCGATAGTTTGGGTCTGATTCAGAAGGGTACAGTGACAGAGTTCACAGAATACGATAATGATTTACAGAGGTTCCGAGATAGTATGAGTGCTCCCCAGGACCACAGTTGATGAGATAGTAATGTTGTCAGAAGCTCACTTTTCGGGATATACAGTGCATACGGAAAGTAATAAAAATATATTGGAATCTCGAAAAGGGTATTGGTGGTCAGATGAGGAAAGAGATATGATAGAGGTTGTGGAAAAGAGTGCCTAGTATGTCAACAGAGTAAGGTAGAGTATTAAAAGTCTGCAGAGTTATTACAGCACCTACCTATATCGACACGGCACGGAAATGGGAGCAAGTCTCCATGAATTTTATGATGGGTTACAGAGAACCCAGGTGAGTTACGAGGCTATTTGGATGATAGTCAATAGAGTGACTAAGTCTACCCACCGTATGGTTATGAAATCCCCAGATACTCGGAGTGTGTATGAGGATTTATGTGTAAGGCAGTTTGTGGAACATTAAGTAGCGTTCCAGTGAGCATGGTAACATATAGGGATTCCCGCTCCACTTCCTACCTCTGTGGATATTTAAGGAAGCTATGGGAACCCAACTGAGTATTAGCACAGCTTTTCATCCTCAGACAGATGGTCAGTCAGAGAGGACTGTACAAGTTCTGGAGGATCCGATGAAAGCGTGTGCCATTGATTTTATAAGCTCCTGGAATGATCAGTTGATTTCTAATTAAAGTTGCCAATAACGACAGTTGGCAGTTGAGTATCGGGATAACAAGTTATGAGGCAGTGTATGGCTGTGGGGGTTATTCCCCAAATTGGATAAGAAAAAGTGGGTGATCGATAGAATCATTTTCGACTTGGATAATAAGTCTCTGAGGATGTTTAGTTAAGGATGAGAGATTAAGAACACCTCAGAGCAGCTAGACAAGCATGGGAATTCACCCTTGGTGAATTAGTAAGGTTGAAAGTTTCTCGTCCTAAGGGAATAAGGACATAGCGAACTTTTGGAAGAAAGTAAATTAAGTTACGCTGGATGGAATATTTTGAGAGATTGGACAAGTGGGAGATAAGACCTGTAGGTTGGTGTTATCACCTAAATTAACAGGCACCCACAATGTCTCAGCTTTTGATGCTTCGACAATACTATCCAGATCCAGCATAGGTGATAGGATATGAACTCCAACAGTTCAATTTAATGAAAATACAAGTATATCGAAGAAGTTGATTCGGGCATTAAACAGGAAAGAGAAAGTATTGAGGTTTAAGATAATCTCCCTAATTAAAGTCCTTTGGTAGTGATACACTCCGGAGAAGGTCACGTAAGAATTTAAGAGTATGATATGATCGATGTACCCGGAGTTGTATATGGACTCTTATGAATTGGTTCTAATTTGGAGGACCAAATTCCTTAAGTGGGGGAGAGTTGTAAGACCCGAATTTAATTAAAATACGAAAAAATTAAATAAGAAAAGATAAGGGACGTATGAAGGAAGTCGGGTTAAATTAATCCCGAACACGTGTAAGGGCAAAACGGTCAAAGGACCGAAAGCCTGAGTAAATTCGATAAGAAAATTTACTTAAAAATATGGATTTAAGAAATCTTGGTCAATAAAGATGAAATAAAATTATTTTGGGTTAAATTGATCAAGATATTAATTTATTGGAATTAATCGGGATTAATCGAGATTTTTAGTTCGGAAGAATAATCCCGAAAATAATCGAGAAATATACCGAAAAGTCACCCGGGACAATATCCCGAAAATAATGGAAAATTATACCCGAAAAAGAGGTTAAAATATAATAAATAAATTAAATAAAATTAAATTAATTAAATTTGAATAAAATTATAATTTTTGTAGATATTTGGGGTATTTAATATATTTTAATGAATAGTAAAATAATTAAAATAAATAAAAATTAATAATAATAAAAATATAAAAATAAATTAAAGAAATGAAAAAAAAAAACTGGAAAGGGGTCGGGGAGAGAGAAAGAAGCAGAGACGGAAGTGAAGCGGAAAAGGGGAGGGAAGGCCGGACCACCACCGGCGGTCCTCGATCGCCGACGACCACCGAGAAATGGAGAGGAGAGGCCGACGAGCAAAATGGCATCGGCAGCACGGCCAACCGACGCCGGAGGAGGCCGAAATCGAGGAGAGAAGCCGCGAGAGAAAGAGTCCCGATCGGCGGCGAACGGCGCCGATCTGGCCGACCCCACCCCTAGCCGAGGACTCCCCAGGCCCAGACGATGCGATTGGTGGCAGCCCCGACCGGTGAAGCTGTCGAAAAACGCCGAAAATGGCGGAGGAAAGGAAATGGGTCCGACGGCCGAGGGAGAACAGCCGGACCGGCGGCGTTCCGGCGAGCTTGACCCAAACCGAGGGCAGATCTGAGACGCGGACGACCCAACGGAGCCACTGGCAGTGGAAGCCGGCGGAGAACCGGCCGGAAAAGGGGTGAACCGGCGGTGAACCGGCCGAACCGGGGTGAACAGGCGGTCCAAACCGGTCCGAACCGGACTGAACCGGTTCAGCCAAAAAGAGGAGGAAAGAAGGGAGAAAAAGGGAAAAAGAAAAAGAGGAAAAAAATTGGGAAAAATTCCTATGATGCAATCGAGCTTCGGGTAAGTCGATAAGCGGTCAAATTGACCCGATTTAAATTTGGAATATTTTATTTAATTAATTATCGACTGAAAGTTTACCCGAAAAATATATTTAATTGTGTAGCTCGACGATTGGCATCCACCGAGGGCTCGAGACAGCCTCGATTTACAGACTAGCATGGAATCTCGGGTAAGTGACCCCTATTTATGACAATTACCTCGTTATGCGTGATATTGATTTAATTTCCGCATAAATTGAATTAAATTATGGAAAATTAGTTAAATTGTCGTAAATATTAAATTTAGCTATTCGAGAATTTGAACGAGGCCCAATAAATTATTGGTGGGCCCAATGAGCCCAATAGGCCTCGATAAAGTGAAAATTAAGTGGAAAACGGGCTTAAGGCCGATTAAGGCCCATTAAGGTTCAATCGGGCCCAATAGGGGTAAATGGGCCCAACGATTTAAATTAAGCCCAGAAAGATAAAATACAATTAAATTATATGTTATCTGACCTGAGGAATGTTAATACGCAGTTCCGGGCATTGGATTGGAAGCATATCGGACTGCGCGACGAGACAACATTGGAAAAGAAAAGGTCAGACTCGACAGAAAATTAAGGTAAGGGAATTCTGCGGACTGCTAGAGGTAACTTTACGCAATTTTAAATTCATATGCAGTCCTTTAAAATTTATCTGAAGGGTCTAGAGGTCGAATAATAATTTTAGTGCCCCGAATGGGCAAATTACTAAAATACCCTTGTTAAGGGTAAAATCTAAAAATTTAGGAAAAATTGGGAGGAGCAAGAACAAAAGGTTTCTGCTCATTCTGGAGGTGTTTTGATGCATGCATGAGTAGGCTGGCTCACCTTGAAAGAAAATGCACAGCATTGCATACTTTCAATGTGAAATTGTTTTGAAAACTGTTTTGAGGAAACAGAGCCGCCTACGTGTTTTTATTTACATGTGACGTGCTAGAGCTTAGCTCGCACGATGTTTGATTTGTGTGATGCATGCATTAGTGCTAGAGTGAGAGCTTGCACTAGAGTTTTACATGCATAGGTGCTGGAGTCCAACTCGCACCAGATTTGTATACATATATATATGATTTTCGTGACAGGGTGCTAGAGTCTAACTCGCACCATATTTTTATATGATTTTGAGACAGGGTCTTAGAGCTTCGCTCGCACCAGATTTTTATACGATTTTCATACAGAGTGCTAGAGCTTAGCTCGCACTAGATTTACGTGATTTGATGAGAGTGCTGAGCATTGCTCGCACTGATTTTATGAGAACATGCGATGAGCCGTGCTTGGAGCATCGGGTAGACTGTGTGTCACCGATTAAATAGGCTCGCACGTGCGTTTTGAGACATGGCATGAGTATTGAGAAACAAAATCTC
Organism: Firmiana major; assembly: GCA_033439115.1. Taxonomy (NCBI): domain Eukaryota; kingdom Viridiplantae; phylum Streptophyta; class Magnoliopsida; order Malvales; family Malvaceae; genus Firmiana; species Firmiana major. Next base: position 24,924,012 of record CM065910.1, read on the forward strand.
TGTGGGAAGCAGGCCAATTGGGCTGGAGTACCTAGAGATATTATATGGGTTCACGGAGTACGATGTACCGTGCAAGTAGCATGGAGTACGATGTACCGTGTGGTATCTGCGGATACGGCATCTCCGGATGCAGCATCTTCGGATGCTGGGGATCGGATAAGACTGACGGGATGGACTGACCCACCTCTCGGGCGGTTCCCGATCATGGTGAGAACCGGCACACTAGGATCCGTGTAGCTGAGGAACTCACGAGGACAAATGTGGCCATAGTCCTAGTTATTTACCTATATACAGATATTGCCTCGTCTCGCATGTCGACGATTTCGATGATTTAAACTGGGTTTTTAAACTAAATTTGCATGATGGTATTTCCATGCTTTTCAAACCCACGTGTGATGTAAACCATTTTCATGGTTTTGTGTGAGTCAGGATCACCCGCAGGAGGGGTCGAGTCCTGACTTTATTGTAAAAATTTTAAATTGAGAAAGAAATGATTTGTAATAATTGCATGTTGATTTTCCGTGCAAATGTGTTTTACATAACATCATAACGCATATCATTATTTTAAAATGTGTGGAGAAAGGGTGGTTTATGCATGGCACCACGTTCATGTAGGTAGTATGGTTACCTACTTGTTCGTAGGATTGCCTTACTGAGCTTGATGTGCTCACCCCTTTCATTTTCTCCCACAGATAATCTCCAGTTGAAGTTGCGACAACTCAGTACTACATTCCGGATATCCGCTGCTACCCATCGACATTGCATTCCGGATATCCGCTGCTACCCATCGACATAAGGTATATATACACTTGTACATATTATATCTACATAAGCATAGCACAGTAACATGTTTGTAAGTAACTTTAGGGGATGTATAAATATTGTAAACAATTATAAATGACTGGAGAAGAAATAAGTTAGATGGTAATTGAATGGTGGGACTGGCATTGACGCACAGCCCAATTATTAGTGGAGTGTTGGTCACGATTCGAGGACAGGTAAGAATTTAAGTAAATAATAAAACGCGAAAAATTAACTCTGATTTTTGGGTAGTTTGGGTCGTGACAGTGTGCCACACCGATTAAATAGGCTCGCACGTGCATTTTGAGACATGGCGTTGGATATTGAGATGACATAGGCATAAGGTGTACGCTGTACCGTGCTTGCAACATGGAGTATGTTGTACCGTGTCATGATATATGATCTATAGTCTTTGGACTAGGGATCTGATTGGCTAGCGGGATGGTTTGGTACCCACCTCATAGGGCAGCCTCGGATATGATGTGATACCCCGCATACTGATCAGTGTAGCCTGGGATCACAGGATATGGCCATAATCCTAAAGTTATTACCCTTATTCTTGCCTAGTCTCACATGTCACTAACTTTATGAAATTGCATGTCACTTACTTTGCGAAATCGCATATTAATTGCTTTGCGAAATCACATATTACTTATTTATTGATTTTGTGATTTCATGATTATATATTTTGGGATTGAGTCCTGACGATTTTATCGGTGGATGTGGATTTGAAATAAATGACATGTTTTGATATAATGTGCATTATTTAAATAGCATGACGCATAATTCCATACTTTATCTACCATTTCACGTAATGAATTGCCAATTTGAAATCAATGGCATCTTTTGACATAATGTGCATTATTTAAATAGCATGACGTATAATTCCATGCTTTATCTGCCATTTCACAAAATAAAATGTTTTATACGAATGATTTTATCTGGCATAAACGTATGCATGAAATTTGTATTTAAGAACGATTTCGAAAGAGAATGATTTAATGTATGGCATCATGAGCATGTAGATAGTGTGGTTATCTACTTGCTTGCATGATTGCCTCACTGAGCGCGTAGTTTACTCATTCCCCTTATTTTCCCCTCTTTTCAGAGCACTTGTAGTAATTAGCGAGCGGCTGAAGACTTGCATTCTTGATATCCACTACTTTCCTATCATTGAAAGGTAAATACACTTGGTATGATTTTATATCTAGACATGTAATAGCACAGTAATCAATTTCGAATGTAATATGGGGGATGTAAATATTAGTAAACACGTACAATTATAGAGTCTCAATTATAAAGTATACGTGTTTGCATTTAAATAAATTAAAAGATAGATGTCATGGTAAATGGTAAAGGATGATTAATACTGACTCATATCCCAACTGTTTTATGGTGAGAATGTTCACGACGGGGAAAGGAAAGGAAAAAGTGAAAAATTTGTAGCGATTTTTGGTAAAAATGGGTCGTGACAGAGGTGGTATCAGAGTTGAGTTGACCTGATATGAGTCGATATTAATAAGTAAGAAAGTTACATCCCCATATTACTGTGCTTTGTTTAGATATAACTGTGTATACTGAGATGGGATTAGACTAATAAATGGTTATGAATACAAAAATATAATCATTATAAGTGATAGCCGCTACGATAGAGGGGTGAGTACATGTACTTGAGGCCGTAAAGGTAGGCTTGAGAGTGGTAATGAGTCATCACATGAGACTCAGGATGAGATTGAGGTGGAGGCTGATGTTGAGTATACTCCACAGGGTCCCACAGTGAGACCAGACGATATTGAGACATGCTTCACGTGGTTCAAGTGGAGTGTGGAGAATATTTTAGAGTTGTTCACTCATTATATGCAGGGAGCTAAGGGTCGACAAGACCTAGCTGCATAGCCTGCAAAGATGTCTCAGACTATAGAAATTTCAACAACTCACTGGTTAAGGATACATCTTCACCTGCAGCTTTACAACAGAGTGGTAATGATTTGGAATATGCTTATGAGCTAGAGAGGTTAAGGCAATTTTAAAAGTTTATACCACAAGTAATTCACGAGGTAAAGGACCTAGTAGCTATTGAGTACTAAATGAATAAGATAGCGAAATTTCACGGGTTCTATCGATGTATGTCGACCGAGAAAGTAACTTTTGATGTGTTTATGTTTAAGGGTGAGACAAAACATGGATGGAAGTCCGCTCAACCTATCTTAAGAATTAGACATCCAGAGCTAACATGAGAGATAATTATGGATACACAGAGATAGTATATTTCAGACTCTGACCCAGAGGAACAGGTTAATTGACGAGTATGAATCTCGATTTACATCCCTGGGCAGGTGTAACCTTGACACTATGAACAGCGAGAATCGAAAGGTCCAAAAGACATGGAAAGACTCAAATCGTCTATCAGAGTCTGATTTGGCCCCATTAGATATCTTTACATATGATAAGGCAGTGCGCAGACCACAGTGGTACTAATAAGATTATGAATTGCACTCCTCAGAGTTTGGGAAAGATAATAAGGGTCGAAATAGAGATAGAAAAGAATAGTGGATGACCAAGGTGTCAGAGTAGGAAAAAGGTCATTTGGTAAGAGATTTAGAGTTGATAAGACATGGGGTAAGATGATTAATAAGCCCCAGTATTTCTAGTTTCAGCGTTTACAAGGGGTATTATGATTGCAGGACCCCGATCTACTACTGAACAATGTAGGATGTGTGGTAGATACCACAGAAACAAGCTTCGTATCTTATTGGCTAAAACATGCGTTAAGAGCGGTAATACATGCCATTTATTTAAGGATTGCCTATAGTTGGGTGAGATTGCCCCACAGAAAGGCAAAAAGCCTAAGAAAGCCTTACTGATACCTCTGTACCAGAAAAGATTGTCACAGCCAAAGAGAAAGGGGAAATAGGCTTTTAGTCGAGGGCGAGTGTATGCCTTGGACCAGGACATTATTGATGCTTCATCTGATATGGTGGAAAGTACCACCCAGATTATGAATATTGAAGCAATTGTTTTAACTGATCCAGGTGCCACGCATTATTTAAATTGCCTTCGTCAGCATATAAGTTAGTGAAAGATGTGAAGCCTATACCTTTAGGCAAAATGCTGATAGTTAGCACCCCAATGAATAATAATCACCTAACTGAATGTGTATATAAAAATTGTAAGTTGAAAGTGAAGGAAAAGGATATGTCAGTCGATCTTATTCAATTGAATATGAATGATTTTGAGGTAAACCAATCCATTCCCAAATTGGTCGGCTGCAGGTTATGCTGTTTAGATTGCTATTCTAAGATAGTGTTATTTCCATCTTTAAAAAGTGTATAGTATGTTTTGACAAGTGATGAGAGGTGTAATGGTTGTAATTAAGGGAGTAAATGATTGTACTAACAGAATGATTAATGATGAGAAGATTTCATCGCTTATGTGGTTGATATGGATAAGGTATATCCGGAGTTGATAGATATCCTAGTGGTCAAGAAGTTGCCTGATGTATTTTCGGATGATCTACCAGGGTTGTCACCAGTTAGAAAGATGGAATTTTGTATTGATTTAGTAACTGGTGCTAAGCCGATAACCAAACCACTGTATAAAATGGCTTCAGTGGAACTGAAGGAACTAAAGAAGCAATTACAAGAGTTATTGGATAAGGATTTATCAGACTGAGTGTCTCACCATGAGGAGCACTGGTCTTGTTTGTGAAAAAGAAAGATGGAAGCCTCCGACAAGGAAATTATTATTGATTGTCGAATGAGGCTATTATCAAGTATTCCCTTCCATGTATTGATGAGCTATTGGATTAGCTTTGGAGAGCACGGATCTTTTGAGATAAATTTAAAGTCTGGGTATCATTTGTTGAGGATTTGGTATGTGGATGTGCTTAAAACAACTTTCTGTATCATTGGGATATTAATGAACGAGATATTTAAACCTTATATAGACTGAATTGTTATCATCCGTATTAAAGATATGTTGGTACATTCGAAGTCCAGGGAAGATTATGAGCAGCAATTGAAAACTGTGGTACAAGTGATTTGTTGAAGATTTCTCGAAATGGGCTGCTTCATTGACACGTCTCATTTGGAAGAAAGTTGCATTTGAGTGGAATGATAAGTGTGAAAGTAGCTTCTGTGAGAGTCGGTAAATTGAAACATAAATTGACCACCCCATTTATTCTCACCATATCAAATAGCATATGAGATTTCTCAGTATGTATGGATGCCTTAAAATAAGACTTAGGCTGTCTATTGATGTAAAACGGAAAGATAGTCGCATATGGATCCAGACAGTTTAAGGACCATGAGAGAAACTATCCGACCCATGGTTTAAAGCTGATAGTCGTAGTGGTTGCATTGAGGATATGGCGCCACTACTTATACGGTGAGAAATTTCATGTATGCACTGATCATAAACGCCCTAAGCATTTGTTTGCACAGAAAGAATTGAAAATGAGATAACAAAAAAGGTTAGAGCTTCTGAAGGACTATGATCGTGAGATATTGTACCACCCGGGTAAGGCTAATGTAGTGACTGATGCCTTGAGCAGAAAAAACCTTGGGATGGTATCACATATGATGGTCAGCGAGCGTGACCTGATAGAGCAGGTGAGCCTCAATAGTGATGTGATCCATTTTGATGCTGACAGTGATTATATGATAGCTAGCCTGAGATTCGAACCGAATTTGGTTGACCAGATTTGACAGGCTTAGCATGATGATCGGCAGGGTGTCGATAGTGTGAGTCAGATTTAGATGGGTACAGTGACAGAGTTCACAGTGAGTGATGATGGCTTACTGAGGTTCAGAGGCAAAATAAATGCTCCCAAGGACCCACAGTTAATGATATTTTTATTGTCAGAAACTTATTCTTCAAGATATACAGTGTATCAGATGAATAATAAAAATAGATCAGTATATAAAAAGGGTATTGGTGGTCAGATATGAAAAGAGATATTGTAGAGTTGTAGCAAAGTATCTCGTATGTCAGCAGAGTAAGGTAGAGTATCATAAGTCTGCAGGGTTATTGCAGCCTCTACCTATATCGACATAGAGATGGGAGCATGTTACCATGAAATTCGTGATGGGATACAGAAGAACCGCGAGAATCACGAGGCAATTTGAGTGATAGTCAATAGATTGACTAAGTCTACCACTTACTAGCTATGAAAGGTATTGATACTCTGAGTGCGCAGGCTAGTTTATATGTAAGAGAGATTATGGAATACCATGTAATTTTCCAGTGAGCATTGTATCAGATTGGGATTCCCACTTCATTTTCCACTTCTGGGAACTTTTTTGAAAGTCATGGGAACCCAGTTGAGTATTACCATAACTTTTCGTCCTCAGACAGATAGTCAGTCAGAGAGGATTGTATAGGTTCTGGAGGATATGTAGAGAGTGTGTGCGATTGATGTTCGAAGCTCTTGGAATGATCATTTGTCATTTGCTAAATTCCCTACAAGGATAGTTATCACTCGAGTATCAGGATGACATTATATGAGGCATTGTATAGCCGTAAGGATTTTTCCCCGATTTTGATGGGAAAAAGTGGGTGACTGACTGATAATTGCTCCCGATTTGGTAACAAAATCCTCTGATGGATGTTCAGTTAATGTGTGAGAGATTAAGAACACCTCAGAGTAGACAGAAAAGTTATGCTGACAAGAGATGGAGACCGTTGAATGCTCAAAGACAGTAGGTTGTATGATGAAAAGTCGATTCGGTTATTATACGAAAGGAGAAAGTATTGAGGTCTAAGATGATCTCCCTAGTTAAAGTCCTTTGGTAGTACTACACTTTGGAAAAAGGCACATGGGAATTAAAGAGTATGATGCGATAAATGTAACCGGAGTTGCTTATGGACTCATTTGACTTGGTTCTAATTTGGAGGACCCAATTTCTTAAGTGGGGGAGATTATGTAAGACTCGAAATTTTATCATATTTCCTTATGATTCACTTGATGTAAACATGATTATATGTATATTGAATCATAAGAAGAGTTTTACGTGAATAAAAAAATGCAAATGGAATGAATAAAAATTCCCAAATGCATCTAGAGATCAAATGGAGACTGAAATGACCACATATTAAACGAATGAGATTCGGACCATTCGGAAAGAAAATAAGAGTTTACAACACGAAATGAGGAAGTGTTCGTGAAGGGAAATTGTATTGATTTGGTCCCAAACACATTAAAGGGTAAAACAGTCAAAAGACCCAAAATTCGATGTCAATTCGATAAAAAATTTACACTGTAAACATGGATTCAAGAAATCTTGATCAATAAAGGTGAAATAATTAAATTTTGGGTTAAATTGATTAAGATATGAATTTATAGGAATAAATTGAAATTTTCACCTCGAGAAATTATCTCGAAAATATTTAAGAAACACCTCGAAAAATAAATAAGATATTTAATTTATTTAAATATATATTTAAATATTTGGGTATATTATATATTATATTATATTTTAATATAATATAATATAATATAATTATATATATAAAAAAAGAAGAAGTCAAAGTCAATAGTCAAAAAAAAAGTCGCGAAATCACGACTGTAAAATGCAAAGGGAAATAGAGATGAAGGAAACAGCAGATGCACGAGGGAGATCAGCTCCCTTCTGCCTCAGCCTCACCGATCAAGGGCTGCCACCGAGGAGAGGAACCTGCTGAGGCCACCGTTGGCGCTGGCAGAGGGAGGAAAGCCGCGACCGACGAGAGAGGGAGAGAAACCGTGAGAAAGAGAGGGAAAAAGAAGAAAGGGAGGTGACTGGCGGTCGAGGAAGGGAGGAGCGACCCACCACCGGCCAGAGGGGGACAACAGTAATGCCGATCCAGGCGCAGATCGGCCTGAAACGCCGTTGAATGGTGTGGGAAGAAAGTGGTACCGACGCCGGAGGAGAGAAGAGGCTGGACCGATCACTTTTCGACCGGCTTTGGCGAAACCAACCGTACATCCATGCACCGGACTACCCCGCGGACAAGCTAGAGGCGGAAGCCAACGGAGAACTGACCGGCAAAGCTCCAAACGGCGGGGGAGAAAGTTGGACCGGACTGAATAGGGCTGAAATGGACCGATTTGAACCGGGTTAAACCGGACCGAATCGGTTCAGCTAGAAAAAGAAGGAAAAAAAAGAAAAAGGAAAAATGAGAAAAATTCGGTGAAGCAATTGAGCTTCGGGTAAGCCGGTAAGTGGTCAAATGGATCAATTTAATTTTAGAAATAATTATTTAAATATATATTTGATCGGATTTAACTCGAAAAATATAAATGTGTAGCTTGATAATCGACGACAAATGAGAGCTCGAGTTAACCTCAATTTGCATACTATCATGGAATCTCGAGTAATTAACTCTTATTTAGGACAAATTACATCATTATGCGTGTTAAAAATTTACCGCATAAATTACGAATTTAATTTCCGCATTAAATGAAATATATTATGGAATTTGAGATAAAATGTTGTAAATAATTATTGGAGTTATCCAAGAGTTTAGAACAAGGCCAAATAAATTGTTGGTGGGCCCAATGAGCCCAATAGGTCTCGATGATGTGATTAGTAAATGAAAAATGAGATTAAGGCCCATTAAGGCCCATTAAGGCCCATTAAGGTGCAATCGGGTCCAATAAGAGTAAACGGGCCCAATGCTGTAAATTAAGCCCATTGAAAGTGAAATACAAGTAAATTGTAATGTATGTAACCCGATAAATGATTTTCTGCAGCTCCAGAGAATATATTGGGAGTTAAATAGATCAAATGATCGGTAACGACGAAAAAGGTAGAATGATCAGAGAAATTGAGGTAAGGGAATTGTGTGAGTAGCGAGAGGTAGCTACACGTATTTTCAAGTAGAATTTTGAATAATTAAATTGTATAAGAAGAATATCGGTAGAGACCCGACAAAAGAAAATTACCATTTTGCCCCTATTAAGGAAATTTTTGGAAAGTTAGGATTGGATTGAAATATGCATAAATATCATGTTTTGAGTGTTTTCACAATGAAATATTGCTTTTAGCACATGAAATGATATTTATTTTAACCCGAGAGGGTAATTGATGATTTTACCCCTATGAAGGGTAAATATTTTCACTTTTTAACAAAAAGTCATGAAAAACAAGAACTGAGGTTTCTTAATGTATTTTAATGCTTTTCAACAAGAAATTAGGTAGGCTGGCTGAAGTTTTATCAATTGCATGAAATAGCACGTGGCAGATGCTGATTTTGGTTTTGAAAACCATTAGGCTGGTTGAAGTTTTATCAATTACATGAAATAGCACGTGGCAGGTGCTGATTTTGGTTTTGAAAACCATTCTTTGAAAACTGAGCCACCTATATGATTTATGTGGAAACAAAACGTGCTGAGAGCATTACTCGCACAAGATTGACATGATTTGTGCATGTGACAGAGTGCTGAAAGCTTAGCTTGCACTCGATTTTACATGATTTTATACATGACATAGTGCTGGGAGCTTTGCTCGCACTAGATTTTTATATGACATGCATAAGGTCGTGCTGGGAGTTTCAAGTAGGCTGTGTGCCACACCGATTAAATAGGCTCATACGTGCATTTTGAGACATGGCGTTGGATATTGGGATGACATGGGCATGGGGTGTACGCTGTACCGTGCTTGCAACATGGAGTACGTTGTACCATGCTGTGATATATGATGTGTAGTCTTCGGACTAGGGATCTGATTGGCTAGCGGGATGGTTTGGTACCCACTTCCTGGGGCAGCCTCAGATATGATGTGATACCCTGCACACCTGATCAGTGTAGCCTGGGATCACAAGATATGGCCATAATCCTAGAGTTATTACCCTTATTCTTGCCTAGTCTCACATGTCACTTACTTTATGAAATTGCATGTCACTTACTTTGCGAAATCGCATATTAATTGCTTTGCGAAATCACATATTACTTATTTATTGATTTTGTGATTTCACAATTATATATTTTAGGACTGAGTCCTGATGATTTTGGGGGTGGATGTGGATTTGAAATAAATGACATGTTTTGATATAAAGTGCATTATTTAAATAGCATGACGCATAATTCCATGTTTTATCTGCCATTTCACGCAATGAATTACCAATTTGAAATCAATGGCATATTTTGACATAATGTGCATTATTTAAATAGCATGACGCATAATTCCATGCTTTATCTGCCATTTCACGAAATAAAATGTTTTATATGAATGATTTTATCTGGCATAAAAGTATGCATGAAATTTGTATTTAAGAACGATTTCGAAAGAGAATAATTTAATACATGGCATCATGAGCATGTAGATAGTGTGGTTATCTACTTGCTTGCATGATTGCCTTACTGAGCACGTGATTTGCTCATTCCCTTTATTTTCCCCTCTTTTTAGAGCACTTGTAGTAATTAGCGAGCGGCTGAAGACTTGCATTCTTGGTATCCGCTGCTTTCCCATCATTGAAAGGTAAATACACTTGGTATGATTTTATATCTAAACATGTAATAGCACAATAATCAATTGGAATGTAATATGGGGGATGTAAATATTAGTAAGCACGTACAATTTTAGAGTCTCAATTATAAAGTATACGTGTTTGTATTTAAATAAATTAAAAGATAGATGTCATGGTAAATGGTAAAGGGTGATTAATACTGACTCATAGCCCAACTGTTTTGTGGTGAGAATGTTCAGGACAGGGAAAGGAAAGGAAAAAGCAAAAAATTTGTAGCGATTTTTGGTAAAAATGGGTCGTGACAAATATAGAGTCATTAACTGATAGCCGCTATGGTAGAAGGGCGAGTACACGAGCTCGAGGTCGTAGAGGTAGGCCTGAGAGTCGTAATGAGTCACCACATGAGACTCAAAATGAGATTGAAGTGGAGGCTGATGTCGAGCATGCCCTACAGAGTCCAACAGAAAGATCAGACAGAGTTCGACTGAGAGATCGGACCGTATTAAGACACGCTTCGCGAGGTTGGAGCGAAGTGTGGAGAATATTTTGTGAGCTAATTGCTCAGAGTATGTATGGAATTTGAGGGCGAGTCGGAGCATTGGTGGAAGTCCAGTCGACCCATCTTAAGAGTTAGACATCCAGAATGGACATGAGAACATAATTCTAGATGTATTCCGGTGACAGAACATCCCGAACATAATTACAGATAAAATTATTTACTCGACCCAGAGGAACTGGTTGATTAACGAGTATGAATCTCAGTTTATATACCTGCCTAGATATGACTCTGACATTATGAGCAGTGAGAGTCGAGATGTCTGAAAGTTCATGGAAGGGCTCAGATTTTCTATTAGTGTCTAATTGGGCCGTTAGATATCACTACCTATGCCGAGGCAGTGCGTAGACCACAATTGTGTGAATAAGATCATGAGTTGCACGCCTTTAAGATTGGGAAAGTTAGTAATGGCCGAAATAGAGACGAAAGAGAATAGAGGATGACAGAGATGTCAGAACCGGAAAAAAGTAGTTTGGTATGAAATTAGAGTTGATGAGTCACGAGGTAAGATGATGGGTAAGCCCTGGTGTATTCTTTTTCAATACTTACGAGGGTCATTATGAATTAAGGAACCCGACCTGCTCTGTAGCTGTGTAAGCAGTGTAGTAGTGTAATAGTGTAAACAATGTAGAATATGTGATAGTTACCACGGAAATAAAATGTTGGATGAGGGCGAGTGTATGCCTTAGACCAGGACACTATTAATGTTTCATCTGATGTGGTGGAAGACACCACACTGGTTGTAAATAATGAAATAATTATTTTAATTGATCCTGGTGCCACGCATTTATTCACACCGCCTTCAGTTGCTTATAAGCTAGTGAAAGATGTGAAGCCTGTACCCTTAGGCAAGATGATGATGGTTAGCTGATTTTCACTAACTGAATATGGGTATAGTGATTGTAAGTTGAAACGGGGGAAAAAGGATATGTCAACCGATTTTATTTAATGGAATATGAATAATTTTGAAATAATATTTGAGAATAGATTGATTCAGCTACAAACGACGCTGTTTAGAGTGCTATCCTAAGACAGTGATGTTTTCACCCTTGAAAAGCGTATTGTAAGTTTTAATAAGTAATGAAAGAGTTTGTTATAAGTGATATATGAAAGGAGATAAGTTTTGAGATGTGATAGATCCTAAATACGAGATATATTGGAATAAAAAGCGTATGCAAGGTAAGAATATCTTTGATATGTAAAGTAATTTGGATTAAGCGATATGTAGTGAATATGAATTGCGGCAAGGATAAGAGGAGGATATATCCATAACCAGTCTATGTGGTCAAGTCTAAGGGTTAATAAAGGTATTTCAAAATACCTCCCCGCTTGAAGACTTGACAGCATCTGGAAGCGTACACATAACTTATAAATTGAAATCGACAGTCGTAATATATACATTTAAAATTTGGGTACCTTTACTGGTAGAATTCAATCAATCATGAAGGTTTAAAAATTAAAGCTGTTAATATAAAAAAAAAAAGAAAATGACGTGGGTTTGTATCTTGAACGGAAGCGATTTCAAAATGACATTATATGTTTATGCGTACATAGGTCAAGGATATGGGTGATTGAAATATTTAGTGGAACTCAACTACGATGAGGTATTTAAACCTTACCTGGACTGATTAGTTATCATCTTTAGCGATGATATTTCGATGTATTCGAAGTCCAAGGAAGAGCATGAGTAGCAATAGGAAACTGTCTTATAGATGAGCTGTTGAGAGTTTCTCGAAATGGGCTGCACAGTTGACACGTCTCGTTTGGAAAAAGATTTCATACGAGTGGGATTATAAGTATGAAAGTAGCTTCAGTGAGTTTCGGTATATTAAAGTAATAAACTGACCACCGTAATTATTCTCACCATAACCAATAACTCAAGAGGTTTCAGTGCGTATGGATACCTCAAATTAAGGATTAGGTTATGTATTAAAGTAAAATGGGAAGATAGTCGTTTATGGATCCAAATAGTTCAAGGACCATGAGAGAAACTATCCGACCCATGATTTAGAGTTAGCAGTCGTAGCGTTTACATTTAAGGTATGGCGCCACCACTTATATGGTAAGAAATTTCAGATATGCACTGATCATAAAAGCCCCAAGTATCTGTTTTCACAGAAAGAGTAGAACATGAGATAACCAAGAGGGTTAGAGCTTCTAAGGATTCTGATTGTGGAAATTGTACCTCCCAGGAAAGGCTAATATAATGGCTGATGTCTTGAACAGAAAGACCCTCGGGATGGTACTACCTATGATGGTCAGGGAGCGTGAGTTGCTCGAGCAGTTGTGAGCCTCAGTAGTGATGTGATCCCTTCTGATGATGGTGGTGATTTTGTGACAACTAGCTTGAGGTTAGAACTGAACTTGAGTGATCGGATTTGCCAGCTTAGCGTGATGATCGGCATGGTGTTGATAGTGTGGGGTCAGATTCAGAAGGGTATAGTAACAGAGTTCACAGTGAGTGATGATGACTTGCAGAGGTTCAGACACAGTATAAGTGCTTCCCAGGACTACGGTTGATGAGATAGTGTTATTTTCAGAAGCTTACTTTTCGGGACATACAGTACATCCGAGAAGTAATAAATATATCAGAATCTCTGAAAAAGGGTATAGGTGGTCAGGTATGAAAAGAGATATTGTAGAGATTATGGAGAAGTGTCTTGTATGTCAGCAGATTAAGGTAGAGTACTAGAAGTCTGCAGGGTTATTACAGCCTCTACCTATATTGACATGGAAATGGGAATAAGTTACCATGAATTTCGTGATGGGTTACAGAGGACCTAGATAAATAACGAGGCTATCTGGGTGATAGTCGATAGATTGATTTAGTTTACCCACCTTTTGGCTATGGAAATCCCCAGATACTCTAAGTACGTAGGCGGAGTTATATGTAAGGATGATTGTGAAACATTATATAGCGTTCCAGTGAGCATGATTTCAGATAGGGATTCCCGCTTCACTTCCCATTTTTAGGAATATTTTTCAGGAAGCTATGGGAACCCGATTGAGTGTTAGCACAACTTTCATCCTCAGACAGATGGTCAGTCAGAGAGAACTGTACTTGTTCTGGATGATGTGATGAGAGCGTGTGCCATTGATTTTATAAGCTCCTGGGATAATCAGTTGTTACTAATCGAATTCGCCAATAATGACAGTTGTCACTTGAGTATCAAGATGACTTTAGATGAGGCATTGTATGGCCGTAGGGGTTGTTCCTTGTCACGCCCCGGAAACGCGAAAAATATGGCAAATTTAAAACTTTTTACTCATCAATTCTCAATTAAGAGTGCATTCCTGTGTAGTGTCATACATCGTCACACTTATCATACCTCAGGATCTCGTCATTAAACATTATATACCACATCATATACATTACCCGATCTCAAGTTAATTAATCCTAATACATCCCATACAATGTTATACATCAAGTGTCTGCAATTGCAATAATTGTCTGGGTACATGAAAAGATAAAAGATACCTCAAAATACAATATATGGCCTGGAGCTCAAGTCCTCCACTAGCCACTACTCCGTACGTCGCAGGGAAACCCTTTTTCACTTGAAGAAATCTGGGGGGGAAAAGAAAACAGGGTGAGCTTCTAACTCGCTCAGTAAAGGGGGTAAGGGATTCATTTTATAAACCAAAATGCACATCACAAAATATTTATTTGTATGTGAAACTCATTATACTCATTTAAAAACTATAGCATGAAGGTACTCAAAATGATATTCTCATATCTCAAATCATGTGAAAACATGAAGTAAAACACTCAGTATAGAGCAAAACAAAGCATGTGAAAATAATGCGATAATCGCTTTCTCAATAAACGTGATAAAATCACTGTAATAATAATGCACGTGGCACAGCCACTAAACACACGTGGCATAGCCACAGGATAGGGTTTCACGTGGCAACGGCCACCGAATAGGGTTCTCACGTGGCAACGGCCACCAAATATACGTGGCATAGCCACAGAATGGGGTTTCTCACGTCACCAGAACGGAGAAGAATCGGGCTTACATGCTACCATAGCAATGCCCGGTGTGTACTCAAAATCACACACCTAAGTCTTATCACATAAGACTGGTTTGCCTTCACGTGGAACTCATAGTGGTTTTTTCTTGTAAAACTTATTTAAAACCGTTTTGTACTCAATACAAAACATATTGAAACCGAGTCCCAACCGGTAAAACACGCACACATTTCTCAAATCTCAAGATTGCCTTAACGTAGAGCCCAATTCATTACTCACACAAATTCAACGGTTTATAAAGCAAGTTCACACTCAGCTTATAAACTCATAAAATAATGGGCTCCAACCGGCTATAAAAATCGTGTGCAATTATATCACAACACAACACTCAACATGATTGTTTTATAAATCACATTTCATGCTATAACAGTTCACAAATCACATACACAATTTGTTTAATTTCCCTTACCTCTTTGCACCTCGTATAGTGCAATCGTTCCCCCCTTGACACGGACTAGTCTCGCATTCCACTCTGGAACTCCGGAGCTGTCCAAACGATGTTAAAACATCAATATTCCTCATCACATTAACCTCAATTCTCAAAATCGAGCATAATTGCTCATAACTCCTTAAATTTCTCAATTCTCATAACTCCATCACAAACCACAATCTCGCTCACAACACCTCAACATTCCATATTTCCTATGCCACAATATCTATGCTATTGCACCACATTGTCTAAATCTCCATTTATAGCTCAAAATTTATAATTTACCAAAGTTGCTAAATATCATCATCACTCCAACTACATCGTAATTTCATCAATTCCTAATCATTTTTCAGCTATTTCAACACAATGCCAACAACTATTATCACCAAAACCATCTCAAATATAAGGATCGAGGTTTAGAAATTATCCAAAACTTGTGGAGAGCTTATCTCTTGCCTCGATTCGATCCGTCTTTCGATTTCCAAGTATGTTGTTCTCCCTTTGATGAGGAACAACTTTCTTTCTTGCCACAACTTCTGATTTGGACGGAAATGGGTGCTTTGGATGAGTGAGAAAGCTAGGGCTCGGTGAAAATGGGGGTTAGAAGAGAGAGAAAATAAAATTACAGGAGAAAGCAGGGGTTCTTTATATAGACTGAGGGTAAGAGATCGATCTGGCTCTTGATAAGATCGATCTGCATTTGAATTTGGGGACGATTTGGGGTAATTTATGCCTAGGAGATCGATCTGTCGAGGGGTGAGATCGATCTCCTTATGGCTTTATGAGATCAGTCTGCTCCTTGAGGAGATCGATCTTCTCCCAAACAGAAACATTTGGAGATCGATCTCTTCCTCATGAGATCGATCTTTTCTCAAACAGAATCATAAGGAGATCGATCCTCTTCCATTGGAGATCGATCTGCTCCTTAAATTCCTCCTTCCTTGTCATTTTTAACTCACCAGATCGATCTCTCCTTCTCCCAGATCGATCTGTCCTCATAGCTTCACACTTATTTTAAACACTTAACATATAAATCTCCAATTATCATTCCCACAATTCATTTAGCTCAATAAATTATACTTCAAGTTCATATTACATAATCGAAATATGTCTGAAATTCTCAGATCTCACATTCCCCGACTTGGATAAGAAGAAGTGGGTGACAGATAGAGAATTGCTCTCGAATTTGATAGACAAATCGTTGAGGATGTTCAGTTGATTTGTGAGAGATTAAGAACACCTCAGAGCAGACAGAAAGACTATGTTGACAAGAGACAGAAAACCATTAGAATTCACTGAGGGTGAATTAGCATTGTTGGAAGTTGCATGCCCTTAGGACATAGCATAAGGACATAACGAGATTCAAAAAAAAGGCAAATTGAGCTTCGTTAGATGGAATCCTTTGAGAGATTGGACAAAGTGGGAGATAAGGCCTATAGGTTGGCGTTACCACCTGAATTAGCAGGCATCTATTACATGTTCCATCTTTTGATGCTTCGAAAATACTATCCGGACCTAGTATATGTGATCGGATATGAGCTCCAACAGCTTAGCTCAATGTAACGTATGTTAGAAAATTCGATTGGGTATTAAAACAGGAAGGAGAAAGTGTTGAGGTTTAAGATGATCTCCCTAGTCAAGTCCTTTGGTAGTATTACACTCCGAAAAAAGTCATATGAGAATTAAAGAGTATGAGGTAATAGACATACTCAGAGTTGTTTATGGACCCGTTTGACATGGTTCTAATTTGGAGGACCAAATTTCTTAAGTGGGGGAGATTATAAGACCCGATTTTATTTAAAACACGAAGTGAGAAAAAAATCAAATGAAGGATTAAAATGGAATTCCCGAACACGTTGAAGGGTAAAATGATCAAAAGATCGAAACTCGATATTTATCGTGACAAGAAAATTTAATTAAAAATATGGGATTGAGAAATCTTGATCAATATTGAAGAAATAATTAAATTTCGCGTTAAATTGATCAAGATATGAATTTATTGGAATAAATTGAAATTTTCACATCGAAAAATAATCTCGAAAGTATTCGAAAAGGCGAAATAATACCGATAAATTCATTTATAGATTAAATGAATTAAATAAGAATTTTTTGGGATATTTTTTATTTTTAATAATATTTTAATGTATAAAATATTATTAAAATAAATTATAAATAAATAAATAATTTTGTTAAAAAAATCAAAATCGCGTTTCGCGATTTCTGGGGAAAACAAAGCAGGCCAAAACTGAGCCTTCCCCGACTGCTGCCTCGTCGGACGGACGACTGACGGAGGCCATCGAGGTAGCCTAACCGAGAATCGAACCACCACCGGCACCAACAAGCCGACGAACGGTGGTGAACGGTGGCCGAGAGAGGGGAAGAGAGAGAACCGAGAAGAAAAAGGAATTTCCCAGCGACCGACGTCGATTCAGGCCCGACAACCACCAGCCTAGCATTCCCCAGGTGCAGGTGATGCGAATGGTGGCAGCACCGACTGGTAGAACGACAGCCAGCACCGAAAATGGAGGCCAAACAGAAAAGTCACAGACGACGAGGAGAGAACAGGCCGAACCGACCACTTTCTGACGACCTCGGACGAAACTGAGACCAGATCTGTGCATCAAATGATCCCGTGGAGCCACTGGCGACAGAAGCCGACGAAGAATCGATCGACGAAGCACTGAACCTATCGAACCGGACTAAATCGACTAGACCAAACTGGTCTGAACCGGG
Source organism: Firmiana major (assembly GCA_033439115.1). NCBI lineage: Eukaryota > Viridiplantae > Streptophyta > Magnoliopsida > Malvales > Malvaceae > Firmiana > Firmiana major. The sequence goes on from CM065910.1 coordinate 24,942,012, forward strand.
TTGAATCGGACCAGACCGATTTAGCCAAAAAGAAAAGGAGAATGAAGAAAAAAAGGGAAAAGGAAAAAGAGAAAAAATTGGAGAAAAATTTCCAGTGATGCAATCGAGCTACGGTAAGTCGATAAGCAATCAAAATTGATCGATTTAAATTTCAAAATATTTAATTTGATTAATATTCGATTGGAAATTTAGTCGAAAAATTATTTAATTGTGTAGCTCGACAATTGACGTCAAACGAGGACTCAAGTCAGCCTCGATTTATGTATTATCATGGAATCTCGGGTAAGTAGCCCTTATTTACGATAATTTTACATCGTTATGCGTGTTAAAAATTTACCGCATAAATTACAGATTTAATTTTCGCATTAAATGAATTAAATTTTGGAATTACAGATAAATTATTGTAAATAATTCATTGAGATATTTGAGAATTTAGAACGAGGTCCAATAAATACTGGTGGGCCCAATGAGTCCAATAGGCCTTGATAATGTGAATAGTAAGTGGAAAAACCAGCTTAAGGCCGATTAAGGCCCATTATGGTGCAATCGGGCCCAATATGGGTAAACGAACTCAATGATCTAAATTAAGCTCCAAAAAATATGAAATACAATTAATTGTATTGTATTTGACCTGATGAACATTTATCTGTAATTTCGGGGATTGGATTGGGAGCAAATCCGACTACGTGACGAGTCATCAGTGGAAAGGTCAGACTGTACAGAAAATGAGGTAAGGGAATTGTTTGAGTACCTAGAGGTAGCTACACGTACTTTAAATAGCTTTTATATACACTGAATATGTGTGTATACATTGATATTGTACAGAGGTCCTAAAAATGAGTTAAAGATTTTAAGGACTCGAAATAGGTAAAGGCTATTTTACCCCTATTGAGGGAAGTTCACCTAAGGATGGTGAAAGCATGACATGCATGAAATGCATGATTTAAGGAATTTTCTGAATTAAGGAATTTTCTTGGCTTTTAAGCGAAACAAATTGGTAGATTGGCCAATAATTGTATAAATTTCACAAAATAACACTACGTAAGTATTATTCATATTTAAATGGAATTTCTTTGGAAAACAGGCCAACTATCAAGTTTATATGGAAACAGATAGTGCTAGCATATAGCTCACACTATATCTGCGTTTGTGAGTGTGCATAAATATGCTTGAGTGGTTGTTCGCACCGACTTGTGTGACATCATATGCATGAAATGTGCTAGAGCAGTTGCTCGCACTGATTTTTATTATTATGATATGCATGAGAGGTGTTAAAGCCTAGCTCGCACCCTGTTTTGACTTGTTTTGACTTGATATGCATAAAAAGGTGCTGGAGTGATTACTCGCACTAGTGTTTTATGATTTGAAATGCATGAGAGGTGCTAGAGCTTAGCTCACATCCTGTTTTGATATGATAATTGCATAAAAGTCATACTGGAGCCTTGCTCGTACGTGATTTAATCGATTTAATTGCATAAAGCCGTGCTGGAGTGTAACTCGTACAAGGTTTGATTTATTTATGTATAACACCATGCTGGAGCTTGCTCGTACGAAGTTTTATATGAATTAATAACTCATTTTAAAGTCGCACTAGAGTACTACTCGTACACAGATTTTACTGATCTTTATGAAACCGTGCTAGAGCTTCGCTTACACAGGGATTTATATGACATGCATATAGTCGTGTTGGAGCCTCCTGTAGATTGTGTGTCACAGTGAGATGATATGTCCACACGTGCATATTAAGACAGAGAAGATATGGGTGGATAAGACCTATTGCAGGCACCCCAAACTGAGCTTGGGTTCATGGAGTACGTTGTACCGTGTATGTCATGCGTAGTACGTTGTATCGAGAGGATTGTTGGAGTGGAATGGCATTAGCCACGAGGTAGCAAGCCTTTCCCTCGCAATCTTGATGTTATGCTGTTCTGGTGAGTAGGACCGACCCACCTCTCGTTTTAGGTGTGATACCCCATATACTAGGTACCGTGTTGTCAAGGATCACTAGGTTATGGCCATACTCCTTGATATTACTGATATAGTCACCTACATGTTCACATGATATAATTTATGGTCTCGATAGACCAGGGTAGACCCGAGGGAGGAGTTAGGCCCCCGATTTTATGATTTTTTTACTATGCTAATATATGTTTTAGAGGATTTTATGATATGTGACCCTGAAAAAAGGGTGGTTTTATAACCGAAGTCTTATAATGAATTTTAATGAATTGTTTTATGAGGTGATTGACCCGAAAGGGTTAGTTTATACTAGAGTTTTAATGAAATGATTTGAATGCAGTAGCATGATGATGTTTTCCATGTTTTCATTTCAAATTCATGATTTGTCTTATATGACATGAAAGAATGCATGATCTTGATTTACTTCATGCTAATTATGATTTAAGGATGTCACATAAAATGCCTTTGATGCATGAATTACATGCTTTCTATATACACAAATAGTTTTGATAAACTATGTCATGGATATATGCATGATTTTGTGTTGGAGATTTTAATGAAAAGAAATGGATTTTAAGGGCATGGCATTATGAGCATGTAGATAGTAGAGCTATCTACTTACTTGCATAATTACCTTACTGAGCGCGTGGTTTGCTCACCCCGCTTATTTTCCCATCTTTTCATAGCACTCGCAATAGTTATTGAGCGGCTGAGGACTTGCATTCTTGGTATCCGCTGCTTCCCAGTGAGAAACAGGTATACACATTTGTATAGTTTTGTATCTAAATATGTAATGCACAGTACTGTAAACGTACATGATATTGGGGATGTAAGGTTATGTAAATACCATTGTGTATGTATTTAGTTAAAGTAAAAAAGGATAGTAAATCCTGATATATGAATGTGACTATGGAAATGGAATGGTAAATAGGTGAGAGGTGACTAACACCGAATCATAGCCCAACTGTTTGTAGGATGGTCACGATGAGAGAAAGTTAAGAATTAAATAATAAATGAAAAAATTACTTTTATTTTTTAGGTAATTTGGGTCGTGACAACTATTGTACCCCTTAGTGTGTGTATAAATAGAATATGATGGCAATTGAAAAAAATCAAGTAGGAGTAGGGTAAGTAGTTAGGGTAGGAGTAGTGTAGAGTAATTTTAGGAGTAGTTTTAATTTAGGGTTAAGTAATTTTTTTTAGAATAGTCTTATTTTCCTGTTATTTTTCTTTTAGCGACCATTGTTAAACTTTTAGAAGCTTTCATTTTTATTTGATTGAAATGAAAATTTTTTATTCCAGTAGTTAGTATTCTCTCTTATCACATTGGTTTTCATTTTTCCTTTTATTTCTACTCGGGTAGGTGGAATAGCTAGTGACAGTAGTTATTTTGCCTGACCTTTCTTCACATTTCCTTTGTATTAGTTTGTATTCGAGTCTTTTCATTCATGAAGGGTGTACCCGGTTGTGTTGATGATTTACCCATCTATTTCCTGAGTATTTTTCCCTCTTGTGTGTAGTGATAGGCATTATGGACAATATGTCGAGGATCACCATTTGATTTTTCTTGTTTTCAACTAAAGGCTTCTTTCGATCTTTCAAGTTTGATGTAGATGTTGCTGTATTTTGATTTAGCCATTTCTGTTTGGTTTAAATTTGCTTTTTCATTCTTCTAGGTTATTTAACAGCATTCGTTTCGTTCTTTACATTAATTTTTCTATTTACCGATTGGTATTGTATTCCTTCCTGCATTTTCTCTCGGTTTCGGTTGCAAGGTTAGTATTCTATTTTGTATCTTATGAAAGGATTTGAGTATTTACTAGCTTCTGTGTGTGTGTGGTTCATGAGCTGTGTGGTTGATTGCTGCAGTGGGGGCAGTGACATCGATGAGCATCAGATGAGGAAGCCAGTTTGTTGAGCTTGCCAGCAACATGGGCGAAGCATTTATGCTCTGCTTTACTCTGTTTCTTAGTTATTTTACTGTTCTAATTTTTTGAAGTTACTTTTGCATAGTTAGATCTATTGTTTTTGTTGTTTTTAGGTGGATTTTAGTGTGCTAGTCCTTTCAGGTCCTTTTACCAAGTTTTGAGCTAGAGTAAGACGCAGAGGACTGAAGCAGGAGGATAAATTGCTGCTGCGTGTTGTAGGTACCAGGTTGGCAGCTTGCTGGAGAAATAGATCAGGTCTGAACTGCCCATGCAAGCAGCACAGGATAACACCTGAGCTGGACAACCCTGGACATAGCTGAGAACCTTACCTGGATCAGACCTGGACAGCGTATGGAGGAGAAGGACGGTACCAAGAGCAATACCTGGGCAACACCAGGAGCAGACATTGCCTGGACAAACCGAGAAGAACATGCACAGTAACAGTGCATGGATGGTCCACGAGGCCAGCTGTGTTATTTTGTTTATGGTTATGTTTGGTAAATTTGGACTTTAGTTATTTAACTCATTTTCATGCAATTTAGATATATTAAATTCAATTTCATTGGTTAGCTTAGTTAGATTTTTAAAAAAATAATAATAATTTGCATGTTACTCATAGTTTTATTTAGATTTTATTTTTAAAGTAGTAATTAGTGATAGTTAGGATTAGTTTAGAGTTAATATTTTAGACTTTTAGATTTGTAGTTAATTTTTTAATTTTTTTAGGATTTTATTTCATTAAATTTTAAGTTAGCTTAATTTGCATTTTGATTAAGTAGTTTAATTGCATTTTAGGATTGTTCAATTTTAGCTTAATTAATTTTGTTTCTTTATTTTCATTTTTGCCTTTTAGTTTAATTGCGTTAATTAATTTTAACTGTTTTAATTATTTTTGTAAGTATTTGCTTGGAGCATTGTAAGTAAATTTAATTCAGTTTTATTTTTTTTAGTTTATAGCTTTTATTATCTTCAGTACTTTTAATGTTAGCCTTGTAGATCACCCATTAAGAATTCATAATTTTCTAGAATATACTTAGGGTAAGATTAACCGGTAGTTAATTAAGCTGATCAACTTCTCTATGGGATGATATTCCGGGACTCAAATCTCATTATTACCTCTACGACCCATGCACTTGCGGATAATACGTTTAGATCGTGTCAAATTTTTGGTGCCGTTACCGGGGATCGAACCCAGGTCACCACTATACAAATGGTCATCCCAATAGCCACCAAAATCCAATGTACGTGCTCTCAATATATCCTTCAGGGTCTGAATAGTCCTCTCTGACTAACCATCTATCTGAGGATGAAACGCGCTGCTAAAACTCAACTAGGTTCCCATCGCTTCCTAAAAACGTTGCCAAAAATGGGAAGTGAAGTGGGCATCCCTATCAGAAACAACGCTCACTGGAATTCCATGTAGCCACTATCTCGCGCACATACAAGTTCGCTAACTAGCTTAGAGTATATGTAGCTCTCATAGCTAAGAAATGGGCTAATTGCATCAACCGATCCACAATCACCCATATGGCATCATGACCTCTGCGGGTCCTCAGCAATCCCATTACAAAATCCATGGTGACATGCTCCCACTTCCAAGTCGGTATCGGTATAGGCTGTAATAATCCTGTAGGCTTCTGATGCTCTACCTTCACCTACTGACAAATGAGACACTTAGTAACATATTCAACAATGTCTTTCTTCGTCCCAGACCAGCAATAAACCTTTCGAAGGTTTTGATACATCTTAGTACTCCCTGGATGTATCGTATACCTCGATGAGTGAGCCTCTGTCAAGATTAACTTCCTGACCTCTGGATCATCAGAAACACATATTCTATCTCTAAACCTCAACAATCCATCTAGACTCAATTCAATGTCCGTCTCTGTACCCTTTTGTATCTGCCCGACAATATCACTGCACTGCTCAACTCGCTGAGCCTGTCGGATTCGATCTACCAGATCTGATTCCAACTGCAAGCTATCTATCATAAATTCACGATCAGCGTCAGGCCGGGTCATATCCAAACTGAGGTTCATGAACTGTTCCAATAGCTCATGTTCCCTGATCATCATGAATGACACTAACTCGAGATGCTTTCTACTCAATGCATCAGCAACTACATTTGGCTTCCCTGGGTGGTACAGGATCTCACAGTCATAATCCATTAAAAGCTCGAGCCATCTCCCCTGTCTCATGTTTAACTCTTTCTGTGAGAACAGGTACTTAAGGCTCTTATTATCTGTGTAAACCTAAAATCTCTCACTAAAAAGGTAGTCGCGCCATATTTTCAACGCAAACACTACGGCCGTCAACTCTAAATCATGGGTCGGGTAGTTTCTCTCATGATCCTTCAACTGTTTTGATCCATAGGCTACTACCTTCCCATCATGCATCAGTACACAGCCTAGTCCTTGGTGTGATGCATCTGTATACACCGAGAAACCTTCTGAGCTGGTAGGAATGGTAAGTATATGACCTATAGTAAATCTCTTTTTCAACTCCTAAAAACTTTCCTCACACTTATCGTCCCACACGAATTCAACAATCTTTCTCGTGAGACTTGTCAAATTAGCAGCTAATCTCGAGAATCCCTCTACAAACCGTCGATAATATCCAGCTAAACCCAGGAAACTTCTTATCTCCGTCACTGTCTGAGGTCTCTGCCACTGTATCACTGCTTTAATCTTTGAGGGATCCACTGACACTCCATCTTTCGATACTATATGGCTCAAAAAAAGAGATCTGTTCCAATCAAAAGTCGCACTTGCTGAGTTTAGCGTACAACTTCTTCTCTCGGAGGGTCTGTAACACTATCTTTAGGTGCCGTTCATGCTCCTCTCTAGATCTCAAGTACACCAGTATATCATTAATAAAGACAATAACGAATTGATCCAAATACTGGTGAAACACCTCATTCATCAACGACATAAAGGCTGCGGGAGCATTCTTCAACCCCAATGGCATGACCATAAACTCATAATGTCCATACGGGTGCGAAAAGCTGTCTTGGGTACATCTCCACTTCATATCTTCAACTGATGGTACCCAGATCTCAGATCTATCTTGGAGAAGACCTGCGCCTCCTTAAGCTGATCCAACAAGTCATCGATGAGTGGAAGGGGATACTTACTCTTGATGGTGGCCTTATTCAACAACCGGTAATCTATACACAATCGGAGGCTTCCATCATTCTTCCTTACAAATAGAACTGCTGCTCCCCAAGGTGAGACGCTCGGTCTGATGAACCCCTTCTCCAACAACTCTTGTAACTGCTTCCTTAGCTCTTCTAACTTAACTTGAGCCATTTTGTATGGTGGCTTGGATATCGGCTCAGCACCAGGTGCCAAGTCTATACCAAATTCCATCTCTCTATTTGGAGGTAACCCTAGTAATTCATCCGAGAAGACATCTGAAAATTCCCTGACCACTGGAATGTCTATCAACTCTGAACGTGCCTTATTCGTCTCAATCACATAAGTAATGAACCCTTCATATTATCCTTTTCACCGTTAGTAACACAGATCATTACTTTACATACACAATTAATAAACAGATTCATCTCTTAAGCATTATGAATTTAAATCATACTTTTCTCATTTATAAAGATTATGTTATTTCATTTCTTTTCATCATAGTTTACAATAAGATTGTCTAATCCTGAAAACATCAATGTTTAGCACGACAATCCATAACAACACGGTTCGCAACCAGCCAATCCATCCCTAGGATTACATCAAAATCACTCATACTTAAAAAGATTAAATTGGCTGCCATTTCTTTACCTCCTATCCTTATCTTACAATTTCTATATACATGTTCTGTCAACTAACTATCATTCATAGGGGTAGATATCATCAACATCTTATCTAGAAGTATGGGTTTTACATGCTTCAATAATTTACATGCAAAGGATGACGATATAAAGGAATGTGTGGCACCAGGATCAAACAATACATATGCTTCTAAATCAAAGATTTGGATGGTACCTTTAACCACATTCGAAGACAGATATGTAGTGTCCTGGTCCAGCGCATGCACTCGCCCTTTGCTCACTCCCACTGGCTGCTTCCCCTTTTCCTCAACTGTAGCCCTCCCCCACGGAGCAGCTGTCCCAATTAGAGCTCTCTCTGGCTCCCTACCCTTCTGTGGGGTTCTCTCTGTCATCTCTGGGTAATCCCTGATTATGTGCCCTGGTTTCCCTCATCTTAAGCATACTGTAGCAGATCCATAGCATGGTCAAGTACCATGGTACCTACCACACTTGCCACACTGTTCTGTAGTAGGCCATGGCCCTCCAATCATAATTCCCTTAGTTGGAGCTAAAACCGGATACATGGGAGGATTAAGTGTCCTCTCCCAGATCTCCTCGATCCTCAGTCTCTTTCCAGAAAACCTCTTACTTCCCTTATAATTGAAGCCTCTATCCATCACTGGTCTCTTCTTATCTTATCCCTCACTTTACCAACCTTTCCAAACTCTAAGGTAATTCTATCAACGTCCTCCTCACATAATTACGCCCTGCGCACTGCCTCCTCATAGGTCGGTATATCTAGGGGAACCAATCCAGAACTGGTGGTTGGTCTCAATCCATCCACAAACTTATGGATCTTTTCGACCTCATTACCCATCATGTTGGGATCGTATCTGCCCAGGGAGATAAAAGTCGTCTCATACTCATCCACCATCCTACTCCCTTAGGTCAGTCCCAAAAATGCCATCTTCATCTTCTGCTGTGCGGTATCTGGTACATACTATCTTTGAAAAGCATCTAGAAACACATCTCAGCTGATCTCTGCATTCCAAACTCTCAAAATAGGCCTGGTGGATTTCCACCAATGTTCTGCTGATCCTTTCAGCATGAAGCGACAAACGCTACCATCTCCGTAGTAGTGCACTTGAAGAACCCATATAACTTCTCAATCTCATTGATCCAATCCTCTGCGACCACTGGGTCCTTAACTCCACTGAAAGACGATGGTCCAAACTTCTGGAACTATTGCAGTCTATCGAAATCACATCCGTAACCCTAGCCTCTACTGCCTTGTGGTATGTGAGATCTAAGAATTTTAGATATATTTTAATGATGTAATAAGAACTTAAAGTGTAATTTTTTGAGCTAAGTGAATTGTGAAAATTATATTTGGAGATTTATGTGTAAGTGTTTAACATAAGTGTGAAACTAACAGGTCAGATCGATCTTGGAGAAGGAGAGATCGATCTGGTGAGTTAAAAATGACAAGGAAGGAGGAATTTAAGGAGCAGATCGATCTCCAATGGAAGAGGATCGATCTCCTTATGATTCTATTTGAGAGAAGATCGATCTCATGAGGAAGGGATCGATCTCTAAATGTTTATGTTTGGGAGAAGATCGATCTCATAAAGCCATAAAGAGATCGATCTCCTAGGCATAAAATTACCCCAAATCGTCCCCAAATTCAAATGCAGATCGATCTCATTAAAAGCCAGATCGATCTCCTACCTTCAGTCTATATAAGGAACCCTTGCTTTCTCCTGTAATATTATTTTCTCTCTCTTCTAAACCCCATTTTCACCGAGCCCTAGCTTTCTCACTCATCTAAAGCACCCATTTCTGTCCAAATCAGAGGCTGTGGCAAGAAGAAAAGTTGTTCCTCATCAAAGGGAGAACAACATACTTGAAAATCGTAAGACGGATTGAATCGAGGCAAGAGATAAGCTCTCCACAATTTTTGGGTAATTTCTAAACCTCGATCTTGATATTTGAGATGATTTTGGTGATAATGGTTATTGGCATTGTGTTGAAATAGTTGGAAAATGATTAGGGATTAATGAAATTACAATGTAGTTAGAGTGATGATGATATTTAGCAATTTTGATAATTTTGGGAATTTTGAGCTATAAATGAAAAATGTAGAAAGTGGAGATGTTGTGAATGAGATTGTAGTTTGGGGTAGAGTTACAAGAATCGAGCGATTTGAGGTGTTATGAGCAATTATGCTCGATTTTAAGAATTGAGGTTACTGTAATGATGAGTATTGATGTTTTAACATCGTTTGGACAGCTCGGGAGTTCCAGAGTGGAATGCGAAACTAGTCCGTGACAGGGGGAAACGATTGCACTATACGAGGTGCAAAGAGGTAAGGGAAACTAAACCATTTGTGTATGTGATTTGTGAACTATTATAGCATGATTTGCGATTTATAAAACAAGCATGTTTGATGTGTTGTGTTTTGATGAGAATGCACACGGTTTTTATAGCCGGTTGGAGCCCATTATTTTATGAGTTTATAAGCTGACAGTGAAATTTCTTTATAAACCGTTAAGGTTGTGTGAGAAATGAATTGGGCTCTACGTTAAGGCAATATTGAGAAATGAGAAATGTGTGCGTGTTTTACCGGTTGGGACTCGATTTTTAAATATGTTTTGTGTTGAGTACAAAACGGTTTTAAATGAGTTTTATGAGAGAAAACCACTATGAGTTCTACGTGAAGGCAAACCAGTTTTACATGATAATGGCTATTGATAAAGACTTAGGTGTGTAATTTTGAATACACACTGGGCATTGCTTTGGTAGCATGTAAGTCCGATTCTTCTCCGTTCTAGTAACGTGAGATCCCCCATTCTGTGGCTGTGCCACGTATATTTGGTGGTCGTTGCCACGTGAGAACCCTAATTGGTGGTCGTTGCCACGTGAGAACCCCATTCTGTGGCTATGCCACGTATATTTGGTGGCCGTTGCCATGTGAGAAACCCCATTCTATGGCTGTGCCATGTATATTTGGTGGCTGTTGCCACGTGAGAAACCCTATTCTGTGGCTATGCCACGTATATTTGGTAGTCGTTTCCACGTGAGAAACCCCATTCTGTGGCTGTGCCACGTATATTTGGTAGTCGTTGCCACGTGAGAAACCCCATTCTGTGGTTGTGCCACGTATATTTGGTGGCCGTTGCCACGTGAGAAACCCCATTCTGTGGCTATGCCACGTATATTTGGTGGCCGTTGCCACGTGAGAAACCTTATTCTGTGGCTATGCCACGTGTGAATCTAAATCAGTAGCTATGCCACGTGTGTTTGGTGGCTGCGCCACGTGCATTATTATTACAGTGATTTTATCACGTATATTGAGAAAACCATTATCGTATTATTTTCACATGCTTGTTACTGCTCTATACTGAGCATTCTGCTTCATGTTTCCACATGATTTTGAGATATGAAAATGTTGTTTTGAGAACTTTCATGCTATGATTTCAAATGGGTATACTAAGTTTCACATGCAAATAAATATTTTATGATGTGCATTATAGTTTATATAACGAGTCCCTTACCCCCTTCCTGAGCGATTTAGAAGCTCACCCTGTTTTCCTTTCCCCCCAGATTTCTTCAAGTGAAAAAGGGTTTCCCTGCGACGTACGGAGTAGTGGCTAGTGGAGGACTTGAGCTCCAGGCTATATATTGTGTTTTGAGGTATCATTTATCTTTTCATGTACCCAGACAATTATTGTAGTTATAGACACTTGATGTATAACATTGTATGGGATGTATTAGGATTAATTAACTTGAGATCGAGTAATTTATATGATATAATATATACTATTTAATGACGAGATCCTGAGGTATGATAAGTGTGATGATGTATGACACTACACAGGAATGCACTTTTAATTGTGAATGGTTGAGTAAAAAGTTTTAAATTTGCTCGATTTTTCGCATTTTCGGGGAGTGATAGAGCTTTCTTGGTATCAGAGCTTAGGTTGTCTAGTACTGTCAGTGTCGGTTAAGTGAAATAAAATACATCCCAAGTGTCTGTAATAGTCTGGTCATGAACTGAATTTGAGGATTGAGATTTCAATCGATTTTGATATGTACGCGCAGGAGACGAGTTGAGATAGAGAATGAGTAGACGACGAGGTCGTTCAAAGAGGTAGGCAGAGTCCCCTCCGCCACCTGCCCCCCAACCAGATAGTCCTAACTCTCGATTTAATCGGATTGAGACTGATGTGAGGCAAGGTTTTGAGCAGATGGCAGCACTATTCGCGTAACACTTTGGAGTTAATGCCTCGGGTACTACTCCTACACCACCACAAGGACCTCCCATACCCCCAGTACAGATGGACCCAGTACCTCCCGTCACTCAGCTTGAGGACAGAAGTATGGTCCGATTGAAGGATTTTCTAAAGATGAATCCACCCACATTTAGGGGAAAGAAAGATCCTACAGAGGCTGAGGAGTGGTTGACGGAGTTGAGAGTTATATTCGATTATCTGGGGTGCACCGATGCTGAGAGGGTCAGTATGAGTATCTATGTGTTGAAGGGGCGAGCTCGAGATTGGTAGGGTACTACCTTGGGTATTCTGATGTTTCGCCAGGATGTGATTGGTTGGGAAGAGTTTCAGACAGCCTTTAAGACCCAATATGTACCACGAGCCGCCTAGAGAAAGAAACAGGCCGAGTTTTTGAGTTTGGTACAAGGTGATATGTCTGTGGATGACTATGAAAGCCAATTCACCGCGCTATTGAGATATGACCCAGAGACCTTCAAGAATGAAGAGCTCCGCACAGAGAAGTTCGTGTATGGATTGAAGCCCGTCATCAAAGATAGATTGATAGGGCTATGTATTACTGAGTTTGGAGATGCTCTGAGACGAGCTTAAGAGATTGAGAGGGGAATTGAAATGGTACAATCCCAGAATGAGCTCAGAGCGGTGAATAGAGATAAGGCCAATAGGCCGGTGATTTTTCAAATAGATGCTCGGAGAGGTTCCTTCAGAAGAAGAAGGATTGAGGTGCAGAAGGGTAGATTAGAGAGACCCAGAGGTTACCCTAACATTAGGGAGACCCCTCGAGATGTCAGGCCTGAGCTAAGGTTTTGCAAAAATTGTGGCCGAATGCATGAGGGAAGTTGTACTGGGTCGATCCATGGATGTTTTAGATGTGGAGACATGGGTCACATGGTGAAGGATTGCCCTCAACCTCAGAAACCACATGTTCCGGAGCCCACTAGACAACAGCCTCAGAGAGTGAACCCCCAAAGACGGGCCACTGCTGCAGAGAAAGGGAAGAAACCTGTGGTACAAAGACGTGTGTTTACCTTGGATAAGGAGATCGCAGACACTTCTGTAGAAACCATAAGAGGTACACTCTCTATCTGTGATTATAAGGCTCATGTGTTAATTGATCTAGGATCCACGCATTCGTTTATTTCTGATCATTTTGCATGTAGATTAAACTTGAAGTTTGAACCTCTAGAATATATACTACATGTAAATACCCCTATGAGTGAATCCCAGAGAACTGAGTTAATCTGTAGAGGATGTGGAATAAAGGTGGGAGATAGAGTGATGTTAGCAGATCTAATCATGTTAAATATGCATGGGTTTGATGTAATTTTGGGGATGGATTGGTTGGCAACCAATCGAGTGAGTTTAGACTGCTACACTAAGATTGTAACTTTCTCCTTACCTGAACCTTACAGTGTACGTTAAACTATTGAGTAAATAAACGTATGAAATTTTGATGTTGCTCTTGAGAGTCCTAAATATGATTGTTCATGTGAAGGTTATGAAACACTCATCTTAGATGATGAGCGGGAACATCTGAGGATGGAAGATATACCTGTGGTGTGTGAATTTTAGGATGTTTTCCCAAATGAGTTACCAGGTTTACCACCAGAGAGAGAGAGCTGGAGTTTACCATCGATTTGGTACCAGATACCCAGTCGATCTCTAAACCTCCATACAGGATGGCATTAGTGAAACTTGAGGAATTGAAGAAACAACTACAGGAGCTATTGGACTAAGGGTTCATTAGACCCAGTGTTTCACCGTGGGGAGCACCAGTTTTATTTGTTAAGAAGAAGGATGGTAGTCTCAGATTATGCGTAGACTATCGGTTGTTGAATAAAGCCACGGTGAAGAATAAATACCCATTGCCCAGGATTGATGATCTACTTGATCAGCTGAGAGGGGCTTCAGTCTTTTCTAAGATTGATTTGAGATCGGGCTATCACCAGTTGAGGATCAAGGAAGAAGATATTCCAAAGATGGCCTTCAGGACAAGGTATGGCCATTATGAATTTCTGGTGATGTCCTTTCGATTGACGAACGCCCCTGCAGCATTTATGAGATTGATGAACGAGGTGTTCAGAGACTATCTAGATAAATTTATGATAGTCTTTATTGATGATATCCTGGTATACTCTCAGTCGTATGAGGAGCATGCACAACATTTGTGGTTAGTACTTCAAATACTCCGAGATAAACAATTATATGGAAAGCTTAGTAAGTGTGAATTTTGGCTGGATTAGATAGCTTTCCTTGGTCATATAGTCTTAGAGGAAAGAGTATCAGTGGATCCAAGTAAAGTGGAGGTTGTGCTTAATTGGGAGAGACCAAGGACAGTTACTGAGGTACGAAGCTTCCTTGGTTTAACAGGGTATTACAGAAGATTTGTGGAAGGATTTTCAAGGATTGCCGCTCCTTTGACTAAACTCACGCGTAAGGAGACTCCGTTCATATGGACTGATCAGTGTGAGCTCAGTTTTCAGGAGTTAAAGAGGAGATTAACAGCGGCACCTGTGTTAACTAATCCTGAGGGATCAGGAGGATTTTCGGTGTATAGTGATGCATCTCATCAAGGACTGGGGTGTGTGCTTATGCAGCATGGAAGAGTGGTCGCATATGGATCACGACAGTTGAAAGACCATGAGCGAAATTACCCCACGCATGATCTGGAATTAGCCGCTGTGGTATTTACCTTGAAGATCTGGCGACACTACTTATATGGGGAAAGATTCCAGATCTTCACTGATCACAAGAGTTTGAGATATCTCTTTGATCAAAAGGAGTTAAACATGAGACAAAGGAGATGGATGGAACTCCTTAAGGATTATGACTGCGAGATTCTATATCATCCGGGTAAGGCGAATGTAGTTGCTGATGCCCTGAGCAGGAAGAGTATGATATCTGCTATGATGATCAGGGAATGGGATTTACTGGAGCAGTTCGCCAAACTCTGGATCAGAGTCAAAGATATAGAGACTGGATTTTTGGCTAGCTTGTGGATAAAGCCCAGGATCATGGATCAGATTAGAATTGGGCAGCTCAGTGATCAGAGGTTGAGTGATATGGTTAGCCAAGCTGAACAGACCTTACAGTCGGATCTCACAGTCAGTGAGGATGGATTGTTGAGATTCAGAGGACGGATTTGTATACCGGACGATGATACCCTAAAGAGGCAGATACTGAGAGAATCTCACTGCTCGCGATACACCATGCACCCAGGGAGTACTAAGATGTACCGAGATTTGAGAAAGATGTACTGGTGGAGTGGTATGAAGCGAGACATGGCAGAATATGTGGCCAGATGTTTAGTATGCCAGCAAGTGAAAGCTGAACATCGAAAGCCTGGAGGACTACTACAGCCTTTACCTGTACCTACATGGAAATGGGAGCATGTCACTATGGACTTTATTATAGGTTTACTGAGGACCCAAAAAGGTCGTGACGCTATATGGGTTATAGTGGATAGATTGACCAAGAGTGCCTACTTCCTTACCATCAAGAGCACAGATACTGTGGATGCCTTAGCCGAGCTGTATGTCAGCGAGATAGCTAGATTACATGGGGTTCTAGTGAGTATTACTTCTGATAGAGATTCCCGATTTACTTCCAGATTTTGGACCCAGTTTCAGGAGTCCATGGGATCTCGATTGAGTTTTAGTACCGCCTATCATCCTCAGATAGATGGTCAGTCAGAGAGGACTATTCAGACCCTGGAGGATATGTTGAGGGCATGTACGATGGATTTTAAGGGATCATGGGATGATCACTGCCCCTAGCAGAGTTTGCATACAATAACAACTATCATGCGAGTATTGGAATGGTACCTTTTGAGGCTCTATATGGTAGGATGTGTAGATCCCCTGTAGCTTGGGAAGAAGTCGGTGACAGAAAGATAAATGCTCCCGAGCTTGTTGAGCAAGCTGTACAGAGTGTGAAACTCATATGTGAGAGGTTATGGGCTACACAAAGTAGACAGAAAAGCTACGCGGATGTGCGTAGATGGCCACTCGAGTTTGATGTTGGTGATACAGTATTTCTAAAAATATCACCGAGTAAGGGTATCATGCGATTTGGGAAGAAAGGAAAATTAAGCCCTCGATACATAGGACCATTCGAGGTTCTAGAGAGAGTGGGTGA
The DNA here is from genome assembly GCA_033439115.1 of Firmiana major. Taxonomy (NCBI): domain Eukaryota; kingdom Viridiplantae; phylum Streptophyta; class Magnoliopsida; order Malvales; family Malvaceae; genus Firmiana; species Firmiana major. Next base: position 24,958,079 of record CM065910.1, read on the forward strand.
GGTAGCCTACAGATTGGCATTACCCCCACAGATGTCCCGAATACACAATGTTTTTCATGTGTCTATGTTGATGAAGTACCACCCGGACCCTTCTCATGTCATAGAGTATGACGAGATGGACATACAAGAGGACATGAGCTATACTGAGGAACCCGTCCGGATTCTCGATAGAAAAGAGAAGGTACTTAGAACCAAGAGCATCCCATTAGTGAAAGTTTTGTGGAAACATCACTCAATGGAAGAAGCAACGTGGGAATTAGAAAGTCTCGTGAAGGAGAAATACCCCCATCTATTTGACGAGTTAAGTTGAATTTGGAGGACCAAATTCTTTTTAAGGTGGGGAAGATGTGAGATCTGAGAATTTTAGATATATTTTAATGATGTAATAAGAACTTAAAGTGTAATTTATTGAGCTAAGTGAATTGTGGAAATTATATTTGGAGATTTATGTGTAAGTGTTTAACATAAGTGTGAACTAAGAGGTCAGATCGATCTTGGAGAAGGAGAGATCGATCTGGTGAGTTAAAATGACAAGGAATGAGGAATTTAAGGAGCAGATCGATCTCCAATGGAAGAGGATCGATCTCCTTATGATTCTGTTTGAGAGAAGATCGATCTCATGAGGAAGGGATCGATCTCTAAATGTTTCTGTTTGGGAGAAGATCGATCTCCTCAAGGAGCAGATCGATCTCATAAAGACATAAAGAGATCGATCTCACCCCTCGACAGATCGATCTCCTAGGCATAAAATTGCCCCAAATCGTCCACAAATTCAAATGCAGATCGATCTCATCAAGAGCCAGATCGATCTCCTACCTTCAGTCTATATAAGGAACCACTGCTTTCTCCTGTAATTTCATTTTCTCTCTCTTTGAAACCCCATTTTCACTGAGCCCTAGCTTTCTCACTCATCCAAAGCACCCATTTTCGTCCAAATCAGAGGCTGTGGCAAGAAGGAAAGTTGTTTCTCATCAAAGGGAGAACAACATACTTGGAAATCGTAAGACAGATTGAATCGAGGCAAAAGATAAGCTCTCCACAAGTTTTAGGTAATTTTTAAACCTCGATCTTGATATTTGAGATGATTTTGGTGATAATGGCTGTTGGCATTGTGTTGAAATAGTTGGAAAATGATTAGGGATTAATGAAATTACAATGTAGTTGGAGTGATGATGATATTTAGCAATTTTGGTAATTTTGGGAATTTTGAGCTATAAATGAAAAATGTAGAACGTGGAGATGTTGTGAATGAGATTGTAGTTTGGGGTAGAGTTACGAGAATCGAGCGATTTGAGGTGTTATGAGCAATTATGCTCGATTTTGAGAATTGAGGTTACTGTAATGATGAGTATTGATGTTTTAACATCGTTTGGACAGCTCGGGAGTTCCAGAGTGGAATGTGAAACTAGTCCGTGACAGGGGGAAACGATTGCACTATACGAGGTGCAAAGAGGTAAGGGAAACTAAACCATTTGTGTATGTGATTTGTGAACTATTATAGCATGATTTGCGATTTATAAAACAAGCATGTTTGATGTGTTGTGTTTTGATGAGAATGCACACGATTTTTATAGCCGGTTGGAGCCCATTATTTTATGAGTTTATAAGCTGACTGTGAAATTTCTTTATAAACCGTTGAGGTTGCGTGAGAAAGGAATTGGGCTCTACGTTAAGGCAATATTGAGAATTGAGAAATGTGTGCGTGTTTTGCCGGTTGGGACTCGATTTTAAATATGTTTTGTGTTGAGTACAAAACGATTTTAAATGAGTTTTATGCGAGAAAACCACTATGAGTTCTACGTGAAGGCAAATCAGTTTTACATGATAATGGCTATTGATAAAGACTTAGGTGTGTAATTTTGAATACACACTGGGCATTGCTCTGGTAGCATGTAAGTCCGATTCTTCTCCGTTCTAGTAACATGAGATCCCCCATTCTGTGGCTGTGCCACGTATATCTGGTGGCCGTTGCCACGTGAAACCCCATTCTATGGCTGTACCACGTATATTTGGTGGCCGTTGCCACGTGAGAAACCCCATTCTGTGGTCGTGCCACATATATTTGGTGGTCGTTATCACGTGAGAAGCCCCATTCTGTGGCTATGCCACGTATATTTGGTGGCCGTTGCCACGTGAGAAACCCCATTCTGTGGCTGTGCCACGTATATTTGGTGGCCGTTGCCACATGAGAAACCCCATTCTGTGGCTATGCCACGTATATTTGGTGGCCGTTGCCACGTGAGAAACCCTATTCTGTGGCTGTGCCACGTGTGAATCTAAATCAGTGGCTATACCACGTGTGTTTGGTGGCTGCGCCACGTGCATTATTATTACAGTGATTTTATCACGTATATTGAGAAAGCCATTATCGCATTATTTTCACATGCTTGTTACTGCTCTATACTGAGCATTCTACTTCATGTTTTCACATGATTTTGAGATATGAGAATATTGTTTTAAGAACTTTCATGCTATGATTTTAAATGAGTATACTGAGTTTCACATGCAAATAAATATTTTATGATGTGCATTATGGTTTATATAATGAGTCCCTTACCCCCTTACTGAGCGATTTAGAAGCTCACCCTGTTTTCCTTTCCCCCCAGATTTCTTCAAGTGAAAAAGGGTTTCCCTGCGACGTACGGAGTAGTGGCTACTGGAGGACTTAAGCTCCAGGCTATATATTGTGTTTTGAGGTATCATTTATCTTTTCATGTACCCAGACAATTATTGTAGTTACAGACACTTGATGTATAACATTGTATAGGATGTATTAGGATTAATTAACTTGAGATCGAGTAATGTATATGATATAATATATACTATTTAATGATGAGATCCTGAGGTATGATAAGTGTGATGATGTATGACACTGCACAGGAATGCACTCTTAATTGTGAATGGTTGAGTAAAAAGTTTTAAATTTGCTCAATTTTCGCGTTTCCGAGGCGTGACATGGTATAGCAACAGGGGTTGGCATATCTTGTGCGGGTGGGGTATCAGTCGTCTGAGGTCTCTGGGCTGGCCGTACCCATGCCTTAAGAGCTGTCCCCTGCTCGGCATACCCTCTGTAGCGGGACTCTGTCTGCCCCTAACTTTAGGTAATGACTGAGGGACCAACTCCAAGATCATCTCAATGCCCCGCTCAATCCTTGTGAATCGTGCCTCAGCACTCTCGGGTCTCTCCTCTAGACCTTGTGGAGCATGCTCAACCTCAGCCTCCACCTCAATCTCTTCCTGAGCCTCGTGTGTTTTCGGCTCAACATTGCCCCTAAGGGTCCCTCTACGAGCTTGTGCTCTCATCCCTCTACCGTGATTGGTATTAGGCATAATGCTCAATTCCCTACATTCATAGCAATTTCTTAGTCAACCGATTGACACACACATTATTTGTATCTAAACAAGCACTGTAACATGAGGATGTAATTTTTTAACTTATTAAGTATTTTAGACATCGACACACGTTACACGAACTCAGCTTTGATACCAACTTCTATCATGACCCTCAACTTACCAAGAATCAGCGCAAAGTTTTTTGCTTTTCATACTTTATTTAATATTCGTTCTTTTCTTACCTCGATCGTGATAAGCTACACTCTCAAACAGTTGGGCTGTGTGTCAATATCTACCTCATCCAACCATAATAATTTAATTTGTAATATAATTTAAAAGTAAACACTTATATAAATAAATCAGAGTTGTTGTTACATGTATTTACATTACTTTACATCCACAATAGTTACATACAAAATGCTATTGTGCTACCGATGGCTTAGATACAAAATTCTACAAGTGTGTATACCTTTAGTGATGAGATGCAGTGGATACCAAAAGGGAAAGTCTCCAATCGCCCACAATCTATACTTAAAGCTCTGTAGAGAGGAGAAAATAAGGGGGTGAGCAAACCATACACTTAGTAAGGCAATCATGCGAACAGGTAGATATTGCACTATCTACGTGATCGTGATGCCATGCTCAAATCCATTCATTTCATCATTTCATCTCAAACCATGAGTTCATGCTTGTGTTAATGGTATGTAAAGCATTTCATGCTATTTATTAGTGCACAAATCAAATTCAAAGCACGACATTAATCAACATGCATATTTCATAAGTAAAGCATGGCATTAATCATCATGCATATTTCATAAGTAAAGCATGACATTAATCATCATGCATTAGTGCACTTTAAAAACCATTAACATACTTTCTTATCTCAAACAAACCAATACTTGTCAGGACTCAGCCCCTCCCTTGGAATGTCCTGACGCACAAAATATTTCAAACATGGATTGATTTCATAAATAATAGACATGTGAGATAGGCAATATAATAAGGGAAATCTCCTCTAGGACTATGGCCATATCCTGTGATCCCAAGCTACACTGATCAAGTGTACGGGATATCACCACTATCTGCTTCCACACGAGAGGTGGGTCACGTCCAGCCCGTTGGTCCATAGCCGATCTCATCAGAAGATGGCATATCACGACCTCAACATGGTACAACGTACTCCATGCTACCTGCACGGTACATCGTACTCTATGGACCTATATCAACACATCATATCACACCATATCTCAAAAATGCACGTGCGAGCCTATTTAATCGGTATGACCTCCTGTCTACCCAAAGCTCCTAGCACGGCTATCAACATGTCAATTCTAAAAAATGCAAGTGCGAACCTATTTAATCGATGCGACACCTAGTCTACCTGAAGCTCCTAGCACGGCAGCAAGTATGGTGGGCGTCTAATGCGAGCTATGCTCCAACACCATGCCAAAACCAGTGTAAAGTCTGCGTGAGCTCAACTCTACACAATATCATAAAAATCCATGTGAAAACTAGTGCGAGCTACGCTCTAGCACTCATGCGTATGAAAACATATCAAATCTCGTGCGATTAACACATTTCCATTCTCACGAAATCCATGTAGGTGGCTCAATTCTTTGCAAAACATGGTTATCAACCAAATGAAATCATTTCTTTTGTAAATCATTTCAAATGTTAGCCAGCCTACCAATCATTTGCTAAAAAGCAATAAAACAAGGATTTCAAAGCATTATGCTTTTATGCACATTTCTCAAAACCCAACTCTTTGCCCTTCAATCTCCCAATTTCATTTCCTAGTGTCACATGCACTTTAGCAAAACATTTAAGCGCCTAAATTACGCATGAATATCTCCAAGAGTCCACACAAGTCCCTTACCTCAATTTACTCGGGGTGCGACTCTCTTCCTTTACATTTCTTGTGCTTTTCGCTCAACTTGCTTCGGTGTATCCTTGGGAGCTGCAATTCATTCATTAAACGCTCGAGTTAGTGTTGCTAACTCTCATTTAACTATGTATTCTACCCAATGCCTTAAATGTTCATTTTAGCCCTTTTTGGGTAAGTCTCACAATTCATTCCATAACACCATCTTAAATCCATACCCACAACACCATTTTCACCTAAAGATATCCTATTCATCATTTATTCCACTACATTCCACTTTCTCACACTAACTCATTTCTAGGTTATAATCACTCCATTGTATTCTATATTGTTCCTACCATTACTAAGCACACCAATCAACTCCAAAATTAATAACTTAAACAATGTACTTGAGTTGGTGCTTTAGAAACTCACCTAAATTGATTCCCCCTTGCTCAAAATGGAAATGCACCTTTACTCCTTCAATCCCACGAATGGGGGAATGCATCCAAGCTATGTTGTTCTTCTCATTGATGTGAACAACTTTGCGTCTAATACCCATCCTTCAAATCTTCTTGAAAATGGGTGGATTTAGAGAGTGAAAACTAGGTTTTTGGATTGAAAATGGAAGCAAATTTTTTTTGTCCCGAAATCTGTAGATCTAACTACTCCTATTTATAGATTTAGCTTGATGAGATCGATCTTTCGAGACATAAGATCGATCTGGTCCTCCTATAATCCCTCATTTTTTAAGACATTTGAAGGCTGGCGATCGATCTGTCGAAACCTTGAGATCGATCTGTCTCAGACAGTAGCTTAAAGAGATCGCTCTGATCTTAGGGGAGATTGATCTGCTCCAACCCGAGAGCTAAGGAAATTGATCTGTTTCATTAAGGATCGATCTGCATTTTATAAAATGTTTAAGAGATCGATCTGGCTCTATTGGAGATCGATCTGCACTATTCCATTGCTCGAATAAGAGAATTTTTGGCTCTTCCAGATCGATCTCTCATACTATGAGATCGATCTGACCTTCATATTTTCTAGATTTTCTACAGCAACTCACACCGAAACATCCTTAATTTGTTGGCATGGTCATTTTCTCATCCGATCACCTTTGAGACTTGAAAATGGCATCCATTCATACTTCATACATTTTAAAACTTATGTGAAATCTTTGTATAACCAAAGGTACATAATATAAACTAAACGGAAGTGCATACTCATGCAAATCTTCAGTCCATTTACCATACTACTCATATTCCATTCCACTCACATTCATCACATACAAAAGTCTATTTCTTTATAGTCATACATAATGAAACTTGTACGTACGTCACAACTCTTATTACAAGTGTGTACATTGAATTTATGGACTTTACATCTCTTATACTTCACCTTACAAGTACATCACCATTTACATTATTTACAAAGTTATACTTATATGGGGTCTCACAAGTTATCAGACACCTCTTATGCCTATTGTCAATCATCATCTATTCCAACATATATATATTCCACAAAACTATCTTAGAATCATCTATACATGCTTAAATCATTATGAATTCACACCCCCAAACTTGAGCTTTTGCTTGTCCTCAAGCAAAACAAAATAATTGTAGAAATGACAAGTACTAAACACAATAATTTTTCTAATATTATCCTCAAAGAAAAAGTACAAATTATGAAATCAAAGTATCACAAATATAGTCCAACACTCAGAATCATTCAATCATAAGTCCTAACCCAAATTGGATCCCTCGTGTGTGTGAAAATGTCAAAGTCACTTCACAGTACATTATCAGGATTAGATTATGCAAACACAGTAAATGCAAAGTCAATGACATATGATCATTCCCATAAGTTTACTTTTCACTTCTCTCTCCACTAATGTAGTCACACTTAACTAAAGATCAATAGGACTTCATTAAGCTTGTAATGTAAGGCTGGGGCTAAGGTATGATAAAGTCAATTTGGGTTTAATTACCCCTTAACATGCATTACTTTTAGGATCTTTAATGTAAGAGCTCAAATTATTTCCCCCAAACTTATTTATTTCACTAAATATTTTTTTCCTATTTATTTATTTTTTTCGTATTTTTCTTCTTTCTTCTTTTTCTTTTTCTTTCATTTTTTTTGAATTTTCACTATCACCAGATACCCAAATGTACAAAGCTCACAATATATCCCGATGACTTTCATGCTTTTGGGGTAAGGGATAGGAAAAGAGTATTTAAGCTAAGGAAAATTATAAGCAGGTGTATTTACAAAGAAAGGCTTGTTTGGCCTAAATGGGTGACTAGGGATAAAGTATGTACAAGGATGGCTCGAAAGGCTCAAAAGATCAAAAGATGGCCTAAATCATCTCCCTAATTAAGTGTGATCTAATATTTCGCCTCGAGATTAGATCAAACAAATTCTAGAGTATGATACATAAAATCAACTAAACAAATGCAATCCTAAGTCCACATAAGCTTTCTCTAAATAAATATACAGATTCATGACAAGACATGTGCATAAGATGAGGAAGTCATAATCAGAATCAAGACAAATTCAAGAATTCAGCTTCATGCTTTTCCTATAATCATGCTTCTTAGTCAAATCTAAATCAGACTTAATCATGGGGTCATATCATCGGAATATGGGAAAACTACATGCTAAGCACTAAATCATCCCAAAATCAAACAGTTTAAGCTCAGATTTTCGAAAAAATTTTGATAAAATTTTTAATTTTTCCTAACTTTTCGAAAAATGCTCAAGTAATATCCCTTCCCCTAAACTTAAAATGCACAGTGTCCTCAGTGTGCAGATAATATAAACAATTAAGCTCGAGAACAGAGTACTCCCCTATCTGATGTTGATGAACAACTGAAGCTTTTATTGAAAGTGTAAAACTTAGAAAATAAACCTGTAAAATAAACAAAGAAAGAAACAACAGAAAAGAAAAAGAAAAAGAACTATATACAAAAAGTGAAAAGGAAAACATAGCCACTTCAAATGCAGCTAAAGAACACAACACTCAGCAGCAGTGCAAAGAGTAGGAGGATCATCAGGATGGTGACAAAATGTTAATAGTTAAATCCTCATGAGCTCTATCTACTTCATTCTTTCTCTTAGATTTCCTACGCTCAAACATTTTATCTTCTTTAACCTCCATCTTAAAACACTATTGAGAGTCGTCTGGGAGCTTCAAAGGTTGGAAAACATTAAATGTCACTTCTTGATCTAAGATTCTCATGGTTAATTCCCCTTTTTGTACATCAATTAATGTCCTACCAGTAGCTAGGAAAGGTTTGCCTAGAATAATGGGGACTTCCCTGTCTTCCTCCATATCTAACACGATAAAATCTGCAGGGAAAGTAAACTTGTCCACCTTAACTAGCATGTCCTCAATGATCCCCTTCGGATATTTAATGGATCTATCAGCTAATTGAAGGGTCACTGTAGTGGGCTTTGCATCTCCTATTCCTAGCTTTTGGTATATGGACCAAGGTATAAGGTTTATACTAACTCCTAGATCACAAAGGGCTCTACCAAAGAACTGATCTCTTATGGTGCAGGGTATGGTAAAACTACCTGGATCTTTAAGCTTGGAGGGTAATTTCCTCTGAATAATGGCACTACACTCCTCAGTCAAGTCCACTGTCTCATAATCCTCTAATCTTCTCTTCCTCAAGAGGATATCCTTCATAAACTTCACATAACTAGGCATTTACTCTAAAGCATCCGCGAAAGGAATGTTAATGTGAAGCTTCTTAAAAACCTCAAGAAATTTAGCAAACTACTGATCAAGCTTCTGGTTTTTTAACCTCTGAGGAAATGGTAATGGGGGTCTAACTAGAGGAAGTGTAGTGGTAACAAGTGTAACATCAGATAAAAAGGAAGGTTGTGAAGAAGAAGAAGGTAAAGATGAAGAAGCGCCTGACTTGGATTCTTTTGCAGCCTGATCTTGATGTTCCTGTTCTTTCTGAGCTGCTTCATTAGAACTTAAGGATTCTTCAACTATGTGGTGTTCAGGTTGGGACTTAACTTGTGGTTCGTCATCAAGCTCTCTATCGCTCCTAAGGGTGATGGATTTCACATGTTATTTACCCTCCCTTTGCCTAACAAGATTAACTTCAGTATTACTGGGGAGGGTCCCTTGTGGACGCTGGTTAAGAGAACTAGCTATTTATCCTACCTGAACCTCTAAGTTCTTAATTGAGGCAGCTTGATTTTACAGGATAGTCGTGAACATTTTCTCAAGCGAGGGCTTCTTCTCAGCTGCTGGTGCGTGGTAAAGTTGTGGCTGCATAGGTTGTGGTGGCGGTGGTGGATGAGGTGGATGATGTTGAAATTGGGGGGGAAGGGGATGATAAGATGGATGGTATGGATATTGCGGCTGTGGTGGTACCTGAACCGGTGGAGCTTGAAAACCAGGGAGTCTTACAGGTCTAGTGCTAGAAGTTTGCCCTTAGTTTTGGCTCCAGGAAAAGTTAGAATGGTTCCTCCACCTTGGATTATAGGTGTTTGAAAAATGGTTGTTCTGTTGTGTTTGAGAAGGGGTAACATACTGAACGATTCTAAGTTGAACGGACACCTATCTACAGAGTGGGTACCACTATACAGCTCACAGGAAAGAAAGGACTTTGGACAGAATATACAGGGTTATGACTAGTGGGAGGATTATGTTGGGTACTGAGCGACTCTACCTTCTTCGTAAGGTTAGCGATTTGAGTGGTCAAGGTAGACAGTGTGTCGAACTCATAAATACCCGTCGACTTCTTAGGCATTTGCCTCTCCGAGGACCATAGATAGTTGTTAGCCGCCATCTTTTCTAACAAATTCGTAAGCTTCCTCCTCTGTTTTACACATCAGAGCTCCACCCGCAATAGCATCAATAATGGTCCTATTTTGGCTTGTAAGTCCGTTGTAGAAGGTTTGAACTTGCAACCACAAAGGTAGGTCATGGTGAGGGCACTTCCTAAGAAGCTCCTTATATCGTTCCCATGCTTCATAAAGAGATTCAGAGTCGTACTGGGCAAAGGAAGATATATTACTACGGAGTTTGGCCATTTTAGAGGAAGGGAAAAACTTAGATAGAAATTGATGGGCTAACTCGTCCCATGTAGAAATGGATCCTGGAGGCAGGGAGGTTAACCAGTGTCTCGCCCTATCCCTAAGTGAGAAGGGGAATAGTCTAAGCCTAAGCGCATCATCAGATAATCCATTATGTTTGAAGGTGTTGCACAAGTCCAAGAATTGCCCAAGGTGAGCATGTGGGTCATCGTGTGGAAGCCCACTGAACTGTAAAGAAGTTTGAATCATCTGGAGGATTGCAAGCTTAATTTCAAAGTTATTTGTAGGGACAGCTGGTGGCCTAATGCCGAAATAATATCCTCCAATCGTCGGCATTGCATAATCTCCAACGGTTCTAATTTTCCTATTTTCTGTCATTGTGTTTTGCAGCGGAGCTATAAATTTCCTAGAGTCCTTTCGAATTTTTCTAAGAGTACGTTCAATTTCAGGATCTAGAGGAAAGCAATCAAAACTCTTGGCTCTACGCATGCAAACATCAGAAAGTCCTTAGAATTTTTTTTTAATTTTTAAATTTTTGAATTTTTTTAATTAACTAATCTAGATTAAACATCTAAATATTTACACCCTAAATATTCACAAGCTAGAATTACACCTAAGCATAATTTCACCGATATTAACTAATGGCTAATTAAGACTTCCCCGACAATGGCGCCAAAAACTTGACACGCCCAAAGGGTATTAACCGTAAGTGCACGGGTCGTACAAGTAATAATGGGATTTGAGTCCCGAGATATCGTCCCACAGAGAAGTTGATTAGCCTAATTAACTACCGGTTAATCTTACCCTAAGTATATTCTAGCAAATTATGAAATTGCAATGGGTGATCTACTAAGGCTAATTAAAAACACTGGAAAGCACTAAAATAATAAGAACTACAGGAAATAAAACCGAGCAAAATTTACGTACAGCACTCTGAGCAAATAAAAGCAAAAACCTACAAAAGAAATTAAAACAGTTAAAACGAATTAACGCAATTAAAATAAAATGCAAATATAAACCTAAAGCAATAAAACTAATTAAACTAAAATTAAACAAGCTTAAAATAAAATGTAATTAAACTAACTAAGAGAATGCAGTTTAAACTAACTTAAAGTCTAATGAAAATAAAGACTAAATTAAAAATGCATACAAAACATTTAATCTAAATTAACTCTAAATGCCTCTAAACTAAACTAAAATCCTAAAACATTTAATATAAAATTAATTACTATAAAAAATTAAGACTAAAAATTAAATTAACAAATTAAAACACTAGAACAAATCTAAATTGACAACTAATAACTATCCTAAACTAACAACTAATCAAACTATACTAAAAATGCAAGAAAAATGGATTATTGTGCATATAGCAAATGCCAAACAAAGCTTTAACATTTTAAACCATTCCCTCCCTTTACTGTTCATGTGGCATTTTTCATTTCCATTTCCAGGTGCTGCTGCTCGGGTTGCTGTGCTAGTTCTGTCCCAGTTTGTCCGCTTCTGCTCCAGGTATGCTTTAGTCCTGCAACCGACTGCTGGACAGGTACCGTCTGTCCTACTGCCCCAGGCTGATGTGCATCCACCACCAGAGTTGTCCTAGCCTCGTACTGCTACTACAAGTGCTGCTCAATGATGCAGTTCTCTTCGGTTTTGTGCTTCTGCCCCAACTGCTGTCGGCTGTCTCCAAGTGTTGCATCAACATTACTCTATGGCTTCTTGCATCACATCATACTTGTACATTCAACAACTGGCTATGCTGTCCAGAATCTGCATCATCATAAAGCAGCACACATCCAAGCTCTCGGCAACAGCAGACAACACAAGAAGACAGGGGCTGGACCCGATCCTGGTTGCCCAAACTCTACACCCTATGAACATCTACTTCAACAGCATTAGTGATGGTGAAGGACGACAACACAGTAATGGAATCATAAATAGGAAACTAATACCAGCTCAATAATGAATGACAAGAAAATAACAACAATGAACAGTGGAGAAAACGTGAAACAGAGCTAAACAGAGGAACAAACTCTTGCTATTGTTGCTCATCACCAGCGCTAGCTCTTACTTCAATTTGCAAATGAAATCTTAAACTGAAACTAAAAAGAACAATGAATTATGGAAACGCAAAATCCCTTGCTTCATGCCCGATTATCTTACTCAGTTCTGCTCTTCAACTTCTATCGGAATCATACTGGACACACCAGTTTACTAAAGAAGAAATAACATAAAATAAAAAAAAATGAAATCAACAAAGGAGTAAAACAAAACCTGTGTAACCCGAGAGTAACTAAAGAATTCAAAGCTTTTTGTAAAAATACAAATGGTTCTAAACATTGATTTAACAACGGTGGTGATCGGAAAAGGAAAAACTTAAAAACAAGAGCAAAGCAATTACCAAACCGAGAGGAACATGGAAACAATCACAGTTTATTAAACCAATGCAAAGTTTTAATAAAACAAGAGAAGAATAAAGACAGGAAACCGAATAGGAAGAACCCGAGAGCAAACAAAATAAAAATAATAACTATAAATTAAAACTTAAACAGTAAAATAACAATGAATGGAAACTGAATAAATCCTAGAAGAAAATGGACAATGGTGGCTGCTGTCACTAGCCGCAAAAACATAAAAAGCTTAAAGAAAAATAAAACCTAAAATAAATGTTTAACCTAAAAAAAACTAAAAACTAAAAGCTACCCAACCTAGGCTACCATTTTTTCAATTGACATCTTTTTATATTTATACACACACTTAGGGATACAATTGTAATATTTCCATCCTAGATGAGTTGACATTGTTTGGCCACTTGTCTTCACACCATTGGCTCCTTGAAAAATAAAATTTCCATGTCATCTGTCTTTTTGTCCAATTGGATGTGCTAGGCTCGTGTTGTCCACATGGTCCAATCTCGATTTTAGCCCAATTTCGATTCATTTTCAATCGAAATATTCAAAATTCATCCAGATTTAATTTATCTGCAAATATGAGAATTTTAATTAAATAAAGGGGATAATTAACAAAATAAATTGGGGATTTAAATAATTAATTAGGAAATTAAGCACAAATTAAAAAAATTTAAAAATATAGAATTATCACAACTCCATACCATTTCAATTTTCTCTCACTAAACCCATTCTAGGTCATGGTTGTTTAAGCATGTAAATGAATATTTTATCCAACATTATATACACCAAATCATTCATCAAACTATCTAGATTAACATACTAGAAGATTGTCAAGACCCATCCTGACTTAACCAAAAATCACTACAAATTTTTCGCATTTTTAACTTACCTTTCATCTCTTCAATGGTTGGGCTGTGATTCGATGTTAGCTTCCTCACATAGCATATCATCCATTATCATACATACATGTCAATATACTGTTACTGACTGTAACTTCTTTTATAATACATATGAGATCATATAAAATCTAATATAAATACATTCCTCATAATATATATCGTATACATCACTGTGCTGTTTCTATGTTTAGATACATAACCGTACAAAACATGTATACCTGTCGATCGATAGGAAATAGCAGCGGACACAGGAATACTATCCCTTAAAAGCTCTCACTCTACTGCTGATGCTCTGTAGAGAGATGTAAAGATAGGGGGTGAGCATACAACGCGCTCAGTAAGGAAATCAAGCAAGCAAGTAGACATCTACACAATCTACTCAAAATAATGTTATGCCTCAAAACGTTACTTCCTTAACTCATTTTCAAAGCATGTCTTTAAATATATATACTTGTACAGATTAAATCCCATGTACAGAAATCGTGCTTTCTTTCTCAAATGTAGGCATGTAGTGCAAAATAATGTATCTTTATAATATCACAATGCCTTTAGATAAATCATGCCATGTATATTTACATCATAGTGAATATGGCATTTAAATCATTCACAACACAAAATCGGAGTCTGACCTATCCCTCAGGTCTATCCGTAATTAAATCAGTCAATCAGGTGATCATGTAAGACTCTATGGTGAAAATGTAAATAGTATCCTGGGCTATGATCATATCCGACAATGGTGATCCCAGGTAACACAGTACTCGGTGTACGGGGTATCACTGCTGCAACGGGAGGGGGGTCAGTCCATCATAACCACACGGTACAATGTACTCCATGCCACATGCATAGTATAACGTACTCCGTGGACCCTACATCACAGTCGGGGTGCCTACCATAGGTCTTAGCCCTCAAAACCATAAAATATCATACCACCTCTCTTAATCCTCATGTGACCCTCTCATAGTGTGACACTCAATCTACATGAGGAAATCAAGCATGGTTTTCAACATTATTATATATCACATACAGTGCATGCCTTTGAGCATGACTCACAGTCGACACTCTGCTCAAACACTGTTCACATCACAAACTCAACTCTAGTGCTAGTAAAACTCCAACAAATAGGTCAATGCATAGTTCATGTTTCAAATCAAGTATGAGCAATAGCTCTAGTACCATGCTATGCACAAAATTCATCAAATCAAGTACGAGCAATAGCTCAAGTACTATATCATGTATCTCATGTAAAATTAGAGTATGTGAGATCTGAGAATTTCAGACATATTTTATTGATGTAATAATAATTTGAAGTGTAATTTATTGAGCTAAGTAAATTGTGGGAATTATAATTGGAGATTTATATGTTAAGTATGTAAAATAAGCATGAACTATGAGGACAGATCGATCTGGGAGAAGGAGAGATCGATCTGGTGAGTTAAAAATGACAAGGAATGAGGAATTTACGGAGCAGATCGATCTCCAATGGAAGAGGATCGATCTCCTTATGAATCTGTTTGAGAGAAGATCGATCTCATGAGGAAGAGATCGATCTCTAAATGATTCTGTTTAGGAGAAGATCGATCTCCTTTGGAGCAGATCGATCTCATAAAGCCATAAAGAGATCGATCTCACCCCTCGACAGATCGATCTCCTAGGCATAAAATTGCCCAGATCGTCCCCAAATTTCAAACGCAGATCGATCTCATCAAGAGGCAGATCGATCTCCTACCTCCAGTCTATATAAGGGACCTGTGTTTTTCTCCTACAAACTCACTTTCTCTCTCTTCCAAACCCATTTCCATCGAAAACCTAGCTTTCTCACTCATCCAAATCCCCCATTTTCGGCTGAATCAGCTGTTGTGGTAAGAAGGAAAGTTGTTCCTCATCAAAGGGAGAACAACATACTTGGAAATCGAAAGACGGATCGAATCGAGGCAAGAGATAAGCTCTCCACAAGCTTTGGGTAATTTCTAAACCTCGATCTTGATATTTGAGATGATTTTGATGTTATTGGTGGTTGTCATTGCGTTGAAATAGCTGAGAAATGATTAGGGATTGATGAAATTGTAATGTTGTTGGAGTAATGTAGATATTTGGTGATTTTGGTAATTTTGAGAATTGTGCTATAAATGGAAATATAGACAATGTGGTGAATTAGCATAGATAATTGGCATGAGAAATGTAGGACGTTGAGATATTGTGAATGAGGTTGTAGTTTAGGGTTGAGTTACGAGAATAAAGAGATTTGAGGAGTTATGAGCAATTATGCTCGATTTTGAGAATTGAGGTTTATGAGATAATTGAGTATTGATGTTTTAACATCGTTTAGACAGCTCGGGAGTTCCAGAGTGGAATGCGAGACTAGTCCATGATACGGGGGAAACGATTGCACTATACGAGGTGCAAAGAGGTAAGGGAAATCTAAACCATTTGTGTATGTGAATTGTAAACTATTTTAGCATGAATTGTGGTTTATGAAACAAGCATGTTGGGTTTTGTGTTGAGATTAAATTGCACATGATTTTATAGCCGGTTGGAGCCCAATGTTTTTATGAGTTTATAACTGGGCTCTACGTTAAGGCAATATTGAGATTTGAGAAATGTGTACGTGTGCTTTGCCGGTTGGAACTCGATGTTTATTACGTTTTGTGTTGAGTACAAAACGATTTCAAATGAGTTTATGAGAGAAAAACCATTACGAGTTCTACGTGAAGGCAAACCAGTCTTATGTGATAAGACTTAGGTGTGTAGTTGTGAGTACACACCGGGCATTGCTCTGGTAGCATGTAAGCCCGATTTCTTCTCCGTTCTGGTAACGTTGAGAAACCCCATTGGTGGCTGTGCCACGTTATACCCCCTTGGTGGCTGTGCCAAGTTGAGAAACCCCATTGGTGGCTAAGCCACGTTATACCCCCTTGGTGGCTGTGCCACGTTGAGAAACCCCATTGGTGGCTGTGCCACGTTGAGAAACCCCATTAGTGGCTGTGCCACGTTGTACTCCTTTGGTGGCTGTGCCACGTTATACCCCATTGGTGGCTGCGCCATGTTGAGAAATCCTATTCTGTGGCTATGCCACGCGAGAAATTAAATCTGTGGCTACGCCACGCGAGAAATTAAACCAGTGGCTTTGCCACGTGTGTTTTGTGGCTATGCCACGCGAGAATTTAAATCAGTGGCTTTGCCACGTGTGTTTAGTGGCTGTGCCACGTGCATTATTTTTACTGTGATTTTATCACGTTACTTGAGAAAACGTTTATCGCATTGTTTTCACATGTTTTGTTATTGCTCTAGAGTGAGCCTTTTTACTTCATGTTTTTACATGATTTGAGATATGAGAATGTCGTTTTGAGTATTTTCATGCTATGGTTTTCAAATGAGTTTCACATACAAATAAACATTGTGTGATGTGCATTTTGGTTTATGAAATGAGTTCCTTACCCCCTTTACTGAGCGATTTAGAAGCTCACCCTGTTTTCCTTTCCCCCAGAGTTCTTCAAGTGAACAAGGATCTCCCTGCGACCTACAGAGTCGTGGCTAGTGGAGGATTCGAGCTCCAGGCCATATATATTGTATCTTGAGGTATATTTTATCTTTTCATGTACCCAGACTATTAATGTAATTGCAGACACTTGATGTATAACATTATATGGGATGTATTAGGATTAATTGACTTGGAATTGAGTAAGGTGTATAATACCATATTTATTGTATCATGATGAGATCCTGAGGCATGATAATTATGATGATGTATGACACTGCACAGGAATGCACCTTTAATTGTGAATTAACGAGTAAAAAGTTTTAAATTTACCCTATTTTCCGTATTTTCGGGGCGTGACAGAGTTTTCTTGGTATCAGAGCTTAGGGTGTCTAGTACTGTCAGTGTCGGTTAAGTGAAATAGAATACATCCCAAGTGTCTGTAATAGTCTGGTCATGAACTGAAATTGCGGATTGAGATTTCAATCAATTTTGATATGTACGCGCAGGAGACGAGTTGAGATAGAGAATGAGTAAACGACGAGGTCGTTCGAGGAGGCAGGCAGAGTCCCCTCCGCCACCTGTCCTACAACCAGAGAGTCCTAACTCTCGATTTAATCGGATTGAGATCGATGTGAGGCAAGGTTTTGAGCAGATGGCAGCGTTATTCGCGCAACACTTTGAGTTAATGCCTCGGATACTACCCCTACACCACCGCAAGGACCTCCCATACCCCCAGTACCTCCCGTCACTCAGCCTGAGGACAGAAGTATGGTCCGACTAAGGGATTTTATGAAGATGAATCCACCTGCATTTAGGGGAAAGAAGGATCCTACAGAGGCTGAGGAGTGGTTGACGGAATTGAGAGTTATATTTGATTTTCTGGGGTGCACCGATGCTGAGAGGGTCAGTATGAGTGCCTATATGCTGAAGAGGAGAGCTCGAGATTGGTGGGGTACTACCCAGGGTATTTTGATGTCCCGCCAAGATGTGATTGGTTGGGAAGAGTTCCAGACAGCCTTTAGGACCTAATATGTACCACGAGCCGCCCAGAGAAAGAAACAAGCTGAGTTTTTGAGTTTGGTACAGGGTGACATGTCTGTGGATGACTATGAGAGCCAATTCACAGCGCTATTGAGATATGACCCAGAGACCTTCAAGAGTGAAGAGCTCCGCACAGAGAAGTTTGTGTATGGGTTGAAGCCTGTCATCAGAGATAGATTGATAGGGCTATGTATTACGGAGTTTGGAGATGCTCTGAGACGAGCTCAAGAGATTGAAAGAGGGATTGAGATGTTACAATCCCAAAATGAGCTCAGAGCCGTGAATAGAGATAAGGGCAAAAGGCCAGCACTTTTCCAAACAGAGGCTCGGAGAGGTTCCTTCAGAAGAGGAAGGATTGAGGTACAGAAGGGCAGATTAGAGAGACCCAGAGGTTACCCTAATATCAGAGAGACCCCTCGAGATGTCAGGCCTGAGACAAGGTTTTGCAGAGATTGTGGCCGAATGCATGAGGGAAGTTATACTGGGTCGATCCATGGATGTTTTAGATGTGGTGACATGGGTCACAGAGTGAAAGACTGTCCTCAACCTCAGATACCACATGCTTCGGAGCCCACTAGACAACAGCCTTAGAGAGTGGATCCCCGGAGAAGGGCCACTGCGGCAGAGAAAGGGAAGAAACCTGTGGCACAGGGACGTGTGTTTACCCTGGATAAGGAGACCGTAGACACTTCGGCAGAAACTATAAGAGGTACATTCTCTGTCTGTAATTATGAGGCTCATATGTTGATTGACTCAGGATCCACGTATTCCTTTATTTCTGAGCATTTTGCATGTAGATTAAACTTGAAGTTTGAACCTCTAGAATACATACTACATGTAAATACCCCTATGCGTGAATCCCAGAGAACTGAGTTAATCTGTAAAGGATGTGAAATAAAGGTGGGAGATAGAGTGATGTTAGCAGATCTAATCATGTTGAATATACATGGGTTTGATGTAATTCTGGGGATGGATTGGTTGGCAACCAATCGAGTGAGTTTAGACTGCTACAATAAGATTGTAACTTTCTCCCTACCTGAACCTTACAGTGTACGATTGAGATATTGAGAAAATGAATATGTGAAATTCTAGTAGTCATTTGAGAATTTTGATATTATTTTGGAGAATATTAAATATGATTATTCATGTGAAGGTTATGAGACACTCATCTCAGACGATGAGCGGGAACATCTGAGGATTGAGGATATACCTGTGGTGTGTGGATTTCTGGATGTTTTCCCAGATGAATTGCCAGGTTTACCATGAGAGAGAGAGCTGGAGTTTACCATTGATTTGGTACCAGATACTCAGTCGATCTCTAAACCTCCCTACAGAATGGCATTAGTGGAACTTGAGGAATTGAAGAGACAACTACAGGAGTTATTGGATCAAGAGTTTATTAGACCCAGTGTTTCGCCGTGGGGAGCGCCAGTACTATTTGTTAAGAAGAAGGATGGTAGTCTCAGATTATGTGTAGACTACCGATTGTTGAATAAAGCCATGGTGAAGAATAAATACCCATTGCCCAGGATTGATGATCTACTTGATCAGCTAAGAGGGGCATCAGTCTTTTCTAAGATTGACTTGAGATCAGGCTATCACCAATTGAGGATCAAGGAAGAAGATATTCCAAAGACGGCCTTCAGGACGAGGTATGGCCATTACGAATTTCTGGTGATGTCCTTTGGATTGACGAATGCCCCTGCAGCGTTTATGAGATTGATGAACGAGGTGTTCAGAGACTATCTAGATAAATTTGTGATAGTCTTTATTGATGATATCCTGGTATACTCTCGGTCGTATGAGGAGCATGCACAGCATTTGTGGTTAGTACTTCAGATACTCTGAGATAAGCAATTATACGGAAAGCTTAGTAAGTGTGAGTTTTGGCTGAACCGGATAGCTTTCCTTGGTCATATAGTCTTAGAGGAAGGAGTATCAGTGGACCCAAGCAAGGTGGAGGCTGTGCTTAATTGGGAGAGACCGAGGACAGTTACTGAGGTTCGAAGCTTCCTTGGTTTGGCAGGGTATTACAGAAGATTTGTGGAAGGATTTTCAAGGATTGCCACTCCTTTAACTAAGCTCACGCGTAAGGAGACTCCATTTATATGGACTGACCAATGTGAGCTCAGTTTTCAGGAATTAAAGAGGAGGTTGACAGCGGCACCTGTGTTAACTATTCCTGAGGGATCAGAAGGATTTTCGGTGTATAGCGATGCATCTCACCAAGGATTGGGGTATGTCCTTATGCAGCATGGAAGAGTGGTCGCATATGGATCGCGACAGCTGAAGGACCATGAGCGGAATTACCCCACGCATGATTTGGAGTTAGCGGCTGTGGTATTTGCTTTAAAGATCTGGCGACACTACTTATATGGGGAAAGATTCCAGATCTTCACTGATCACAAGAGTTTGAGATATCTCTTTGATCAGAAAGAGTTAAACATGAGACAAAGGAGATGGATGGAACTCCTTAAGGATTATGACTGCGAGATTCTATATCATCCGGGTAAGGCGAATGTAGTTGCTGATGCCCTGAGCAGGAAGAGTATGATGTCTGCTATGATGATCAGGGAATGGGATTTGTTAGAGCAGTTCGTCGAACTTCGGATCAGAGTTAAAGAGGTAAAGACTGGATTTTTGGCTAGCCTGCGGATAGAGCCCAGGATCATGGATCAGATTAGAACTGGGCAGCGCAGTGATCAGAGATTGATAGATATGGTTAGCCAAGCTGAGCAGAGTTCCCAGTCGGATCTCACCATCAGTGAGGATGGATTATTGAGGTTCAGAGGACGGATTTGTGTACCGGACGATGATACCCTAAAGAGACAGATACTGAGAGAATCCCACTGCTCGCAATACACCATGCACCCAGGGAGTATTAAGATGTACCGAGACTTGAGAAAGGTGTATTGGTGGACTGGTATGAAGCGAGACATGGCCGAGTATGTGGCCAGGTGTTTAGTATGCCAGCAAGTGAAAGCTGAGCATCAGAAGCCCGGAGGACTACTACAGCCTTTACCTGTACCTACATGGAAATGGGAGCATGTCACTATGGACTTTATTATGGATTTACCGAGGACCCAAAGAGGTCGTGATGCGATATGGGTCATTGTGGATAGATTGACCAAGAGTGCCCACTTCCTTGCCATCAAGAGCACAGATACTGTGGATGCCTTAGCTGAACTGTATGTCAGCGAGATAGCTAGATTACATGGGGCTCCAGTGAGTATTACTTCTGATAGAGATTCTCGGTTCACTTCCAGATTTTGGACCCAGTTTTAGGAGTCCATGGGATCTCGATTGAGCTTCAGTACCGCCTATCATCCTCAGACAGATGGTCAGTCAGAGAGGACTATTCAGACCCTAAAGGATATGTTGAGGGCATGTACGATGGATTTTAAGGGATCATGGGATAATCACCTGCCCCTAGCAGAGTTTGCATACAATAACAGCTACCATGCGAGTATTGGGATGGCACCTTTTGAGGCTCTATATGGTAGGAGGTGTAGATCCCCTGTAGCTTGGGAAGAAGTCGGTGACAGAAAGATAAATGCTCCTGAGCTTGTTGAGCAAGCCGTACAGAGTGTGAAACTCATATGTGAGAGGTTACGGCTGCCCAAAGTAGACAGAAAAGCTACGCGGATGTGCGTAGATGGCCACTCGAGTTTGAGGTTGGTGATACAGTATTTCTGAGAATATCACCGAGTAAGGGTATCATGCGATTTGGGAAGAAAGGGAAATTGAGTCCTCGATACATAGGACCATTCGAGATTCTTGAGAGAGTGGGAGAGGTAGCTTACAGATTAGCATTACCCCTACAGATGTCCGAAATACACAATGTTTTTCATGTATCTATGTTGAGGAAGTACCACTCGGACCCTTCTCATGTTATAGAGTATAATGAGATAGACATATAGGAGGACATGAGCTACACTGAGGAACCCGTCCGGATTCTCGATAGAAAGGAGAAGGTACTGAGAACCAAAAGCATCCCATTAGTGAAAGTTTTGTGGAAACATCACTCAATGGAAGAGGCAACGTGGGAACTAGAGAGTCTCATGAAGGAGAAATACCCCCATCTATTTTGACTAGTTGAGTTGAATTTGGAGGACCAAATTCTTTTTAAGGTGGGGAGGATGTGAGATCTGAGAATTTCAGACATATTTTATTGATGTAATAATAATTTTGAGGTGTAATTTATTGAGCTAAGTAAATTGTGGGAATTATAATTGGAGATTTATATGTTAAGTGTGTAAAATAAGCATGAACTATGAGGACAGATCGATCTGGGAGAAGGAGAGATCGATCTGGTGAGTTAAAAATGACAAGGAATGAGGAATTTACGGAGCAGATCGATCTTCAATGGAAGAGGATCGATCTCCTTATGAATCTGTTTGAGAGAAGATCGATCTCATGAGGAAGAGATCGATCTCTAAATGATTCTGTTTGGGAGAAGATCGATCTCCTTTGGAGCAGATCGATCTCATAAAGCAATAAAGAGATCAATCTCACCCCTCGACAGATCGATCTCCTAGGCATAAAATTGCCCAGATTGTCCCCAAATTTCAAACGCAGATCGATCTCATCAAGAGGCAGATCGATCTCCTACCTCCAGTCTATATAAGGGACCCGTGTTTTTCTCCTGCAAACTCACATTCTCTCTCTTCTAAACCCATTTCCACTGAAAACCTAGCTTTCTCACTCATCCAAATCCCCCATTTCTGGCCGAATCAGCTGTTGTGGCAAGAAGGAAAGTTGTTCCTCATCAAAGGGGGAACAATATACTTGGAAATCGAAAGACGGATCGAATCGAGGCAAGAGATAAGCTCTCCACAAGCTTTGGGTAATTTCTAAACCTCGATCTTGATATTTGAGATGATTTTGATGTTATTGGTGGTTGTCATTGCGTTGAAATAGCTGAGAAATGATTAGGGATTGATGAAATTGCAATGTGGTTGGAGTAATGTAGATATTTGGTGATTTTGGTAATTTTGAGAATTGTGCTATAAATGGAAATATAGACAATGTGGTGAATTAGCATAGATAATTGGCATGAGAAATGTAGGACGTTGAGATATTGTGAATGAGGTTGTAGTTTAGGGTTGAGTTATGAGAATAAAGAGATTTGAGGAGTTATGAGCAATTATGCTCGATTTTGAGAATTGAGGTTTATGAGATAATTGAGTATTGATGTTTTAACATCGTTTGGACAGTTCGGGAGTTCCAGAGTGGAATGCGAGACTAGTCCGTGATACGGGGGAAACAATTGCACTATACGAGGTGCAAAGAGGTAAGGGAAATCTAAACCATTTGTGTATGTGAATTGTAAACTATTTTAGCATGAATTGTGGTTTATAAAATAAGCATGTTGGGTTTTGTGTTGAGATTAAATTGCACACGATTTTATAGCCGGTTGGAGCCCAATGTTTTTATGAGTTTATAACTGGGCTCTACGTTAAGGCAATATTGAGATTTGAGAAATGTGTGCGTGTACTTTGCCGGTTGGAACTCGATGTTTATTACGTTTTGTGTTGAGTACAAAACGATTTCAAATTAGTTTATGAGAGAAAAACCATTACGAGTTTTACGTGAAGGCAAACCAGTCTTATGTGATAAGACTTAGGTGTGTAGTTGTGAGTACACACCGGGTATTGCTCTGGTAGCATGTAAGCCAGATTTCTTCTCCGTTCTGGTAACGTTGAGAAACCCCATTGGTGGCTGTGCCACGTTATACCCCCTTGGTGGCTGTGCCACGTTGAGAAACCCCATTGGTGGCTGTACCACGTTATACCCCCTTGGTGGCTGTGCCACGTTGAGAAACCCCATTGGTGGTTGTGCCACGTTATACCCCCTTGGTTGCTGTGCCACGTTGAGAAACCCCATTGGTGGCTGTGCCACGTTGAGAAACCCCATTTGGTGGCTGTGCCACGTTATACCCCATTGGTGGCTGTGCCACGTTATACCCCAATTGGTGGCTGCGCCACGTTGAGAAACCCTATTCTGTGGCTATGCCACGCGAGAAATTAAATCTGTGGCTACGCCACACGAGAAATTAAACCAGTGGCTTTGCCACGTGTGTTTTGTGGCTATGCTACGCGAGAATTTAAATCAGTGGCTTTGCCACGTGTGTTTAGTGGCTGTGCCACGTGCATTATTTTTACTGTGATTTTATCACGTTACTTGAGAAAACGTTTATCGCATTGTTTTCACATGCTTTGTTATTGCTCTAGAGTAAGCCTTTTTACTTCATGTTTTTACATGATTTGAGATATGAGAATGTCGTTTTGAGTATTTTCATGCTATGGTTTTCAAATGAGTTTCACATACAAATAAACATTGTGTGATGTGCATTTTGGTTTATGAAATGAGTTCCTTACCCCCTTTACTGAGCGATTTAGAAGCTCACCCTGTTTTCCTTTCCCCCTAGAGTTCTTCAAGTGAACAAGGATCTCCCTGTGACGTACGGAGTCGTGGCTAGTGGAGGATTCGAGCTCCAAGCCATATATATTGTATCTTGAGGTATATTTTATCTTTTCATGTACCCAGACTATTAATGTAATTGCAGACACTTGATGTATAACATTATATGGGATGTATTAGGATTAATTGACTTGGAATTGAGTAAGGTGTATAATACCGTATTTATTGTATCATGATGAGATCCTGAGGCATGATAATTATGATGATGTATGACACTACACAGGAATGCACCTTTAATTGTGAATTAACGAGTAAAAAGTTTTAAATTTGCCCTATTTTTCGCATTTTCGGGACGTGACAGAGTACGAGCTAATTGCTCCAGCACTCTCTCATGGATAAATCACATAAAGCTGAGTACGAGCAATAACTCCAGCACTCTATCATGCATGTCATGAAAATCTAGCCCGAATCATAATCCAACACTAATATATGTGGAAAATATATGAAATCCAGTGCGAGCTATGCTCCAGCACGATTTATTCTCACATAATATGATAGATGGCTCTTTAAAAAATGGATGGTTTACAAAATATCAAAATCAGCACCATAAAGTGTGCTTAATTCACATCAACCTTAAAATCATTAGCCCATCTATTTATTCTTCTGCTAAACAGCAGTAAAACACTCAAAATGGTGGTTTCCATGTTTTTTACAACTTTTCACAAAAGTTGACTCTTTGACTAACTAGGGGTAAAATCATAATTTGCCACTATCGGGTAATAATAATTATTATTCACTTTCTCTGACCCTCAGAGTTCTTAAGTGAATGTAAAAGCAGACGAAAAAACATGCAGGTATCTCTAACTACTCACAAAAGTCCCTTACCTGCAATCACTCGAGAAATTTTACTTTCTCAACGCTGCTCGATCCAGCAGTCCAATTCGCTCCTCCAATAATCTCTGGAGCTGCATATAACCATTTATCAGGTTAATTATATTTTTCCTACTATATTTCACATTAAATACAGTCTATTTCCCTTAATTGTTCACGTTTACTCTAAATAGGCCTAAATACTTTAATTGGGTCTTAATCCGTATTAAGCCCGTTTTCCACGTATTATTTCCCTTCATCAAGGTCTATCGACTCATTGGGCCTATTAATACCCATTGGGCTTTATTCCAAGCTCTTTGGATAGCCCGTATATCATTTACGACAGTTAATTCGAAATTTTGAATATAATTCACTAAATGCGAAATTTAATCTGAAATGCGTAAAATAAATCTTAAATACGCAATAATCACATAAATTGTCGTAAATGAGCTTTACTTACTCGAGATTATGCAATGGTATGCAAATTAAAGTTCGATCGGGCTTCCGTTCGAAATTTATCATCGAACTGCATAATTTTGTATATTTAACTCTGGGTTAATTTTCGATTAAATATAATTTAAATAAATTTATCGAAAATCAAATCTGTCACTTTTGACATAGTATCGACCTACCCGAAGTCCGGTGAAATCTCAAAAACTTTCCTTTTTTCTTTTTCTTTCTTTTTTTCTTCTTTTTCCCCTTTTCTCCTTGGCTGAACTAGTCTGGTCTGGTTCAGCGCAAAACCTTCTTCACTGAAACACCGATTGGTTCAGGCTTCCTTTAGTCGTGCCGGCGTCTTTCGGTCGGTTCCTGACGTATCACCACCACCATTCGGCACGCCTCAACCTAGGAAACGTTCGACTGGCCTCGATCGGGACCAAGCACCGTCGGTGGCTGTCGGATTCCTCTCTTTTCCTCTGCGGCTATTCCTCTTCGATTCACTGGCGTCCGGCATCGGTAAAGCGCGTCTCAGTGGCTGGGAGGTCGCACGGTACCTGGCTTCCTTTTCTGGTCGCGTGCCTGGCCGTGGGGTCACCGTGCTTGTCGTTCGATGGTCTTTTCTCTTCCTCGGCTTGCGTCGATTTCCTCTGTTCTCTCTCCCCGATTTTCAATCCCAATTTCTAATTTTCAATTTCTTCTTTTCTTTTTTTCTTTTCTTTTATTTATAACATATTTTATTATTATTTTATTCCTTAA
Organism: Firmiana major; assembly: GCA_033439115.1. Taxonomy (NCBI): domain Eukaryota; kingdom Viridiplantae; phylum Streptophyta; class Magnoliopsida; order Malvales; family Malvaceae; genus Firmiana; species Firmiana major. The sequence continues at coordinate 24,984,647 of CM065910.1, forward strand.
AATAATAATATAAATCCCAAAAATATCCCAAAAATATCTAAAAATATCCTATTAAATTCATTTAGTCCATAAATGAATTTATCAGTTCGATTTTGCCTTTTCGGTATATTTTTCCACTATTCTCGGGATCATTTTTCAAGGCGAAAATTTCAAAAATATTAAATAAATTCATATCTTGATCAATTGGACTCGAAATTCAATATTTTCCTCGATTTTAAACAAGATTCCTTAATTTCATATTTTTAATGAAATTGTCTGATCGAAATTATACTGAATTTCAGTCATTTGACCGTTTTACCCCTGCACTCGTTCGAGAATCAACTTAACCCTTATCTCGTTGTTATGTAGCTTACATGCATTTTTAATTTAAATTGTCGATTACATGATAGAAAATACTCTTCTTATGATTCAACTATAATAATAGAGTGTTCATACACATAGGAATTATAAGGAACAGGCTACATAAAATACGGGTCTGACAATCTTCCCCTACTCAAAAAATTTGGTCCTTCAAATTAGAACCAAGTCAGTCATCAAATAGATGAGAGTGTTTCTCTCGCATCAGACTCTCCAGCTCCCAAGTAGCCTCCTCTGAAGTATGATGCTGCCAGAGAATCTTCACTAACCAATGGTCTTCTATCTCAATACCTTCTCCTTCCTATGTAATATCCGAATCGGATATTCAACATATGACATGTCCTCTCAGAGCTCCAAAGGCTCATAACTAATCACATGTGTCGGATCCAGGTGATACTTTCGAAGCATCAATATGTGCAAGATGTTATGGACACTTGATAAGTCCAGTGGCAATGCCAACCTATAAGCCTTATCTCCCACTTAATCAAGTATCTTAAAGGGTCCAATATAGCGAGGATTTAGCTTCCCTCTCTTCCCAAATCTCGTTATGCCCTTGGAAGGAGAAACTTTCAAAAACACGGATTCACCAACTGCAAACTCTAGTGGCCTACGTCTCCTGTCAGTGAACTCTTCTGTCTACTCTGAGCTGTCCTCAATCTCTCTACAATCAAGTGGACGTCCTCAGATGCTTGCGTAACCATGACAGGAGCGAAAATCTTACGGTCACCCACTTCTTCCTATCCAATAGGGGAATGACATCTACGGCCATATAAAGCCTCATACGGTGCCATCTCGATACTCGAATGATAACTGTTGTTATAGGCGAACTCGACTAGTGGCAAGTGGTCATCCCAGGAGCCTCTAAACTCTAACACACATGCTCTTAACATATCCTTCAGGGTCTGTATAGTCCTCTCTGACTGAACATCTGTCTGAGGATGGAAAGCAATGCTCAAACTCAACTAGGTTCCCATGGCTTCTTGAAAATGTCCCCAAAAGTTGGAAGTGAAGCGGGAATCCCTATTAGAGAATATGCTCATTGGTACACCGTGTAACCTCACTACCTCGCGTACATACAGCTCTGCTAATGAACTCAGAGTATCGATCACTCTCATAGCTAGGAAGTGGGCTGACTTCGTCAGTCTGTCAACGATCACCCATATAGCATCGTGATTCCTTCGGGTTGTCGATAAACCCATCATGAAATCTATGGTGATATGCTCTCATTTCCATCTCGGTATAGGTAGAGGCTGCAATAACCCTGCAGGTTTCTGATTCTCTACCTTCACCTGCTGACATACGAGACACTTTGCCACAAAGTTTGCTACATCTCTCTTCATACCCGACCACCAATATACCTTCTAGAGGTTCTGATACATTTTGTTACTGCCTGGATGTAATGTATACCTCAATGAATGAGCTTCCGTCAATATCAATCTCCTTAGTCCTGGATCCTCGGGAACACACAATCTGCCTCTAAACGTCAGTAGTCCATCAGAACTCAACTCAAACTCAGTCACTGTGCCCTTCTGCATCTGACTACTCATATCCATACAAAACATATCAGTCTGCTGAGCCACTCTGATCCTGTCCAACAGATCTGGCTCCAAGCATAGACTAGCTATCACGTAGCCTGTATCCATGTCAGAAGGCATAACTCCTAAATTGAGGCTAGCAAACTGCTCTCGTAAATCATGCTCCCTAACCATCATATATGATATCATCCCTAGGCTCTTCCTACTCAAAGCATCAGCTACAACGTTAGCCTTCCCCGGATGATACGACAATTTACATCGTTATGCGTGCTTCGAATTTAATTATCGCATAAAATTAAATTAAATTTTGGAAAGTCGAATAAATTGTCGTAAATAATAAATTGAGCTAATTGAGAGTTAGAACAAGGCCCAATAAATTGTTGGTGGGCTCAATGAGCCCAATAGGCCTCGATAATATGAAAATTAAGTGAAAAACGGGCTTAAGGCCGATTAAGGCCCATTAAGGTGCAATCGGGCCCAATAGGGGTAAATGGGCCCAATGATTTAAATTAAGCCCAGAAAGTATTAAATACAATTAAGTTGTATAATATCTGACCTGAGGAATATTTATACACAGTTCCGGACATTGGATTGAGAGCAGATCGGACTGCGCGACGTGACATCAGAAGAAAGGTCAGATTCGATAGGAAAATCGAGGTAAGGGAATTTTGTAGGTGCATAGAGATAATTATACGTATTTATTGAGGGGATTTACAGGGTTTAGAATTCCTTAAAGTATCTAATAACAAAATAATAATTTTACGAAAATCGGGGCTTAGATGAATAAAGGAAAAAGACGATTTTGCCCCTTGAAGTAAAATTTATAAAAAGGGTAGTAAGGCAGATAAATTACATGATTATCATGTTTTAATGTTTTATATGATTATATTGCCTTGATTTAAGCAAGTATGCACATAGGTTGGCTATTGATTTCATGAAATATACAAAAGGGTACCGGTTTGTACCGGTTGCTATTTTAAAAGATGTTTTGTCAAGATTTAGCCACCTATCATATTTATACAAGTAAAAAGAGTGTTAGAGTCTTTCTCGCACTCAAGTTTACTAATTTATTCTCATGAAAAGCCGTACTGGAGCATTGCTCGTACGAAAAATTTGTGTGTGCACAAAACCGTGTTGGAGCTTCGCTCGCACGAGATTTTAGATATCATGATATGCATAGCGTGGTGCTGGAGCTTCGCTCGCACTAGACGTGAGTTGACATGCATATAGTCGTGCGGAAGCCTCCTGTAGACTGTGTGTCACAGAGAGTTGAGATGCTCACACATATACTTTGAGACATGGGTTATCGACATAGTATTGGGGTGGATAAGACCTACGGCAGGCACCCCCAGACTATGATATGGGTCCACGGAGTACGATGTACTGTGTATGTCACACGGAGTACGCTGTACCGTGCAGTCATGATGACTCTATGGTGTTACTTACTATTCTGGCGGCTAGGACTTGACCCCACCTCCCGTTGCAGTTGTGATACCCCGCACACCGGGATCCGTGTAGCCTGGGATCACAGGGACAAAGTATGGGCATAGTCCTCGATTTTTCATACAGTAACCTACATGCCTCACATGATATCATACGGTCTGGATAGACCAAGACAAACCCGATGGAGGGGTAGTCCCGATTTATGTTTTTAAAAGAGATGTGATTTAATGAATCAAGGTATTCCCGAGAGATGGGTTTGACCTTGTTGAAGTTATTTTATGATGAAACAAATGAGTTTTAAAGTGATGAGTTTTGTGATTAAACGAATAAGTTTTAAAGTGAAGAGTTTATGATGAAACTAATAAGTTTTTAATGTGACGAGCATGAGATGTCATGCATGATGATTTTTCCATGTGTGCTTTATATGCCGATTTCATGATTTCTCTTATATGATATATACATACATGTGGCATCATTTTAGTCATATCTCATGCTCCAAATGTAAACGATTTTTATATCATGACATTATCAGCACGTAGATAGTATAGTTATCTACCTGCTTACATTATTGCCTTACTGAGCACGTTTCGCTCACCCTTTCATTTTCCACCCCACAGGGTATATTCAGTAGAAGAGAGCGACAATAGTCTCGCATCTCGATTATCCGCTGCTTCTTATCAAAATTAGGTATTACACATTTGTACAATTTTGTATCTGAATATATAGATGCACAGTACTGTACATGGATGTAATATTGGGGATGTATTTAGTTTAAATAAATTGATATGTAAATGAATTATGAAAATAGAATGGTAAATAGGTGAGAGGTGATTAACACCGAATCATAGCCCAACTGTTTAGTAGTGTAACTATTCACGACGGGTAAGAAAATTAAAAAGCGAAAAATTTACTCTGATTTTAGGTAATTTAGGTCATGACAGATTTAATGGTATCAGAGCAGAGTCGGCCTGATATGAGTCGGTGTTAGTGGTTAAGTAAATTTACATCCCCATGTACTGTGCATTGTTTAGATACAATTGTGTATATCAAGATGGAATTGCAGCTAAGAATTTTGTTTCGAATGCAAGAATATAGTTTTTATAACTGATAGCCGCTATGGTAGAGTGGCGAGTACACATGCTCGAGACCGTAGAGATCGGTTTGAGAATCAAATGAGTCGTCATATGAGACTCAAGATGAGAGTGAGGTGGAGGCTGATGTTGAGCATACTCCACAGGGTCTTATAAAGAGACCAAACAGTATTGAGACACGCTCCAAGTGGATGGAGTGGAGTGTAGAAAATATTTCAGACTTGTTTACTCAGTCTATTGCAAGTAGTTGAGGATAGGCAGGGTGAAGCCTAAACAGATGCCTCAGACTATAGAGATTTTCACATCCCTCTGATATATAGCAAAGTAAAGAAACCAATAGTTACTGAGGACTGGGTGAATAAGATAGCAAAGTTGTACGGATTCTTTCGATGTATGCCAACTGAGAAAGTGACTTTTAAATACGTTTATGTTGGAAACGAGGTGGAGTATTGGTAGAAGTTCGCTCGACCCAACTTAAGAGTTGAACATCCGGAGTCGACATGAGAAATATTTCTGGATGTATTCTGGTGACTGAATATTTCGGGCACTACTTAAAGGAATTTATTGATAAAGTTTCTTACACTACCCATAGTCATGGGTTGATTGATGAGTATGAATCTCAGATTACATCCCTTGGCAAGTATGAACCCGATATTGTGGACAGTGAGAGTCGAAAACCTCAAAAGTTCATGGAAAGGGCTCAAATTGTTGATTAGAGTCCGATTGGCTCACTACCTATGTCGAGGCAGTGTGTAGAATACAGTTGCAATAATATCATGTGTTGCATGCCTCTGAGATTGGGAAAGGTAGTAAGGGCCGAAATAGAGACAGAAAAGAGAATCGAGAAATGACAAAGATGTTAAAATGGGAAAATAGTAATTGGTAAAAGATTTAACTTGACAAGTCATGGAGTAAGATAATTGGTAAGGCCCCAGTGCATCCAATTTTGGCACTTTTGAGGGGCATTGTAATTGGAGGACCCCGACCTGCTATGAAACAGCGTAGCAGTGTAAGCACTGTAAGCAGTGTGGGATGTGTGGTGGATACCACGGAATGAGGGTTTATACCTACACTGTATTGATGAAAATGGCCGTTAAGTGTGGTAAGACGGACCATTGATTTTGATTGTACAGAGTTGGGTGAGATCGCCCCACAGAAAAGTAAAGAGACAGAGAAAAACTTCGTTGGTATAACTGCAACGAAAAAGGAAGGCCATAGCCGAAAAGAAAAAGGGAAAGTAGGCTATTGGACGAAGGCGAGAGGATGTCTTGGACCAGGACACTATTGATGTTTCATGGATGTGGTGTGAGATACCACACTTGTTATGAATAATGAAGTACATATGTTCATTGATCCTGGTGCCACACATTTATTCATACCGCCTTCATTTGCATATAAGTAAGTAAAAGGCATGAATGCCTACATCATTGGGCACAATACTGATAAATGAGTACCCCAATAGAGGAGGATTAATTAACGAAATATGGATATAGAGATTTTAAGTTGAAAACAGGGGTGAAAACATCACTGAAAAGTATACTGTAAGTGTTGACAAGTGATAAAAAGGGGTGCAACAGTTGAAATTAAAGGAGTAAAGGATTGTACTCACGGAATGAATAATGAAAGAGTTTTGTCATGAGAGATATACGAAAGGAGATAATCTTTAAGATGAGATATGCTTAATTCTAAATACAAGATGTATTGGAGTAAGAGTGCGTATGCGAAGTCATTAGGATTAAAGCAATTAGTAGTGAATATAAATTGTGACCACATGGACTGATATATAAAGTAATTGTGGTTAAGTCTGAAGGTTAATAAAGGTATTTCAAAATACCTCCCCGCCTGAAGACTTGACAGCGTCTAAAAGTATATATATAACCTATAACGTGAAATCGATCGTCGTAATAAATACCTTTAGCATTAGGATACCTTTACTAAGACGATAAGAATATTAAAATTTGACAAATCATAAAGGTTAACATAGTAAAATTTAATAAGAGTCGTTAAGATAAGAAAAGGAAATGACGCAGGTTAGTACCTGAAAACGTAAGCGATTTTGAAGGATCTTATACGCTTATGTGTAAATAAGTCAAGGATATGGACGATTGAAATAAGTAGTGGAGCTCGACTACGATGAAGTATTTAAACTTTACCTGGATCGATTTATCATCATCCTTATTGATGATATGTTAAGTGTAGTTAAAGCCCAGGGCAAAATTGTAAGCAACAATTGGGAAATTGCTTTTACAGATGGTTGCTGCGAGTTCTAAAAAGGGTATACCTTGTTGGCACGTTTAACTATGAAAGAGTGGTATTTGAATGAGATGATAGACGTGACAGGAGTTTTGGGGTAATGAAGTGTGAACTGACCACCGTGATTATTTTCACCATGCCCAACAGCTCAAGAGGTTCTCCGTGTGTATAAATGACTCAAAATAATGAATGAGCTGTGTATTGATGTATAATTGGAAAGATAGTCAATTTTGGAGTCAGACAACTCCTTGATCATGAAATAAACTATTTGACTCATGATTTTAAGTTGCCAACGGTAGTGTTTGTACCGAGGATATGGTACTATTATGTACATGGTGAGAAATTTTGGATATGCACTGATCATAAAGCCCCGAGTATCTGTTTTTCACAGAAAGAGTCGGATATGAGAACAAAGAGGATTAGAGCTTCTAAATGATTTTGATTGAGAAAATTGTACCACCCAGGAAAGGCTAATGTAATGGCTGATGCCTCGAGTAGAAAGAGCCTCGGGATGGTACCCTATATGATGGTCAGGGAGCGTGAGCTGTTAGAGCAGTTGTAAGCCTCAGTAGTGATGTGATTCCCTCTGATGATGACAGTGATTATGTGACAGCTAGCCTGAGACTAGAACCGGATGAGAGTGCCCGGATTTGACAGGCTTAGCGTGATTATCAGTATGGTGTCGATAGTTTGGGTCAAATTCAGAAGGAGATAGTGACAGAGTTCACAATGAGTGATGATGAGTTACTAAGGATTTCGAGACAGTATGAGTGCTCCCCAGGACCACAGTTGATAGGATAGTAATATTGTCAAAAGCTCACTCTTTGGGATATATAGTGCATATGGAAAGTATATATATCGAAATCTCGGAAAGGGTATTGGTGGCCAGATGTGAAAAGAGACAAGATAGAGATTGTGGAAAGGTGCCTAGTATGTCAGCAAATAAGGTAGAGTATTAAAAGTCTGCAGGGTTATTGCAGCCTCTACCTATATTGACACGGCACGAAAATGAGAGCAAGTCTCCATGAACTTCGTGATGGGTTATAGAAGACTCAGATGAATCATGAGACTATTTTATTTAGATGATAGTCGATAGAGTGACTAAGTCTACCCACCTTCTGGTTATGAAATCCCCAAATACTCAGAGTGTATATGAGGATTTATGTGTAAGGAAGATTGTGGAACATTAAGTAGCGTTCCAGTGAGCATGGTATCATATAGGGATTCCTGCTTCACTTCCCATTTCGAGAAATATTTTTCAGGAAGTTATGGGAATCCGACTGAGTATTAGCACAGCTTTCTGTCCTCAGACAGATGGTCAGTCAGAGAGGACTGTACAAGTTTTGGAGGATATGATGAGAGTGTGTGCATTGATTTTATAAGCTCCTGGGATGATTAGTTGCTACAAATTGAAGTCGTCAATAGTGACAGTTGCCACTTGAGTATCGGGATAACAAGATATGAGGCAGTGTATGGCTGTAGGGGTTGTTTCCCCAAATTGGATAAGAAGAAGTGGGTGACAGATAGAATTATTTTCGACTTTGGATAATAAGTCTCTGAGGATGTTTAGTTAAGGATGAGAGATTAAGAACACCTCAGAGCAGATAGAAAAGTATTGGAATTCACCGAGGGTGAATTAGTATGGTTGAAATGTTTCTTGTCCTAAGAGAATAAGGACATAGCAAACTTTTGGAAGAAGGTAAATTGAGTTTCGCTGGATTAAATCTTTTGAGAGATTGGACAAGTCGGAGATAAGACCTGTAGGTTGGTGTTATCACCTGAATTAACAGGCACCCACAACGTGTCCCATCTTATGATCCTTCGAAAATACTATCCAGATCTAGCATAGGTGATAGGATATGAGATCCAACCGTTCAGCTTAATGCAAATATAAGTATATTAAAAGTTGATTCGGACATTAAACAGGAAAGAGAAAGTATTGAGATTTAAGATGATCTCCCTAATTAAAATCCTTTGGTAGTAGTACACTCCGAAAAAGTCACAAGGAAATTAAAGAGTATGATATGTGTGAAATATCTGGAGTGATTTACAGACTAACTTGGTTCTAATTTGGAGGACCAAATTTTTTAAGTGGGGGAGATTATGTAAGACCCGAAAAATATATTGTAATTTCGTATGAAGAATTGAAAATAGTCCCAAATTATATGAAATGGGATTCAGACAGGAAAGAAGGATTTAAAATACGAAATGAATGAGTATTCGTGAAGGGAAGTCGGGTTAAATTTATCCCGAACATCTTGAAGGGCAAAACGATCAAAAGATCGAAAGTCGGAATAAATTCGATAAGAAAATTTAATTAAAAATAATGGATTTGAGAATCTTGATCAATATCGAAGAAATAATTAAATTTCGGGTTAAATTGATCAAGATATGAAATTATTGGAATTAATCAAAATTTTGCTCGAAACAATATCCCGAAAATACAAAGAAATTATACCCGAAAAAGGGTTAAAAATATAAAAAATAAATTAAATAAAATTAAATAAATCTATTTGGAATAAAAAAATTAATTTTTGTAGATATTTTGAATATTTTGACTAAAATATTGAATAAAATATTAATAAAATTAAATAATAAATAAAATTAAACTAATTGTAAAAAAAAAAAAAAACGAATCAGAAAAACGAAAAACGCGAAGGAGAGAAAACGGAAACGAAGCAGAGGCCGAGCCTCTGCCGGCGATCGATGGCCGACGGCAACCGAGGAGGGAAGCACGACGAGGGCCGAGCCACCACCGGCCCTATGGAGACCCGAACGGCGGCGATAAGCGGCGAACGGAGTGGAAATCGAAATCGAGAGGAGAGAAGCCGATCCCGACGATCGGCGACGATTCGGCACCGACCGACCACAGCCGATTGTTCCCCAGGCGTCGGTGAGCCGATTGGTGGCAGCCACGACCGGCGAAGCTGCCGAAAAACGTCGAAAACAGCGAAAGAAAAAATGGGTTTCGACGGCAGAAAAGAGAACGGCCGGACCGACGACCTTCCGGCGGTCTTGGGTGAAGCCGAGGCCAGATTCGAGCTGCAGACAACCTTGCGGAGCTGCTGGTGGTGGAAGCCGGTGGAGAACCGACCGGCAAGGCCTTGAACCGGCGGTGAACCGACCAAACTGGAGTGAACCGGTGGTCTGAACCGGTCCGAACCGGACTGAACTGGTTCAGCCAAAAAGAGAGGAAAAAAGGAAGACAAAGGGGAAAAAGAAAAAGAGAAAAAATTGAGAAAAATTTCAGTGATGCAATCGAGCTTCGGGTAAGTCGATAAGCGGTCAAAATTGACCGATTTGAATTTTGAAATATTTTATTTAATTATTATTCGACTGGAAATTTACCCGAAAATTATGAAATTGTGTAGCTCAACAATTGGCATCCAACGAGAGCTCGAGACAGCCTCGATTTGTGGACTAGCATGGAATCTCGGGTAAGTGACCCTTATTTATGACAATTTACATCGTTATGCGTGCTTGGGATTTAATTATCGCATAAAATTAAATTAAATTTTGGAAAGTCGAATAAATTGTCGTAAATAATAAATTGAGCTAATTGAGAGTTAGAACGAGGCCCAATAAATTGTTGGTGGGCTCAATGAGCCCAATAGGCCTCGATAATATGAAAATTAAGTGGAAAACGGGCTTAAGGCCGATTAAGGCCCATTAAGGTGCAATTGGGCCCAATAGGGGTAAATGGGCCCAATGATTTAAATTAAGTCCAGAAAGTATTAAATACAATTAAGTTGTATAATATCTGACCTGAGGAATATTTATACGCAGTTTCGGACATTGGATTGAGAGCAGATCGGACTGCGCGACGTGACATCAGAAGAAAGGTCAGATTCGATAGGAAAATCGAGGTAAGGGAATTTTGTAGGTGCATAGAGATAATTATACGTATTTATTGAGGGGATTTACAGGGTTTAGAATTCCTTAAAGTATCTAATAACGAAATAATAATTTTGCAAAAATCGGGGCTTAGATGAATAAAGGAAAAAGACGATTTTGCCCCTTAAAGTAAAATTTATAAAAAGGGTAGTAAGGCAGATAAATTGCATGATTATCATGTTTTAATGTTTTATATGATTATATTGCCTTGATTTAAGCAAGTATGCACATAGGTTGGCTATTGATTTCATGAAATATACAAAAGGGTACCGGTTTGTACCGGTTGCTATTTTAAAAGATGTTTTATCAAGATTTAGCTACCTATCATATTTATACAAGTAAAAAGAGTGCTAGAGTCTTTCTCGCACTCAAGTTTACTGATTTATTCTCATGAAAAGCCGTACTGGAGCATTGCTCGTACGAGAAATTTGTGTGTGCACAAAACCATGTTGGAGCTTCGCTCGCACGAGATTTTAGATATCATGATATGCATAGCGTGGTGCTGGAGCTTCGCTCACACTAGACGTGAGTTGACATGCATATAGTCGTGCGGAAGCCTCTTGTAGACTGTGTGTCACAGAGAGTTGAGATGCTCGCACATATACTTTGAGACATGGGTTGGTTATCGACATAGTATTGGGGTAGATAAGACCTATGGCAGGCACCCCCAGACTATGATATGGGTCCACGGAGTACGATGTACCGTGTATGTCACACGGAGTACGCTGTACCGTGCAGTCATGATGAATCTATGATGTTACTTACTATTCTGGCGGGTAGGACTTGACCCCACCTCCCGTTGCAGTTGTGATACCCCGCATACCGGGATCCGTGTAGCCTGGGATCACAGGGACAAAGTATGGCCATAGTCCTTGATTTTTCATACAGTAAACTATATGCCTCACATGATATCATACGGTCTGGATAGACCAGGACAAACCCGATGGAGGGGTAGTCCCGATTTATGTTTTTAAAAGAGATGTGATTTAATGAATCAAGGTATTCCCGAGAGATGGGTTTGACCTTGTTGAAGTTATTTTATGATGAAACAAATGAGTTTTAAAGTGATGAGTTTTGTGATTAAACGAATAAGTTTTAAAGTGAAGAGTTTATGATGAAACTAATAAGTTTTTAATGTGACGAGCATGAGATGTCATACATGATGATTTTTCCATGTGTGCTTTATATGCCGATTTCATGATTTCTCTTATATGATATATACATACATGTGGCATCGTTTTAGTCATATCTCATGCTCCAAATGTAAACGATTTTTATATCATGACATTATCAGCACGTAGATAGTATTGTTATCTTCCTGCTTACATTATTGCCTTACTGAGCACGTTTCGCTCACCCTTTCATTTTCCACCCCACAGGGTATATTCAGTAGAAGAGAGCAACAATAGTCTCGCATCTTGGTTATCCGCTGCTTCTTATCAAGATCAGGTATTACACATTTGTACAATTTTGTATCAGAATATATAGATGCACAGTACTGTACATGGATGTAGTATTGGGGATGTATTTAGTTTAAATAAATTGATATGTAAATGAATTATGAAAATGGAATGGTAAATAGGTGAGAGGTGATTAGCACCGAATCATAGTCCAACTGTTTAGTAGTGTAACTGTTCACGACGGGTAAGAAAATTAAAAAGCGAAAAATTTACTCTGATTTTAGGTAATTTGGGTCGTGACAATTTTATTTCTAATTTATTTTTTATTTGTACATAAATCATAATTAATATTATTGCAATAAATATAATCGTTTACATTAATTAATCAAATGTCTCATTAAGAATTTAGAATATTAAATTAAAAAAATTATATATTTTTTATATTTGATATAATTATATCATATACAATTATACATTACCATATGAGTGATATTTTGTAGTTGATATAATACACTAAAAAAATATATTTATACAAAAAAACTTTGTGATCTTAAAAAAAGTATAATATAAATAATTATAAAATTAAAGTAGATAATTATGATTAAAATAATAAATTTTTAAATTTTAAACTGAAGTCATTAAAATTAGATTAATAAATTTAATAATTGAATGTAAATATTTAATATTTATTTTGTTGATAATAAATTATTGATATAATTATGTAATAAATAAATAATGATTGTTTTAAAATTTTATAAATTTAAATTAGAAAAAGTGTATTATTATTTATTTATTTAATTATTTTTAATATAATAATTATATAATTATAATTCGAGTTTTTCGGGTTATAAATTCGAGTTTTCTCGAGTTTTGGATTGGGTCGGTTTAGGTTTCGAGTCGTATCGGGCTCGGGTTATGTCGGGTTCAGGTTTTTTCGGGTTCGAGTTTTTTCGGGCTCAGGCATTTTCGGGCTCGGGCTTTATCGGGTCAGGCTTTTCTCGGGCTCGGGCCTTTGACTATTTGGTCAAATCGATCCGGTCTCAGGTTCGATCTCGGGCGGGCTCGGGCCAACTTTTGCCAGCTCTAGTCTACACAGTGCAACGTACTCCGTGAACCACAACATACAATCAAAAGGTCGTGGGGTGCTCGACTCAGGGACTTACCTCCCTAATCTAAAATCATCAACCATAGCTTATCTCAAAATCCAGTGTGAGCAAGTCAGTGTAACACATAGTCAAAACGAGGGCTCAAGCATGATTTTACTCACGTATCACATCTTATCAGAATTCAGTGCAAGCATGTCTGTGTAACTCACTAATAACATAATAGCTCCAGCACTGTTTCACAAAAAATAGATAGATGGCTCGATTATGATTAAAATGGTACTCACAATCGAATTTATACTCAAAACAATGCACAACAGAGCAAGAGGGGTAATGTGAGATCTGAGAATTTTAGATATATTTTAATGATGTAATAAGAATTTGAAGTGTAATTTATTGAGCTAAGTGAATTGTGGGAATTATAATTGGAGATTTATATGTTAAGTGTGTAAAATAAGCATGAAGTATGAGGACAGATCGATCTGGGAGAAGGAGAGATTGATCTGGTGAGTTAGAAATGACGAGGAAGGAGGAATTTGAGGAGCAGATCGATCTCCAATGGAAGAGATCGATCTCCAAATGATTCTGTTTGAGAAAGGATCGATCTCATGAGGAAGAGATCGATCTCCAAATGATTCTGTTTAGGAGAAGATCGATCTCCTTAGGAGTAGATCGATCTCATAAAGCCATAAAGAGATCGATCTCACCCCTCGACAGATCGATCTCCTAGGCATAAAATTGCCCAGATCGTCCCCAAAATTCAAACGCAGATCGATCTCACCCCTCGACAGATCAATCTCCTACCCTCAGCCTATATAAGGAACCCCTATTTTTCTCCTGCAAACTCACTTTCTCTCTCTTCCAACCCCATTTCCATCGAAAACCTAACTTTCTCACTCATCTAAAACACCCATTTTCGGCCAAATCAAGAGTTGTGGTAAGAAGGAAAGTTGTTCCTCGTCAAAGGGAGAACAACATACTTGGAAATCGAAGGACGAATCGGATCGAGGCGTGGGTTGTGCGTCTCACAAGCTTTGGGTAATTTCTAAACCTCGATCTTGATATTTGAGATGATTTTGATGATATTGGTGGTTGTCATTGTGTTGTAATAGCTGAGAAATGATTAGGGATTGATGAAATTGCAATGTAGTTGGAGTAACGTTGATATTTGGCAATTTTGGTAATTTTGGGAATTTTGAGCTATAAATGGAAATTTAGACAATTGTGGTGAATTAGCGTAGATGATCTGACATGAGAAATGTAGGACGTTGAGATATTGTGAATGAGGTTGTAGTTTAGGGTAGAGTTATGAGAATCGAGAGATTTGAGGTGTTATGAGCAATTATGCTCGATTTTGAGAATTGAGGTTGATGAGATAATTGAGTATTGATGTTTTAACATCGTTTGGACAGCTCGGGAGTTCCAGAGTGGAATGCGAGGCTAGTCCGTGATACGGGAGAAACGATTGCACTATACGAGGTGCAAAGAGTTAAGGGAAATCTAAACCATTTGTGTATGTGATTTGTAAACTATTATAGCATGATTTGTGGTTTATAAAACAAGCATGTTGAGTGTTATGTTGAGATTTAATTGCACACGATTTTTATAGCCGGTTGGAGCCTAATGTTTTTATGAGTTTATAACTGGGCTCTACGTTAAGGCAATATCGAGATTTGAGAAATGTGTGCGTGTGCTTTGCCGGTTAGGACTCTATGTTTATTATGTTTTGTGTTGAGTACAAAACGATTTCAAATGAGTTTTATGAGAGAAAAACCATCATGAGTTCTACGTGAAGGCAAGCCAGTCTTGTGTGATAAGACTTAGGTGTGTAATTTTGCGTACACACCGGGCGTTGCTCTGGTAGCATGTAAGCCCGATTTCTTCTCCGTTCTGGTAACGTGAGAATAACCCATTGGTGGCCGTTGCCACGTTACCCCATCGGTGGCCGTTGCCACGTTATACCCCATCGGTGGCCGTTGCCACGTTATACCCCATTGGTGGCCGTTGCCACGTTATACCCCATCGGTGGCCGTTGCCACGTTATACCCCATTGATGGCCGTTGCCACGTTATACCCCATCGGTGGCCGTTGCCACGTTATACCCAATTTGGTGGCCGTTGCCACGTGAAACCCTATTCTGTGGCTGTGCCACGTGTGAATTTAAATCAGTGGCTTTGCCACGTGAGATAGTGGCTATGCCACGAGTGAAATTAAATTAGTGGCTATGCCACGTGTGTTTAGTGGCCATGCCACGAATGATTTTAAATCAGTGGCCATGCCACGTGTGTTTTGTGGCTATGCCACGTGTGAATTTAAATCAGTGGCTATGCCACGTGTGTTTAGTGGCTGTGCCACGTGCATTACTATTTTAGTGATTTTATTCACGTGCATTGAGAAAGCGTTTATCGCATTATTTTCACATGCTTTGTTATTGCTCTAGAGTGAGCCTTTTTCTTCATGTTTTCACATGACTTGACACATGAAAATGTCGTTTTGAGTACTTTCATGCTATGGTTTTCAAATGAGTTTCACATACAAATAAACATTTTGTGATGTGCATTTTGGTTTATGAAATTAGTTCCTTACCCTCCTTACTGAGCAATTTAGAAGCTCACCCTGTTTTCTTTCCCCCCAGAGTTCTTCAAGTGAAAAAGGATCTCCCCGCGACGTACGAAGTAGTGGCTAGTGGAGGATTCGAGCTCCAGGCTATATATTGTATCTTGAGGTATATTTTATCTTTTCATGTACCCAGACTATTATTGTAATTGCAGACACTTGATGTATAACATTATATGGGATGTATTAGGATTAATTAACTTAGAATTGAGTAATGTATATGATACAATATACGCTATATTATGATAAGATCCTGAGGCATGATAATTATGATGATGTATGACACTGCACAGGAATGCACCCTTAATTGTGAATTAATGAGTAAAAGTTTTAAATTTGCCCTATTTTCTGCATATTCGGGGCGTGACAGAGTTTTCTTGGTATCAGAGCTTAGGGTGTCTAGTACTGTCAGTGTCGGTTAAGTGAAATAGAATACATCCCAAGTGTCTGCAATAGTCTGGTCATGAACTGAAATTGAGGATTGAGATTTCAATCAATTTTGATATGTACGCACAGGAGACGAGTTGAGATAGAGAATGAGTAAACGACGAGGTCGTTCGAGGAGGCAGGCAGAGTCCTCTCCGCCACCTGTTCCACAACCAGAGAGTCCTAACTCTCGATTTAATCGGATTGAGATCGATGTGAGGCAAGGTTTTGAGCAGATGGCAGCGTTATTCGCGCAACACTTTGGAGTTAATGCCTCGGATGCTACCCCTACACCACCACAAGGACCTCCCATACCCCCAGTGCCTCCCGTCACCCAGCCTGAGGATAGAAGTATGGTCCGACTAAGGGATTTTCTGAAGATGAATCCACCCGCATTTAAGTGAAAGAAGGATCCTACAGAGGCTGAGGAGTGGTTGACGGAATTAAGAATTATATTTGATTTCCTGGGGTGTACCGATGCTGAGAGGGTCAGTATGAGTGCCTATTGGCTGAAGGGGAGAGCTCGAGATTGGTGGGGTACTACCCAGGGTATTCTGATGTCCCACCATGATGTGATTGGTTGGGAAGAGTTCCAGACAGCCTTTAGGACCCAATATGTACCACGAGCCGCCCAGAGAAAGAAACAAGCTGAGTTTTTAAGTTTGGTACAGGGTGACATGTCTGTGGATGACTATGAGAGCCAATTCACAGCGCTATTGAGATATGACCCAGAGACCTTCAAGAGTGAAGAGCTCCACATAGAGAAATTTGTGTATGGGTTGAAGCCCATCATCAGAGATAGGTTGATAGGGCTATGTATTACGGAGTTTGGAGATGCTCTGAGACGAGCACAAGAGATTGAAAGAGGAATTGAGATGGTACAATCCCAGGATGAGCTCAGAGCGGTGAATAGAGATAAGGGCAAGAGGCCAGCACTTTTCCAATCGGAGGCTCGGAGAGGTTCCTTCAGAAGAGGAAGGATTGAGGTACAGAAGGACAGATTGGAGAGACCCAGAGCCTATCCTATTATTAAGGAGACCCCTCGATATGTCAGGCCGGAGATAAGGGTTTGTAGAGACTGTGGCCGATCGCATGAGCTAAGTTATACTGGGTCGATCCGTGGATGTTTTAGATGTGGTGACATGGGTCACAGAGTGAAGGACTGTCCCCAACCTCAGATACCACATGCTCCAGAGCCCACTAGACAACAGCCTCAGAGAGTGGATCCCCGGAGACGGGCCACTGCGGCAGAGAAAGGGAAGAAACCTGTGGCACAGGGACGTGTGTTTGCCCTGGATAAGGAGACCGTAGACACTTCGACAGAAACTATAAGAGGTACGCTCTCTGTCTGTGATCATAAGGCTCATGTGTTGATTGACTCAGGATCCACGCATTCCTTTATTTCTGATCATTTTGCATGTAGATTAAACTTGAAGTTTGAACCTCTAGAATATATACTACATGTAAATACCCCTATGCGTGAATCTCAGAGAACTGAGTTAATCTGTAGAGGATGTGAGATAAAGGTGGGAGATAGAGTGATGTTAGCAGATCTAATCCTGTTGAATATTCATGGGTTTGATGTAATTCTGGGGATGGATTGGTTGGCAACCAATCGAGTGAGTTTAGACTGCTACACTAAGATTGTAACTTTCTCCCTACCTGAACCTTACAGTGTACGATTGAGATATTGAGGAAATGAATATGTGAAATTCTAGTAAGTAATTTGAGAATTTTAATATTATTTTGGAGAATATTAAATATGATTGTTCATGTGAAGGTTATGAGACACTCATCTCAGACGATGAGCGGGAACATCCGAGGATTGAGGATATACCTGTGGTTTGCGAATTTCTGGATGTTTTCCCAGATGAATTGCCAGGTTTACCACCAGAGAGAGAGCTGGAGTTTACCATTGATTTGGTACCAGATACTCAGCCGATCTGTAAACCTCCTTACAGGATGGCATTAGTGGAACTTGATGAATTAAAGAGATAACTACAGGAGTTATTGGATCAAGGGTTTATTAGACCCAGTGTTTCACCGTGGGGAGCACCAGTATTATTTGTTAAGAAGAAGGATGGTAGCCTCAGATTATGTGTAGACTACCGGTTGTTGAATAAAGCCACGGTGAAGAATAAATACCCATTACCCAGGATTGATGATCTACTGGATCAGCTAAGAGGGGCATCAGTCTTTTCTAAGATTGATTTGAGATCGGGCTATCACCAATTGAGGATCAAGGAAGAAGATATTCCAAAGACGACCTTCAGGATAAGGTGTGGCCATTACGAATTCCTGGTGATGTCCTTTGGATTGACGAACGCCCCTGCAGCATTTATGAGATTGATGAACGAGGTGTTCAGAGACTATCTAGATAAATTTATGATAGTCTTTATTGATGATATCCTAGTATACTCTCAGTCGTATGAGGAGCATACACATCATTTGTGGTTAGTACTTCAGATACTTCGAGATAAGCAATTATACGGAAAGCTTAGTAAGTGTGAGTTTTGGCTGAACCGGATAGCTTTCCTTGGTCATATAGTCTCAGAGGAAGGAGTATCAGTGGACCCAAGCAAGGTGGAGGCTATGCTTAATTGGGAGAGACCGAGGACAGTCACTGAGGTGCGAAGCTTCCTTGGTTTGGCAGGGTATTACAGAAGATTTGTGGAAGGGTTTTCAAGGATTGCCGCCCCTTTGACTAAGCTCACGCGCAAAGAGACTCCATTTATATGGACTGATCAATGTGAGCTCAGTTTTCAGGAATTAAAGAGGAGGTTGACAGCAGCACCTGTGTTAACTATTCCTGAGGGATCAAGAGGATTTTCGGTGTATAGTGATGCATCTCATCAAGGATTGGGATGTGTGCTTATGCAGCACGGAAGAGTGGTCGCTTATGGATCACGACAGCTGAAGGACCATGAGCGGAATTACCCCACGCATGATTTGGAGTTAGCCGCTGTGGTATTTGCTTTGAAGATCTGGCGACACTACTTATATGGGGAAAGATTCCAGATCTTCACTGATCATAAGAGTTTGAGATATCTCTTTGATCAGAAAGAGTTAAACATGAGACAAAGGAGATGGATGGAACTCCTTAAGGATTATGACTGCGAGATTCTATATCATCTGGGTAAGGCGAATGTAGTTGCTGATGCCCTGAGCAGGAAGAGTATGATATCTGCTATGATGATCAGGGAATGGGACTTGTTAGAGCAGTTCACCGAACTTCGGATGAGAGTTAAAGAGGTAGAGACTGGATTTTTGGCTAGCCTGCGGATAGAACCCAGGATCATAGATTAGATTAGAACTGGGCAGCGTAGTGATCAGAGATTGATAGATATGGTTAGCCAAGCTGAGCAGAGTTCGCAGTCGGATCTCACCATCAGTGAGGATGGATTGTTGAGATTTAGAGGACGGACCTGTGTACCAGACGATGATACCCTGAAGAGATAGATACTGAGAGAATCCCACTGCTCACGATACACCATGCACCGAGGGAGTACTAAGATGTACCGAGACTTGAGAAAGGTGTATTGGTGGAGTGGTATGAAGCGAGACGTGGCAGAGTATGTGGCCAGGTGTTTAGTATGCCAGTAAGTGAAAGCTGAGCATCGGAAGCCCGGAGGACTACTACAGCCCTTACCTGTACCTACATGGAAATGGGAGCATGTCACTATAGACTTTATTATGGGTTTACCGAGGACCCAAAGAGGTCATGACGCTATATAGGTTATAATGGATAGATTGACCAAGAGTGCACACTTTCTTGCCAACAAGAGCACAGATACTGTGGATGCCTTGCTGTATGTCAGTGAGATAGCTAGATTACATGGGGCTCCAGTGAGTATTACTTCTGATCGAGATTTTCGATTTGCTTCCAGATTTTGGACCCAGTTTCAGGAGTCCATGGGATCTCGATTAAGTTTCAGTACCGCCTATCATCCTCAGACAGATGGTGACTATTCAGACCTTGGAGGATATGTTAAGGGCGTGTACGATGGATTTTAAGGGATCATGGGATGATCACCTGCCCCTAGTAGAGTTTGCATACAATAACAGCTATCATGCGAGTATTTGAATGGCTCCTTTTGAGGCTCTAGATGGTAGGAGGTGTAGATCCCCTGTAGCTTGGGAAGAAGTCGGTGACAGAAAGATAAATGCCCCCGAGCTTGTTGAGCAAGCCGTACAGAGTGTGAAACTCATATGTGAGAGGTTACGGGCTGCACAAAGTAGACAGAAAAGCTACGCGGATGTACGTAGACGACCACTCTAGTTTGATGTTGGTGATGCAGTATTTCTGAGAGTATCACCGAGCAAGGGTATCGTGCGATCTAGGAAGAAATGAAAATTGAGTCCTCGATACATAGGACCATTCGAGATTCTTGAGAGAGTGGGAGAGGTAGCTTACAGATTAGCATTACCCCCACAGATGTCCGGAATACACAATATTTTTCATGTATCTATGTTGAGGAAGTACCACCCGGACCCTTCCATGTCATAGAGTATGACGAGATGGACATTCAAGAGGACATGAGCTACACTGAGGAACCCGTCCGGATTCTCGATAGAAAGGAGAAGGTACTGAGAACCAAGAGCATCCCATTAGTGAAAGTTTTGTGAAAACATCACTCAAGGGAAGAGGCAACGTGGGAACTAGAGAGCCTCATGAAGGAGAAATACCCCTATCTATTTTGACTAGTTGAGTTGAATTTGGAGGACCAAATTCTTTTTAAGGTGGGGAGGATGTGAGATCTGAGAATTTTAGATATATTTTAATGATGTAATAAGAATTTGAAGTGTAATTTATTGAGCTAAGTGAATTGTGGGAATTATAATTGGAGATTTATATGTTAAGTGTGTAAAATAAGCATGAAGTATGAGGACAGATCGATCTGGGAGAAGGAGAGATCGATCTGGTGAGTTAGAAATGACGAGGAAGGAGGAATTTGAGGAGCAGATCGATCTCCAATGGAAGAGATCGATCTCCAAATGATTCTGTTTGAGAAAGGATCGATCTCATGAGGAAGAGATCGATCTCCAAATGATTCTGTTTGGGAGAAGATCGATCTCCTTATGAGCAGATCGATCTCATAAAGCCATAAAGAGATAGATCTCACCCCTCGACAGATCGATCTCCTAGGCATAAAATTGCCCAGATCGTCCCCAAAATTCAAACGCAGATCGATCTCACCCCTCGATAGATCGATCTCCTACCCTTAGCCTATATAAGGAACCCCTGTTTTTCTCCTGCAAACTCACTTTCTCTCTCTTCCAACCCTATTTCCACCAAAAACCTAACTTTTTCACTCATCCAAAACACCCATTTCCGGCCAAATCAAGAGTTGTGGTAAGAAGGAAAGTTGTTCCTCGTCAAAGGGAGAACAACATACTTGGAAATCGAAGGACGAATCGGATCGAGGCGTGGGTTGTGCATCTCACAAGCTTTGGGTAATTTCTAAACCTCGATCTTGATATTTGAGATGATTTTGATGATATTGGTGGTTGTAATTATGTTGTAATAGCTGAGAAATGATTAGGGATTGATGAAATTGCAATGTAGTTGGAGTAACGTTGATATTTGGCAATTTTGGTAATTTTGGGAATTTTGAGCTATAAATGGAAATTTAGACAATTGTGGTGAATTAGCGTAGATGATCTGACATGAGAAATGTAGGACGTTGAGATATTGTGAATGAGGTTGTAGTTGAGGGTAGAGTTATGAGAATCGAGAGATTTGAGGTGTTATGAGCAATTATGCTCGATTTTGAGAATTGAGGTTGATGAGATAATTGAGTATTGATGTTTTAACATCGTTTGGACAGCTCGAGAGTTCCAGAGTGGAATGCGAGGCTAGTCCGTGATACGGGGGAAACGATTGCACTATACGAGGTGCAAAGAGGTAAGGGAAATCTAAACCATTTGTGTATGTGATTTGTAAACTATTATAGCATGATTTGTGGTTTATAAAACAAGCATGTTGAGTGTTGTGTTGAGATTTAATTACACGCGGTTTTTATAGCCGGTTGGAGCCCAATGTTTTTATGAGTTTATAACTGGGCTCTACGTTAAGGCAATATCGAGATTTGAGAAATGTGTGCGTGTGCTTTGCCGGTTGGGACTCGATGTTTATTATGTTTTGTGTTGAGTACAAAACGATTTCAAATGAGTTTTATGAGAGAAAAACCATCATGAGTTCTACGTGAAGGCAAGCCAGTCTTGTGTGATAAGACTTAGGTGTGTAATTTTGAGTACACACCGGGCGTTGCTCTGCTAGCATGTAAGCTCGATTTCTTCTCTGTTCTGGTAACGTGAGAATAACCCATTGGTGGCCGTTGCCACGTTATACCCCATTGGTGGCCGTTACCACGTTATACCCCATCGGTGGCCGTTGCCACGTTATACCCCATTGGTGGCCGTTGCCACTTTATACCCCATCGGTGGCCGTTGCCACGTTATACCCCATTGGTGGCCGTTGCCACGTTATACCCCATCGGTGGCCGTTGCCACGTTATACCCAATTTGGTGGCCGTTACCACGTGAAACCCTATTCTGTGGCTGTGCCACGTGTGAATTTAAATCAGTGGCTTTGCCACGTGAGATAGTGGCTATGCCACGAGTGAAATTAAATCAGTGGCTATGCCACGTGTGTTTAGTGGCCATACCACGAGTGATTTTAAATCAGTGGCCATGCCATGTGTGTTTTGTGGCTATGCCACGTGTGAATTTAAATCAGTGGCTATGCCACATGTGTTTAGTGGCTGTGCCACGTGCATTACTATTTCAGTGATTTTATTGACGTGCATTGAGAAAGCGTTTATCGCATTATTTTCACATGCTTTGTTATTGCTCTAGAGTGAGCCTTTTTCTTCATGTTTTCACATGACTTGACACATGAGAATGTCGTTTTGAGTACTTTCATGCTATGGTTTTCAAATGAGTTTCACATACAAATAAACATTTTGTGATGTGCATTTTGGTTTATGAAATGAGTTCCTTACCCTCCTTACTGAGTGATTTAGAAGCTCACCCTGTTTTCTTTCCCCCCCAGAGTTCTTCAAGTGACAAAGGATCTCCCCACGACGTACGACGTAGTGGCTAGTGGAGGATTCGAGCTCCAGGCTATATATATTGTATCTTGAGGTATATTTTATCTTTTCATGTACCCAGACTATTATTGTAATTGCAGACACTTGATGTATAACATTATATGGGATGTATTAGGATTAATTAACTTGGAATTGAGTAATGTATATGATACAATATACGCTATATTATGATAAGATCCTGAGGCATGATAATTATGATGATGTATGACATTGCACAGGAATGCACCCTTAATTGTGAATTAATGAGTAAAAGTTTTAAATTTGCCCTATTTTCCGCATATTCGGGGCGTGACAGGTACATTTTTCTAAATGATCATCCATTCATGGGTTTTCTCCCACTCAAGCATTTTTAACTTTGAAAAATGTGCAATTTAATGCATATAGTAAAAATCATGATTCTGTCTATCATTTCACACTCACAAAACCACTTTTCAGACAAAAACTGTTGAAATCATGCACTTTATGCATTTTTATTTTTCCACCATTCCCATTGGCATTTTTGTAATTTCCCCATATTTGAATACTGTCCAAAAATTTCATATCTATACTCTATATGGCATTTGAGTGCATGCAAACGACGATAAAAATACGTACAACTATTTCTAAGAGCTTGCATAGATCCCTTACCTGGAATACAGTCGAATGCACTTTTATTCTTTTATACTTTGCATATATCAGTCTATCCGCTCTGTATATATCTCTTGGAGCTGCAGATAATTACCAATCACATCAATAAATCTTATTAACCTGTATTCCACTTTTTATACGATTAATTTAAATTATTAGGCCCGATTACTCTTATTGGGCCTCGTTGTCCCTTAATAGGTCTAACTATATCTTAAGCCCATTTTGATTTTTCGATTAAGGCCCATTTGGCATTTTAGGCCTATTAACACTTATTGGGCCACCTTAAGTCCCATTAACACAATTGGGTCGATTACACCATGTGCTTGGCCCATGAACCCTTTTGGCCATGCATGATGTGCCGAGCACCATCACGCCTAGCTATAGCCGATTGGCCATCACCATGGCTTGCCTAGCTAACTTAGGCATTTTAGCAAACACTTGGTGTGCTTGCCTTAAGCCTTTCATTTTGTTCATTCAGGTATTTCATCAAACACCTTCTATGCTTAAGTTATAATCCTATCCAATTCAACAAATTGGTTTCACTTAATCACATTATCATCATGTACTCATCATAAGTAAGCAATACAAGCCACTAAACATCATGCATATTCAACAAAATCTAAATACCCATTTTTGTCCAAGCTTGGTTTACCAACTTAGGTGATGTTTTGTCATGCAATTCATACACCAATCAACTCCATAAAATCCCTAGATTAACATATATGAGATTGGTGGATTGAATTTCACTTTGGTCGAAACTTGTGGGAGAGATTGACTTCTCCAAATCAACTTCTTGATTACTGGTTTTAGACTATGTTATTCTCCTCACTATAGGTAATAACTTTGCTGAAGACAACTTGTTCCAATTAGGTTTGCAAATGGGTGAAAACTAGAGAGAGAAAGCTTGAAAGCTTACGTACCTATGGTGGCTAATGGTGTGAAGATGAAGGTGTCAGGTTTCACTTGCCAAATTTTGATTTTGCTTCCTTAAATTTCAGCTAACCTTTCATTAAAAATCAGTGATGAAGTTGTGCTGGAAATTGGATTTGGGCTTGGCATAGTTTTGGGCTTAACTTTAATGGAATTGGGTTTTAGTCTTTTTAACTAATGGGCTTTCGGTTTGGGCTTTCCTATTCATGTTATTGGGTTGGATTTGCAATGTCAATTGGGCTAAAAAATTATCTTAATTTTTAGCCCATAAATAGGCCCAAGGTTCGGCCTAATCTTCCTTGCACATTCAGCCTACATAGTTTTAAGCTTTATATACCTTTAACTTGAAATCAATTGGCCTAATAGCCTTTCTTCAATTTCAGCGTACTTTTCTTTAGCCCAATTACATATTGTTTCATTTTTTAATGGTTTTTTCCAAATTCATGAAGTATTTTAGCCCAGAATAACATTTCTCTTTCATTAACCATGGGTTGGTTAAGTTTTAACCATGGTTAGTTCAATAGTCAAAGTCCACATTTCCAAATTGACTTTTGTTGACCTTTTTGTCTTAACCACATTTGACTTTTAGCAAATGATCCCATTATGTGAGTTTCCATGGTTAGGTGACTCACCTTTGGGGTTTGGGTGTTCTTACTAGCTCAAACTGCTAAAAACAACTCAAACAGTTCATTTTGAGCTTGTTTAGGTCCCTTTTTGGCATTTTCACTACTTCAACCTTATCGAGACCAAACCAGACCAACTTTCCTTTTTGAACTATCCTTATTTTAATGTTTTAAGTTCTTATCTTTAGTTCGAATGGTTGAATCCCCCTCAGTTTAGCCTGAGCTCGCTATAGCATGCAATTGGCACTTTAATGCGTTTAAAGCATTTTCTACTTTTACTTGAACTTAGAATTGTAATACGATCTTTCTTATGATTCCAATAACATATATCAATGTTTATAATGATGAATCATAAGTAATACAATGCAAAAGTGTAGGTCTTACAATTATGGTCTAAGACAATCTCTCTAGTTAAGGTTCTCTAACAGTACCACATTTCGAACAAAGCTACATTGGAATTGGAGAGCTTGATACAAGAGAAGTATCCATAGTTGTTTGAGGATTGACTGGGTTCTAATTTGGAGGACCAAATTTTTTAAGGGGGGAGGAATGTAAGATATGAAAATCCCTATTATATTTCTTATGAATCATCATTGTAGACAATGAAATATGTTATTGGAATCATAAGAGAAGTTATAATTCAATAACAACCTTAATTTGCCTTAAAGTGCCAAATAGGAGCTATAGTGAGCTCAGGGTAAACCGAAGGGATTCAAACCAATTCGACTTAAAATATGAACTTAAAACATTGAAATAAGGATAGTTTAAGAAGGGAAGTTTATCACGACCCATGTCCTGTATAATTATTTCGAAGCGCGAAATTAAGCGAAAAGTGTTTTAAAGTGAACTAACATTAGTTAAAGTTTGTTAATTGTTACTTTAGGATCTTTTACTTTTCGTTTTCGTGCCCGATATAGGTTAAAACTTTAAAATTATTAGGTGAAAGAATTAATTAAAGTCCTAAAATTTTCTAAACATTTTGACAGCGTATCGGCTGCAATTGAACCTGACCCATCCTGAAAATAAGATCAATCTAGCAACACTATGTCATCAATCACAACAATATGGTTTATTTCACATTAACAACATTTAGGAAAGTAGAACCTACGCGCTCTCCGAGCGTTCCTACTACAATGACCACAAATTTAGCTAATACATCCCCATTTAGATATAATTAAATCTGTATATAATTAAATCAGTGAATACAAAAAGATCTGAAATAAAGACATTAACTTACAGCGCATACGTCTACAAAACTAAATTTCTCACTTTACCGGAAGAGTTCACAATTTCAAGCAAGTTACTCACGAGTCAAATCTGAAATGTTTTGAGACGAAAGGGGTGAGCAACCACACGCTCAGTAAGAAATCAATAGAAAGTTGAGAATAAACAGCTAAGTTAATATACACCCACTATATGATCACTTTATATAAACTGGTTCTTTATGCATCACATTTCCAAATTGATAAAAAAACAGCTAAGTTATTTAACTATAAACACATGGTTTTGCCAAGTGATGACAAGTGAGCATTTAAAACTATAAATCAACTCGTATATGCCTTAATCATTTCATTTAAAAAGCTTGAATGAAATTGGTTTAACATCCAAATAAGATAATACAACCGGCAATGAAAAGTCATATTTTGCAAAATCATGCACGTTTAACAAGAAATCATGCATTAGCTCAGTTTACAAATAACTGATTTAAGTAAGAGAGATGTAGCATAAATCCTCAATCTAATCATGGAACAAATATAAATATTTAGGAAACATATGGTCATAGTATCTATTTGCCCTATCCTAACTGATTAGGCTACCAGACTACGGTACTGAAGACAGGATCAAGGTCTATAGTAATACGAGGAAAACAACCATGGTACGCTGACACATCACTTAGCAGCGTGCATATATGTGACTAAGGCATAATCATGAAGCACTTGGCACTGTAGGGTAATCATGCAGAACCTCCTACCAGTGTTAGAGATGGCTCTCACGACCCATAAACTTGATGCCATAAAGGTACCCCTGTGAAGCAGTTTGCACCATAGGGCAATCACGCAGAACCTCCTATCGGTGCTAGAGATGGCTCTCACAGTACATGACTGCCACAAAGACACTACTAGGAATCGCCAACCATCTCAAAACAATTTATCTTTATTTTCATGAGAAAGCATTTTCATGTTAAAATGCATATCATGCCTTAAAATCAAACAGTCTATAAATCAATCAAGGATTGCTTCCTGACTCGTCAATGAGGTAAATACTTAAAAGACTTGATACTTTCTTAAAAAAATTGGCTTAACCCATGCATAAACAAATGAGAGTATATAAAAAAGAAAATGAGAAGGAAAAACATCAGCGTTACACCAACCACTCACCCTTATGCTTTAGTCGTTATCTTGCAAAAAGTTTATCAAAGCACATTAGTTGCAAAAGCTTTGAAAATCGAGTAGGGAATACAACTAATTTAAATTAATCCTAACTAGCTATGCTTACGACCTATGGTTTCTAGTATATTCTTAACTTAACCTAAGGTATCCTACTAGTTACATGTTGTATAAATCCCTTACCACACGATTGACGCGTACTAATACTCTCATTGCCTTAAGCACGCATATATGTGTCTAAGCTTCCTTGGCACCCGACGGGGTAGTCGCTACAAGTTTCACATGCAAGAACATCAGTCTTCATACTTATTTATGTTTCTATATTTTAAACCAAAGATTTTCTAAATGTGTTACAAACTCACTTCCATGCATAGGTACTAATGTCGACTTATTATCTAGTGCATCGATGCCATAACTTGAGAATTTAAACCCGTTATATACTTTACCAATTTCATTTAAAATAAACCATCTTGAAGATGTTATATAATTCATAGTGTTCTAAACCTTTAATCGTTTCCAAATGTACATCGTTTTTTAAGGTTTCGCCTTGAGTTCAACACATATAGATTTGGCTAACAATCAGAATTATTCAGACACAATTAATCATGTCTATTCTTCATTGTCTTAAGCTGTTAAGCTTTAACCTTATTTCTTCCACTAATTAGCTGAATGCTCTACCTAAATTTCTATCTTATTATTATTATTATTATTATTATTATTATTATTAT
This sequence comes from Firmiana major, assembly GCA_033439115.1. NCBI lineage: Eukaryota > Viridiplantae > Streptophyta > Magnoliopsida > Malvales > Malvaceae > Firmiana > Firmiana major. The sequence goes on from CM065910.1 coordinate 25,013,172, forward strand.
TATTATTATTATTATTATTATTATTGTTATTATCAACAACACCACATGTAAATCTAACATATGTGCTGACCATATCAAAATCCTACTAGTTTAAGTCTTCGAAAACCAGTGTAGTAGAAAAATCCTTAATTTCTTTGTCATGGCTGAAAGCTCCCAATTTCATATTCTTACTCATATAGCTTACATAAATTTATAGTTAAATTTCTAAGTACCCATTTTAGCATGAAATTCCTAACTCCTTCCTTTATGGCCGAACCTTTATTCTCGACCCAACTTATGTACTTTAGATTTTTTTTTTAATCATACAACACAACTATATTAGTCATATTACAATTCAATGATTTAAACCTTAAATTTTGAAATTAAATAAATTTTCCCAAAATTTATTTAAACCTTAAATTTCAAAATTAAATAAATTTTCCCAAAATTTTCCTAAGTGGCCGAATATTTATTCTCTTTGCCTACAATGTGATTTTCAACGATTAGTTAAAATCATCACTAATACTCAATCAATTTAGTTAAAACAATTAAATTAAACCCCCAATTTTCAAAATCCCTAAATTTTCCCAAATCATATACCCTAATTTTATCTAACTTCCTAAAAAACAAAATTAAATTGAATCGTACACTAAACATACTCTTATAACACTAAATAAGCAAGAATTAAATCAAGACTAGGCTTACTTACCTGGTATTTCCCCCTTGGCTGAAATCCTTACTCTTAAAACCTAAAAGCTCCCTTTAAAATTTCATGGAAATCTTGCTAATCTTTGGCTAAACTTAGCATTAAGCTGCTGTGGATGATTTTCCAATACTATTTCCAGCTAGCCCATGCATTATATATATATATATATATATATTCTCTTTTCTTTTTTTGTTATAAGGCTCTCAGCTTGTAAACTCCTGTTGGTATCGTGAACCAACAGGAGAAAAGAAAAGAAGGCGTCGGGGGGTAAGGGTATTTCGGGTATTTGGGTTTTTTTTTGTTATAACTATATATTTATATGTACATTTTTAGATTTTTATTACTTATATATAATATATATTTTGAAAATGATTAAAATATATTTTGACATATATATATATATACACATTTCCAATTAGGTTACTAGATAATAAAATTTTCTTTTTAATTATGTTCCCTAATTTCTCTGAATGAACTAATTTATGCATTAACATTAAAATGGCATAGTATTTAACTAAGTGCTAGGGTACATGAGTTAGAGGTCTTACAAAGTTGGTTTGGTTTGGTCATGATAATGTTGAAGTGATGAAAATGCCAAAAAAGGCCCAAACGAGCTCAAAATCGATCATTTGAGGCGTTTTTAACACTTTCAGCTATCAAGGGTAGCCAAAATGTCAAGATGGACTAACCAAGCATTAAAATGCATATAATTGGGTTTTTCAACTTTGGTCAAACGTTGTCAATGGTCAAAGCTAAGTGAAAAATTGGAATTGAAGAATAAGCTTTAACAAGTTAACCAAAGCATGGTTAACTTAACCCAACCATGGTTAAGGCTTGAGAAAAATTATCTTGGGCTAAGAACACTTAGAAATTTGGCCAAACACTTAGAAAAATAAATAAATGCAATTGGGTTTAATAAAAATGGGCTAAAATTGAAGAAATACAGTTGAGCCAAATAGTTACAGTTTAATGACCCATTAAACATGAAAACTAATGGGCCGAATGGTATAGCTAATTGGGCCAAACCTTGGGTTAAAAATTAAGCTAAATAATAGGCCCAATTACTAAGAAAATCTAGCTAAATAAATATGATTTGGAAAGCCCAAACCTAAGCCTAATAGGAAAGTTAAGACTAAGCCTAATT